>CM073002.1:145222355-146472355 GCA_037038555.1 Rhynchonycteris naso
CATTTTCATTATTGAACTAATAATCTCCTGGCACAAATTTAACTTTCCATGCCTGGATAAAAACCTCTTCAGCAAGTGCTGACTAGAGTCTGGATGTTGCAAGTTGGTATTTATCCTGGAAAATTATTTGTAAATTAAGTTTTGGTGAATTGAATTATGTTCTAAAATGAACTAATGTAGGAGCCCACTAATGAACTGTTTGTGAAGGTTTTTTAAAATCATATATATATACTAATTCCAGCCTAATTCATCAGCTGCATTAAGGAAGCATGACAATACTACAGGATCTCTTAGCAAGATACGCACATATTAGTGTTCTCACTTTATTTAAGTTCACCAAAGTGCATCCTTCCGTTACCTATTCAAAACATTGCAACACATTCCGCACATCTCTTTACACCCGACTTGGAAGGAAGAAGCCCCCGTTCCGAAGGCCACACGAAAATAGACATGCTCATCCTAAGTATCAAAAGTCGAAAGGAACATTAATCAATCACTCAATAGTCCTCAAACAACGCGGATGCCAAGACAAAACTGGATGAATTAACTCCAGGCACGCGGGGGGCGGGGGGGGTGCGTTAGGTTGTGACCTCACTTTGACCGAATGTTGACGTCCATGAAATGTCTTCTCAACTAGTGACAGTAATGAAAAGCGCTGTCATTAGCGAAGCATCCGTTTTGTGCTGGTTTCGATGCATCCTTTTACGGAATCCTCTTAGCAACTTATACGGCCAATATCCTCGTTGTGTACGGCCATGTGGCAAACCCTCCAAAACTCAGTGGCTTCAATGCGAGCAATCATTGATTTTGTTCATGAAATGACAATGTGGCAGCGTTGGGCAGGCATGGCTGCTCCGTGCCCCAGCTGGGGTCAGCCAGGACAACTCACCCTGGGCTTGCTACCAGACCCACTTTGAAGATGGCTCAGTCACCTGGCTGCCAGCGGGCAGCTGTGCCAGGCCTGTGGGCCAGGGGCCTGGATTCTTCCCACAGGGGCAATTCCTGCAGGAACAGCTTGGGCTTCCTCACAGCATGGCTGCTGGCCTGCGAGCATGAACAGCACAGAGCACGAGGGAGGCCCCCAGCGCGTTTTATGACCTAAGCCTCACAAGACGTACACAGCACCACTCTCACTATACCCTGTAGGTCAAGGCGGTCGCAGCATCCCCCTCAAGGTCAAAGGGAAGGGACATAAACCTTGTCACCAGAGGTGAGGACTGTCCAAGTGACAATGTATAAAGCAGTGGTTCTTAACCTTTTCTGAGGTACCGAACCCACCAGTTTCATATGCGCATTCACCGAACCCTTCTTTAGTGATAAATAATATATGATTTTTTTCCCAAATTCAAGACATAGGTATATGTTTCTTTACTGGTGCACACAATGAGCCGTGCATGAACATCACCTTGCTCAAAGAACAAAACCAACAAAGTGCATGAACTCACAACAAATTACGATATTACTTTATTCTGGCCTCCGCAGCAGAGGCTTCTCCGAAACCCTGAGACCGACTCCTCGAACCCCTAGGGTTCGATAGAACCCAGGTTAAGGACCACTGGTATAAAGGCACGGGGGATAAAAGATAAGAGGTTTGGCCATCTTAAGAAAATACAATTTCGGTGGAAAACTGAATTTTGGAGAGCTTATTCACTTCCTGTGCCCCAAATCACACGGCTTGACTCTTGTGCTTCCCACTTCCTCGGCATTTCCCGCTCTAATTACTCCAGCCCCAGAGGTCCTGAGTTCATGAAATTAACATGAAAGTAAACTCCAACTTCCTAACTCTGGCCGTTCAGTGACTGACACACAGAAAGCTCTATAATGAGATACATGTTTATTTCCTGTACTAACCTATGAACTCCCTGAAAAAAAAAAAAAAAAGGAAGATCGAGCTTAGTAAAACCTGATAGCTACATAAAATTGGATGCTGTTCCCTGCACACAGCAGGAGTTTCATAAATGCTTCCTCGAAATGGCCCTCCTTATTTACAGGTCTGTCTCTACAGCCTTCCACCAGTGAACAACTGAGAGGCAGGGAGAGAGGGCTGAATGCCTACTCCCAATCACCTCCATGTCCCATGCCCCATCCCAACACACACACACCCCTACACAGTGGGCCTTCAATAAATGTTATGCTAAACAAACCAATGAATGAATGAATATGAATGAATGAATGAATGACATAAGGGGACGAAAACAGAATAAACAATAGTCCACATTTACAATAATCCCTTTTTCCATTCAAACAAAAGAAAACTGATGAAATGAGAGAAATGAGATTTCCTCATGGGGCCTCCAGCCCAGCCCTCCACAAAGGCAACCTGACCTACTCGGGTGGAGAAAGAAAACACAGCGGGTCGTGCGCTGCGAAGCGACGGAAACGTGAGTGGAAAAGTTTTCAGCGAAAGGGTAAAAGGTGCTCGTAAGCCATCGACTCGGACGCTATCTGAATCCCTCCCTACTTGGTTGCTGGGGTAGCTGCCAAATGTGTGAGGACAAGAGGAGGAAGGAAGGGGCGGGGACAGGACAGGACAGGACAGGATGTGCTGTTTCCGGGTGCCGCTCCATGCCAGGCACCCTGCTGGTAAGAGCTGGGGCTTTTCCTCCCACGCCCACCCTTTCATAATAGAACCTGGAACAGCTGGAGCAGGACGTACAAACAGGAAGTAGCGTGGCATTTTACTGGCCCTTAGAAAACCACTTTAAAACATAATTATGGCGAGGTCGCAACTGCGTCTACCTTAATGATCCTCTAAATGGGAAACCCCACAGGTATTAATGGTGGTCGCTAATGGATGAACTCAAAGAACAATCATCTCCTTCCCTACACAGGTCTTTGTAATGATATTAATAACAATAATAATAAAGTCTCCTTTCTTTCGGTCCCCAGCCAGCCCCTGGTTTCTTGAAGGCTTCCCACCTCTACGAAACCATTTCTTTCCTTTAAAAGAAAACGCCTGCAGCAGCTCTGTCTCTTCCTTTCCCAGGAACAAGTGCGTAGTGGGTAGGGTGGATCGCAGGAGCACGAAAAGTGGAACGTGATGGTGGGGGGAAATTATTATCTTCGTGCTTTTCGTCCTTTTAAATGCTCTAAGCGAGAAGTACTGTCCACTGCTCCTCCCATTTCTCTGTTGAATTCAAGGGTCTCCTTTCATGCATACAAGCTTTTATTCTGTGGGGGTCCGGGAGGGAGTGGAGGGACAGAGCTCGGCAGTTTAATGTTACGTTGAGAAAACCGATAATCATATGACGAGTGAGTGTATTTTTCCTTATCTGGTTCAAAAAAATTTCCCGTTACTTCTGGTAAGTATCAAAGACTCACACGTAACCACGCACATTCTTGTTTCTCAGAACTCTGCCTCCCGCCGCAGGAGGGAGGTGGTGACAGAGGTGGCCTGGTTGCAATGGCTTTGGACTTGGTATCACAGAGCGGGGCCCGCGGATTTCACTGCTCCACCCTCCCCCGACGTGATGTTTCAGTCCCAAGTTCGTATGTGGCTAACACGTGCTCCACATAGAAGAAACGTCTCTTCAAATTCAAGGCCTCTTCCTCACCCGCAGCCACCTCCCCACCTCCAACCACTAAACAAGCGTTCTGAATGAAACGACACGGACTAACCATCACTCGGCATCATGGCGCAGCCCTGTTCTTAAAATACGGAAAAGAACTCCTCTGACTAGAATACATCTACAAGGCAATTCTCAACCCTCGCATGGGGGAGAAGTCGTCAAAAGAATAAACTGAGTTCCCCCAAGAAAATCTTTAAGGAACGGATGGACCCGTGCATGACCTCCACACAGACCTCTACCCTCGGGGACCAGGGTGCTGGTGAGGCTGTCGGGGTGCCGAGAGGAGGTGAGGCGCCCCATCTCCTTCCCTCAGCCCGACCCTCTCCTGCTCTGTCTAGTATCTTCTGTAGGAAGTTTCAGCTGCAAGATACCTTTTGAACAGATGACCCATTTTTACTTTTAATAACTAGATTAGTCGGTGCGAAGACATTTAAGACATTATTTCTATCGCAGCTCAGCAATCAAAACAGTCTAGCCCGTCAGCTAATGTTCGTAAACACTGTGGAGGAACAGCTGAAGAGTAATCATCGTGGTGCCTCTCTTGTTTCGGCCCCTGCTGATTTTTTTTTTTTTCAAGACGAGTATAGGTTTTAAACTATGTCTGCCCATTCTTTGACACATCTCCCTCTAAAAGGTCAATGCTGGCGCCCCGACCCCTTAGAATGGCCTTTTCTAACACGTAGAGTGTCTGGGAAATGACCCCATGTGATTCCCAAGGCTGGACTGGGACAAAGATACAGCTGCCACCTGGCTGGTTTCTATCCCAAACTTTCTCTCTGGGAGAGGCTGGTCAGCTCGTCAAAGGGCAAGTGCCCACTTTACCAGGCCTGTGAATGAAGGACTTGGGGGCAAACACTCTGGCCCTAGGCAGGCCTTCAGGTGACCTCTGACTACCACCGGAGCGGGGAATCGCAGGATGCCTGACCCACGGAAGTCATGCAAGATAACCGAGGCTGATGGTCGGCCGAGCCGCTGCGGGTTGGAGTGCTCGTCGCGAGCAATAAATCACTAGCGCCAGAGGGAACTCGACCAATTATTCTTTTGTTTTTCCTGCTTCGCAACAGGTAGGTCCTAGCCGAGCTGCATTATTGACACATTGCCTTGCATCTCCTCTGCGTGACGTCCCCAGTCTTCCGCGTCCGCGTCCTCCCACCCACACGTGACTCCTCTTCTCGCCAGGACCGCCACCCTCCCTCGGGCCCCTTCGCCCTTCTTCTCAGCGCCCTTCACACTTGACCCTTTCAGTGACTTACTCGTGGGGATGTCCCGTCTCCCCGGCAGGACGGAAAGACCAGGAAGGCGGCATTTCTAAAGAAAGTCTTGATCGACACACTGGACAGCGGAGGAAAGCACCAGTTGGTGCCCCACGTGTTCCTGGCTTCCCAGGAGAAATCCCCACGGCCAAAAGTCAGTGTGGGCGTGACATGCGAACCGAGGGCCCCAGCCTCACCTGTTCCCGCCGGCTCCAGCCGCAGCCTGTCACTCGGCAAAGCCCCCTTCCATGTTATTCTGAGCGCTGACGGAAGCCGCCATGCGAAAGGGCCGGTTGAGAGAAGCCAATGTCCACTCACTGGGACGGTGCTGTGTCAGAATAACGTCGAGCGCACATATGAACCGAATGGCAGTGAAGGGCGGGCGTGTCGTGATGTCGTCCGCCTTGCTAAGATGTTTAAAGCTTTCTTCCATGTGGGCGGCCAGCACTGCTATCTCACCGGGTCTAGGAGATCGCTGTGTGGGAAACTGACAGTATAGCATCATCCCTCTGAGGGTCCCCAGGAGAGCAGTTCTGTGTTCAGAGGTAACTATAGCAACGAGCTTTCTGTTACACGTAGAGTAACCACACAGACCCGGCCGGGCAGTCCAGGTCACTGGCCGTGGAGGACTGCCTCTCGAGCATCCACATACTCCCCTTCCCTCTTCCTAAAAATGATCTGATTTCTGCTTTGGCCTTACTCACTCAGCCTACTTATCTGCTGCGGGAGTTTGCACACACACCCCTCCCCCACTCCAAAATTCAACTCTGGCAGAGAGATAGAAACAAAAAGACACCAAACCCTAAATGACCCTAGGGCGTGGCTCCATCAACCAGATTAATTCTACGGCTCACTGCACCGCTGACCTTCTCACGTATAAAAGCTCGTCTTGTCTAAGCCACTAGGCCCTGGGTCATCTGTCACCTCCAATCAAAGCCATCCTCAGTGCTGTACCGGAGAAACCCAACCCAGCACCACCTGGGCGCGTCACAACCAAACTTCCGTGCCAGGACCAGTGAGCAAGCAATTGCCACGGACATTCCAGAAACGCTCAACACTCTTCACAGAGATGGAAATACACACGGGATATTTTAAAGGCCTTGAGAAATTCCTGAAATGTAAACAAAATAAAACCTTAAAAAAGTATTTAGCATTTTAAGCCAGGTATCTAAATTGACCGGACCTTCTTTCTTGCTCAAAACCAAGTAACATCCCATGTTCTGAAACCCAGACTTTTGGGCCAGAGTTCTCGTCTTGATAAGAGAGTTGATTCTCAACTTTCTATAGGAAGCCTGTGGGTTTCTGAAGTCCGTGCTAATGTCTCCTGCCACCCAGATCCCTCCCAGGATATCTCTGACTGCCCTCAGCCATGGCCTACACAAATTAGAGCAACATCAACCTGAATAAAGCAAATTATGCAAAGGAATCGACGCACCGACCTAAAACGCACGTTCAGTGAAAATGCAGAAGATTTGCGAGTCACTCACAAGTTCTAGAACATGTCTGCCATTCTCTCCTCTGATGCAAACACCGAGAATGCAGGGCTGAGGAGCCTGGGATCCCAAGTCAGAGGATCTGGGTTCAAACCCTGCCTTGACCACGTACCCAAGTGTAACCTCAGCAAATGTGTCTCCCAGACCTCAGATCCTCATTGGGAAATGTGACTTCTAACAGACACTATTTCAGAGTCTGCTTTTGATACAAAAATTTAAATAATAACCCTGTATCTAAACCAGTCAGGACAGCACCTGCCGCATAATAAATTTACAATAATGTTCCGTGGCTGTGGCTGTAATAAATAACACCCGAAAAGGGGAATAACCCATAACCTGTGTACAGAAAGATACACGACAAGGTCTGTCTTCCAAAGCACACCTCAGAGCTTCCAGGGGAAAGAAACATGAACAATCATTCTCAATATAAAGTAAATGGATCCCATTTAAAGTGAAACATTAATTCTCAATTACTTACTTTGGGAAGATGGAAAAGCAGAGTATAATAAAAATAAACAGTACCTCACCAACTCATAAACCAAATAGTGACAGCGCCTCTTCCACACGTGTTAGAACAGAATTCCCAGGACACCAATAGACCCACACACAAATTCAGTTCCGAGTACATTCCGTAATGAAACCTAAGTCTTTCCAACAGCCTGCATTTCAGAAGATCAGCGCCACCAGCCACGCGTGCAAATTCCAGCCCGTTTCCAGGATGGCCATGGGTTTGTCACAGAAATCCATGCACTGCCTATAAATAATCCCCTTATTAGATGTCAAGCTAAAGGAAGCTGGATGCAGGCCTTCGGTGTAGTATCTGTGAGCTAAGCCAGGGATGCAGCCCGCTGGGAAGCTGACGACCCCAAGTCCACAAGGAGGAAGCAGAGAACGGAAGAGCACGTTGACTTGTAGTCGCTCGTAAGGTTTACCCTGATGGACAATGTACGGTCTCTGAAGCTATGGGCTATGGTTTAGAATCTCGGGGATCCCACAGCCATTGAAGAATTCAGCCAGCAGAAAGAATACGGTTCAAGTTTCACGCTGTGACCACGCTGGTCTCCAACCTCCCAGAACCCGTCCCACAGTGGCCCTGGCCCTGACCCCTGGAATCCTCACAGCAGAGTCAGTCACCAACCTGAGTTGCAACCCGGGAGTCGGTGGTGCATGCCTTACAGGGTGACCCCAAGAGGATGGACACATTTGCTCAGTCCAGCATGGGCCCGGGTGTTCTAGAATGTGCCCAAGATGGTTCCTTCATAGTCTGTTTAAACTCGGGCAGGAAAAACAAAAGAAAAAAAAATAATAATAAACAGGATGACCTCAAACTAAACAGTCTTTGCCCGCCCAGCAAAGGAAACCATCAACGAAATGAACAGATAGCCCACAGAATGGGAGAATCTGTTTGCCGGGAATACACCAGCTAAGGGGTTATTTCAAAATGTATACAGAACGTATACAGCTCCACACCAAAGCACAAACCGTCCAATTAAAAAGCAGCACAGGTAATTTCTACCATGCAAGTACTGGGGCAAAACGAGTGCTAAGAATAACCTTGGAAGCAAAGTTTGTGTGCAGGTAACCCTGCAGGTCCCGGCACTGAGAGAGTTAAGCTTCCGTGTTACCACAGGGGCACCTTGCGGGGCTCCTTCACTTCCTCAGGGTCCCCAGCAGCTAATTTATGAAACAAAGGACTGGAAGTGACCAGCCAAGGGCGCTAACCCCTCCTGCACACACTTTCTGTAAAAGCAGGTGCTTTTCCAAGCATCATCGCTTGGAATTCCCACCCTGATCCTGTAAGGGGCGCTATTATTACCTCCATGGTCCGGCCAGGGAAATGGGGACCCACAGCAGTCTTCCTGGTGGCTGTGCCACTGACATGGGCACAGCAGGACTGAATCACAGGCAGCTGTTATGAGTTGAATTGTATTTCCCAAAAAGTTAACACTGGAGGCGTAAGCCCCGGCACCCATGAATGTCACCTTACTTGAAAATGGAGTCACTGGACGGAATCCCGTTAAGATGAGGTCATTATGGTGGACGCTAACCCAAGATGACCAGTGCCCTGGCAGTAGGAGAAAAATGCCCTGTGATGACAGAGACCCAGAGAAAAGACGGCCAGGTGAAGGTGGAGACAGAGAAAGGGGGTACGGTGAGTAAGCAACAGAAAGACTGGAGCTATCAGCTGCTGGGTGAACCAAGGGGTAGCCTCCCCTGGGCCCCCCAGGGAGCCGGGCCTGCCCATACCATGATCAATCGTGCACTCCTAGCGTTCCAACTGTGGGGAAACAAGTGTCTGTTGTGGTAAGGCGCCCAGCCTGCTGCCATTTGTAAGGCAGTGCGGGCACTCTGACACACCCGCCCAGGCTCCCACTGACACCGGCTGTCTGACACTCCCACCCAGGCTCCCACTGACGCCGGCTGACACTCCCACCCAGGCTCCCACTGATGAGATGACGACGGTGATCTGACACACCCGCTCAGGCTCCCACCGACGACCCGGTCTCCCTCCCACACTTTCCTCTGACCCTGCCTCTTAGAGAAGAAAATGAAAACTTCCGTTCCATAATGCTTATCCAGACTTGAGACCGATACAGAAAAAGTAGAAAGTGCAACAGCTTCTGAACTGCCCCGAATAGTATTTTTTTTTTGGTCGAAATTGGCAGAAGGGCATTCCTTCCCTGAGGATAGACTGGCACAAGACTGCCCGACCCCCCATCATCCGGAGCACCACCAGCCTGCCCTCCACGCAGTTAGCGATGTAAGAACAGATTGTCTTTCCAAAGCGTAGTACCTGGTGGCCTGGCCCAGTTCATTGCAATCAGGTAGGTAGGACCCACGGGAGATTCCAGAACCTGGCATCGGATCTGCCCGGGCCCCAGGGGTGAGCGAGGCTGCAAGCAGAGAGAGAGCTTCAGTAGCAGGGATGTGCTGTACCAGCAGAATTCTGTACCTGCTGAGTATCAGTGCCAAGGATGCAGTAGCGTCAGCAGAAGGAACCAGGTCAGCATCCGCAGGTCAGACACGAAGTCAGAAGCATCAGGCAGGGCCCGCTGCGCAGAGGGTGAATCGAGGAACACACAGTATTTCCAGGGACAGACAGGAGGTGGGGGTCAGGGGAGTCTTCATGCAGGTCTTATAAAGAGGTGTTAGTCCCAGGCTGGGGGCGGCAGGGGCTAATGCCTGCTTCTGTGGTTGAGGGTCAAGAAGGCAGGAAGCAGGGGCTGGTGTGAACCAAGGGCCCTGGCCTCCGTCGGTTACTCTGGCCAGGATGCTGGCCTTAGGAACAACACAGAAGCCAGGTATAGACCACCACTTAGCCAGGGCAGAAGAGAATGCAGGGTGATCTGATGACAAGGTGCTGGTCCCCAGGGCCCTAAAGGCTCCTCCAGCAACCCCTCCCCACCAGCCCCAAGAGCCAGACCTAAAGGGGAGGGCCGGGCTGGGGACACAGGGCAAGCTGGTTGTGACCCAAAGTACATTTCCAACCTCCTTGGCTAAAACGCAGAAAGCATTTTCTGATAGGACCAGGCTAGGGTTCCAAGCTCTATTCTGAAACGTCCATGAAAAAATAGTGTAAGTCAATACTGTTACAATACTTGTAACTAAAAATCTAAATAGAAAACTGTGTTAATTGAGAAGAGCGTTGTATTTTTACCTTTGATACAGTGCTTGGTAAAGAGCAGAATTAATTAAGGGCACATGAGGAAGGAAACAAGAGATTTCTGTGACTGTGCTATTTGGAAATTTCAGTAAATTCCAAGTTTTTAGCGCTTGGGTGGGTTTGTTTTATCTTTTACCATTAAAGAATAAGTTCACCCCCTCTTTTTTTTTCGTTTTTGTTTTCTCAGGGTTCTTTGAAAATTAAATATGATGTGATAGCACTTTCCAAACAGTAAACTATTAGGCAATGTTAAGGCAGCAATATGGCTATTTAGAAGGGAGGACCAGTGATACAATTACTCAATAATTACATACAGTTTCTGAGACGCAGGAAAGACTAAAGATGGGAGTAACGTTTGGTCAAATGCCTATCGTCTGGCTAATGCTTTCATAATTTCAGTGTGTGCTTTTTTAATTTATTCATTATTTATATAATGTGAATGATACTGTCATATCATTCTGTTTTCACTTTCATATTATATGAATTTTTCTTTGCATAAAAGTTTATAATTACTATATTAGTCCCTTGTATGGAGCCATAAACCAAGCCTTTACCTGTCATTGGAGAATTAGAATGTTTTCTTTCTTTTTTTTTTTTTTTACGTGTGACTAAGGCAGCTTGCACATCTTCAGACACAACTCTCTGCCTGGTGTGAATGATCACAGAAGACAGATAATGTGTGCTCAGCACTTGCTAGGTCCCAGGCAGTGAGCTAAGCACGCCCACAGCACTGTCCCCGCCAATCCCGACGCCGCGTTACGTGCTCTGTTTGTGCTGGCTTCATTCATGGAAGGAATGTTCGGTTTGGAAAAGCAAAGGAACACAGAGTCAGCGGTGGCAGGGTTCCAGTCACTCTGAAGCTGGCCCCACTCCCATGTCCTCAGCCCCACAGCACACAGCGTCCAACAGATAAGAGCCTCCCACCCGCACCGGCCCTAGATCCCGGGTCCAAACACAGGACGTGGCCATGGGCTCCCGGCGCTCAGGGTGAAATGGCTCCCCAGGAAGGCTGGAGCAATTTTCAGACCGCAGGGCAGAGTGAGGCAGCCGGCCTGGCACGCCCTGGCTGGGACTTTGGTGTTGTGGGGGCGAGGGGGCTGGTGGCATTGACAAGGACAGTTTGGTTAGGCTTCACGTAGGGGAAACCACACTCCACATTCGCACATCTGGGACTGGGGGTGCATTTACTGTGATGCCCAGGGATCTTCTGCAGGACCTCTCGCTGGACTGAGCCCTTCCGATTCTCCTTCTAAACACTGTTAACAGACACCTGTGGTACCTAGTATGGTACCTCTGTGAACCCAAACTGGCCTAAGCTTCCGACCCCACAGAACCAGGCTCCATACCTGTTCACTTAGGAAGAGTGTTCAGGGCTGTGATGCACACAATGACCAGCTGCACCCGCCTCAGGCCCACGGCAGAGCGACATTTCCGGGCTGCCCTGTGTCTGCCCACACCTGTCATGGCAGTCTGCCTAAAGGAAGACAGGCAGAGAAGGTGGCCAGTGTGCTGACTCCCTGCTGATGCCCAGGGCAACCCCACGGACCCGCCCTTGGCTTTGAAGTCATCAACACCTACATTTGCATTCTGTTGCCGGCGACATTTCTGGGGTCAATGGCCACAGCCTTTAGCATCAACTAAGTGGCGAGCAGAGGCTTCAAAGATTCTGATGGCTCTCTTTGCGTGCCTGCGTCATGATGACCTTACTCATTCGGCATCCTTCATTCACTTATTTCCACCCAAGCAAGCAACACCAACGTGCCCCAAGTGGGCACACGCATGCGACACGATGGCCTTAGATTTCGTGGCTGGAAAGCCACTCCGCCACGTGGTATGCAAATGCCACGTCTGGAGCCAGAGGCCACGCCCTCCTGGTGAAAGCACGTTCTGAGCAACAGAGCCTCTGCTCCCTTAATGAGGAGACGGAGTGAGTGACAGTTCCATTTCAGGATCTTAAGTTTTTCTGCAAAAGCAGCACAGATGTTCATATCTCCGACAACAGCCAGCAGCGGCTTGCCAACACATCAGCCCATTTCAGGGGAAAAACAGACACAAATACCAAATATATGCCAAGTTCTCTCTCACATAGTTCTCCCCACCCCCTTAATTCCTTCCCCTAGCCAACGGGGCTCTCCTTCTACCTTACCCAACACACCTATTCCGATCACCCTGTGCGCGCACACGCACACACAAGCACACACCATTCTGCAATTACCAGCCAGGAGGGTTCAGGATTGCTTATACCCTTCAGAAACCTACTCTTCTCTGTCTCCAGCCACCTCCTCAAGCATCTTATCAAAATATCACAGCTCATAGGGCCACAATGCTCTCCGTCCAGATGCTATAAATCTGTCCCTGTGAGGACAGGCCTCCAGATTTCACAGCTAAGCACACTTGGGGCTGGAGATTCTTCTCTACCATAATCACATCTTCCAAACTCGGGGTTGTTTGGAAACGATCGTCTGCCTCAGTTGGACCCTGGCTTCTTTGGGGGCTGACTGTGCAGCAACAAGGATGAGGCTGCAAAAGGGAAAGGAAAAAGGGGAAAGGAGAAGCTTGATCAAAAATGGGGAGCCGCGGGGGAGTTTTCCGAGCGCTCTCCCGACAGGCAGGGATGGGGGAGCCATGCCTCAGAAACGGCGGCAGCGCGGGGGGGGGCCTGCCAGAGAGGTTAGCCGCTTGCATCAGCCAAAATTGGCCCCTGAGCCTGCAGTTTGCAAACGCACTGGGATTTCGCCATGAAGAGCTAGAGCCCTGATGATTAGTATGTGAGGGGCAGTGGTGTTTCTGACCTAAGCAAGAACCAGGGAGCCAACCTATGCTCCCAAAAAATGCAGACAAGAGGTGCCTCTGTCCCCATACCAACGGTGACCTTTCAAGAATGCAGCGTACAATCCGATTCCATTGTGTAACTGAGATGCTTGTAGCCAGTCTGACTGGTTAGCTCTCATGGCTAGACCATCTGCCTAATAAGATTAAAGCCAATCCCCCGCCTGAGAAAATTAGCTTTCCTCTATTCCAACACCGCCACAGACTCACTCTTATCCCAGCCTGAAACAATTTCACAGAGCCGGCAAATAATAAGTATTGATTACCAATCACTTACACAGCATCCACAGAAATAAATTCAATGAGGAAGTGAGTCTGCATTATTTATCAGTCTTTCCCAGCCCTGAAAAGAGTCATTTCCGTGAGTTTAGCCAAAGAATTTACATGTCTCTAGCCAAGATGTTGGATATGATTGGCTTAATTCATCAGATTTTTCTCCCCCAAAAATCTGTGTTTCTTTTCAGCCTAAGGGACCTGGTACAAATCTCAACACATCACCAGCACTCAGAGAGTAACTGATGGAGGTTCAACTGTTGGCAGGGATATACGAACAACACTGTCAGGGAATTTTGTTTAGTCACGAAGCAATTGGCTTTTGTGATTTTAAAATGTCCTGGTGGATTTTAAAATGCTTAAGCAGGTGTACAAATAGAAAGAGCAGGCCCACCACCCGCCTTCCTATTTAGGAAAAGCGTTTAGAACAGTGGTACTTAACCTAGGTTCTGTCGAACCCTAGGGGTTCCATGAGTCGGTCTCAGGGGTTCGGAGAAGCCTCTGCCGCGGAGGCCAGAATAAAGTAATACCGTCATTTGTTGTGAGTTCATGCACTTTGTTGGTTTTGTTCTTTGAGCAAGGTGATGTTCATGCACGGCTCATTCTGTGCACCAGTAAAAAAACATATACCTATGTCTTGAATTTGGAAAAAAAATCATATTTTATTTATCACTAAAGAAGGATTCGGTGAATGCGCATATGAAACTGGTGGGTTCGGTACCTCAAAAAAGGTTAAGAACCACTGGTTTAGAATGAGTTAACTGATCGTAAGAACTCCAAAACGCATTCTAGTGATGATGCATCATATGATTTCTTTGGAAATAAGAACTAAAAGAAAGAAAGAAAATTAGATAAGCGTGAAGCCACCCTACATCAAGTCCCTGGATCTGAAACCACCTCTCAAAGGGCATTCTGAAGGTCTTCTCCAGGCATGGTGGTGACGATTTTGATAGTTTTCTATTTACAGTTCATAACAAAAGCTGCCCTTTACTGGGCACTCTGCACGTGCCAGGCCCGTTAGGCTCTGAATAGCATCCTCAACAGGTTTCACAGATGAAGCAACTGAGATTCCAAAACATCACCTAACTTGCTTAGGCTCCCACATATCCTACATGGAGAAGGTGAGGTTCAGGCCTGGCTCTTTCAGGCTCCAGGAACCTTGCACTCTGCCCCACACTAATGTCTTTTACATTATAGTTTATTTCCTAAAAATTTAGAAGAGAGAAAAGTACACGATTTCCCTTCAATACCATAGGCCATCATTTTCTCGCTCTTCGTAGTTAGACACCCCTCTTAGAGCCTATACGAAACTCCTACTGATGTATCATCTTCTGCTACTTTTGCCTCATCCACCTGTCCCCTGCTCTGCCCCAGTTCCCAGGATGCCGGGACCCAGGGAGGTGCTGGATTTATATCTGCTGAAGGAAGGAATGAATGAATGACACCAAGTCTGCCAACGGCTAGTTTTGGCCTTGGCCACGACGTCCCTGTGGGTCTCAAATTTCTCACCTGTAAGATGAGGTAAAGGGATCAGGCTGGGTCCCACCGGGCCGCTCCAGAGAATATTTGTTTGCAAAAGGTACCGGCTTTTACGGGAGAGAAAGGGAACCTGTGGTTAACTGAGTTTGAAAGCCATCAATGTTACAGGAAAAAAAAAGAAAGAAAAAGATTTCTGACCGCAGGCCCCTCAGCGTTTAATATTTATGCTAATGCATAATAAGTAGAATTTCCCCAGGAAAGTCCTACAAGTTCCCCCACCCCAATAAGGCTAAGAAACCCTCAATTCACAAGTCTCCAGGCATGGTACCAGGTCCCAGGGGCCAAGCAGGTCAGTACACCTTTCAGCTCTTGATAAATATTTGCTCCTTGGGCCTTTAAATCTCCTAACAAAGGGTGCTTCCTCCAGGTCTTCTCTGATGTCAACTATTTCCCTCCCAGGAGCAGCTGTGAACCTCCTGCCCTTCCCAGCCACTCTGCCTCTTTCTGGCTCTGTGACCTTGGTCTCGAAACTCAGTTCTCTTGTGTATAAAATAAGACTATTGAAACTATTAGTTAACGCCAAGGACTGTAGCTAGAATTAAATGAGATGATAATATAAAAAAATTGCTTTGCATCAGACCCCAAACACTCAGCAGAGGCCCACTGCCCTTGTCATTCTTCACAAAGGTAACACGCGTCTTCTGGATTCCAGTCTCCAGCTCACCACCGAGTAGACGTTGGCGCTAAGATTTTTTTCAAATTCTAAACCTCACAAAGAGCACCTAAGAGGCACGATGGCACCCAGCCAGGAACAAGAGCCAAGAGCACCACCCTCTCCTGCCCCACCCCAGGCAAAGCACATGTTAAAGGACTGTGCCTCTGAGCTGAAATAACCCTGTCACCTCACCCAGGGCTGGCAGTGAGTGACCAAGGCTAAAAATGTGTCACCGCTCACGCCAATGTAATGTCAGCAAAATCAAAGCCACTATGAGATGGAAAAAGAAAAAATGTCATGAACTAGTCATCACTAAAATGACCAAGGACACGGTTCGTAAACATTTTGCGGGCCCCCCGAACGTTCAGCCCTTCTGTGCACAGAGACAAGTGTCAGCGGCTGCCTAGAACGTCTCCATTCTAATGCGTTTCACTTTCGGCTATAATTATTCTAAAGCCCTTTTCATGGCTGTCACTCATTCATCTCCAGGCTGCGGCACATGACGGTCGGAGGAGATGGTGGCCGACAACTCCCTTTTAACAATGGCACCCTCTCATGCTGCAGGGCTCGAGGTTTCCCCCCCCCCCCGGCCACAGCACACAGGACACCAGGACCAGAAGGGACGGTACTGCCCAGCTTGGCGGGCCAGGCAGAGCAGAGGCCTCCGTTTTTCCAGCTGTGTCCCACAAGGCATCTGCAGATGCTTTCTCCTGCCAAACAGGAGAGCGATATCAGTTTTCCCCAGAGGGTTCCAAAGGCATTCTATTAACATGAAGCATGCATGTTTGGGAAGGAGCGTGCGTGTGTGTGTGTGTGTGTGTGTGTGTGCATGTGCATATATGTGCGTGTTGGAGGAGAACGGGGAGGGGTCATTGATTTCATTCTACAGGGATTAATATTCCAGGTATTATTCACATCATAAACGTCATCGTCTGAGGACATGTGTGCCAGGGGAAAGAACTGGGTCGAAGGCACAAAGCAGTCCATAAAAAATAAAATATTTTTGAAGCTAAAATAGCAACTAATAATAATAAAAAAAAAAACAACAAAAACACTGAGTGATCACTCTTGGCACCTGGAAAGTGGTACAGCCTGTCCCCAAATATTAAAATTGTATGAATACAAAAATAACTCTTCAGAGGAGCTTTCAGCACGAGGCTAATGAACACAGTTGTGTTGCATCCTAGCTGCCTTGCCTAAATGGGACATTGGGCTCCAGGCAGGGCTGGGCAGGGCTGGGCAGAACCGGGAAATAGCATGTCTATGCCCAGAGCTCTGTCATAGCCACGCCCCCACGTGACAACCAGGACGCAGAACCTTGCAGGACGCTCCTTTTTAGAACACTGGGTCGTTTTCAAGTCGCCAGGAACCCTGAAAAAGTCCATATGAGATGAGGAGGCACCTGGGAAACACCACCAGGAAAAATGTTCCAGCCTTTATGCTTCCAAAAAATTCAAAGGCCCAACAGAGCAAAGCAGAGAGAGGCACACATTAACCGCTGCTCAGAAGATGAGCTTTTTGACTTCGCAGTTAACGTTCCCTGCTTCATCCTAACGCAGGAGGAAAGCGCCCTGAGGCACCGTGCTTAAGCGCCCGCCCAGGTCTCTTACAGCCAACCTGTGACCCTCTTTCCGCGGGCTTCCTCCGTCCTCATCCAAATGGGTTTCAATTGAAGGTGCAGCCTTGGCAACAAGAGTAGCTTGGTGATGCAAATACTGTGGGACGGTGCCCCCCACCCCCACCCATCCAGAACTCTGTGAGTGGGTGGGGACAGGAAATCACCTTCCCTTTCCTCCCCGCGACTCCTTCCCTCCAGGGAGGGTGTGAGCACAGTCTTTCCACTGGGGAAGGAAGGAGGTATCGAGAGGCGAAGGCCAAGTCATATTTTGGAAGTACTTGCATGTGCAAAACACCTGAGTATAAGCTGTTGGGTTCCAGCTCGTCTTCCTCCCCGCCCTTCTCAGTGATTCCATGTTCATCCAGGGGCAGGCACAGGGGAGGTAGGGGACTCTCAGGTCCAAGGATGGAATAGTTAGCTCTGACAGTTCAACATTTGAGAGAAAGGGGCCCACAGAGATTCGATAACTCAATTGGCAATCCCAACTACATTTGGGCAGTTTGTTTGAAACATCTCTTAAATCTTTCCTAGAAGTGCCCACAGGCAGAGAGAGCAGCTGACCTTCAGTTTCAGCGATAAAGCTACCTCCCACCCCATCCTGCAACATCTTTAAAAAAAACCTCTGGCCATATTCTCCATGCCAGGCAGTGGGCCAAGCACAGAGGAGGAAAAGACCAAGGTGGCAGCGTCCTCAGATTCCAGAGCTCCCGGGCCAGTGCAGGAGGTAGAAAAGTAGACAAGCACAATGGATGAGATCTGCTTTTGTTTTCTCACAGAGGCAGGAGCTACTTCTCTGGAGGGCCAATCAGCCAGAAGTCAAGAGGCTTTCTAAAGGAGAAAAGTAACCGGGCATCACAGGTTGTCAAGGATGAGGATCGGAGCTGTAAGGAAGAAGTCATCCCGGGCCTCCCGAAAGGGGAGTCTTCATATAAATACAGATTCCAGGGCCCACCTGAATCAGAATTTCTGGTGTTGAGGGCCCAGATTCTGATTGTTTTCACAGGTGAAATGGTGGTTCTGAAGCAGCTGGCTGGTCCGTGGAGTGTTACCTAGGCCCCTCCATCGTGTCTAACGCTTCCTCCCTCTGCATTCTACAGCCAAGAAAAGTAAGGGCACTGAGGGGGTGTAGATTACAGTCAGCGTCAGCCCCGGGACTCAGGTGGCAGCCTCCCGATTCCCCGGGTCCAGGCCTGGACCACCGGAGCTCACAGGCGCAATATCTTCTATGTCTCTGGCCAACAGCAACAGTGACTGGTGCCTGCGTAGGAGTGTGAGCCACACTGTGTGTTACAGGTGTGTCCGCGGCTTCCTGCTCCTTCTCCGCTGGGCGGAGCAAAGTTACTCCTTTGTGTCAGTGTCTCCACTGAGTGTTTGAGAATCACTTCACAAATGAAGTCTGGAAACAGGGCCCACAAACAGGACTCTCCCTCTCCCCCCCCACACCCCCGGTCTGTTCCCAGCATCAGGGAAGTACTAAAAGAGGCCACCTGTCGCAGACACACCTGCTTTTCCCTAAAGAGAGAACAAGAACACCTGGGAATCAAACTCCGGAACCAGAGAAAGAGTGAACTTGACATTAAAGCCATAAGGCAAAGAACAGAACATGTCATGACATTTTTTTTGCAGACATAACTTATGTTAATGGAATAACATTTTTTTTTTCTCCCTACAAAAGTTGAACGTGAGCAGGTGTTTCAGAGGGGTCGGCGCACCAGGAACGGTGCCTCCTAGATACCGTTCCTTCCCAACCCGCCGATGGCCTCGGACGCACGATTCCATAGGGCAGGTTCAAAGGTACACAGCTGTTTGTGTCTGTGGATCCCTGCCGAAGAATGGAGTTCTCTGGCACATTTTTCATCTGGTTGTGACAGCACAGGGCTGCTATTTCCACTTATATAAGAGGAGACAGGAGCGATGAGAACATCATGATTTTACCCACGGCAAGTAAGCGATGAGTAATATCAACCTCGATCGGGGACTGTGCCTCAGTCCCTCTCCCGCAGGGCAGCACAGAGAGACGTCTCGGGGAGCAGTGGGCTCAAGCCTCCCGTCTGGCAGGGTTCTCTCAAGCCCTCGACAGCGTGCCCTGGTCACCAGATAAACAGCTGGGTCAAGGCAACGATCAGGAGGAGTCAGATTCGCACAGACCTACGGCGCTGTCTAATCATGGTGTCCCCAGAAACTAAACAGAAAGGAAACCTCCTGCATTCATGCGTGATCTGCAGAAGCAGGTAAGTTCTGGGTCAAATGCACCAAACTGTAGCCTGAATTATAAAAACAGAGTCATGACTCTTCCAACAATTCCCAGTCGTGAACCAGATTACGGACTCAGAACCCCTTTGATGAAGGGGAGCCTGGATCCCTGGGAAGAAGGGAACCCAGGTCCATTGCCCAAGATGCATACTGTTGACCTTTTCTCCCAGTCTCCTTCAAAGGGACCTGCAGCCTTTCACAAGGGGAACTGTCCACTGGGGACAAGGATAAATAATCAGGCCTTTTGGAGACTACTGGACACTAGCTCTGAACTAACACTAATTCCACGGGACCCAAAATATCACCGGTGACTCCCCACACAGAGCAGGTGCTCAAGCAATTCAGATGACAGGTGACGTTTTATTTAGCTCAGATCCAGCCAGTGGGTCCCCCAGCTCCAGCCTGCGTAACTGGAGCAGACGTGCTGGGACACAGGCAGAAGAACCCCCACGCTGGGGAAAACAAGGGCCTGATTATTTTTATGGAGGGAGAACAGGGCTGCGGAACATCTGAGCACGTGGTCCCCACATGCCTGAAAAGCTCCGCGCCCAGAGCGAAGGTGGGACATGTAAGTGTGGGCGTTCGCGGAGTACTTGCGTGCCTGCGTGTGTGTGTGCGCGCGCGCGCGCGCGCCGAACCCGCGCAATGCGTGCGCATTGGGGCTTAAGAGCAATGAGCTCAGCCCAACACTGGAACATCAGGATAAATCATTCCAACAGGGAAGAGCCAGGACACCGATCAAGTTTCAATTGCGAGCTGAAACCCTTGATAGCTGCTGGAAAACTAATGTGCATTTACAGCCTGGAAACATCAATTGCCAAGGCCACAGTGCGCTCAGAACGTCACAAATGAGAAGTGGGTAACCGCGCGGGTGGTGAGGATCCCAGCCCCCCACTCCGTGGGTGTCTCCAATGCCTGGCCACCCACAGGCACTGCAGCAAAAGAAGGGGGGAGGGGAGCACACCTTCAGGTTCAGCCAGTGAGAGGGGTTTCGGGGTTTACACTGAGACACGTGTTCTCTATTCTTCCCCGTCACGGTCCTCTGACATCTGTGCCCAGCGGTTTGTGGGGGGACGAGGAGAGAATTACTAGCCGGCACTGGAGGAATAAATATTTCTGCAGGCAGGCATGCGATGACAACATGCTGGTTTTCCCTCCTCTGGAAAGCTCATTACCATCCAGGGCAGAGCCGGCACGGTGGAATGTCAGGAAAGCGGTGACCACAGCCACACCACGGGATTAGGGCGTTGCAAAGCCAGCGGCCTCGGCCTCCCCACATCTGAGAGGTTATGGGGCCCACGCCTCACTCAGTGACCTCAGGCCGGACTGTCTTCAGCTAAACTGAGTACAATGAGGGTTGGCCTGCCAGGCATCCTACAACCACGTGTCCCTGGGGCCGTACTCAGGGACGGAGAAGCCATTTGCAAGGACTGGGGAAGGACCTGTGCTCACAAACAAGGACAACAGAGCTGCTGGCTGCAACGTGAACTGAGAGCCCATCGTGGGCTCTGCGCTGGGCACATCTGCCACCAGGACCTCCTGCCTACTCATGACAGAGAGGAGAAGGCAGCATGTAAATGTCAGCTACAACCAGCACTCAGCACGCCCAGGGCTGGGGTTGAGAGGCATGGAATCAAGGAAGGCTCCCAGAGGAGGTGACTACTGAGCTGGGCACCTTGGCTGCACAAGTGTGGGTCCAGGTTACTCCACTCTCTCTTCTCGCCCAGCGAAGGGCCTGAGGTCTCTCCCGTGACTTCTTTTCCGCCCTGACTTGGCCCGTCATACTTTGGCTTCACCTGAGCAGGCATCCTGGGCTCACACACTCACTGGGGAACAGCCGTGAGCCCCGAGCGCCCTCTCGCATGCATGGCGTCTGAGCATAATTTCAGGAGAGTCCCAGAGAAAGAGGGTAAGTAAAAGGAGACGCTTCCAACGTGCATCCTCCTGGTCGCCCTGACCCCTTATGTCCCTGGAGACCTCTGTGTCCTATTGCGGTAACCGTGGACAGGTCTGTGCCCTGGGCATCCCGTTAAGTCTCCTGTTCCGGGGCAAAGTACGCAATGCCTCATCACCAGGGCTTCCCCAGCACCACCCGGCCTCCCAGCCACATTCAGGATTCGTATCAAAGGATTCTCATTAAACGGCGACAGAACGAAAAGCAAACTATCAGGGGCGCGGAGCGGGGAAGGCACAGATCTGAGAAAGCAGCTGCACAGGAAAAGGATTTAGCAATAAATGGGAAGCTCTGAAGAGGTCGTGTCCATTTCAAGTGCACTGGCGGGAGAGTCCCCTCGTCTCGGGAAATGAGGTCCCAGGTCAAGCCTGGGCTATGCAGAGGTGCCCTCCTCTCCTGGCTGCCTGGTAGTGGTTCGCCCTGCGGCCTGCCCTTCCTTTTCCTCTCCTTCGCACTTTCTAGGGGGAGGCTTTTCGAAGTGGAGGCGGGGGCCCCTTGCATCAGCAGCACCTGGGAGACGTGTCCCCCTGCAGCTTCTGCCCCCACCCCCCCCCCCCGCGCCTCTCGGGCATTTCGAAGTCTAATAGCCACAGGACTGGGTCCTTGCTCATCCCTAAGCGCTCGCAATGCCTGTGCTAAATCACCCGGCTCAACTGCTGCTTAAAACCTGAAGGAGACACGAGTGGCTAAATTCATTCTTTTTAGAAATCGTTCGATTCCAGAAGTAGTAATAGGGGAGGCACATGATGACCCATTTGAAACTATGTAAAATGGATACAGTAGAGCCAGGAAGATCTTTGCAAGCCATCAACCTGATCACATCACTCCCTCGGGTAAAGACCCATGGCTCTTTCCATAAAGGCCCTCACCTGCGGCCCCCTGAGCCCTCCCAGTCCAGTCCAGGCCTGGGGTGCTCGCTGTTCCAGGCAGTCTGACCTTCTCTTCCTTTGACATCTGAGTCTGCCCTTCACGTGACATTCACCTGTGCTAGTCACCTGCAGGGTCTCCTCCTTCCACAGTAAAATCCATTCTCCCTCCTCCCTTACCTCTGTGAATAGGTCAAATCCCCCCCCCCATCGGCCCTCCAAGAATCAGTCCTCCCCCCACCATCCTTGGCACAACTTAAAAGCCACATTTACTTATGTGATCTTTGATGAAGGCACACTCGCCCACCAGCATCCATGCAGCTCTCCGCAATCGGCAGCAGGTCGATTTTGGTCCCTAGGAACGAGATTCACCACGGGGCAGTCCCCGGGTTACGAATGAGGTAGGTTCTGTGGGTTTGAAAATGTTTTAAGTATTTATATGCACCAAAAGGTAAAAATAAATGCTGTGCTAAGACAAACATCTGTCTAAGTGGCATTTAAGAGATAAAGGTACCTGTTCCAGCTTACATGCAAATTCAACTCCAGAACAAGCCCACAGAACCTACCTCTTTCTTAACCTGGGGACTGCCTGTACCGTGTGTGTATCCCCTAGAATCCCCCACCTCCAACATACCTAGCAGGGGCTTAGTGAGTATTTATGAACGAGCAGATATCTCAGAAGCAAACGTAGAGACCCATTCAGACCCACAGTAGCCATCAGGAATGTGAAACACCCTCTGACCCCTCCTGGTATTAGTCAGAGGCTCCCACGGTCCTCCAGCACCCGGAAGACTGAAGTTTCATGATGGTTTTCCGCCCCCACCCCCCTGCACGCAATACTGGATACGTCCCTTTGCACCTAACGCTTCAGACGAACGAGTCCAGCTCTCCAGAATGCGATTCCTGGGTTTTGAACGAAGAGTGAACTTCAACATTCAAACCGTTGTTAACGCCATTTCTCTGGGCCTTGCATTGATCTTGTTCTGAAAAACTTATCCTAAAGCCTGTTCATTATCTGAAAGATGTATGTTGGAATAAAAACTGCCTCGGGGCTCGCAGAAGGACTACTTATATTTTCTTCTACCTTCATGTGTCTTACCGTTCTCAGCTCCAGGTGTCTGTCAACCCTCGGGCTGTCTTACAGGGCACGTTCATAAGCGAGACCTATTAGCGGCATATCTATCGCAAGAGATGTCAGACAGCCCTGCACGAGTCAGCAATAATTACAACACCGTCTCCACCCGCTGCAGGGCAACGTCTTGTGGGAGATAAATGAACGCACCATCCTGCCCTCCCCTCTCTGCCCCCTTGCTCACGGCTGCCCCTCCCCCCCAGACGATAAATGAACGCACCATCCTGCCCTCCCCCCTCTGCCCCCTTGCTCACGGCTGCCCCTTCCCCCCCCAGACGATAAATGAATGCACCATCCTGCCCTCCCCCCTCTGCCCCCTTGCTCACGGCTGCCCCTTCCCCCCCCAGACGATAAATGAATGCACCATCCTGCCCTCCCCCCTCTGCCCCCTTGCTCACGGCTGCCCCTCCCCCCCAGACGATGAATGAACCCACCATCCTGCCCTCCCCCCTCTGCCCCCTTGCTGATGGCTGCTCCTCGCCCCCCAGACGATAAATAAACGCACCATCCTGCCCTCCCCTCTCTGCCCCCTTGCTCACGGCTGCCCCTCCCCCCCAGACGATAAATGAACGCACCATCCTGCCCTCCACCCTCTGCCCCCTTGCTCACGGCTGCCCCTCCCCCCCAGACGATAAATGAACGCACCATCCTTCCCTCCCCCCTCTGCCCCCTTGCTCACGGCTGCCCCTACCCCCCCAGACGATAAATGAACGCACCACCCTGCCCTCCACCCTCTGCCTCCTTGCTCACGGCTGCCCCCCCCCAACCCCAGGTCATGGATGGTTTGCTCCCTGACTGTGCTGTTTTACAGGCAGCTGAGGCCAAGCTCTTCCAGCAAATGGTTCTCGATCCTTCACCAAGCAGCATGGCCACTCCACAGAACATTCCAAGGTGACCAGTGCCACTGACACAAACAAGAGCTTGACAAAGCGAGAAGGGCTTGGCAGCAGGTGAGGGTGACACAGGGTGCAGGAGAAGTGAGCGTTTTGTTCGGATGCCCATGATGTTGGGGCAGCCTGCCTCTCTGACCTGGAGGTGTCCTCATCTGCAGAACGGGTCCAAGGTGAGTGACAGTGCTGGGTCACCGTTAAACCGACATCTCTGTTGGTATGAATGTAATGCTCTGGTGACTTAATGCAAATATGTAGCTCACCCTCTCCATCTTTCGGATGGGTCATGAAACGCTTCCTTAACACCCGATTCTATCTGAGGATACACACCATCCTGACACACTGTCAGGAGCCATGGACACATAACTGACAAGCTGGGGGCACAGCAATGCAGATTTATTTGTCACCTGACTTGGGAGAGGAGAAAGGGATTGGAAACTTCATTTGACACGGAAGAGCGTGGCCATTCGTCAGAGACCAAACAAGAGTTGCATGTAGCGATTCCGTAAGGGGCCTCTCATGCCTCCGCTGAGGGCGCGGGGGAGGAACTCGTGCCCGTTTCAGGGCGGTGTAGAGGAGCAGTTCCTCTTGAGCACACCTCTCTCGCACACCCATATTTCATGGTACTACACTGTCTGGATTGAGGCTTATTTGCTTTTTCCGACCCACTCCATAAAAGCCATTACCCGGTGACAGGTCCATGAGCTACTGCTTAATGAGCTGGTGAGCCTCTCGGCTAGCTGCCGCCTTTCTGAAGGGGCAGAAAATGGCAAAGGCACCTGCACGGGCCGGCCTCAGCCAGAGAGGATGTGTGCAGATGGAAACACGTGGCTTCTACCTGGGAGGCCCGAAAATGAAGCGTCCAACCTGGGACGCTTTTGAACGTGAATGTAGGTACCATTAATTATGCTGGATGACATAGATATGATGCTGGCCTTCAACGCTCAGAGTTACAGTCATCCTGTTTTTATTTTTTCTATTTCTATCACCAGCATATTTTATTTTTCATTCTTTGCGAGAAGAGAGAAGGAAAGAAGGACAAACGGGACAGACAGACAGGAAGGGAGAGAGGTGAGAAGCATCAGTTCTTCATTGCGGCTCCTTAGTTATTCATTGATTGCTTTCTCATATGTGCCTCGATCCGGGGGCTACAGCAGACCGACTGACCCCTTGCTCAAGCCAGCGACCTTGGGCTTCAAGCCAGTGACCTTGGGGTCATGCCTATGATCCCACGCTCAAGCCAGTGACCCTGTGCTCAAGCTGGATGAGCCCGCACTCAATCTGGCGACCTCAGGGTCTCGAACCCGGGTCCTCTGCATCCCAAGCCAATGCTCTGTCCAGTGCGCCACCACCTGGTCAGTCTCCCTAGAGTACTTTTTGTAAAAACTGGATTAAGGTTCAGATTAAAGAAAAATTCCACTTTTACTGCCAACTACCCGCCCACAGATATTTCAATAGTCCCCAACCTGCTGGCAGGTTCCAAAGGACTCACAAAGGGATGTTCCCAAAGTGTTATTGGAACCACTGAGTTTCTTTAACAGGGAACAGAATCCCATGAAACCCAGTTAAACTGGGTTACACTCCTGCCACATGCTCCCCCACTATTACTCTACAAACCGGGGTCTCTCCCAAACCAGCGCTAACAGCCCCTGGAAGCTGGAGTCAAGGGAAAAGAAAAAAGAGCCCACTTGACAACCTTCATTATCTACCCAAAGAAAAATAATAATAATAAGGCAGTAAAACCCAGGTTTGTTCCAACTGAACGGGGGATGGAGCTCTATTTACAGGAGCTTTTATTGGAGGACCCCGAGTTGCCAACGTGATTCATTATGTCAGTTCTTCTCATTCACAATCGATGATGATTTGCCTTGACCTGCATTTCGGCAGTTTGCTCCTCCAGTATTCTTGAAGGAAAAATACACAAATCACACAGCCTAGTCAAGAGCTGAGGAGCAATCACTTAGGCTTCTTAAAGAAGATGAAATAATAAAGGCATGTCTTTAAATGATATTAGGAAGATATTTGAATAACAAACCTGAATAGAAACTACTGAATTAGTCATGATAACAATAATAATAGCAAATCCAATGCCCAGTACTTTTCAGGGGACTCTACAATCGCTATTGCAATTGAATTACCTAGGCAACTCCAAGAGGTAGGGACTCATATTACCTCCTTTTGAAAGCTGTGAAAATGAAGGCTGAGCAAGAAGTCAACCAGCTCATTCAACCAAAGACACTTGAATGCTCCATCAACAAATATGTATTAATTTAGCGTTGAACCTCAAAGACTCCTACTTTTCCTTTTTTTCCCAAACCCAACCAGTCATCAAAGTAAATCTTGTATTATTTTTCATCCATGTCAGGAAGCCCACTACTCAGACTGGCAGGTGGGGCGGAGCGACCTGTCATCAAGTTATACTTACATAGCAAGCACGCTGCTTTATGAATGCAGTCATTTGACCAAGTTGACCCAGCAGGGAGACGCCCACAGCTCCCATCCTGCCTTGGCACTCTGTCCACTCTACCATTTAACCTATCTTTTTCTTTTTTTTTTTTACAGAGACAGAGAGAGGGATAGATAGGGACAGACAGACAGGAACAGAGAGAGATGAAAAGCATCAATCATCAGTTTTTCGTTGTGACACCTTAGTTGTTCATTGATTGCTTTCTCACATGTGCCTTGACCGCGGGCCTTCAGCAGACCAAGCAACCCCTTGCTCGAGCCAGCGACTTTGGGCTGAAGCTGGTGAGCTTTTGCTCAAACGAGATGAGCCTGCGCTCAAGCTGGCGACCTCGGGGTCTTGAGCCTCGGCCCTTCTGCATCCCAGTCCAACGCTCTATCCACTGCGCCACCACCTGGTCAGGCTCACCTGTCTTTCCTGTTGCCTGGAGAATGATACTTCTCTTTGAATTCCAGTTCTGTCTTTCTTTTTCCCTAAAATCCTTTAGTTTTCCTTCCCGCTCAATCCGAATACTTGCCTCCCATAGGTGTTGACGCAGGCCTCTTCCAGACTTCCTTGCCACAGCCCTGACAGCGGTATTTCTTGCAGACATCACGTTCTTTTCTGTCACACTCAGAATTGATACTTAATACAGGAGATCTTTCTCCGAGTCACTCCATTGTGACCTCCTTCCTCTGTGAGCTGCACGCCCTCTAAACATACATGTGCCCATCTGGACTATTAATGGGTCTGCCTCCCAGAGGGCTCACCCCCTCATCTAAAGGTCTTATGATGTCCAGCCAGTACCTTGACTATAGGACATAAAATGTAACAAAAATGGCTGCTGGCTGAATGAACAAACGAATAAATGAATGGATGAA
Source organism: Rhynchonycteris naso (assembly GCA_037038555.1). NCBI lineage: Eukaryota > Metazoa > Chordata > Mammalia > Chiroptera > Emballonuridae > Rhynchonycteris > Rhynchonycteris naso. Next base: position 145,249,668 of record CM073002.1, read on the forward strand.
GTATTATGATGGGTGCTGAGTTTGAAAATATTTATATGCCCTTTAAGTGTAAGCCACACATTTCTTTTAAAAAAAGAAATACACTACAATTAATAAGTAAAGTTTCACTGTGCTTTTCTCTTATAAATCCAGACAGATGTTTTCAAAACTTTCAACTGATGACCGGACCGGACAGCTATTGCGAAAATAGTCCTAGTGAATCCACTTTCGGCAGTAGAGTAAGTCTAAACACGATGGAGACATATCCGTTCCTTGATCAAAGGTTTTGGTTTAATGTGATTGGTGTAGACATGCCGTAAAAGTGACCAGTACCGGAGAACATAGGGTTGAGAAGCTGACAAAACAGTTTCTTCGCTTCTGCAAGCCTTTCGTTATTAGGAGAGCTGACTGGAAGCATGCGTGTGCGTGTGTGTGTGTGCGTGTGTGACTTTCTCACACACACACACACACACACATATACATGGCACATACTTCCTATTCAGCATGTGGAAGATTCAGTCCCATCCCCTCAAACCTAAACGTCTGACAACTCAGTCACATCCCACAGAGTGGCCCGTAGCTGGAATGATGTGAGCACAAGGTCCTCTGTAAAAAGTCGCTGCCCATGGCGGGGGCGAGGGTGGGCAGGAGTCAAGCCCAAACCAGCCCGGGTGTTACCGGCGTTCGCTCTTCCCTCCGCCAGGAACATGCCCTCCAACCACAGCCCCTTTGCTAGCATGCCTTCCAAGCCACACACCCTGCGACAGCCCAGGGCTAAGCCAACTGCGGCTCTGCATTCGGGTTTAAAAGCCCAAAAACAGAAAAAAAAATTATTTTTGAAATGTATTATGCTTAGAAATTAAGGGTAATTGTGTGTAGCAGCCTGGAAAACATAGCTCATCCAGGACTGCTCAGCCACAGAACCCCACAGCGCAAATGCTGACGCTGTCGATGGCAATGCAAACTAAAAAAAAAAGTCACAAAGGGCAGAAGGAAGGGTGGACGGCTGCCCTGGTTGGACAGGGACTGGAGGAGGCATGCTGCCTCAGGGAGACGCCACCAGCACTCAGAGCACTGCTCCATTGCTCACGCCACCAGATGCTGTTCCGCGTGCTTCCCCAGCCGGACGGCCAGGTAAACAAAAGGTTGACGGATAATTACATAAGGAAACAAGTGTGGCAAGATTGGGACAGAGTGGGGAAGACTTCCCATGACCTTCAAGCTTCTCCCCTGACCCGCTACCATGTCCTGGTCACACTCCATGGACTATCAATACCCGTTCCCACCCAAGGAGCCAAGGCGTGTGTCACAGCTGAGGAAGGCGCATTTCACCCTGCTCATTCATTCCCGCTTAGACATTGCCTCTAGCTCACGACGGCGGCCTCTGAATGAGCCAGGCTGAGCTCGGTTACCTACCTGCCTCGCTGCGTTTATCTTATTACCGTGACAGACGGGTTATGGCCGCTGCTCAGTGCAGGGCCTTGTGAGGAAACAGAGACATGAAGCCACTAGGGGTGCACTCTTCTTTGCCTACAGAGTACCAGGAAAGACCCAGGTGGAACCAGAACTTGAAACCAGTTGGGGTGAAGGAAGACAGCTGCAGCACAGGAGGGAAGGAAGCTAGAAAGGGTATCTGGAGAAGAAGAGGAAAGAAATGATCACAAAGGGTGAGACCACCCATCTGTGATGTACCATGTTCGAGTCTAAGGAGGGGCCAGTAGGCAGAATGCTGGGGCACTTATAACTGTTGGCAAAAGCCTAGCCTGTGTGAGAGCACAGGACAGTCTAACTTAGCCAAAAAACGAAGAAGTGGTTCCCACCCGGGGAGGAGAGGTAGTCCCCGTACCGACCGGCCCTCACCTCCAGAACAACTGGCAATGTCTGCAGACCTTTTTAGTCACCATGACTGGGTGCTGCCCCTGGCATCGGGTGCGCAGAGGCCAGAGACGCAAATAGGCATCCTACGTGCTGGACGGCCCCTACAGCAGAGAATTATCCAGCCCCCAAAGTGAAAAATGCTGCATTTAAGACTAAAACTGCCCGAAATAAAGGGTCAGCATAAAATGGGCAACAGCCCGCAAGCAGAAAAAGAACAGAATCAGTAGCCTCAGCATCTTCCGAGGGAGAGACCATGCTGGTTTAAGACTCCGGTCTCTGGCTCCCTGAGTTGGTAATAATCTCTGGACAGGGGAAGAAGCAAACATTCTGGCCAGTGAGAAAACACTTTGCTAAGTGTATTCCCTCACCCCAGCTGGTTGGTTCCCACCCCCCCACCAATGGTCCCATATTTGCGCATTCAATCATGACTCATCCACAGAGAAAAAAGTATTGGCTAAAGAATATGTGTCTATTCTCCTTGGCAAACAGCATTCTCATTTTTGATTAATGAACTGCCTCTTTGTGTATGTGCTTCCTCACCGTGAGCTTAGTGATGGGCATGCTGTCCTTGAGAGAAGGCACCACTGATTCTCAAGGAAGGCGCAGAAGGTCAACTTTGGGATGAGCTATCCAAAGGCAGGTGGGCACCGGCTCTGAGAAACTGGGCCTCAGTGGTGGTGGACACGACCCTGGGTGCCATGGCAACCCCAGGCACTTCTCCCAGCATACAGGACTGAAAGGACCCCCTGGGCACACCACAGCATATCTCAACAGGGGGGTTCTGGCCTCTGACCAGGGCAGTCCACGAAAACCAGCAAGAACCAACCCAGGCGTCGCCGTCTACAGGAGAGAAACTGCGGGGAGAACAGTCAGAGAAGCTGGTGCCCGCCCAGATCTCCTCCCCAAATACCCCCGTGACAATTCACTCCTCCGAGCCACGTCGACAAAACTGGGTAACAGTATCACACTGGCTATTCCCCATCATTTCCAAACAGCATTCCAGGAGGATGGGCGTCAGCTGTCGGCACAAGGAGAGAGCATTCCGCGGACGCTGTGGCTCCATGCCCACGTGGAGATGCTGATCGAGGCATCTCTGATCCCCTGCTCCTGATCCGCCAGGTACGACGTGCCCAGCACGGAGCATGCTGGAGTCCAGCAAGTCGCAGCTTCTCCGGTGCTTCCTACTGAAGAATGTTTTGTTCTGCGCATTAACTGTTAGAATGAAACAGCCGAGACTGTGGCCTCGATTCCTAAAACTGAGGTTCCAATAATAATCTCAACGGATTCCAGAAACCAGGGTTGGGGTGGGGGGACGGGGGTGCCAAGAGCAGTGGCTGAGAATCATCTTCTATTTATACGTGTGACTAATTTCTCCTCTCGGCACTCCGCCGCCAGTGGCTGTGCTTAGTTCTGTTTGATTACCTCGCGTCCCCCTCTCCCACGTAGATTCATCACCCACCTTAGGCCTGTGACGAAGCTCTGCTCACACTGTCCCTGAACTAATCCTGTTCAAGTTCAGAAAGCGCAGTGCTAAGTCACACGCTGCCTTCACCGTGGATCATACGGGCGTTTTGCATGCTTCAGGGTTGCCACGTATCACTAAGTTCCAATTGTCAACACTCAGACCACCTCAATTATCCTGAAAGCTGAACACTGCAACCAGCATCTGCACTGAGCATTCAGGCTGGCTTAGCCGTACCTAAACATGCCAGCTCGGCATATTCAAATGCTTTCGCGGGCCACCCATATTTCACGGGAGTCACGCCTTCTAAGTCCTTCTGTTTGGGACAGTGCTGAAGTTCTCAGCCTCCTTCCTCCTTGGTTGACCGGTCCTGAGCCCAGGTCAGCTACCATGATTAATCTAATTATGGAGCCCCGCCGTGTGACGGCCACCAGAAGAGATTTCTACTGTCCTTGCGAAACTCTGCAAGTAATTACCAGTATGCATGTGGGGTAATACCAGCTGTACAATATAACAGAAAAAGTTGAACAAAGTTCCAAAGGCCTCAAAAGCTCTGAATTAAAAGTTAGCCAGAGAAGAGCGGATCAGTCTTTTTAGTCTGAGGAAGGCTCAAGAGTTATGACCCATGAAACCTTCTGCCTCTGCATATTCCTACAACGAAAATCACGCCGCTTGGCTCTCCAGCTTTGCCAGGAAAGGTAGCATCAAGGCCTGGCACACCACCAAGTTCTAGAAACAGTAACGTTTCCAGTGAAGTCAATGGCTGGTGCGTTTTACTGCACCTGATTCAACATTTGGAAATAACTCCTTGTGCATTCCGTAAGGGGAGGGAGGCAGCTAAGCATTTTCTTCTTCTTTTCTTTATTTGTTGCTAAGTATTTCTTCAAAGTGTGGCACAATGAACCGCTTTCATCAGAATCTCTGGCAAACTGGTTAAAAAGGTAGATTTCTTAGGGCCTTCAAAATTATGAATACAGATTTTTCTTTTAACATGACCCACCCACATTAAGCAAGGACTCTTGACATTAAGATCTGATGATATCTGGTGGGTGGGGGGAACATTCTATTTTCCATTGTAGCCTCTTTGCTTTCGTGTTGTAAGCCGCTCGTCTGGACCTAATAAACGAATACCATGCTCCCCACCGGATCTGCACACTGGACCAGTGGCTGGAGAGGAGCAGAGCGCTTTGTGTAATTAGGGCAAACACAGAGGCTTTGTGATGTAGCGGGGGAGGGCAGGAACGCCTCACCTTCTTCCAACGCTAACGGAATGGACATCTTGTAAGGCAAACTACCCACTTGGACGGCTGCAGGCCATCAGACAGTGCTTGCAGGCTTCGGTGACAAACTGAAGGGTGCTACTGTATTAGATCTGGACAGGGCAAGTCTTCCGCGGCAAGGATCGCCTCCAGACCTCCCGTATGAAGGAAGATGATCACATGAGCAAAATGTGCGTGCACTGGGGTTCCTGGGCACGCCCCCAGCCACATCCTCTCTTCCGGGTACTTCTCCACCTCCCCATCTATTTGCTTCCATCAAACACCCACAAGGGGTAAATTACTTTGAAACACTTAAGTATTGTCCTCTCTCAACACTGTAATTTAATAAACGCTTATGAGTTAGCAGCATGGTAGAAGCCTCTCAACGGTTTCCTTCTTTTTCATTTTTCTTCTAAGTGTTTCTCTCCCCTGAACCTGCCCCCTCCCACCCCCCACCCCCCGTTTTCCCTCCCGCCTCCCTCTCACTCCTCCCTCATCCTCTCGTCCTCTGACCCACCCCCTCCACCTGCTGGAAGAGCAGAGTGGGACACAAAGTAAGTTTCCTTCCTAGGGGAATATTTCTTTGGCTAAAGCAACACATGTTATGAAAAGACATTCTCCAAGGACAGTGATGAAACCAAGCACCAGACCTGGAGTGGTTATGTGTTATTCCTATCTGTACCTGTTCACCACTATTAAAAGGAACGAGCTCTCTGTTCTTGTCTTCAGGCTGAAATTCCTAAGCGAGGGGTCTGCTCAAGGCAGAAACCAATCTGGCACAGGGGAGAGCACACAGGAGAAAAAGCCAAAGTCTGTTACAGGGCTTCTTCCTCAACGCTGATATTTTGCTGGTATAGTTCCCTGGCGAGCCTCTCCCATAATATGTATCTCTGATTCAGTCTATCACATGAAGTGTTTACTGAGCACCTACTGTGCTGGGAATCAGTCTAGGTTCTAGTCCTGTATACAAGACAAGGCCCTTGCCCTCACGGGACTTTCATCTAATGGGAGACACATAATAATCAGACAAACAAATCAACATATAATGCCAGGGGGTATTAAGTAGTAAGGGTGAAAACTGAGTAACTTAAGAAGACCAGGGAGTGTCACGTTGCTATTTTATAGCAGGTATTCTGGAAAAACCTCCTGTAAGTTGGCAACTGGGCAGAGACCTGCAGGAAGCAAGGCAATGAGCCATGGAGGGAAAAGCTCCCTGTGCTAAAGGAACAACATGTGCAAAGGCTCTGGGGAGAGAGCTTGGAGAAAAGCAGGAATGTGAGGCAGTCAGAGTGGCTGCAGCTAAGAAGGGCAGGAGATGAGACATGGGAAGCGGGGAACGGTAGACAGGGCCATCAGTGGGACCACCCACCCTGCAGCCCAGTGACTGCTCCAGGCCCTCAGTCCCACCAGACCCAGTAGCCGGCCAGCCTCCCAGCCTGCTCCTCCCTGACACCTACCAAGCACCTTCCCCAGGCCCTTCCCTCCTGACACCCTCCTCCCTGCAGAGTTCCAATATTCCAGGTCATTCCTTCACAATTTCCCAAGAAAACAATCATTACATCTAATTAAAATACACATACTTGTTTTGAGTAATAGATGCAGTAAGAAAGAAGGCAACATGCGTATTTAACCACAGCCCTTAAGAGGTAGGGAATGTAACGCAGTAAGGACCGGAGGTTCAGAAAGTCAGCTCTAAGGAAAGGCAGCTTAATGAGAGGCAGTGGTCTGACCGAATTTACCAGTTCTGTATACTGGGGGACAGTCATCGTTGATACAACCTGGGATGTAGGTATGGAGGTGAGCAAAAAGGAAATCAGGACCAGATGGAGCCCTTCATAACAGCTACTGCCAGCCAACCTCTTCCATCTAAAAGTCCCTCCAGATCCCAAAGTTACCCTCAAAGAGCTGCTACATAAATACAGGTAGCTAATTGCTTAAACTTTATAAAGGGGACTAATTTCACACTGCCCACCCCAAAGTCACTGGTGCCCCCAAACGAGGAGATCCCGGCCCCTCCCGAGGCAGAAACCCTTGTCCTAGGCTCTCTAAAATCTTGAATATAATGAATTAGGTCCATATCACTCATGGCCAATGGTGTTAGGAGCGGTGACCCCACCCCCCCAGAGCCGGGTCACCACTGGGGGCAAAGCCCTTGGGCTTTAGGTCAGCAAAGGTCCTAACGTCAACATCCCCTGCCAACTTCAAAAGACCACCAGAAGGGAGAGGGTCACTCAGCGAGGAGTCCCCATCCCCAGAGCCCCTCGCGGTCACACAGTCACGCGCGCGCACGCGCGCGCGCGCGGTCAAACACACATACACATACACACACACACATACACATATACATACACACTCCCCGCCCTCGCGCGTGCCCGCGGCACAACGCGGACTTCCCAATCCCAAACACACGCGTGCATCCCCCGGGCCGGCTGAGTTCTGTATTTCCTCTTCCTCAAAGCTACTCTTGCCATCTCTGCCGCCCCTCTCCGCTCGAATTTTAGGGCCCAGGGCTCCGCTGCCCCCTTCGCAGAAGGCGCTCCCGGTGCGCCCCCTCTCGGAGGCTGGTCTCGCCCATCGAAGCCCCCACCGTCTTTCCCAGTACCAGTGGGGACTTCGGCGCGTCCTGAAAGGCGGGTATTAACTTAATGGTGGTTCCTGGGGCTACCAGCTGCCCCAACCACCCACCTACTCCTGTCCCTCCGGGCCCTCGCCCATCACCGCCCACTCCCAGGAGCGCGGTCGCTGGGGCATTCCCTCCCATCTGCCAGTGCCCGAGAAAAGCCGGAGTCCGAGCCGCCAGTTCCTCCTCCGGCGTAGCCTCTCGGGTCTCCAAGCCCCCAACCCCACACTCCTCCCTGTCCCCAATCCCCGGACGCGAGCAGCGCAATGCTTCGGCAGCCCCCTCCAGCCGGTCATGGCCGAACGTCTCCGCGGGTTATCGGGCCCCGGGCCCTGCGTTCCACCCCGGGTCCCCCTCTCTCCGCGCCCACTCCCCCTGCCCCTTGCCCCCTGCCTCCGCCCCCCTCTGCCCAGACTTCCCCAACTGCGGAGCGTCCCAGCGCGCCCGCAGCCTTCACCCCGCAGAGCGCAGAGCGCCGCGGCCACCCCCGCCCGAGCGCGGCGCCCCCGGGGAGGAAACAAAAGTGTCTCCGTGGCGACCAGAGTCCCCCCCTGAGCAGGACGCCTTCGCCTTGTCCCAGCACCAGCTCTCCCCTCCCTGGTCGCGCTGAGGTCAGCGAGTCAGGGCGCGGCGCCAGCCCAGGAAACTTTACGAACCTGCCCGGGGTCGCCGGACAGCGGCTGTGGAGGCGAGGGTTCCCCGCGAACAGAGCTCTGAAGACCCGAGACCATCGAAGGTGGGCAGGAGGCTCTGTGGCCCTGCTCGGGCCGCGGCGGTGTGGGTGGTCTGCCTCTATCCCGTGCCCATCCTCGGCCGCTCGCGCTCGGAGCACACGCACTTACACTGCCGGCTGCCGCTGCTCTCACTTCCTCTTCCTTCCTCCTGCTGGCCAGAGACACATTGTGCATCTGCAAGGCATCCCGAGATCAGCCGCGAACTCTCCTCCGGGCGGACACTGCGGAGTGGCCGCCGCCCCCCCACCCCCGGCACCTGCGCTGGACACGCGTGGTTCGCGCGCTCGCCCCCTGCCCGCGCCCGGGTGCCTGCCCACTGCACTTTGCTGGGGGTGGGGGCGGGGAGGGGCAGTGCCCACGACTTTTTGAAGTCCCTCTACTTAAAAAGAAGAAAATATCGAACACCGTACATGCCTCAGATCTGCTATAAATAATACGTGTGCAAAGCCTAACTTCTCGGATGAGCTCGCGCGTGGCGTTTTGCAGGCACTAATTAAGTCCATCACCTCATAGTGCCACCTCCAAGAGGTCGAGAGCCAGTGACGTCTTTTTTACATAGCTTCATTTTTGGCAAATGGTTCGGAATTTTGAGGGGAACTTGGGTGGGTTGTTTTAAAGCTACTTTAAGAGGCTGCATAAATTTGCATAAAGCAAGATGTTCTCCCCCCCCCCAGTTTGGTATTTAGAGTACCTTATTTAATTCATGCAACCTACTTCAGTTATTTTCAAAGCAGAAATCAAACACATTTACTCCCTGCTTGGCTGCCAGGAGGGAAATGACAGTCATTGGAAGTTGCAGGAGCGACAGCACCTGTGCTCCCCCAATTCAGAAATACCTACGTTGGCACTACCAGAAAACGCAAGGCATCCCCTTCACATTGCCAGAGGGGACACGCTGGGGACAGGGAGGGATTGGAATCAAAGGTGGAAAGCAAATCTCCTTTAAAAATTCAGTCCACCCCTCTGCCCCAGACTGAAATCATAGCCCTATGCTGGCTGCTCATAGCAGCCAAGAGCACCAACCAACTAATGACCACTCGAAATGTGGCTAGTCCTGAGACGGTCAGTCAGTGGAAAACAGACTGAGTGTGAAAAACAGACTGTAAAAGAGCTTGTTAATAATTTTAGTGTTGATTACACCATTTCAATGGATGATAATAGTTTATGTGTGTGTGTATCTCCGTTGGGCTAATATATTGGGTTAAGAGATACATTTATACTATATATCTCTCTATGTCACATATAAAATACTACACACATACACACACAATCACATATATAAACTCAAAATAATTCCACTGGTTTCTTTTTAGATTCTTAATGTGGCAATCAGGAAAAGTAAGATTATATATATGGCTTTCATTATATTTCTAATGAACAGCTTGGGTCCGACCCCTTATTACATGTATAACCTTGGGAGGAAGTATTAGTAGCAGGAATACTTGGGTTCACATCGTTATAAGCCAATAACTTAAAGCAGGATGATTTCAGGAAAGTAATTTAAATTCTCTGTTTTCTCATCTACACAACAGTAATGGTATAATGACAGTCAACAGGGCAACTATCACAGGAGGTAACTTAATAAGCAGTCGGTAAAAGGATCCTTCACTAATGATGCTGAAACACTTTAGTGACAAGTATGAATCTGAGCCGCAACTTTCTAGCTGACATACAAAGACTTTAGCTCTACCGCAGACACGTGAGCGTTCAGTTCCTATTAGCTGCCATAACGGTTCCAAGAGTATATCGGGAACTCTGTGTCCAATCCTTGCACAGAATGAGACAAACCCACCTCCCTGTCACCTTTGTTCCCTGCTCTGCCCTCTGCAGCTAACATGGAGTAAGTCACATCCTTCCTCCAAGAGGTAACCCTTCATTTGAAGAGAGCCCACTCATTCTACCTACACAGTGTCTTCTGGGGAGTAAACACTCTCAGTTACTGTAGCTTATCTTCATGTGACATGGTTGCAAATCTCTCTCATCTTAGCCATGCTGCCCTTAAATGACAACTGTCTCTGCCCTTTCAAACGTTTACTTGTCATGTAAATTAATTACATAATTATACAGTCAGCCTGAGCTCTTGTCAATTTTTAAAAATGATATAACCTAAGACTGGAAATTCTTTCCTATGTTACTCTTAGGCTATTTCTGTGCTTATGGGGTAGGTCTTTGTGACCAAAGCCACTGGTCCATCTTCTCTGAGTCTCTAGATTTGAGTCAGGTATCCACGTACCCGACTACGCGGCTCCTTCTGTCAGGGTGGGGATCAGCATTCTTTGGGTTCATTCAGTTCCTAATAACCCTCTTACCTGTATACAGTTGCCAAGCCTTATTGTTCTGTTGTATTCATCAGACATCTTAGAGGTGCCAGATACCTTAGAGGAATCCACCTTCACCCTGGGCTCCGCTGGTGGTCTGCAGTGGGCACAGTAGAGAGGTGTTGTCACATGGAAGGGTTCCATCTCTGGACTTGCTTGTTGGGCACACCCCAGCATTGCCTTTGACTGCCAGCATCCAAGTGGCAATGCATAGGATTGAAACCATACCTCCCGGGGAGGACTGAACAGGACTAAACGAGATAATACATGTAAAGTTTCCAGAACAGGACCTAGCATATAGAAGCAGTTGATAAATGTTATCTTATATTATCTATATCAGTCCTTTGATCAATAAATCATATTAACAGAGTCCAAAAAGATTTTTTTTTAATTTTTTTATGTAGGAGTTTTCCTACATGGGCGTTTGTGGCCATAGGGGAGGGAAAGACTAGTATTACTGCTCTGGTTTTATTTCAGCTCCTGGACAGGGCTGGAGCTCTTTCGACCACACTGGATTAGAAAGGAGGGCCACTGACAGTGAGGCGAGGTGGGGGCCGGGGGGTAGAATCCAAGAGCAGCCCCGCACTGGCACCAGCGGTGAGCATACCTGGGCCAGGCTTAGCATCTGCCGACGAGCCCACCTCGTGTAAATCTCAGGGGCGGGGAAGCGGGCTCAGGCTCTCCTCTGCAAGATCACCCTTCTCTGTTTCAGGACGGGCAGGAAGGGAAGAACTGGCTAGACAACCGAACTCCCCGAAGCCTCCAATCTAAACGGATTGGCTAGACTACACCAACAAGACAGCTTTGCATTGTTGACAGGCAGACAGGTGTTTGGGGAAATTTCCAAGATTTTCATACCTTGATCTTGTGTTTCCCATATCTTCATCCTTCTTTGCATGCACAGAATCCAGGTGGGGAGGGATGAGCGGAAGGTGATCAAAATGTCACCATGAAACCCCAAAAGGAAAACATTAGCCTGTTATCTCTTAATAATGACTCACATTGATCAAGTATTTTCTTTTAAGTGATCACAAACATTCATTTCTAATTCATGAAAAAGAATACACTAATTGGTCTCCAAATGGCCCTTGTGCGTTTAATAATGCATTTAGTAATTTGTTTCAGAATTCTGCCCCCATCAGCCTCCACTTCCTTGATCTGTTGCTTGAAGAATTTATTCCCTTTTCCTGTCTTAGAATCAGGCTCATGTTGGCTTGACTCCAGGCTTCAGACAGCTCAGAGGACAGAGAAAGTAGCTGTACCAGAGATAACAAGGTCTGCGCAGCCGGCAGACAATCAGAGTGACAAGGAAGACTAGTTGCCAGGGCACCCTTTCTGTCAATCATTCATTAATTTGATGTGCATGTAATGTCTTTAAATGTGAGCCACTGTGAGCGGAGAGGAGGCTACAATGGTTGAACGTGAGGAACACGGGCGCCCCCTCCTGGTACCTCCTCTCTAGTTAGGAAGACAGGCTTGAACACAGGAACATCAGGAAGCTGCAGGACAAGATGGAAGCAGGGATGCTACATCACCTGTCTAAGCCTCCAGGGCAAGTTCTGCTTGAGCTGAAACCTGAAGGGAGAGGATGTGTGAGTCAGAACAAAAGGGGGGAAAGGAAGTGGACTGGATAATGAGGAAGAATTCTAGGCCGAGAGAGAGAGAGAGAGAGAGAGAGAGAAAGGAAAAAAAGCTGTTTGTAGAAATCATAAAGTAGAAGGAAACTTAAAAGGTCAATCTGATTGAAGTGCGAGGATATCAAAATTGAGAATAAGAGCAGTGGGAAGGAGGTGAAATTTGGGAGCCCTGTGAGTCATATCACAGAATTTACTATATGGATATATGAAGAAGAATTGTAAGGTGCCAAAACATTATTTTGTCTTTTGTTCTGGTTTGTTTTGTTTTCCAAGTGAAATATTTTAAACAAGAAATTGTCATGGTTAGTTTTTTTTTTTTTTGAAGTTCATCCTACTAAACAGAGAATGAATTACAGAGGGGACAAAAATGCACACGGGAAGAACAAACAGAGAGTTACTGTGGAAGCAAAAGCTAGAGATGATGGTCACCCATTAGCTAGGGACTGGGAGAACTGGAGTGGCAAAAATGTTACAGAGGAAGAGAAGGCAGGTTGAACCCACAGTTATTCATCCTAGTTGGGGAGGCTCCCAGATAGGTGATTTGCTCTCAGGGAGAGTCTCCTGGCTCTGTCTTCCAGCTCACCGACTCAGTCTTCAGCTTTGTTCATTCTTCCTATTTACTTAGGTTTCTTTCATGATCAAAATGTAAATTCCCAGATTCCCTAACTGGCCCCTTTTCATAATTACCTGTAGTAGATACTGTGTGTCCCACCCAGATTCTTCCCCACTCAGGACCAAGGCACCAAGTCTCCTCCTCCATGGAGACACAATGTCTATCTCTGTGTTTTTCCCCTCCTTGCAGTTTCACATTGCCAGAGCACATTAAAGTCTTTTGTGTCCTTATAAATGGAATCCACTTTACTATTGAAGACATTCCCTATGTTGCTCTTAGGTTTTTCTGCCCTGATATGGCCTTCTCCCTCACTGTTTTCTCAGAATTCCTTTCCAGGAACCTGCAATTATGTCCTCTGTTTCTTAACTACCTTGGTTTTCTGCTAAGGTTCCTTTTTTTTTTTTTTTTTTTTTTAACTGAAATACATAAACCAAATAATGTTGTTGTTTTTTCAGAAAGAATGAATGGGAGGTAAGTTTTGCTGAGAAACTGCATGTCTGAAAATATCTTTATGTTGCAGTTACATATGATTGGTAGCCATGAGCACTCTCTCAGCAACATGGCATTTTAATGGAATCATACAATGCGTGAGCTTCGGGGTAGGGTTTGGTTTTTTTACCCGCTCAGTGTGATTCCCTGTAATTCTCGCCCAGTTGTTACTAGTACAATAGTTCATCCTTTTTTCTTTCTGAGTCACACTGCATGGTATGGATGACCACAGTTTGTTTAGCCAGTCATCCACTCAAGGACAGATGTACTAATTTTAACTCTGTTTTCAATGACTTTTGACAAAATGATATACCTGTGGAACCATTACCACCATGATAAATAGGGCATTTACTCAAGGGAAATGAAAATACATGCTCACACACCGACTCCATCAATTTATGTAACAGTGTCATTCTTAATAGCTGAAGATTAGATACCACCCACCTGGCCAACCTCAAGTGAATAAATAAATAAATAAAGATATCTCTGTACAACGGGTACCACTCATGGTGAAGAAAAATAAAAGGCAAGACAGAAAAGAGTGTACACTCTATGAGTCCATTTACATGGATTTCTAGACAAGGTGACGCTAAGCCAGAGTGTCAGAGCTCAGAGCAGTGATTGACATCTCTAAAGCTTTGGGGCAGTAAAGGGTAACAGGGGTCAGATATACGGTGGTGAAAGAAGATTTGAATTTGGGTGGTGAGCACACAATACAATTTACACATGATGTATCACAGAATTGTTTGCTTGAAAGCTGTATCACTGTACTAACCAACATCACCCCAATAAATTTAATTTTAAAAACATGTCTTTGGACTTGATTAGGTTCTTAAGTTTGGCATAAAAAATGATGTGCTAAACATTTGGATGAAATTTGGAAGGACATTAAGTCTCATGTTCATACAGTACTATTTATGACCAAGAACAGTAATTACGTACTCAATTCCAAGCACGTGAATTTGGTCCCATGATGAGTTTCGTATTTGAAACATGAGTCAAGAAATTAAAAGGCAAGTAGAGAAACATCTTGAACAGCATTTAGTTTCCATAAGCAAAATGTTCTGGATGAACCTGCAGAAGGTAGACCTTCTTTTCTGGAAACACATTATGGATTTGATTATTAATTTGAGATAGGTTGCCTGAATAACATAACTATGTTAACTTAAAGTACTCATAATTGAGGCGAGATCTTCTTTAATTGGTATATGCACTTATAAAATATGAAAGTTTTGTGAAATTTGGGGAAAAACATTTCATTGTTTTAGGCAGTAGATATTGTGAGCCTGTTACTTTGAATTAAGATTTATAAAAATACTACTCTACATATTAATATTCCTCGTCTAAAATATCTAATCTGGACAGAAGAATTAAGTAAAGGAAGGACTTTTATTTGTGTTCAATTCCACAACAACTAAAGGAGAGATCTTTTTTTATCCCCATTTTAAAGATGAAACAGGGAGTCAAAGAAGTTAAGTGACTTGCCAAATTGATACAATTATTACAGAAAGTGGCCGATAAGGGCAGAAAGCAGATCTATCTCTTGTACCAGAGGCATGACTATCCCGCTACCACAGAAACCCAGAACACGGAGCTGCCGTGGTGAGGACTGCTGAAAGATGAGGTTCGCAGGCTCTCAGAGGCTTGATCGTCTTTGGGAAGAGTGCCTTTGCTGTCATCGCGATGGGACAGAATTGGTGCGTTGCTATGAGTCACAAACCCACAGAACACAGAGCCGCACTGATTTAGCGTTAGACACAGACTACGGAGTGCCATGGTGGATCACAAGCCCTGGCCCCTGTCTCGTTTTACTTCATTCCTTATGGGAAGAAAAGGGAGAAATCGGACCATTTCATCCCATCTAACTTATTCCAAATTAGGCTTGCTTTAGAAACCAGGGCTGGGATGATGATCTTACCGACATTATCAAGATGAGATGATCATATATATATATATATATATATATATATATATATATATATATCATCACATGTATATTAATCCATACATAGTAATGATTAAGTGAAGGAGAAGGCACTTTTTAAGTGCATTGTTTTTTTGACTCTCCGCTTTCATTTAAATATATCATGAAACTATTTCAAGGCTAACAAATACATGTTTCCATCATAACAGGCAACCCTTTCATAGTATTTCACTTTATGAACTGTTGTATATCTAGTTTTAAATTTTTTCTTCATTATCAATGACCATTCAAGGAACTTCTTTGCACATACAACTCCATACTCTTTCCCTATTGTTTCTTTAGCAAGTTCCTAGAATGAAATGATTGGGTCTAACGACAGCTGCGTCATAGATATTGCTACGTATCACCAAGTTGCCCTCTGGAAATGTCGCACTAAAGCAAGGTATGCGTAACTGACCTTCCTGCTTTCCCTTCTTTTCCAACCATTGTGTACAGGCTTCGTCCAATATTCCCAATCAACGACTTTATTCACATCTAAAACTTTAAAAGGCTACCCATTGTCAACAAATGATTCCGAACTCTAGTACCCAACGGCTTCTGCTCTCAGGCTAGGCTATCTCCTATGGTTTTATTGCTCCTGCTTTTCTATGTCACTTCCAGGGTTTGGTCAAATATAATATTCACTAAACAGGCATGTATATTAGAAAAGAAATATCTGCCCTGGCCGGTTGGCTCAGCTGTAAACTGTCTGCCCAGCATGTGGAAGTCCCGGGTTTGATTACCAGACAAGGCACACAGGAAAAGCGTCCATCTGCTTCTCCACCCTTCCCCCTCTCCTTCCTCTCTGCCTCTTTCTTCCCCTCCCGCAGCCAAGGCTTCATTGGAGTAAAGTTGTCCCGGGCACTGAGGATGGCTCCATGGCCTCCATCTCAGGGGCTAGAATGGCTCCGGCTGCAACAGAGCAACGCCCCAGATGGGCAGAGCATTGCCCCCTGGTGGGCATGCCTAGGGGATCCTGGTCCGGCGCATGCGGGGGTCCGTCTGCCGCAGGCCCCCCGCCCCCGCTTCTTACTTCAGAAAAATACAAAGAAAAAATAAAAAGAAAGTAAAAGTCTGTGTCTCTTTAATATCAGCCTCACAAACACTTTCAGTATTTTGATATCTTCACTTATCTCAACCTCTTTTATTTCTTTCTCTGAGAAAGAAACGCCCATATTTTAATTTCAAGTCCCACATAGAGGAATGTAACGTTGTGTCCTCCCAAGACAGATGACTGCTGAGGAGGCTCTGGTAGTCTGGGAGCAGAGCGGGGAGGTCTTCTCTCCGACCCGTCCACGCCATTTGCAGGGCTCCCTATTTCTGAAACGTGGATCCCATTATGTCACTTCCCTCTGAATTAAGCCTCCAGTCATACTAACAAATAATTCAAAGTGTGAGCCACACACAGCCCCTAACAGCCCACCCGTCAGCACCACCGGACAGGACAGCGGCACACGTGTCCGGAAACTCCACTCCCACCTGAACCCCGCCCTCCCAAAGGCACTGCCATACCACCAGGGAGGGAGATAGTCGGCACATCTGCGGTTCTATTCCTGTTACACAACAAATTCAAACACATCACTAAAACACTAAAAACCCCCAAAAGCGAATAAACGAGGTATAACAACAGGTAATAAAGCAGGTGGCATACGGAACATTAAATGGAATTCAAATAAGGAATTCAAAAAACTCAAAATAATTGTGATTGTTTTACTCATCAAACTAACAGATATGCCTTATTTAAAGTTATCATTGTGGCGGTCTAGGGTTTAGTGAGATAGGCACACTTAATACATTCTTTGAGGAAGTAGAAATTGCTACTGTTTTTCTGGAAAGTGATTTGACAAGATCCCCCAAATTTTTATGTTCTTTGACCCAGAATTACATTCACCTCTGGCAATGTACACTTAAGGAAATAATCAGAGATGAAGACAGCTTTGGTTGACACACAAGTGTATTTATCTCAGCTTCTCGGATTAGCTACAACAAGGGACCCCAAACTACTACAGCCCGCTGGGTCGCATGTGGCCCCCTGAGGCCATTTATCTGTCCCCCCCGCCCCCCCCCCCGCCACACTTCCCATAGGGGCACCTCTTTCATTGGTGGTCAGTGAGAGGAGCACAGGATGCACCCACACCCATAGTTCCCATTGAAATACTGGTCAGTTTGTTGACTTAAATTGACTTGTTCTTTATTTTAAATATTGTATTTGTTCCCGTTTTGTTTTTTTACTTTAAAATAAGATATGTGCAGTGTGCATAGGGATTTGTTCATAGTTATTTTTTATAGTCCGGCCCTCCAACGGTCTGAGGGACAGTGAACTGGCCCCCTGTGTAAAAAGTTTGGAGACTTCTGAGCTACAACAATCAAAAGTTGCCTGGAACTGTGGTCACCAATGGAGCAATGCTTAAGTAAGTTATAGTTCATCCAAATAACGAAGCATTAAACATGGCCTGTATAGATGAAGAATTTTAAACAGTGTTGGAAGTGATACAATCTGGTGTGACATACAGCGTATCGCTCGCTGCATGACAAAGAAATAGATGTCTGCATGTTCATCATAATTCACTGCATCAGTGCATACCCAGAAATATCAGCGGTCTCCGAGAGGGGTTCGCGTTGGCTTGACTTCTTTTCTTTGTGATTTAAACAATAGGCACATATTTCCTTTAAAAATTGCACATGCACACACACGCGCGCGCACACACACACACACACACACACACACAAACTGTTACATTTTTGCCAGGGAGTCTTTTATGCTTATGTCACTACTCTCTTTTCTGGCCTCTCCCCAGCTGTTTGCACGTCTGTCACTCCTATGGCACTTGGCAAACAAGCCAAGAAATCATCTCTCCAGCATTATCACAAATTCTCAATTTACCATGTGCCTTTGAAAAACTCAAAACCATTGATGAAATGAGTAATCGCACGGATGATTGAAGGACTGTCTGCCTTTCAAACCTTCCTTTAGACTTGAGCTGTCTCACTGGGTTTGCTCCCTAAGTGGGTGGAGCAGCTATGGGTTTGAAGACCCAAGTGGGCTGTCTTAAGGGGTCATTCATCTTGTGCACACCCACACTCCCGGGCTGTCTTTTCTTTCCATGTGCACATCTGGTGACCTCTTCAGGCAAGGCAGGAGACCGTTTTCCTGTCTGGACATTGCCTTAAGCACTGATGGAATGCAGGGTCCTGGTTAGTGAAATGTTTGGGGAACCTACTTTTAAAACAAAAGCATCAGATGCTTAGGAGCTATTGATGTATTTTCACAAATCCATCCAGTAAAGAATATACTATGGCTTTTAGTCAGACAGTTTCTTTATGGATGTGTGGGGCATATTGTCAGAGACCTTATTCAGACTAAGTCTTAAGTAGTCCAGACTTAGTGAGAAGCTGATGGCATTTCCTAAGTCACTTTCCTGCTTGCATTAACAAATGCGAGGGGTGAGGGGGGGGGAAGGGTCACCCGAAGGCCTCCATGCATTGATTCTCAGCTTCTGGCAGAATTATCTAAGTTACTGCTGAAGATCGTTCAACACAGACATTCGTTTTGCTACCAGAATTATTAGTAAACTGAGAAAGACCATTTTTCTTTAGATGAGGATAGCATGCAGTCCCTAGTGTTTATTGTGCGGCACTAACACCTGCGTTCTTGTCTTTGTTGCTTGTTTTGCAAAGGTCTGGAACACGGACTCTGAGGTCATCAGGACTGGGGTTCCCATTCTGCCCCTCCCTCTTACCATCTGTAGTCTGCTGTAACCTCTTAATTCTTCCAGACATGGATTCCTCAGCTATTAAACGGGACAGAGTGACTGTCTCATAGCGTTGTTATGAATATTGAATAAAATAGTATGTTTCAACTGAAAAATTTTAATTGCTCTTAAGATTTCAGTACAGAAATGAACAACAGCCTGACTGGGTGGTGGCACAGTGGATGGAGCGTCGGACTAGGATGCGGAGGACCCAGGATCGAGACCTCAAGGTCGCCAGCTTGAGCGCGGGCCCATCTGGCTTGAGGAAGGGCTCGCCAGCTTGGACCCAAGGTCGCTGGCTCCAGCAAGGGGTGGCTCGGTCTGCTGAAGGCCCGCGGTCAAGGCACATGTGAGAAATCAATCAATGAACAACTAAGGTGTCATAATGGCAACGAAAAACTAATGGCTGATGCTTCTCACCTATCTCCGTTCCTGTCTGTCTGTCCCTGTCTATCCCTCTCTCTGACTCTCTCTCTCTGTCCCTGTAGGGAAAAAAAAAAAAAAAGAAATGAACAACAACAAAACGTTATCAGCAAAAGGTCTCTCCAAACTCGCACAGTTTGTTATGAATACTGTTATGTGGCCAGTTGATTCTTTCTCTACTTGAGCAGTCTTGAGAAACAAGTATTATAGTGTGTTCTGACCTGATGTCCTGAACGTGTCTTACAGAGTTAGGCAGGCAGCAATTTCTCTGATCCCCTTTCCAGCGAAATCTCTCTGTAACGCCAACTCCAGCATCATCTCCCCCTTCTCCCCTCTACCCGCTCGACCATCCTTCAGTCTGACTTCTCTGTCTGCCACCTGTGGACACTGCTTTCCACAAGCCCACCAACTGCTGTGGGTTTGCCAGCTCAGCAGGGACTCCGTCCTCATTCGCTGCCTCTCCCAGAGACTCCCCCACAGGGAGCTCTCTGCTCCCCCCGAAATACTCTCCCTTTGCTTTCCTTCCAGTCACACGGGCCTGGCACCCTCCTCGGGCCCCTTTGCTCGTTTCCGTCTTCCATCTGACCTCCAAATGTTTGGTTGCCTCGGGACTTGGCCTGGGCCCTATGCTGATCCTCCCAGAACAATCTGTTTCTATCCCATTGCCTCAAAACCATGTCTGTGTGACTATGTCCCAGATCAAATCTCTGAGCCAGACACGTCCATGAACCGCAAGTTCATACACCCACCTGCATACTTCATTCTTCCGCTTCCAAGCAAGCCGGGCCTGCAACCCACCCTCCTCAAACCCCACGCTCTGCTTTCTTCCCAGTCTCGGCAAATGGCACCACTGTCCACCCACAATGTGACTCACACCGGTCCACGTCCACGGCGATCTTCCAAAAATAGGAAAGAGGTAATGTCAGTTCCCTATGTGAAACTCTTGAGTGGGAACTCATGTCTAATGAACTTAAATTCCCCCCCCCCGGCACCACCGACTGTGGGGCTAGTGTTCTCTGGGTTCTTCTGCCACGGTTACTGCCAGTCATGACACACTTTTCCCTTACCAGTGAGTCTCAGCCTCACGGGACAAAGCAAGCTTGTGGCTTCCTCAGGACCTTTGCACATGCCCTTTTCTCTGTCTAAGAGGTTCTGACCTGACCTCCACATGGCTAGCTCCTCCTTGTACTTCAGACCTTGGCCTTAGTTTCCCCTCAAGTAAGCAGTACCTTGGCCACCCATCGAAAGCAGATCTTCTCACGCTCCAAGTATGTCAGGCCATTCATTTTGGTCACAGCTCTGACTAAAGTAACCTTTACCTTATTAGGTAAGGTTAGGAGCTCTTTGTGGGTAGTACCAGGTTACTGTTCATTATCTGTCCAATGCTGTACCCTGGGAGTCTGATAGAGGGCTTGGCATACAGTCAGCTCTCACTAAATATGGGTTTACTGAGCATGTGCATGTCACAGTGTTTAGAGACTGGGACTGGGTATGAAGGAGACACAGCCCTGCCCTGCTTGATAAGCCTTATCATAATGACCATACATACTATGTGTGGTAGAAACTCCTATGTGAAGGAGAAGCTTCCTGGAGGAGGTGACATCTGACTTCAGATGAGTATCACTATGAGGGGAGAGAGAGTGGGGAAAGGCTGCACATCCACAGAACTCAGTGGAAGAAAAGCCAAGATCAAGTGAAAATCAGGTGACAGAAAGGTTTTGAGAACTAAGCAGAAAATGCGATGCCGCAACTATGTCTCATTTAAGCTACTGGTAATTAAGAGCATGTATGGCAACCAATGCCGTCTGGGATTTGCAGGTGTGAGTCAACTTCAGAAAAGTAGGAGAAACAAATGGTTTGAAATGGCTCAAGATGCAACGAAAGAAAACTGAGTCTGTGAGTTCAGAGACGAGAATGAGCACAGTGATAACACCAACCACCTGGCTTAATAACTTCATGCATACCATTCCAATTCCCTTCAGGGCGATAAAACGTACATTCCAGCTCCTGCCCAGTTAGTGGGAATAAAAAAAAAAAATTGGGGACCTCAAAGAGACCTCTATCCAATCAAGAGTCATTGCCATCCTAGGATTTAAAGAAAAGACTGTTTTCCCGAAATCCAACTAGAAGATTGCACTGAGCCCATTCTCTCCGGGACGTTCAAGGAGCCTGCACACAAGGAGAGTCCCTGGGCTGACCTGTACGGAGCCACCAAGTGCTGGGCATGGAAACTCCTTGGAAAATGCCAACAAACTTCTTTTCACTTAGCGCATGAAAGGCCTCTCTTGATCAAGTCTGTTTTCTATTTCAAATTAATGTATGTTCATTTGAGAAAACTCTGAAAATTAAAAAGAAAATGAATGCATCTCACTATGTGACACACAGATTTTAATAGGGATTAACACTAAAATGAGAATCACATTATCTTTGCATTCATCTCCATTGATTGGAAGGCTATATATTGTGCATTTTATGTAGGTATGGGTTATTTTTAAGTTTTATAAAGTAAATATTAAGAACTGTAATCTTACATCAAAATCAAGAATGAAAAGCAATCTTTGGAGTCCTTCGTATATAAAATGTAGAGTTGAAAATCCCCCTTTTTATCAAAATCACTTTAATTCCTGGGTTTGGTAATATAATTTTAAGTTTCAGACTAAGGTTTTCAGAATTATATTATTCTTTTGTCATATAGAGCTTCTGTGGATGGCTGTCATTAATGGCTGACTTTTTTAGCACCATAAAATCTACCATATTTAGTTCTTTATTTCACTTTCTCATTCAAATGGAATATACTCTTTATTAAAAAAAAAGATAAAGTGCTCATAACCAATTTTCAGAATTCTTTCAAATCTGGGAATGCTTTTATGTTGACTTCCCACTGCCAGAAGACCATCTCGCATGCGATAAAATTCTTGCATCAATTTTCCCCTCAAAACTCTGCCAACCTTGTCTTTCTCTTGGACTGCCCCATGAGATTGGAGTCAGAATGATTTTCATCCATTGCACATAACCCACTTTTTGGCATACTGATTACGGCTTTCTTTCTTATAGTTCGTGTAGATCAACTATTCTGTCAGGATGTATCTAAATTTTGCAGGAATGTGTGGAGTCCTATGGAGTTGAACTCCCCGGTATTCTTTGGTCTTGGAAATATTTTTGCTTTATTATATACATTTACATCTGAATCTTCTTCTTGCTTCTTCATTGTCTTCTTCAGGTAGATCACATAGTCACTCAGCTGACTCTGTTCTTAGACAGACACTATCTTCCTTCTTGTGTATGTTTTTATTATTCCTTTATTCTCTTTCTTTGTTTTCCTGCAGAGTTCCTACTCTTGCCCTCTGGACTGGATTTTCTGCATTGCTGGGAATTTCGTCATTTCCCAGTAATGGCTGTGATACTGGGTCCTCCGAGGATCCCAGCTTCAGTTTTCTTGAATACCTTCCTTATCTCACCCATTTTCCTTTTCGTCTCAGGCGGTTTTTATATATTTTTTCTGTTTCTTTTTCCCTGAAGGTTATATCTTCTCTCACCCCGCTGAAGTTGACACTTTCTAACAATTTCCCTTGGTTTCTGAAATAAAGCCATTACAGAGGCTCGGGGTTTTCTTTTTTTTTTTTTTTCTTCCCTCTGAAGCTGTTAGCACCACGTTGGCCATTCCTTATCCCTGAGTAATTCTTTCTTTCCAACGGGCACATTTTGGATGTGTTTTGCTTGCCTGTCCAGCCCAGAGGGAAACAGATCTTCACAGCTCCCTCTTGGGTGTCAGCCAGCCGGGTGTAAACAGATCAAGATGAAAGCCGGCTCCGCTCACCTTATGACCAACTGGCATTCATTGTGTGAGCCCCTGACTGATTTTTCAATCCAATTCCTTCAACTTCAGTGCTAGCTTGAATTCTCCAAACTCCACTAAGAGATGGTGAGAAAATCTCAGTGTTTGGTGTGGCTGAATGTCCCCCTTCCCCTAACACAGTGGTTCTTAACCCTTTTTGAGGTACCAAATCCACCAGTTTCATATGAGCATTCACCGAACCCTTCTTTAGTGATAAATAATATATGATTTTTTTTTTTCCAAATTCAAGACATAGGTATATGTTTTTTTACTGGTGCACAAAATGAGCCGTGCGTGAACATCACCTTGCTCAAAGAACAAAACCAACGAAGTGCATGAACTCACAACAAATTACGGTATTACTTTATTCTGGCCTCCGCGGCAGAGGCTTCTCCGAACCCCTGAGATGTACTCATTGAACCCCTAGGGTTCGAAAGAACCCAGGTTAAGAACCACTGCTCTAACATGTTCATCTGTTATTTTATTTTTGGATGTTAGAAAGAGCCACTTGGGAACAATAACCTGATGTCTTTTTTTTTCCTCAAGGAACATAATTTTCTGCAGACCCATTTTCCCAAGGCTTTAAAACTTTTACTGAGTGACGACAGCTTCTATTGCTGATACCCTGGGTTGGATTTTCACCTTGAGATAAAAAGAAAACGTCCCTGTTCTCCTCCGCAGCCCTAAATCATCCTGTCCTCACTTGGGTCATGACCAGTGAACGGTCAATAATAAAACATAAAACATCCTTCTCCTGAAGTATTCTTCTTAGTTCTTAGAGAGGGCAGATCCAAAGGGCGAGGATGAGGCTGGTTCCAGGCAGCAGAAGCAGTGTATTCCCATTTCCTTTGGGACCCTTTTCCATGGTTTTCAATCTACAGGTAGCCTGACCTTTCGGTAACTCAAGTGAAATGCTTGGTTTAGTAACCCAGTAAACTAAATCTATGCGCGTGCGTGGTGCTTTTTTAAAAAAATTCACAGCATCTTTTTTGTTTTCTGTATTCTGATGCTTTAACATGTGAGGTCTTGCTAATTTAGGAGAAACTGCCCCTCCCAAGGTTGGTCAATTCATAGAGAGGGTGAACAGCAAGCCACTGAGCCTGGCTTTCAAATGCAAACTAACCAGTCAAGAGCCCTGACCTCCAGCCACCTCCTTAACCCAGTTTCCACAGTGGCTCTGTTACTTATTCCAGTAATCACCACTGGACAACCAGAGATAGGACTCTCTCTGCTCCAGGACCTATTAAATGTATCCACACCGGGCAAGCCAAAGACTGTTTACTGTGTCAGCTCCATTTCTTTCTGTGGAAGCCACCACAAAAGCTCTTGGTCGCAACGGTCCCCTCATCTGCGGCAGCTTGGCCAACTCTGGTGGTTCCCCATGTCTACCCCCTTCCCTCATCAACTTGTGGCACGCCCCTCCCCTTGGGTGAGTACAGTATTAACAAACTGTCTTTGCTGGGACAGTTGTCTCCTGGTCTGGTGGCCCTGTCATGCTTGGACCGCTTTTAAAAAGATCTGTGTTTAAAGCACCTTTAAACGGCAAAACTCAAAATATTTTCGTCTACTACGTCATTGTTTCTCTTTCAAAGACGAGGAAGTGAAGGAAGAAATCTATTTAGATCTAGGAATTGTTGACAGAAGACATGTCCGTGCCCATAGAGAATTTATATATATATATTAATTCTAATGGGGTGACACCAATAAATCAGGGTACATATGTACAATGAAAACATCTCCAGGTTATCTTATCATTCAACCGTGTTGCATACCCGTCACCAAAAGTCAAATTGTCCTCTGTCACCTTCCATCTGGTTTACCCTGTGTCCCTCCCCTCCTCCTTATCCCACCCTCTCCTCTCTCCCCCACCCCATAACCACCACTCTCTTGTCCATGTCTCATATTCTCACTTTTATGTCCCACCTATGTATGAAATCATGCTGTTCTCAGTTTTTCTTTTTTTCTGATTTACTTATTTCACTCCGTATAATGTTATCAAGGTACATCCATTGAGAATTTTTATGAGTTGATTTGAGCCAAACCAACGACAATTGCTGGGACTCAAAATCTCAACAGACTGAGAAAGTGCTCTGGAGAATGGTAGTCCTGCAGCCCACTCATACATTAGGGACGTAAGGAAGGAAGGCAGCATCAAATCCACTGGTGGCAGATTAGGGAGGTGGGAGAAAGCAAAGCAGGGGCACGTCTGAGATTAGATAAAGACCGTAACAGAGAAACACATGTTTCTTCTACACTGGTGGGTATCAGAGAGCTGGCCATCAACACCGACGGCACACAGAGATGGTGTTTGGGGAACAAGGTAACAGGGGTCTGTGGGCCCCTGCTCTGGTGCACTGGGTGTTCTCTGAGGGGTCGAGGAGAAAAGGGTTCCCCTGACATTGCAAGGGTATGTTATTTTAGTTGCAAAAAGACGACAGGCTCACTGAAGGTAAAGACTGACCTTTGTCAAGGAAGCTGGGGGCCCAGGACATGACTGCCTGAGGTGACCTGCTCCTCGTTAGGAATTCTTATCATCAGATCATCCCATGTGCTTACCTTTGGTCTCTGAGTCTGTAAGGCTGCCGATCAGGCCTCCCCGAGCTTGTCAGGTTTAGTAGGAGGCCCCAGAATTAAGAAATCCGGGCCGGGAGGCCTGAGAGGGATAAATAAGACTCCAGAGCCACCTCTATCTCCCTGTGCACACACCTCCAATCAGCACTCAGGATGTTCACGCCACCCCCTAAAACAGCATCAGCTTCCAGAACCAGCACCCGAGGTTCCAGAGCGTCCTCCGCCTGGTCCGGGTAGAGGGGGATGGCAGTGGGACACGGGCAGAGCGCAGGTCCCTGTCCCAGGTGTGGCTGTGCTTGCGGACCACGCCGCAGGGTGGGCTCGGCCTCCACGCAGCTTTCAGTCACTGTGTTTGCACACACTCCACTCTGTTTGCTGAATGTTCAGACTCTAACCTTTCCATTCTGCCATCAGTGTTTCCTTTGTTCCCATGGAATGCTTTATTTTTCACAAATTGACTTTTTCCTGGTGCTGAGATGAATGTGTGGCTCTGAGGAGTGATTATTTCTTCTTGCAGGCAGTGTCTGCACCATTGACAGGGACCAGCTATGCTCCGGGGAAGGAGTGGGCCTATAAGGACTCTCTTCGGTGTGTGTGTGTGTGTGTGTGTGTGTGTGTGTGTGCACGCACGTGTGTGCGTGTGTGGAGACGCAGGCCCGAGTCCTTGAAGGTGACAAACAAATCGAGGCTATTTTTGTCCCTTTGCAGCTAAGTGGACTGCTTTTTTTTTTAACTAGTTCCTGCTTTGATTGCTCTAAGTTCTGGGTGAATTTCATGATTTATTTAGCCATTTTAAAAGAAGTCTGTGCCTCATTTCTCTTATAAAAATTAAACTTCAAATGTATTCAGGAGCTGATAATGGTCCTATTGATTTTTTAAACTAATAATTACAAACGCTCCAACAATAAATATTAACAGAGCGTCTGCTCTCTGCCAGGCCCTGTTCTAGGCACTGACCATGCATCATGAACAAATAGAATTCCTTCCACCATGATTGAAATGTAAGACAATTTCACCATAGGATTGGCCAAATGTACATAAAAGCAATATTGCCAAAATATAAATCTAGACATCAAAATCTTCATAGCCAATCTTTTGTACTTAGATTGATCTAACAAGGTTGGTCTATTCCAATACTCTGGTCTCCCAGGTGGGGTGAGGCAGAAAAACACTTGAATAGGTTATGGCTGGGAGACACTCTGGTCCCAGGGCCAGGATTTGGGGCAGGGTGTGTGTGCATGTGCGTGTGTGTGTGTGTGTGAGTGTGTGTGTGCGTGTGTGTGTGTGTGTGTGCGCGCGCGTGTGTGTGTGCGCGTGCGTGCGTGTGTGTGTGCGTGTGTGTGTGCGTGTGTGTGTGTGTGTGTGTGTGTGTGTAGATTTTTCAGTCATAAAATGTTGCGCTGGTTCTGCCAGATCGGATTTTCGCTCTACAAATATTGAGCCCTGTCCATAAATCCGTGCCACTGGCTGCCCTGCTCGCGGTGGCTGTCTGGGGGCTCCCTGTTATCTGGGCCCCACGGCTGTCTGAACGGGAAGCCAGGTGAGGCCGGGTCAGAGACGGCTAGTGAGATGCCGCAACAAGCCAGTAAGGACTTGTTCTGAGAGCCAGATTTTCAAAGGCGTGTTTATTCTGCAAACAGGTGAAATTTCATTACTCTCGGAAACCCCATAGTCTGAAAGCTACGTGATGAAAAATCTCGCTTCATTTACACCTAAGGCAGCACACTTTTTTTTTTTTCATTTTAAACAGCCAGCAAATCTTATTTGTGTGTGTTGGAAAGATTAGGGAGAATCATGTTTTTTTCCGGCAAGGTGTTATAGCATTTTTAAAAAATTAGCAGCTGGTTGAAAGTGCCTAGAAAGATCTCTCACCTTCATGGTTGGAAGGGATAGTCTTGCCTGACCCAAAGAACCGAGATGAAGGGTGACGGCAGGGTAGGGACTCTTCAGCTGAACCATGGCAGATACTTGCCCTGTGTCAGGCACAGAGTGGATGTTTGTTGAATGACAGACAATGATGACTTGTCCTTGAACGTACGCACAATCCCCCCAGGAGACTGCTTTGAGCAAGGCAGGGCTTCTGTGCGGAGGTGACATTTCCTTGGTAAGTGAAGTTGGGCCCTTAACTCGACCTATTTTTCTGCCAGATGCCTTGCTTACGTGTCATATCGAAGATCCGTTGCCCAATCCAAGGTCACAGAGATTTGTGCCTATGTCACTTCACACAAGTTCTATAGTTTGAGGTTCTTACATTTAAGCCTTTGATCCGCTGGAAGTCCATTTTTATATATGGTTCCTATTTTTATTATTTTCTTTCTTTTAAGTTTTAGGTCTTCAGAATCACAAAATTTTAAGGCAAATTGGCTAAATAAACACGTAGAAAAATTGATAAACTGGTTATCAGTGGGTCGAAGAAGGAGAACAGTTTCGGCAATGGGGCTAGCTGGTGTTGAGCATATAGGATACATCACATGATCCACGTACGCATCTAAAGCTTCCGGGACAAAACTGTGGTCCAGCAGATTTCAGAACGCCATCTCCACTTCCTGGTCGCTAAGGGATGCTCCTTCCGTTTTGCGCAGGACTATGCGTACCTCGTTTCCATTCTTGCTGTGCAGCCTGTTTCAAACAGCGCCGCTTACGTAACCCAGTTTTCGTTGCTCATTAAAAACAACCTGCTGTGTGCACAGGCATGCTGTCAGATACACACACACACACGTACACACATGCACAGAGGCAGTACACACACACACGTACACACATGCACAGAGGCAGTACACACACACACATGCACAGAGGCAGTACACACACGTACACACATGCACAGAGGCAGTACACGCACACGTACACACATGCACAGAGGCAGTACACGCACACGTACACACATGCACAGAGGCAGTACACACACACACGTACACACATGCACATAGGCAATACACACACGTACACACATGCACAGAGGCAGTACACACACACGTACACACATGCACATAGGCAGTACACACACGTACACACATGCACAGAGGCAGTACACACACACGTACACACATGCACATAGGCAGTACACACACGTACACACATGCACAGAGGCAGTACACACACGTACACACATGCACAGAGGCAGTACACACACACACGTACACACATGCACAGAGGCAGTACACACACACGTACACACATGCACAGAGGCAGTACACACACACACGTACACACATGCACATAGGCAGTACACACACGTACACACATGCACAGAGGCAGTACACGCACATGTACACACATGCACAGAGGCAGTACACGCACACGTACACACATGCACAGAGGCAGTACACGCACACGTACACACATGCACATAGGCAGTACGCACACGTATGCACATGCACAGAGGCAGTACACGCACACGTACACACACACACACTTCTACCTCTTCCCCTGTATTCGTGTTTGCTGGCCCACTCACCTCTCACGTCACACTCACCTCCGAGGTTGCTCAGGTATTTCTGCAGGCACGTTGCCACACGAGGGCAATCTGGATGACAAGGGGGAAAGATCACAGTGGAAAATGAAGGGCAAGATAACACGTGAGCGTGTTTAGCTATTCCTGTGTGTTTTTGTACAGGAATGGAAGATTGAGCCACGGAGCAAACACAATGCATAATTATCACATCGGAATGCCGCACACAGACGCCGCATTCACTGTGCGCGCCCGGCGTGATCAGGTTTATGAACGTTTTGCATTTTCCCAACAAAGTCAGTGGGTGGGGGTGGGAGGGCACTGGCATTCTAATAATTGTTCCAGAATGCTAATGCCTGCCCGAGGCCGGGGATGTCCTCCGGCCTCCACTGCCTTCTGTCCGCAGCAGAGTGAGGGTGACCCTCTGTCTTTAGATGTCTCTCATAGCAACAGCCCAACAAGTACCTTCTGATCAATCAACAAGTCTGCACCTGGAGGGAAGAAAAGGGTACCCAAGCGCTCAGGAGAACCCACCAGCGAAAGCAAAGCCACACTCGCAGAGTGATCACTCGGAGGACGATGAAGCGTCAGATTATGCGAGCCTGAGTGTAAAGGCGGAGGAATACAGGGACAGGAGGTCAGCGAGCCTCGGGGTGGCAGTGGGTGTGTGTCCAGAGGTTTTCATGGAGAATGTGGGTTGGGTGGGTTGTGGAGAATGCAATCAATTTTTTTTTAAAGTAAAAAGAGGGGGGAAAAGACCAGAGAGGGCATACCACATGTGAGGGAGGAAGGATAGAAAGTAAGCCTTCCCGTGGACACCAGCCACTGGCCAGGGGCCCTGTTCTATGATCTCAGGGTATTTAACAGTTCTGAAAGAGGGTACAGTTCCCCCGTGGGGGTGGGGTCAACAACTTGCACCTGGTCGCCCCACTTCTAAGCAGCTGTGTAGTGCAGGGATCAGAGGTTCTGAGCCTTCTCCCCAGTAACGCACCCTGGGGCCGCCACCCCACCAGCACCAAGGCTGGAGCCCCCGGTCCTCCTCACTGCCCCTTCTTTGACCCACCAGTCAGCACAGGGATTGAGAATCGCCGTAGCAGAGCAGTAAGTCCCCAACTTGCTGATCCTTAAAATCAACTCAGGCATTAAAAAAAAAAAAAAAAAAAAGGCCTGTTTTTAGATACCACTGCAGACACAGTGAAACCAAATCTCCAGAGATGATAGTTTATGTTACTTCCAATTGTCCTGTACTACCTCAAATATAACCTTGGATAAAGTCAGCATCGATAAACGTCTGTCAAATGCATGAATCATTAATACGTTAGCTAAGTCAGTGTTCTACCAATTAATTCAATGATTGTGAGTGCCTTGTTGCCTTGGTTTATTTTTATTTTTTTGCATTGTATCCTGGCTATCCTTTCGTGGAAATACCTGTTTCTGAGTGATAAAGGTAAAGATTGATTATTTCCAAACTATTTTCTTTTTTAAATTATTTGTGATCTCTGTGAACACCAAATGCATTTGACCGGGACTTACAGAAAAGCAGGTGCATGTCTCCCGGCCCTGGGAGGGGTGCACACACCCACTGGCTCTCCTTCCGTCCTCATCTAAACCAGTGGGCTTAGACCAGCCTTGACCGTTTCTCTCTACCCAGAGTTCAACATCAGTTCTTTGCACCCCCATTATAACTGCTGTCCGATAGGTTATGGAGGGTGAGTGGCAGACCCTCGCTGACCTTCCTAGACTTGCCTTGACCAACCCTGGTGGCTGAGTCGTGTGGCACGATGGAGGCTGAAGACAGGCAAGTAAACTCACTTCGTTTTTCTTAGTTCCGTTTCGAATCCGAGTCGTGTCTCACTGTAGCCCTCTTTTGGACCGGGTTGTGTTCGTCGGGATGATCTGAGCATTGCTGGCTCTGGTTCCAAATTGAAGGGCTCAGTAGGTCCTCTGGTGTCCCCTTCCCGCTTTTTCTGTGCCCATCCCCCGGAGCATGCCGCCAGGGCTGCCGCACGGCACTGCCCGGATCTCATACAGACCGGTGACTGGAGATGGGTGACAACACGACTAGAAGGACCGGAGATCTCCAAAGTGAAGGGTGCTGGGTTCACAGGTGGGCGTCACCCGTGCCAGGGAAACAGGAGGAGTCTCACTGAGATTCACCTCCCTGTCTATCCAACAGATCTGAGGTGATATCTGGGCCTGATTCGTTTTTTTCTTCTCCATTTAGTATTCCATTATTACAAAATGTCACTTTACCTATGAAATAGTTTGCCTTCCTGTCAAGTTCTATTTGGTTTAGCTTTTAAGTCGGGAGCGTTTGCGGCTGAACACGCCAGTCTGTGCCAAAGGAATGTTCCAGCAGCAGTGTTTGTTAGTTCTGTAAATAGTACACATTTTTAAAGGTAGTTTGGGGACATTCATATAGCCCCTTTATCATATACGCTGAACTTTAAAGCTGGCTTTTAGAATTGATTTGGTTGGAAGAAAACGGGCAAATAATCCCTGCCATCCATAGGTCAGCAGTCACCAGGTTGAAGAGCAAACCGAAGCCAAAAGGAAAGAGTTGCTTACGAGCTCTGACCCTCACGGGCAGCTTCGGTTTTGCCACGTTATCCCGGTCTGTGCTCCCCTTCCCTACCCTTTCCTTATCGTCCATCCTTCGGAACCGTGGCCCAAACTCCCAGCTGCTTCTCCGGCCTGTGAAATGCCCGCCTGCCTGCTGGGAGCTCCGGCGGTCGCCCTCCCCTCCTTCTGCTTCTTCCCAAACAGAAACTCCAACGTCAAGTTCTCCCCATGCGGTTGGGTGGCGGCGGGCTGGGACCAGGACCTGTCCTCACCCTTAGTCCCTGATCGGCCAACAAATGGAAACAGGGACTGGACTGAGACGAGAAACAGTTTCTGTAGAAAAACTGCCACAGGACCTCCGGTCAACTGATGCATCCAGCAGGTTGTAGCTCACGCTTACAAGGTCAGGATGACCAGGACCGGGCAGAGTCAGCACTCTGTCCGTCATCTACTGGACCGCTCTGACCTTGACAGAAACCGACTCGCATGTGACGCACTTGAACTGTTTTTGGAGAAAGCGCACATCCGGTTGTCAACTGTTTTGTCACCAGACAATATGAGTCACACCCACCCCCAAGGGCATCAGCGCGTTTGGTAGAAGTGTAACAAGTTAACGGACTTGACTACGTTTCAGGGGAAGGGGCTTTACTCTGATGAGGGTCGTCTTTGCTAAATCCATCCTGGCTGGCATTCCTGCCGTCCTCACGGTTCTGGATGTGGGGCTCAGACCGCCCGTCAGACTGTGTCACCATGGCCACTGTCAGCTTGCAGTGAGGACAACGGACAAGGACCCGTGACCCACGGCAAGTCCCACAGTGACCTGCGTGGGGTTGGGGGCTGGCCCCGTTCAGACTTCCTTACTGTCAGCCAGCTTGCCCCGAAGACGGTTCATTACGATCACACCACCACATTGGAAGCAGTAGCATCGCTTACGAATAAAGGACAAGGAAAATCCACAGCAGGTGTGTGAAAAGAGCCTACAGTTTTGGTTAATTTACAGTAAAATGGGACTCCTTTTGATGGAGCGGCATCGGTCAACTCCTTCCTCCAAAGAGAGAGGCTGGGCTTAGAAAGCGTGGCGCTCGGTCACTACCAATGCCCGGGGGTGAGAGCTAACACAGATGGGAAGGAAAAGGGGAAGACACGTGGAACCAGCTGAAGGAAGAGGAAGAAGCCGAAAGGAGCTCAGTATAAAAATATAGGTCACATGCGGGCAAACGGGCCCACGTGTGATTGCTCTATGAGCGTGATCTTACATGGCCATCATCCCTTCAATAGAGTATGTGAGTCCTTTGGAGAAAGAAGGGAAGGTGACGGAAGGGGACAGTTACTTTCCCTGGTGACCCCAGCCAGTACTTGACAGGTGAAACACAGTAACTTGACAGATGAGTTCAAGTGTCCAGAGACTGCTAGCCGGCCCTGACTCAGTCACATAGACACCCTCCTCAGGGGCTCTTTGTCTGAAGCCCAACTATCTTGGCAAACAGTCGAGCTGATGACAACCGCCTGGCAAGAAACCCGCAGTAATTGAATAGGTCCCCAGGCCGTCTGCCATCCAGGGCTATAGTCCCAGACGCCAGCTTGGTGGGGCCACCAGGCAGCTCACACCAGGCAGGGGTGCCCCGCTGTTCTCGGAGCTGGAGGCTGTGTTCCCAGCCACCCCCCACTTTACCAGCATGATCGCATTCAGCCCTCAGGTGCTTGGAGTGCTCCCGGGCATAGAACAGACTGCATGGTCACCTGGATTTTTCATTTCTCCCTTAACAGAATGTGTTTCCTGCATGAATCACTTTTATTGTGCTTTTATTCTGGGCCACTTGGCCATGTTCTAAATGATCTTCGGAGGCATGAGATCAATCTTCTGCCCCCCTCCCTGTTGATTCACCAATTCTACAAACCAAAAAACACAAACAAACAAACACCCTCAGGTTTACTTAGCAATCTATTCCCAGAGACACCAACAGGGCTTTGGGTAGGTTGACCACAGAGGACAAACGGGCAGTTCTGAGCGATCTGCAAGGTGGCCCGTGTGAGGCTTTCTTTGTGTGCCCTTCCCCACCGTTTGTCCTCCCAGAGTCTGTGAGGGGATCTTCGTCCAGCTCCGAAGTGGTACCGTGGGCTCTGTCTTTTCAAAGAGGCAGCGTTTTTCCTAATACCAGCTTGGACAGGCTCCTCCGAACGGTGCGTGGGGACAAGCTTCCTTTATATGTGCTGGCATTTCAGGGCAGGTTAGGCTGCAGCAAGTTCCAGGAACGTCTAGGATCAGCCTCGTTAACTAGGTGAAGCCGTGGAGTCCTGTGTTTTTCTCCTCCTCTCCTCCTAAGACAACGGGAAGAAAAAGAGAGAAAAGACTGTATTTCAGGCAGGCGCCTTCCAGCACAATCTTCCAGCAGTCTTTTCATTACCCGCCAGCCGGCCGTCCCACACGTCCGTTCTATCTCTGGACCTGGTCCTCGTCGTGCGAGATGGCGTTGCCAAGAGTAGATTTCCTGGGTAGCCACGGGAACAGTCCCCCTGACACCAAGGGACGTGCATACTGCCAGACCTCTGCTCCGGACTGGCCGGCACAAGATTACTTTGCTTTTCTGTCTCCTGCATGGTCCCAACCTGGAGCCCGGCATGCCTATGTCCGCGTGTGTCCAGACTTGGCGCCGACACATGTAAGTTAATATGCAGAGGCACCGGCCAGGTGCAGAGCGTGGTTAGTTCCTTCCACGGAGGGATCATGTCTCTGTGACTGTCCTCCTGTCACCTGGTGAGTTTGTCCTGTCCAGGAGGATCTATGCCCCCAGAGGCAGTTGGGATGCTCCCTCATTAAGAAGTTTCATTTTTAAGGAGGTTTTTCAGAAGCAGCCTGGCGCTTGGCTGGATTCCCGGAGAAGGGAGTGTGACAGACACCCTGAGGCAGGGTGAGGCATCTGCTCGTTGTCCCTTGTCTGATGTCAAGTTGGGCCCATCTCACATATGCCAGCACCTCCCTGGACTGATGGCCAGTTCCCCAGCAGGAACCTCCATTGGCTGAGAGCTACCAGCGGCAAAAATCAGAAGTTCATTTCCCTGGCATGATGGAAATTTGGCAATAGTTGAAAATGTTTTTTTTTTTTTGAAATAATTAAAAAGTTAAGAGAAGCTGAACAAACAGTACAGAGAGGTCCCATGTTCCCATCGCTCAGTCTTCCCCAATTATACCATCTTCTGTAATATTGTCACAACCAGGAAATTGGCAAGTTTTCATGGCAAAGAAGAAGAGACATCAAAAAGCCTCCAACGTACATTTCCTATTTGGAGTCCCAGCCCACTATTTGCTTCGAGAACGGCTCTGAATTAGTCACTCAGGGATACACACACTAGAAGAATCCCACTGAAAGCCATTCTGAACCACCTTGGACTCTTGACTCTCTCTCTCTCTCTCTCTCTCTCTCTCTCTCACACACACACACACACACACACACACACACACAGACTCTTTACAAAAGATGGTATAATACTCGAGCAGAAGGGATTTCAGAAATAAGGGATCTTCAAATAATCTTAGTTACCCTTAAAAATAGGTGTTCTTTGCTAATGGGGTCACTCCGGACATCTTTTTGTGGGATCCAAGTCCCCAAATATCTTAAACACTAATGTTGACTGAATGAAGCTTAGAAAGAATGGAGGGGCCAGTCTTGTTAATAGTTGTTGACGACATTTTTTTTATTACCTAGAAGTTCAGAGAGCTTGGACTCTCAACTCAGACAGATCAGGCTGAAGTCCTAGCTTTGCTTCTTACCAAAAGGCTGACTTGACAAATGACTGGATTGCTCTAAATTTCCATTTTCTTCTGTATAAAATGAGAATGACATAGCACCCGATAAATCAGCTCAATTGATTGGAAACTCTCAGGCATACAGTAGGTACTCAATGCATTTTAGCTATCCTGAATAATTCTCTCTGATTAAGGTATTCTGGGAAACAATTTTTATTCCATTCAGTTTCTTGGACTTGTTTTTAATGTTGGTCCAGATAATTTGTGAAATGTCTTCTAGTCTTCTGGTATGGAAAGTAGCTGGCTGAGAGTCACTATTCTTTTAATATTGGGAAAAATAGTTTACATCTTCACTGCAGTTATTGTTTTGAAATAGTAATTGCTTGATATCCCATAATGCATTATAAATTGATGCATAACTTCCAGATTATTAACTGTTTGTTGATAAGTTACTTGCATCATAAAAGAGTCTACAATTGGACCAAAACACTTGCGGGACTTTAAAGTCTCGAGGTTATGCAACCTAATTCCACGTCACGAGTTTTAAGTGAATATATCTAGAGCCACGGTTAGCTGGGCATTCATCTCTTCAGAAATGGAACAGAGGCCATTGGAGTTGCTTGTAAAAATTAGTCAAACATTTAGGAACATTCATGGCTTTTGAAAAAAAAATGTCATTTGTTGTGAAACATAGATGTTACCATGGCTGCCTGTGCCTTATTTACAACTGTAGGTTTTCTTTTCCTCATACTTAAAGGCTAGTTTAGTAACCAATAGCAACTCTACCTTAGTTGATACTTAATAAAGAACATCAACCCTACCTTAGTTGATACTTAATAAAGAACTGAAAATTGCATATAAATAATTTAGGCTTAGATTTTTGAGTGGGTAGAGATGCTTTGCACTGCCTCCCCCAAATTGGTTTATGCTTGTTTTGAAACAGTATTATGCTCCCAATTATGTTGGCACAAATTAGTAGAATGAAAGAAAAAGTGGTTTATCTCAAAGCTTTTATGTGAAGAATTATTGGCAAATAGCTTTCGCAACATGAAAGGAGCCCTAATTGAGGCATTAAGAGGTTTTCTTGCCAGACAGTACAATCCTTTGTACACAAAGACTACTCTCAAGTGATCAAGCACAGAAGGCTGGTAGCTCTGATTGGAAATAATTTCTTTTAGGGCTGAACCGTTCAAAAGTAGCACCTAATTAGTAACTCTAGTCTGTCGACTCCCTAGACTGTGAACCAGCTCAAGCCAATCACCAGCGCCAGAAAGGTGAAAGAAACCTGTGTCGTTGGCACCAAGCAGAACGCCCAGGACCAAAAGCCAGTCCTTTGTATCAAATTGTCATTAGCAATGTGCATCCATACGTTTTCTTTCTTTTTAATTGAATTGATTGGGTAAACTTGTAAACAAAATTATACAGTTTTCAGAATTGAGCAAAATAGGGCACACACACACACAAAAGAGAAAATGTCATGGACAGAGACAAGGGTGTGATGACTGGGGTAGAGGTCGGAGATGGCGGAGAGTATACAGGGGACACATGGAATCTGTGCTTCTTCGGTCTTCTCTCTTTTAGGTGGGAGGCCGGCAAAGTTGAACCCTTAAAATTTCTATAAATTGTACCTTCAGAGTACTAGAAAATACTTGTTTTCACCTTACTTCTAACAATGTAGTCTCAAACAAAGGAAAAAAAAACACCCTTACTTTTCCTGGATCAGCAGATTGGTTGATCAACCCAGGGGAAGGACAGTTTCTAAAGAAAACTAAATATTGATCTGATATCTCTATAGGGAGCTACTTTCTAAGTGTAAAAGCAATGGAAAGACTCTCAAAGGGAAATGTCAACATATTTGCTTAAAACTGAATAACTTTCATATGCCCAACATATAAATATAATTACATGCCGAACAGAAGCAATATTTAGCCTCTGAGACACACACACACACACACAAAAGGAGACTATTTACAATATATAACAAATTTATAGTAAAATTAAGAAGAGTCACTAAGTGTCAAGTGATGGGAACACACAATTCATAGAAAAAAAATACAGCTGGCTGATAACTATATCCTGAAAGCACATAAAGTTGCTAATATTAAAATAAATAAACCTGAGAAAAAATAACAAGATCCTGTTTTTTCCTTCTATCACATTAGCAAAGACTTGAAATATTGGATATACACTGTATCTTTCAACAGCAAAGATTTCTTCAGGCCTGGGCTCTGCAGTTAGATTATCTGGATCCCAAATCTGGTTTCGTGACCTAGGGAAAGTTCCTTAACTTCTTCATGCCTCTTCTCATCTGTAAATGGGTATAAGGTGATACCTATTTCATCTCATTACAGATAAAGGTAAATGAAATAACAAAAGTAGTGAATTTAGGATAATGTCTGGCATATAAGACATCAAAAGAAATGGTAGCAGTTTATTGTACAAATTGTAACAAAACCAGAGGTCAAGATGGCGATACAGATAAAATATTCAAAAAGATCAAAATTGTCAACAATACAGAAATTGATTTAACCTCATTATGGGGCATCTCATTATGATGGAACACCACACAGCTTCTAAAATTATATTTTTAAAAGAGATTTTAATGACATGGCATATGCTTTAAAAATAACATTACATTTTAAAAGCAGAGTATGATATATTTATAACATCTCAATTATGTGAACATAGAAACTAAAGACAAACACAGAAAATATATCAAGGAAACAATGAACATCTTAGTGGCTGTTATTTCTGGGCAGTGAGATTATGGGTATTTATAAAAATAAACTCTTCTGCGTTTACCTTTTCTACCGTGCTCCTATATCACTTGTTGTATAATTAAGATGGAACTTGGCCCTGGCCAGTTTGCTCAGTGGATAGAGCATCGGCCCAGCATATGGACGTCCTGGGTTCGATTCCTGGTCAGGGCACACAGAAGCGGCCATCTGCTTTTCTCCCTCCTCTCTCTCCTCCTTCTCTCTCTCTTCCCCTCCCATAGCCACTGGCTCGATTGGTTTGAGTGTCACCCCAGGTGTTGCTGGTAGCTCAGTTGGTCCAAGCTGGTCAACCTCAGGTGCTAAAATTAGCCTGAATAATTTGAGCATTGGCCCCAGACAGGGGTTGCTGGGTAGATTCTTGTCGGAGTGCGTGCAGGAATCTGCCTCACTCTCTCCCCTCCTCTCACTTTAAAAAATATGGAGCCTGAAATCAGAAAAGAAGATTTGTGGTAGCATCATGGAATATATCATCTGCTCCTGAGAAAATTTAAAATATGTTCTCAAAGCTATATGACCGGAAACAAGAGGAAATAAATCTGGAAGAGGCACAAATAAAAATAGACATTTTAATCTGACTGATCCATCTCTGGCTATACTGCATCTCTACAGAAGAGTCTGTTTGTAATGATGGTTACTCCATCAGCAGCGTTTCCTGTGGGCTCTGAGCCATGCTAGAAAGACCATGTTGAGCAAAGCAAGCCCCACCTCTACCCTCATGGAACTTACCATGTGGTGAGGATAAGAAATTCCAGATAAAAGTCACAGGCCCTCATGTAGCTAGAGATTTATAAATTTTCTAGAGTTATTCTTTCATTATATATATGTATATATGTGTATGAGATATATATATATATATATAATACTTTTTTTGTCCAGTAAAGGAATTATTTTTAAGCCCAAAGAAAAAGCAAGACATCCAAAGTGTACGAGATCCCGGCCTTGCAGACTGGCTGGGGACAAAGTCAGCTGGGTCCGGGGGAGAGAGCTGACAATTGAGGGCACAGCTGGGCCCCGGTCACAGAGAATACCATTGTTGGCTCTTGGAAACTGTTGCTTTTGTTCAACAACTCCCCCACCCTGCCTGCGAGAGAGCAGACAAACAGTTACAGTCCCTGGGTCCTGTTCCTTTGTCAAGCATCCTTATTCCTTCTTTTGTTAGTATTTCTACCCTATAGTGACCTTGATAAAAACAATTAAGCAATCAAAACAGATCAAAGAAAGCAGATTTATACCACGTCGTTACCCAAAGTGGAAGAAGGCGCCTCTTTCCAAATCTGCCCCACATTAAATACACACTCATGCATACATATACATTTACATTTGTATGTGTACACATACGCTTACACAGCAATGCAGAGATGCATGCTCATAAATGAAAACTGAAGCAGTTAGACATTTTCCTTAAGAAAACACACAATGGTATTCCTACGTGAAAAATAAAATTCTTGAGAGGCTCTGCATAACGTGAGGAGGCCACAAAGCTTTTCTATAAATGTCATGCTTTCATCGGCCACCAGCATTACGGAGGGCAACATGAAATAACAAGGAAAGAAAGAAAGAAGAAAGATAAAATCATAGGATATAGGTGCACAGATTCAAAGGGCCACGTCGCCGGGGTCTGTGTACTGCAGGGGCGCATACAGCTGTTCCCCCTTATTCACGGGGGATAGTTGTGGAGCCCCAGAGGACGCCTGACACGGTGCAGGGCACTGAGCCCGTGGCTGTGCCATGGCTTCTCCCATAGGTACCCACCTGTTCCCCTTAAAGCAGGGGTCCCCGAACTACAGCCCGCAGGCCGCATGCGGCCCCCTGAGGCCATTTATCCGCTCCTGCAGCACTTCTGGAAGGGGCACCTCTTTCATTGGTGGTCAGTGAGAGGAGCACAGGATGCATCCGCACCCATAGTTCCCATTGAAATACTGGTCAGTGTGTTGATTTAAATTTACTTGCTCTTTATTTTAAATATTGTATTTGTTCCCGTTTTGTTTTTTTACTTTAAAATAAGATATATGCAGTGTGCATAGGGATTTGTTCATAGTTTCTTTTATAGTCCGGCCCTCCAACGGTCTGAGGGACAGTGACCTGGCCCCCTGTGTAAAAAGTTTGGGGACCCCTGGCTTAAAGGATGGACCTGGCCTCTGTTCTTTGGCGTAGCGGAACTCCCAGCCTCACTCCTCCGGCATTCTGGGGCCGTGACTACGGAAAGCATGAGTGACGTGAACACAAGCGTGAGACACCAGCACGGGGATGTCATCACCAGGATGTGACTCCCACGTGACTGACGGGCAGGGCACGCGCAGCGCGGGGACGCTGGGCAGAGCGCAGTCACATCCAGGTGCCCCATGGGCGTCGCGAGATTTCACCACCACTCGGGATGGTGCACCGTGTAAAACCCAGGGGCATCGTTTATTTCTGGAATTTCCCAGGCAGTATTTTTGGGCGAGGTTGAACTCCAGGAACGAAAACCTCAGGAGGCAAAAGTGTGGATGAGGCGCCCCTGAAAGAAAACACTACTTTCAGACAGTTAATGGAGAACGTTTTCACCCTGACGGAGGTAAGTCTTAGAAATATGGGTACATCTTTTTGGTGCACACTCCATTGACATTAGACTGGTGGGAAATACATTTGTGCTTATTATCCATGTAAAAAAATTTGAAACAAGTGAGTTTGAAGGAGCAACCTTTTGACTCATCAAAATAATCTCATTTAAAATAGAAAAACAGAAAATTCATTTTCTGAGGTTCTAGGGTGCACACACACACACACACACACACACACTCATTCCTACCCAATAATCAGCTGCACTTCAGGAAGATGCTTTTCTTTGTGACTCAAACTAGAGGGAAAAAAACTTGCCTTTTTTATTTTTCAAAAAAAAATTTTTTTTAAATAATATCCACAGGGAATAAGCAACACATTTCTTTAAACTCCAGGGATCAATGTAACTACTTCAAAAGGCAGATTGATGTAGTTCGAATTTCAGCTATCTAATAGAAATTCTACCTACCCATCCCAGAAGAGACTCACCTTCATTGCATTCTATAAATACAGTTTCCCATTCCACAGAGCTCAAACTGCCTTCCAAGTATTCTGTTACACGCAGGGTCGAGTCTGCCGCTCTGAAATTTCTTGGGGTGGTAGTAACTTAGCAATGATTCAGTAGGAGATTTTACGATGAGACCTATGACCTCCGATCTTCAAGAGACAAGCTATAGGAAGCAGGAAAAACAAAAGTTTCTGAACATCCAAGAACTTGTCCACCAATGGCTATTTACCACCTGACAGATTTAGAACAACCTAAATCTAGTTCTCAGAATTTTGCTGTACGTTAGGAAAACAGATTCGTATTTCCGCCTCATCCTTACCATTCTAGAGTGTGGCAGCGTGGCCTTGGAATGTGTCTTTTAACACGCACTCCTGGTGGTAAGTGACTTACTATTCTCTGTTTAGAGGTGTCCCCCAAAGAGGTTTTCCCTCTCCTCTCCCTCTCAGCCTGTTTTCTTCACCAACCACATTGGAATTCTAATATGAAGTATATGCTTCTTTTCAAGTTTCTAAAGTCTCCTTTCCTTTCCTTTTGATTCTGTGGAATCAAATGCATGCATTCATCCTTTTCATGTCATTTTGGTCTTCGGTACGCCACCTAGCACGAGGAAAGGTAATTACAAGATCTTTTGAAAATGAACAATAGTGTGAATGCTTCTACAGCTCTAGGTAGTGATTTGCCCGCCAGACTTTTCTGTCTGTTTTAAAGAGATGCGGACTGCCTATCCTAACCCTATGGCGTCTTTGAATCCTAAGCCTTTAACAAACATGTATTTAATTAAATATTTAATTTGGGTGATGGGCACACAACGCAATCAACAGTTCAGATGCCACAGAGATGTTCGCCAGAGACCTGTGTACTCTTCTTGATCAATGTCACCCCATTAAATTTCATTTCTAAATTAAAAAAATAATGCAAACTAAAGAAACAACACTTGAAAGTATTTATTGTTGCCAAAACAAATATTTTGTTTAGGGTAAAATTTATTAAATCCACATTTAGACTGGCATTTCTTCACTTTGTACCTGACACATCTATTTTATAGTACATTGAGTACCTCTTTTTGGTTAGGCTTTTCAAGACACATACAGTTTTGTGTAAATGTCATTAGGCTAATTTCATGAGGCCTCGGGCAGAGTGTCATCCTTCTGAATTGTTGCCAAAGTTGACAGTTGAGTCTCTGCATTTGTGGTAAGATCTTGGTCGGAGAAATTGTTGACTCTGGGCTGGGTCACATTATAGCTCCCAGCTCTCGTATGTGCCTTCTCCTTAGTGACAACTTGTTGGATAACATGATCTGATGTGGTTTTAGGGACAGGGGAAGGACTGCCTTAAAACTTACTTGACAAACGACACCAGGCAGAAAATTAATTTTGTGCTGAGCATAACGTCACAATTATAAATGGCCAGGGTAGCACTTCCTGTGCTAAGATTTCCTGAATAAAATAGGAGGCACTAAATTCTGTTCCCCTTCCACCCAACATCGTAAATTAGGAGCCTGCTTTGGTACATACTCCCCAAACTATGCCTTAATTAAAAAACAACAGCATCTAAATGGAAAAGTGTAAATATGAGACTATAAGCAAATATATATATATATATATTATAATTAATATGGTATTAAAAGTAAAAAAATGATATTATAAACGCAGGTGAGCTCCCCCTCTCCCCCACCTATACAACGGAGCAGAATTCTTCATGGCGAAAAGACAAGATGGGTAGCCGCCCAGTGGACGACCACCGGAATGTGTTGCTTCTGTTTGTCCTACGCGAAGAGCAGTTCACTCCAACAGAAATGGCCCCTCAATGCCGAAGACATCTTGGTCTGACCTGTCCTCCCCTTTAGCAAAGGGACTGGTTTGAATAAGTCATTCAGCGTTT
The DNA here is from genome assembly GCA_037038555.1 of Rhynchonycteris naso. Taxonomy (NCBI): domain Eukaryota; kingdom Metazoa; phylum Chordata; class Mammalia; order Chiroptera; family Emballonuridae; genus Rhynchonycteris; species Rhynchonycteris naso. The sequence continues at coordinate 145,292,663 of CM073002.1, forward strand.
CTTGAAATGTGTGTTCACAGAACTCTCCTTGCTCTGAGTGCTCCTAAGTGTACTTGACCCCATGGGGTCCGTGGCCCGTAACTCTTGAAACCGTTGCGTTCCACAAAGTCTGCGACGTTCTTACTGTAGGTATCTCAGACTGTCTCATGCTTAGCTCCTGAAGCCAGTGCTTCTGGGAAGTTGCTTTAGGAAATGTGGGCTTCTTGGGTTACTTTCACTCAGAGGTATTTGATGCACACGTGCACATCTGACGAGCACACGTGTATTAAACATGAGTTTGGAGAAACTGGACTAATATCCTCTGGGCTTTGTAATTGCTACCTGGCTTATTGTTCGTTAAAGAATAGTGGTACTGTGGTTTTTCCAAATATTTTTAACTATCCATTGTAAATGGAAATTGTTATTTCATCGTGAAATCCTAAGTAAGGAGGCCCTACACAGCCCGTGGGCTCTGTCCTCAGGTCTCTGCCGGGCAGGGACAGGATCAGGCCTGGGAAAAGTTAGGGTCGATGTGACAGACAGAACACGACCTTAAGCTCCTGCTGCCGCGGGCTCCGGGACACCGTGAGAGGGGAAACTGACATCCTCTGTCTGAGAAATGAAGAAGTTCATTTGTGAGATATACTTCATTTGATGGGCGGTGGGTCTTGGAGAAGACGGTGCTTGCGCTGGGTACTGAAGAATAAGTAGGAGTTAGGCATTCACAGAATTGGAGTTCTCTGGGACATGTGTCCTGGCAGAGGGGCAGCCTGAGACAGAAGAGCCTTGTGTGGTAGGTGGAAAGTCTTGTTTCATTTGCAAGGAAAAGGGGGAGATGAACGTGCTGGTAGGTAGGGGCCAGGTCCTGGAAGGAGTTTGGACATGGTGGTTCTTTTTTAAAATTGTAATATGACTGTTATTATTATTTTTAAATGTGTATATTTTAGTGGGAAATAAAGCCTTCGTGAGGGGCTGCTACCAGATGTGATCCGTAACTGATTTTATCTTTTTTTGCAAATGTGCCACCAATAATGGAAGCCTGGAACTCTGCATCTTCTTAAACACCAAACACAGCTATCTACTTGACAGCTTCCGCATGAAACGCTTAATTTTTAGAAGCGTGTTATAAAAGAATCATTGTGCATAGAATACGTTATTTTGATGTTTTTATTTACTTGGACCTTGTTATAGCAACTCTGAAGTTAGTATTAATAGCTACATTGACGATTTGCTCAACTTCTTGCTTTTTTCAGGTAAGGTTGTCAGATTGGGGGAAAGTGTTTATAAGAGGTCATTTGTGATGAGGGGAAGGGGAGAGGATGAGGAAATCTCGGCTAACTTAGCGGGTGAACTTCACATGGAACTGAAGATGGCCCGAGCAAACGTGCACTCATTGTCAGGCAGTTTCCATTCATAAACATGGCAGAGACTCTAGGGTGGGTGGAGAGGTTGGCGTTTCTGGTTTGAGCTACGAAAATCATAAGGCTCAGAGAGCGAGGACACGTGTTCTCTCACAGAAGCTGCTCTTTGCGAGGTCGCCCTGCTCAAGGCCAGCCGTACGCAGCGGTTGTGTGATTTCAGGGAGGTCTCTCTCGCTTTGACTTCACTCCAGTTTCTACGAACAGGTCTGTCTCTAAACCAACTGAATTTATACAAGCTGTGGCCACTAGAGTGCCCAAGGATGGGTGTCAGCTTGGCACTTCCTGAAGGAAAGGACATCGTGAACTTAAAAGCCTTGGAGGGGCCTGACCTGTGGTGGCGCAGTGGATAAAGCGTTGACCTGGAACGGCAAGGTTGCCGTTTCGAAACCCTGGGCTTGCCTGGTCAAAGCCCAGATGGGAGTTGATGCTTCCTGCTCCTCCCCCTTCTCTCTGTCTTTTTCCTCTCTCTCTCCCTCTCTCTCTCTCTCCTCTTTCTCTCTCTCTCTCTCCTCTCTCTAATAAAAATGAATAAATAAAATCTAAAAAAAAAAAACCAAACCCATCAGTGATGTTTAAACAACAACAACCACCACCACCTTGGAGGCAATAATCAAACAGAAAAGTGTTTATTTGAGATTGTATCCCTCCCCAGTTGGGTTTATGTTTGGGATTTATAAACCAGGAGGGCAAACATGTGAAAACGGTTCCATTAAGGAATCAGAAAGTAAAGCTCATGCATCCAGACCCGAGGAGCTGGGATGGTTCCTTTGGGAAGAACGCTGGCAGCCTGCAGGTGAGAGGATGCGGAGGACCAGCCCGGGGCTGGAGGAGGCGCTGGAGAGACCGCAGGGTTCCAGTGAGACCCACGTGGCTTTGAACCTCAACTCTTTCGTCCATTTGTTGTGTGACTGGGCACATGCTGATGTCCTTGTGTCTTAGTTTTCTCATCCGTAACTGGGGATGCTGTCTTTCTCAAAGAGTGCTTGGAAGGACGGGACGAGAGAGCGTGGTAACATACACTGGGAGGGTACTCACCGACTTTAGCATGACGGCTTCTCTGCCTACCGAGGAAGGAAGGGGGACAGGACTGGGAGGGGGAGCAGAGGGGGCTTCCAGTTAACTGGGGTGGTTTGCATCTTTTATACAAACAAACCCGCAAGCATCTGAAGCAACTAGAACAAAATACTGACATTTGTACATCTTAAACCTGTGCTTATTGTTTTCTGTATGTTTCTGTTTTTATTTTTTAGAATCTTTTATTTATATTTATTGATTTTAGAGTGAGAAAGAAAGGGAGAGAGAAAAATCTATGTGTTGTTCCACTTATTAATGCATTTTTGTTGGTTGATTTTTAAAAGTGTTTATTTTATTGATTTTAGAAAGAGGAAGGGAGAGAGAGAGAGAAACATTTGTTCCTGTATGTGCCCAGACCAGGGATCAAACCGGCATCCTCTGTGTGTCTAAATGGTGCTCTAACCAACTGAGCTACCTGAATAGGGCTATTGTTTTTATTTTTAAAGTTTTAATTAAACTCTTTCAGTGTCTAGCCTACCGGGAACACTCAATACGAGGTTAGAGCCTTTTCCACGACCTGGTCAGAAGTGGAAATCTCTATTACAGTGGTTCTTAACCTTTTTTGAGGTACCAAACCCACCCGTTTCATATGCACATTCACCGAACCCTTCTTTAGTGATAAATAAAATATGATTTTTTTCCCAAATTCAAGACATAGGTATATGTTTTTTTACTGGTGTACAAAATGAGCCTTGCATGAACATCACCTTGCTCAAAGAACAAAACCAACAAAGTGCATGAACTCACAACAAATTACGGTATTACTTGATTCTGGCCTTCACGGCAGAGGCTTCTCTGAACCCCTGAGACCGACTCATCGAACCGCTAGGGTTCGGTAGAACCCAGGTTAAGAACCACTGCTCTATTATGAAGGATTTAGGGGGATCCAAGAAAAACTAGGCATAACCTTACGCCTGAGCCCGAGTGGAAGGAATTCCGGGAGCTGCTTGCACACCCACCTGCCTTCACATGTTCAACACGGCCAGGCCACCCTCCACTGCGGGGATTGGCGTGAACACAGGGGCCCTGCGCTGACTTCCCAGCGGTCCTACTCAGTGCAGGCGTGGTGTTTAATGAGATCTGCGTGCTGCTGCTGCCGGGTCACGTTTCCCACACAGGATTTTCTAGGAGGGAGAGCTGTTCACACTGTCATCGGCTGTAGTGTAGTCACCTCTTGCCAACATATATGTCGCCAGGGTTGGCACACTGAGCCCTCCCGTCCCCACAGCGATGTTTATTTAGTCTATACTGTTTGCTTAGACCCTCTTTAGGGAAGTTCCGCAGTTGGGGTTGTGACAGTCACTCTTACAGAGCTCCTAACTGTGGTGGACTCCACGTGAGAGCTGGCTGCCCTGAAGCTTATTATACATGGATAGCCATGCAGACCAGTGGGACAGCCCGGCAGTGTCATGGACCTATCGTTACGTGGACACGCAGTCACACAGCATGTGTCCCATCAGCTCAGGGGGAGCCCAGCCTCCGAAACAGCATAGGGCTGATCTGCTGTGTCGTTCTTTGCTGGTTCCCTGGTTTCCCGTCTCTGTTCCCTCCCACTCGCCCCTCACCTAAACTCTGAGAAAGAGAAAGGGAGCTTTCTGGACACAGACATGAAATGAATGAAGCCCATCTGGTGAGCACTATGATGCCGCTGCCCTGTCAAACTCTGTTCTGTAGAAAAAGGCTCATTGTTCGCACATGCTGGGTTTTGGTAGCCATGTTCTTCCCCTGCCACAGAAAGAGAAAAATAACTTTGTTTATCTCTTTTGGGGAGTGTGTGTGTGGGGGGGCAGTAATCATGCAAGGGGCACGTGGCTGTCAACTCACTCCGGTAGGCGCACAGAGGACTTTCAGAACGCTTAGGTGTCAGAAAATGGCCAGTTAACAGCCGACAGGGGTATTTATGGAAATTAGACAGCCTTTCAAATCATCCATCAGAGCGCTTACGATTCCCATGTCGAGGCAGGTGAAATAATAACGGGCACTTGGGACTCGAATCCGATTCAGTGTGTGAAAGAGGGAAGCTATCTGCATTCTAATGACCGGAGTGAACGGGAGAAGCCGGACTGCCCGGGTGGGTCCCGCTGCCAAGGCCGTGTTCCTGGGACTGGGACTCCGGGCGTAGCTGTAGCCATAGTGGAGGGCGCAGCGGAGAGCAGATACGCATGGCCGTTAGCAGGACCTTCCTCACAAAGCATCCGCCATCCGCCGGACCCCGGTCCATCCGAAACTAGACATCAAAGCGAACAAAAATACAAAACCACAAGCAGACAATGGAATATCCATAGCCTTAACGGCAACAGCAAACGTTTGGCTCCCTTTAAGAGCAAAGAGGAAATCTGTGTCTAGAAAACACCCCCCCTACTCTCTCTCTCTCCTTTTTCTTTTTTTTCTGTAAACGATCCCCTCGGTGTTTTAAAATAATAAAACGGCAATATCCTTGTAAGCCCCGAAGTAATCTCCTCGAAGTAATTATAGCTCATCAAGGTCTACTGGGGACGGTGCTTCGGGAACTCGGGGGAAGGAAGAGATCTTTCCTCCACATCCACGGGTGGGCACGGCTGTTGTGGCGCTGAGGCTGGCCGCGCAGCCCGGCTAGGAGGAAGGAGCACCCTGAGAATCCCAGGGCTCCCATTAATGTGCAAGTGTGTCAGGAGGGTGTCCACCGAGACTTGGCGAAGTTTCGTGTCCTCTTGTGGGCAGGCACATCAGTAAAAATACTCGTAGAGTACTTTGCAAAAATGATCTGGGTAAATAAAACCAAGATAAAACAAGCAACTAAAAAGAAGGCTCGTTACATCAGCACTCTGCTACCGCCAGAAAGCGCAACAGGGAGCAGTTATTTTCATATGATCATTTAAATGATACGATCGTTTAACCAACATGCTCAGTAGGAGAGTTATTTGTCCTCTGTCTTCTAATGTAGCTATCTTATGGAGACTCTCAATTTGGGGGGACTGCAACGTATTATTAAGGCAGCAAAACAGAAGAGAAGAAAGAACGATCACAAAACCAAAATCGGGGTGTGTGTGGGGGGTAATGTCACCTTGACTCTCTTCTGCCCTCTGCTGGGTATTGTATGTATCCTCTTGGCCTGGGGGGTTGGGGGGATAAATAAATAAAATGTATTTCCTCATCTTGTTTCTTCCTGGAAGACAAGAGTTAAAGTGAATCTAGATGTGACACATATTTCTGTCCTGGCGAATCCCAGCAGAGTGAGTGAGTGCCTATTTCTTTTCATTTTCAATTTCTGAAATTATGGTAAAATATCCATAACGTAAGATGTACCGTTTTAACCACCTTTAAATGTACCGTCCAGCGGCATTAAGTATGTCCACATTGTTTTGCCACCGTCACCACGTCCGTCTCCAGAGCTCTTTTCATCTTGAGAAGCTGGAATTCCGCACCCGTCAGACACTAACTCCCCGCCGCCGTCCCTGTCCTCCAGGGACCACCATCGCAGTTTCTGTCCGTGAATCTCCCCGCTTGAGGCGCCTCCTAGTGTATTTGACCTTTTGAGATCACTCTTTAGTTTTGAAACTGCTAACGACATATTGAAAGGTAACGACATCATAGGTAACAACGCGGGGAGATGAAACTTAAAGAGGACCGTATTTTTCTCTGCATAAGACACTTTTCTCCCCCAAAAGTGCAAAAGTGGAGAGTAAAATGCCCGTGTGTCTTATGGAGTGAATATTCGTTGTTTTCGTTTATTTTTTAGCTGCTGCAGGTTCCCGGACAACTGGAAGAGTGTGTGAGCATTAAAGTCTCCTCTCATTTGTTACTAACAGTGCTAACGATTAAGACTGCTGTTGAGTGTACATTGTTAAAATATTATTGTGGTGTATTAAATATTTTAACTCACCATTTGGTTCAGAATATTTTTTTTCTTATTTTCCTCCTTAAAACCCTAGGTGTGTCTTATGGTCAGGTGCGTCCTATGGAGTGAAATATACGGTATATTGCGGTATTGGTATTTGGCCGGCACGTGAGGGGACGTTGACGTAGACAGTGCAGGTAGAGGGAGGAGCAGGGTATATCTTGTTGGTAGACGCTGTTGCAATGACCATACAAGTGCTTCTGCGTCCTGGGTATCCTCAGAGGACCCAGCAGAGCCTGTGAATCATTCGTCAGCATTACACATCTATCTGCCTTCTCCCCAGTCAGCCCAGGGCACGTTTGCAGTTTTAAATTACATAAATGGTTTTCTTGGCTAATTTCTTCCCGAGCTCTGTGTGAGGCTGTGCAGGTGGCCCCGATTCCTGGGCCTGGAAAAGCAGTTGACTACGGTGGACAAGGCACCACCTATGCCGAGTACTATTTGTAAAGTGGAGACACTCTCTCCCCGTTTGTGACTCATGCGGTGACTCTTTGACCCAAATGCTGCATCACAGGTTAGCGGAGGATATGAGGGAATGAGGGGAGGAGACGGGCAGGGAACACGCTCTTTTGAACGGCCATGTTTTGGGGAGGTGGGGAAGGGGCCTCCCCCACCCCTGGGAGTAAGTCTCTGTGGTACTCACGGCAGCTCAGGGTGAACTTTGTAAATGAAGAGATTTTGGTGCTTTGGGGCCTTGAAATGTCATGATTAAAATCTTCGTCCTAGCCCTGACCAGATAGCCCCGTTAGTTAGAGCGATATCCTGATATGCCAAGGTTGTGGGTTCCATCCCCGGTCAGGGCACATACAAGAGTCAACCAAGGAATGCACAAATAAGTGGAACAACAAACCCATGTCTCTGTCTCTGTATCTCTCTCTCTAAAAAGAAATAAAAATCAATCAATCAATACTTAGTCTTAGAAGGAGGGGAAAAGGTCATCAAAGGCCATTCCAACACCCTAGAAGTGAGGAGTAAGGAGAAAGAGAGAACAATTTTGTTCTTTTGTTCATTTAGGGCCAAACATAGATGGGTACCTGATCGCATCTTGGGTCCTGGCTGTGGTGTGGTTAAGACAGTAAAGTCACATTCGTGTTCATGTCCATTCGAGCAGGACCCATCCTGGGAGGGCAGGTTTGGAGTGGCGAGGTCAGAGTGTGGAGTCTGCCATAACATTCCCTGGCTCACCCTCTCGGTACTTGGCCGTGGACCCTAAGAGGCTGGGTTCGAAGGGCCCGAGCACAGCGGAACCTGTCCAAGGAGCCGCCCGCCCCCACTCCCATCAGAGGAGGGGAGTCCTTTGGGAAGTGGAGGGGTAGGGATGTGGGGCAGTGGCCACAGGAGGCGTCTTCTGTCCGTCCCCGCGACCTCTTCTAGCCTTGATTGCTAGTCCAGAGCACTGTCGCCTACATCCAAGAATTTCAACCCCACAGGTAGGACAGAAGGTGCTGGTATCCCCCAACACAGACAAGCAGGGGGACCCGAGAGGCATTCCAATTACCTGCTTTTGGTGAAAAAGTTGTAAGTGCCGGAGCAGGGCATAGAACCAGGTCTCAGACCCCCCTGTCTGGGGCCTTCTGCTGAGCGGCGATAACGTCTCGTCTCTGGTGTGTTTTAGCCTTGCCTTCAGTTTATCTATGCGCACATTCCTCTCTCTCTTTCTCTCTTGCGCGCTCTCTCTTTTTCTCTCTCTCCCTGTCTATCTACCTCTCCACCCCCACCCACCCATCTATCCATCCATGCGTGTACGAAAGTACCCACCATGCAACTTCGTCTGTCAAACGCAGCGTGAACTTGACTTCTGGATGACGGCCAATCAGTGCTGGTAAAAACATTTATTTCTTCATCTGAGCTATGTAAATTCTGAATTATTTGTTCATAATTTTTCCAGAGCATGGGATGAGCTGTCAGGACGGAAATAATTAGTGAGAATTCAATGAAAGGAGACGGGTGTAATTAATATATTAAAATAACACACACACACACACACAAATTGTTTAAGAACTTCAGACACGAGCGAGCTCAAGCCATCAGTGCTTATTGCTGTATGTAAACAATTAACCTCCTAAATACTCTGTCCGTTAGACCCAGTTAGCAGGGTCTCCATTTGGAAACCTTGTTGATTATTCGTTTGAGTAACTCTGTATGAGGGGACGATGGTGTTAAGTGAAAATGAACTTGAGAAGATAGACTCTTATTAGAAATCGTTGTTCCATCATGGCATTAAGCCATATGCAAGCTTTTGCTATCATTGAGCAGAGAAAGAGAGCCCTAGGAGGCCAGGAAATCAACCCCTTTGGTCTCCAGGGAAGGCTCGAAATACCTCCCCGTGTTAACGGACCCCACCCCAGCCTGGAGGAATTGCAACGGGAAGGGATTCCAACACAGGGTATTTAATGACTCCAAGCGCTCGGAGGCAGAGAATTTTGAGAAGCAAGGACAGGTTTCGTGTTCCCGTTCACTCTCTGCGGACTCGCCCTCCTGTCTGCTTGGGAGAGGTCTGTAAGACGAGGGAAAGGCACCTCCTCCTGCCTGCGGGGGCCTGTGGCCAGGTTCCCACACTACTTTCCACTCCCCTGCTTCTCCTCGGCATGTTCTCCCTCGGAGTGGCCTCAGCTGGCCTTTTTATTATTATTTTTTTTTCCGAAGCTAGAAGCGGGAGACAGACAGACTCCCGCTTATGCCCAAAAGGGATCCATCCGGCATGCCCACCAGGGGGCGATGCTCTGCCCATCTGGGGGGTTGCTCCGCTGCAACCGGAGCCATTCTAGCACCTGAGGTGGAGGCCATGGAGCCATCCTCAGTGCCCAGGCCAACTTTGCTCCAATGGAGCCTTGGCTGCGGGAGGGGAAGAGAGAGACAGAGTGCAAGGAGAAAGGGAGGGATGGAGAAGCAGATGGGCGCTTCTCCTGGGTGCCCTGGCCGGGAATCAAACCCAGCACTTTCACACGCCGGGCTGACATGCTCTACCACTGAGCCAACCGGCCAGGGCCCGCCTGGTCCTTTGAGTGGCAATACTTGCAGGGCTAGTCTATGCGTCTGGGCCTGAGGAAGTGGCCAGAGACAGGGCCTCTGTCAGCCTGGCCCTGAAGTCCCATCACTGCCAAGCTTCGTCAGGAGCATCCCCAAAGCTCCACTAAGGGTTCCCAAGGCCCACGCAGTGGTCAGGTGGCACGTGGCCTCATCTTAGTCTGTGTATGTTGACCTACACTGCATTACCTATTGCTATAGAACAAAAGACCCCAAACCTTGCCGCAGAGAACAACCAACCCGTGCTGTCGCACACAGTTGGGGGGGTCAGCATCCGAGCAGGTAAGCTGCGTGTCTCTGCTTTGGCTCTCTCATGAGGTGCCCTCCTGCTGCCCGCCACCCAGCGGGGTCCCTCCCAGAGATGACAGACTCGGAACCAGGGATGGCTGTGTCAGAAGAGCTGCTGGGACCCCTGGGGCGCAGACTAGGCAGGAAGAAGGGGCGGGGAAACAGAGCTGAGCTGTGAGAAGTAGACTTTGTGGCCTCGCTTCTGTCTTGCCTTTGCTTCTGTGGTTTGCAAGTCCTTCCTTGCCTTTTGAACTTTTCTTTTTTCAGCCCCATAGGCTCCCATGGTGTCTTCTTCCATCTCAGCCTCTTGGGTCCTTGTGACTCCCTCCTCTCATTTCCTGGAGGTCATGCCCTCTGGGTCTTTTTCATGACACCCAGTCAACCCCCTGTCCTCTAAAATCTTCATCCCTCCCTCCCTCCCTCCCTTCCTTCTTTCCTTCTCACTTCTTTCCTTTCTTGTTGCTTGTGGAGAGCCGTTGTTAGATATGCGCTCTCCTCAGTTTCACAGGCTTCAAGGGATTCATCTCCTGTTTCTCATTTGTTTGCTTCCACATATTTTAATAGGAAAAGGTCTTTCTGGGCCAGCCTGACCTCTTTGGCCTGGAGGCTGTCAAATAGACGCAAAGAGAAATAAGAATGTTACTTGCCCTCTGGGCCCATGCTCTCAACGTGTATTAAGACATCATAACAGTCAAATACCAAATACGAGCTGCACATCTGAGGGACACATGGGGTAAGCCCAGGGAGTAGAGGGGGCAATGCCCGGAAGCGTCAGGGGAGCTTTGTAAAGAAGGGTCAATTCCGACCCATTTCTTGAAGAAAGGGTCATAATTCACCGGTGGAGTAGAGTTGGAAGCAGTATGTGCGAAGTTGCAGATAAGAAGGGAGTCCGAGAGCGAGCTGTGGGCAGGAGCGGTGCTGTAGGGCACGTCCGAGGGGAGGTGGCGCGGAGGGGTGGGCCGGAGGTCACTGCAAAGGGACTTGTGGGCCATCTGATGACTTTAGATTGTGCTTTCAGGGCAAAAACAACGGAGCAACCGCTGGGTGTTAAGTCAGGGCTCTGCCTTCTGAGGGGCTGGTGGAGGCAGGGAAGAGGATGTCTCCTAGAGCCTGTCACTGGACACGGCGTGACTCGCCGTCCTCCCAGAAAGACGCCTGTGTCCCTGGGTGAGATGCTACCTACCGGTCATTGTGGAAATACCCTTTCAGGGTCCTTCATTCAAAAAGAATCCAATTAGCCATCTTTCTTCTTTCTATTTAAATGTGCTGTTACGTGAACCGCGTGAAATAACCCTGGATTTCTCCCTCTGGTTAAGAACCTAGTTTCTGTGCTTGTGCCTGTTTGTAAGCTGTCTTCGCCTTTGAATACCTGGACCATCTCAGTGGTTAAAGTGGTGTGGACCGCTTTGTTTCGCTCTAAAACTTGGTTCAGACTGCTTTCTCCTTCAACATCTCCCTTTGGAGTTCTGTCCTCTGCCTTTTGGAGACGTGAGCATGTGGGTCAGTTTGTGTCTGTCGCCTTCTTGGTGCCGGCTGGGACCCAAGGACGTGGGCAAGCCTGCCCATCATCCATCCAGGACCTTGCGTTTTGGGCCCAGGCTGTGTTTATTGACTGGGGTGTTGGGCAGCTCCGGTCGCTTATAAAGATAGGGCGATTTGTGTAAGACAGAGAAGTGCTTCCCGGATGTCAGCATGTGTGTAGCAGAGGCTGTGCCCTGAGTGGTGACCATCAGGACATCATCAGCTATCCCCGTGTGACAATTCTGGTGGGTGAGGTAAGTGCTTTCTCCACCAGCCCCCTGAAGAAGAGCAGAGATGCCAAGAGAATGAAATTCTCTGCCTGGGATCCTTGGTCCCTTGGGGGAGATCTTTCTGAGGTGGAGATTAGGCCCGGCCTCTCCTGATCTGTTCTTATTCTGCAGGAAGCTCAAAAGCAGCAGGAAGGAAGGCTTCTCTTCAAGATACAGAAGCCAGTGTCTGTGGAACAACAGGGCAAAAGGAACCCAGAAAGGTACTTCTCTAAAGAAGCCCGTGGGCAGTGGTGCTGCACTGAGATTTCTCTTCATTGTCAAGCTGACCTGCCTGGCTCTGGTGGCCTGCATTTGTGTGCTAAGATTACCATAAGAAAAAACTGCAGAGTGAGAGGCTCCAACAGCAGGAATCCATGTTCTCAAAGATCTGGAGGCTAGATGTCCAAGGTCAAGGTACTGCCAGGGCTGGTCTGCGGCGAGGCCTCTCTCTTCCCAGCTTGCAGATGGCCACCTGTCACCTTGTCCTCACCTGGCCTTTCCTCTGTGCACCTGCAGGGAGAGCAGGAGCTCTTTGTTGTCTGTCTCTTCCTCTTCTTACAGAAAGAAGGCCCTATCTGATTAGGGCCCCAACCTATGACCTCATTTAACCTTTACTTACCTAAGAGACCCTGTATTCAAATACAGTCACGTCAGCGGCTAGGGGCATCAAAGCAAAATGTGATTTGCTTTGTGGGGGAGGGGAGGCACAATTCAGGCCATTACTTGCCCCGATGAGAAAAATAAACACAGAGCCTGGAGGCCTCGCAGGTCAGGACTGGGAATTTGAACTTGGAGTTTAGGATGAACGGGATTCCTGGGCATTCTGCTGCCGAAAGCCCAGGACAGACTCTCCCACTTCTTGAACAGGTTTTCCCCAGGGCATGGCGCCCTACTGGTCCTTGGCGGGGCCAAAGTTGTTTAGCAGAGCCGTGCGTCTTAGAGCACCTGGGTAAGAAAGCACAGGACTAGAGAAATTAGGGATTTTGGAAACAGGCACCGCCCTGGGTAAAATGCATCACTCTGGTAGCTCAAAGCAGACCTGGTTCACACACCTTTCTTCCCTGTCCTTGGCCTCTCTCTTCACAGTGACCTCTTTCAGTGGCCTTCGGGCAACTCCTGGGCTTTCCCATTCTCATCCCCATCGCCCCTGGCCTGGTAGGGTGGGGAGATTCTGTGTTTTGTCACACAAAGGAATTTCCAAGGAAAATGTTCAAACAGTTCCCCAAAAAGAGATAATTCTTGTCCCGTGTTTAAAAGGCCTGTATCTGCTTCTTTTTTCTTTTTTTTAAGCATACATGTTTCTGCAGAAATACACCACACTGGGTCAAAGGCAATGTTTCCCAATGTGCATTTTGTGAAATTGGGTCCTACCAAATGCTCTGGGAGGGAGGAGTTATGTGGACAAATAGCTGAGAAGAGAATATGATTTTCTTTTCATAGGGATTTACATTGCCCAACAGCCAAATCTTGAGAAATATTGGGGGCAACACACCCTCAAGAACAGAAAGCAAAACCTGTTTAATTTTTCTCAACCCAGAATTTCCTAAAGCTGAGTGAACCAGTAAGCCACTCCGTTTCTTTAAGAGCAGAACCTTCTTTGGAAAAAATATTACTCCAGACTTCAACTGGTCATGTTGGGAAGAGGATGACATAAAGAAACCAGAAATACAGGCTTCTGTGGTCACATAATTTCATTCGCTCCAAGAGAGCCCTTGAGCAATCCTCAAGAGATGAAAATCTACCCTCATTCTCACCACGGCTCCAAACTTGCCTTCGAAACTCCATTCCATTGTCTTTATGGGAACCTCCCTCTACCCAGACCTCAGGAATACAGTGTGGAAAAGTGTGTCTTTACATTTTGCTCTAAATTTAGGAAAGGAACATCTGATCCCCACCAAGATACCTGGTAAGAGACTTCTGTGCCTTTGAAGTTGGAAACCATGACCGAGAGTGGCTACTCAGGTTTCTCCACTGTTCGTAAGCAAGGTCCGAGCCTGGCCTTCCTCAGGGTCATCGGGTACTTCCTGTACGCTCAGGGTCATCGGGTACTTCCCGTACGCCCAGGGTCATCGGGTACTTCCCGTACGCTCAGGGTCATCGGGTACTTCCTGTATGCTCAGGGTCATCGGGTACTTCGAGTACTTCCCGTACGCCCAGGGTCATCGGGTACTTCCCGTACGCCCAGGGTCATCGGGTACTTCCCGTACGCTCAGGGTCATCGGGTACTTCCCGTACGCTCAGGGTCATCGGGTACTTCGAGTACTTCCTGTACGCTCAGGGTCATCGGGTACTTCCTGTACGCTCAGGGTCATCGGGTACTTCCTGTCTGTGTTCCCTTATCTAGAAGTTGGGGCAGTTAGTAACACCCGTCTTGTTTGTCACCAAGGTTGGTGACAAAGATGAATTAGACCAAGTCCACGGAGGCACTGTTCATTTGGAAAAGAATGATGAAGTACGAGGCGGTGTTATTACCTTAGGCACTTTGCAGGGAACGACAAAGTTCAGGAAAGCCGCGGAGTCAGAACCAGACCCTGAGTCTGGCTCCTGAAGCCCGGCGAGGACAGGGAGCGCCGGAGAAGGTGGACGTGGCGGGGGGTCCACATCAAGGACTGGTCAGTGGCCAGGCAGTTAAAACCAAGAAAGCTGGTTTTGCTAAAGTCTCGGGGACATTGGGGCAATTTTAGCTGCTTTGGAGTTTAAAGTCCCAGGGAAGCATAAAAGGAGACAAGCATTCCTTTGCTTTATACCTGGGCTGCAAGCTGTGTTGGGGGCATGGAGGAGAATACCGTGCGGTCACAGCCATGACAGCAGAGGGGACATCAGCAAGCCACATCCAATGGGAGAAGGCAAGGTACACACCCTGTGTTAGTAACCAACACAGCCTTCATATCCGCGACATTCCAGGGATTCCCAGAAATGAGCAGGCTCCAGGGAGGCTTGGCAAGGTTCTGGAGAAACAAGTGGGGAAAGAGCTAATGAAAGAGGCCATTGCTGTTCCTCTGAACTGTCCTTGACCTCCAGCCTCTACTCTGGCGCAGGGCAACGCAAAGTATAAGTCTGAAATGGACGCCTCTTAATGTATATTGATGTAAATGGACACGGTGTGTGTAATATACACAACATACACACTAAGTGTGCATATGCTCTATGCGATGTATTGCATAGGTGCAATGCATATCAATGTTTATGAGGATATATGCACACATGCAATGGCTTACATGCATTGTATCACATACCTAATATTATATGCGTATTATATGCAATCTGGGGCAGCGTGGAACAAGGTGTGTGTGTGTGTGTGTGTGTGTGTGTGTGTGTGTGTAACCACAGCTGTGACGATGTGCTGTCGCAATACTGCTGATGGTTTATGTCCCTAAAGCACCTTAGACTGCTCTGTGTACCACGTTCTTTTTCCTATTAGCTGCCTTCCTGAGTCACCACCACAGTGTCATTCTACACGCAGGGCAAGGGACACTTGTCCCAGCTCGCCTCTTGCTGGGAATTGTTCCCTGCTGAGGAATGTCAACCCACTGCAGGTCCACAGGTCACGTGATCACAGTAACGCGTTGGACGGGATGATGGGTGGAGAGCGGCGCAGGCGCCAGCCCGGGCTGACCCGCCACGTTTGGGGCGTGAGTCCACGGCTCAGTCTGAGTAGGGGACACTGGATGTGGAGCGAGCAGTGCTTCTCCAGCTCGAACGTGCCCACGGGTCACTTTGGGATCTCGATAAAACGCAGCCTCTGATTCAGTCGGCCTTGGGAGGGGTCCAAGAGCCTACATCTCTGAAAAGCCATACCTGGGGAAGCAAGGACGGCCAGAAAGGGTGCTGGGCACTCCGCCTGACCGACAGGCCAGCGGCCTGAGAGCAGCTGACTTAAGAAGGGGGCGGAGGAGAGAAGGACGGGTGAGCGGGGTGCCCAGAGCCCTTGCCGAGAGCGCGGGAGAATCGTGGATATTCCTGATACAAGAACCTTCTGCTGAAAACTGGGTTATCTTCTGGATGACACAATGAATAAATTGGGAGGGTGTGAAGTATGCGGTAAAAACATTTCCATCACGAATTGCTACATTAAAAACACAACCTGGGAGCTGCAGGTAGTTGAACATCTGTTCGGGAGAGAGGAAAACATACCCCCCTCTGCAGCGTCCCCAAAGGACCCGCTAAACAAAGCATTCTGTAGATTCGCCAAGCCGTTTCCCGAGCTGTCGCGGTGCCGTGGGCCCCGCTGTGGCGAGATCAGATTCTACAAAACACACATCTCACATGTTCCTCTCCCCGCCGTTTGCCCGGTGCTCCCGCCCCGCCCCCACGGAGTCACCCACGAAGTCACCCGCCGCGCAGGGCGGTGGGGTCCCCATCGGTCGAGTTTCTGAATAGAGTCAACTACAGGTCTCTGGTGGATGAGCCAGAGCCAAGATTTTTGAGAGAGAGGTTGTTTCAGTGTTCGGGAATGGGAAGGACGTAGGGAGGAGGAGGAGAGAGCTTATTCTGTGGGGTTGGGGACACAAGCCAGGCAGAAGTTTCTCCTGAAAGCCGTGCTTCCCTCCCCCCACCCGGTCTCACACGGAAAACGAGGCTATGTGTTCTGCAGTTGGGGTAAGCTGGAGGGAGTTCGGGGGGCATCTCCATGGGTAGTGGTTAAAAAAAAGAATTATTTTTTTATGTTACACAATTGTATTAAGTCAATGAATTTGTATAACAAAACTTCCACAGAACCTTTCGCATTCTCTAAAACGAGAAACTTGAGATTTTTCTCTTTGAACATACTTTTCTAAAAACAAGACAAAAAAACAAAACAAAGAAACAAGTTTTATGCACGAAATGATTATATGCCATTTCATTATATGCCATTTCTGGTGAAGATTTTCAACGATGATCTCTTAAAAGTCTTGATAATCACCACTGACAAAATCCATTACTCTCAAGGTTAGGAATAAAAATTTCAAAACCATATAATTATTCAAAAATAGCATTTAAAGAATCCAGCAGTTCTTCCTTTTTTCTTTTTTTCCACTGGCAAATGTTAGGTTGAAAACACTTTGACAATGCGGAGGGACTTCAAATCCCGTCACAATTTTTACATCCACTGCTGTGAAATAATGCAGACGCTCTTGTTTGCTGAGGCAGCTGGAACCGTTAGAAGTGTCATCCTGCAGCTGTGGGTGACACAAGAGGGAGCATCAGCTACAAAGTGGAAGCACTCAATTTAGAGGCCTCACACCCCCTGGGAGTCCCATCGACCTCCCCAGCCCCGGACCCCATGGTGCAAATGCCACCCCGTGGTTTGTACACTGAGCAGAGCTACCCACTGGTGTGGGGGAAGGAGGTCATGGCTGTGCCAGTGGGCTGCTGGAACACTTGGTTTCCTATGTCACATAGGAGGTGGCCATCTCGAGTGGAGGGGACCCCTTTGCTCTACTCAATGCCTGTGGAAGTGAACTGTAGGCAAGCTGTCACTCTACATCCTCTCAGCCTGCAAGGTGTCCCATCACATCTGGGCTTTCCTCCATCACAGCATCCTCTGGGAAGCCCCCAAAGCCACAGGTGGGGAGGGGTATCGCTGTCTGGAGAGCCTGGTTATACATGGAAACCATCTAGATGTTTGTTTTGTTTTGTTTCCTGAAGTGAGAAGCAGGGAGGCAGAGAGACAGACTCCCACATGTGCCCGACCGGGATCCACCCTGCATGCCCACCGGAGGCGATGCTCTGCCCATCTGGTGCGTTGCTCCTTTGTAACCTGAGCCATTCTAGTGCCTGAGGCAGAGGCCATGGAGCCGCCCTCAGTGCCTGGGCCAACTTTGCTCCAATGGCACCTTGGCTTTGGGAGGGGAAGAGAGAAACAGAGAGGAAGGAGAGGGGGAAAGGTGGAGAAGCAGATGGGAGCTTCTCCTGTGTGCCCTGACTGGAAATCAAACCTGGGACTTCCACACGCCAGGCCAATGTTCTACCACTGAGCCAGCCAGCCAGGGCACCATCTGGATGTCTTACAACATGGTTTTAGCCTGAGAGATTCTTATTTAATCAGTCTGGGTGCAGCATGGGCATCGGGACTCCTACATAAAAGCACTCCAGCTGACTGACATGCAGAATTTGGGATCCACTCTTAAACTTTCTGGGTTGGAGGTCAGCGCAATTTCAACTCTCCCTGGCAACACCTAGTTGCACCACAAAGTGGTCGTACCTTGGTACCTCCCACCAGCAGTCCCTGGTCATTGCTTCCAGCCACGGCTTTGTGTTTCGTCCACGTGGCCGGTGTGTGCTGCTTCTGTGTGGTGATGTTAATTTGCGTAGTCTTGTCTACTAATGACATTGAGCATATGTCCATTGGCCTTTCTTCTCTTCCCTTCTGTAAAATGCCTGTTCAGGTCTTTTGCTCACTTTTTATTAGGTGGTTTGTCTTTTCCTCATTGATGTATAGTCATTCTTTTTTTCTTTTTTTCCTGAACATTTATCTTTTGTCAGTTAAATGTGTTCCAAATATCTTCCTCCAGGCTGCGCCTGTCTTTTCAATATTTTATGATATCTTGATAAGCAGGAATTCTTAGTTTTAATGTAGGTAAATTTATTCCTAGCTTTTAAAAGAATAGTTTGACCTATTATTATCTTTAAAAAATTCTTTCTTACTCTGAGGCCATAATAATATATTTTATGATTTTTCTAAAAGGAATTTAAGTATACTTAAATTCTTAATTTATATCTGTCTATAATTAATTTTGGGGTATGAAGTTAAGGAGGGAGAGATCTTTTTCACTCGGGGGGTCACTAACTCTCCCCGCATTATTAGTGATTCATTCATTCTTCCTTCTCTGATCTATAATAGCCTATCTCTCAAGTCAGGTAAAAGGCTATTACATGTCAGCCTTACAGCACACATGATTGAAATTTGTGCTTCAGAGAAAGAGTGAATATAGTCAGTTCTCCTCTGTATAGCACCTTTCTCGTTCTCACATCAATCATGTAAAAAACTGCTTTCCTTGTGCCCTTTGAACAGATGGGGAAACAAGCTCAGAGAGCTTGTCCAAACAGCCAGAGCTCTGGTGTCTATGCCTTAACCAGTGTACTGTGCTACGTCTCTAACTAACTGCACATTATTATTATTTTTTTATTTTGTAGTTTTACGAAGTTAGAAGTGGGGAAGCAGTCAGACAGACTCCCACATGCTCCCAACTGGGATCTACCTGGCATGCCCACCAAGGGGCAATGCTCTGTCCATCTGGGCCGTTGCTCCATTGCAACTGGAGCCATTCTAGCACCTGAGGTGGAGGCCATGAAGCTGTCCTCAGCACTGGGGCCAACTTTGCTCCAATGGAGCCTTGGCTGCAGATGGGGAAGAGAGAGACAGAGAGGAAGGAGAGGGGGCAGGGATGGAGAAGCAGATGGGCACCTCTCCTGTGTGCCCTGGCTGGGAATCGAACCTAGGACTTCCACACAGTGGGCCAATGCTCTACTGCTGAGCCAACTGGCCAGGACCTAACTAACTGCACATTATTAATCACTAATGCATCTACTATATTGATAAATTACATAGAAGTATAGATACTCAGATTATCAAGCATAATATAGATGATTTCTAAATGCTGCCCTTTTAAAACATACTCTATTTTTAAGTGTTCAAAAAATAAATCAAGAAGTCCACCAAGGCCTTCAATTCTTGAAGTCTCCTAACGAGTGTCCCCAGCCCGTCCCATGAGCTGGCAGGTCACAGGGTCCACAGCTGCGCCTCAGCCGGACAGGTTCACCTTGAAGGTTAGCAGTGCAGCTCTCAGTGATTTTCATATGCCAGAAAATATCAACTTAAAAGAGACCTGGCTCCTCAAGCACTGACCAGGCCTGAGAGGTGGTGGTGGTGGTGGGGACCCACCTGCCATCTGGCAGACGGCACCTTGGTTCGAAGGTGCCTGTTGGGCTTATGTCAGGTCTCTGCAGCCAGAGGCATTGGTAGGAAGCCCGTGGAAGTCAGAGCCCGAGGAGTATCTGTTTCTTCTCTTTTCTGAACGGCCGGCAGGCCGAAAAACAATCTGAGACAAGAGGGCTTTGTTTGTGAACGTCCACTGTTAGCAATTCTAATGACCTTTACATCAACTGCAGAGAGAACTGCTGAATGGCCCTGAAATAATTGTGTTCTGACCTCTCCATCAACCTCTTCTGAGGGCCGTTTGCAGAAGAAGAAGAAGTGGCCCTCATGCCTGCAAGGCCTTTTAATTTCCCCAGGAGGTGACCTGCCCCCTTTGCGCCTCGAAAAGCAAGCCCCGGACAGCAACCTCCTGTCCCAACTCGCACATTGGCGGCTTTGCAGGGATAGGGCACTTGGAGGCTGGCTTCCCGGTCACCTTCTGCTTCTTTCTTGTGCTGACATCCGCTGCTGCCCAGGCTGGCGGGGCTGGCAGGAGCTGAGTATGCCTCTCTTTCGACTCCCACCCTCACACAATGAAAAACAAACACGAACAAGATCTCCATCCAGATCTCCACCGTGAAACCAAGACGGGAAATGCCATAGCTTTTTGGAAATCGCCATTCCTGAGGATGGGGTGCAAATACCCAGCCTTCGCTCTACAAATAAAACGAATTTTGATGTTGAAGTTCCCAAAGGCCTAGCGAAGATGCATCTAGGTCAGTGGTTCTTAACCTTTTTTGAGGTACTGAACCCACCAGTTTCATATGCGCATTCACCGAACCCTTCTTTAGTGATAAATAAAAAAAATTTTTTTTTCCAAATTCAAGACATAGGTATATGTTTTTTTACTGGTGCACAAAATGAGCCGTGCATGAACATCACCTTGCTCAAAGAACAAAACCAACAGAGTGCATGAACTCACAACAAATGACAGTATTACTTTATTCTGGCCTCAGCGGCAGAGGCTTCTCTGAACTCCTGAGACCGACTCATCGAACCCCTAGGGTTCGATAGAACCCAGGTGAAGAACCACTGATCTAGGTTTTGCTTATTTTTTTTCCAGGAGGCTAGAAATTCCTTTCTTCCTTTTTGTGTGTGGAAAGGGTTTTGGGAAGAAGAAATGGCGCTTGGCTGTGGAATTAGTGAGAGAGCTGGCTGGGACCCCCTGTTCCTCGCTAATAAGGGAGAAGTGTGTGACCGTGGGTCTCATTCTGAATTTCCTTGGGTGGATGAACCTAATCCTTTCTGATTAAGGAAACTAATTAGAGGCTTAACTAAATACGATATGGTTTTCAAAAATTTCAGATTAGTTTACTTTGAAAATATCCAAATCTCTTATGAAACAGGTCATATATTTTGCTTTAGAAAATATGAACACTGTTCATCGAGGTCCCTTCCATTGAAAAGCCCAAGGGTGGACCTGTTCAGGGCCAGCCGAGCAGTCAAGGTTGGGTCAGTGCAATGCTTCCAAGATAGCCTCTTCTCCCCCCTGGGGCTAGGTGAAGGTGTGAGCTGAAGCGGGGGGGGGGCAGTAGATGAAGCCATTCCTAATGAAAGAGGCGGCAAACATGGTGGGAGCAGCCCAAGGGGCTCTCCATGATACCTGAGACCTCCACAGCGTCTGGAGACTCAGGGGGCCATGAATTTAGTGGGAGGGAAAGGGGACTCATGGTTTGAGATCCCCTTGACATGGCACACACTTCTCTCTCTAAGACAGTGGTTCTTAACCTGGGTCCTATCGAACCCTAGGGGTGCGATGAGTCGGTCTCAGGGGTTCGGAGAAGCCTCAGACGCTGAGGCCAGAATAAAGTAATACCGTCATTTGTTGTGAGTTCATGCACTTTGTTGGTTTTGTTCTTTGAGCAAGGTGATGTTCATGCACGGCTCATTTTGTGCACCAGTAAAAAAACATATACCTATGTCTTGAATTTGGAAAAAAATAATCATATATTATTTATCACTAAAGAAGGGTTCGGTGAATGCGCATATGAAACTGGTGGGTTCGGTACCTCAGAAAAGGTTAAGAACCACTGCTCTACGAGGATGGTCTTACGTCTTGTGCACTCCACCCCTTTCATGAAAATGTACAGAATCAATCACTTACAGGACGTGGAAGTTCAGGAAAGCAAAATGGACTGTTCCATAATGTAGTACTTCTTAGGTCCCGAGCCAAGGCTGCAAGTCCTGTCTCAGGACTCTATTGGGACTCCCTGCATGTGGCCGGCCACCCACAGGGTGACTCTGATCAGCTCGCTGCCTCATGGGACCTCCAGGTCACTTTGCTTTAGGGGCATAGCATTTACCATACTTCCCTATGTATAAGACACACCTTTTTTGAAAAATTTGGGGTCTAAAAACTAGGTGCGTCTTATACAGTGGTTGTGGCATTTCAAGTGCCATCGATGGAACTGAGGGCGAGGCAATATGTGAAGACAGTGATTTGTTATCAGACACAGATGAAGACAAGCTAATGGATGGGAGTTTTGACAGTGATGAGGAGTGGTATGAATTTTATGATGAATAAAACTTGAGTTCAATAACTTTATGCAATACATTTTTTCCCCAAATTTCTGGTCCCCAAATTAATGTGCATCTTATACATGGGGAAATATTGTATACCGAGCTCTACTTTGGTCACTGGTGGCAGGGGAGACAAGAAGAACTTAAAATCAAGATAGTGTTTCTCTGGTGAGTAGACGTCAGATGGCGGCAGAAAGGACCAGGGAATACATAATCTCAAGACCCAGAACCAGAGACATGCCTACAATCCATTTATCCCTAATTGATGCAAGTCGGCCTCGGTCACTAGACGGGGAGCTACCATCTGCCTTGCTCCCTGTGTGGGGTTTCGCTCCATGAGTCTTCCCAGTGAAGGAAAAGAACTTGTCACACAGCCCAGTGGCACTTCATTGCAGATTCGAGTGTGAATTTGAAATAGCGTGCGTGACCTGAAAATATGAACAAGTCTCAACTGGTTATCCCAATTTGAAAAAAGAAAGGAAAACAAACCTCACAAATCCCTCAAATTAAAAAAATAATAATCACACAAATGCCTAAGGATTGTATAGCGTGCTCACACTACGGCCAGATGACTGTGCCATGTCAGCTGCTTCCTGTAGACCTCTGCTCCCTGTGTCAGTGGGCCGTGGGTCACTCCCGTGTTCACGTGCACCAGAGCTTCTGCACGGGAGTTTGGTCTCATTCGTGCTGTTTTAAAATTCATTGCTGCTTAAACGTTTACACCTATTTGCATCACATGACAATATCATCCGACCTGTCATTAACTCATAGTGCTTGTGCAAGTGCTGAAAATCGGGTGTGAGCATCAGTCATCTCGCAGTGGAAGTTTACATAAAATGCCATTACATAAGCCCAACCACCACCGAGTTAGGCTGAGCAATGAAGTCCCAAAGGGAACTATTAGAGAGAAAACACTGAGAAAAGGAAAAAGTGAACGTTGAAGAACAAATGTGTGACATGTTGGTGGGTGAATATATTTTGAGATTAATAGTCGCTCCACCTCGTCTTCAACTACTATTTTTCCTTTAGAAAAGTATATCATGAAAGCTTAAAATTATGTGAGGTTATGGAAATGCATCCTTTTTAAGAAAACAAAACAAAACAACAGAATATGGGTGTTATGGGTTGAATTGTGTCTTCCACAAAATAAATTGGAGTCCTAGTCCTCAGGACCTGTGAATGTATTCTATTTGAAAATAGAATTTTGGCCCTGGTTAGTTGGCTTAGTGGTAGAGCATCAGCCTGGCATGTGGATGTCCCAGTTTCAATTCTTGGTCAGGGAAAACAGGAGAAGTGCTGATCTGATTCTCCACCCTTCCCCCTTTTTTCTCTCTCTCTCTTTTCCCCTCCTGTTGCCATGGTTCAGTGGGAGCAAGTTGGCATTGGTGCTAAGGATGGTTCCATGGCCTCGCCTCAGGCCCTAAAATAGCTCGGTTGTTGAACAATGAAGCAACGGCCCCAGATGGGCAGAGCATCACCCCATGGGGGGCTTGCCAGGTGGATCTGGTTGGAGTGTGAGCAGGATTCTGTCTCTCTGCCTCCCCGCCTCTCACTTAAGAAAAAGCTTTAAAAAAATAGGATTTTGCAGACGGCTTCAAAATAATATAAGGTCATTAGGAAGAACCCTAACCCAATACGACTGACGTCCTTATAACACAGGGACATTTGGATACTCTGACAGGTAAGTATGGAAGGGTATGACTTGAAGGCAGGGACAGGGTCATCTACAAGCCGAGGGAAACCCGAGGCCGCCAGAAGCCAGAGGAAGGAGGCCTGGAGTAGGTTGTTCCCACAGCCCTCAGAGGTTAGCCACCCTGCTGACCCCCTCAACCTCAGACTTCCAGCCTCCAGAAGAGTGAGGTGATACAGTTCTGTTGTTTAAGGCACCCCCGTTTGTGATACCACGTTACGGTGTGATGGCAGCCCTAGGGAACTGATACGCTGATTCACCTTTGTTGAAGCGACTCATTTTTGAGGAGGGTTCAGAGGTTTCCAACGTTTGGCGAACAGAAGACCCTGAGGAATGCCCCCTTGGGGGAGGGCATGCCAGCCCATTTCGTTACCAGTCCCAAGGGAAGAGCCTTTGCTCTCTCGTCTGTCACTTACGCTGTGACTAGTTGGCTCCTCAGGCGCACGTCTAAGGGATAGGTTGACCTTTGTGAGGCCTTTGACTGGGGTGGAGAGGGGGCGCTGGGGCCCTGCCCAGACGACCAAGCACCACTCATGAACTGGTGAGGACATCGGGAAGGTTGACATTTGCCCAAGGAGGTCAGAGGCCATGTGAATAACCTGCACTGTCAGCAGGAGCCAGGCGGGGCCAGATGGAGGGTGAGGGTGGAGGTGGGCGCACTAAGGGCAGGAGCCTGGGCTGAGGGGGCGAAGGGGTGCAGAGAGAAAGGAACCACGGTTGGAACTGCGGCGCAGAGCCAGTGTGCTGGTGCGGGGGGTGCGGAAGGGGGGGGTGCGGGGCAAGGCCGGGCTCTCGGTGGTCGCACTTCGGCCGGCAGGCACAGGACGGAAGAGCAGAAGCCCTTCCCTCTGTGTAGGGCCGGGAAACGGGCAGTGCCTCCGGTGTAGAAGGGAGGGACCGTGGCAACACGAGCCGTCTGCGCCTGCGCGCGGGCGGTTGGTGTTGGAGTCCCTAATCTGATGGTTCACAAAGCAGGGTGGGTTCCTGGGGCAGGCGAGGCATGTCTCATACGCAGGTGGGAGACAAAACCAAGTGCCAGCCAGGCTGCTGTCGTTTCTGAAGCAGAAGTGTCTAAGGAGGACTCTGTGGACAGAATACGGAACAGCGATGACAAGGAGGCTGAGATGCACGCACATTCCTCGGTCCTTGAATGGCTCGGACCCCATGTGGTCCCGCCGACGCCCGCGTTCTCGCTTCCATTTCTTTGGTCCTCATCCCTCCCTCTGACGTTATGTGGGCACCCACGGAGGAGGAGGAGGCGGCAGAGAAGGCGGAGGGGGAGGTAGGGTCTGTGTACCCTTGGGGGAGGGAGTAATGACAACCACAACAATATCCCTGCGAGTCAGAGTAGCTGATGTTTCCTGAGGGTCTGCGACGGGCCAGGATCTGCTCGCGTGCGTGGATTGGAACTGCAGTCACGCAAGGAAGTGATTGCTATCCCTTCCCAGCAGTGGCGTCTTGCAGATTTTAAATACGTGCTCTATGTTACACAGATGGTGAGTAGACGATAGTACCATATGCTACTGTAGAGTAATATACAGTAGGTGGAACAGATGAGCCTGGGCTTTCAGAGTTCTTTTCGTAAAACGTGAACTTGGAGTCAGATTAGCCCATTGCTGCAGATGGGGTCCGGGAAGAGCTATTTTTCCCCGCGAGGTCTCCTGGTGGACAAGAGGCTTTGGAAAGAAATGAGAAGTGGGGGTTGTGTTCGCAAGTTTCAGGGTCACAGGAAGGGGTTGATTCCTGGTGCGAGTCAGAGTCCTCAGTCTGTGCAGGGGACAGACACACATCATTAGGGGAAAGGAGGGCAGGGCAGGTTCACGGCCGGGCCCACCTGTTTTTACTGAGCATTGCTATTCCTGTCAATTGAAATTCTGAGGCCACAGAGATGAGATTTCAGAAGTGACCTCTTCGCTCATTATTTGCTGCAAATTGGAGAGGAACGTGTCCTCACCTGACACTGTCACCGGCAGCTCCCGGGCTTTCGAGTTCCTTTTCTGCTCTGTTCCTCAGCTGCCGAAAGCTGGCGGAGTTTGCAGAACTTGTGAATGCGGCTGTGGAGAACAGGAGAGGAGTCAGCCTTGAGAGCACTCTCTCCAAGGCGGCCATGGCTCTCCTGTGCGACTAGAGTTATGATGAATGTGTAGGTGAGTCAGAGAGAGACTGACAAACTTGGCCCAGGGCAAAGCGGGCCTGAAGCGTGGCCTGGCTGAGGCCGGAGGCAGGCCAAAGTGGAGCCCAGGAGCAGTGAGGCCCAGGGGGACCCAGGCAGGGGCTCCTTGCTTGAGGCCACAAAGGTGATAATGTTAAAGGAGACAGTGTGAAGGGCAGGACGGGGGGTGGGGGGGGTGCGGGGGTGGGGGGGTGGGGGGAGGAATGGTGAGGACCCATCCTGATTGTCCTCCCAGCCAGCTTGACTTAGTCCCTGGCCACGTGAACCCTGTAGGCAGCCGGGTCAGTTTTCTGTGGCTGTGATCAGAATGACCTCGGCCGTGGGAGTTTGCAACCCCATGGGGCCCGGGGGAACTCCTAGTCGCCTCTTCCAGCTGCTGGTGGCCGGAGCTCCGGGTTTCCCTGACTCTATCACTCCCGTCCCTGCCTTCCTGCTCACGGTCCCTAATTCCTCTTCAGGCGTCTTCTGTGAGGACACTTGTCATTGGATCAGGCCCACCTGAGTTATCCAGGCTGATCTTATCGCAATATTTTTAACTTAATTACTCCTACAAAGACCCTTCTTGTGAAGTGAAGGGACACACGCAGGTTCTGGTTGTGAGGAAATGGATACATCTTTTGGGGGAGCATTGTTTAATCCATTACAGGAGCCAGGGAACTGGGAGGACTATATCTTCGTTGTTTCACATACGTTGCCCAGGCGTGGGTTTGTGGGTGGCGTTTAGTAGCAAGGTAAGCCAGACTTCAGGCTGCCTCTTGGCCAGAGCTGCACTCCTGGGGGGTCTGCAGGTGACTCTCCCCTCTCCTGGGCCTCCCAACCTAGTTGTCTATAGCAGTTCTTCTGCCCATGACCTATGTCCTGGATCAATGAGACTAGCCCACTATTAAGAAACCATGGACTTTAGAGACTTTTTAAATAACGTGGTTGGCAAGTGTCTAGCTGTCTGCTACGAGCAGAACTATCACCGACCCCACCCTCCACACATGACAGATGCTAATGATCGAGTGTGACACCCATCCAGCTCGAGCCTCAGGCCGCTCAGTTCTCACAGCAACCACTCCGTGCCATCTCTGACCCCAAACAGGCCTCATTTTCTGGATGAAGACTTGGAGGCCCAGGGGGAATGAGAGTAATTGCTAAAGTTGGTGCGTTATCCAAATAGTATCTCAATCCTTCATTTCCAGGCTCACAAACAAATCAAATAAACCAACTCCTAGATTTCCAAACTATTATTTTTCAAACATGTAGGTGTTGGGCCCTGGCTGGTTGACTCCAAGGTAGAGCATCGGCCCAGTGTGTGGATGTTCCGGGTACGATTCCCAGTCAGGGCACACAGGAGAAATGCCCATCTGCTTCTCCACCCTTCCCCCTCTCCTTCCTCTCTATCTCTCTCTTCCCCTCCTGCAGGCAAGGCTCCATTGGAGCAAAGTTGGCCCGGGCACTGAGGATGGCTCCGTGGCTTCCACTTCAGGAGCTAGAACAGTTCCGGCTGCAATGGAACAATAGCCCAGATGGACAGAGCATCACCCCCTGGTGGGCATGCCAGGTGGATCCCAGTCGGGTGCATGCAGAAGTCTGTCTGACTGCCTCCCCTTTTCTCACTTCAGAAAAATACAAAAACAAACAAACAAAAAACATGTAGGTGTTACCCTGATTTATTTTATTTTTTCAACAGCTCCCTACCCGGCAGAGACATATGGAGCCTGTCACCCTGGCAGTGTGACTGTAACACAGAGCACAGCCGCTCTGCACGGCAGCTTCTGGCCCCATCTGCTAGCCCACAGAAGACAAAATTTGTATTGAACGGGGTTTTAGAAAAATCACCACAGCTTAATTGGAACATCATTTGTTGGGAAACAAAGCATATGCTGGAAATTGTGCTTCTGATTCTTGGCTTGGGGCCATTTGAGTTCTGGGGGAGACGGGAAGCACTCTCCGGGCCCATGCGCAGCCCTGACACCATGTCCCCTGAGCTGGTCCCATTCTGGGCTGAGTGGCTGAGATGCTGACCTCTGTGTGTGTGTGAATTCGCTTGGATTAGACCTATTGTTAGAAAATCACAGTCTTGAAACATCACGATCAACTCTGCTTTTACAACCATTCTTTGGGTTGTTAGAATTTGGGGAAGAGTTGGCAGCATGATCTCGGGCAGAGGTTTAGAGAATAAGAACATTTTAAGTTTGGAAAAAATGAAGCAATAAGCTAGACTCAATCTTTAGCTTGGTCTATTTGTTTCTCGGGGACCTGTCCGTGTGACACAACGGGCTGATAAGGGAAGAGGGGACTGCAGTCTTCAGTCCCTAAGAGGCCGTGCACAATATTCCGTTGAATCCGTAGGACAAGTGTCTGAGGCATCTAACTGCTGCTGTTCTTGCTTTTCAGAGCAGGAAACTGAGGCTCAGGAAGTCTGTCCCTTGCCCAAGGTCAGCTAGTAAATATGCCAAGTGAAGTCATAGATTTCCAGGGTCGCCTCCTAATTGACTAAGGTATCCCTAGAGGGCTCCATGTTCCAAGCTGGGGCCGTTCTTCTTCTAGACTATGACATTCCCCTGGGGTAGAACTATAAGGAGCCATCATGGGAGGAAGGAGCAGAGCAAGACATCGTTCAAGGCTAAGAGCTCAGGTGGAATACCAGCTGTGAGAGAACTAAGTGTGTGATAGACTCTGTTCCCTTCACCACCAAACTGGAGCTCATTGCGTTCCTCAAGTCTGAGTCTGAATTTTACAAACTTGACCAGCCTTGTTAGGTACAGTTTGATTATGTGGTCAGTGGCTATTAGAACTACTACACTATGCACTTGGCTGTATCTTTGATGAAGTATCTCATTTAACCCTCACAAGAATGCAGGGTGGATGGGGTACGTATTGTCATTCCCATCTGGCAAGTCAGGAACCAGAGGCAGAGGTTGAACTGGCTTGCCCACTCCCAATCGTAGGGCAGAGTGGAGTTTAGCTGCAGGGCTGTTAGTCTCTAGGACGGGGGTCCCCAAACTACGGCCCACACACGGGCTGCATGTGGCCCCCTGAGGCCATTTATCCAGCCCCCCACCGCACTTCCGGAAGGGGCACCTCTTTCATTGGTGGTCAGTGAGAGGAGCACAGGATGCATCCGCATCCATAGTTCCCATTGAAATACTGGTCAATGTGTTGATTTAAATTTACTTGTTCTTTATTTTAAATATTGTATTTGTTCCCGTTTTGTTTTTTTACTTTAAAATAAGATATGTGCAGTGTGCATAGGGATTTGTTCATAGTTTTTTTTAATAGTCCGACCCTCCAACGGTCTCAGGGACAGTGAACTGGCCCCCTGTGTAAAAAGTTTGGGGACCCCTGCTCTAGGGTGTTAGGTGTCATCCTCTGCTCTGAAACTCCTCTAGGGACAGGGAGAGTGGCTTCCCTTTCATTTGTCCGTTAGCTGCTCTTTCATTAGGGAAGATTATGTCACCAATAGGTCCCTTTCTTGGTTTCCTGTCTCCTTCGTCCCCTCAGCAGCCAGAGTCCTGACTCATTTCTTTGGGTTGGATTTATTTCAACCAGTGGAAACCCCCGCCCTGACACTGTTAATCGAGAAAGGGCGTCACATACTGACCCGGTGTTGCGATAGGAGACCCAGGATGGGCAAGCAGCCTTCAGGACTCTCGTTCTCCAGTAATAGGAACCAAAGCATTCTGGGAGGGGAGATCTTCTCAGAGCTTCAGAACAGGTGGGGAAAAGTGTGTATCATGAGTCTGGCATACCGGGCGGCTTGTCAGAAGTGCAGAAAGTGGGGTCGGCATTCCGTTAGGACCCCCAGGCGAGGAGGTTCATTACAACCCACTAGATCATTACCGGACTAATCCATACCTGACTTCTGTGTCTGCACGCAGGCTACGGACTGAGCTCGGAGATGGCATGCAACGTGAACTCAAACCTCTTTCTTCCGGCGGTCAAATGACAAGGAACTTCGGGCAAGAGCAGCAGACCATCAAAGCCGGGCGTATAAGAGCCGGCATTTTATTGGGAAACGCAGTGGACTGATTTGAAACCCAATCCCCGGGGCAACCCCAATGTGTAAAGGCTGAGTTAGCAGAAACCGACCAGGTCAAATTCAATCCACAGTGTTTTAGCTTCAGAGAAGCAATTATTTAGCTTCTTCTCCAGGAGGGCAGACGTAAAAGAGCCAAAGTTTGATCAGCAGTGGGGACGCTGGCCCAATCCCTGTCCCTCTGGGAACTGGTGCGATAGTCTCTCTCCCAGCTCAGGTCACAGATGCAGCTATTCCCCCCGCCCCCCCCCCCCAAAAAAAAACTGAACTGGGAAGCATCTCCCCAAGCAAAAGCAATTTCACTCCCCTCTGACTCCTTTTCGGTGTGCAGGTTGGCTGGAAGCTCAGCGCCACCCGGCACTGCAGAAATGTCCCAAGCTGACCCGTTCCCTGCGACAATGTCATCTCACAGGGACGTCGGAGCCCAGAGTCGGAGGGAGAAGCGTCCCCTGTGGAACTTGGCATTTTCTCAGCTTATCGCGCTTGAGTTTTTGGCAAGTCTTCTGAATGTTAAGTGTTAAAAAGTGTTTCCTCATATCATATAATGTCTCCTGCTGTCTCCTCCAGCGCGCCCAGCGAAGGTTAATGAGGTGACGCACAGGCCTTCGCTCCTGGGAAGGGGGCGGGGAGCAGCTATAAATATATCAAACACCACGACAAGATAGAGATGAGATTTTAAAAGAAAGGGTGCATCATTAACCCCATCACCAGTCCACAGTCACCTCGCTGCTACCAGTCTGGTCCTATTTATTAATGGTGGGGCCGCCCAAGTCCTTTTGAGTAGTGAGGGCTTCTTCTGGTGGAGGTCTGTGTCTCCAGCAGCTGACCCGTCTACTCTCCCGCCGCTCACCTTGAAATGCGTCTCCAGGGCCGGCAGAATTACCTCTCGGCGGGGCCTCAGCTTTTGTGTGTTGGTCTTTGCTCTCTTCTTCAAGCTCAATGTTTATCATTTCCTGTCTCTGCTTTGCTGTAAGGTCACTTTCTGTTCTCCAATACACCATGCCCGCTCTCTCTCTCCAGGGCACTCTCGGATGACATTTACTGTTCTTTCTGCTCAGCATGCCCCTCTTCCCTTGTGTGCCCGACGTCCATACCCAGCCAGGCTTCCTGACCCCTGTGGTCTCAGCTGCCTCCTCGGGGAAGCCTCATGGAGCCTTCCACACGTGGGCCCCGAGGGTCTCTCGTCCTTTCTAGTCACTCCCCCGGCCTTTCCATCTTTCCCCCCCATGAGACCAGTGTTCCGCAGCCCTGGTTGCCCATTTACAGCCCCCAGGGGACATTTACAACTCCCGGTGTCCCTTGAGACCTCATACGTTTGTGCAGCACAGACTCTGATGAACATCACGGATTTTCATCAAGCCTCTCCATCGTTGGAGAGTCATTTAGATTACAAGCTAAAAAACTGACTTATTTTTAAAACTGAAGTTAAGTCAGCATATTATTCTTCCAAAGTGTCTTTTATTAACACACACACACACACACACACACACCATGCCCCACAGAGAAAAAGCTCATACTGCTGACAGACCCGTCACGGTCTTATTGCATATTAGAAGCGAGGCGCTCTTTCTACCAAGCAGCAGTATCCGGGTCTCCTTGGAGACCACACAGAGGAGAAAAGCATCAGGAAAGTCACAGAAGCTTGATGATGGGAGATGGAAGAACAGAGCCCGGGTGTAGCCTCTTCGGGTAAGGGACATTCCGGAGAAACAGCGTGACTCAGGTCCAGGAACCGTCATCTGGACTTGACCACTGACTGGCGAAGGGGGGCATGCAAGTCACTAAGTTCTTTGTCACTTAGTTGCCTCATCTTAAAGTATTTAATTAAAAACGGGGAGAGAGAGAGAGAGAGATTGCTGCTTTCCTATGAATGCTTTACTAGCATTCTTAAGAGTAAAGACATTATATTTTCCATGTGATTGAATTTGGATGGTCAACAAAGGATGCCCAGGATTTAGCAGTCATAAAACTATTGACTATTTGGCCCTCTCTGAATCTCATGTGCAAAATAATACCTAGCTCCGATAAGCTCGTGTATTTGAAACGCATGATGTGTGATCAGAGCGTAAATGCATCTTGCGCCCGGGAACCATTTTTCATGGTTCTTATTAATATTATAAGACAGAATATGATGGAATGCCTTTTCTTGTTGTTTCTTTTTTTATTTAATTAATTGTGTTTACATAGATTCTAGGGTGACCCCGACTGCATCGCGCTCCCCCATATTCCCCTCCACATCTCCCTTGCCCTCCTCCCTACAGCGCCCTCCCCCCTTCCCTTCAGGTTTATCCCATCCTGTCACCCCCTTTCCCTCTGTCCTCTTTTCCTCTGGTCCCTTTGATCCCTCCTCTGTCTCAGTTCCTTTCCTCAGTTCTCAGTGTTCCTTGGATTCCTCAAATGAGTGAGGTCATATAATATTTTTCTTTTTCTGCCTGGCTTATGTCACTCAACATAATAGTTTCCAGGTCCCTCCATATTGTTGCAAAAGGTAATATTTCCTAGCTACAGCAATCAGACAAGAAGAAGAAATAAAATGCATCCAAATTGGAAAAGAAGAAGTAAAACTATCATTATTTCCAGATGATATGATACTGTATACGGAAAACCCTAAAGGCTCAGTCAAAAAACTACTAGATCTAATAAACAAATTCAGCAAGGTAGCAGGATATAAAACTAACACACAGAAATCAGAGGCATTTCTATACACAAACAATGAAATGTCAGAAAGAGAAATTAAGGAAACAATGCCCTTCACTATTGCAACAACAACAACAAAAAAGTACCTAGGAGTAAATTTAACCAAGGAGGTTAAAGACTTGTACTCAGAAAATTATAAAACATTGATAAAAGAAATCAAGGAAGATACAAACAAGTGGAAGCATATACCGTGCTCGTGGTTAGGAAGAATAAACATCATTAAAATGTCTATATTACCCAAAGCAATTTATAAATTCAATGCAATACCAATTAAAATACCAATGACATACTTCAAAGATATAGAACAAATATTCCAAAAATGTATGTGGAACCAAAAAAGAACACGAATAGCCTCAGCAGTCTTGAAAAAGAAGAATAAAGTGGGAGGTATCACACTTCCTGATATCAAGTTCTACTACAAGGCCACTGTATTCAAAACAGCCTGGTACTGGCATAAGAACAGGCACATAGATCAATGGAACAGAACATAGAACCCAGAAATAAACCCACAGCTTTATGGACAACTGATATTTGACAAAAGAGGAAAGAACATACAATGGAGTAAAGACAGCCTCTTTAACAAATAGTGTTGGGAAAATTGGACATCTACCTGCAAAAAAATGAAACTAGACCATCAACTTACACCATTCACAAAAACAAACTCAAAATGGATAAAAGACTTAAATGTAAGCCGTGAAACCATAAGCATTCTAGGAGAACACATAGGCAGTAAACTCTCCGACATGTATCGAAGCAATATATTTGCTGATTTATCTCCACAGGCAAATGAAATAAATGAAGGATAAACAAATGGGACTATATCAAACTAAAAAGCTTTTGCACAGCTAAAGACAAAATGAACAGAATAAAAAGAGAAACCACACAATGGGAGAACATATTCAACAGCACATCTGATAAAGGGTTAATAACCAAAATTTATAATGAACTTGTAAAACTCAACACCAGGAAGACAAACAATCCAATCAAAAAATGGGCACAAGAAATGAATAGACACTTCTCCAAAGAGGACCTACAGATGGCCAATAGGCAGATGAAAAAATGCTCAACATCACTAATCATTAGAGAAATGCAAATTAAAACCACAATGAGATACCACCTCACACCAGTCAGAATGGCGCTCATCAGCATAACAACACAGAACAAGTGCTGGCGAGGATGTGGAGAAAAGGGAATAACTTTTTTAAAGTGCATGATTTGGAAACAGACAAGCCTGGGTTAGATGCCTAGCCTGCTCCTATCTGACCTCGGTACGCTAATAAACCTTGCTGTTGGGACAGTTTTTAAATGGTGGAAGTGGTTCTATTGGGAGGAGTAATGAGGCCAAGCACAGCGTTTGTCACATAGAAAGTACCCAAGAAATGGTGGCTTCTCTCTGTGTAAACATCCATCCTTCCCATGTCTCTCTCACAGGGTAGCTTACCATGATCAAATCATGTTGGAAATATTGACTCACTAAATTCATAGGGTTGTATCCAAAATGTAACCCTTTGCCCAAGAGCAATATTAAGATAAAAACATGCAAGAAATATAACTTCTCTTCCTTTTGAAATACTACCATGGAAAATTATGGGCTCTGCTGTTACATGGCCCGGAAGCATGCACATGTGGTAATAGTTGCAATACTTGTGGGTAATTAGCATCGATCATCGCTGCTTCTTTGCCCTACTACTCACCCTTTGTTTTGTTTTGTTTTGTTATAAAGCTGGGTGATGTTTTATTTGTAGTAATAATTTGGTCTGGCATCTTCAGAGTTAACTGTGTTGCTGTTACTAATTACAGACAGTATCACCGAGAAAGAAAAAAACACTTTGGAGGTTTGGGTGTCTTCCATGTCTGAAATCAATCTGTGAAGCCGGGACCAAGCCCTAGGATCAGCACAGGGTACGTGTCGATGTTCTCTTCCCCTCTAGCGTCATTCGGTTGGAAAGAGACGTGGTATGACTTAAGCAGAAGACGGTTATACAAATATGCGGAGTCTCACTGCTTCCAGTATAGCCTCCTGTCGCACTAGCTTGGTTCTTGCTGGAGTCCGTGCTCAATGGATATATATTGCTGTCATATCTAATATACTTGATTTAAGCATATTTTCACAGAGGGTTTCCTTAAGGACCTACTCTTTCCTTTCTTCAACTTTATTAAGCAACGCTTTCCCTAATTTTGACTTACCTAGAATTAAATTTACTCCTATTAGAATAAAAACGTTATCTGTCCTGAAGGTATCTGATTTTCAGGTGTTCAAATTTCCATAAACGCTTTGCAGAACTTAAGCCCATTAAAAAAAAAAAGAAGAACTCTTACATTTTCATAAGTTACAGCATAAATGTTCAATATAAGACTACATTAGTTGTGATATTACTATTGAATTCAGCTCCTGTGTAGCAGAACTCTGTGGCCAAAATGAAGTGGAGCCATACAGTAGTTACTAAGAACAAGATAAATGAAACAGGGACTTCGACTTCAGCAACTATAAAATCTTAGAGCCACTGTTGTAAGCACACAACCTCGGATGTTAAAATGATCTTTGATAAAAAATCAGTTTCAAATGAGATAGTGTCAGGTACAGAAATGGGGTTAAATACATTGTGTAAAGACATCAATAATTAAAAAGAAGAAGAAGAGAAGAAGAAGAAGAAGAAGAAGAAGAAGAAGAAGAAGAAGAAGAAGAAGAAGAAGAAGAAGAAAGAAGAAGAAGAAGAAGAAGAAACCAATCATTAGAATGAAAGTCAAAAATTAAAAGAACGAATTTTGCTGAGGAACTAAAAGTAACACCCAGCATTCCTCACTGAGATGATGAAACAGACATTGGTAGGCTTTCCTTCCTTTGATTTAGCAGCTTGAGGACAAACTCGTATTTCCACGGAAACCGAGACAGAGCCTGTATGTCCCTTTCTTGCTGTCTGTAAAGACAGGAGTGGGAAAACACTGCTTAAAACTTCAGGTTGTAGTCGATGACACTGTATTCTATCGCTGAAATTTGCCCAACGAGTAGAACTGTCTCACACCTGCCCAAAGATAAACACGAGGGGAATGGGTGTGTTAATAAAGTAGACGGGAGAGTCCTTCCACCAGGGTCATGGATATCAAATCACCACCATGGTGTGAACTTTAAATACCTCACAATTCTACGTGTCAATTATATCACAGTGTGACTGAAATTTTTTTTAAAAAATGTCCAGACCTTTATTTATTGACTCCTTTAGGTTAAGAATGTTCTAGCTTTAAACATCTATTCTCAAATAAATGACTTTCTATTTTTTTTATTAGGAAACGTGAACATCTGCGCTGGTTTATTCCCCCAAAATCTCCTGCCAAATCCTTTACTTTGAGGGAAGGAGGTTTGAGAAATGACAGGAAGACTTCCTGCTCGACAACAAAACAATTAAATCAGACTTCCGGAGAAGGTGCCAAGAGCAATCAAAAACAAAACAAAACAAAAAGATGTTGCTGGAATTTCAGGCAGAACACTGGTGGAGGAAGAGCTTTGCCTCTCTGTCAGCGAGCAGATTCTCATTGTTTATTTAGAGGTATCTGGCGCTCACAGTCTGAAGAGCTCATGACAGTAAATTATTCCAACATCATGTATATTTACAGACTCGTTGTATTTGTCCCCATATTTATTTTCATATTTTTGCATATCTTCCTGAGTACATATGTCCTGGACCTAGTCACATGTCCCCATCTCTGCCACCGTATTCCTAGTCCAGGCTGTCACCATCTTACACGTAGGCATGCAAACTGGGCTGCGCACTACTCGGGCATCCTCTGTCTGTCCTCTCCTCCAGGGTCCCCACAGTATCTTCCCAGCAAAGAGGCCAGCTGCTGTGCTGATGAATATTACATTGAATCTGTAGATCACTTTGGGAAGGATTGTCATCTCAACTTTATTGTCTCTGTTCCATGTAAATGGATGTCTGTGCTTTTATGTGGGCCTTTTCTAATTTCTTTTAACAAGGTTTTGTAGTGTCACTTTTTTTTAAAATTTCAGTGAATATTTATTGAGTCGCTTTTCTATGACATATCGGCTAAACTTTGACTATACAAGGAAAACAATAGTCCTTTTAGAGTCTCCAATGTTTGGTGGTTTTAACAGTCTTGCAGTTCTTTGGTTAATCTTACTAAAGATTTTATTGTTTCCGAAGCTATTGGAAGTGGAACGGTGTTTCTTCATTTTGTTCTCAGGATTTTGTCGCTGCTGTAGAGAAGTACGGCTAATTTTTTTAATTTATTTTTATTTATTCATTTTAGAGAGGAGACACACACACACACACACACAGAGAGAGAGAGAGAGAGAGAGAGAGAGAGAAAGGGGGAAAGGGGGGAGGAGCTAGAAGCATCAACTCCCATATGTGCCTTGACCAGACCAGTGCAGGGTTTTGAACTGGCGACCTCAGTGTTCCCAGGTTGACGCTTTATCCACTGTGCCACCACAGGTCAGGCAAAGTACGGCTGATTTTTGTAGGTTGATCCTGCATCCTGCAACACAATGATTAGTGAATCCCTAAAGATGTTTTTTTAATATAAAATATTTCATTTGAAACAAGAGATACATACTATTATTACTTCTTTCTCTGCAATCTTGACGTCTTTTATTTCTTTTTCTTGTCTAATAGCTCCGCCTAGAACCTCTAGTACAATGTTGTGTAGAGGTGGTAAGAGTGGCCATCCTTGCCTTGCTCCTAATCTTAGGGGGAAGGCTTTTAGTTTTTCACACTGTTAAGTTATTATGGTTATTACCTGTAAGATTTTTGTAGATGCCCTTTGTCAGACAGAGGAAATGTCTTTATTTCTAGTTTAAATTATTTTTTTCCATGAAAGCATGTCTATTGTCAAATGCCTTTTCCTCTGTCAATTGAGACTATCATGGAGTTTTTCTCTTTCTCCGTTCTTCAGATTGCATAAATCTCTTCCAATCTAGCTTGATGTTCGCTATTTTTTTCTTTGTCAGGTCAGATCTAATGTGGAACCATTTTTGTGAGTTTTGATTTCTGTTATTGTCCTTTTCAACTTCAGAATTTCCATTTGCCTATATTCTCTGTTTGATGAGACATTGTCACCATGCCTTTAGGTCCTTAAGCAGGCTTTCCTATAGCTCTTTGATATGTGACATTTATAATAGCTACTTTGAAGCCCCCAATAGCAATTTTTTTGGTGTCTGTTCTTTTGTTTGTTTGTTTGTTTATGGACAGCATTTTTCTGTTTATTTTCATGTTGCAACACTTTTTGTTGAAAACCAGACTTTCTTTAATAATATATCGCAGGTGATATGAATGAACATCTTGTCCAGTAACATAGCTGGACACAGATTCCCTGACCCCCTTCCTTAGGGATGAGATTGATTTTTGTCAGTTCTCTTTGTCCCTTTCCCTGAATTCCCCACTAGGATTCAGGCTGGTTATGACACCTGCCTGTCAGCCTCCACTCATTGCTAGCTGATCTCTATTGTTTTTGACAAACACCTTGAGCCGTAAATTGCTCCATAGACTGAGCAAGTTAAAGTTGAGCCCCTCTGCAGTGGCAATCTTTGATCCCTGATTTCCCCCAGGACGGTTCTTTTTAACTGACTTGTTCTCTTGGTTATACTTCTAGCTGCTCTCTCTCTTCTTTTTCTTGTTGCTATGGAGACTGCTCTTAATTGCACACCTCATAGAACTCTGTGGCTTTCATCAACGCCCTTGGGCTTGAATTTTCCCATGGTCTGTTACGGTGCCTTTCCTGGTTCCTCTGTTGAAACGAGTATCACCTATCTCTCTCTTTTAATTTTCCCAGTTGTATTTTTTCTTCATAGCCCTTCAATTGACCTGACCCGACATGAAATCTCTATTTATTCATTGCTGATCTCCACTACTACAGCGTAAGCTCTCTGAGGGCTGCTGAATGCCCAATACTCAGCTCCCGGAAGATTGCTGACCATACCTAGGAGGCATAAGAAATAGCGGCGGACTAAGTGATTTAGTGGTGAGTGAAGGAATACAGAAGTCAAAAGGAAAAGGGGAAATTCACCGGGAGAGTTTAGTCTTTGCATACAAATGACTCTTCAGAAGCCCTTTGAGGTTTATGACAAAATAACAGTGCTGAGAAAATGGAAGGTGAAGTGGGATGAGCCAGTCCAATGCACACAAATGAAGAGGAACTCTGTAGTAATGATGAGCCTGAGCTGTGCTGGATAAAGCATCGACCTGGAACACTGAAGTCACCCGTTCAAAACCCTGGCATCCCTGGTCAAGGCACATAGGGAAATTGATGCTTCCTGCTCCTTTTCCCTTTCTCTCTCTCTCTCTCTCTCTCCTCTAAAATGAATAAAGTCTTAAATTTTTAAAAATAATAATAATAAAAATTTATTTAGAAAAACATAGTAATGATGGAAACACTCCCGACAGTAATAGCACAGCTGGGATGAGCTCCAAGCTTCCAGTGAGCTGGCTTTGCACTGTGCTGCTTTGCATCGATAATACTATTGTATTTAACACTTACAGTGATGCTTTGAGGGAGGTCCTGTTTGCAGATGCTAATAGCGAGCACAGAAAGGTTAAGGACACCACTGTGGGGCAGTGACACCACTAGCCGATGGCAAAAGTGAATATCCAGACTGGGCAGTTAGCCTTCAGAGCCTATTTTATTATGGAAACTATGATACTGTGTTTAAACATGCATGCTATTAGGAGTGGAGGAAATGATTAAAAATAAAAGATATAAAATTAGACTTTTCATACACCCCCACCCGCTATGGTAAAAGTGAGGTCATATTCATTCTCAAATTATTTTGGCTCACTACTTTATTTCTGGAGGGTGACCTCAGTCCCCCCGTGAAGTTCACTTTCTTCTCACCCCTCCCAACAATTCTGAGGGATCCTCATGAGGTTATCTCATGTCTCAACGATTACAAGTGCGCGCTGGTATGGCCGCGATTCTGCACAGGCATCCCCTGAGCTTGTCGGTCTTCTGGGCTGGACATCCTGGTCTCCAGCTGGTTCTTACGGCTACTCTGTGGTCCCCGTCATCAGTGTACTAATTCACAGGGCTAGAGTCATGACGTCATGAGTTCAGAGCAGAAACGGGGATCGTGCTCACAGCACTCACACTGTGTTGCATTTTATCAGCAGTCTGGGCAGCCAACAACCCTACTGCCCACGCCTGAGTGTTCCTTGGGAAAAGAGATCTGTCACCCTCTGTCGGATTTAGAAGTGGACTCGTGAACTCAGACTTGGGAAGGTAGCTCCGTTGCATTCCAGCAGCCCATTGTAAGCCTTTTTTTGTGGCCACATAAATGTGCATGCACAGCCTCTTTCCTCCGCTGTGGCTAGGTCTGCCTGTGCAGACTGATACCCTGAGCACCGGTTCTCACTTTCCACAGACATGGGCGTCCCAGCCCCCGGGCGGCCGCAGCTCCAAGCGCCTGCCCCGGTTTGTCTCCCAGACTGCTGCGCCTGACATCACATTCGGTTCCCACGCCTACTTAATAGTTCCAACTTGTCTATCATCTTAAGTTGGAGGACCACCAGGGCGACAGCTAGGAAGAGCAGAACAGACGCATGCCGCTGGTCCTCCCCAGGGTTCTAGTCTCTCAGACTCGCTGCTGGAGACACAGAGCTTAGAATAGCTACTGAGTTTATGAGTGACCACTTGGGGAGAAAACCCGCCTCGGGCCAGAGGAAGCGGGTTGCATGGAACTGCAGTTGTCTCACATTGCATTGGGAGAGAGCGGTGTCTTAAGCTAAAGAATTAGAGCAGTTGTTAGCTCTGATGTCGAGTGTGGCGGAAACGATATAAACTCTGAAGTCAGACCCACTGGGGGTTTGGAATTCTGGTTCTTTCCTGTCAGCCGAGTTCAGCAAACGTTGTTGAGTGCTTGCTGTATAAGTCAGCCACCGCCATGCACCAGGGACCCGAGAGGAATAAGCTATTATCCTGATGGGAAAGAGCTCAAAGTCTATCATTTAAAATTAGATTTCAAAAAGGGGGGCGGTATACTAGGTCAGGTATAGTACAAAGTATCCTACCTTTTTGCAATTATATCAAGTTAATTGAAAGTACTTAAGCCTTGATTGAATGTACTCATCACTAATATTTATTATTATAATACTTTAAAAGATTATTTAAAGGTTTGTAAAAATAGACATATGCATATTTATTTATAAATATATATATATGTACACATGCATGCATGCAGACAGACAGACAGACAGAGAAAGAGAAAGAGAGACAGAGAAGAAATGATAAGCAAACCTGTACCAGGATTTGCCTTTTGTTAGTAAGGTTGAATAAATAACCTCTTGAAATGTCTGCGGGAAGATGAAGGATGCAGGGCCTGCATCCATCTCCTCTTCTGTCCCAAATTTTATTGACAGAGCTGAAAAAAATGTATTTTAAAGGAAATAATTCTTAACAGGGATGGGGGGAAAATGTGAAAGTCTGCCATCGGTGGAGAAGTCTTGAGGCATTGCCATTATGTAGGAATCAGGGCTAAAAACACACAGCCCAAGATACAGGTTCAGGAAAAATATTTCAGATGGTATCCTCTTCTCCTCAAAGAGCGCCAGAGAAATATGAGAGTTGGGCATTTGCAAACAAGGCAGCCCTCGCCAGGGTTCTTGTTCAAGGTCTTCTTTCAAAACAGCTGGCTCAGGTGGCGCAGTGGATAGAGCGTCGGACTGGGATGCAGAGGACCCAGGTTCGAGACCCCGAGGTCGCCAGCTTGAGCACGGGCCCATCTGGCTTGAGCAAAAGCTCATCAGCTTGGACCCAAGGTCGCTGGCTCCAGCAAGGGGGTGGCTCAGTCTGCTGAAGGCCCGCGGTCAAGGCACATGTGAGAAAGCAATCAATGAACAACTAAGGTGTCACAATGGCAATGAAAAACTGATGATTGATGCTTCTCATCTCTCTCCGTTCCTACCTGTTTGTCCCTATCTATCCCTCTCTCTGACTCTCTCTCTGTGCCTGTAAACATAAATAAATAAATAAATAAATAAATAAATAAATAAATAAATAAATAAATAAATAAATTAAAAAAACAAAACATAAAACAGCTGGGCCAGGTGGAGCCTGCAGCTTCTCCACACACCCTGCCCACCAGGGGGAGCCCTAGATAGATGGGGGGCCTGGACCAAGGGGCAGAGCAAAGGCAGAGATAAAGCTGCACCTTTGGGTGACAGCTGGAAATGAGAAATAGAAAAGTAACAGTAGACACCAGCCTTTACCCGTAGAGCAAAGCCAAGGCGGCGGGACTGTCTGCGGAGACGGCTCTGATGCAGAGGCTCGCAGGGAAGCGTGTGATTGACAGGACAAGGAGCCCTCTCCGTTCACGTGGTCTCCCGCACACTCGGCCCGCCTCCTCCATCCCCTGCCCCTCCTCCCAACACACGAGTCCACCGTCTGGTCTCCACAGAGCAGTAAGAATTATTTTGGGGGGTGAGTGAAAATAGAATTGTGACCAACCATATTTTAAGTCTAAACCCTCCACTCATGTGAGGGATATAGAGTTCTAAATCTCCAAAAATTTCAAGAAAACTAAAGCCATGAAACAGAAGCACTGATAT
Source organism: Rhynchonycteris naso (assembly GCA_037038555.1). Taxonomy (NCBI): domain Eukaryota; kingdom Metazoa; phylum Chordata; class Mammalia; order Chiroptera; family Emballonuridae; genus Rhynchonycteris; species Rhynchonycteris naso. Next base: position 145,334,674 of record CM073002.1, read on the forward strand.
TGTAAAAATACCAGAAATATGCTAGGAAGCAGAATTAATAGGGGAAATAACAATGACAAAACTTTAACAAAAGAGGAGTCTTGTAGTAATATAATGTTATAGTAATTAAATATATAGAAATATAAAAAATATGAAAGATATATAAAAGTAATTAAAATATATTAAAAATAATTAAGGAAATTAAATAAAGTTATGCCATCTGGATAGGAATTAATATAGTGGGTGCAGATGTGATAAACAGACTCTGACTTTCGAGCAGAGCCCAGTTAGTGTGTGTGTGAAGTTATACATAGATAAGAAGTGGCTTGATGTCATAACTTTGTAAGTTAACGTAAATAAGAACATCTTAAAAAGTGGTTTGATGTAACATTTCTATAGATTAACATAAAAGTGGTTCCCTGCGAGGAACTCCCAAAATGGTGGTATGAGGTGATAATCCTGTAGATTGACACCTGTTAGAAGGCGCTGGCCAGAAAAGGTACTAAGCTGAGGGGCCCCCTGCTGAGGTACATAGTACCCCGGACTCCAATGTGAACCTGAACTGTCTCCACGCCGCTCTGAGCTCTGATCAAAGCCAGCCGAGAGGAGCATGCTGACGGGGCCCCACTTAAGCTGTACCCAGGCACGCCAAAAGGATTTGTGATAAATTGCCTGCGTGATCACTGCAACTAATTTGTGTGTTGGTCGTGTCTTTCCTCCGGTGGCACTTAACAGTAGCATCCTCATAGCCACCTCGAGAGCAGTCTCAAAGAGGCTGCCAGCCCTGCCGATAAGCAGGAGGGTCCCACTGCACGGGGAAGTCGCGTCAGGGGCGCCTGGTCGACGTAGAGCTTGGCTCTACTGGAACAACGAGTCACAGTTGTTATAAATCAGGAAAGAACTCTTATAAATAAAACACAGCCCCAGCAGATGAATTAAATGGCGAAGTTGACATGAGTGAAGAATGAATAATGATCTAAGACGGTGATTCTCAAACTCTTTGAAGTCGGGGCGCATTTGAAATCCTACAGATAATTGTAGGCGCACTGTATACAGATTTCTGAGAAATATGTTATAATAATTAAGTCAAATATCAAAGAAAAAAATATTAAAGTCCAAGCATGCTTTTATGGTAATTAAACAAAATAAATATGACAATTTTAAATTTATTCTGACATTAAAAAACATTTTTGTGTTACATTATTTTACTTATGCTTTTTAAACTTAGTAAAAAGGAGGGGCTAAAAAATTTTAAAAATGCCAAAAATGTTATCTTTATATGTATATAAATACATTCTTAGTAAGATTTAGTAAATTTGGCAGATCCCGGTGCGAATGTGTTATGTTTTTTTATTCTTGTGTTTATGAGAAACATGAGCCTGATGTGTCCTAGCGATTTCTTCAATGTTTGGGCAGATATGTGAAAGGCAAACCTCTCATTTCTTCGTCAATACATTGAAGAATTCCTCTCTTTTTACTCTTAATTGTGTTGAAGGTAGAAAATCCTAATTCACATAAATAGGATGTTGAAAATTGTAGTAAAATGTTCAAAGCCTTTTTAGATATTGCTTCATACTCTTCTTTTATAGAAATCCAAAAGGCTTTAAGAGACAATTCCTTATGTTTAATCATCAATTCAAAATCCCCACCATACATATCATAACTTTGCACCAAACAAAGGATAGAAGAAACTTGCCTCCAGTCTTTCTGGGGAACATGGGGGGTAGTGTAAACAATCTAGCACCACAGCTTAACAGCCTTTTGCAATCTAATCAGGCAAGTGAGGTGGGGGGTTGGGCAGACTGTCAGCTTACAGCCAATTCCCCACACCTCTGTCCCCCAAAAATCTAAGCTCAAAAAACCCTGTTTGTTTTTTGGTCGCCAACAGGCACATACTTCTCTGGAATACGATAGGGCGCACCTGGAAATCTTCTAGGGCGCACCGGTGTGCCCTGGCGCACACTTTGAGAACCACTGGTCTAAAAGATAGAAAGAAGTGAGTTGAAGAATTCACTGCTGAGGGAAAAGTAGGCGGGCACGGTTTCTAATGGTCGGCTCTGATCCTATGCAAAAAAAGAAATTTTTTTTTCTGGGGCATTGCTACTATCAGCAACGCTGGTGTTTGCTTTGTATTTAAGAAGCTGTAAACCAGGGGCCGCCAAACTACGGCCCGCAGGCCGCATGCAGCCCCTGAGGCCATTTATCCGGCCCCGCCGCACTTCCGGAAGGGGCACCTCTTTCATTGGTGGTCAGTGAGAGGAGCACAGGATGCATCCGCACCCATAGTTCCCATTGAAACACTGGTCAGTTTGTTGATTTAAATTGACTTGTTCTTTATTTTAAATATTATATTTGTTCCCTTTGTGTTTTTTAATTTAAAATAAGATATGTGCAGTGTGCATAGGGATTTGTTCATGGTTTTTTTTTTATAGTCTGGCCCTCCAACGGTCTGAGGGACAGTGAACTGGCCCCTTGTGTAAAAAGTTTGGGGACCCCTGCTGTAGACCAAGAAGGGGTTGAAACCCCAGTCAAGGTGGGGTTTAGTATTAATAGGGGTGGAATTCATAGGAATTCACTTCATTTTCTGTTATTTCCTTCTGTATGTTAACCACGAGAACGAAGGCGTGGAATTGTCTGCCCGTGTGAGTGGACCATCAGCCTCCACCACCCGCTGCTCACGGCTTTTTTTCTAAGGTCAGCCAGCCAACTTAGGAGATGGATCTGAAAGACCTCTTGGGACGGCTATCTCTAGCTGTCTCCCAGTGGGTGGCTGTATAATCCAGTATGTAGCTGGGCACACAGCATAGCTCTCCTGCTCTTGGCTCCTCAAAATTCCTGCTCATTCGGGGCTGGTGGGTGTAAAATGCAGATGTTGTATTTTATTAGGGAAACCGTCAATTGTATAAGAGCAACCCTGGGCGGTTTATATGGTGCCACACTTACACAGGAGTTAGCTACGGTGCCACACCCCAGTGTGATGTTATATATAGCTCTGCGAATGTTGGAGCTGGGTCAGAGTGTGTCCCCAGAGAGCCAACTTCCAAAGGGCAGCCAGATTTGGAACGTGTCTGAAACTCCATCCCTAGGATAGATCTGATCTGAAAGCTCTCTCACTCTGATGTGCTAAGTATGTGCTTTCCCCCCAGACTCTGTGTATGTGGCTAGAGGTGGTTTTTCCTTAGGACAAAGTTCCCTGAAATGACTGTGGTGCGGATACTTTAAAAGGGTTTAACTATCTTTGGGGTGGAGCTGGGAGAAGTCACTTTTATTTGGGGCCATTTTCATGAAAGGGAGGGGAACTTGATTAGGGAGTAGGTTTCAAAATCTCTAAAAGTATGAGTTTTAATAGCTTAAACAAATAATGGGGCTATTTTGTTTGGAATGATTCAGTTCAAGTAGGAATGATTGATGGATTTAACAAGATCCTGACATTTGAAACGGGCAAGCGGGCGGCTTAAAACACCTCCCAGGATTACAACTGGCTGCAGGCACCCACACCTCCCGGTTGCCCACAGCTGTGCAGGCCAGTTCCCTCTGGGCCTGGAAAGCTCAATGCGCTGTGGCTGGTGAGAGGACAACCCTGAAGCCCACTGAGTACCCGCTGAACAGAGCAGAGTCTGTAAGTTCAAAGAGAAACTTGAATCGTGTTAGGACCAGCATTCAAAGGAAACTTTTATCCTGGCAAAGTTTTTCAACTCAAGGTTCTACCCACATCATATGCCTAGAGACAATGTGGAAATATATATATATATATTTTTTTTAACCAGGTGAGTTTCAGAAGATCTACACCTACTCTTTCACAGTTTTCCTGGACAAGCAGTAGGAAGGACAGTGCTTTAGAGAAAGTCTGAGGTGGCTGACAGAGGTTAACAGCTGGATCAAGACTCTAATGATTTGAAACCTCTCACGTTCTGAAGACAGATAAGACTGGACTTCATATTACACTCCCCAGAACAGCCTCACCACTTGTTTGCTCTAGAATTTTGCATCTAACTGTAATTGTTTCTCTGATAATAACAGAAATCCACAAACTCCAGCCCAAGGGCCATGTCGGACCTGCTGCCTGGGTTTATAAATAAAGTTTTATTAGAGCACTGACATGTGTGCATTGTTTGTGACTACTCTGGACTTTGAGTCGTTGTGGCAAAACTCATATATGGCCTGCAAAGCCAAAAGTGAGCACTTTCTGGCCATTTACGGAAAATGTTGGCTGCTCCCTGCCTAGAGCATCCCACCCCATGAAACATGCTCCTTCAAACGGGGGCACAAGAGTGGTGAATAGCAATGGCCACGAAATATGAGTGAGTGCATCAGTGTGCATAAAACCCAACTCAAACCAAAGGGAACATTGTGGTGAGCCCTCCCTCGGAGAACCTGGTGCCCACTGGCCCTGCTATGGGGGGGGGGCGGGTGCCCACAGCTATCCTAGTCCACGGGGAACCATCAGTGCAGGAGGTTTAACTCTGTGTATCCACATGGTTGAGGTGCAGCCTCAGCTGGCCAGAGACCTCCCTGTGCCACTGAGAGGTGGCCTGGCCGTCGGAAGGAGCCGTGACAAGATAAGCATCATTTTCACAAGTCTCATTGTCACTGGTAAGCAGCCATAATTTCACTGTTGTTGCCATCAGGACAAAGACTGACAAGGGCTGGGATATGTCATTATCATTTGAATTTGGATTTTCAGAAAGCTGGAGTATTTAATAAAGAGAAATGTGATTTTCTAAGAAGAGTAGAGTCTGGGAGGAACAGGTCGCCATGGAGCCTTGGGTCTGTGTGGGGTGGGTATCAGATCTTAGGGGTTTGTTTTGAAGAACCGTGCAAGGTGACTGACCATGCCTGCTTGCTGGGGACTGAGGAGTTTCCTGGGATGTGGGATGTCACACCCAAACTAGGAAGGTTCTGGGCAAACCAAGACAGCTTAGCTACCTAGGGTCGTACCTCTCTAAAGAAAGGCTTTGGAGGAGAGTGACACTGGCATTGTGAGTTGTTCTTTTTTTCTCTCCTCTTTGATTTAAAATTAACCAGACACCCATCATCCAACCAGACTGCCTCTCTGCACGGGAGACCAGGAGGACACCCAGGCGACCTCCCCGCATGTGCTTCTGAATGAAGTAAGCGGGTGGGACCTTGCAGGAAGCTGTGGATCCGAGGGAGTGGTGAGCCTGCCACGCCCCCGCTTGCTGCCGTCAGGGGAAAGGTCACCTGGAGCGTGGAACCTTGGGCACTTGTGGGACAAAGAGAACCATGGCAGTCAAGCCCGCCTGCCAGGGAAACGCAGCAAGCCTTCAGAACAGGACAGGGGTGAGTTTGGAGATGGAAGGAGAGGAGGCACCGGATGAGGTAGCCCTGCTCCCCAGCGTCCACGCTGAGACACGTGGGGATTGTGGGGGTGGCAGCCATGAGTGGCAGAGACCCCCGTTGTGGCAGAAGAGGTGGGAAGTGAAAATGAGTAGCATCGAGTCAGTTTAGGAAGAGAAACCCAAAAACCTGTGCTATAGCACCACCTTCTGGAAACAAAGGAAAAGTTTCTCATCGCCAGCCTGTTGTCTGGTTAGAATCAAGGAAACGAAACCTTTGGCAGTTAAGGTGTTTGCTACCTCAAATGCCATAACAAAGGCACATTTCCCCAAACATGAGAAATCACAGTCATACAGCAGTGCAGAAAGAAAACGACAATTGTTCAGCAACTGAACTTAAAGACCTGGGATACTGCAATCTGACGGATTTTAAGAAAAAAATTCAAAAGAGCTGTTCTGAAGAAATTCCAGTTAGATTCAAGAAAACTCAGAAAGGCTATTCAATAAACTCAAGAATAAAAGTCATGAATAAAAAAGGTGCTTTACCAAGCGGGCTGGAATGATAAGAAAAGAACCAAGCATGAGCTAAAGAACACAATGAATGGGGTAAAAATGTGTTAGAAAGTATTGGTAATAGGCGGATCAGATGGAGGAGAGATTAAGTGACCCAGAGGATAGGAATTTAGACATTACTCAAGAGGAAGAGAAGAGAGATGAGATTTTTTAAAAAGTAAAGAAGCCCTGTGAGAGCTACCAGACTCTATGAGGAAAGCCACAATGAGAACAGTGGGTGACTAAATTTAATAATCTTGTATTGCATATTTGAAATTTGAAACTAAATTTAATAATCCTGTATTGCATATTTTATTTCTTTTTCTTTTTTCTTTTTTACAGGGACAAAGAGAGAGTCAGAGAGAGGGATAGATAGGGACAGACAGACGGGAACGGAGAGAGATGAGAAGCATCAATCATTAGTTTTTCGTTGCCATCGCAACACCTTAGTTGTTCACTGATTGCTTTCTCACATGTGCCTTGACTGCGGGCCTTCAGCAGACTGAGCCACCCCTTGCTGGGGCCAGTGACCTTGGGTCCAAGCTGGCGAGCTTTTGCTCAAGCCAGATGGGCCCGTGCTCAAGCTGGTGAGCTCAGGGTCTCGAACCTGGGTCTTCTGCATCTCAGTCCGATGCTTTATCCACTGCGCCACCACCTGGTCAGGCCATATTTTATTTCTTATAATAAAAGTCTTCATTATAAGATAATAATTTCTAATTATGTATGGGGATGTTTATTAACTAGACTTATTGTGGTGGTCATTTTGCAATATAATAATTTTTTTTTCATTTGACCTCTTTAAATATTGCTTCTGCTCAATTCTTTACCTCTTCTTTTTCAAGGATACCAAATAAAAGCATACTAGACTTTTGCCCTATGTCCTTCTATCTTCTGTGTGATTTTACGTAAGTTTTATCCTTTCTCCCTCCTCTATTGTTCAATCTGATATTTCCTACTGACCTGTTCCAGTTTTTGTCTTCTGTGTCTTAATCTGTAGCCTCCGATCAACTTAGTATTTATTCCATTATTTTATCTTTCAGTTTCAAAACTCCCATTTGATTTTTAGAAAGATCAGTTCTGGTATAAACAAAAGACTCTCTAGAGTTCATCTTATTTCTTCAAACTATGAATTTGTTATTGTGAAGTCCTTCCATTCTCGATCTCCTTGTGCATGGCATTCTGTGTTACGTTTGTTTTCATAGTCTTGTTTATTTAGGCTTACTTTCTAAGACACCTGTGAATATTTATTGAAGTTTGGACATCTTGTGTAGAAAGCTGAGAGGCAATTTGCTGCCCTGGACAGTGTGACCATCTCCAGAGGTTATTTTTGCTCTGGACCGGGGGTTGGGGTGGGGGGAAGATGGGTGGCGGCAGCGATGGTGGCTGCTCCCTAATCCGTTCAATGAGGACCTCATGCAGCTGATTGGAAAATGGGACCCCGCCTGGTTCATGTCCTCTCCTACGGTGCAGCCCTGCAGGGGTCCCACCCGAAAGCTTATGTCGGCCAGAAGGGCACCCGCTCCTTGGTGACCCTGGGACTCTAATTCTGTCCTTCACTCTTGAGCTCCCAGTGATGCCTTTCTGCTCTACTTTTCTGCTGCTCGGTGGCCGGTTCAAACCAGCAGCCCCTGGAGCCGAGAGCGGAGTTGAAAACCAGGTTTGGCTCCTTCCTCCTGGACATGTTCTTCCCTCAGGGTCTTACTGCCTGGCCAGGTTTCTAAAGACTTTGCATCGATGGCTTTTATACTTCATCCACCTTTTTTCTTTTTTAGTTGATCTCAGGGTGTGGGTCTGTCTGTACCAGTCTTCTCTACTATGATGAAAATTTCAAATTTTTTCCAGGATGAGCTATTTTGAAGCATATAACAATTATATTTTTATTTCTATCACACAAACACTGTGCCTCTGCGGGAACTGAAGACTTAACTTCCCAGATGTGGAGTCCTTCCCTTGTAGCTAAAAGTACAAACCCAGTGCTTATAACTCTGCTTGGGATGAGGCGTGTGAACACTGACTAACAGGAACTGCGCGCCCTCTGCTGAGAACATCAGGGTTTCGGCCGGAAATCATCGGAAATTACCAATACTGTGATTCTATTACGGTTTTTAAAGTTGAGCAGACCCAAGATGACCCCTGTTTGATAATCCCATAATTCTGTTTCAATTAAAAAGGAAATAAAAGTCAAGGTAGAGTTTAAAAATGGGAATACATGAAAATGCTGATAGTTCATAAATTAGGATTTCTGTACCATATTATGATGTGATTTGCAAGATAATTATAATATCAAACATAGTAATTTATTGCATGGCATAAAACAGTAGCTAAAGTACAGCAGTTGGAAGATCTTAGTTAGCTTTTCATACTTGTACTGTGGCAACAGGACTGTGTCTGGGTGACTTCTTTTGGAGATACCGTTCAGGGTCTAAACAGTCAGGTGGTAGACAGATTCAGTCCCCTGTGCTGATACGCTGGACTCTGGTTTAAACATCCTCTCCCTCGACTCTCATTGAATGAGCTGATCACAGTGTCATGTTGTAGTCAATATTATATATCAACGACCGAGTAGCAGTCCTAATAGAGTACAGAACAACTCTGTACACCTTCTGAAAGGAAATCTTGTAGGTACAGGGTGGGGCAAAAGCAGGTGTACAGCTGTGAGTACAGTATGTGAGACAGAGAGTCTATTCTTGTCCTGTGATGGATGGCTTATTGTTTCATTTTCCCCACGGCCAGCGGTAAGCGTGCCTTTGCTCGCCCTGCATTCTTTCACCCGAAACGCAGTCCACGGAGGTGCTCTTCCCTCTCTGTTTTGGTACGATGGCTGCCTTTTCCTGCCTAGTTTCTACAGAATTCAGTCTGAATGAGATTTTAAAAACCAGACTCTGGTCCTCGCCATGGAACTTTCATAACTCATTCCTGACAGTTGGCCTCCCTGTACTTTTGCAACTCGGGGCTGTTGGTCTTTAAGAGCTCGGCTCTTCAAGGCCCGTGTGCTCGATATGGTTTTGAGGTTTTGTGGTTGCTGTCGACTCTCTGAGGAACTTAGCACACTGGCTTCCTTGTGCTTGGTGAGCCGGCCAGCCCTGGTGAGCGCCTGCAGACCACGCAGGGGCCCCAGCCGCCTTGCTGCTAGAACAGAGGCCCAGCTGGAAGTCAGACAGGGGGCCCATCCCGGCACCTCCGCCAGAGGTATCTGGCTTCCCCAGGTAAGTGCAGGAGGCTTGGGCGGGGTTGCATGCGTGACAGGCGTTAAGAGAGCAGGCCTTACTGGCCCGTGTGTATAGTTTAAGTCGGAATCCTCAGGCGGTCTAGCTGGAAAAACAGAGCAACGATATCTACTCTGACCACACTCCTCCTATATAGAAAACGTTGTTCAGTTCTTCCCGGGTAGCACACGCTGCGGTGAAGGGGACACCCCGTTTTCATTAGTGATTAAATATGGACAAAATGGTTTCAGAATCTGTCCAAATAAAAAACCAAAACAAAACGAAAAGGACTCTGTCTGAACCCTCTGTACAGGTCTCGAGGGGATCGTGTTTCCATATTGTTCAAATGTTTATCTTTTAAGTGGTTTATTTTTTCCATCGTGAAAATCTTTAAATTCTGTGACTGTAATGTCGTCATATGCGGCTTGAACCCCTCCTGGTAGCCCTCAGAAATAGAAGGAAACAATCAACAGCCACCAGGGACTTTACCATTTCTAAAGGAAACTATCTTCAAAATAACAAGTAATCGTGGTTATTGTAATTCCTTTCATTCCATTTTTTGCAGCACGATGTGATAGGAGGCATCTGAAAATAACTTTAGAATCACACACTCCAGTGTTTAGAGCAACATCTGTTCACATGGTTTCGCATTAAGCTCCTTCTCTGCCATTATTTCCTTTCTATAAGTATTGCATTGCAGACAGGTGGGCTGGGGTATACATGCGAAGTTGAAAGAAGAAATAAGTCAGGGAGGTAGCATCTGCGTCTGAGAGTTGAGTCTTTTGCTTCTTTAACAGATGTGTGCAACGATTTGGGGTGGGTCACCTTGTTCTCTGAATTTCAGCTTTCTGCCCAACTGCACAACGATTTCTCCAAGAAGCTGTTTATTGAGCTCTCCAGATTTGCATCTCCATGTTTTCTCCTTCATGGGGTTTAACCGCGTCTGTCAGCATTTTTAAATGATCAGTTAGGGGTGACGAGAAGACCAATGGCTGAGGGAGGAGGTGCTATGAATTCTAGTCTTCTGTTTTCTAGTAATTGATGGGGGGTGGGTTTGGACAGTATTTTTTTAACCATGCGAGACCAGGGGTTGGAAAATCATTTCTGTAAAGGACCAGACAATAAATAGTTTAGGTTTTGTAAGCCAAGGTGCAAAATTCAATATAGCATGCAGGTACTTCCATAACTCTTTGAAAGGTAACCATTTAAAAAGGTACTAGCCATTCTTATCTCACGTACTGTATGGAAACAAGAGATGACCCCCATTTGGCCTCAGGGCTGTAATTGTCCAGCCCTGTCCTAGGCAGTGATTTTCAACAATCATAAAATAGAAGATACAGAGTAGATGACATGAACCCCAAAGGAGCTCATGGATGATATTTAGGGTAATTCACCACTCCCCAACAGTTGTATACAAAAACCTGTGTATGTAAATATGTGTTTTTCTAACGGGAAAAAGAAAACGTCCACAGTGCGTATCAGATTTTTGAAGTGGTCCGAAATCCAACTAAAGTTAAGGACCGTAGGGCTATCTGATTTGTGAAGGTGATCTCCAAATCTATAAAGTTCAGGAACCCGCCACGTGCTCACGGGGTATCTGCTCTGTGTTAAGTGCCGTGCTCACACTGTAAGAGATGTCAGCACATCATGACAAAAATCACACGTCAATATATGTTAAAGAAGATCGGAGCGTGTGCAAATCAGCCATTTTCTCCAAAGTAATAAACTTGAGAAAGATTTTTGTACTTGGTCAGACATTTTTGAGCTACTACTTTGCAAAGGGTCTTCAAATCTAGCATGAGTTGTGGCAAAATAGTTATCCAATATTTTTATTTTTCCATCTTGCTTTTTGATGACAATGGTGTTATTCACGACAATCATAAACATAATTTTTAAGCAGTCTCTTTCCTAAAAGTATGATTTCCTTAATGGCAAGAACTTCGCCTTTTTCACATTTGTATTCTGGAACAGCATTTGTTACATGCTAAGCACTCAGTATCTCTGGAGTGAATGAATGAATGAATGAATGAATGAGTTGAATGAATGAGAAAAAATGAAGACACCATCTTTGAGGTTATGGGCATCACATACTAAGGCTTAGAACCCCAAATGCTTAAGACCAGTAGTTGCTACGTTGGAAGATTGCTTCTCTTTTCAACTGTGGACATAACTGTGATTTCAAAATACTTGGCCAACTAAAGATTGCAGTTCCTGGTGATTAAGTCATTTTTTTAAAAAAAAATGAAATTTGGCCCCCTGGCCAGTTGACTCGGTGGATAGAGCATCAGCTTCGTGTGTGGATGCCCCAGGTTTGATCCCTGGTCAGGACACACATAAGAAGAGACCATCTGCTTCTGTCACCCTCCCCTTCCGCCTCCCCCTTCTTTCTCTCTTCCTCTCTCACAGCCAGTGAGTTGATTGGGTCGAGCATTGATCCCGGGCACCGAGGATGGCTTGGTTGATTCAAGTATCAGCCTCAGACAAGGAGTTGCCAGGTGGATCCTGGTCGGGGTGCATGTGGGAGTCTGTCTCACTATCCCCCTCCTCTTATTAAAATATATATATATATATATATATATATATATATATATATATATATATATATATATATATATATATATATATATATGTATGTATATGTGTGTGTATGTGGGCTGGGGCGACCGGAGAGTGAAGTTTGGTTAATTGGAGGACCAGTTACTCTCCCGTCCGAGCGCTCCCTGCTCCGAGACCAGGGCGGAGGCTGACTAAGCATAAAGGGTGGGTTTTCCTGAACAATCCAAAAGCCAGATCTTATAGAATTTAGGATACCAATAGGCTCCCCAGTAAAGAATTCCAGCCTGACCTCCATTGCCTGGCTAAGTGATGATGTGCTGATCTGAGCACCATTCACTGGGGAGTCCTCACGGCAGCACGGGGCAGGGAAGGACAGGTGAGGCACGCTTACCTCTCTTCTCCCTCTGGGAGTGGTTTCATTGTCTGAAAGACGCAGTCTGCAGTAGCTGCTTTATGGTTCCTTCCTCTCTCTAGGAAAATTTAAATCCTAATATTAAAAAAATTTAAGAACTATTCATCATAAGCTTGTACAACTCTGTATACCAATACCTAATCTATCTATACCTACCTATCAATCAGTTTATCTGCCTATTTCTCCATCTCTCTGACTAAAACTTTGTTCTTCAAAAGAGGGCACCCCCCCTTCCCCCTCAGAGGCTGTCAGGGAAAGAGCAACACACTGTTCACTTTGGGGTGTCATTATAGAGTGCAGTATCCTTCTTCACCCAAATAACACCATTGGTTCACGTCTTTGGAGGTAATTCTGAGGTTGTATTCCTGGATTACCTTAGGGATTTAGGGTTAGTCCCAGATGTAGTCCAAAAATCAAATTCTGCATAAATGAAACTTCAAATATACAATCCAATTATGCTCATGGTCCAAGGTCTGGCTTTAAGTGATGACAAGAAGATCAGTCCTCTCCCAAAGGACTTCCGAGACTCCCTGGGCAGGGCTTTCCTGTTCAGGAAGTTGAAGCCAGCGGGTGCTTGTCACCCTGACTCCTGCCCTGAGAAGTATCTGCACATCACTTTTGTCCCGCCCTGGTTGGCTTTATTCCAAAAGGTGGACAAAACCCAGCTCCATCTCCAGCACAACTAATTGGAATTTGTGACAAACATTTGGGGACCAGCTTTTGGAATCAATAATAGTTTAGGTTTTGTGGGCCACCCAATCTCTGTGACAACTACTCAACTCTTCAGTGGTGATGTGAAAGCAGCCATGGACAGATGATATACACGTGAATAATAGCGGCTGTGATCAGATACAAACTTCATCTACAAAAACAAGTGGTTGGCCCACGGGCTGTAGTTTGCTGGCCTGTGAAGTATATCGAAGGCTTGGTGACAACTTAAAAAATTACAGTGTTGTGGAGGGACATGAAAAACTCAAAGGTCACCTCTCGGTCGCCCTGGTCGGAGGCCGTGCTGCTGAGCCTACTCATCTCTCCTCACTTGCTGTCCATAGATTCAGGCTTCTCCCTTCCTACGTGAAGCCCCTATTTGATGATGTCAAAAATGCGTTTGTGTCATAATAATCTTGATGAGCAAGACCCACTGGACAAAACTTGGTCCATAGGTGTGAAGTAAATGTGTGCACAGTTCCCTCCCAAACACACACACACACACACACACACACACACACACACACACACCCCAAGCAATTCTCCACATCAGCTGGGTGTCGTACAGTTTCCCTCAATTCCAATGCTACTTCCCTGGAGACAGTGTCCGATAGTGCAGTTTAAGGACTCAGGCTACAACACTGCCCCCCCCCATTTTAATTTATTTATTTATTCATTTTAGAGAGGAGACACAGAGTGAGAGAGAGAGACAGAGAGAGAGAGAGAGAGAAAGAGAGAAAGGGGGGAGGAGCTGGAAGCATTAACTCCCATATGTGCCCTGACCAGACCAGTGCAGGGTTTTGAACTGGCGACCTCAGTGTTCCCAGGTCGACGCTTTATCCACTGCGCCACCACAGGTCAGGCGCCCCCCCCCCCATTTTAGATGCTAATAGCAAGTCATAGGTCCTCAGGGCACACATAATTTCTGTCCAATTTGACGACAAACTGACCCCCTGCCCAAGTTTGGTCATTTTGCTAGAACTCAGGGAAGCACTTACGTTGATCAGCTAATGAAAGGACGTGATAAAGGCTACAGATGCACAACCGCATCAAGAGGTGCCTGGGAGGGGCCTCAGGGTAGGAACTGGTCCCTGTGGAGGTGGGGGCGTCACCCTTGCAGTGCAGTCATGTCTGCCTCCCTGGAAGCTCTGATCCCCCCACCCTCGGGATTCGACAGAGGCGTCCTCACAGGGGCACGGGCAGTTACTGACTCCATTCCAGCTCTCTCCCCTCTCTGGAGGATGCGGGCGGAGGGCTGAAAATTCCAGGCTTCTAATCACAGCTTGTCCTTTCTGGTGACCAGCCCTATCCAGGAGCCAGCCAGGAGCCCACCCGGAGTCCTTCCTGAGAACACGTGGCGCTCCCAGTGCTCTGACCACGTAGGCAGTAACCAGGGATTAGGAGGAGCTAGAGGCAGAGAGCAACATGTGTACGTGTATGTGACCTTGCTATGTCACAGCTGGTACGGGGGCGCGCCTGCAACCCACCGTGCACGGCCTAGCGTGACGTTTAGTGTGGTGTTATCTTTTCCCTAGGCTGTAATCTCTCTGCAAAGCAATCGCCACCTGTAGCACAGACTTTCTTCTATGTGAGAGCCCAGTTCAGGGAAGCTGTAGTGGGGATTTGGATACAGCATACCAAGGGTTTTTAAAAATTGCCGTAGTCACTGATTCATTCATTCTCTCTCTCTCTCTCTGCTCCACTCCATAGACCATTTACACGTTATTTAGCCTACAAGCAAATGTCTTTACCAAGAGCAAAGTCATTGAGTCGGCCTATTCTCTCTCTCTTCCCATGAAGCAAATGTGCCATAAAACTTTTTGGTTCTCTTAAGTGTAAATAGTAAATAAAGATTATTATACCTACTTAACTTTTTATAATTTTATATATAATATTTATCTATATAAAGGTATGTCTATATATACATATATACATATATATATATATATAGAGAGAGAGAGAGAGAGAGAGAGAGAGAAATTTGAAGGTGTTTATGACCCTCTGTTTTCCAGGAGATAATAACATAGTTGCAAAGGCACAATTTATTCATGGAAAACAAATGCAAAGATTGTAAGTCATTATTTGCTCTAGGCAGGGACATTTACAGGAAAAGCATGGTTAGATAATCTCTATGAGCTTGCATAAAAGGAAAAAAAAATCTTGAGTAAAAATGGGTAGTTTTCTAGAACATTCCTATTAGAGCTTATTAGAAAAAAAAATGAAGCATTTTTATTAAGAATGCTAATTGCTTCATGGAAGAACATGATGAATTGGATTAGGTTTGAGACCAATTTTCATTGATGCAACAAATGACGAAATCCAGGCCGGAGGTCCCCTGGATACTCTTGTAGACCAGGAGAGTGACTTTGGTCCCCAAGTCCCGAGTTCCCCTCAGCAGCCTGCGTTGCGTGATGTGGACTCCAGGTGCTGTCGGGAGGTCAGCAAAGATGGAGGTCGAAAGGTTGCCTCTGACCTGAGACCACGTGTGGATGAATCCTGGATGAACGGCGGGGAGTCTGACGTGCAGTTATACTGAGGCAGTGGTTCTCGGGGCGGGCCTGCGTCAGAATTATTTGAACTACATTTTAAGAGCCCCAATTACAAGGGCTCCCCGTAGGTGCTGGTCCAGAGGTCTGAGATCGGGGCAATGAGCATCAGCTGTTTGACCCATCTTCCTGCATGACCGTGGAGCCTGGTGGTTAGGGGGGCCTTTTCTTTTTCTTCCTTCTCACCCCATATTTCTAGCCTGCATTTTAAGTGCTCATAGCAGGGACACGGCCAGCAGCTGCTCTGCGGGCTTGCATCTAAGTGGGAGAACAGAAAGATGTTATCTGAGATGTTCCGAGAGGCAACATCTACATCCTGGTCCCAGGGCCCAGCAGTGTACAAGTGTGCACTGCACAGGAGAGCCTGTCGCAGGGGGAGATATAGGCTTTCTTCCTTGTTATCTAGGCTTTAAATATATATATATATATCTCAGCTGTCTTACACTTCCAATGACAAACACCTCAGTCAGCTCCAACCAGCCTCAGCGTGTGGTGCTAGTGAAGACCACACCACAGTCCCTAGCTCTTATGAGAATTGTGAAGATCAAAAGAAATAACAGATGAGAAATGCCCAGGGTTTAGTATTTTTCAATAATTATTACCCTCCTTCCCTCTTCACACCATTGTACTTTGTTTTTGGTTTTTATAAGACCCACAAATAAAACAAACCGAAACTGCTCCCATCTTGCTGTCCCCTCTGTCAGTGACTTCCAGCCAAAGACCACAAGGACACGGGTCGCCTGTAGCTGAACGTGGGTTTCTACTCCTTGCGGGGAGGGAGCACCCACACCCTGGGGAGAAGCGCGCACTCCCTCAGCCGTGTCAGAAACATGCTTTAGGGGGCTGGGCTTCCAGGAGAGTTCCAGGAGGGCCCAGGGAAGTGGGGTGTGTTTGTGCTGGACGCTGTTGGAAAGCAGACAAGATTGTGGGGTTCAGTGAAGACATAGCCATCCATCATAACCAAGAAGAGGGCTGTTGGGTGTTTCCTGGGGGCTCAGCGGCCTTGGTCTTTTGTCTGAGCTCAGACGCAGTGACACAGAGGCCTTGCTTTGTCACACTCTCTCAGTCTCACTTCCGAAGTGAGACAGAACACGGGGCACGCTGACCTTCACTTTCACCTTATTTCGATGGGGCGATGGAGCACGCATCCAGAACCTTCCTTAGCCAACTTCATGCTAGGCTCCACCCCTCACAGGGGGTCACACAGGTACATTGTCCACCTGACTTCTAGCTGCGGAAGGTTTCGTCGGGGTCGCTGGCACCCTACCCACACCACTGGAACCTGAGAAGGAATTCCTGCCCACGATCTATGCAGATTGCCTTCCAGTTTCTTTACAACAGAAGAAAAAATACCTCTTTGATCTCGAATCAGAGACTGGCAAAACCGGGGGAGGAGGGGTGTGTAAGTATTTTGGGTCTTGTAGGCCATAGTGTCCCTCGAATGACCCCTCCACTGACACCACAGCAGGAAGGCAGCCGTGCTCCTAGGTGAGCCGAGCCACGTGGCTGTGTTCCAGCCAGCTGCTGGGGAGGCCTGGGCCCCTGGGCTGTCGTTGGCAAACCCCTGATCTAGAGCATACGTTAGCCGGCAATCCGGCTTGGAGTGTTACAAAGTGTTTTACAGTTTAATTGAATATGTATAAAGTGTTCCTTTAAAATAAAAAATGAGAGGAATGCATCATCGTTACATAAGTGTAAATGTCAACATGGTGTTTTATTTTATCCCGGGTTTGTTTATTTTAAACAAACTGCCAATTTCTAAGCACGACAGAGCATGGGAACAGTGACTCCCTTGGCTTCCCTGGTCCTGTATCGTGGGCACCGGAGCTTGCGCGCCCAGGGGCCCAGCCACCCGCTAGTCTGCTTCCTTCCCTTCTGCCTTAAAGGACAACTCCTGTGCACTAACCCACGTCTCCGAGAGGGGGCTGCTGGTGCTCCCTCTCCGGATTGTGGAGGGGCTGTTAGTCACCATATGCACCCTTCACCTCCATTATTGGGCGATGGCGTGGGGCCATACGAGACCCTGGGGTTCCCTTCCGGATCCTCAGAGAAGGAGATGGTGAAAATCAGCTTACTTTCACAATGTACTTTCTCACAGTTTGCCTTTTTTTGAAAAGTTAGGGTTGGGGTGGATGTGGAAAGCGCTCAGCACCAACCACACCGCTGGAACGGTATGTAGGTCCAGCCCCAGGGGTCAGTTCCCTTTTTTATAGATTCCTCTCTCAGCAGGCCGTCGTGTAATGTCCCAGCTGAAAACAGAGATCACCTACCACCCCTGCGTCAGACTGTCCCTGTCGGAGACGTGAGACCCTGCACACCTCCAACCATGTGCTATGCCACTGCTCTCGGTTACAAGGGTTTGTTTTTGTTTCTTAATTAGAATCTCCCGTTTTCCAAGTGGTCAGAAAACATACACGTATGTGTGTGCAGGTGACTGCCACAGGAGTACTATAGGACTTTGTAAAATCGAATGCCACACAATGCTCCTTTTTCACGCAAAGTAAAGCACTCGCAATTTATACGTTCATTTATTCTGTCTGCCCAGCTTCTATGTCGATGGATACAGCCCACTAGGTGATAGTCTCTCCCTTGGAAGAGAGAGAGGAATAGTCCAACCTGTGTTCCCGGCTCCACAAAGCTTAGTTTAAAACCCAGCCGCGCCAGGAAATTCCTGACGCACCCAGTCTTAGGTCCTTCATGCTTCCAGCCGGGATCTGTATACTCAGCTTGTACTACAAAAGATGTGGACCCCATGAGGAGTGGCACTATGTCTTTGTGGTGAGTCGCTGCAATGGTGCATACAGCCCTTAGGAGTTCCGTCTGAGAACTCCACGCTGCACTGGGGGTTTGGAGAGCAGAGCTAAGACCTCCCAATGCTGCAGATGGACCGTGGCAGAGGGAATGTCTGAACACTTTCCCTGAGTCATTTTCTTATCCAACCTCTTATTATATATTACTCTGTGGCATGATGGTATAATAAATACAAATAACCATTAAGAAAATGGTACTCTCTCTCTTTCTCTCTCTCTCTCTCTCTCTCTCTCTCTCTCTCTCTATATATATATATATATATATTCTTCCCCCCCCCCTTTTTTTTGTACGTTTGAATGGGTTGCCCTAAGAAGAGTGCAGGGGAGACATTGATAAGCATGGTCAGATCCCAGCTCAACTCCGCCTCCCTTTTATTTTGCCCCTTACCTGGAATTGCCTGATTTTGGAAACAAAGAGACAGGATTCCAAATTGAATGTGAATTTCAGATAAATGCTGAATACATTTTTTTTTTTTTAGTATAAATACATCCCAAATATGGGAAGGGATATTTATATTTTTAAAAATTTGTGGTTTATCTGGATTTCAAATATAACTTAGGTATCCTGCCTTCTAACTATCAACCATACACACAACTCCTTCCGGCTCAGTTTTCACAGGTAGTGGGTTTTCTGGTTTGAAGGAATTGGATTCAGTTTCCTGTTCAGCCTCAGATGAGCCCTTGGGCAACCTACTTCACCTAGAGGGGACAAGTCACCTTGCAGAGAGTTGTCCCTAAGGGTTTCAAAAGCAGAGAATGCAAATAAATCCCCTGCCTTTGGGGCAGGAGAAGGCAGGTTGCTCAACAAACATCGGCCAAATGTTCATTTCCTTTCCTCCCTTCAACCCCTCCAGTTCTCCTAACATTTCTAGGAAGAATTAGGGGCTGCTTTTACCCTCTCAAAATAGACAGCATCTATTTTTATTACAGCATTTATTTTATATGACTTAAGGCCTGTTTTGTAATAAGAAAAACATCAATTCCTCCCTCCCTCCCTCCCTCCCTCCCTCCTTCCCTCCTTCCTTCCTTCCTTCCTTCCTTCCTTCCTTCCTTCCTTCCTTCCTTCCTTCCGTCCTTCCTTCCTTCCTTCCTTCCTTCCTTCCTTCCTTCCTGTTTTCTTTTGAATCAATTGGACTTGCTTTTTTCTCCCCCTAATTTCAGGTTTCTCCGTTTCCTCCTTTGGAAGCTATACATTTTATTTTATTCTTTTCATTCCCTCAAAGAGATATGAACTTCCATATTTATATAAGAACACTGAAGTTAAACAATGTCTTACTTTCTTCCCAAACAATTAGCAGGTCTTAGAGCCCCCCGGCAGAGAACCCCTCTCCCTCATGATAAGATATTGTAGCCCAGTACTTGAGTATTGTCTTGTAGTTTAGCCCAATAAATTAGATACAAGTATTATTACTGTTTTATACAAAACCTATTTAGATTTTCCCATATATTTACAGTATCTTTGGTTAACACCTTTTTTCCTTTGTTACTCAGACATTCCTTCTTCTATAACTTTCCTTTTTTTTCTTAAATACGTCCTCCACCCCGTGTTCTTTTAGTGAGGAATAATGGGTGTAACGCCTTTCAGTTTTTGTTTGCAAAGAAGGTCTTTGTTCCACCGGTGTTCTTGAAGGATGGTTTTGTTGTACACACTTTGTAGGTTGAGCGCTCCTTGTACTCATTGTTTTGAAGCCGGCATCCAACTGCATCCTGGCTCCCACCGCTGCTTAGAAAGTTCTGTCTGTGCAAGAACTTTCTGGGCGACGTGTCTTCTCTAGTGAGCCGCCGTTACCACCAGCATCTCTTTATTTTCTTTGGCATTCAGCAGTTTCTAGGCACGGATTTCTTCTTATACATCCTGCTTAACGTTTCTGGACCCGACCGAATCGCATGATTGGTATTTTTCACCCATTCTGGAAAATGCTCAGCCGTTATTTCTCTCAGAAAATTGCCTTTACTCAGTGCTCTGTCGTGTGTGTAGTGGCCCAAGTTTGACTGCCCTGTCCCTTTGATGAGCCGCTGAAGGGCAGGGCTGAATCTGGGCTCGCTGGGCTGAGTGTCCTGGCTCTCTCTGTCGAGAGGTGTCTGAGTATGGAGGAGTTACTTAACTCCTCCCAGAAGTCCCTGGGCCAGAGCTTCCTTATCTCTAAAATGGGGAAGCCCTCGTTTCTCCTTTGTGAAGCAGTTGCCTGGGTTACAAGAGAAAGTATACGTCTGTGCTCAGTCTGATACACATCTTTGGAGATGCTGGGGCCATGGGTCTAGTTTTAATTTTCCAAGGTGCAATTCTGGTTGTTGTTCAAACTGGCCGGTCGATTTTTGAACTAGTTACTTTTACTAAATGCTTCGATTTCTTTAGATATTTAAGTTCCTATTGGCACTAGTTTCTGCCAGGTCCCCAGGGACCCTGGGCCAGTTTGATAATTGCTTGTACCGGCCTCTCCTCCACATGTCCGGAAACCGTTGAGGTAAGGGACCAGACCGAGCGAGTTCTCTGCCCTGGGACACTTGATCTGAGGTGAAAGTCTCACGGAAAAGAGACCACACCAGAGACCGGGGATTCCATTTGAGATCGACACAGTGATTTTCATCTTTAAATTGCCCTGCGGAAATATTTGGAGAGGATTAAAAATACAGAATCTGAGGCCCCTTTCCTGGAAGCAGGATTTATGTGTTACTGGTTTCCCAAAGCTTCCCGGTGATTCCAACCGTGTAGCTGGCTTAGAGATATCAACCAGAGAATCATGGAAAAAACTGAACCCAGCCCAGGTGCTCCAAACAGGGGGGACTTGGTGCAGGGGGTCAGAGGCTGCGGCACCATTGGAAGGGCCGATAGGGGCAGCTGCTGTTTTGTTTTTTTTTCGCTTTCTTTTTCTTTTCTTTTTATTTTTTTGAAATCAGGAAGTACAGTAATCTTGGGAAACCACCAATGAAGACTATACAGCCTCTTATGTTCCAAGCGGGGTGACTCACAGGAAGCCTGGGACCCTCCTCCTCAGTGGCTTGTCCCCGGGGCCCAGGAAAAGTGACGGCTGTCTTTAGTTTCACCTTCAGAATGTCCCAGGGGCACCTCTTCTTATTGGTGGCAGCCACCGCAACACTCTGTGGCCAGGGAGTCCAGAGGGCGCAGAGAAGGAGAAAAATGGTCCAGCTCTGTCGACAGATTGAGAATCACCGGTTTGGCATCGGTGAGCTTCCCAAACTCGAAGCGCAAAGGGGCGCAGGCCTGCGGCATCTCTGAACACCCCAACGCGGTAAAAACACGCACTCAGATTCAGGAAGCAGGCTTGAGGTTCACTCTTCTGGTGGAGAGGGCTTCCCCGGTCCCCTAGATTTCTGTAAGTACCGAGAGGAAGTGGAACTATCATTTTTTTTTTTTTCCGCCCGCCACGGTGGTGCCTTTAATTTTTCCAGCAGGGCTTCGGAACTCACACGTGAATGGCAGAATCTATAAGAAGGATCTCAGCTGGACAAATTCGAGGCTCGCTTGAATTTGACAGAGACTCTGCTAAGTCTGGCGCCCCGACGGAGAGGTTGAGTGGCGGGTGCCTCGAAAACGCGACTGTAGAAAAGGAAACTGCGTCTTGTACCAAAGCTCACGGGCTTGGGTCTTCGTGCTATTGCCTCTGCGTAAGCGAGTGACGACACGGTGAGTTTTGTAGGATTTATACCTATGTATCTATTTCACATAAATCATGATTGACCGTCAAACCCTGGCAGAGAGACCAGGCATGCACGAACGAAAGTAAGAAAATCCCCTCTCCGACTGGTGGCTCTCTCCCTGTCCCCTCTTTCTGAAAGTGACCACCCACCTGCCGTGTTCCTTACTCCTCGGTCACTCCACGGCCTCCCCTTCTCCCCCCCCCCCCCGCCCCAAACTCCTATGCCTCCCCCAACCTTCTCTCCTCTTCTTCTTTTCTTTACCTCCTTCCTGCTAAAGAGTTTGGTAGTGTGACTGGGCTGAGGTGTGGTCAGATCAGGGTGGGATTCCTCAGGCGTGCGACCCTCAGCCTCTGTGCCCAGGGTAAAACTGCCCCTAGAGGCAGACAGCCATACCCTGAGCCCCCCTGACCTTCCCCTGTCATAATGCTATTGGACACCTACTGCTTGCTAAAATGATCCTAAGTGCTCCGAAATGTCGTGCTTGGAACCCAGATTTGCATGTATTCAGTACCTTAATATAGCACCAGCACTGAAACGTTTATAAGAACCTTACAGAAAAGACAACCTTATTACCCGAGTGTACAGGTGAGGAAACTGTTGCCTTAGCGAGATCAAATAATTTGCTCCGTTTCAAATAGCTAATGTCTAGACCACGTGGTAGGCACCACTCTGTGTCCCGAGTTTTCCTGACGACAACGTGTTTAGCACCACCAGCCCCAGCATGATAGTTTAAGAGGGATGTTGGCAAACAAGAGCGTCCGGCGTCTGGCCATACGAGGAAGGTACTGGAAACCGTGCTGCCTTTATCGCCCCCACCAATGGCGAACACCTATGGAGTACAACCTCTGTGCCAAGACCCGTGACATGTTCTGTATCGATTGTGTCTGCCTGCAGGCAAAACACCTACTACAATGACTTCATGAGACGTGCAACATGATAATCATCCAATTACAAAGGAGGAAAAAGAAGCGGGGAGATATTGATTAAGTAACTCGCCCAAGATGGTCCAGTGAGCCCATGGTTAGAGGCAGGACTCAAGCACCAAATCTCTCACACTCTACTGAAAACCTCAGTTACAAGAAAAGATGGCAGCGCACGGCAGCAGAGAGAAGAGAGCAGATAGGAATATTCCGCTGATGAAGAAACGTCATGTAGACAAGAAAAAAAAATTCCATTGTTGTGCTCCCAAGAACAGGACTGTAACTAGGGAGAAGTGGTCGTGGGGAGGCAGACTTCTGTACAATAGAACGACAAACTTCTCAGCAATTGTTCTTGTCTAACAGGACCACGGACTGCCTCGCAGAACCATAGTATGAATCCCGTGGTGCTGGGAATGTCTGAGTACAAATTTCCGAACTTGAAAAGAACATTGGTGTGTGTATGACTTCTTAGACAACACACGACCTCTAAGATGCTTGGGGCCTAGAAGCTAGCACATTTAAAGCATCACAGAAGCCCGGCATGTTGAGGGACATACTTTTTTTTTTTTTTTTTTACAGGGACAGAGAGAGAGTCAGAGAGAGGGATAGATAGGGACAGACAGACAGAAACGGAGAGAGATGAGAAGCATCAATCATTAGTTTTTCGTTGCGACACCTTAGTTGTTCATTGATTGCTTTCTCACATGTGCCTTGACCGCGGGCCTTCAGCAGACTGAGCCACCCCTTGCTGGAGCCAGCGACCTTGGGTCCAAGCTGGCGAGCTTTTGCTCAAGCCAGATGGGCCCGCACTCAAGCTGGCAAGCTCGGGGTCTCAAACCTGGGTCTTCCGCATCCCAGTCCGACGCTCTATCCACTGCGCCACCACCTGGTCAGGCAAGGGGGGACGTACTTTTTTATAAGCGGCCACGAGGAAGCACCATGAGGAACGTTGGCCAAGACCTAACACAGTCAGGCAGCTGAGCTCAGCGCCTAGTCTCCCATTCCGTCACGTTTCTTCCAGACGGCCTCCTGACAAATGATGTAGCAGAAAAGCAGGCCCCCAAACAGGCTGTGCTCCGTGAAGCAGAGAGCTGTTGTTCTTCCTGACTTTTATCTTTGTGCTCAGCAGACACAGCCCTTCCTCCCCGCTCTCTCCTGTGAGCACCGACAGGACAGAGTAGTGACGGTGGCGGAGGGCGGGGGGTGGGGGGTGGGGGGTGGGGGGGGGGAGAGGAGGACTCCATTTGCAGGGAGGAGCATAAGCCCTAAAGCTGACCTTGAAAAAGGCCCCAGGAAAATGCGGAGTGTTGTGATGTTTCGGGGAAGCGGGGCTTGCAGAAAAAGTGTGCATCCTCCCGGGCAAAGGCAGATTACTTCTGGAAACTGGTGGGATGGGGGTGTGTGGGGGGGAATAGAAGGCATACTTCGGGTGTGGAGCCCAGATAGACAGGGTCCTTTCCTTGCATAACCATTGGCTTCATTGTGCAAGAGGCCAAGGCCAAAAGGCCTCGCCTGAAGCCCCCGTTGACCTAAGTAGCCCCAAGGACTACCACTGCCAGGGAGCACAGTCAAGCTTGGGTGTGGTCTCTCATCCAAGCCTTCTCCACCTTTTACAGACAAAGGAACCTGTGACCGGAAAGGCTTATAAACATCCATTCAGATGTAGCGTCTTGTTTATCTTCCAAACGACCTTGAGACGGAGGTGTTATAAACCATATTTTTAACTGAGCCAAGGGGAACTATACGGAGATTGTTGTCATAGAGATGTATAAGCGGTACCCATTCTGAGTGTGCCTAAGGCTGTCGTTTTGTTTCCATCATCAGTCGTTCCCATCGGGCAATTAGAGAATACGGGGCCATCTTGCATGGCGGAGAAATATTAGAATGAGTAGTTTAAAAATGTTTGTAATGACAATGAAAATAGCATTCCTATTCCTGCAGAAACTTTGGAAAACACTGAGAAAGGATACAGAAAGAAAGAAAATGGGTAATCCAACTGTCCAAAGCAACTCTCCTTAAGATATTAGATATGGTCACTTTCAATAGAAGTGCATATATTCACATGACATGGTAGAGAGATAGAGACCAGCTTGTCTTCTTTATCACAGGACTTTTCTATTTTATTTACTATTTCTTTCTAAGCATCATTTTAGGATACAACAGCCCCTATGGATGCAGCATAATTAACTTACTGTTAGCAGACCTCTTTGCAACTCCTGTATACATTTTGTACACATCGTTGCTGTTGCCCGCAGTAATTCCTAGAAGTTACTAACTCAAAGGGTGTGGTGACTATCTGTGACCTTGCCAGGCATTGCCCAATCGGTTTCTAGAAATGTGGTCCCAATGTCACTGCTAGTGAGCGCTCTACCTCATCTTTGCCGGCATGGAAGACTTTCACAATATTTTACTTCCCTAATCTTAAAGATAAAAATAATCTTATGGTTACTTTAATTTTCACCAGTTAGAAACCCACTGATCTTAAGGTCCCTTGCCCTTGTCGACATGAGTCACTGAAGGCACGGATGGAAGATGTAGCTGAGAGGGTGGTCTTGAACTGTATGCTCCCTGCCAAGGATCAAGATCAGAATTCCCAGCGGACTCGGAAGTACTTAAGGGCTGGGGAGGCTTGGGGACTGAGTGCAGGAGCAGGGCGCATGGTGGCCGGCACTGAAGTGTGTCTGTCGTTTGTCAGCTGGCCCGCCTTCTTCCACCGGGAGGGTTTTTACTGAGTGAGCAGCCGTGGACGCCTGTTGTGTGCCCAGCATGCCCGCACGGAGTGTCCTCTGGACACGTGTTTCCCAGCACGGGCTCTGTGTTCACCGTGGGCAAAGCAGAGATGGGCCTCACGTGGAGGAACCAGCGTTCTCTGACAGCTTTTTCTTTGGAGGCATTTAATTTCATCATATTCACTCTTCATAACAGAAAATGGAGATATATCTCTCTTTCACCATCGTTGTCTTTCTTTTTGAAAAATGTGTTCTGCCCTTATTCTTCGCATGTTGCTAATTAAAAGTGCCATTATGGGAAACTTGAAATCTACAGCTCAGTAGGGAGCAATGGACCCCATGTACCCATTACCCGGCTGCACCTGCTACCCCAGCTCAACGTACAGTGCTCTGGTCTGATTTGGCCCCCCACTCCCCAAAAATTCTCACTACTGAATCATTTTGGATAAAACCCCAGATGTAATAAAATTTTTATCCATAAATATTATGTATCTCTAAAAGGCAAGGAGCCTTTAAAAGAAAACATAACTATAATTCTACTACTGTATCTCAGTATTCTTTAATATTATCCAATAGCTAATTATGGTTCAAATTTTCTGATTACATTCTAATTGTTTTTTTCACTTGGTTTCTTGAGTGAGGTTCAAAACAAAGCCTACATGTTGTTTTAAGCCCTCTCCTCACTTCCCCAGCAGGCAGCTCAGGTTGCTTTTAGGGGGACGGTGTATATATAGAATACTGTTCTTGTGATGGTCATTAATTCTTGACAGAGCTCCTTGATTTGAGGCCACATTGCTCCAACCTCCACCTCCGTCTCCACGCGGCTTTCTCCTCTTTTCTCTGTGTCTCCCCTTAGTGTGCCTTTTCAAAGGGCACTTGCCATGGGATTTAGGGGCCATGTGGAAAATCCAAGAGGCTCTCACCTTGAGATTGTTGTGTCACCATATCCACAAGGATTCTTTTTCCAAAAGGTCACAGTCATGGGTTTCTGGGAGTAAGACTTGGACATATCTCTTCGGGGGCTTGGCCACCATTCTAGCCACTACCCCATTTTACTTGGAAAATATGGGAAAGGCAAGGAGCTCCTACCCTTGCAGCATATACCAGTTGTAGCTGTAACTAAACCAATACAGAATGTTCACAGCAATACTGGCAAATCATTTGAGATGACAAAAACATTGTCCATGGACAGATAATTAAGCCAAGTCGATAACATAGGTTTGAGATCTCTAATAAATACCTTTCCCTCTGTCCAATCTTGGAACAATTTCGAGATCCAAGTTCTTTTTTTGCGATTCAATTTTAAGGGCCGTCGGGGCTGAGGTTAATTTTGTGTCCAGGATCCAGAGAAGCTACTGATACTGGTATGTGGTAGCGTTAAGAAGCTGAAGGGTCCACCAGAAGACCAGAAAGAAATGCCTTTGGCTGCTTGGTAATCAGAACGGTCACAAGGTAGTTCTGTTGTTTAAGCCTAACATGAAAGTCCAGGTGAGCTAAGAGATGGAATAAGGGACACCTGCAAAAGCCAGGTCTTTGATACATTGTAACGTCTTAGAATCGGTCATCTTATTCGACCATCAGGGTCAGTGATGAGGTGTTCTGTGCGGCCATCTGCTAGGAAGTTTTCAGATTCATGTTTAGCTATCTGGTGCCTGCTGCTACATCCACTATTCAGGGTTAGTTGAGTCTTCTGTCCTTTCTAACATCTAACAGAGATCTCACCCTGTGTTTAAGGATGGGCTAACTGGTCCTCATCTTCCTGTTAAAGGACCAAAATGCCTCTAACACCTTAGCCCTTCTTCAAATACACTGAAACTTGCCCTTTACCACACATCTCTGAGAGTCACGCGTCACTGTGGAAGGGACTAGGTTATCTAACCTTAGAGTTTACCTAACGTACAGTTCAGAGGCAGCCGGGTAGCCGACCAAGAAAAGGGGGCTGAGAGCAGATGGGAAGCTAGTGCTGCTGGCAGCACCTCCCGCTACCCTGAAACCACCGCAGCCTCTGTGGGACGCGGCAGGGGAGAGGTGGCGGAGAAGAGCACAAGGCGCAGCGTGAACAGCGCAGGGATTCCGTAGGCAGTCAGGCAGCGATGCAGGGAACAGGAATCGTCCCGGGGAACGGGCTAGCGGGAATAACAGAGGAAGTAGGTTCTAAAGAACGTCAGCGCCAGGCTGGAACCAATATCGCAGGGGCCGGCTGGGTCTGGGGAGGTCGTTGATTGGAGAGACACATCTAAATTAATGTGAGGGCATGGAGTGAAGACAGAGGTGCCACTGGGAGGGAAGACCGATGGGGTTCAGGAACGCCCAGGGGGGTGTGGGAAGCAAACCAGAAACCAGGCGAAAAGGCAGTCAGAAGAGAGGCTTGGTGTGGCTCAAGCCTGGTACTGCTAGGAGAGGGCAGTGTGCCAGCTGCTCATCCAGGGACCCCTGGGCACTCAAGATGCCAGCCCCTCGTGCCCTTTGATGGCTGGACCTGCCGTCTCTGGGCTGGATCTCTCTGGGGTCGAGCAGCTGGTCAGGAGCCACCATAGCAATCTCTGAGTGGGATTTCCAATCTCAAAGGAGGACTTAAGGACTCACAGTTCAAAAAGTGAAAAGAAATTAAGAAAACGGCTCCAGACTCTTATTTTAAGGACATATTAAATTTTGGTAATCAACTTTTAATGCAGTCTTTAAAAACAAACAAACAAAAAACCCCCAGTACTGCAATCAGATGACTTGCTCCTCAAGTTTAATCACCTCCCTAAGTCTCCTGATAGTGGTATTCACTCCACTGCCTTTCAGTACCCTGGCCACTGGTCCTAGCACTATAAACGGATGCCGTGGAGAAACGAGGACCGGCCGTGCAGGAGGCTCTGCAGCCTGGAGCAGGGCAGGGATGTGGCAGGGATGGGGTGCCCCCTTCTGCACTGAGGAAAGCCTGGGAAACGCCCCCAGCATGTGGAGTTCGGTGCTGCCCCTTGTTGGCTGAGCAAACCCGGGAAAGTTGTTTCCCCTTCCAGAGCCTCAATTTCTTCATCTGATATTTGGGATGAAAAATACCCCATCCCAGACTTCTTGGGGGGGATACGTAATGTGGGTGACATTCTCACCGTAGTACCAGGAGCCAAGGGAGCACACAGGACAGGGCAGCTGCTGTTACCAACAAATCATGCTGGCACAGACAGGTGCTCACTGCTGGTGACAGAGCAGGAACCCGGGGGCTCCCGGGACTGGAGATTGGAAGGGGTGAGCCTGGGACCATTTCCCTGGCTAAAGTCTCAGCAGCAGCGACCTGAGGAAGGGCTTACTGCTCTGAGCGAGCTCAGGTTTCACATTCACGTCGGCGACGTGGTGCCTATCATCCATAGACATTGGCTGATTCTTCAGTGGAATGCCACCGTTCCCTTAATTAAAGAGGCTCGACCTTTGCTAAGAGTCACTTTCCATTTCCGGTTCTGTCCAGGGTGTTCTGTTGGTCGTGGGCATTGTGACTGGTTGGCTGATCATACTGGGCTTCAAGAAGGAGGCCGGAGGTCAGTGCTTTATCCAGGGTTCTCTTTAGATGTAGAGAGAAGACGTGTGAACAGGAGGCTGCCAACAGACCCTCTGGGCGGGTTCCCTTCCTTGCTGACCTCGCTTGCTCAGGGCAGAGAGAATGGGACGGGTTTAAAGGGGTAATAAGTTACTTGTGGGTGGTATTTACCCTCAGCCCCTGGTTTTTGCTCATTTCAGAATTCTGCCCCCAAGAACAGTGAGTAAAGATGGCTGGATGACTGGAGCCATTTGGATAAAGTATTAAGAACAAACTGCTTGATAGAAATAACTTAAATTATAAAGCAGAAATAACATGTTTGCTTGTATCTTCCCATGCAAAGCGATTTGGCCTTGTAACCCTAGATGTGCATGTATGTCACGTCCCACGAACACTCCTTCCTTGGCTGCCACCTTCGGAGAAATAATCCAAAATATGAAAAATTTACAAAGATGTTTATTGTAGAGTTATTTATAATGACAGTAAGTTAGAAGCACCCTGCTGCTGGAAATTTGGCTAGATAACGTTGAAGATGTACACTTGATGGGATGTTATGTTGTCATTTAAAAGTGGAGACATTTCAAGACTAAGTACTTCAATATATTATAAAATATATGGGCTGAAAATTGAGATGCGATGTGATTATAACTACCTCACTAACGTAGGCGCCTAGAAAAATACCAGCAGAAAATGCACTAAAATACTTAAAAGACTGAAAAAATTCTGCTCACCGTCTATCTTTGCTTTAGTTTCCTTAACTTAGTGACCTCTTTATTATTTTGTAACACAGCAAACAAATAAATAAGACAGAAACACAGAGAAAAGAGAAAGAGATAAAACCCTGGTAGTTATTATGATAAAAATAAAAAGATAATGAAAAAAAAGATGAACGTTTGGATAAACACAAGAAACAGTCACGGTGGCGCAGAAAGGAAGGAGCCCTCCCTGCCTGTGACAGTCTCCATGAAACACCCCCAGTGTGAACCGTGTGAAATAAAAATGTGAAAAGCAGCTTTCCTGAGTGACATCCTCTCCTTTGCTGCACTTGATGTCTACCCTGCGCTGTTCGGGAGCTCAGAGCTGAGCGACTGGAATGGCTGGATACGCAGTTGTGTCTCTCTGAAGCCCCCCGCCCTTACCGGTTCTCTGACGTGTTCTTTGCTGTCCTTGGGGATTCGGGAGGATTGAGGAGACCAGATGGAAAGGGAGGCAAGAAACCAGCGTAGTGCTGGACACTCAAGGAATTCTGGAATCACAGTCCCACGGATTTGACATTTCCCGAGAACCAAGCACAATCCTTGGGTGACAAGGTGCTTCTTTGAAGCAAGATTTCCAGTAAGGAGACAGGGAACATATGTGAGGATCAGAATTCACAGTACGCTTTAGTACCTGTAGACCTAGGGATCCATGCCAAGCTCTCCCCCAGAATGGGAAGAATTCGCAGACAGCTCCTTGTGTTTGGAGAAAGCAGGTGGTTAAACGGGGGGCCGAGGTGGCTCACGGGGGCGGTGTGGCTCTCCCTCGGAGGGGACAGAGGAGCGGGAACCCTCAGCTTTCACTTCCTTTATTGGTGACCAGAAGCTGCCGTGATGTTGGGAACCACATCTGCTCCCCGAATGACTGCAGGAATGATAGCTCGCACCCAGAAAGCTCTTGTTGGTTTGAACTGATATTTTTGATTCTTGCAGCTGCAGACCTAACATTCCTTGAAACATTCTCAGCAAGCCGTGTTTACAATTTTAGGTGAAAACCCAGGAGTTCCCTTTCAAACTGCAGGAGGAGTCTGACTGGGAGAGAGTAAAAACAAGGGGGGGGGGAGAGAAAGATGGGGGGCTTGTTTATATGTTCCTGAGGCGTACTGTTCTCTCCAACATGTTTCTTTTTAGAACGGCCATTCTGTTTTGTTGTATTCCACACTGCTTCCGATATTTTCAGATTTTTCCCAAGCTACCTGGAGATGGTCCTTTATGGGAAGCTGCCATTCCAGGGCCTTTCCAGAAAATATTTTGGAAAAAAGGCCGCTTGGTTTTCCCGGACTGAGTAGGTGAACGATCCTGTGTGTTTCCAACACACGAAACAGAATAGCATTTGTCCTCAGGATCCCCCAGAGGCCGGGAGGCGTTTGTCCAGCCACAGCCTCTGCTCCCTGTTCTGCCTCTTCTAGCCCTGGCTGGGAGCTCATGCCGGCTCCCAGTGGGTGTCCTCTAAGAGGAATCCTTGGGGGTGGGCTGATGGCCTGGCTCTGCCGCTGAAGAGCAGGCTTCCCCCCTCTGGGGCTCCTTTTGCTGCGGTCCTCTTGGGGGGCAGCTGAGGGTTACTGCTGTGTCAGGTAATGAAGGAGTTTGTGTGGCCCACGGTGCTCCCATTGGTTTAAACAGTGTATTGGACCCGGCGAACTCTCAGTTTGCCTCCGGCGCTAAGATTTTGTGATTTCTGTCTCCTGGTCCCTGGCGAGGGGTCCCTCTGGACCTGGAGATGGAGTGGCGAGTTGTACAGCGCTTGTGTTCTACCAGGAGCCTGACTTCTCTTGGAAGGAACAAACAAACAAGCAAGAACACATGCGACGTGTCTGTGACCAGTTCTGTGGAGAGTAAGGAAGGGGGAAGGGAGTGAGGGGTGCAGGGTGGGGGCGGCCCAGGGCGGACAGGTAACTATGAAGGCCAGGTAAGGAATTAGGGAAATGATCTTCCCCGTAGGTGTGAAGGGTTTGAAGGAGCACGCTGTGCAGTTATCTGGGGGAAGAACACTCCTGAAGAGGAAGCTTCCCGTGCAAAGGCCCTGAGGTGGGAACACACCAGGGATGTGTGAGGAAAAGCAAAGCTTTGTTACGTTTAGTTGGGATATAAGAATGAAAGGGAGAGCTGTGGGAGATGAGATCAAAGAGATAGCAATATTTACCTCTATTTGAAAGACTTCATTAGGTTTCCTGGATGCAGAGGAAAACATAATTTCTCCCTGGTCAGTCTTGTCTGGAAGGCAGATGTATGTTCTGAGTGACAAATGCCGTAACAGAGGAGTGCACAGTGTGCTCTGTGAGGTAAAGGAGAGGTAGCACACATTCTGAACTGAGAGCGGAGGTTAGGAAAGGCTTTGTGGGGACCATGAGGCCAGGTTGATTCCTGAAAGAGAAACAGGAACTAACCAGGTACATCAGGGTTGTTGTCTGCAGACAACAGAACCCACTTTCGCTGACGTAAGTAGAGGTGCGTGGTTAAGAGGTACCGGCTTACAGGCCACCATGGAGTATCTGGGAACCAGGCTTGTTGCTGAAAAGCCATGACCCCTGGAGAAAAAGGAAAGTGTCCACCACCACCATGAGGTTCATGGCTGAAGGACCACTGACTCTGACTGCAGCTTCCTGAGATCCGTGATGACTAAACAGTACTGGGTCCCAGTGCCACAGCTGGCCCAGGGCCACCAAACATTGGCCTGTCATCTCACCAAGTGATCTAACCTGTCTATTCACGGACACCCTCATCTGCCTCACGTTAGTGCAACAAACACACTTGCAAACACTAGGTCACATACCAGTACAAATTCTGTACAGAAAAGCAGGCCAGAAGGCGTAAGAGAAGATGGTGAGTTATAGGGTCTGCTATAAATGAAGTGAAGGAAGTGAAAAGGAAAGTGAGAAATCCCCGAAGAGGGAAAGGCTGCTTTCAAGATACGTTGGCATACAGCCCTAGGAGGAAACCAGATTTCCCATGGCCTCCCCTCCTTAAGAGACACAAGCTCGCTTCATGATGTACTATGGGGAGGGGCGTGGATGTGTGTGTGTGTGTGTGCACGTGTGCCTGTGTGTGTTTGACCTCGGAGACCTTGGCCAAGTGACTTAACTTGTTTAGGACTTAGTTTCTTCTTTGTAATTCACTAAAGTAACACACTCACAACACCCAGGACTGCTGGGAGTGCAAATGAGTCTATGCATAGGCACACACCTCACGTAGTCCTGGGCACAGAGAACAGGTTTAACGTGGCTTCTTCTATCTGAAGGAGAGAGATCATGGCAGGTCATAAGGAAGGAGGGCTTGAGACAGATAAGTGGTGGCGGCTTTTACTGTCCTCTTTGAAGAGTCAGACTGTCCAGGTCAACAGCCAAAGGAATGAGCAGAACATAGGCTGGGACATTCATCCTTAATTCAAATATAAACACAATCCAACTTCATGTATACTTGTTGGCACCACTTTTCTTGAGAAAAA
Organism: Rhynchonycteris naso; assembly: GCA_037038555.1. Taxonomy (NCBI): domain Eukaryota; kingdom Metazoa; phylum Chordata; class Mammalia; order Chiroptera; family Emballonuridae; genus Rhynchonycteris; species Rhynchonycteris naso. The sequence goes on from CM073002.1 coordinate 145,367,769, forward strand.
AAATAAAAGCCAGTACAGAGATTACACATTGCATAGAATAAGTGTAACAGGGAGAAGCCTTAAAGTGGGTCACATAGAAATTCTATTCCATGCCAACAAAAGCAGCAGCTGTCTGGATTCAGGTTATCACCACCACCATCACCATCACCACCACCATCACCATAATCACCACCATCACCATCACTACCACCATGACCACCATCACCACCACCACCATCACCATCACCATCACCACCATCACCACCACCATTCATCACCACCACCATTCATCACCATCACCACCACCATAATCACCACCACCACCATCACCATCAACACCACTATCACTACCACCACCATCACCATCAACACCACCATCACCAACACCACCATCACCGTCAACACCACCATCACCATCACCACCATCACCACCACCATCACCACCATCACCACCACCATCATCACCATCACCATCACCACCATTATCATCAGCACTGCCACCACCACCACCACCATCATCACCATCACCATCACCACCATCCCCACCACCATCATCACCACCACCACCACCACTATCACTATCAACACCACCATCACCACCACCACCATCACCACCACCACCATCACCATCAACACCACCATCACCACCACCATCACCACCATCATCACCCTCACCACCACCACCATCACCATCACCACCATCACCACCATCACCACCATCACCACCACCATCACTACCACCACCACCACCACCATAACCACCACCATCCCACCACCACCATCACTACCACCATCACCACCACCACCATCACCATAACCACCACCATCCCACCATCACCATCACCACCACCACCATCACCACCACTATCACCATCACCATTATCACCACCACCAACACCATCATCACCATCACCACCACCATCACCACCACCATCACCACCACCATCACCATCACCACCACCATCACCATTATCACCATCACCATCACCACCACCATCACCATCATCATCATCATCATCATCATCATCATTTAAAATTAGTTTTATCCAGGTATTAGCTATCTGCAAGGAAATTGACCAATTTTAAGCATAAAATAGATGAGCTTTGACAAATAACTTCAGTTGTAACCAACACGATATAAAACATGCCATCACCTCCTAAGTTCACCCACACCCTGGTGAAACCTCCTGATACTTGGACCTGGGACTACACCGATTTTCTTTCAGTCACATTAGTTTTGATTTTCTAGAAGAGAAATCATACAATATGTCATCTTTTGAGGCTGGCATCTTCTGTTTAGTACAGCGTTTCTCAACTTGCTTGTAGCATCGTCCCCCTTCCCGTCAGCCCTTTAAGACATTTTCCCTGGTTGTCCCTCCTTATGAAACTTTAATACCACAGATAGGCTGTGCATCTGTTTATACAGTATATGTATACACATGTTTTATACATAAAAAAGAAGATTTTTCACATCTCAAGAGCAAACTTTTTTCCCCTTGGGGGTCCTATTGAGAACACATGATTTAGTAAGATGCTTTGGCTATTCAGTTATATTGTATGTATCAGTCGTTGGTTCATTTTTACTGCTGGGTAATTTTGGTTGTATAAAGAGACATTCACAGAATGAGTAAGAATAATTGTAAATGTGTTACAAAGGTCAGGTACTAAATACATAATTTCACTACTATTCTTTCCAAGAGTTGATCCTTGGTTTTACTGGTGTCAACAAACAGAACTCGAATTACATAATTGTTCAAGTCAGAAATCTGGGAATAACTGAGACACGTCTTTCCCCACAGACAACCCATCAAATCCTGTCAATTTCACCTCTGCCTTATTTCTTGAATCTGGTCTCAAGAGATCAGATTTTGCCATAACCCAGAACATTCTAAACATATAAAAAGATTTTCATTCTTATCTTTAAAAAATGAAAGAAAAAAAAAGAAACTCATTAACGGAATTTAAATAAATTAAAAAACTCTTGAATAGTGTAATTAAAAGATCACTAAATCTTTCATTTAGTAAATAATAAATTAGAATGTAGATGATGAATTAGAGGGGACTAAGACTATTTAGAGAGAGGACCTTTCAGGAGTCCCGAGGAAAAATAATTGTGCTTCTTTTAGGAATCTGAGTGTGGAGGAAGGATGGGAGACTTGGGAGACATGCTGTTTTCAGTGGGTTGTGTGGAAAGAACTGAGTCAAGGCCCTCTTGCTACGTGATATTATCTCTATGATGAGAAATTCGGGTATACTTGCCGCTTGCTTTCTGCTGCCTTGATTTCTCCAATTTTTCCTCCAAAGCCAATCAGTGTTTTACGTGAAGTGTGTGTGTGTGTGTGTGTGTGTGTGTGTGTGTGTGTGTGTGTGTAGTCTTGGACCATTTACTGATGAGTTGGAAGGAATTAGAGAATTAAAATCATATGTAGGTATTTTGTGTACTTAATGGATTCACTCAACTTTTCATCATCATCTGATGTCTTCCGGTGGTAGCTGTGGTGCTTGTATCCATGTTTCAGCGCCAGATGGTCCGCAATCCAGCTCCATGCGAACTCTCTTGACTCTGTACATATAGATCCGTGTCTCTGGGCAGGGGACCTCTGCATGAGGTCTTTAAACTATTAAGGGTTAAGGATCAATGACTTAACTGTGTTTTCAGCCTTGAGTATCATAGGACATAGTCTTCATTCTTGATGCACATTGGCAGGGCTGTGTGTGGGGGGAGCATGTACAAAGCCCTGGAAGTCTGTCAGTCACCCTGCCGCTTTGCCTCTTCCAGGTGACTTCCGCAGGATGGCTGCCCACAATAATTCCTCCTGCGACCCTATACTGACGCCCCATTTAACCAGGCTCTACGGCACAGTGCTAATTGGAGGACTGGTGGGGGTCATCTCCATTCTGTTCCTGCTGGTGAAAATGAACACCCGGTCCGTGACCACCATGGCGGTCGTGAACCTGGTGGTGGTCCACAGTGTCTTCCTGCTGACGGTACCTTTCGGTGTGACCTACCTCGTCCGGCGGAAGTGGCTGTTCGGGTTGCCTTTCTGTAAATTTGTGAGTGCCATGTTGCACATCCACATGTACCTCACCTTTCTGTTCTACCTGGTGATCCTGGTCATCAGATACCTCATCTTCTTCAAGCGCAAGGACAAAGTGGAATTCTACAGGAAGCTGCACGCTGTGGCGGCCAGCGCTGGCCTGTGGCTGCTGGTGGTTGTCATTGTGGTGCCTCTGGTGGTTTCTCAGTACGGAAGTTACGATGTGTACAGCGATGAGGATTGTTTTAAGTTTCACAAAGAGCTCAGACGTCCGTACGTGCAAGGCATCAACTATTTGATAGTCACTCTTTTTGTAGCCACCGCGGTCGTTCTCTTGGCCTTCCAGACGTTCATCATTATGTCCATGGTGCGGAAGATACGCCACTCCTTACTCTCCCACCAGGAGTTCTGGGCCCAGCTGAAGAACCTGTTTTTTATAGGGGTCATCCTTACCTGCTTCCTTCCTTACCAGTTATTTAGGATCTATTACTTGTACACTGTGGCACACTCAAGCACGTGTAACAACAATGTTGCATTTTATAATGAGATCTTCTTGAGTGTAACAGCGATTAGCTGCTTTGATTTGCTGCTCTTCGTTCTCGGGGGAAGCCATTGGTTTAAGCAGAAGATAATCGACCTGTGGAATTGCCTTTTGTGCCGTTAGCCACATGATCCAGTGTTCCAACTTGCTTCCCTCGTATTGGGGGTGAAATATAGGTAGAGGGAGGTAGGAGGGCTATTCTATGACTAGATTGAAACCATGTCTTGAGACAGCCAGACAAAAGGACTGTCAAATGTCAGAGCATTTGTCCTTGTCCTCATGGAACCCCTACCATCTCTACATGACGCCCATGTAAAGAGAGTGATGTCCAGTCCACCTGGAGTTGCAACACTGCGTCATTTTGCAATATGGAGTGTCCCCTTGGCCCGTCCAAGCACCATGGATCTGATGGTTTCTGAGTTTTCCTAGTTTATTTAGTTTCCTCTATCTGAAACACGGTCCTTTTTTAAGCTTTGGATGGGACTTAGCCCTGTTGTTCGTTCTTTTCATTCCACGTAAAACTTTTAGTAAATTAATTCTGACTACAAGTCAGCGGCAAAGCACAAACTTTACTTTGCTAACTAAATAAGACACTCCCCATTCAACTCACACCCTGACAAAAAGAAACAGATAAGAGGGGAGACCAGTTAAGAAACTTTTCTAGATTATCATACCTTTGGTAGGAAGTCACTTATCTAGAAATCAAAAGAGAAATAACTCCTGGTAACAAGGTTATCTAGGTTTATCCTTTGAGAGGTCAGCTTTAAGGACTTGAATCAACTCCCTCAATATCTCCCAAACTCATTTTAGAACTTACTAAATATATCTAAACGATGGTGAGAGGGTAACTCAGAGACTATCCCTGAGCAAGATGCTGCTAGACCTTAAAATGAGTTTCCAAAGGAAATGGTTAAATTTTTTCTTTTTCATTTCTGCGTTTTAAGAATTTCTAGACGTCTTGGTCCACAGTTCATTCAGATCTCCCTCGGAGAAAGAAAGCCATACTGAAATCTTTAGAGTTCACTTCAACCCATCAAGTCATGTGTCTTTAAATAAATGAGAACAATATTCTTTAAAAGTAAAACTTCTGAGAAATATGTAGGAAAATTGTCAAACCAGGAGATTAGGGTGCTAAGTTATTACATATGCCTGTGGGTTTTCTTCCCTCCTGCTCATATTTCTACTAGTTCCCTAAAAGTTTCATAATCTTGGAACTTTCAAAGAAAATGGTCCAGTTTCACGTTGAATGCTTCAGAAAACCTGACTCATTTCACGGTAGGAATAGAAGAAATGAATGAATGCTGGTAATTTTGTTTTTCCCCACAAGGTTCAGGATTGAAAGTTTTATCTTAATTTGTTATACTATATGGGTCCATAAATTCATGAGCTAAATAAGAAATACCCTGGTGAGTTTCTTTGATCACTAAAATTATAAGTTAATAGAAATTAGTTTCGGGGAAGAATAAAACAACAACATACTGCATACAACCTGTTCCCAGATATTTTCTGTTTTAAAATATTATGTGCCCTCTTTTCTTGTTTAAGGTATATATGTATTTTTTATCTCTTATTTGTATTCATTTGTCATTTTCCTTAGATATTTTTTTCACACTTTGACCCATAACATTTGTAAGGAAATTTCTAAGACCCATAAAATTTTAAAGAAAATTTGTAACACCCATAAAATTTCTCAGAAAATAATTAGAGTAAAATGTTTAGAACTTTAAAAATTATTTATGGGAAAAAAGACGCATAGACCAATGGATTAGAATATAGAGCCCATAAATAAACCCATGCCTATATGGTCACTATATGACAAAGGAGGCAAGAAAATACAGTGGGGTAAAGACAGGCTATTTAACAAATGATGTTGAGAAAATTCAGCAGACACACGCAAAAAAGAAAGAAACAAAACTATCTTTTTACACCATAAGAAGAATAAACTCAGAATGGATTAAAGGCTTAAATGTAAGCCCCAAAGCCATTAAACCTGTAGGAGAAAACACAGGCAATAAACTCTAACATTGTTCTTCTTCTGATCTACCTCCTTGGGAAAAGGAAACAAAAAATAAATAAATAAAAATGGGACTACTTCAAACTAAAAAGTTTTTGCTTGGTAAAGGAAACCATCAACGAAACAAAGACAACCTACTGAATGAGAGAACATATTCACCAATGATACATCTGATAAGGAGTTAATATCTAAAATTTATAAAGAACTCAAAACAACTCAGCACACACACACACACACACACACACACACACACACACACACTCATTTGAAAAATGGGCAGAAGACATGAATAGACATGTCTTTAAAAAGGACATACACATGGCCAACAGACATGTGAAAAGATGTTCAATGTCTCTAATCAGCAGAGAATTGCAAACTTAAACCACAATGAGATACCACCTCAGGCCTGTCAGAATGGCTATCGTCAATAAATCAACAAACAACAAGTGTTGGTGAGAAAAGGAAATTCTTGTGCACTGTTGGTAGGACTGCAAATAGGTGCAGCCACAATGAAAAACAGTATGGTGGTTCCTCAAAAAATTAAAAATAGAATTAACTTATGACCCAGAAATTTCACTCTGGGAATATAGCCAAAGAAATTCAAAAAAGATATAGGCACCCTTATGTTCAATGCAACATTATTTACGAACTATAAAACCGACCCCTAAAAGTATCATCGTCTTTCAACTTTATGTACAATAGCCAAGATTTGGAAGTAACCCAAGAGCTCATAAATAGACAATTGTATAAAGAGTATGTGCCACATATAGATAATGGAACTTTACTTGGATATAAAAAGGAGTGAAATCTTACTATTTGCAACAATGTGTGTGCAACTAGAGGGTATTATGTTAAGGAAGTAAGTCAGACAGATGAAGACAATGGAATCTAAAGAACAAAATAAACAAACAAACAAAACAGAAACAGACTCATGGATACAGTGAACAAACTGAGGGTTGCAGTAACATTGTACTAACTGTGTACGGTGCCAGGTGGGTGCTGGAAATATTGGAGGAAATGCTATAAAGTATAGATTGTCTAACCGCTATGCCTTTGCCTGAAGCATAAAAAATTGAAAACACAGGAAAAAGTTACGGGAATCACATAAAGTTTTCCTTCTTATATATATCTGTCTCACTATCATAATAGCTGTTAGCTTGTGCATTGCATTATCTCTTCCAGATTTTAAATATGTTGAGGTCAGACAATTATGCTTTTCTCTGTATTATATGCTGTCATGGAAGGGCTTATTTCTGTGGACCTGTAATAAATGTTACTCAGAATTTAGAAATGCAATATTATAATATATCTTACTTGACAGAATAAACAAAACTTTTCAATTTGCCTATGTTTCGTCTCTAATTATATTATAAAAATGAATCTCATATAGGAGTGAAGGTGACAATGGATTCTTTGCCCATTTTTAGAGATTACAATTATAAAATAGAGAAATTTAAAAAAACCAATCATTTATAATTGCATCAAAAAGAATAAAATAGAGATAAATTTAACCAAGAGGTGAAAGACCTGTACAAAAACAACCATAAGACACTAATGAAAGAAACTGAAGATACAAATAAATGGAAAGATATACCTTGCTCATGGCTTGGAAGAATTAATATTATTAAAATGCTGATACTACCTAGAGCAATCCACTGATTCAATGCAATCCCTATCAAAATTCCAATGGCATGTTTCCCGAAATGGAAAAATTAACTGTAAAATTTGTATAGAACCACAAAAGACCCCAAAACAATCTTGAGAAAGAAGAACAAAGCTGGAAACATCACATTTGCTGATCTCAAATTATTTTACAATGCTTTAGTAATGAAATAGTATACTGGCATAAAAACAGACACATTGATCAGTGGAACAGGACGGAAAGCCCAGAAATAAACGAATGCCTATGTGGTGAATTATTTTGTGCTAAAGGAGCCAGAAATATACCATGGGGAAAGGACAGTTTCTTCAGTGATGGTGCTGGGAAAACTAGTTATTTATTTAACCTATCTGTCTATCTAGAGACATACATACATACATACATATGCAAACACATATAGCTATATATATGGTTTTTGGAATTTTATGAAAACCAAATCAAAGTTATAGAAGCAGAGAGTATAACAGTATTTACAGGAAGCTATAATAGTGGGAGAAATGGGAAAATGTTGGTCAAAGGGTACAAAGTTATAGTTATGTCATATGAATAAGTTTAGAGCTGTAATTTACAGGCATGGTGACTATACTTATGACTGTACTAAATACTGGAATATGCTAAGAGAATAGATTTCAGGTGCACACAAAAACTGTGTGAGGAGATAACTGTGTGTAAACTGTGTGTAAGTGTGTGAGGAGATAATGTTAATTAGCTTGACTGTAGTGATCATTTTACTACGTATATGTATATCTAATCAGCAGGTTATATACCTTAAATACACTTAATTTTTATTTTAAAAATATTCTAACTGTACTATGAGCTTCCAATTTGTCAGATTGAAAAGACTCTCAATAAAAAGTGTACAAAAAGGAAAAAACGCAAATGTTATTTATTTTGTTAACACTAGATGGCAGCCCAGATTAACAAATTACATCTGCTTTCTAAACTTCCTGAATTTTAAGCCTAATACATTGTATATTTTAAAAAATGGGGGGCGGAGGGAGAAAGGAAAATGGAGTAAGCATAATATCTTCTGGGTTTTCAGAACCCTGCACTAGACCCTGTTTTGTTTTGAATAAAGTAATATTTCATAGCATATGCTGTGATTTTCTAAGTGGTGCCTTCAAGAAAAAAGTTATATTCATATTTTAAAATATTTTAAATTCCTACGTGCCTGTTGAAATCTTTTCTAATGCTCGCATCTCCTTTGACAGTTAACCCCATGGCCCCTTCTCTATTTGCCGCTAACAGGTAAATCTGAGATGTGTAACCGGGCTCAAGAGCCAGCATGGTGTTAGCAGCTGACTGTGTTAGAGATTGAGCAATTTAAATTCCTATTCAGTTAGTGTTCTATAGTATTTAGAAGTAACTAGATCTAAGCATAATGCAATAAATATATAGTTCATCAACCACCCATCGTTCAAGAGATAGCATATTATCATCATATTTGTCCGCAGTGGACTGAGGGTCTACCCTGTGCTGAAGGGGTCCTGAACGTGCCATTCCTACATGCACCACTTTGATGGAAGGTTTGCGATGAGCTGAAGACCACTGGGAGGAAGCCAACGCCAAAAGCCCTCTCTGCCCTGTCCCCTCCACTACTGGGCAGGGCGGGAGGATTCTTCAACACCAGAGACAATTCTAGACTCGTATCAGCACCGGGCAACCCACATCAGAAACCTTACTAAGATAGCACATATCTTCCCTTCGTTTCCCCCATTTTTATTACCTTCCCACACTCTGCCACCCCTGGGGACCTAAAGAACCCTCTACCTTTGTCTCGTCCCTTTTCTTTGTTAGGATGCCATGTAAGCCCCAGGTTCTGACCAGCCATGCTGTGTTCCCATGTGCACGCACCATGCCTATGCTAGTGTGTGAATAAACTCTGGTTTTCTCCTTAATCTGCGTTGTGCCAGCTTGTTTCACAGACCCAGACACTGAATCAAAGGGTGCAGAGGGATTTTTGCGAAGTGTCAAAGATGAGTAAGTTTCTATTTCTTTCTCTTAGGAACCTGCAGAGAGACTGATACAGAAGGAGGTAATTACAACAGGGAAAGATCGGGTGATAATAGTGATAAGCTGGTAAAGGTAGAGGAGTGAATAACTAACAGATGTGTGCGTGTGCGCGTAGCTTACCACTTGGAAAGATGACATTTGTACTGGTTCTTCAGTGACATCCAGGATCTTCCCCCCACCCTACCCCTCACCCATGAAGTTCTCATTTCATTTCTGCCCAGATTAACAGAGGAAGAAGACAGAAAGAGCAGAGATTTGCGGGACCATTTTATCTGAATCTGCAAGCGACTTCTCCCATGGAAAATGGTATTTGTTAAAGCCTGCTGCTGTGTTCTCTCATCTTGATAATGGTGTCTCTTTGCTCTCGGTGTTTTGCTGTTGCCCAGGAAAAAGCAGCTAACTCACTGTGGCTTGGAAGGGCTTTTCTGTCTTTTTCCTAAGTGCAAAGGCTTTCCACAGTACTTTTCTGTGCAAACGAAATTCTGATGCAGTGCGCTTCTGCATCCTAAAAAGGAGTCTAGGCTGTGTTCCCAAGGTGAGCCAGACGTTTCAGTCTCTGAGGTGTAGCTCTGTGCCCTTCCCATAGTCCACGTTGTTTCCCTGTGCAGGTTGTCACTTGCCAAGTTAACGAGGCCAAACGGGTGGACTGAGACTCCATGTGCCCAGGGATGTTTCAAATCTCCAAAGCACCAAATTCTAACAAGGCAAAAAACAAGTGTCTCTTTATCGTATTCATGTTCCAAAGAGGAAGAGGCGAATGCATTCCTATCGAATGACTTTCTAGGGATTGTTTGCAAAACCTGAATGCTGCCCTTTGCCCTCCCCTCCACACTCCCTCAAAAACCCCTCGTATCCAATGCTACACGGAAGAACTCGCTGGCTGCCTCTTCATCCACAGTGTGGATCCGTTCTCGTCTCCTGTCAGTGAATTCATTTCCACACAGACTAAGCAAGTTTCCAAGCTCAATGAAATCGACTTTACTCCACATTTATGAGTCTAGTCTGTTGTGCATCTTCCAACACTGTGCATTGTTATTAATGGGAAACCTGGACCATGCACGGAAAATATTAAAGACCAGGCTGGCCCTGACATTGGTTCCTCCATCATTGCTCTGTACGCTGAGTTACTTTTCAGTGATCTGAAATAAATAGAATTACGCGATATCCAAAAGTAATACTTCTGTAATGTCTGCATTTACTTTTTGGACACTCTAATACAGTACTTTGAACATTAAAATCCATATTCCAGAAAAGATGAAATAACACTGGTCTAAAACTTGTAAGAATTCTGTGCTGAATTTACCCAACCCACTTTGAGATATGGGCCAACTTTTCTTTCAGTTCCAGTGATCTACTTACTCCCAATTAATTAAAACTGCAGGGCTGAATCGGTGCTTGTGTGTGTGTGTGTGTGTGTTCAAATCAAAGTCTAGGACTTTCCCATCTCTAGGCTCCAGGCTTTTAGGAGAAAATATGTAAAAAGCTTTATGATTCTCTAAGAGTGGCGCAATGTAAAACGTCAGGCATTATTGCCCTGAGCAGTTTGTTTCCAATTTTGGAGTCTTTTATCCCTTTCCTAATAGAAAGAAATGATGGGTTCAGCGTTCCAGAAAAACGCCTATCTACACAAAATGTCGCAGTAAATTTTAGGAGAGCCAATGCTCCCCCCACCCCGTTACAGAATTCAGAAGGAATGTGTTTCCCCTGTACGGGGCGCCCTTGATAGCATGCCAGCCTCGTTCACCTGTAATTCAAGTCAGTCATTGAACAGGGCCTGCCTCAGTAACGGGGCAATAATGAACTCACACAGCTGCAAACGGGCTTGAATGTATCGGCTGCCTCCGCGTGGAACCAGCATCACACCCAGCAAAACAGTGCCCGAAACATGGCTTCGTGGTGTCCCGGTGTTCACCTGACGAATATTTGCAGGGCTCATGCTCTGCACCGGGAGTTGCGCTAGGCAGCAGAGCACAAAAGCTTCCACTTCCAGGGTATGAAAACTTAACATCGGGGCATTAAAAACAAGGAAAGAAGCAATCATGGTACCGGGTGACAGGTAGTCTGAGAGGGTTAGTAAGAAAAGAAGGGCACCTGGGAGGGCAATTCAAGATAGAATAAGAAATAGGTCAGTCCTGCGGGGTGCGGGGCAGTGAGCCAGGGCTCGAACCCACACTCTTACAAGTCAGCATTCTGCGAGCCTCCTTAGGGAGTTCCGCGGGCCCCGCCCTCAATCCCGGCTCCTGGAGCCAGCCCCTCTGGGGACCTATGCCCGCTCTTTACGTATGAACCTCCGCATCTCAGAATAGCATGCTTACTCCGCTCTTTACTTCAAGTTCTTGCATTTAGGCGTTGTTTTGTGATATTTCACTATAGGCAATATGGATTTTGCTCTTTACTTACCTCACGATTCCACCCTTGCCCCCGCACAAACATAGACATACACACACACCTCCAATCCTTCCAATGTATGTATGTTTATATTTAAATTTTGACTATGTCAATGCAATTATGTATAAAGGAATGGCTGGACCTTTCCTTATATATTTGGTGTCAATATTTGTTGCCCGATTTGAATAGTTTTCTCAGTCCTTATCATTAATTCGACCCAAAACTCTACCCCAGGTATGTTTCCTCTGAAGGTGTTCCACACGTTCATTATTCTACCAGTTTTCAGCTTCTGGAAGAACTCTATCCCTGAACCTTCTGCCTCTCTTCAGGCCGGTGGTCCGGTCCAGCTGACATCCTGGTACCTCCCTTGCCCACCAACTTGGGGTTCCCTTTGCTTCTTTCTTGATTTGGACTTCCCTTTTTATTTCTAATCTCTAGATCAATTAAATGATAAATTATCATCTAGGAAGTACTTCTAGAAGATAACGCATTTTTTTGGATGCTTCTTTTATGACCTTATCTCCCTAGGATCCTTTTTCCAATAGAATCCTTAGAAAGGTAGACAATGTAGAGAATTAGACATCATTTCTCCTCCGAATTTTCAGGTCATTGATCTCGTCTTTCTGCTTCCAGTGTAGCCGTTCAGAAGTTTCCAGCTGTTCTATTCTTGATCCTTTGTTTCTTTTTTCTTACTTAAAGCCTGTACAATCCTCTTCTTATGTCTGATTTTTCAAAATAATGAGCTTTGGTGTATACCCTTTTCATCCATTGTTTTCAGCTTTCAAAAAGTGCACAATCTAGTCAAAGAGCTAGCTACAGATAGGATATAAAAAACGTGATGTAAGGTAAATGCTGTTACAGTCGGAACAGAGAGAAAATTTTGTCTGGCATAAAAGGAATAAAATTCCACCCAAGTCAAAATAAAATGCTGAGAGATTGCTCAAATATAGGCCATAGAATAAGCAGCCAGGAAGACAGTTGCCCGTGTGGCATGTGGGGGAAGGCTAAGACGCCCGTGTGGCCAGGATGCAGCAGGAAGAGGCTCACACAGGGTTCCCCACGGGATGGTAACCAGTCCGGCTCTAGTTGGTCGGTATCAGACAGTAACTACAGCTTCCGACCTAGGAAAGTCAAGAGGCAGGTGTGACACGGTGAGATTTCTAGTTCAGGTAAAAAGCTGACAGCAGAGGGGCTGATATGGAAGTGGAGGACTGAAAATACCGGCGAGGCTGGTTAAGCAGCTCCTAAAACCACCCAAGTGAAAAAAAAGTTGGCCAGAACCCTCAAGTGTATTTAGAGGTTAACAGGTTAAAAAGTTCCCAAACTGAACATAGAAAACCAAGAAAAAATTTTTAATATTTACAATTTATTAAAAGAATGAAGCTAGATAAATAACTTTTAACACATAGAAATGACAAGGTATATAGTTAAAAACAGAGTTGTAACATTGTTTAATGACTTATAAAGGCAACTTTCATCTATAATAATTTGAAAGTATTAGCAAAATATAACATGGGAAAATAAATCAATTCTACCAATTATCACAATTTATATAAACTGTTAAGTTTCCCCCCCATGGACACCCAATAAGGGTAGCTTAAATCAACATTTTGTAACTGGGTGATATATATTCATATAATACCAACTAATTTTACTAGCCTGAAAAAACTAAGTGAAATATGGCCAAAAATAATCACCATGCATTCACAAAGCAGTTATAAACTATCTGCTGTGCAGGCAACTAATATTCGTTGAGCTTCTCCTGTTTTCCAGGATTATAGATGTAACAATTGTTACCTTACAGATTTGTCAAAACAAGTAAGACCCCCCCCCTCAAAATAAGTAAGACCCCTTTTATATAAAAGAAAACTAAGAATCAGATTGACAGGAACTTGCTCAATACCACAGTAACAAATTATATTAACTGCCTAATTTTAAGAGATCTATTTTTCACGTTTTTGTTACCACTAAGATTTTAGATTTTTTTCTTAAATTTGTGTGTGTAGATGCAGTTTTTTTATTGATATCACTGTCACTTATTTTTCCTACTTGTCCCCTGAAGGTTATCACTACATTCCTATTTCTTGCATATAAATTCTAATAAAACGTATGAGTGGGATGGATAGTATTAAGTACTACTCTATCATTCTGGAATTTTAAAATGACACAAGCACACATTTTCAAAAGCTACCCACATTAGATACAAACTGCCATTTCTAAAATATAGTAATATATATTTAAAAAATTGGTTTATAAATTATAATCTTAAATATAAGAAAGATGTTAAGAAGCTTAATGACTATGTACTATGATAGTCAGCTACATATAAGATACTGAAATACATACTCTCTTAAGTTTTAAGTACCTCTCCTAAGAACTAGGTTAAGGGGTGGTTCCTTATTCAAGTTCAACTGGAGTAAATTATAAAAGGAGTATTTTCCTGTTATTATGGATGACTTTAGCCAAAACGTCAAACACAATTCAATAAATATTGAGGACAATCCAATAGCTAATATCAAATTATAGCCAACACCAGTATTATGTAAGAATAGATTGCCTTATAGAAAAGTTGTTCTATTAAAAGTCTCTGACTAGAAAGGGAAGGATATAAACAGACTACATCAGAGATCTGGGAAGGGTCCTTATTTTACAGAATAGAGACTGACACTGGCTGGCTAAGTACCAGCGACTTGCCTAAGTCATATGTCAACAGTAGGACCAGGGTGATTCCTGAGCCTGACCTGTATTCTGGGCTACTCTGTGTGCTTTCATTTAATGACAAAATCATACTTCTCATTCACTATATTTTAACTTTAATTTGGAAAGTTATCAAGTAATAAAACTTATCTATAAGCCAACACTACTCTTCTTTTTCTCAAAAATGAGAATTATAGGAACAGAATGTGGTTCATAACATCAGAGCACTTTCTTAGCTTCAACAGGATAAGAACTTTATGCAGGAAAGAGTTCACTTTACACATAATTTGGTTTGGCTACCAAATACTGATATAAAAGTCAGAGCCTTGAGGCTTCTTTATATCATAGTGACTTCGTATGTTGTGAAATGGTTTTCTATAATCTTGACATTTTCTTCAGAGAGCCAGTTCTCCTGTTTCAGCCGCCTTATCAGAGCTTCCAAAGACTTCAGTCTCTCTAAAGCCTGTTGCTCTTGTAGCGCGAGGGGCATTATCTTTGAATGTAGTTTAGACGCTTTCTGCCAAAGATGTTCCTTGTTAATGCCCTGTCTACAGTAAGAGTGTTCAACCTGTAAAACTTCTGTCCAGTAGTCTGCGTCCTTATATAACGAGTCTTCAGTGCCTATGTCTTCCTCTTGCACGGTTTCTTTTTGGGCAGGGACGAAAGAATTAATTGTAGGTTTGCAATTTTCTGTGGGTACAAAAATGGCAATTACAGATTCTTTATTTGCGTTTAATTCTTTGACTGTTTGAGTAATTGTGCTGAGTACGAGTGGATTTTCCTGTGCTGACTTAATTTCTATGGAATTATTTGCGACATTTGCGTTAGTATGATTGGTAGTTATTTCAAGCACTTCTTGGGTTCCCCAAGACGGCTGCATACCTTCTGAATTCGAAGTTGTCAACGTAACAGTTGTAGAATTTAGACTCTCAAAAGATGTGTGGGAACCACCCAAACCTGTGTCTTGGTTTACTGGTTTTCCAGAATCTTGTTTAACTAGATTCAGAGTTAATATGTTACTGTGTACACTTCCTGTTTTTGGAGCTGGTGGTTTTGCCAACGCAGATGAAAGGAGTAAATCTGCATGTTCAGGGAGGACATCTGTGTTGACCGTAATTTCCTTTGGCTCTTTTGATGCAAACGATTCTTGTGATTTGGCTTTTGGGCACACTTCTTTCTCATCGTCTACTTTTTTCTTCTGACAGGATTTTTTGGAAGGGCCTTTTACCTAGAAAAAAATATTTTCAAATTCTAAGAAAAGTTGTCTGTTTCAGGCTTATTCTCTTATTAGTCAGCTTCCTAGTTAGTTGAATACCTTATTACAACATTAAGCAGTATATTGGCCAAGCAAATGTATTCAGTTAAAAGAAATGTTCTAACTATATAATAACTCAGACAGACTTTAGAGTATTATTTCAAAGCGTTAGCATCGTAAATATATGATGAGAACGTTTCAGATCATTTATAATACCAGTAAGAAAACTCCTAGATCATTAACTCGTGATAACATAATAACTTATGTATGCTATGTTTTTGTTCCTCTTAAGCTAAGCTTCAGAATCGCTGGAAGTTTTAAAAGATTATCAGTTTTAGTAAAAGCATCAGCTAGCTTTCCTCTTTCTCAAGTGTCTGTTTTCCCATCACTTATCTTGCTCTCTTCCTCCCTGCCACCCTGCAATTGAGCTCCCTGATCAGCGTGACCCCCTCTTCCGACGCCCTGCCTCCATCCAATACCTGACTGTCTTCAGGCAGAGAAAATATGGTTGGAACTGCCGTTTGTTTCAAATACCGGATCCCCCATCTGACGTCAAGAGAGTCGGGAGTAAAATGGTCACTGCACAGGAACTGGTATTTACTGGGCATCCACGAATCCCGTTTCATATTCTTCAGCCATTTCTCAAGTCTTTCTCTGTCATGTAGAGGAAACCTGAAATTAAAAAAGGAAAACGTCGCTCTACATTTTTTGCCGATTCCCAGAGCTGCATTTACAGGTAATTCACACAGCAAGTGCTGCGAAAGCAAGGCAGCCCTCCGTGCACATAAGAGTATCTTTGTGATCCTTCCACTACATCCCCTGCGCGGCGAAGGAGGCCGTGAGGGCTGTGCCGGAGCAGAGCCGCTGCTACGACATCACTCAGAGGCCCTTCAAGTAAAACATACAGTCCAACAAAAAATAAAGTCTATTCATCTTTTCTGTGTCTTATATCCTATTTATATTATGTTGTGCAGTTTGCCTAGGACGAGTAAAGAGCTTTGTAGAAACTACTAAGTCCCACTCAAATGTATTTCATACTAACACTAAACATGAAACGACTTCTTGTCTATAATTTTAAACAAGTGTTAAGCTTTAGGCTCTTATTTATTTTAATATTTTCAAAACAAGAAGTTAACTCAAACAAATGGTTGGGATGACAATAAAATGAATACCAATTCTTATAAAATGTTAATATTCCATTCTTTTTATCAGAATCACCTTCAAATTCTACCCATATGTAATTTAGTCCAATATTTCTACATTTTTATAACCAATGTACTGGACATTCTAAAACTCAAGTTCTGAAAGCGAGACGGACACAAGAAAAGAACAAAACAAATCCTCAAAAAAGAAGAGACTCAGACATATTATAATATGAAACAAGTGAAACAGAAAAGACAGAAAGACAAGACAGCTCTTTGCACTGACCATGACCTTGATTTTAGAATTGTGCTCTAACAGACCGCAATGTTTCCCATAGGCAAAACTAGACTAACAGCAGACTTCTACAGAAAACTTCTTCCTAGCAGTCTACCTTGGTTTGGGTTACACTGAATTCCACAGTTAACAACACCTTGTTTTCCTTTCAATGATTTTACAAGAACACATTGCAAAACATGTATTACATAATAACCTCCGTTTTTTTATTTTAATGGTAACAACGTAAGGTTTCTCAGAGAAAAAGCAGTTATACATTCCGCCAATCCCAATACTTGATGCTTTGTCATTAGGGAACAGGGAGCTTCATGTCTCAGGTCAAACAGGCGTCACAAAGTAACTGGTGAAAAGTGGAAGAAAGTAAGAGGCAACCAGGTTAGAGCCCTGTGAGTTAGTTTTAAATACAAGAGTAAAGGGAAATAGAGTATTTTAAATACGTTGCTTCTCATTTCAGGATGCACTGTCAAGTGCCATTTTCTCTCTCTGCACGGGAAGTGTGAATTAGGTGGATTAGTAACTCCAATACGTTTACAGATAGAAGAGGGATCACAAGCACAGCCAGTTTAAATTATCTGCAGGTCACTCAGCTACAAGGTCGTGGGGTCAGGATCTGAACCTGTACCACGTCTGCGGTCCTACGGACTGCCCGCAAAAATTAGGGGATATTTCAAACGGAATACGAAGTGATAAAAAAATAAAGAAGCATTTGATATTTTTTATGAAACAAGAACATCAGAAAAACAAACGACACGTCAAAGAAAGTTTGGCTATGCAAATGAGATGCCAAACCAACTTGTATCTCATTGGTGAAAACGCCGCACTGTACAGAAGGCTGCAAGTCCTGGGGTATCTGCAATCCCCGGTCCCCGCACTCTTGTGAGCAGTGTATATTAAGGACACACTCCTCCCGGCCTTCTGCACAGAAACGAGGAGGTACTTGTGTGGCCTCACGGAAACCCTGGGGGCCCCAGAAAGGCCCTGCCCTCCCCGCCCTCACTGACCGTGGCTGTGGGACTAGAGGGCGCCCTCCCGCTCGGCAGGTCAGGTGAGGTCGGCCGCGCTCTGTCCGCCCCGGACCAGGCGTGTCCAGGCGGCCGGAGCTCCCGCACGGACGGGCCGCGCCCGCAGACCCCCCGAACCCCGGCCCCACACGCCCCAACCCCGCCGCCCCAATGCCAGGCTGACGCTCCTGCTCCAGGGACAACTCACGGGTAAAAACTCAGCTTCCGGTCTTGATTGTTGCGTCCCCGGCGGTTCTTGCAGCAAACTGCAGCGCAATAGCGCGGCATCGCTCCGGCGCAGCCCCCGGGAGCCCAGGCCGCCTCCGGATCTCTCTGGGCCGTCCTCGCTGGGGCGGGCCGAGGAGGTTAGGCGCCCCGCGCCAACACGCCTGCGCAGCCGCTAGCGGAAGACGCCGCCAAAGTTCAGTCACTTCCGTTTCTGCCTGCTTCGGCACCGCCCCCCGAGGGGCTGGGCGGGCTAGGTCCGGAAGTGACGCACGGGTCGAACGGCAACAACAGTTTTCCACGTGCGCGTAGGGCGCCAGGGTCACGTGGGGGGACGGAGCCAATAGGAGAGCGTTTCGTGTAGGTCTTTTAGGGAGGTGGTGGCGCCAGCCGCGGTCGCGCCAGTGGGAGCCGTCGGAGAGGGGACGCAGTGGCGGTGGTGGCGGGCGGAGCGGAGGTCGGTGTACCCGCCGCGGCGGGGTGTGCGCCGGCTCCTCGGGTCCGCGGAGGCCGGAGTGAGGGGCCGGTTGCAGCCACAGCGGCCGTAGGGAGCGGGGTTCTGATCGTCCCCGCGGCCGGGTCGGTGGGCCGCCTCGGCCTTGTCCCCGCGGGCGCCCCGGGGGGAGGGTGTCGCACCGTCCGGAGCCGTCGGGCCGGGGTTACGCCCGCGGGTTCCCCTGGGAGCCCGAGTCACCGGCTCCGCCCGGGCCCGGCGTCTCCCACCGGGGACGCGGATAAGGTTGACGGCGCGGGGGGAGTCTCGGGCCGGGGACACCGCTCCGGGGACCCACCTGTGCGCCTGGCCGGCGGCGGGCAGCCCAGGAGCTTGGCCTCCATCTCGGGCACCCATGACGGTGACGAAGCCTCGGAGGAGCGCCCCGCCTGCCCATCGGGCTCGGGACGGCGTCTCCCCACGCCCGGGCCGCAGGTGCTGGGGCGTCCAGGTCCGAGTCCCCGCAGCCGCCCGAGCGGGGGTCCCGGGTGACTCCTGCCCGGGCGGAGAGGGCGGCCTTGGCGGGAATCCCGCGTCCTGTGCACCTGCGTCCCCGTGCTTTCTGTTCAGTATTGGGGACACGGGTTCAGGTAGTGGTCGCATTCTCGTGTGGCCGCGCAGTCGGTGTCCTGAGAGGGAGGCTCCGTCTTACAGCCGGGGTGGGTGCTTTCTCGGTTTGGAAGGTTACCACTGATTTAGACACTGAGCTGTTCACCTTGGCAATGCCCCCCCCCTCCCGTGAAGTTCAACTCCCTTAGAAGGTGAATAAAGATTGGGATCTTTTAAAATAACGTCTGGATTTTCCATCCTGTCCTGCAGTGCTTGCATAGGGTGGGTCTTCAGCGTTAACTGGTAAGAAAGTCAGTCAGTGGATATTTCTGTGTGCACCGTGTGTAAGGTCCGGAGTGTTAATGGGAAGGCAAAAATTTTTTCTTATTTTGCTTGAGTTATATTTGCTCTTAAAACGGTGACAAGCAATTGAATGGTAATGAGGCCCATATAAAGGAAATGGCATGGGGACAGGAACAGCGTATCTTTTCTCCTTAAAGTTCATTGGCTTTCTTTTGAAAGAAGATGTCTTAAGATTAGCTCTGTGATAAAATTCTTTTTCTTTTCTCTTTTTAGGATATTAGAAATGGCTACTCCCCAGTCCGTTTTCATCTTTGCAATCTGCATTTTAATGATAACGGAATTAATTTTGGCCTCCAAAAGTTACTATGATATCTTAGGTTTGCCTAAGTCGGCATCAGAGCGCCAGATCAAGAAGGCCTTCCACAAGCTGGCCATGAAGTATCATCCCGACAAAAACAAGAGCCCTGACGCGGAGGCTAAATTCAGAGAGATTGCAGAAGGTGAGCCCGGTGGGAGGGCGCTGGTGGTCACTGGTAGAGGGCAGTGAGAGCCGGGAGTGTTCTGTGCATTTGAGGACTTGGGAGGTGGGAAGGGGTGGGGCTTCATTTAAATACAGTGAGATACTTGAGACTATTATGACAGATAACTGACTTAGAAGGAATGGATGGTGGTGTATGTATTGGTATGTTTTCATATGAGCATACAGATCTAAAAATGTGGAAAATACCTTTTTATTATTTGTAAAATTGCTTATTATTTTTATGTCATAACAAATTTTTGGTATCCCAGATTTATAAACTGATTTATGAAACAGTATTTGAGTATAGTGATTAAACATAAGAATATTCAATGTAAAATAATTTAGACTGAAATGCCTTGATTTTTTTTTCACTGAATCTACATTACAAAGCCACATTTGCCTTTAAAAGGGAAGCCTGAAACAGATTTTGACTTAAGATGGTCCTAAAACAAGTTTCATCTCCTGAGCATTCAGTGTTTAGTGCTGGTTGGAGTTAACCAAGGAGGTCAGAGGTAAACATTCATTTCAATTAGCAAAGAAGTGAAAAATCTAAATTTCTCCTTAATTTGTTATATTTGACCATCAAATTCTTTAATGCAGGTAATGATTTTACACAAATAATATGAAGACTTAACTCTAATTGTTGCCCACATTTATTTGTAGTAATGGTAGCATTCATTGGACAAAAACTTATTGGCTGTTTACTAGGGGCGTGCACTGTGCTAACTGCGGGTAGTATGCAGCGAACAAAACAAAGTTCTTTCTTTTTGTAACTTTGATTTTAACTACTATTTTTGTATGTTTTGGTTTTACTTATAACGTAAAATTCTCTAAAATACAGAGTTGAATTTACTTACTTGAAGAGGTTTGGATAGATGTAAATTTAATTATCTTCAGCTACTAAAGTGTTTTTATTTCTTTCAGCGTATGAAACGCTCTCAGATGCTACCAGGCGAAAAGAGTATGATGCACTTGGACACAGCGCCTTTACTAATGACAAAGGACAAAGAGGTAATGGAAGTCCTTTCGAGCAGTCATTTAACTTCAATTTTGATGACTTATTCAAAGACTTTGGTTTTTTTGGTCAAAACCAAAACACTCGGTCCAAGAAGCACTTTGAAAATCACTTCCAGACACGCCAGGACAGTGCCAGTAGACAGAGGCATCATTTCCAGGAGTTCTCGTTCGGAGGCGGACTGTTTGATGACATGTTTGAAGATATGGAGAAAATGTTTTCTTTCAGTGGTTTTGACACCACCGGTCGGCACACCGTACAGACTGAAAATAGATTCCACGGGTCTAGCAAGCACTGCAGGACTGTCACTCAACGCAGAGGGAACATGGTCACCACGTACACTGACTGCTCAGGACAGTAGTCCAGCCTTCCCTGTTCTCACTAACCCTGACTAGTGACTATTCTTTACCCTCTAGGATGCAAAACAACTTTTTGCGAACTATTTTGACAAGTGCATGATTTCATTTAACTTGATAGAGCTGTTAACTATATTTAAATTGTTTTTGGCAAAGTAAGCAACATTCAGGTAGTAGATTATTAATTTCCCTAATTAGAAAAGGTTCTTGAAAAGAAAGAAAAAGGTATAACTTTACCTGTTTTTTTTTTTTCTCCATCTGCCCTTGGGCTTATTAATGTGTCCAGTTTTATTTCCAAGAAAAAAAATGAGTTTGCCTGATACATATGTAAATTGATTTTGGATTTACATTGTGTGCCCTTGAATGATTTTTGCAGTGAACGTTTTGCTAACTTAAAATTGCGTGCTCTCAGCACTGCTGACTCGGGTTTCTGCGTGTCCACGGAAGCATGTAATGAGTGTGGTTCAGCAAAGGGCAGCAGCCCCTCGGTAAATTTCCACTGAAGCTTCAGACAGGCATGGCTTAATCTTTACCACAGAAGCATGCCTTTCTGCACTCGAATGGAGGGAAGGAAATGTTTGTGTTGCTCCGAGTCGTTTAGGCCAAAACAAAGTTGAGAACTTACGGAATAAATATTGCCAAGAGATTGTTACGTGTTTGGCCCCTGGCTGATGATTTTATAATGTTGGAATCATAGCTGCATCTTCTCACATACCTTTATTCATTGTTCGTTCTTCGTGTTTTCATGTGGATTTACATCTATTTTTCCGTTTGTGTGGTTCCCCTTGCACTCACCTTTATCTAGCAATGGACTAATACCTCATTCTGTTTGTAAAACAGCCAGTAATTTCTGCGCAAACTTACCATGTGCAATATTTTTAAATCCTAAGAAATGTGTGCTTTTGTTTTCAGATACTTATTTCTTTAGTTCTGCACTTTGCCTCGTTATACTCCATATGAGTATTAATCCTATGGATACATATTAAAAGTAGTAAATGTCTCACAACATTGTTTTGAGAGAGAAATATAATATTTACAATATAATGTTCTCTGTTGTCATTTTTGTTGTTGTTAAATGTCAGTTCTGCTGTTTTGGAGGTGTCGTGTCAGTAGAAGCATTGGGGCTCCTCACGCTGATCGTAGTCACATTCCAGAAGTTACTCTCAACTATCCTGAAAACCCTGACATGACCGGGTTTCATTGCTATCCTTTTCCCCCCACAAATTTTGTATCTTGAAGATTTTGTTAACTATGATTTTGGTGTATTTGCTTGCTCGGAGCAAGTATTCCTGCCACTGAGTCTTTCCACTTTTGGCCTTTTTGGGAAAGAAACAAAGATTTTGCATAAAGTTCATTTGTTTATCATCTGCATTTTGAAAATTGAAGAACGTGTATTTATTTTATTATATGTATGTACCTTAATTTCCTGGAAATTAAGTTTAGTTATCTAACTTGTTTTTCTCATTTTGAACATTTATTTGGATTCCCTCTTTTTTTTAACCTCCCTTTGACTCTGAGGAGGTGGCCCGGGAACCTCCAATCTGTAGCCCTTCAGTGGGAACACAGGCAAGGACGTGGGACTGTGAGTGGCCTCGACGGCAGCAGGCCGTCTTACAGGACTGAGCCCCGAGCCTGTGGGAGCGGACGCTCTCCTGAGGAGGCAGTGTCAGAGGGGAGTTGGATTGTGGAACACCCAGCCAGTGTCTGGAGCGTCACTTGGTGGCTTCAGGGTAGACCTCCCCGGAACGCTGTTTTAGTGGGATTCCTTGAGCTTCCAATATGCTGATCTACATTTTGAATTTTGAGTAAGATACTAAATATTGATTGCCAAATTCAGTGGACCGTGGGGCCACTTCACTCAGCACCCTTGGCCACATCCCGGTCAAGCCTGATAAGTGCTGGCCTAAGGAAAACGGCAGCCATGAGTCTAGAACAAGGGCGTGGACACAGAGCAGAACAAGGGAGAGGGCCTGTGTTGCCCTGTGTTCCCATTACCGTCTCCCTGCCTCCAGCTCTCAGCTAGTTGGGTTCACTATGGCCAGAAAATGGCTATCCTATCAGACCATGTGGACGCATTATGATCTTACTTAGTCTGGTCTACATTTTATCACCATGCTTTCCCTTTGATCACTGCCCTAGCGATTAAAATAAGACTGGGTTTTGTTAGGGCTATTTGAAACCTAAAAGATGTCATCAAGCTAATCATGACAGTACAATGTAAATGAAAAGCTTTCTTATTCTCAAATAAAAACTAGTAGGGTTGCTAAATTGTATTTTTAAAATAAGACAGTATTTGAGGACACAGGAATCAAAATGTGACTGTTAGGGTAAAGAGCAAATCATCCTTATAGTTTCATCCTGTTGCTAATTGGACCAGTGTTGGCAGCTGGTTGCATCAACTTCTGACAGTTGAAGTAGTAAATAAGGGATTTCTAGTTAAGGAGTAATAGAATCACTCACACCTATACATGTTTTTCTTGGTGAAATATCCTTTGGCTGTGTCTGTGGTAAATTGAAACATCAAAGTTCTCATATAAATGAACATCACAGTCTTTCACAAATTATTTTTATTCACATCTGTGCCTAAGTAAAAACATCTTATTCCCAATGTAAACATAATAGAATTTCTAGCAAGCGTTAGCAAGATGTTCTCATGATGGTTTGGGAGAACATGGGATTCTTTTCTCCCACCCCCTAACCCAGTGACGGGCAATCTTTAGAGCTTGGTGTGTCAAAATTCGCCAAAAAACTGAGCATCACTTGGGTGGTGTGTCACTTGGAGAAACACGGCCTCACCGGAAGTCCCAGAACTAGACGCTCTGTGCCGGAGTTCTGTTGATTTGGCCTCCAGACCTCCGGCACAGAGTCTACACTACAGCAAATGTTTTATCCTCGGCTACTGCACCTGGCCGTGCCCGAGCCCAGGATGAAACGTCCTTCTCGGCATGCGGCCCCATACTTCTCTGGTATGCAGCTGCGTGTCATCGAAAATGGCTACGTGTGTCAGTGCTGACACGCGTGTCATAGGTTCTCTATCATGGCCCTAACCACAGAAAAATGTCAATTAGAAGAGGGTGAGCAAGGGAGGAGCCCAGAAAACCAATTCTGTGAAAGCCGCACAGTGTTGCTGGGAGAGTTGCAGAGGAACGAGTATGTTGGTAGGAAGTGGGGTCAAAAGGAGCTCCCCTACACTGGGGCAAGAGCTAGTCCTCCCGCCCTCTGAAAAGGAAGGCCTGGCATTGAAGTGGCACGGAGCCATGTCTTCTGAGATCTGACGGAAAACGCCTTCTGAACTTAGGACTTTATAACCGGATAAATTATTAATTGAAGGTGACACCAAAATAAAGGCATTTTAAAAAAATGCAAGAACTCCAATATGACCACCCATGCATATCCTTTATGAAAAAGAAAATGTTTCCGGTACCACGTACAAGCAGAGGTACAACATGGAAAAGGAGACAGGCAGCTCTCCTGTGAAATTCAGCTTGTTACTTCCGATAAATCACATTCAGGATTACAAAGAGAAGAGTCCAGTCCTCTTCTAAAACATCTTCCTAATGGTGAACAAATACATCATACAGGAAGTACAAACATCCAACACCACTATGTGAGTTTTAATATTCAACTTCCCCTCCATCCTCCTAAGTCAGCTTGTTACTTCAGACTTGTACACACCCTCCTGAACGAGAGAGAAAACTAGGAAGAAACAGCATTCGTTACAATGCGGCACTTGGGAATTTCTCATTTGGAAAACAGACTTGGTTTGTTTCATGGAACAAAGTTTCCAAGGAAGTTGTTCATATAAGTGGGTTATAATTGTTTTCCGGTCAATCTATAAACAGCTCACAAAGACTTAATTACATTTATAGGATAACGGAAGGAGAAAGGCGAGGTCAAGGCATGGTGGAAGAAAAGGTCAGTGTGCTGATTCCATTATCTTCCATGGCAGGTAATCAAGTGATGTTGATAAGTTGAAGGCTGGCAATGTAAACACTTTCAGCCCCTCGCTGCTAACAGACGCTGGTCACATGATCATTTCCCATTCTGAGGAGGGAGACTGGAAGGCCAGGGAAGTAAGACTTCACGTTTCACATCAACCTGTAACGTTTGACTTTCTGTTGGTGGACGCCTTTTTTCCCTACGAAATACAAACAAAAACCCGAGGTATCAGGATATCAGCAACAAACGGGAAACCCCTAAATTAAATTTACCCAAGCCATGGTAGCTTCTTTTCTGTCCTGGTTTTGATCTCTGTGTTGGCTTCATCCTGGTGGCTGTTAGGAGCTAGGAAAACTTCTCTAGAATCCCTTCAGAAAACTTTCCTTCTCATCTGATTGACCAGAAATGTTCTATGTTAATACCTGTCTACACCCACACCAATCACTGTTAAGGGGCATGTGACCACCCTGGTTGTAAGTAAGGCCAGGGGCATGTGACCACCCTGTGTGTGTAAGTAAGGCCAGGGGCCACTGCCATCCTGACCATTCCCATGCAGGTTCTCATGGGATTCAAGCAGACCGTAAAGAAACAGTGGAGCCAAAAAATGGTGGGCCATTCCTTTATTAAAGTCTCACACTGGCCGACGAGCAAACACGCAGGAAAAACACTTCCCTTTCACTCAGGGCTCCCAAAGCCACTGACGCATTCTCCGATTCCACAACCAGGAATATCTTCTCCGGTTCCTCTTAGAACCAAATGCCCCACCAGTCTCAGCAGAGCTCAAAAAAACCCCTCAGCTCTGGTTCCCCATCTGCACACCTTCTCTTTCTGCACAAATTGGCTTCTTCCTCAGCCCTCTGCATTCTCTCTGCTCTCCCTGCAAAACGGCTTCTCTCTCCCTGCCTCTTCTCCTTCTTCTCTCCTCAAAACTTTCTGGCAAGGAAACCTCTCCTGCAGCACACATTAGCAGGACACTGGCCCTTCCCAGGCAGGAAGGTCATTTGCAGTTTCACAGACCTCATATACCTGGCGCTGCCCAGCCCCCCATGCAAACTATAAGCGAACAAACATAAAAATCATATTTTACAAACTTATTTGACCAACAGTGTGGGCCAGTCAGGATCCCCCACTGGAGCTGGGGCTGGGCTAGTCTTTAAAACTCATGATCTGCTGGGAAAGTGTTGATACGTGGAGGAAAAGGTGCTCTGTTAGAGAAGACTTAGGAGGATGGAGGGGAAGTTGAATATTAAAACTCACATAGTGGTGCTGGATGTTTGTACTTCCTGTATGATGTATTGTTTTCCATTAGGAAGATGTTTTAGAAGAGGACTGGACTCTTCTCTTTGTAACCCTGAATGTGATTTATCTGAAGTAACAAGCTGAATTTCATGCCTTACTAATCTACTATTCAGGATATACATAGTTATTAAGGTACTAAGTAGGCCTAACCACCTATTTCATATCTGTATATCAAAATATCCTTCAATAGTTTGCATTCATCCTTATGTAAGCATTTAAGAGGGGAATGATTTGCTAGATGGTGTTCACTAAATTAGAGAGCTGTCTCTTTCATCAAAGTCAGGGCTACTGTAATCTCTTTTTGGCCCATAAACCTGACCAGAGCCTTTGCCTGCTAGTTCTCTCTGTCTGTCCCATCCTACCTTAGTCAGACCTCAATCTCCCTCATTTGTTTGAACACTGGCTTTGAATACTTAACTTCTGGCCCGCAGGGAGTCAAATCCACACCTGCATTATCTCCCTCAGCCTCATGGCAGAGTGGCGGGGGGTGGGGGGGGCGGTATGACACATTTTGCAATTATCACTCACTAAATTGGCAGTTGAAGTCAGTATGGCAAGCACTTTCAACTATTCAATTTTTAAAATTTAACTTCCTATCATTTCATATAATCACTTAAAGAAGCATTACATGATTCATTACATAAATTAGGAAAAGGCCATTAAAATAGAATTTTCTGCTGATATATCACCATTGACTTAGTTACAAGCAAATGTATTACTACGGAGATAATTATTTTTAAATGCAGCATTTTCTTGCTTTCAGTGAGTTTTACCTTGGCATTTTTTCCATTGCATTTCGTATTTCACAATTAGAAATGGAACAAAGTGATGGTTGGGGTCTGTATTCATTCTTGTTTAGGTAATACCGATTCTCACTGCCTCATATATAGACCAGGACTCTAGGCCCGTGATGGCGAACCTATGACACGCGTGTCAGCACTGACACGCGTAACCGTTTTCGATGACATGCGGCCACATACCAGAGAAGCATGGGGCCGCATGCCGAGAAGGACGTTTCATCCTGACTCCCGCACGGCCAGGTGCAGTAGCCGAGGATAAAACATTTGCTGTAGTGTAGACACTCTGTGCCGGAGGTCTGGAGGCCAAAACAACAGAACTCCGGCACAGAGCGTCTAGTTCTGGGACTTCCGGTGAGGCCGTTTTTCTCCAAGTGACACACCACCCGAGTGATGCTCGGTTTTTTGGCGAATTTTGACACACCAAGCTCAGAACATTGCCCGTCACTGCTCTAGGCCCACAGAGATCTGGGATATGAGATATGGAGAAAACCATTTTTCTTTGCTTCACTGTGACGGCCATGATCCATTTATCTCTGTTCCTTTCCCTGTGGGCCCACGGTCAAGGCACGTCTGAAATAGCAATCAGGGAACAACTAAGGTGTTACAACAAGTAGATACTTCTCATCTCTCTCCCTTCCTCTCTCTCTCTCTCTCTCTCTCTCTTGCTTAAAATATTCTCTTGGTATATGTCAGTTGAGTTGTATATAGTTCAAGATGTGCTATTTGTTTTAATCATATGGATTTAAAATAATATATTGCCCAAAGGTGAAAAGGCTTTTTTCAAAATGGTCCATTCTTCATTTTTTCTCTCACTATTTCTGGTAAAGAAGAAAAAAATCACCGTTTTCCCATTCAGTTTGGCTGATTCATTAGCATTTGTGACACAGCAGACGCTGGGAAGTTATAAATGGCTGTTATTGTCTGCCTCGCTGTGGGGAGAATAATGCTGCTAAGACCCATTACTGGGCCGGGTGAATGAATGAAGTAGCCAGAAACAAATAGGACTGTCAGGCGTGATTCAGCTGCCGCAGAGCTTTAAAGCAGCTGCCAAGCCTATCACGGAGGGTGGAGGCAAGTTTAAATGTAACATTTGCGAACAGCACTCGCCCTGTGGGCCACCCCTCTTCCACTAGATGGGGGCCCTTGCTTTGCTCTCCTCTGGTCTCCATGGCCCTGCTTCTGTCCTTAGCATCACTGAGCCTTGTGCGGGCTTTTGTCCTTTGGAATGGGCCGTAAAAGGAAGAGAGGATCAAGTCAGAGCGGGAGGAGTAGGGAATTAGAGGGTGGAGCTGTTGCAAGCTCTGCTGTGAGGAAGGCCAAGCTTTTCCTTTGTTTCCTCCCGTCTTCCCCATCAGTACCGCCAACCTGCTCTTAGACACACAGGTCACATGCGGGTGGCTGCCTGGGCCTCCCTTCCTGGAGCGATCCTGACGCAGCTCAAGATAGACCTTTCCAATGCCCCCGCTTTCTCAGATGGATGCGGATTCACAGTCTGGCTCACCCAGCGCTGCCCTCACCGACAGCTTCTGTGTCTCAGGCTCAGGGCTGGGCACCGTGCCATCCACCATCCCATTCCCCCATTTCAGCCTGGGGTGGGGGTGGGGGCAAAGGTTGTGGTCCATCTCTCCCCCAGGTGGGTGTCGGCTGTTCTGGGAAGCTGGTGTTTTCCACGCTGATGTCTCACGGCTGTTCCAACACATTTCGTACAATATTTCAATACTGTGGCCCACCAGATTTGAAACACATGGTGATAGGCACTAATCCAAAGCTCTATTTGTTGATCTCCCTGAGTCACAGTGACTTCTGGCTTTGAGAAGTCCTCACCTCCTCCCCTTCTCACCCATCACTGATGGATGCAAAACCCTTCCTCGTGTGTCTGGGCTGTCTGCGGACCTCCCGGCATAGAAAAACCATTCTTCGTGGTGAGGAGCTGTTCCCATTAACAATGTGAGTTAGGATAACAATAACCCTGGTGCTAGCTAGCACTTCCGTACAAGTACAAAAAAGATGACTGTAACCATCCTGACTGTAAATGAGATGGAAGCAGCCAGCCACTGCCTCTCAATGGTCACAGTCCACTGCATATGTATCGTGAGGTGGGTACCCCCGGCATGTCATCCTGGTAAGGCAGTGGCCCTACCTGGAGCATTCTTCACCACCAGTTCCTGGATCATGGCTTTCTGCTGACCCAAGTTGTCCCACTTGAATTAGTGGCTTATTCTCATTGGAGATTACTGCTATGAACACATACTTTCTTACCTAAAGGCTATATAGTATACGATATTAATAAACAACAACGATTTGGTAAATCATATCACATGTCACTATGGGACTTACAAACCTGGGGAAATGAAGCTGGGAGTGTCCAATTCTCCGAAGACGGGGCTCTTCAGAGCCTGGCCACCAGAAGCACCATGGTCAGCCTCAGTTAAGGCCTGACATCACTGCCCCGCACATGACCTGACCTGGTGCTGGGCCCGCCTCTCGGAGGCTTTTCTTGTCTCAGTGACTTCTTTGTTTAAATCACAGAGGCCTTTTGGCCTTCTGTAGCCCAGACTCTGGTCAATGCCAATGTAGTTCTCAGAATTTAATGGCTGAATCTAGATTAGAAGGTTGGGTTTTGAGTTATTTTCTAGAAGGTCTCTAAGCTACTCATGCACACTGGTTCCCACCCTCAAGCAATCGTCAGTAGTTTCCCTTGCTCTGTTCATCACAACCTTCAGCATACACGCGTGTATTATTTATGGCATTTCTGCATCATTGGGCAGCTTATGAAAAGACCAAAAGCCCCAAACAAGAAGACAAAAACCTCATAACAGGATGCAAATGCAACTCTTCCTGTTGCTTCAGAGGAAGGCAGAGGTCTCCAACCAGGAGCACCATGCAATGGATGTTGAGTGAAGCAAACATCTGAAGCAAAGGGCCTGGCGTGCTAGGATGTTGTGAAGTCTGGTTGTGCCACCACTGTTCCCATGTCCACCTCTGGAGGACAGGAGAGACAGTGAGGAGCAATCGGAGTGAGGATTTCTTTGTAGAAGGAGGCACTTACCCCAGTCCTGGGTCCCGCTCAAGTCGAGCTTGGCGTGCTCCTACAGTGTGAGGTTCACTGGAACTGCAACCTGAGTCATGGTGGAAGCTCTCACATGAAAGACTGGCTGGAGCATCCCCAAGTTGCTGTAGGCAAAGAGACTGGGCTGTGTTGGGAGCAGCCTCCTGTCCTGGGGGTGTGGGGAGCAGAGAGCATCAGTGTTTGTCTAGATGTGGACACTGGAAGGCAGCTGGACCCCGTTGTCTTGGGAGGGTCTCCCCTTAGAGGACTGCCATTGAGGTCAAAGTGACACCACTATAAGAGCAGGTCACTGGGAACTAGGGGGCTGAGCAGGAAGTTGAACTGCACCTGCAGGGGGAGGTTCCAGCATAAAGGTTGTGTGTGTGTGTGTGTGTGTGTGTGTGTGTGTGTGTGTCTTGGGGAGTGGTCTTTGAGGAGCCTATCAAGCCCTCCGCAAATAGTTCTCTTCGGCCATTTGCTCAACTCAGTGGGCAGCAAAGCAGGAGGCCCACTGCAAGAGCGAGAGTGTCCGCTCCCCCCTCCTTTCGCCCCCCCCAGGGGCCCAGGGTGTGGGGGCGTCTAGAGGAAGGAAGATGGACAGGCCCACCCTGTCCTGGGCTTCCCCACTGCCAGTGTGTGGGTCTCAGGGGCACCTCTCTTGCACAAAGAGGAAGGAGGAGGGGATAGAACTAGACAACGACTAAGATTTAGTATTAAATTTGGTTGGATACTCCACCCAGAATGCTTAGAGGACTTAAATTTCTATTCTGTTATGATAAAATATACATAATGGGATTAACCGTTTTAACCAGTTTTAAGTGTACAGGTCAGTGGCACTAAGTACATTTGATATAGATTCTGATGTGGGTTCTGACGTGGTTCTGGTGCAGCGTTGCATAGAAAGCATCTTATAAGTCTTGCGTTTGGAGAAGCTGAAGCTTCTGCAGTAAGATTTCATCAGAGTTGAAATGGAAGGTTGCTCACAGGTATACAATGTCTCATCTCCATCTATGCTGCCAAGGAAAAAGTCCAGTCTAGTCTCCACGAATCCTGGTCCAAATAAAGGCCGAAGTCCAGATATTCTGTGCCATAGGTTAGCCCATATCAAAGCTCAGTCCTGTCCAGGTGCTGGTCAAAGCCCTGACTCAGGAGATTGCTGGCTGTCAGGCCACAAGCACCACCCCACACAGACACGGCTGCTGCTCTGAGACTGGTGACCCAACGGGCAGGGCAAGAAGAAGGAGTGAACTTTGATCAGCCTGTGTTTATAGGTTTGCGGACTGGGAAGGACTAGCTTTCCTTTAAGCCAACCAAGCAGTTTCTTTAAAATTTTAGGAGCTTGCCTGACCTGTGGTGGCGCAGTGGATAAAGCCGTTGACCTGGGAACACTGAGGTCGCCAGTTCAAAACCCTGCACTGGTTCAGTCAAGGCACATACTGGAGTTGATGCCTCCAGCTCCTCCCCCCTTTCTCTTTTTCTCTTTCTCTCTCTCTCTCACTCTGTGTCTCCTCTCTAAAATGAATAAAATAAAACAAAATAAAAAACATCAAAATTTTAGGAGCTTGTGTTCCTCCCACTAACCAATCAGATTCTTTTCCTTGGCTGGACTGACTTCTGGCTTCCCCTGCTCATGTCTTAAAG
Source organism: Rhynchonycteris naso (assembly GCA_037038555.1). NCBI lineage: Eukaryota > Metazoa > Chordata > Mammalia > Chiroptera > Emballonuridae > Rhynchonycteris > Rhynchonycteris naso. Next base: position 145,399,981 of record CM073002.1, read on the forward strand.
TGGAAGCACTGAAGCACCTTGCCCATAGCAGTCTGGGTGTGAATTGATTTTACCCTGAGCTGTTTGGGTGTGAATTGGTTTTAATCTGGGGGGTTGGAAAAACTTGTTCTTTCTCCTGGATGAGAGAGGGTGTGAGTGTTAGACTTTTTAGCTGGGAAATCCCCTGGCGTGTCCAAACTGTAAGCGGAATACTGAAGCTTCTTACTGACACAGGCTTTCCAGGTTTTATAAAACACCCTGGAAAGGTCCAACTCCCTTTGCTCTCTGTCCTCATCCATATCTACCTGCCTGCCTACATTCACATTGTTGTGTGGCCATCACGATCATCCATCTCCAAAACTTTCCCATCTATACTGAAACTCTGTCCCCAATACTGAAATGCTGACTCCTTCCCCTCTTCCTAGCTCCTGGCCACTGCTCTTCTACCTTCTGTCTTTGAATTGGACTATTCTAGGTATACTTTCTGTAAGTGGAACTACACAAGATTTGTCTTTGTGTCTCTGGCTTATTTTACTTAGCATAATGTCTTCACGGTTCACATGTTGTAGCCAGTGTCAGGATTTCCTTTTCCTGGCTGAATAATATTCCATTCTATGGATACGTCACATTTTGTTTATCCGTTCACCTGTGGGTGGACACATGGGTTGCTTCCCCCTTTTGGCTCTGGTGGATAATGCTGCTATGAACGTTGTACTACCAGTGTCTGAGTTCCTGTTTTTAACTCTCTGGGGTATATACCTAGGCGTGGAATGGCCGGGTTGTATGGTCATTCTGTTTAACTTTTTGTGTAACTGCCAACCTTTTATCTCGGTAGCTGGACCATTTTACATTCATGCCAGCAAAACCAAAGGGTTCCGATTTCCCCACATCTTCACCAATGCTTTTCATCATATAGCTCTTTCTTCATGTTAGAATGAAGGCTACTTACATCTGCAACTTAAATGTCTGTGGCTTCTTCCCCTCTCACCGTCCAACTTTGTGTTTCTCCGAGCTTCCCGTCATACACACAGTGGCATGTAGGTGCCTCTGCCTAGCGCCTTCTCAGTGGTGGGAATTAGTTCTAATGCAGCCCTTCTTACGAACTTGCTAATCTGTTCCTAAAATGTGTTCATGAACTTCCACGGCCATAGTCCACAGTTAAGGAAGTAACAATAGATCAAGTGAGCGTTTTCTGGCTGGTAATAACTGCACGAAACTGAAATCACCAAGGGGCTTAAGGTGAACCCGAAGGTCCCCTCTCCAGCATGGACCAGTAATGCTAATTGGTCATCCTTAGCAGTGACCCTCAGCCCTTTGCAAACCTCACGACACCGACACCCCTGTGAGGCAGATGGAGTGGTCTCGGCTTCATACAGATGAGGAAACTTTCTCTAAGTGACTAAGAAGCAAATTGCTGAGAGTGTCTGCGTAAGCCTTTGACTTTCCAAGGTCGTGAAGCGGGGGAAAGATGGGGACAAACCTATTGTTTCTCCCTCTCCACCTTCCCTTCCCTCAAGTAAAAAAGTGTCTTGGAAATTCAAGGACATTTTTGAGACATTACTTATCACCCCCCTCCCCTGCCCATTCTGCCCAGGTCTTTGAAGAATTTAGGAATCGAGGAAGATCTCTCTCTCTCTCTCTGTAATTAAAAAGTGGGAATGAAAGCTATTTGTAGCAGAAAAGACATCCCATTAATATGATTTCCTTGCATGGGGTTGACAGGTTCGGCGCAGGAATGTCTGTTGCCATGGGCACCAGATTCCACTCGTGCTGCTGGTTCCGTGTTCTGGGCTTCTGAGGGGACTCACTGGGCGCTGTTAGAATAGATTTGTGATTTTTATGCAGTGCCTTCTCTTTATAAATCCATACAGATAACAGCGGCGAACTGTTCACGGTTACTTTAAGTAAAGTGGGTTTTTTTTTAATCTCTCAGGCACGGTGGTGGGGAGGTATGGGGGGGGGCAAGTCCCTTTTCTTTCTTCTGAAACTTCTCATCTGTAACAGGCTATAAATAAATATTTGTCAGAAAGATGGGGGTTGGGTGTCCGGATGGTTCAGTATCATGCACCAGCGGATGGAGTTAAACTTTGGGTTTGTGGACAGGGAGGTCGGGAGGAGAAGTTGAGAAACAGAATAAAGGGAAAGAGGGGACCGTCCGGGGGAGAGAAACAAGCAGACATTCTGGACTGTTCTGTCATCATGTAGACACAGGGACATAGAATTCAAGCTGTCCTTCTGCGGTGACAGAGGGAGCAAGCCTGAGTAACGGAGATATGCCTGCTACTTTCCCGAGACCCCCAGAGTCAAATGGCACGATGACTCTGGCAACCTCCTGTCACCCCCTCCCTTTGTTATGTGCAGAGGGTCTCCCAGCCTGTGAGAGGTGGGGTTGGGGGTGGGGGTCCCTCCCCATCTGGACAGGCCGGAGTGCTTTCCTGGTGCGGACCCAGAGAATGAAGTTTTGCTTCATTTGCTTCCAGTTCTTAGGGTCATTTTGAAATAAAGCATTTTCCCTCCCTGACAAATGAAGCCTTCTGCCAACACCTCTGAGTGAGTCAGGAAAGGCAGCCCACTCCTTGCAGGTAGCAGTGAGCATTTTACACCTTAAAACGACGGTTCCAGAATGGCAATGGAAGCGGCAATACGTCATGGTGATTTTCCCCCTTCCTACTCCATGTCAGTGTCGTCTGAGCAAACTCTGGCAGGGCTTTTGAGTCTGCACGATGCCTCAGTAAGCAAATACCTTCCCAATCTCCATTGCTCAAGAACACAGATGTGTAGCTTCAGCTCCTGCTTGGCGCAGAATAAGCGGACAGATGTCTATCATCGGCAGCAAACCTTGTGACCGTCACAGATTTGTCTGCCGCTGAATTTATATCTGTATTTTTCCTAGGAAGGGATAACACTGTGTTACAAAGTTATTACTTGTTAATACTCGCTGACCTCTCTGCTCCGCTCCTCGTAAACAATCCTCAACACGCCTTATCGGAGAGATCTTGTCTTTTCTGCCCCCCCACCCCGCCCCCAGTTCAGACTTTCCTTTCTCAGTTTGCCTTTTGAGTTCCAGACTGACTCTTCTTTCTCTCCTTCATGCGTTTCCTCCAACTCCCTCAGCCCCCAGCTGCCCCCATGATGCTTTTGTTTTCCATTGTCTAATAATTCCACCACGGAGATACACCACAGCCGTTTACCTACCTCTGGACATTTACGTATTTAGATATTTTTGTTTTCATGTTATATTATGACTTACGCTAGTACCTAAAGCGTTTGGCCTCGTCTCTGATGCCAGAATCCCGAGTAGGGTTTGGAAAGTGTAGCTTATACACGGCCAGTTCCACCTTCTCTGTCATCCTCCAAGAATAAACTCACCTCTTCAACCTTATGATTTTCATTTAAAAATATTTGAGAGATTTTTAGAAAAAAAAAATAGGGGTCTTGGCTGGTGGCTCAGTGGATAGAGCATCAGCCTGGCGTATAGACATCCTGGGTTCGATTCCCGGTGAGGGCACACAGGAGAAGCGACCATCTGCTTCTCCTCGCTGCCTTTCCCCTTTCTCTCCCCTTTCCCCCTCCCACCGCCAGTGGTTCAATTGCTTCCAGTGTGGCCCAGGGCACTGAGGATAGCGCCATTGGAGCACATCAGCCTCAGACGCTAAAAATAGCTCAGTACTGGAGCATTGGCCCCAGGTGGCATGGTCGGGGTGCATGCAGGAGCCTGCCTCACTATCTCCTCTCCTCTCACCTAAAAAAAAAAAGGAAATTATAATATTCTAGATGTATAATAGCACTGTTAGCGTTAGGAGCTACGTTTTTGTTCTGAAAAAAGAAAAAGCCTCTTCATTCTATTTCTGACAGCTAGGTCTAGAAAGCATGGGTTTTGGATCCCAGTCTGACATAACCGCTGGAGTAGCTCCTGCCTCGGGGTCCTGTCCCATTCCATTCTCTCCCAGGGATCAGGGGGCTTCCCCGGGCATCGCAGTGCCATCCACTGAGGCACCGTCCCTTTCAGTCACTGAGTTCAGGGGACTCGTCCCCCCTTCCGTCCTATCTCCTCGCAGAGGAAAGAAACACTAAAGCTTCTGTGTGGCCCGCACCATCTGCGCAGAATCCCGGCCCCCAGCTCTACAATGCAGGGGTCGCCCTGCTGCTCTCCCGGTGGTCTGGGGAGCGACAGCTTCCACGGGCTCCCAGGAGGTGCTCGGGGCTTCTGAGTCCTCTCGCCCCGGGAGCTGCTCCTTCAGGTGCCACCGAGACGCTCCGGCTGGCTCTCAGCTCGTTACACGTACATTTTAAAGAGCCTGCCTTTCCCCCTTCTTGTCTCTTGTTTCCCATAGTGAGCATGGCAGGTGGTCAGCAGATAACAGCCCGCCCCTCAGACCCTCCACAGAAATGTGGGTCGCGGCCTTGAGACGGAGGCACACAGTTATACAGGCTCATGGATTCTGTGCCGGCCGGGAATGACCCATGAGTCTGAGTCGTGCGGGATGCAGACTGCTTGGGTGGGAAGTGCGGGAATGCAATGGGGACGGCTTCTTCTTTGTGAACGTCCAAAAGCACACAGCACTCACACACGCACACATGCACAGCCACACACCATATAAAACAGATGCCCAGATCCCAGCAGGAGGGGAAGCTGAACTCTTAGAAATGCACCGGTTGTCACCACGCAGACGGGAGTCCGCGTGGAGGGTGGTGAGCAGGTGCCAGGGCTCCCACGGATGCGTGTTGCTCACGCCCTTAACTGTTGTTTCCTGTCGGTACGCGTGAGCGAGGTGCTGGAACATAACAGATGTCACACGTCGTCAGAACACCGGGGACTCGGCATGAGCGGCAGCACAAATCTGATTACGTTCCACACGCAGGAGAACAAGGGAGAGAACACACAATACAACAGACGAGCCCGTGGCTGTGACTTATTAGACAGATGATCCCGCTCGGATACATTCTGTACTAATTGTGTATCTGCACAGAGGACACGAAGAAAAGCCATCTTGGGATAACAGGGCCTATCTGTACCACAAAGGTGCCCTTCATTTTTCAAAGGACAGAGAAAGGGGGAGGATGGCGGATAATAGAGGCAACAAAGGGAGAGAACCAGCCAGCCGGCCAGTGTTCTCAGAAAGACCTGTGGGAGGCAAGGGAAAGGCTGAGAAGAGCCCTGGGCGCGGACGCTGGAAGCATCATTAAGGAGCTGGCGGGGAGGTATGCCCAGGAGGCTAACAATGGACCACTGAGCGCTGAGGACATCACAGGCTGAGCCTGGGACCTCATGAGATTTGAGCAGAAAACAACAACAAAAAAATAAATAAATAAACAGAATTCAACAGCGAAAAGTGAATGCGCACCCATCTAGGGAAGATGGTCTTAAGTAGAGATACGCAGTTGGAGAATATAAAAACAAACACGAGTCAAGCCCGGCCCTTGAGGGAAAGCAGAGGGCAGATTCTGTCTGGATTGCTAGGTGTTACAGTAGCCTTGCAAGGTGACAATCCCCTTTGGGGCGTTCCGGGGCAGAGGCGTGTCATTAGGAAGCGCTGGCAAAGGAACTCAGGTCCCTCCTGGCTGACAGAGCCCCTCCTCCTTGCGCATGCGAACAAACCAACCCTGTGCACCGCGTGGAGCACGTCTGGGGGCTGGGGGCGTGTGCACGTGCACGGGTGCCGGAAGAGTTCAAGCCGGCCAGGCTACGACTCTGTCCCCAGGCCCTGCGACGAGGCCCTCTCCACCCTGCTCAGTGGGAAGGACATGTCTGGTGTGGAGGTTTGCCCAGAGCCTGCTCACACCCCGTGGGAAGAAAGCAGATTCTGAGGGCTCAGAGTACGAGGAATGATTTTCTCAAAGTCAGGAGCTGTCACCTTGAACGGAGGCACCAGAGTGGTAGACAGGGTGGGTACCGCTGGCAGAGAATACGCAGGAAGACCCCCTTGTGGGTTCCTGAGCGGCCCCAGCAATGCAGGTGTCTAGGTCGGTAAGGGGAAGGGTGTCCTTCTAAACTGTCAGCCTTTCTGGTCACTCTCACCCCTTAGCACGTCGCTGCCCTCACGGGGCACCCAGAGTTCTGCGCCCTCTCTCCGTTCTTGTTAACGCAGACTATAGGCAATCAACAGACACCGACAAGCCTGAGTGCAAGGAACCTGGCGGCTGTCCCTCCCAGGGGGACTTCATTTTTACAGTGGTTAGGGACAGTTTACAACACATTGCAATCAAGTTTATTATTATTTTTTTTGGTTTTGTTAGAGATAGTTGTAGAGAAAATATTATTGACGGACCATGGGGGGGGGGTCATCAACATATCCTTAGAAATGTGCCCTGCAGCCTTAGCGGGGAGCCACACAGCTACTGTGCAGGGAGAAAATGCTGGAACAAAGCACTTGGCTTCCCAGCGAGCTCTGTGCCTTCAGTGACGGGCTTGTGGAAGCAGCCCATGGAAGAGCTGATTGGGGAGCAGCTGGCTAACAAAGCCCACCCTCTTGGCTCTCCTTAACCCCGGGGAGATCATCAGCATGCCCTGACACTCTTTTACAGCCCCACAAAGACCAGCCCAGCCCATTCAGATTTAGGAAGCACCTGCAGATAAACCCTGAACAAACCGAGACTCTCGATTGATTATCCTCCAATTCCCCTGTATCATACCGTTCACCCGAAGTTGTCCAGTTCGTTTAGCAAACATCTGTTGAGCACCTAGCCCGGGTCAGGCGGTGTGCGAGATGTTAGGGTGATTTTAAATGATTAAGATGTTCCTCCTCCTGAAAGAGTTAGAGCCCAGTGAGGAAAGCCGACCGGCGCACCGTAGTTGTAAAATAACGCGTGACGTGTCCCGCCAGCTGTAGGAGTAAGGTGCTATCGCATCGCCAAGGGGAAGAATTAATTCAGTCTGGCTTTGGAGACTCTGGCATTCGAGCTGGTCCTTGAAGGACAAGACGGTTTCTTGGTTATCTCATTAGCTCGGTGTCCTGAATATAGCCAACGTGTAATAAATGTCATTGCGCAGGAATTTCAGAGCCGGAAGGAGCCGGAATTCCTTGAAGGCTGAGTGCATTGTTATTTATCCTGGTTTTTGTTTTTTTTTTTTGCTTGGCCTGAGATGGAGCCAGTTTCCCTGCGTGAGCCAGACCCCTGTGTGGTTCTAGCACGGCACCATTTGGTCCACATAAGTTCAGTATTCCTGAGATTATATAGTGCAGACACCGTATCGGAGTTGAGAACGTGACATGTGAATGCAAACATAGTTAGTTGTTAAAATTGTCATTTTTCCTTTCCTTTTTTTCACTTTTGAGGTTTGTTTTTGAGTTGTCAGCATTGACACCACTTTTTTTTTTTTTTTTTAGACAGAGAGTGGGATGGGAGAGAGACAGGAAGGGAGAGTGAGGGTGAGAAGCTTCTCTAGTTGCTTTGACCAGGATTGAATCAGTGTCCCCTTGTTCAAACCAGTGACTTTGGGCTTTTCAAGCCAGTGACCTTTGTGCTCAAGCTGGTGAGTGAGCATTGGGATTGTGTGGACGATTCTCCCGCTCAAGCTAATGACCTCGCACTGATGAACCCGTGCTCAGAGCTGGCATCCTCGGGGCTTAGAACTAGCAACTGATGAACCCGTGCTCAGAGCTGGCATCCTCGGGGCTTGGAACTAGCAACCCTCGTGTTCTGGGTCGATGCTTGTCCACTGCGCCACCACAGGTCAGGCCCTGACAACACATTCTTAACCCCAGTAATTCTGTTGCTGGTGGAAACAGTCTCTTACGGAGTCACAGAAAAGGAATTTTATGAGGCTCACAACTGGAGAGAAGGAGAGTTACACAGTAAGATTTATTCAGGCTCGAAACAGCAGACTGCCTGTAGGTTCTCAGCGTCTTATTTCTGTCCACCCCACCAAGGCAAAAGTCCAATTGAGTCTTCATTTGGCCCAGTAAAAAGATCAAAGTCCAGATACTCCTCGGTGCCACGATTCAGTCCAAATTGTCCTCCCCTGGCTAGCATGCTTTGTGTTCCTGGCTGTGCCCTGCTTGGCGCTCTGCCCAGGCTTGGAGTCCACATGGCTGCTGGCAACTGGCTGGCTGTGTGACTTTTAGGACCACATGCTGCATTGAAAGACTCATATATGAACAGGGTGTGCACGTGTTTCCAAGCAAGAGAAAGCAGAGAGCTTTCTTAGTGAAATCTGTGTTTATATTTTTGGGCTGGGAAGGACTTAACTTTTCTTTAAGACAACCAATCAGTTTTTTAATCTTTCCTGGGTTTGCATTGGTTCCTCCAACTAACCAATTAGATCAGTGGTTCTTAACCTGGGCTCTATCGAACCCTAAGGGTTCGATGAGTCGGTCTCAGGGGTTCGGAGAAGCCTCTGCCGTGGAGGCCAGAATAAAGTAATACGTCATTTGTTGTGAGTTCATGCACTTTGTTGGTTTTGTTCTTTGAGCAAGGTGATGTTCATGCACGGCTCATTTTGTGCACCAGTAAAGAAACATATACCTATGTCTTGAATTTGGAAAAAAAATCATATTTTATTTATCACTAAAGAAGGGTTCGGTGAATGCGCATATGAAACTGGTGGGTTCGGTACCTCAAAAAAGGTTAAGAACCACTGAATTAGATCCTTCTTCTAGGCTAGACTGCTGTGGCTGCCATCTTGGCTTCTACTGCACATGCTTCAAAGCGGAGGCACAGAAGGACCTCCCCCCACAGCCTGGGGATGGACGGTTTGCACCCTGGAGAGATGGACAAACCCGTTCTTCCTTTCTGTGGGGGAAGGGGAAGGAAGGGACGTTCATCTCTGTGGTGGGTGACCCCCTGCGAAGTTTGGAATCATAAACGCCATAGCTTTATGGTGAATGGGATACTGTAACTGCTGAATTTAATGTCTAGCCCCTGTTGCTCCCTTTCCTTACGAATACTGAGCCACCCGCCCACATGAACAATGCAACCCCAAGTACATTCTGATGGGTGACTGAAATATATTGCTGTGGTGGCACCTTAAATGGCACCATTGAGAAGAAGTCAACTGTAGAGATGTAAATTTTAAATTATATCATGACATGTTGATTAAACTGGGATTTTTATCCAGTGATAGTTATCTGTTAACTTGCTGAGGATTTTCAAAATAAAATCTGAGAATCCCACTACAAATTCTCTGTGCAGTCATTGGTGACTTTATATTGAATAGTAATGATCACCTCATTCTGATGTATTGAATTTCTATTTTCAGGCACCCTAAAAAAAACTAATGATTTAATGGTATTTGGGGAAAAAAAACCCCAATTATTGACTGGGTACTTTCATCTCATTGTTTTCTTCTGCATCTAGATAATGCCATATTTGTGGACGAAAGGAACATACTCTACCAACCATCAGGTGTGTCCAAAACACCTGAATTTTGATGAGTTTATAGAGAAATCAATTAGACGACTGGCTGAATTTGTCAATTTATATTCAAAATTGACACTGGGTCTGAATGAGACTGCTGTTCAATGGACCTTTAGATTTCAGAATTAGTGAAGTTCTCATATTTACCACAGGGCGTCAGTAGAACACTAAAATTGATCTGAAATGTCGCCTAATGACACTACCCTGTAGCAAGAAGTAAGAACTTAAAAAAAAAAAAAAGATGTCGGCTAGAATCGAGTCATCTTTCTGGCCTCACATTCACATTTATTTCAGCCTTTTTATAGTTTGTAATTTTCCGTCAAATTTTACCTTTAAACATACGGTTTACAAAACGGACAGAGAAAGCAGTTACAGCGAAGGCCGGTACTTGACCTTTCGTCTTGAATATGGAGTCTCAAGTAGTGTGGGGTGACTGTCCGTTTTCTTAAGAGAGCTGGCTGGCTGATGGCGGCACGTATCTTTCTGAGGCTGGACCATCAGTGGCAAATAGGTCAGCCAAAGTTATTTGTATGATGTTGTTGAGCATTTAAGCAGAGGTTACATTTATTTGAAAAGGTACTCATTTAATCTTTTGTTTGTTTATTTGTTTTTTCCGGTCTAGCTGGTATAGCGTTCTACCAAGAGAGAAAATCAGCATGCCATCTGTTTCTTGTCAAGTCTGACCCAAGGTTCCCCTCCCTCAGGACACATTCCTGATCCCAGTCTCCCCGGAGCCCATCATGTGAGCACAGATTGTGGGGCCCCTTCCCCAGGCTTTCTGAAACGTTTAGTCCGAGGAGGGACCTGAGAACATGTGCACTTGGCCCTGGTCCTAATTCTCCAGAATTAGGGGGCCCCCATCTCCCCACAGACCAACCTCTGCATCAAACTTTGGACTCTACAGTTGGCCCTTGGATTTGCAGATTCAACCCACCATGGATGGAAACCAGGAACTCTGTATCCATGGCTGGGAATTCAGGTTTGGAAATGCACAAATACTGTGTTTGAGCCTCCATTGCTTGAGTCCCTGGATGCAAAACTCCGCGATGGATACAAAGGGGCAAACATTTATTGGAAGAAAATCAGCAGGTAAGGGACCCGTACTGTTCAACCCCATGCTGTTCCAGGCTCAAGGGCACGCCTAACAGGGGCCAGGTGAAGCGGCTGCCCAGGGCACCTTAACCTGCGCGCACTCAGCTTCCCCTGTCGCGCCCAGTCACGGTCCCGTCTGAAACGCTCCTGACCTGTCTGTCCGCAGTGTTGGAATTTGGTTTAGCTAAATGGAGTTTGGCACCAGGTGGCCGTGGGCTGTGTGGCTCAGAATGCTGTCGTTGGCAGCTCTGCAGCGGGTGTATTTATCAGGCTGTGACCTGAATGTTGTCGCACGCTCTGGGGTACATCAGTTTGCTCAGGACACTTTTTGTGAACAGTATGTTTGTGTCTTAGTGAGCACACTGTCACTTGAAGTCCCTGTGCTGGTCCTCACGGCCCCGTAGAGGGAGAACAGCACTTGATCCACTGAGTTCCTGAAGCCAATTGTCAACACGTGAATGACACTGTCACTGAATCGCCGGGGCACGTGCAGTGTAGCTCCGCCCCCGCCAGCTGTGGTCATGGTTACTGGTGAGGGTCTTTGTGCTTAGCTCCGCCCCAGGCCCCCTGGGCTGTCTGGCCTTAGGCTACCTTCTTCTGCTGAATTCTGGGGCACTGATGGCCTGCCCCAGCTTTGCAGGATATGGGGTGCCCCCTCTGCTTCTCTTACAGCCCCCTTGCTGCTTCCCACGGGGCGAGGACAGCTCCTGCCCTCCTGTGGGTGGGAGTACATTTACAGCATTACGCTTCCGTCTTGGACAGTGGCGGGCACTCTTCAGGTGTCCCCTGTCAGGGGTCAGGTCGGCAGTGGGTCGTGTTCGTTGGCTTTATCACCTGAGTCAACTCTTTAGATTGTCCCTGAATGGCGTGTCTTCAGAAATCAATATTTATGATCAATGTGGCTAAAAGAGGCTGAGTCGGTTGGCTGTTCCACTTGATCAATACTCATTGATTAATGGATGGCATGACCTCGGTATCCCCGTTTGTAAACAATTAGTTCAACCCCAGCGAGGTGGACTGTACACTTGGCTTTGCTCTCCAGCCAAGTTTTAGGGTCAACCGTCCTGCGTTTTCATTTTCTTTCTTTCTATTTTTTTTTATGCCCTCTTTAGGAGAAACCCTCATCCAGGTTTTAGCTGGAAAGATGCCCAGCTGCCCCAGAGCTTGGGCGGCTCTGTGGGTCAGGGGGGTCAGCCTTGTGGTGTGGAGGAGGGTGGCCGCCAGGCTGGGAGAATTATTTCTTGCTCCTGCAGAGCCGCTGGCTGGGGGGGCTTCCTCCCCGGGGAGACTTCGTAGGACACATTTTGGCCCTCTAAAGAATTGGTAGGGGGGAGAGAGTGGAGTTAAATAACAAAGAAAATTGCCCACTGTGGACAAGAAAGCCGAAACAAAGGTTTTGCCTCTGGAACAAGGGAGAGCCCAGTGGCTGTGCTGTCTGGGGGTCTTCACCGGTCCTCTCTCAGCAAGAACATGAGGCAGGTACATCTCCGTTCATTGTGGACACCTGTGCTGCCTCATCGTCACCAGCGCTTTGTCCCTTTGTCCCAGGAAGGAGCGGAAGACAGGGCCTTCCTTCACCACGAGGAGTGCTGGTTCTGATGGGTTCTCCTGCCTCCTTGCGCTGCCCAGGGGTCATCTCCTGTTCCAGGTCCGGTGAGGGCTCGGTGTCAGGGTCTGTCCTTTCAAGAGGGTCCCCCTGAACGCTGATGAACGCTGACGCATTTTCTTGGGAAGCGTTCTTCAGGGAGCATATGGTTTGGGTGGGAAGCGCATGTTTTGGGGCCTTTTAAAATGAGGATTAGGAAATTCCCACGCGATGTTTATAGGACAGCACTGCTGTTGACTCAGGAGGGCAGAGGGCCGCCTCCCTTGTGGCTGCTGGCTGGTTATAATTTCCCGCAAAAGGCATTTTCAGATCCTTTAAAAAGGCACCGGGAGTAAAAATGCATATCAAAAGAGGTTATAGAACACATGCGTGGCAGCCACTTGTCAAAGTTAAATATGCCCCTCCCTCTCTTTCCCCCCAAGCCATTAGATCTATTACCACCTAATTGCTTGGAAAATTCATTTTCCTTTCTTCAAATCACAGCCCTAATTGAGGTCTAAAAGCTTACCGAGAGCCTCTTAAATCAGTAAGCCTAACTTCTTCCTTTGAATTCTTCTGTTCTTTATCTTTGTGGCCAAGGGCACATATATGTGTGTGTGTGTGTGTGTGTGTGTGTGTGTGTGTGTGTGTAACTTTTTTTCTCTGAGACAGTCATGGCAGTTGGTGCTGGTAGAGATACAACTTCCTTCAAGAAATAAAGACCTGGGTAGGGAGCAGGCCGTGCTGTTTCTGATAACAGCACGAGGCCAAGAGTTCGCCATGGCAAAGTAAGCAGGTATGCATGTAAGCGTATTAATTAATTATGCTGAGCTCAAAAGAATCTTTACCCATTTATGTGGGTATTTTATCCTAAATGTCGAGATGAGGGACACAAATTCTTCCTTGTGACTGTGGACACTTGGCCTTCCCTTTGTCGTCAGGGAGCACCACCTGGGCGTTATCCATAGCATCGTTTCTTGGGGTGTGGACCCTGAAGGACGCGCACCCTGAGAAATAATTCTCAAATTTAATTTGCGACATCAACATCGATGATGATTAGAATATCTAAATCGGTGTCTGAAATCAGAATTCACTTTAATTATATAAAAGGGCTGAAATCAGGCGGCCTGGGTCGGAGTGAGGCGGCCACCACGTGGGCCGCCTCGAAGAGCGACCTGCTTTGTAATCAAGGGAGAGAGAGATCGCTGAGGATAGAATAGCGGGTGGACACCCACTTCCACTCTCCTGCACCCGTACATGGGGTGCACGGGCAAGAATACAGGCGCTCACCGGGTCTGGGAAAAACCAGACACCCTTGTCACAGTGTAAGCAGCATGAGCTGGCTGGGTGTGTGAGAAGGTTAATTAACCCGACCCCTGCGGTCAGGGAGGGCGCGCATGACTATGTGAGGAGACGGCCTCCTGCTTGACAAATAGTGGTTGATCAATAAGCAGAAGATTGTCACTATCCCTCAATAAGTGCCGCTGTAGGAGACTTGACCATGCCAGTGAGAGCTATGGCCGAGGGGGAGCGTGAAGCGCTTGGGGCGGCCAGGGTGGCAGGGCAGGGTACGGGGACAGGGGGGAGAAGCAGTCACATTGTGACTTCTCCCAAGGCCGTGAAGCACTGGTCCGGAGGTCCACGGGGTCCGTGGGTAAAAGGAATACATTCTACTGAGATTCTCAGGCATGTCCCTGGTGGGCCGCCACGAGGCTGATACAACAATAACACACACAAAACAAAAACAAAAAGAAAAACAATAAAAAACCGAAACTTGGAATCATTTTTCTGGAGGATGGAGAGCATCATGTTCTTATCCACAGGGACCAGTGGGTGTCAGAGCTTTTTGCTGGTCTGGGACACAGTAGGCACAGTCATTATCTGTCAGCCTGGTCCGTGAGAGGGTAATGGGGCCTGTGCCCACAGGCGTGCCCAGGCTTGTCGTGGACTTAGCATTAGCACTGGGCTCCCACACGCCAGGAAACCCCGCCGTCGGAGCAAACCAGACAGCCGTCAGGTTCTGTCCAGTAGGCTGGCCGTGCAGCCGCTCAGTCCCAACTCAACGGCTCCCTGCAAACCATGTGACCCTGGGGAAGTGGCTTCCCCCATTTTAGCCTCAGTTTACCCATTTGTAAAATGGGGACGAGATAGGGTTACTTTTCTGTAAGGTTATTATGGATGTTCAGTAGCACAGGCCTCACTCCTAGGCAGCCCCTTGAGCATAATAACTTTTAGTTTTTCTTTGGAAATCCAACAAGTCTACCAAAGAGAAGGTTTTTTTTCCATTTCTACTCTGCTTTGTTCCAATCTCCCTTGTGCATTAGGCCAGCTTTGCTGGGGCTCACAGTAAGACTGATGTTTCGTGTGGCCCTGTGACTCGCTCTAGTCAATGGAATAGAACATGTGACGTGTGTAGCATCCTGAAGGAAGCTTGGAAAGCTATCACGTGCTACACCGGGTTCTGTTGCCCAGAAGGCAACGGCTGCTATGTCACCCAGGGTCCTGAGCTAAAGACAAAGAAAAGCAAAGCCCCCAGTTGACCTGTGACGGACAGGAAGAAGCACGAGCGAGGAGTAAGCCTTCATTGCTTTAAGCCGCTGAGAAATTTTGGGTCTGTTTGTTACTGCAGCATTAACTAGCTTATACATCAAAGAAGTGACTGGCAGTTTCTGAATGCTGCCAATCACGGAGAACTGTGGCCTGATTGAAACTGTCCGACTTAACTCGGTTACTGCGAATTGTAAACTTAAGCTTATTTTCGGCTTCGATTAGCTTTTTAGTGTTGTAGAGCACGTCTCCTCCGTGCCTGCGTCCTCATGGTTTGACGGGCACGGGGACTGGCGTCTGTCTGGCGCCCACTGCGTTCCTGCTCTATTCTGCTGGGCATCTGTGTGTTGTTTGTGGGTGCTGCCTTCAGTTGGACAGCCGTTCACAACCCCGGCCGCACGTGAGACTCCTTAGCAGAACTTCTAGAAAAGACCCACTCCCGAGCCCTGCCTGAGACTCTGGTTGTGCTTTTAGAAGCCCCCCCCACCTCCAGTGCCCCCAGTGTCCAGCCCGGGTGAGGGGGCTCTGAACTCAGACCAGTAACTCCTTAGTGAGGGGCTGTGACCCGAAATTCCCAGGTGGCCTCTGTTTGTCTGTCTGTCCTGAGCAGGAGCCCAGAACACAGAGGGCCTTGGGTCCCACTGGAGGGGACCCCTCCACAGGGTTGATACTGCACTTCTAAGTGGTGTTAGTGGGCTCAGAACAAGCCTTTGGGGAGGGAGGGTTTGACATCATTTTCTAAAAGAGTAATTCGGGGCTATGGGTGCCAATTAAATTCTTGTGGAATTAAGCATGTTACCAATAGCATCCTCAAGGGACTGCAAGTCTCCATTAGAAAGGAAGGGATCATCCCTTGGTTGGCTTTGTGAAAGGAAGTGATGCTGGCACTGTGGACACAGCCCACTTCTGGAGGAGACACCTTGTCTCCTCCCGTCCCTTTGGCAGTTAGAGCCCTCGGTCTCCTGCTATTGGGTCAATGAGCGGTTCTGTGTGTGGTCCTGCCTCCCTCCAGACGACGTGCATATCCCTGTCCAGTCTCTGGGGTTTGTCCTCACCTGTGCTAATCAGTGTCGGCGATCCCGTGTCCTGGGGGTCAGTGGCACGCAGCGTGTGCGAGTCCGCGGAGGACAGCGGGGCTCTCCCCTTTCCCACGTCGCCCACCTGCGCCGTTCCTATTTCTCATCGCAGCCTGGCGGCTCCTGCCCACGCAGGGGCGGCGGAGGACGGATGAAGGCAAGGTCACCTGCCTTCTGCAGCTTTTGTGGGGCTCCTTCTTTGGAACCCTTAAGCCAACAGAGAGCCGCCTGGTTCCCGGAGAAAGCCCTTGCCCCTCCCTCCCTGCCTTCCTCTCCCGGCCCCTCCTCGGGGGGTTTAACCAGAGCATAGGCAGAAGTTAACTGGAGATCAAAGTTTACAGTTACGTGAGCAGGTTGGAGGACAATATTCATACCTTCTACAGTAACCGGGATGCTCTCAGGGTCATTGAAATGTGCAAAGGTATTATTCCGGCGCGTTCTTAAAACCTGGATAAATCGTGTGCCATGTAAAATGCATTATCAAAGGCTCCATTTGAGTCATTGGATTAAATGAACCCTCCAACATCCTTCAGAGGGAGAGGAACGGCGGCTGGCGTGGTGAGATGCTCAGCCTGGCTTCGTGTTCAGGGTGGGCAGCGATCTGCAGCGATTTTACTTAAAGTGAAAAAAAATACAAAGAAATACACCTACGAACACCTGGTTCTACATCAGATAGAATATACACACACATATATATTTTTAATTATAATTTCTAGGATATTCCCAGGAAGGAAAATGGTAGCTCAAAGCTCCCGCCTTCCTTTAAAAGCTCCACTATTAAAATGATATGTAACACCCCCCCCCCAATCCGCTACGACAGCTGAATGATTGATGACGCATAGGCTAAAAGCTGTCTGCATCCCTCTCTTCCCTTCAGGAGCAAGCCTTGCGTTCTGCTCGTATGCTCGTGAACAGGAAGCTGGAAGCCAATCACTGACCGCTGGACGAATACAGTAGTGGGAACGGAAGCGAGTGACATATTAGAAAGGGTTTGATTTCCTTCCTCCTTTAGGTTCCTTTGTCTGAACCTATGCTTTAGAAAAACGATTTCAAAGATCCCATCGGCTTGGAATCCATTTAGTCTCCCACGTGGAAGAGCGGCTGAAGGTCACTCTTAGAGATGCTTAATTCCACTTGAACAGCATGGTCCCCTCACCTCTATGCAGAATAGCTAACGAGAGGCATGCCCTGACCCGTCTGAATCCTGGCTCTCCCTCCTCTCCTGTGACTTTCCTCACTCACCTCCCTGTCAGACTCCTCCTGCATCTTGACCTTCCCACCGATTAGTCTGTGAGCCCCTCCTCCCGCCCCCCCCCCCCTGGCTTTTCCATTTAGAGGTAATAATTTATTTAAGGATTCCTGTGTGCTGGCTTGTTCTTCGTTTGTTTATCTATAGAGCATGATTGTTTTTCTTAAAATCTAAAGTGCCTGAGGGTAGAGACCTTGCTCCTGCTAAAACGGGTAAGCCAGAGTAAGTAAGAAATCCAATTTGTATATGTTAAAATGATGATAAGAAACATTGAAATCTTTGGATGAGATTTATGCTCATTTAGGGCAGAGCTTCTTGGAAAGAAGCATTATGGCACTGCTAAAATAAACATTTATAACAGTTTTCCATTTTGGAACTCTCTATTTAAATCTTTATTGAGCAACTAGCTACCATGTACCTCCTGCCGACCACAGGTTTTCAGGCTGCCTTTCTGCCCCAGTCCTGCCTGGGTGCAGTCCCAGGTTCCCTGGGGGCCCCAGCAGGGAGTAAGGAGAGTAAACTAGCTGAGGGTCTGGCGCCCAGCATTGCCATGGCAGCGTGGAGGTGACCTCGGAGCTGAGAGTCACAGGGTAAGCCACCTGGGCCAGGACCAGCTAGCTGTTCCAGTGAGAGATAAGATGGGTTTAAATCAGACCACTAGGCCAGAAGGAAACTGAAAGAAGTCAGGCCAGAAATCCCGCCCACCGGGTGCCAAATTCAAAAGCAAAGGCCAGCAGAACCCCCAGGGGCAGGCTCTGTGGTCCTGTGAGCGCCGTCCTGTCCTGGGCACAGCTAAGGGTAGACAGAAACCCCCGCCCTCCTCCCCTCCTGTCAGGAGGCAAGGGGACCACCCCCTTCGCCCACAGTGCACTGGAGAGGAGAAGGGAGAGAGGCATCAGGAAGACTGAAGGTGTGTCCACAAAGAGACAGTTCTCCAGGGAGAATTCGATTAATTCCCAACAATGGAATCAAGGCTGTTTTTATCAGCACTCTGCAGGCGGGTGCTAATGAGGGAGATAAACTTGGTTACAGACACAATACAGACGCTGGAATTTCTCTGCACATTTGTGGGAATTGAGAAAAGTGTTGGAACCCTCTGCTGCTATGACTGTGTGTGTGTGTGTGGGGAGGGGGTTGTAATTAGTGGGGGATGGGTCCATCTCAAAACCCCGTTGAGGAAAACAGCTGTGTTAGGCTTGCTCGCTGGTTTATGGGCTGCAAGCAGTTGGCCTGGTTCGTGGGTGAGCACATGGCAGCGCCATGTGTGTTAGTCTATGTAAGGTTATGGGGCTTGCCATCAGGGCGGGCAGCAGATTGCCCGCCCGCCACTGCAGGGGGCCGTTTTGCTGTTCACTCACCTGCAGCCCTGAGAAGAGGTTTTCCTGCCTGTTGCCTCGTTCGCTGTTGGGAGAATCTATTAAACATAGCTCAATGCTTTCTGGATCCACAGTGTCTCTCTCTACCGTCTGCCCGAATCCACCGTGGACCCGCCTGGCCTCTGCCGCCAGCATTACAGACCCCAAGAGGAACTAGTGATGCAGAAGGAACATTTCGAACTGGTTCTTGAGTGTCCCCGACGAGCGTTCCCAACCCTCCGTTTGCTTCCGTTACTCGTGTCAGGTGACGTGGAATGAAAAAGGGGGCGATGAGAAATAGGGAAGGCAGAGGAACTATGGACATTATTTTAGGAATCGTTAAGGACTTTCTTGGAGAAGTCATCTCTGTGATGCATCTTGAAGGATGAGTGGAATTTCAAAGGGAGCCTGTTTGACAGCTCAGAAGCCAGATAACGCACGCAGAGCACGCTCAGGGGGAGACGAAGGGCCCGGCCGTGGGGCGTGCGGAGAACGCGGAGGGAGCTGGCAGGACTGGCGGCCGGGGACCAAGCCGAGTGGGCAGGCCGAGGAGCATGCGCTGTATCCGGTGGACGTTGGGATCCACAAGGAGAGTTTGTTCGCCTTGCTCCCGGGCTGAGACTCTTGGCTGCCTCCTCTGGGACAACGTTATGTCCTGGTGGGTTCAGTAACACCGCTGCCGGGTGTTCCGTGGGAAAAGAGACTCCAGGTCAAGCAAGTTTGGAAAATGCTTTACATCAATCAGACTCACCTCTTGGAGATTCCCAAAACACGTTTGCATAGTCAAAGCTCTGAGAAATCCTACAGTAAAGAAACCGCTTTGTCATTGTTTACTTTTTTTTTTTTTCCTTCTAAACCAGCTGGATTATGGAATGCTATTTATTTTAAATTTCTTTTTTTATTGTTATTATTATTATTTTAAAATATTAACCCTTACTAACATCCACTAAAAGTAGTGTGTGCCTCTGACTTATACTGCTCCAGTTCCTTGCAGGACAATTTCAAACTCTCATGGCCTGGTCTTCTTTGTGCGATGAATGAGCTTCTTCTGGAGCGTTGTTTGAGTCACGATATTTCTCCAGACTCACCTGTTACCTCCTCTTAGCCACGTCTTTGCTGACTGGAGTGGGGGTGGATTTGTTACTCTTTTTTTGGGCTCCACTCCACCTTTTAAGGTGTATATTTAGGGTTATTGGTTTTCTCCACTATTCTCTGAGGCCTGTGAGGGAAGAATGCATACCTTGTTAATTTCTTTATTTCCATCGTTGAAGACAGTGTCTGGTGCTCCGCGAGTGCTCAGGCCACGTTCAGTATATTAAATAAAAGGTTGATTCCACCTGGTCTTTACAAGCTTCTCTGGCAGAGGCTTGGGAGGTGGACCGGGACAGAGAATGGGTGGTGGTGGTAAGAAGCCTTGTGGGACCCTCCTGCTGGAGTAAGAGGGAAATGAGGCCTGAGCGGGAAGGGTAGGCCTGGGGTTCAGGAAGGAGCTAAAGTTTATTGAGCATCTGTTACGTGCCAGGCTCTAGACAAGCTGCTTGTTCATGTCATCCTCACAAGCGCCTGTACAGGGCGGGTCCTGGAATCAAGTGTTACTTGCAGTACCCTCTCCTGAGAGAGCTCGGAGGGCCTGCCCTGTCAACGGGGCTGTACACAGGCATTGCCCCGTGTCACCTGGCCACTTCAGCCAACCTTGAGAGCATCCGTGACAAAGGCAGCCATCCGAAGAATGAACAGCGGTCTCCAGGAGACAGGCATCAAACTCTGTCCCAAAGGCAGAGTTCTGGTCTGAGTAGTAGCTGGATCAGATCCTGTGTCTCAGGCAGCGTACCAAGGAAACGCACAGAGAAGTGTGCAGCGGGAGTAGAAGCAGGTGAGAAACTTGCAAAGTAAAGGCCGTGGAAAGGAGGCAATAGAAACAAGAAGGTTAACAAGGCAGTAGTGTGAAGCTTGTTGGTAGTAGGATAGGAAGAAACAGGTGGGAACAAGGAAGACAGAGAGAGGGAGAGAGAGCATGTTCGGCCGAGATGGCCATCATTAGCATAGGGAGTAATGAACTCTCGTCTTTGGATGACTTGGTGTCCTGATGGGCCCACAGAGCAGCACCTGTCCTGTTTAGAATCGTGACGAGCCGTGCGCTCGCTACCCGGATGGGGACTGAGACAGCTTCCATCTATATCATATGCTGAGGTCACTGGAACTTATCTCTTTTCCTTGAACCCGAGAGAGCCCAACACGGCCTTATTATTCTAAAGTTTACAGACAAGGAAACCACAGTTCAGAGAGACTAGGTATCTTGCCCAAACTCGTAAGCACTCGAGTCAGAAGCTGAAGCCAGACTCGCCTGACTCGTCTGACTCAGAGCCGATACTGCATCTAATTCCACGTGAACCTTTGCCAGCAGAAAACGGATTAAAACACACTGCGGAATTAGCATTGGTGGTGCTGGGCGACCAACTCACTGTGCCATCTCCCTAGCACTCAAGAGCTTTGTAGAAGAAAGGAAGAATGGGGCAGGAGCAAGAAGACGAGCAAAGCCACGGCTCCCAGGGTCTGTGTGAGCAAGACACCATCAGGACCTGCGTCCCCCAGACACGTACAACAGATGTTAGGTAACTTCAGGATCACAGATCACCATGCACATGTGTGTGTATCATGTATATATACTATATGTGAAAACTGTAAGATCATCTCATTTATATGCTCGTGGTATCACTCGAACACTGGTGCAACTCTCTCCCTAGTTTCTTTTTCTTTTCTTTTTTTTTACAGGGACAGAGAGAGAGAGAGTCAGAGAGAGGGATAGATAGGGACAGACAGATAGGAATGGAGAGAGATGATGATGAGAAGCATCAATGATTAGTTTTTCATTGCCATTGCGACACCATAGTTGTTCATTGATTGCTTTCTCACACGTGCCTTGACCGTGGACCTTCAGCAGACCGAGCCACCCCTTGCTGGAGCCAGCGACCTTGGGTCCAAGCTGGTGAGCTTTTGCTCAAGCCAGATGGGCCCACGCTCAAGCTGGTGAGCTTTTGCTCAAACCAGATGGGCCCGCACTCAAGCTGGTGAGCTCGGGGTCTCGAACCTGGGTCTTTCGCATCCCAGTCCAACCCTCTATCCACTGCGCCGCCGCCTGGTCAGGCTCTCTCCCTGGTTTTATGTGCTGTAAATGCTTTTGGTGGGAAGAAGGTAGTGAAAGCCATTTGTTATAACCTGGTATTGATGTCTTCCGTCTATTCCTAAACTCTTTCACAGAAAGATGAAAGAAATTGCCTCGCGGCTCTAAACTATCAATGGACTTCTAGTGAAATGTGTAGAACACGGTGTGGTGGAAAAAGTGATTTGCCCGGCTGGGCTTGTGCTGGCTTCTGAGAGCCAGTGCTTACGTTTTCATAATTTGGGGGGAGCCTTATTAAGCACAGTCATCGTTAAAGTGAAATTGTATAAACTTACAGTTAAGCAAATTAAATTATACTCCAGACTTACCGCTTTCTAACTCTATGTTTTGCTACATATAATGGTGATCTGTGATCCTGAAGTTACCTAACGTCTGTTGTATCTGTCTGGGGGACGCAGGACCCGATGGTGTCTTCCTGCACAGAGACCCTGGGACCCGTGGCTTTGCTTCTCTTCTTGTTCCTCCTCCATTCTTCCTTTCTTCAACAAAGCGTAATACGCTCTGGGTCCATCCATGTTGCCCCAAATGGTAAGATTTCATATACTTTTTAAAAGGCTGAGTCGTATTCCATTGTGTAGCATGTGCTACATCCTCTTTACGCAGCGGTCTGTTGACGAGCGCTTGGGCTGCTTCCGTACCTGGGCTATTGTACGGAATGCCTCAGTGAGCCTACGGGTGCGGACAGCTTACTGAATTAGTGTTTGGATTTCTTTGGATAAATGCTCAAGAGTGGCAGGGGATGAGGTTTTTGTCAGTTTTACGTCAGCACCTGCAAGGTCTGAGCATAAACAAAAGAATGTAAATCTGTCACCAATGACTGTGGATTTGGTTCCAAATAATAGTGATTTTTCTCTTAGGCTATTTTTAAAAACGATGATAAATAGCAAATGAGACATTTTAAAGTGACAACCTAAAATGCATGCTCCCCCTCCTGGCTGAACTTCCTCAGTTGGATGAGCTGAAACCCGAGCTTGTCTGAGACTGGGAACCTCATTGACAGCTCTGCTCACCATCTTCAATAATTGTTCCTGAGTGGGGAAAAAATACCCAAGCTGGAAGTCTATCTTTTCTAATTTTTTTTAGATTTTATTCATTTTTAGAGAGAGAAGAGAGAAAGAGAGAGAGAAGGGAAAGAGAAGAGGGGAGGAGCAGGAAGCAGCAACTCCCATATGTGCCTGGACCGGGCAAGGCCAGGGTTTCGAACCGGCAACCTCAGCATTCCAGGTTGTCGCTTTATCCACTGCGCCACCGCAGGTCAGGCAGGAAGTTGTTGTTGTTTTTATTAATATTTTAAGAAAAGATTTATTTATTGATTTTAGGGACAGGATATATAGAGAGAAAGTGGGGAGGTAGGGAGGAGCAGGAAGCATCCGCTCACAGCAGTTGTTTCTTGTATGGGCTTCGACTGGGCAAGCCTCGGTGTTCTTTCGTTTTGCTGTGTTTTTTATGAAAACGATTTTGATTTTGAGCAGTGAAACAGCCATGCTAGTTGGAAAAATCAGTCGACCATATTTTCTAAAGCATAAAAGTCCAGGCTTCCTTCAGTGTGGCCCTTTGGCCATTTGTGGCAAAGTCCATGTCTCCCTTTTAACGGTCATGAAGCCGGACGGACCTGGACAGGAGGGCGCCTCATTGGATACCTCTCCTCTTCTTCTGAAAATGCAGATGGAGACTGTAAAAGTGACAGTCGGGAGAATGTACTGACCTGGCTCGATGTCCTTGGCAGAGGAGGGACTATGAGTAAACACAGGAAGCTTGATGCCTGGACATCACTTTCCCCTTTGTGAGTTTCTCCCCGTTTGTGGTCAGCTGGGTTAAGTCCCATTTCACTGCATGACAGACTGGATTAAGGAAGGGTTTTAATTTTTATTTATTTTTGTTCTTTTTTTTTTTTTTGAGGAGACTACTTTACCTAAAACAAACTGATTTGAATAATTGGTGCTAGTTTGGATATTGAAAACAACCCCCCCACACACACACACACACACAATTTTGTGAAAGAGTTTGTCTTGACGTAGATGGCCTCTGGTGTTTCTCCTGACAGCCACCTGGCTCAGCTTTCGTGCTGTATTCATGCATCCTTGGAGAGAAATTTCCACACAAATGCATCCTTTGGCAACTAATTACTAGCACTTTGCCTGAAAGTTTGTCCCGCCTCAAACAACAGAAATTTTAAACCAAAGATAGAAGTTAAAATTGACTATTCCAAAACTAGGGATTTAATGATTACTTCTACAAAATCCTATGCAACGGCCAATAATAGTTTTATAAAATAACACCCCAAAACAAATGTACAAATTAAGAATTTTTTAATTTGGAATTTAAATACTTTTGTGTTAGCCAAATAAAGTTTTATAAAGAGTGTTTCATTCAATTTTGTGCAGGAGCCAGGATGTAACATAATGTATCATTTCCATCCAGCGTTCCGGAGCGTTGCAGCAGAGGGTTCTGAATGTTTGCTGTGAACCTCACCTTCAGGGTCCGCTAATGTTTTCATGGCCTCCTTAGGACAGTCTACTTACTAAGCACTTCGGCCCAAACAACTTAATAAGTATATATGTCCCAGCATCATAGAAGCCATTTGGAAAAATAATGCAAATAAGCTGGAAAGAAAATGATCTCTTATTTCACACCCCAATACCCACCTATTTACTAATCGGCTCTATTACCATTGGCCTCTGGACTCAGATGGACCCATAGGTCTCATTTCCTATCTCTCCCTGATCTGTGTTTAATTCTTTCATCAGAGTCACTGCTGAAGATGTTTCCCAAGGACATGACACCATCACATTTAGGACAAAACATTTTAGGAATTGTTATAATGCATCTTAATAGTTTAACAATCCAAAGCTAAGTTTCTTGTTAATGTTCACAGTTCTTGAATGGACTTCAGTCATCAGCTGCTAAAGAAGCTGTTGGCTGTATTGGTCTGGCCATGCAATGTTTTTCTGTAATAATGACTTCAGTCCGTTTCATTGAAAGTGGTAACACTTGGCAAGGTTAACATTTGTTGGAAATGTTGATACTCAGTTTAACTTTCAGAAAGAGCCGTGTCAGAGCAGCTCCTGAATGGACCGGGTCAGAGACTGTTACTGGACTACAACCAGTCCGGGGTTCCGGTCACCCGCTGCTGCAATAGCCAATGAGCAGAGACTGGGTCTGAGAGGGAAACGGGCATTTTTAATCACATTGCCAGCAACTTGAGAAGACGGAGCACATCCTACCCCAAAGCCTGCCTTACGATCTAATCTGCAAGGGCCGATATATACCTTTTCGGTGAGGTTAGTGCAACGGGAGGGGCATGCGGTAGTCATAAGGCAGGAGAGCTGGTTCCCAGCGTTGTAAGAGTCACCAAGCAGGACGGCCGGCTCCCAGGTTCCTATTGCTTCTGATGGCGTTCCAATCTCCTGGCGGTCTGACTGCTTCCTGGGCGCCAGTCACCTATCTCCTCGGGAGTCTGGGCACGTCCAGCTGCAGTGGCTCTCCCGCATTCCCGGGTGGGGGTGTTAAAGACAATCTAGGAAGCGGGTTCCATAGGGTGCACCAGCAATCATCTCTCTCTCTATTGATTGTATACTGTATGTATCGAAACCCAATCAAGACCAGAATGCACCCCATTGTAGGTGACACTGAAGATGCTGCAGAACTGTGCAGGGCTGGTCTGCAGCCCGGGACTAAAGGAGACATGCCCAGAGGGTTCAGCTGTCTGGGCGTCAGGACTGGAGGTCTCAGCACCAGAACCCGAGGCTGACCGTGGTTCACGGAGGCGAGGTTCCCTCTTGAAATCCTGTCTCATTTGCTGTTTTTCTGGGAAAGCCGTCACAGGAGTGCTGTCGAGACAACAAAGCTTTTAACAGCTGAATCCCTTCGGCAGGTTTAGAAAGAACGATTTTTTATTTGTAAATTATTTGTAGTTGAGAAATGGGTTAGGATTTGAGAGAGCAGGGAAAATGTAATATCCCAACTGAATCTTAGTCTTTGAATAAACGAGAAGGTACTAGCTCAGTGGTTCTTAACCTGGGTTCTATGGAACCCTAGGGGTTCGATGAGTCGGTCTCAGGGGTTCGGAGAAGCCTCTGCCACGGAGGCCAGAATAAAGTAATACCGTCATTTGTTGTGAGTTCATGCACTTTGTTGGTTTTTTTCTTTGAGCAAGGTGATGTTCATGCACGGCTCATTTTGTGCACCAGTAAAAAAACATATATCTATGTCTTGAATTTGGGAAAAAAATCGTATTTTATTTATCACTAAAGAAGGGTTCGGTGAATGCACATATGAAACTGGTGGGTTCGGTACCTCAAAAACGGTTAAGAACCACTGAACTAGCTGAATGAAACTGGCTATCCTGATTTCAATGTTTTCAATGCTGAAGTGCGGTTGGCTGATGAAAGGAAATGACAACATTGCCAATATAAGTAACATAGACACACATGTAGTTTATTAAAATACTTTCTAATATTTGTGGTTAAGGAAAAACACACAGGATAGATGTATTTTAAGAAAATAAGAAATTACCATTACTGTACTTACCTTAGTAATTCAACTAACACATTTATCATTTACCTGCTGAGTGCCGACTCCTTTACAAAAACTTACTTTTGATAACCTTCTGCATGAAAATAGTAAGACTATTAGTATTTTCCTACATGCATAGAAACAAATATAAATATTAACGTAAGACAGTGCTGAAAGATGTAGAGCCAGGCCTTGTAAGAATCCAACTTGTTATTTATATCTTTGTTCTAGTTTAAAAGGTTATGATCTATAATATTTTTGGGTAGGAAAGGCTATATTAGCCTTCAGTCATACAGCGTATGAATGAATGGGAATGATTTCATAGGGACGTAGCTGAGCCTCGGTCGCCATCTTAGGGTCTGCTACTGTCACAGAGGCGCAGAGTCCGGAAGGGGTCACAGTACAGCGACAAGACCATCAACACGTTGAACTCAATACGAGACAGCCCATAGTCAAGAGTGTTCTCAGATCCATGTGAATCTGTGATCTACACTTTCATTGAGAATCCCATAAATATTTACCAGATTATCACTCATAAAACGTCCAGGAGTAAGAGCTTGGAAAAATATAGGATTCTATCTTTTTTTTTTCATGAAGAAAGAGAAAAAATGTTTTTTATTTACATAAATGTTGATTATGAAACATGTGAACTTTTTCCAGATAAAAATAATTGCTTCTCACTAAGAAAAACTTTCACACTGACACCCCATCTTGAGTAATAATAAACTTATTGTAAAACTCATCCAAACTGATTAATAGTTTTTGGCTTTTAGGAGGGTTTTCAATATAACAGAGTGGAGTGGAAGGGGGGGCCATCTGTTTTAGTGTTGAATTTTAATTTTCTATTATTAATACAACAATTAGCAGTTGATAATTATTTCAGATAAAAGCTGTGTTCATAAATATTTAACACGAGACAAGGGCATGGGTTGGTTCGATGACTTGGGGATTTGGATCAATGAAACTAGGACTTAGTGGTTACACGGTTTGTATTTCTTGTTAGATTCTGGAATGGTATTGGAATACAGGGCAGATTTAAATGAATTTCTCTTTTGCTCTCATTTCCATGCAATTTTCCACATTATACCCTTTGCTATAAAATGTGCCACGTTCAGTTAAGGCATGCTGGTATGTTGAAGTATTTTTCAACAACTCTGTTGAATCTTTTGAGTGAGGTTGACTCACAGGGTCAAACTAATACACGCTAAATGCTTGTATGTAATTTTTTTTTTTTTTTTAGCTTGAGACAGGCTTAGAGGCATTTATTGGACGACCTCCTAAGAATAATTGGTTCTCCAGCAACCCTGACCAGAATAGGCTTCTCGAGAATACAATAGCTCCTCTTTCATGCCTTCCCCATAGCTTGTTACACATAGCATCTCACAACAATCCCAACTTTAAAGTTACATGTATTCATCCAAGGAAAGTACCTTTTTAAAAAAAATCCTTTCGTTCCCGGATCTTTAAATTACTGAGAGCTGTTCTCTCAAACTGTCACTGTTAATCACACACATTTGTTTTGCTTTATGCTGTTAGTAGGATGGAATTTACTAACTTCTTTGCATGATCCTGTTATACCGACACACTTAACATCTGCCATAAGTGATTTATTAAGATTTAGTGAAAATTATATTTCAACACATTTAAGGAGCAAACTTCACTGAACACGTAAGTGGTGTACTCGCATTTCAGTACTCTCTGAGCCTTTCTAATTATAATTAAGATATAATTTCATTCCATTATGACTGCAGCGTCCAAGCTGTCACAGTCTATCTTTTCCAGAATGCAGCATTTTCCCCGTAAACACATTTGGTCAACTCTCATTTTATCCAGAGAAAGTACAGGACTTTGGTTGCAATTTCTTTTTCAGATCAGATGAATTTTTCAGAGTATAGAAGACTTTGTGATTTTTCAAAGAGATACAAAGGCCTAGACTAGGCATTTAACCCAATAGATAGACTATATACATGGTTAGACAGACAGACAGACAGACAGACAGACTCACAATAAGTGAAACTTAATGCTCACTTGCGTTTATTTTTTGGCTCACACCAAAAGTTATTTTATTACTTAGGTGACTGGAGCTAATGTTGGAAGCCTAGGCTTTCATGTGAAAGCATTATCTTAATGGATTAATAGGAATAAACAGCCCTCTTGAGATTGTTTCAGCTTGTGAGTTCAGTATGTTTCCCACCCCCGAAAGCCTGTGGCTTAAATAGAGCCCTGCTCCCCGGCAACACCAGCTGCCACCGTCTTGGAATCAGATGTTTCCTGGTCACCATTGCACCTCCTCCTGTCTCTCTCTGCTTCCCCGCCAGTGCTCTCATTCATTTTCGGAGACCTTGTGACAAAGGGGACTCACTTGCTTCATGTTAGGCTTACAGCAATGTCAACTAGGTGGCTGTACCCAAGGCCGAAGGCACCACTTACCTTTGGGCAACTCAGTGTTTTGGAGACTGAGTGAACCCATTCTAACAGTAATAAGGGAAGGACTTGCATGTGTCTGTGCGTAGAATGGTTAGAAGAAATATCTCCAGAGCTGCTATATGGGGGTGTGGGGGAGGGGGAAATGAGTGTTTAGCTAAGCTAGAGTCTGTTGACCTGAATTCAGTAAGCACTCAGCAAGGACTTACGAATGTTACTGTTATTATTAACAACTTTGCAACAACTTTCCGTTGCCAGAGTACATGGAACACAAATTGCTGCAGCTGAGGCACAAGACAGAGGCTCTATCAGAAAGAAACACTGTTTTAGTAAAGAAATGTCATGGGTTTGGTCTGAATACTTCTTTCTTTTTAAAGAGCACTTTTAAGCAAACATCTGTAAAATTCCTTCAATAAATGTTTGTTGCCCAAGGCATACTTTGATTGATCATTAAATGGCAACTGAGAATAATCTACAATAGTTAAAAAATTAAGCAGAGTGGCAGTCTGGAGGTTCATGGGTGGGTGACCTTTCCCCCTCAATGTGTTATGCTTGACTGGCAGGGTGACTTAAAAAAAGAAATTTAAAATGAAAACGCAGCTCATCAAAATTGTGGGATGCTGCAAAAGCAGTGCAGACAGGGAAATTTCTAGCATTCATTGCATTCATTAGAGAAGAACAAAGATCTAGTACCAACGATCTAAGTTTATACCTTAAGAAACTGGAAAAAAGAAGAGCATGTGACTTCCCAAGTAAGTCCCCCCCACCAAAAAACAAACACACAGTAATAATTAGAGCAGAAATCAATGAAATAAAAACAAGAACTTGATAGAGAAAATGAACAAACCCAAAAGCTGGTTCTCAGAAAAGATCAGAAAGATTGATAAGCCTCTCGCTAGCCCAGCTATCAAACAAGAGAAAGGACACAAATTCCTCACATCAGAAATGAAGGAGGGAGCAGAGCTAGGGAGTCCATGGAAATGAAAAGGATAATAGAGAAATACTATGAACTATGACAACAAATTCGAGATAAAATGGACCAATCCCTTGAAAGACACAATCTGCTACGACTTATACAAGAAGAAATAGATGATCTGAACAGGCCTGTATCTATTTAAAAATTAAAAATCAATAATTAATAACCTTTCAAAACAGAAGACACTAGGCCCAGAGGAATTCTACTAAACACTTAAGGAAGAAATTACACCGGTTCTCTCCAATCTCATTCAGAGAACAGGAACAGAGGGAATGTTTTTCTAAGTCATTCTATGAGGCAAGTATTCCCTTAATACCAACCAGACAGATGTTAAAAGAAAAGACAACTGGTAGAGCAATATTTCTCGTGAACGGAAATGTTGAGGAAACCAAAATATTAGCAAATTGAATCCAACCATGTATAAATAAGGTAGTATATACATCATGACTGAGTGGAATTTATTCCATGTATGTAAGGCTGGTTCTATGTTTTTTAAAAAAATGAAATAATGTAATCCATCGCCTGAACAGACCGGAAAAGGAAATTCACACAATCGTATCAGTAGATGAAAAGAAAACGAGCAATTGGCAAAGCCAACACCCGTTCAAGATAAAAACTCTCACTGAACAAAGAACAGAGAGGAATTTGCTCCACTATCTACAAAACCCCTATGGCTAACATTGTACCTAATAGTGTTACACTTGAAGAAGTTTTCTCACTAGGACCAGGTACGAGGCAGGATGTCCCCTCTCACCACTGCCCAGCATTGCAGTGGAAGTCCTTCCTCATGCAATAAAGCAAGAGAAGAAGAAGTTATACTCATTGGAAATGAAGATGTAAAAGTGTATTTGTTACTCATAGATGACATAATCATTTACATACAAGTTCCAAAATATTTTATTGGAAAATCTCCTGAAACCAACAAGCAATTACAGCAAGGTGGCTTGATACAAGATTAATATCTACAAGTCAAATTGCTTTTCTACGTACCAAACACGAACAAGTTGGATTTGAAATGAAAAGTACAGTACCATTTACTTTTAGCACCCTAAAAATACGTAAGAATAAATCTAAAATGTACAATATGTGTCAAGATTTAGAAGAGGAAAACTGAAACAGGCACAAGATTGATACAAGGAACAGTACAGAATGCTGATGAACAAAATCAAAGTGGAGCCTTCCTAGAAGACCTTTCCTGAGCCAAACAAAACAGGGAAAAGTGAGGCAGGGACCTCAGGACACGTCTTGCTGACGGATGCCCCCCGACAGCTGGAGATGAAGCCCAGATGCTCACAGACACTCTCAGAGCTCTGGCCACCGGGGGGGGGGGGGGGGGGGGGGGGCTGAGCAGCTGGCGTGTTTCTGGGGTGGGGGGCAGGAGCACGGGACCAGATCCAGGCCCGTGGGCCCGCCGTCTCTGTCGCGGCTGCAGCAAACACACGCGGAACGCCAGCCTCACGTTCCGTCTGTCTGTAAAAGTGGAAGTCCTCTTTGGATTCATTTTGATGAGTGAAAACAGGTAGGTCATTGGCAAAAAGCCAAGTGCCATAACAGGAACCTTTGCAAAAGCAGAACATAACCCTATAGAGTGACGGATAAATGTCCTTACAGTCACTGCTCCCCCCGCCCCCTTTTCTGAAGTCTCAATTACTTGCAGTCAGTCACGGTCTAAAAATATCCAATGGGAAATTCCAGAAATTGATACACTTTCAATTGCACGCCATTCTGAATAGCGCGATGAAATTTTGTGCCGTCTGGCCGAACGTGACCCGTCCCTTTGCCCAGTGTCTCCATGCTGTACACGCTGCCCTTCCGTGGTCACTTGGACATCTTGGCGGTCAGATGGACTGTCCTGGTATCGCAGTTCTTATGTAAAAGTGTATATGTTGCTCATAGATGACATGATCATTTATATAGGAGTTCCAAAATAATTTATAGGGAAATATTCCTTGTTTTGTTCAATAATGGCCTCAGAGCCCAAGGGTAGTAGTGATGCTGGTCATTCAGACGCGCCACGGAGGAGCCATCAAGCGCTTGTTGTGTTAGGTATGCGGAAGGCCCACGGTATTCTGATGCTCCGCCCCTCACAAGACCTCCGCCACTCACCTGGCTGTGTCTCACCTGTGGGCACTGCCTCATCTCGCGTCGTCACAGGAGGGAGGGTGAGTGCAGCACAATGAGATATTTGAAAGAGGGGGAAAGAGAGAGACTTCCCTTCTCATAACTTTTATCACAGTGCATTGGTACGATTGCTCTGTTTTATTATTAGTTCTTGTTGTCCATCTCTCCCTGTGCCCAATTTATAAATTAAACTTTATCACGGGCGTGCATATGTAGGAAAGAGCATACTCTACGTTGGTCCTAGCTGCCGTTTCAGGAACCCACTGGAGGTCTCAGAATGTATTAACTCATGGGTAAGGGGGGTGTCTACTGTATACACCCGTCCAAACCCACAGAATATACACTAGAGTGATCCCTCAGGTAAACTAGTGACTTCGGTGATTATGACATGTCCATGTAAGTTCATCTTTGGTTTAATAATAATAATAATAACAATAAAATAAAAGGTACCATTCTCGTGAGTGATGTTAATTATGAGGGGCAGGGTTTATGGGGAATCTCTGTACCTCTCAGTTTTGTTGCGAATCTAAAATGGCTCAGAGTTCCCATTTCTGAGGCGGAACTAAAATTTGCCGCCACCGTTTTCCCGCGGAATGTGCACAGAAGCTTAGAAGTGTTCATAAATCAATATGATCAGTAAAGCTTAGTTCTTCCTTGTTAGTGTTAAAATCTAATATTTCTTAGTGAATCAATTTCTGATCTTCAAGAGGTGGAAGAATCCCTCTTGTCATTATGATGCACAGAGGTCCCGGTCCCGTGTGGACCTTGTCTGTGGATTCCGGGACCATTCCTGGTGGTGCCTTCTCAGACACCAATGGGGGACCTGAATTGTCGTTACCTTCCTGAGGAATAAGTTGACAACCTATATCAACAGCCTCAACACCCATATACTCTATAATTCAGCGATTCCCCTTCCAGGAATTGGTCCTGTAGAAATTATATACCTGTACTGCAGAAATATATAGTTTGGAGAACGTCTGCTACCCTATTAGTTAGAGGTGTGAAATATGGGAGATAATCTCAGTGTCCCCCCATGGCTACTTATTAAATAAATTTCATTACAGTAAATTGGAGCTCAATGCAGACATTAAAAATCTTTATTAAAATATTTAATAATACAAAGAAAAGATTTACAACAAACGGCATTCTGTAAAAATATGCAGTATGAAGGAATGTGTGCTGTGGTCTCATTTGAGCCTTTAAACAGCCAACATAGAGTCACAAAAAGTTTAGACTGTTAACAATGGCCTCCCCGGGTGGTGGGAATATGGTTGATGCATACGTGTGTGTGTGTGTGTGTGTGTGTGCATGTGTGCGCACTTTGCTGCGTTTTATGCATTGTATTGTTTTTCATGAGAAAAATAATACTAGAAATAATTATTTTAAGGAGTATTCTAGAGCTCCAATGGCTAATACTAGGCAAGGAGCATCCCTCAAAGTCTCCTCGACAAGTCCTATTTCTGTCTGTGCTCCCTCCCTAAGCCAAAGGACTTTGTCATCAGACCTCTGGAAGCCTTTTCAGCTATGTGGCCTAATTCTCTGGTTTTTAAAATAATGGTTATTTGTATGTCTTTTGTCATCTCCAGCCACTTTTCAACCGTAGAGGCACTGGGAGCTTCTCACTATCAGAGCTAATGGTCCATAGCGGTGTGGCCACCCTATAGAATAATTATGCTTTCACGGGGATCATTGTCTGCTCCTATCCTGTGACAGTTAAGTGCCGGATTGTTCTCTTCATCTCCAAAGGAGTGGCTCCAATTTAATGCTACGGAACGATACTGGAAGAAATGAATATTTGTTCTCAGAAGGATCTTTTTAATAGGATCATTGCCTTGAAGCAGCGTTCCCTTGGAAACTGCTCGACGTCTGTCTGCAGCAGGGGTCCGAGACTTTTAGAAATTGGGAGCATGGGTGTGGATGGCAGTTTGTATTGAAATGGCTGAAGATAAGTATGAAAAAAAAAAAAAAGAAGTGCATTCATACCCTAAAAACCCAGATTAAATTTAAAATATGTAACTTTTTTGTTGTTGTTTTTTGTTTTGTTTTGGAATAAGGAGATAATGAAAAGCAGGAAAAATTTCCAGTTATTGCAATTCTTTCAGATGAGTTTGTGGTGGGAAGAAGCGATGTCTAAAATGCACAACTGCCAGCTCACACCAGTTCCCAAATTCTTTCTTAGCCCTCATATTATGGGTTATCTAAAGAAATCAATTTATGTCCCTGTGAAGTTGCTGGCTTGGCATGAGAGACCTCCCTCTTCATGTCAAGGACACTGTGGAAGTGGGGAAGAGAGGTTTCATCTGGTGCGTGTAGGGATCCAGGGCCTGTGATTAGGGTGGGGGAGGTCTCGGGGGTGGATAATGCTAGAATCACCTGGCGTCATCCATTCGCCAGGGCTTTTTGTTGCCAGGGTCTTTCGGTTTAGAATAGGACTAGACTCTCCTTTTCTCATCATAATGATATTTTCCCCGATTATTTCATACAAGCCATGGCTCAGTAGCCACGTGTTTGACCACGCGGTTTAAAAAGAATCAAAACAGCATGTATGGAGAACACACGCAGAAGCAAGAGTCATAGGACCAGATTCATCCACTCTGACAGTCTAGCGTTTCTTTATTCATTGTGTGGGGATGCTTGTGGGTGTGACCCCGACTGACCCCGCCAACATCTCATAGCGGGACTGTTGAATATAGAAAGAGTAAGGAGAGCCTGGCTCCGCTTTCGTTCTGTGTCCGAGCGTGTTGTGTCCCCAAAGCTGCAGCTGTTCTCTGGGGAGGAAGATGGATGCTGGCCAGTCGTCCATCTTTGTTTTTGAAGGTACTCTGCTGCATGGGGCTTTTCCTGAGATCCTGCAGAGTGATGTGTTCACCTACCTCATGGTGCAAAGACCCCCCCCTTCCCCCAGATGGAAAGCTAGAAGAGAAAAAAAAATCAATGGGGTCACTGCATCTGTTTCACAGTAAAATTTTTCTTTACTTTGCTTGGCAATTGAGGCACAAATATATTTTTTATAAGGTACATTTTCACAGCTACTTTACTTACAGTGGTTAATTTTATGATGGAATTTAAACCTTTTGCCAACTTTAATTTATGGCGTTAGAGTGTTACATTTGAGTACTTTGCTTAATTGGCCTCCAGGGAGTGAGGGGCAGGCAGGCCTTGCATTTATCAGCCCCAAGTCTCCATCTCCAACTTTCTTTTGCCTTCTATATTAATTTCATGCCTGGGGGCTGTCAGGA
Source organism: Rhynchonycteris naso (assembly GCA_037038555.1). NCBI lineage: Eukaryota > Metazoa > Chordata > Mammalia > Chiroptera > Emballonuridae > Rhynchonycteris > Rhynchonycteris naso. The sequence continues at coordinate 145,434,677 of CM073002.1, forward strand.
AGCAGTATGAATCCCGTTGGGACTCCCACATTCTAGAGAAGCTACAGTGTGGAAAGGTGACACACCATGCAGCCCCTTGACACTAGCCTTTCTCTAGGACAGAATTCTCAAAAAAGGGACCTTTGTTTGAGAAGCCCCACTCTGCTCTGCCAGAATTAGAAATGGATACGTTCCCGTTCGTCAGCAGCATCCTTTCCCTTTCGAATCTTATGGCAGAGGTTGGAAGTACCTCTAGTCAGGCTCTCACCAGATTGGGTGAGCTCCAGCCGCTCGGGAGAGGGCATTCTCCTCTCCCTGGTCCACTGCCGACATGTGCGTGGTTTAGTCTCATCTGGAAACACCCTCACAGACACACCCAGGAATAATGTCTAATCGGGGCCCTCCGCTGGCCCAGGCAACTCACATAAAGGTAATCATCCTACTATTTAGATGATTTATGAGCAATTTAAAATAATATCAATTTTTATTATTACTTTATTTGTCTTTTTTTTATTTTTTTAATTCTAAGTTCCGTCTCACCCATCATGGGAAATGCACTACTAGATCATTTCAAAGCCTTGGGAAGATCACGCACATTAAAGACGTGAAGTAATGGAAAGTGATGGCGCTAGTCTCCTGTCGTTGTTGTAATAAATTAGCGCCAACTTGGGGGCTTTGCATAACACAGCACTTATTCTCTCATAGTTAGCCTTTGATGCCACCTTTTCCTTTTTTACCCAAGGTCTAACTTGATTTTGAATTACGATGATTAAAATGTCATTACCAGCCAAAGCAATCTACAGAGTCACCACAGCCTCTATCAGAATTTCAGTGGGATTTCTTTTACATGTGTAGAAAAAACAGTTGTAGAATTTATATAGAGCCCGAATTGACTGAGTTATCTTGAGGGGGGGAAAAAAAAAAACAAAGTTAGAGGCATCACTTTTCCTGTTTTCAAATTATAGTACAAAGCTATAGTAATCAGAACGGTATGGTACTGGCATAAAAACAGACACATAGATCCATGAAACAGAATAGAGAGTCCCAAAATAAGTCTGTACACATATGGTAATTTTTTTTTTTAAAAAAGCCAATAATGTAGAATAGGGAAAGAATGTTTTGTTTATTCAATGATGCTGGGAAAATTGGCTATACACTCAAAGGAATGAAACTGGACTTCTGTCTTGCAACATACACAAAAATAAACTCAACATAGTCTAAAAATTTGAATGTAAGGCCTGAAACCGTGAAATTCCTAGAAAAAATAATCATAGGGGGTAGGTTCCTAGACATTGGTATCGGCAATGAGACTTTGGATTTGACACCAAATACAGTAAATTAAAGATAATACTAGCGTGTAATCCAGCAACACCGCACATGGGTATCTATTCCAAGGAGACAAAAATCATTATCCCAAAGATGTATCTGTACTTCCATATTCATTGCAACATTGTTTACAATTGCCAAGGTATGGAGCGACCTTAGTGTCTGAGGACAGATGCACAAATAAAGAAAGTGTGGCATTTGTATACAATTAGATAGTATTCAGCCTTCAAAAGAAGGCCATATTGCATTATGCTAAGAGAAATAAGCCAGACAAAGAAGAAATACTACATCATACCATTTACATATGGAATCTAAAAGATAAAAATAAACTCATAGAAACAGAGAAAAATGGTGGTTGTTGGGGTGTGGGAATGGGAAGAGAAAGAGGTTGACAAAAGGATGCAAACTTTCGGTTAGAAGAGAAATGAGGTCTGAGCATCTCAGTGTAATAGAGGCGATAATTGGTCCTACTGTATCGAATAAATCAAATTTGCCGAGATTGGGACTTAAGTGTTCTCGGTTAAAAAAAGACAAAGATAGATATGGGAGGTGGTAGATGTGCTAATAATTGGTGGTGAGAACTGCTCCCCGCTCCGCAGTGTGTACCCATATCAAATCATCACTTGTGCACATTAAATATATTACAATTTCATTTGTCAACTGTATCTCAATAAAGCTGAAAAGAGGGTGAAGGAAAAAAAACGTTATTGATCGCAGTGAGGATTGTACCATTATTATTTCACTTGGTGAATATAATAAAAGCCCAACTGTCATCTTTAAAGGGTGAATTTTATGGTATGAATTATGTTTCAATTAAAAAAAATCATAGATGTAGACTAGAAAACAAACAAACAAACCATGATCAATACGGACTGTGTACCAGGCACTGTTGGTGCTCGGAATTCACTTGTGAATGAACGGAACACAATGGAACTTAATTCTAAGAGCCAGGAGAGGAAAATGGCAGAGCTAAAAAGAAAGTGGCTAACGGGTTACACTTGGAAGGAAACGATACCTTCTCTTCTGTAACATTTCCTATATTGACTTAATTTTTGTGCACGCGAGGACGTACGCCAATTTTATAGTCACAGGACTTCAGCACACTTCCCTCAGGACAACAGATGTCTAGCGCTTGGCTCTGCTTGTCACGGGTGGGATTTCCACCTGGGCAGCTATCCTCCAAGGCTATCTTTACCACCAGAGCAGTTGACACGCGGTTTTCACGGACTGTTTGCTCTCTCTCTTTTCTTTCTTAGGTGGTAAATGTTTGCAGAAACAAGTTCTGCATTTTCAAGTGCCCTGTATCCCTGCTTTTCATAACAGCCCAATAAATATTTGATGCATGATCACAGTTTGGTAACAGCGACTTCATTTCCAGAAGAAGAATGAATGTGAGTTGCTGGGGTGTGCGTGCTCTCTAGTGCTTCAGTTAATGGGAGGATACAGTATATATACCCCATCATTTCTATATGTATGCTTTTGTTTGTTTATGCTTCCAGTTACGCAATGCCGCGTTCTGATGAAGTGGAAATTGGCAAAACACCCTCCTGGGTGGGAGTTCCCCTAAAATCCACTAGAGGGCGATATATTGCCACTGAAGGAGTGAATGGCGCTCATAAAATGCCGAATTTCTAACTTTTCAGAGCAGGATATTTTCATGTTGTTTCCCTGGTTGAAAATGAGGAAAAGATAGGCTTTCTAAAGTTTGGGCTTTACAGTCTTCTTGTGGAATATAGGAGATTAGATTTAGGGATGCTCAGTCATTTGCAGACTCTAGGAATATGCATGATGTGTCCGAGTTCAAAGCCCAAGAACCGGTTCCATGAGCATATCTAAAGGCTTTCTGGATTTTTTATTTTCCTTTTTATTTATTTATTTTTAAATCTGATTGTGGCTCTTTCAAGGACAGGCTGTAAAGCTGCCTCCTTTTGGTGTCTTCCACAGTGCCGATGGTGGAGAGTCGTGCTGTCCAAACTGGGTTTAGCATCCGTGCAGGGGAGTGTCCTCACTAACCGCACTGTCTTCCTTCCGCAAGGTGTCCCAGCGGAAGGAATTAATTTGGTTGCCAATGTGGATTTTGCCTAGCACGAGGCAAAACTGAACTCCAGGTAACTGTACAGCAGAGAGACGGAACTTTATTTTAAACAGCACGTATTTGTACTGTGACGTTCCCACTTATTGCACGACCTCGTGTTCACGTGGTCAGTGAGGACCAGAACCCTTCCTAATTTCAACACAAATGTTTGAGCATTAGTGCTAGGTCACTTGTAAGTGCTACCTGGTTTCTTTTCGATTTTCTTTTCGGCGTGCTTACAAATGACACGTGTGTTTATGAATGAAAATAAGGGCGTTTCCTGCGTTTGATGTTCCTGATGCCTTGCTATTTCTTAAACCTATCTCCCCCGACCCCGTACCCTGGGTCTCTACCGTCCCATTTTTAGCCCACTGTTCTCTGAGTTCTTCGGGTGAGCCCTTCCTTCCTTTTCCTCGCAGCTCTGCTGTCCCGTGTTACCCCGTGGCCACCGCCTCCCAGGGAGAAAGCCTGGATTGTGTCGGGGTTCAAGGCCAAAGCTCGAGACCCTCTGTTTGTGTTCGTATTCTGGCTCCAGTGCCAACTAGCTACCTGTGACCTCGGGTAAATTATCTCCACTTTAGCCTCCCAAGCTGCAAACCGGGGCTGATGGAAATGCCCACCTCGTCAGATTTGTGCGAAGGTTACCCGTGGCGCACAGGAGGTGCTTGAGGTGTCCGCTGCTGTGGGCTTCGTTATTCCTAATCTCTCCCACCCGGCGCTCCCCTCGCGGGAGCCCATCTCCACTGTCCCAAGGGCGCCCTCTATCTTTTCTGAGCTCCAGCTTCATTTCCTCAGGCTCTCTAGATGTTTCCACAAGGACTGCCCCTATCTGAGCTCCTCGTCCCTTGGTCTCCTCTCCGGGAGAGTCTGCTGCCGCTTCTAAGCTCTCATCCAGCGCTGGGGGCCGTTTCGTGCCTGGTGACCGAAGCCGGGAAGCAATGAGGGATCTGTGTCTGCCGTCCTGTGCCTCCAGCTCCTCTGGTTACCCAAGTGTGTCAGTGCGTCTATTCAGACTTCATCCACCCTCAAGCCCTTTCTTAGGACGGGGACCCGGGCCCCCCGTCTCCTTCATCCCCCGTGTACCTTGTCCTTTCTACCGCGGCCAGAACGATCTTTCGCACAGGAGAAATCCGATTCCGTATCTCCTCAGGTTGACATTTTCCGTATTTCCCAGCTTCCGAGGTTAGGTATGGTCTGCCACGCCAAATCCTTCTTGCTTGCCTCATTGTGTTGACCTATTGCTTGTCTCTGCCACATAGAAAATGTTGTCCTCGTGTCCACTTGGGGGCCCCAAGGGGGACACCTCTTTATCCGTTAGTAGAGGGGCGTGGCCTCTAAATGCCTGTGTTCAGCCGAGAGCCCCGCACACAGTAGCTGCTCACTCACGTGGACTCTGGGGGAATGGGGGTTCTTCCTTACTCAAGGACTCTCAAGCTGTCCTCCGTGTGTGGACTGGAATCCAATGTGTTCCATAACATAATTAAAATGTGAGAAATGTTGCTAGCACATTAGTAATAGAAACGCTTTCAAAATAATGTCTGAGGAGATGCAAGCTCAAGCTTACAAATATTTATGTAAAAAAATGGCTTTTTACATAAACAGCACACAGAGGCGCACTTCCCCTTGAATGCACGTACATAACTTCCATTAATGGGCGCTGCCTCGGTGTCAGGTGATTGTTTTTATGTTGCTTGTATAAATCTGAGCCTTGACACATTAATGGAAAGACCTCGGTGTTGTGATGACATCATATCAAAGGAGAGATGGTGAAATTGTTTGGAAAATGTTCATCTGAAAATGCCTATCTGTAATCCTGGAAAAAATACAACTTTTTTTTTTTTAAACCAGTCACATTCTGCGTCTCAAGGGTGGGGACTCTCTCCTTGAGTTCAGAGGTCCTGAATGCAATACTCCCCCCCAAAAAAATGACATCTTCTGGATGACTCCCTGTGGCTAGCTGCAGGGAAAATGGTTTGATGCTAGAAGTTGCTAGAAGTTGGCATGGTTTCTACAGGAAGCTTCTGCAGGAACGGGATATGGGAAGAAGACATCTCTAAATCATTTTCTTAAGATTGCTGTAGTATTTAGTGCAGTGGTTCTTAACCTGGGTTCTATCGAACCCTAGGGGTTCGATGAGTCAGTCTCAGGGGTTCGGAGAAGCCTCTGCTGTGGAGGCCAGAATAAAGTAATACCGTCATTTGTTGTGAGTTCATGCACTTTGTTGGTTTAGTTCTTTGAGCAAGGTGATGTTCATGCACGGCTCATTTTGTGCACCAGTAAAAAAACATAAAGCTATGTCTTGAATTTGGAAAAAAACCCATATTTTATTTATCACTAAAAAAGGGTTCGGTGACTGTGCATATGAAACTGGTGGGTTCAGTACCTCAAAAAAGGTTAAGAACCACTGATTTAGTGCATACTTGGCATTTTAGAAACCACTCTGATAAGACTTTGACCCGCATACTTTAATCTAAACCTTTTCACTTCAACTTTGGGACAAGTTAAAGATCTGAATGTAGTAGTGGGGGCTTCTGGGCTTTCCCCTGTTTGCACTGGGACCCTGAGAAACTGGAGGTGGGCATACCTCTGCCCCCTCACATTTCTCTCTTGGCTTCCCGGTGGGGGCTGCTCCTCAGCAGTGAGAGTCTGCGACCCAGCGTCCCCTTAGGCATGTCTTTCACTCCCCACCCGTCCACACCCAGCAGAGCAGCTGCCCTCATGAGTGGTGCCAGGATGTCCAGCCGCCTCCAGAGCTGGGAGCAATAAATGTCTGTCGTTCGCAAGCCACCGTCTATGGAGCTTTGTCCCCGCAACCGGAACGGACTGAGACATCTCTCCTCTGTGTCCGCGAAGCACCTTGCACTAATATATTGCACTAAGAATCCCAGGTCTCTCACTTGGGCCGGCTCCTTCTCCGCCCCTCTACCGGTAAACCGCGCTTCCCTGCGACAGCATCCGCACAGCCGCGGATCGCCCAGCGCCCAGATTCCGCGGGCGTCGCCCCTTCGCCTCTGGGACAACCACCGCCACATCCCTCCTGGATCGCTCTCCATCCTGTGGTTCCTGCCACCGCTCTGAACCCCACAATGCCCGGTACAGTCTGTAGCCAGAGAGATCTTTACGCATAAATCACACAAGGCATTCTGCTACATGAAGCCCTCTAATGCCCCCCCCCCCCCGCTCTGGGCAGAACACCCCAACACTTCGTCATGTTTGTACAGAGTCGGTGCCTTCCGACCCGCTGGCGTCCGTGCTGGCGCCCCCTCCACTCTCCCCCTCTCCCCGCTGCGCCCTCACCACACTGACCGTCTTCCTGTCGTTTAACCTAAGCCAGCCCCCTGCGCCTTGGACTCTTCATGGGTGCCATCACCCCTGCCAGGTACGCCTTCCTCTACATCCTCCCACGCCTGGAACCCCCTTACACCACATACTCCCATCATTTTTTTAATTTACATTAAGTGCAAGAGTCACTCATCAGAGAGACCTTTCCTTCCCGATTGCGGGATTTGAAGAGGTGCGTGCTCCGCTGGGCGTGGGCCATTGCTGCGGACCACCGGGGCCTCAGGAAGGCCCTTAGGTAGGTTTTTATTCTGTACATGTTTGGTGCTAGCTTCAGGACGAGAGAGACATTGTCTTGTTCGCCCTTGGTCCCCAGGGTCTAGAACGCTGTCAGGTGCAGGGAGGATCCAGTTCGTATTTGCTCCTTACACGAATGAGCAGCTGTCTAGAGGCCATTGCTGTCCCTTCGGACAGCTCTTCTGACCTTTTCCAACGACTCATTCGTGTCGCTTCGTAATTCCTCTCCCTTGCCTCCGAGGAACGTGCCATTCCCCGGTCCTGGAGAGAAGCCCCTGGTGAGACGTGGGTCCCGCCATGCGTTTCTTTAGGGTCGGAGGCAGGTCTCCAGCTGCGGTCTGTGGTCTGAGTTCTCACACCTGGTTCTGTGGTCTAGTCCTTACACCTGGAGCCAGCCCGGTTTGGGAGGCCGCTGGCGTCGGGGACACAGGGCTGGGCTGTGAGCATCACCTGGACAGTCGGGAAGGCGTAGCTGAGGCACAGAACAACCCGGTGGGTGTTGGGACTTGGCTTCCCGGGGGCTAAGCTGAGGGACTGAACATAGGAGGTGGCCTGGGTGAGGGGTCTGGTGGGGGGCTCTAGGGATGGAGTGTGGATGCCGGAGCCCGCTCCTTACGGAATGAGAGCATGTATTTAAATGCGGCCGACCTGGGTTTGCTTGAAGACTTGGAATTGCAGCAGGTTTTTGACGGAGTTTGATTCCCTCTGGGACCTGCTTCAGTGGGGGCTTCCATGTTCCCTGGGCAGCTACCCTCCACTTCCCCCGCGGGATGTCTGCTCGCTCCTCCTCTGGCCGTCACGATACATTTTCCTGAAGGTGTTCTGTGAGTTTGCCACCCTTAGAACAATGTGCATTTTATAATAACATTCTCAAGAGAGAGCCTTGAACTTGGTTTCCAGGTACATTTCGTCTTTGGGACCCAACGTTGCCTGTTCATGTCGTCTCGGACATAACTGAGGCGATACCCAGAGATGTCCCTTAATAAAACCCAGTGCATGGCCCGACCAGGTGGTGGCGCAGTGGATAGAGCATTGGACTGGGATACGGAAGACCCAGGTTCGAGACCCCGAGCTCACCAGCTTGAGCGCAGGCCCATCTGGCTTGAGCAAAAGCTCACCAGCTTGGACCCAAGGTCGCTGGCTCCAGCAAGGGGTGGCTCGGTCTGCTGAAGGCCTGCGGTCAAGGCACATGTGAGAAAGCAATCTATGAACAACTAACGTGTTGAAACGGCAACGAAAAACTAATGATTGATGCTTCTCACCTCTCTCTGCTCCTGTCTGTCTGTCCCTACCTATCCCTCTCTCTGACTCTCTTTCTGTCCCTGTAAAAAAAAAAAAAAACCCAGCGCACGTCAGTCTGAGCTTGCCCAACCCTAACATAGGCATTGGAGGCCGTTATGTAACCAAACAACACCCAGTGGATAGGACTGATGATTCAAAATAGTATTTAACTGAAAGAGGGGAGATTAATTTATCCATTTATGCCTTGAAATAAAAAAATATGCAAAACACTATCACCACTCCTAAGGTAGAATATATATGGGCTTCTCAACTCTGCCTGCTAGAGAGAATGTGAATTCTAGTTGGAATCATTACTTAGCAAACCTATTGTGTGTTCAAAGCGGCAGAAGAGATGTAAGCTTCCCTTAATTCTCATGTCAAAAAGTATTGCCCGCAAGAAACAGCTTCCCAAAGTTTCCGTCTTTGCGCTGGGCTTCATTCTTTGCGCTGGGCTTCTTTGTTTGTGCTTATGACCACCATGGTGGCCGCTGTTACGCATGCTCCACAGGCAGGGAAATGGGACTGAAGCTTCATAACCCCAGTCTTGCTTTCTGAGTAACGGTTGTACCTCCTATTTCCAACCCAAAGCTCAGCAGGCTGGTAACCTCACCAGTTTCTCTCAATGAGAAGGGTGCTCAACAACAACATGTCTGTAAAAGTGTGCGTGAGCCCTGTGACCCTAGAGTTAGAATTCTTGTAGAAATGGACAGAGGCAAGGATATCAATTTATTGTTGCTGTCATCTTTGCTGTTCTTGACATGTTGGGAGAGTTATAGACATTGTTGGGTGTGAACAGAGTCCACTAACAAGTGTGAGTTTGCTGTGTTGTTCTGGCCTCAGAAACATATTGGTACTTCATTTTACTTCTCTCTCTCTCACTGTCCTATTTTCTAATGACTTTGTTTTTTGACTGTGAGCTCGTTGTCTGACATTTTCCAGGCATAACCACATTAGAATTAGATTAGTATAAAAAGGGAGAAAAACTAAAATAGAATTTCAGTAGTTAATCTTAGTGCTCTGATAGTGATTTGTATTTATTCAGATGAAAATTATTATAGGGTTTGAAAATGACCATTGGGAGAAATGATTATTGTTATAATGCGGCAACTATCTGCTCAAACCTCCTAAACTCCCTAAATATTTGATAGAAATTTAACCATGTATTTTCCCCTGAAATGATAGCTGGGAAAAGTGTTTTAGTAGATACATCTAAGCATGTCTTACACAACTGAACTCTTTAAAAAATGTTATAGAATTCTGGAAACTTTCCAGGACCATTAGCATTTATTATTGTCGCACAGTTAGAGAAAAAGAGAAATGGATTTCTTCCTTGGAATCAAAAGCAGTGCATTCATATATTCTAAGGACATAGAAATAGCAGGTGTTGGAAAAGAGAAGGTTAAAGTTTTTAGATTACATATATTTGGGTTGAGGATACATTAGAAAAGATGTGGAAAGAGTCTTGTCACTCATTTATGGGCTGTTGAGTAGACCCAAGTTTTGGAGCCTGGGACAGCAGAACTTCCCATGTATGGATTAGTTGAATCTGCTAAAGTGAGCCCCTCAAGGAAAGAATTAAACATAAGATGATCGGGGGCCGCTGTAACTCTTGTGTGAACCTTAGAGATAACTGGAAAACAGAGTGTCCAGCAAGAGAGTTGATAAGTCAGATCATGACCAGAGGGTAAATTCTGACACTAAGCATGATGTTAACTCAGCCAGTGGTAGAGGCTCGATACATTCTGAATAGAACATAACTCATGCACATAGCTTCTCTGGATTAATCTCATGGTAGCAGAGGTTTGGGTGAATCACACTAACCTTCCAGAAATGCTTTGAGATGCATCTGTGCTTAAACGTAAAATGACAGTTAAGTCAAGTTATCACCTAAAAGCCAACTGATTCTAATAAAAACAAGTGTATATGGTGTCTTAATCTCTGTTTTTATTTATTTTTTTGTGAACCAAGAATTCAGTTCCCCCAGAAGAGAAGCTAAAATGACTAATTTACTTTTAAAATCAAATGATTAGAAGTGATATTTCTTTTTTTATAACATAATTCAGCAGCAACATTCATGGAGGCTGTCTAGGTAGGTGATCATGATGTTTTCTTCTTATTCGAGTTTTTCAAAATCAGGGTATTGATTTCATCTTCTAACATTAATATCTTGCTGAAATAAAAAAGGGATTAATCTCATGAAATTGCATAAGAAGCCAATTGATCTTGAGTTTTGGGCAGCACTAGAGCAAGAAGCATCCCTTTACAAATAACAGCTACAAGAAGAAAAAAGGGAAGCCCTACTACCAGCTAGCTTACTCCAAATACAAGTAAGTTATCAATGAGCTAAATTCTATGTATATAATTAAATTATGTATTCACATTACTAATCCATTTGTATGGTATATATATTCATTTGTAGCAGTCAAGTAACCTGTTCTATGTGGATAATTTTGATAGGTGCCATGGGGGTGTACAAATAAACACATACTCCATATGTCATGATTCTTGTCCTCATCAAAGATGTACAAACTGGTACCTCATTACTTTTAAACATGCCCCCTTTGCCTCAGTTCTCTGCCTCATATCCCCACTTCTCTTCTATACATAAAGAATTAAGATTTCTCTAGATCCTTGAGAATTAAAAAAAATACAATCAATATGTAATTATTAGAAATAATATGCTTCCCAGACCCAAATCTGGAAGACTAAACCAAGCTTGAAGATCTTCTAATCAATGGTATTCCCTTCACTAAAGGAAGAATTTACCAACGAAAGCAGGCGATAGCAGGAAATCAAAGGAGAGTGGAGAGTAAGGGCACCATCGTGGAGAAGAATTGCTTGGAAATTGCATGGGTTATTCGGTCCAATAATCAAGACCGTGTGTGCAGAGGAGTTGGAAGCACCCAGTTCTTCATCCTTGTTGTACTCACCACTGAAATTGTACAATTAGTTATCCTTGTTCTGATTCTTTACATCAACTTTGGATTATAATCTGGCTTCCCATATACCTTTGTCCCGATGACCATGTGACATCTGATCGACCAGGTTGTTGTGTCTCATACTGTCAAGGCATACTTTGGCATTCTGACTCTTACTTCCGTATTTTGTGAGTCCAGTTTTTGATAGAGGTTTCTGAGAGTTGAATCATCTGATAATTGATATTCTTCATGTATTATCAAGGAAATGCCATCATGGGCAGCTCAGACTAGGATGCCAGCTGCCTAGAGTTTTGCCAACGGTACTTTCTTACCAGATTACCATATCTGACTTGGAGCTCTCCAGTTCCCTTCTGTTGACTCACTTGCTTCTACCCACCCCAGTCTAACCTGGAGAGGTAGTTCACGGTGGACATCTATTGAAGCAGCTGTTCTCTACTTTGACCACTTATAGAATTACCTGGACGCCTGACCAGGCAGTGGTGCAGTGGATAGAGCGTCAGACTGGGATGCGGAAGACCCAGGTTCGAGACCCCAAACTCACCAGCTTGAGCGTGGGCCCATCTGGCTTGAGCAAAAGCTCGTCAGCTTGGACCCAAGGTCGCTGGCTCCAGCAAGGGGTTGCTCCGTCTGCTGAAGGCCCGCGGTCAAGGCACATGTGAGAAAGCAATCAATGAACAACTATGGTGTCACAATGGCAACGAAAAACTAATGATTGATGCTTCTCACCTCTCTTTGTTCCTGTCTGTCTGTCCCTATCTATCCCTCTCTCTGACTCTCTCTCTGTCCCTGTAAAAAAAAAAAAGAATTACCTGGAGACTTAATAAATGCTCAATGCCAAGAGTTATATCACAACCCAAATAGTTGGAAACCCAGGGAATTCCAATGTGCAGCCAAGGTTGAGCGCCGCCTCAGTAGAGGGACTGTGAATGGATTTAGTCCACCTGATTACCCCTCTGTGAATTCCTTTTGTATTCCCCATTTTCATATCTTTGCACTTTTTCTCTTTCTAATTTGAAAAATATATACTGGTTGTGTTCAGGGGTGTGCTTTAGTTGAATATTATGCATAATTTTTAAAATTCCCTTTGTATACATAGATATTTTGGATAAATTTTGGGCTTATAGTCAATCATACTTACAATGAACAACTCTAGATTGCTTAAACACATTTCAAAGTTGGTAGGATACAATTCATATTCATTCTAATTTATCTTGTATTACTGACAGTCATTTTTCATGATCCTATTTTTCCCCAACTTGGCATAATCATCCCCTTATGCTTTTATTAAAATTTATTAACATGCATCATCAGTTTATCATTTAATTCCTAGGATGATGTCCTAGATGAGCTTGGCTAGTGATTTAACTGTATGATAATAGCCTCTAATATTCCAAATTAAAAAACCAAGATTATGACATTCTTAGTTTGTAAATAGACCAAATAAGACTTTTGCCTCTTAAAGAAAATATATGTGGATTTCAGCTGAGCTGAAATGAGTTCCTTCCATGACTTGACCCACATGTCTCTTGGTTAGAGTAAAAAGAGAAGTTCAACAAACCTTTGTGGAATTATTTCCCACTGCCACTTTTTGTTTTGAGTACGGAATCTAGCTTCTAGGGGTGTGACTGCAGGGAGATTTAGAAAAGCTTCAGCAACCAAGGTGTTGAATGAGGAAATACAGCTCAACCTTGTGGTGTTTTCTTTTTCCCGTTTTTCTGCCTTTTGTCTTCATCATGATTCATGGTGAGTCATACTTCTTTCAAATACTACAGGATTAACTATTTATGATTTGCATTATATAAGCTGGAGGTATTTCTTATTTTTCTGAGATGGGAACCCTAACAAAATCTCCAATGAAGATGTTTTTGCAATTAGACCGGAAGATTGTAAATTTTTTTTCCCTTAAAAAGTGTTGTCAGGGAAGCTGGCACGACTGTTGTTCTCCTGTATACTGTGAGATATTTCGTTTCTGTAAAATAATTCAGAGCCTGCTTTGATGGAAAATGCCCTCACAGAATGAGGGGGGTTAAAGAACTCTGAATTGTGACAAATGGCTTTACCCTTGAGCCGCTCGGTGTTTCTGACTCACTAAAAAGAGCTAAGCGCGTCTTGACTTTAGAGAGGACACCATTTCACTCCTGAAAGAAGTGATGTACGTAAAGTGCTTTCAAACGTAACCGTTACAAATATTATCATTAGATGCCAGGCTGCATCCAGTGCGGACGGATTCCCTTTAATGGTAAAGGCTGAGTTCATGCCAGAACCCAGAGTGCATGTACCTTTTCTCAAAATCAAGTTTGCTCCAGGAATCACTTTTTCAGCTCATTCGAAGAGGAGGCGCCTTGAGGAACATCCTGTGTACCTCTTCAGTAGCGCTCTTGTTGATTAAAGGGAATCTGACAAATGGGATTGCAAAGAGGGTTATTAAAGCGGCTCGCAAAAAGTACAGCACCAGAAATTCCGGAAACCTGCAGAAATGACTTCTTAAATGCATTTTTAATAATTTACATTTGACATTTTAGATTCTGATCAGCTCCTGGGTGAGGAGAGAATTGGACTAAAGACAGTCTGTTGCCTAAGGCAATCGCATTTAGCTAGATGCAGGTAGACAGCCACGTTATAATCAGGGTCAGTTCTGGGAGTTTCCCGGCAATGAGGAACTCCGAGTGGTAGAGACATTGTCTGCTAGTAGGAATTGCATTGCATTCCTGCTTAAGCGTTCAGGTCAGTTTAATTTAAAGATACAAGTGGTTTTTAAAAAAATTATTGGTCAGCATTATTTTGGTTGCAAGAAAGAAAGACTCTTCTAAACTGTGCTCAACGCAGGTGGACTATCCTCAAAGAGCAGGATTCACAAGCAGTCTGGGTTTCCGTGGTGTGATGGCCAGGGACTCAGGGCTGCCCTTGGACCTTATGGACAGGAACTCGGGCATCTTTCCTCTTGTGCTCAACCATTCCTGGGACTGAGCTGCACTCCAAACGCCTGTGTCTTCCTACCTCCTGGTCCAATCAACTGTGGGGCAGGGGCTTCAATGGCCTACTGTCCACCCAGCAGGGGCAGAGGCTGGGAAATGGTTCTTTATTAATAGAACTGAGATATTACCCAAAATACACTGTTACAGAAAATGTTACTGGTAACAAAGGAGGGATGAATCCAGGCAAGAAGTATCGTGGGTAGAAGATGTCAAGTTTAGGTTTGCCTGCATCGGACAGGAGCTGCAGGTGAATGTACATCGATGGCCTTTAGTTGGTTGAGTGACAAGCTCAGGGTGGAAGGCAGGGCTTTAGAATTTAAGGAAAGGGCAAGCAGGAGAGAGGGAGAAATATCCACACAAGAAACAATAATAGAAGAGTCAAGAGTTGGGGTAAACCTAGGAGGAAATAATACCATGGACACCAAGACTAGACAATTTGAGAAAGGATGAATTCTTTACCATTCTCAACTGGGACAGAAAGGGCCAATAGAGTAAGAAGGGACAGTTGATGGCTGGAACCCTCTGGAGGCTGACTGTGGCCATTCCCAGTGCAGTTCTTGCAGAGCTGGGACAAGCGTGTGGTGGGTAGGAGGTGAAAACCAGCTTCTTTGATGGTGTTGAGAAAATGGGACTGGGAAGTGAGGGTGTAGAGGTAGTGGGGGTAGACTCTTCTTCAGAAACAGCCAAACAAGGAAAAAGCAAGCAAGCAAGCACAGAGTTTGAGGTAGAGCCTGGGCTTGGGAGATACACTTTTTCAGGGCAGATTAATTCTGAGTGTGTTTATGGGGGAGGGGACTGGCTGGAGGATGCAAGAGGACTGGAGGGATGAACAGGATGTGGTCCTGGTGGAACTCATAGAGAGACAGCACGGGGGGCAGTTTCACACGGGTGGGGGTGTGGGTGACAGATGGAACCCTTTGAGTTGGACACCAGCAAGTAATTATGAAGTCCATAAGCATAAAGGAGCAGTGTCTAATTGATTTTTAGATTGGTTTATTCATCATGTTTATCTGTACCAGATCTTTCTGTCTCTAATCTTATTCTAAGTGATAACATCACCTTTCCTTTAACTTTGTCTTGTCTACAATGGTGTTCAAACAACCCCATGGCTGTTTGCACACTCATGACAGAAACAGTTAAGATCCCCAAGTAACTCAGTAATTCTAAACTTCTTTGAACCATTTGGATCCGCCTAATAGGTTAGTGCATTGCACCTATTTTTGACTCACTTATATTTTATACCCCTTCCTTTCCAATGTACCCTTAGGGGGAAAATATTAATGAGAAAAAAAATTCTAACATTTCCCTCAGAAGAAAAGATTTAAGAAAACACTGTCCACTTCCCCTACCTTCACTGAAGTGAGGAACGTGGCCTAGGCAACAGGGAAATTTAAGAAAATTAAGCTTTTATGGCAGGAGCTTTCTGCCCTTTAAAAAGTTGTGACTGCTTCCTTATGGTGCTGGTGCCACCACACTGGACTGTCAGATGTCAGCATGGCCCAGTCCCACAGGTCAGCTTAGAGAGCAGAGGTGGGGCTTTGAAAGCCATGCCCTGTGACATTTACACTCAATGAATTAAAGAGATGCAACCATGTGCCGACTGCCACAAAAGAACTTACAATTCCAACACAAATTCTTGATCTGGCACTGTGGATTCCCTGAGACGTGAAGCCAAAAACAACAATTAATTATATTTTGTGTGAAGTGTTTGTCACAAACAGCCTCACGCAGCAGATAGGCTGAGCGTGATCAGAGCTCTAAGGATATCCGCAAACATGAAGGAGCCAGCTTCTTTTTTCTGTTCAAGTGGAGAAATAGGACCCTGCAGACATCCCGGTAAGAGCCAGAATGGTTGACACGGGCTGTGTTTGAGGCTTTGGACTTGAAAAAGTGATGACAAATAATATATGAATTGTTACCTTTGGGAAACTCATCCAGCCTCTCTTTCTTTATGTATACACGGATTACTCAGACTTAAAACTATAAACCAGCCAAAGACAAAACTCTAAAGCAGTAGTTGATATGGAGCCCAAACCGCTAAGAGCAGGAGAGGCAGGTGATGAAGGAATGAAAACATTCTCTGATGTTCTGAAGAAGAGGAGGGGGCGCTAGAATCAAGGAGGCGACAAGGGTGGAATCTACGTTCCGGTGCTTACCTGCCCTGTGACAGGGGACAGTCTCTGCAGGTCTAGCAAGCCCAGTGTACCCGTCTGTAAATGAGTTGCTGTTAGGTTTCCGGGAAACAGGAAGTGATAAAACACAGTGTCGGGCACAGGGGAGACGCCCCATCAGTGTCAGTCATCGTCATTCAAAAGCGGTACCCAAGGGATGTGTGAAAGGATAAGGAGGCCTGGGGGGTGTATCAGAGGTCGTTTCTATTGGAAACAAGCTTCCTGTTGTGGATAGACCACGGGGAACGCAGGTGTGCTCCAAGGCAGGGAGCGAGTCACCAGCGACGTGGGCGGAGCGAGCTTGCTCTGGGTTCTAGCGCCTGTTCCGGCTAGCTAGGGCAGCGGGGTCAGCGGCTCCGCGGGAAATTAAAAAATGCACACGTTCTTGGACGGCCCAACCTCCTGCTCTAGCCCTAACTCAAATGTCGGTGACCCGGGCTGGCCAGGGTCCTGGAGTCTGTACATTCGCAATCAAGGGATCCGCAGGGGTCTGATCACTTAGTTCCAGAACCACCGGGGAGCGAGGGAGCTCTACAACAACCCAGCGAGTTGACCAAAGCTCTCTCTATGTCCATGAGTTTTAAGTGACTGGGAGGTTTTGAAGCCCTCTGAGAATCTGATGGAAAGGCTATGGACCCTTTTCGAAAATGCGCTCTGAACCGACTCGTAAAAATGTGCATACATGTAAGTGCTCACTTGAAGCTCAGCCATGCCAGGCTAACACACACACGCGCGCGCACACACACACACACACACACGGACACGCTCACGCACATGCATGCACATGCATACGCACACGCACATGCACACACGTGCACACACACAACCTGTAAGTACTTATTTATGGAAACCAAACTGTGGCACCAATAACTACTGGTCAAATAGAAGGATCCCGCTGGTCCCTGGTGGGCTGTGACAGAGAGAACTAGCTCTTCATCAGAAAACTTGTGTCCTTCCCATTAGCGTGTAACGCTGTTGCTTGGAAACGACTTCATCCAGTCCCGCCTCCCTCACATCTCGGTGCAGCCATGCCAATGGCCTTGCCAAGGAAATGAGAGCACAGGTAATGGGTGTCACCTGTAGGGAGACAGGGTCAAGGAAGAGGCACGCCTTCTCCATTTCCTCTTCCTCCCACTTGCTGGAAGGATGGACGCCCCTGGGTTAACCTTGGGACCCACGTGTTGAGAATAGAAACAGACATAGTAAAATGGAGGGAGGCTGGGTCTTGCAACCCCTCTCCGGGGGCGCTGCAAGCTGAGGAGAAACGCCCATTTTTTTCTTTACCTGCAGGAGAGGGAAACCTGGGCATTCAGCCGCGGAGATCTCAGGGTGTCTTGTTTGCAGAGCGGCGAGTGTTATGTCACTAGCTGCTGTGCGTTTTGGAAAGTACTGTGTGTGTGGGGGGGGGGGAGGGTCAGCCCCAGAAGTAATGGGTGAGTGCACAGTCTTCGGCTGCAGGTCAGTGAGTGTGGGCTCCGCTCTGAGTGGGTGCTGAGTCTCACAGGTGGTACCCAGGCAAGCATAGTGATGGACGGCGCTGCCCGTGGTGGAGCCAGAACGGGTCCCTTCTCCTGGCTCCTCTGCTTGAGTGCAAGCTGTGTATCCAGCTCAGCATGTTTCGTTCCGGGGAGACAGTCTGGGGCACTTACTCCCTGCCTCAGCTGATGTGGATGGTGGGCTAGGTGTGTGTGTGTGTGTGTCCCTGCTTGCTTCTGTAGAAGTAACACTGTTTGCACTTCAGCTTTCCCATTTAGAAAGTGGGGACGATTCCCTTTCTTCTTGGTTGTATTTGGGGGGAGATGAAAGAAAGGCTCAGTGTCACTGGGCCAGAGACTACTGTTCCCCGATCTGTGTTAGGAGAAGTGGGGGGCTCACCTCCTTGCCTCCCTGACCACTTGTCACGGGCCCAAGGTCTAGCGCACAGAGTACAAGTAAAGGTGACACAGGTCAGCAAGCTTTTCTGGTGTTGAAGAGTCTTCTAGGTATGCTCTTCTGTCCCACTTTTCCCTGCGGGCAGCCAGCGAGGGAGGTGACCGTGATGGCTTTGGAAGCTTCATATTGAAGATGACAGTGCCTCTGGCGCTCTGGGTTCCTGAGTGACTGTGAGGATGCCCCCAGGGGTCTGGTCAGCGGTCCCCTCCCCCCATGTACTCAAGTCCTACTGAGTGTGCAGGAGCGTGCATGGTGGCAACTAGGGTTATTCTCACCAATAGAGCCGGAAACTACACTTTGGACCATGCACTTCTGCTTCCCTAAAGATCTTCAAGAAGTTTATAAATAAGTAAAGAAATAAATATAAATTTACGTGTGTTTATATGTAATATATATTCTATATACGTAAGGTGTTTACACACACATCATGCACACATGCCTAATCTATAACAAAACCATTGATGATGTTTTCACTGATAGGATTGGAATAGAATACTAGGAACAACGAGTGAATGACGTTTAAGGGCGTGATCCGCCGTGCAGGACGCTTGACGCTGGGAAGACCCCTTACTGGATCTGGATAGGACCCCGTGAGTTAAAGGAACGTGAAGAGATGGCTTTGGATAGGAAGCTGCTTTCCTATTTTTCTCTTCTTATCTTTTTAGCAGTGATTTGTTTGCTCAAATGAGAACTTTTAGGAGCTTAACTTCAGAATGGCCTCCTTTGAAACGAGGGTAGTAGTTGGAGCGCTGAACCCCTCAGATGAAAGGAAAGTTCCGCTTCCTCGAGCCCCGGGGCCACTCGTAGCACAACCTGGAGCTTTTAAAGTTTCTCTTTGCTACAGCACACTCTCATCCTCCTGGAAAAGCACACGTTTTTCCATTTTTTTGTTTCCAACTGTGTGTACTTGACAAATAACGCTAAACTCTGCTTCCACTTTCCTCTTTGATTAATAGTAACCTAACTAGACTGAACGGATGGGAATCCAATGATAGTTTATCTTCCTTTCCAGGGGACCCGCGTTCACAAACACGGAGTTCCCAGGAGTCTGACCAAATTGCAATTCTGGGTCTGTGTCAACACATGTGTAATTACTTTTGTAGGACGAGCTTTGAGACCTGCTCTGAACGATAGCGATGACGTTCCTGTCCGGTGGAGCATCGCCTTCGATTTTATCGCTAAGTGTGTATGCACATCTGTGCTTGTGCAACAGCACTGATACCTGCGGCAACGATCATCAGCCCATTTGCTTAGGGTCCCATTTCTGCTCTAGGGTGAAAGAGATTCCTTTGTAAGCTGATGGTTGAAAGCCTTATTGTAAGGTATCCTTAAACAAAAAGGTGGACTGATTTTCTCAGTCAGCATCCCAGTGGGAAACAGGTGGGATGCTCCAATGGAGTAATAAATAAGGGTGGAGCCCAGGGAGTACACAGAGCTGGTTTCGGTGGGAAGCCACCATCACTCTCTGCAGGACGGGACAGGCACTGGGGGGGGGGGGGCTGGTTAGCAGAAACCAGAGAGGGAAAGTCATGTAGGGAAGGCCACCTGAAAGTTCCCATGTCCTGGGGTTCAGCAAGCCCCTGCTTCCTTCCTTCCACCTGGAGGGAATTCTCAGAATCCCACTTTCAATGGGAGCCTGAGGGCGAGGCTGCCATTTATTTAATTCATGCCTGGCAGTAGGAGGGGCCTCGGGGAGTGACGAGAAGGGTGGAGACTTGACCTGGAAGGACAAAGAGCATATCCACCCCACCGACCATGTGCCTTCATCATGGAATCCAAGGGCACCTGTAAAAATGAGAGAAGTGAGTACTTGTGAATAAAAATCTCATCCTTTACTTGGGGTGCCCTATCCTGTGTAAGACTACTCTTAATTATAAAAATATGAAGAGTCCAGCCCTTCTCTGTCCACTATGATAGCAAACAGCCAAAGGCGACTACTTATATGAAGATTAGTTGAACTTAAAATGATGAACTTCAGTCCCTTGGTTTCATTAGCTGCGTCTCTGGTGCTCGGTCATCCGCCTCGAGCAGCCTGGGCTGTGGTGCTGGCCGCCCAGAGAGAGGACTCTTCACCCGGGTGGACAGTGTGGTCGGAGAGCTGCCCTAGGCTTGTCTGTGCCAAGTCACCTGGGTTTTTCCCTTAGCTTTGACCTAAAGTGAGAGTAAACTGGCTTTTGGAAATCATTCATTTTTTTCCTGAAATCCTAGACCCCACATGTATTATAGAAGCATCAGAAATGAAAATATCTTCTTCTAAATGACTTAGAGTTACTTGGGTACATGCAAAAAAAATGGCTCTGGGAAAGTCAAGCAGGAAGGGACTCTATTGAAAGGGTCTGGAGGGGGCTCCGAAAGAGGAGTGGGGGGTGAGGAGAGGAAGTGCCAGGACGTCAGAAAAGCCAGGAGCTGTCGCAGCAAGAACTCCTGGACCGTCTCAATGGACGCTGAATGAAACCCGAGCCTCTTCTGTTTTCACCTCTCCTGGGAGTAGTCCAGCGGACTGCCAGGTGTTGACACCTTGGCGAGAGGAAAGCAGCGTGCCTGGTAGATGGGTCCATTAAGGCTGCACACAGCGGAGCGAGGGCCATTCTCCAGAGGAAGTCTGTTTCTCCAATCCCAGCAAAACGGGAGATCGGCGTGTGTTCCACCCCTAAGGATATGCAACCATCCATCCTTGACTACCTCCTTGGCACCTACCGAGAGCCTTCCTACTCCTATAAAGCATGTTCTGTGAGGGGGTAATATTACCCCCAAGGGGCAACTGTGGTTCTTGGAGAGAAGAAATACAGTGTGTCCGTAAAGTCATGGTGCACTGTAGACCGGTCACAGATCAAAAGTGCACCATGACTTTATAGACACACTGTAGTAGATATCTGTAGTAGGCTGAAGAATGGCCGCCCCACAAGGTGTATGACGTAATTCCCAGGATATATGATGGTGTGACCTTCCATGGTAAAAAGGGCTTTGCAGATATGGCTCAGTTAAGAATGTTGGAATGGAGAGATTATCCGGCATTGACTGAGCGGGACTTATATGCTCACAGGGTTCCTACAAGAGGGAGGCAGGACAATCAGAGTCAGTAGTCAGACAGGGGAGGACAGGCGCAAGGTGTAAGGCTGCCAGCTTTGAAGATGGAGGAAGGGGCCATGAGCTAGGGAATGCAGGTGGCCCCTAGGGCCAGGAAAAGCCCATAAAATAAGTTCCCCCCACAGGGCTCAAAGGGAACACCAGCCTACTACACCTTGACTTTTGCCCAGTGAAGTTGATTTTGGAATTTCAACCTCCAAAGCTGTAAAAGAAGAAATCTTACTTTTAAGCTGCTCAATTGTGGTGGCTTGTGCAAGAATGGGGAGCAGATACAATATTCCAATGACCCTCTAAGGGTCAACCCTGCATGGCACAATCTTATTTTTTACTATTGGGGAGAATTATAATTTTATTTAATTTTTTGTCTTTGGGGGTAATGTGAAAAGGTTGAGAAACACTGATATAGTAGAGTTTCAAAAATGCTCCTAGTTCTTACAATAGTTACAATCTAAACTATGGTCACTCCTTTCCCCAAGGGAGGTAGCCTGTTGTGACACCCCTCATCTCATTCCATAAATGAGATACCCAGGCCACACTATCCCTGCTGTTTTCCCGTGACCAACCCATTCTGATGTCAGCCACACTGTGGACTCAATGGCAAGGTTACCCTGCACCACTGAGCACTGTTGACAACACTGGTGAAGGCGCTAAGACAGGGAGTGGAAATCACTAAAAGAAAAAGGACTCAGCAACGAAGGGAATGTGAATGAGGGTGCTTTAGAGCCTTTATTCCTTCCACTCGTGATTTCTTCTGCACCAACCACACCAGCTCCCTGTGCCCCTGGTGGAGGTTGATGGTCTCCTGATAAGCTGTGCACATTCATTCTTTAAATATCTGAAAACTGGTAGTCCTTCATTAATTTTTTAAGCAGCTTTATCAAGGTATAATTGAAATCCAAAAGAAAAAAAAGAACAAACCCTGCATGTTTAATGCGTATGAGTTTGGATATATGCGTCTACCCTTGAAACTGTCGTCATAGTCAAGGCAATAAACACATCCATCACTTCCAGAAGTTTTCTTGTGTCCCCCACCCTTTTTTTGGGGGGGGCATTTTTCTGAAGTGAGAAGTGGGGAGGCAGAGACAGACTCCTGCATGTGCCAGACCGGGATCCACCTGGCATGCCTCCCAGGGGGCGATGCTCTGCCCATCTGAGCCACAGCTCTGTTGTAACTGGAGCCATTCTAGCACCTGAGGCAGAGGCCATGGAGCCGTCCTCAGCACCCGGGCCAACTTTGCTCCAATGGAGCCTTGGCTGCAGGAGGGGAAAAGAGAGACAGAGAGAAAGAAGAGGGGGAAAGGTGGAAAAGCAGATGGTACTTCTCCTGTGTGCCCTGGCTGGGAATCGAACCCCAGACTTCCACATGCCGGGCCAATGCTCTACCGCTGAGCCAGCTGGCCACAGCCTCCCCCACCCTTTTTGTGGTGAGAAGAGTTAACATGAGGTCTACCCTTTTAACAAGTTTTTTACTACTCTGTTGTTATCTACTGGCACTAAGTTAGACAGCACGTCTCCAGAACGTGTTCATTTTGCATAAGACAAACCTTATGCCTGCAGCCCTGGCATCCACCATTCATTCTGTCCTCTGCTTCTCTGAGTTTATGTTTGGTACCACTTTTTTTTTTTTTTTTCAGGGACAGAGAGAGAGAGAGTCAGAGAAAGGGATAGACAGACAGGAACAGAGAGAGATGAGAAGCATCAATCATCAGTTTTTCATTTTGACACCTTAGTTCATTGATTGCTTTCTCATATGTGCCTTGACAGCAGGCCTTCAGCAGACTGAGCAACCCCTTTCTTGAGGCAGCGACCTTGGACTCAAGCTGGTGAGCTTTTGCTCAAACCAGATGAGCCCATGCTCAAGCTGGCGACCTCAGGTCTCGAACCTGGGTCCTCTGCATCCCAGTCCGAAGCTCTATCCACTGCACTACCGCCTGGTCAGGCTGGTACCTCTTCTAAGTGGAGTCATACTGTTTTGTCCTTCTGAGGCTGGCTTATTTTACTTAGCATACAGTCCTCCAACTTCATCTGTGTTGTTGCAAATAATAGAATTTCCTTCCTTTATTTATTTATTTATTTTAATTTATTTTTTCCAAGGACAGAGAGAGAGAGTGGGATAGATAGGCACAGACAGACAGGAACGGAGAGAGGTGAGAAGCATCAATCACTAGTTTCTCTTTGCTCTTGCGACACCATAGTTGTTCATTGATTGCTTTCTCACATGTGCCTTGACCGCGGGCCTTCAGCAGACCGAGCAACCCCTTGCTGGAGCCAGCGACCTTGGGTCCAAGCTGACGAGCTTTTGCTCAAGCCAGATGGGCCCGCGCTCAAGCTGGCAAGCTCGGGGTCTCGAACCTGGGTCTTCCGCATCCCAGTCTGACGCTCTATCCACTGCGCCACTGTCTGGTCAGGCATCCTTCCTTTATTTTTTAAGGTTCAATATAGACCATTGTGTGTATATGCCAAATTATTTCACTCCATTCATCTGCCTGTGGACATTGGGTTGCTTCCATGTCTTGGTTATTGTGAATAAAGCTGCAATGAACATGGGGTATCGCTTCAAGCTCCCAATGTCAGTTTACCTGGAAATGGGGTCGCTGGGTCACAGGATAGCTCTATTCCTTCCTAAAGCTGTTTTCCATAAGGACTGCACCATGTTACCTTCCCACCAACAGCGTACGATGGTTCCAATTTCTCCACATCCCCAACAACACCTGATCGCAAATGAATTTGCCCAGGGGAATTACTTGGGTTCCAAATGATGTCCCTGATCCCATTTAATAAGTAGTTGCCCCTTGCAGGTCTTGGTCAAGATTGTAATGCTCTTTTTCCCTATTTTTCCAATAGTATGAGGACCTCTGTGTGGTTGAGCACACTCTCAGCTCTCCTTTCAGTGAATTGGTACTGGTGTTTCCCTGTAGAAACTCCTTCTTTGTATTGGCATCTGCTCCCTTGTGTGTGTGTGTGTGTGTGTGGAAAACCCTCTAAACAACTCAGCTACGGGCGACTGGGAGAGAGAATACTTTGTGGGTGGATCATTATGGGTGGCCAGGAGACAACAAAGCAGAATTTGACTCTTAAATGGCAATGAAAGTTTTTAATCACGGGGGTGATACGATCAGCTTTGTATTTAGAAACTAGGACCAAATTTAATTTACCATTGGCACTATTGCTTGTTTAGTAAGCCGATGATCGATCTGGCTCAAAATAAGATTTGCACGGACTCTGCCAGGGCACCCGGGGCCGCTGGCAACTGAGAACGGTGATAAATTAAAACATCCTCTTGAGGTTTATTTTCAGACAAATGCTGTGAACGCAGATTGCAAACACGATTGAAGGTGGGACTATGTTTATGTACCACTAGGGCACGTGTGTGTGTGTGTGTGTGTGTGTTTAGTTGGCACAGATGAGAGTCTTTTCTGCTCAGTGCAGTGCTGTGGGGGCCGTGTCTCACTGGCCTTACCCAGTGGGTGTGGCACAGGGAACCCTTTATGAGGGGACTCGGACCTGAGGAGCTCCCGGGTTTTGTCTCCCCACTCCACCTCCCACCCCCATCCTGAGCAAGTGTCACAGTAGAAGAAGCTCAAGGTCTCACAACTTCAATAAAAACCTTCAGGTCAGAAGTCAGTCTTGGCACGCTTTCATCTCTTAGAGCACTTGTGGCTCTTGCCTTTTAAAGCTTGGCACCGCTCTTGCTGTTGTGTTAGCTCCGTGATGCCTTTTAAAAAAAAATACTTAAAATGTTCTATCTACTACCGGATCAGCAAAGTGTTGTTCAGGGTCTCTAATCCGCTATCTCGTCCAATGTAGAAGTCCTCAACCTTGATTTTAAAGGTGAAGGAACATAGACTCAGATTTACCACGAATTTCCTCAAACCTCACAGTTCTTTCGAACAACCACGAGTGCTCTATTGACACTAATTCTAAGCCAAGACCAAAGTCAGGCTTCCTGGCAATGCCTACCACCACCTTGCTTTTACCTCTGTACTTACAAGAGATCGATGTCTTCATCCAAAACGAGTTAACTCTATGAAATAGAACATATTAAAAATCTACTAAGGCCCAGGAAGATTTGGGTGATCTTCCAGAGCCCACAGGTAAGACGTGCGGCCTGTTCCTGGAGGCATTGGCATTGGATGGAGAAAAGCATCCAAGCTCCAGGCCAGCACGTCTCTGTTTCTCCGGTCCTCGGGGACCCCCTGTCTCCGCAATTCCCTCATGCCTGCTTCATTCTCTCCCTTTTTCTGTTAACTGAGTTTCTTTATTTCATTTTGTATCAGGAGAAAAGGGACTATTTCAGTCCCTTTTAAATTATGTTCCAGCTAAAATATTCCACAGGGGCCGGGGGGCTGGGGTGTCTCAGGACAATCAGAGTGAGACAGTTTTATTGTCTCAGCTTAGAGCTGTCTTTTAATCAGCTTGGGCTAGACTTTCATCTTGGAACACGACAGCAGGTTTGATCAGAATGAAGCATGGACATATTTTAAAAGAGAGATAGGAAGAAAATTAAAATTCTTTGTATGTAATAGAATAGAAAGGTATATATTCTGATATTTTATATATATAAGGAACTGGCCTTACCCAGTGGGTGTGGCACAGGGAACCCTTTATGAGGTATATACCCATTTATATATATTTATATATACATACACACATACACATGCACACACACACACACACACACACACACACATATATATATAATCTTTAGTAGGCCATAAATTACTGTAAAATTTTGGGCCAAACCAATATCCTGGGCCCTTAAAATAATAGGATGGCTTGTTTCAACATTTGTTAAACAAAAATAGGACTCTAAATATCTTTGGTGTTTATATTAAAATTGTTTTCACGTCATATGCTTGGTAGAGTGATATCTATTTCCTTTTCAAAGTCTCTACAAAAGAGCCACTAATGCAGTTTAATGCTTTGTCTCACCCAGTTGTTGCCAAATACAAGATGCAGAAGAATGACCCTATTGAGCCTGACTCCTTGAAGTGGCCAAAATGAAGCCAGCTTACAGGTCGATTTAATGAGTGGGATAACCCATAGTGACTAAGACAGGACCCACTCAAAATTGCTACTATGACTGTGAGCCCATTTCAGGTGCTTTCTTTACTCAACTAAGAGTCTAGAGGATCAGATAGTTCCTTGTTTTATTTAACAGCGTGTCCGTAAAGTCACAGTGCACTTTTGACCATGTGACCGGTCATAAGTGCACCATGACTTTATGCGCACACTGTATTTCTTGTGGTCTTTCTCATTTCTGGAGTTCAGAGCCTTAGGAACACTAGGTACAGACAAAGAAGATAAACGTGAGTCTTTGTGTGTGCTCTCACACACACAGGTGTGTGTGTTTATGTGGAAAAGAAAGATAATTGCTTTGAACAAGTAAGGGTAATATATCTTCTAAGGATGAGAAAACTAGATTCTCAGGGCATGACTCGGAAAGAATACGTTTTTGAGGAAAGCCACACCTACGCCTGGCAGCAGGAGCGGGTAAGACAAGCTGGGCGGGGTCGCCTCATCCATAGGCAAACTGCGAGAGTGTCATGAGGAACCGGAAAAGACATGAACGGGACAACGTAAACAGGTCTCCACTTTGGCTGGGAAGACACTCGGCCCGTCTCTTTACGACTGTCCGCATGCCCAGAGCCTGACAGTTCGTCAAGCCATTCAGTCGGGGGTCCTCTAGCCGCGTTGGGATAGCCATCAAGTTGCACAACGAACTCATTTTTAATCAAACCACCGACGGGGTTCTTCTGTATAACCTTTTTATTCCCACCGTGCGCGTGACGTTGCCTAATAAGAGTAATAAGATAAGCCGAAGATAATGCACACCCTAGGAAACAGCTCTAACTTTCAGTGTTTTTCCTCCCCAGACATCATTCCGGGGAGACAATCAGTGAGTGTCATTTTGAGAGTTTACAAACTCTTGAAAAGAAATGTGGTAGGAAGAAATGTGCTATACTGCTGAGAAGTTAGGGACTCTATTATTCACCAGCACAGACACCGTCCTTCCCTAAGGCAAGGCCGGGGACAGTGTCCGTGCTCCATTATTGACTGTTGGATGAGCGAACAAGGTGCATGGTCTCTTGGTTCAAAGAGAATAAATGATACGATGCAGCAGCTCGATCTTTTTGTTTTATTTTTCAAGGTATAATGAAGGAAGTAAAATAAAAAATACATGTGCTATCAAACTGATCTGTAATTTAGGCTTGGAATCTAGAAGTTCCCGGGTCATGAAAGGATAGTTAAGGTTGAATATACATAATCTGCATACACTGCTTGTCTGTCCCCAACAAACTCGTCCAGGGCTCCCTGACATTAGGGAGAGCAGGAGTTACGTGCTGCCACCTCCCTGCGCATAGAATTCATCGCTTTTCATGTGGCATTGACCTTGACTAGTGAGGAGTATATTAAAGACATCACACATAACGAGTCACATAAGCCTGTTTTATTTCGTACTTTTAAACTTAAAAACTGAAGGGAGAAACGTGATGCAGCAACAGAATGCACTAGGCTATGAAGTAACATTTTTAGTAGAATTAAAATAAAATTTTAATTATGATGCAGACCTCTGTTTTCTCATCTAATCAGAACAGGAGAAAAGGTCAACTGATCGTTTCAGACATTTTGTTCTCAATAACCTTCTTGGTTGAATTTCTAAAGCGTAGCAATAATGTCCCATTCTTCTTTGAATTTCCAAGGCCTGACATAAAGTCTGGCCTCTTCCCCCTCAAAAGGAAAGTGTAACTAAAAATAACACATTCTATGTAGTTAGTTAACCCTGCTGCCATTTGGCTGTGCACCCACCCACGAAGTCCTCTGTAGACAAGTATTACAGACTTCCCCTTCAAAACCAACTTCACATGTCTTCCTTTTCATTAATAAAATGTTACAGTGCAATGTTGCTTTAAAAAAAATGTTTGAGTCATTAGAATGGCAGGAATGTCACCAAAAATATTATGCAGAGTATCCATTTTCTACAGGGGCAAGAGGACAAAGTGCTCAAGACAGAGGCTTACATTTCAGTTTTGAGTAGAATGTATCTTGAAACGTGAGGTTGTGTGTCCTTGGTTGTCTAAGGCAATGCATAAGATAAAACACCTTTTCTCAAATCCATCTTGAAAAGTGTAAGCCAATGACAGGCAATCAGTTGTTTTTCAAGAACAGAGAAAGACATAGTTAAAAGCCTTCATGTTGATGAGAAATGGGCTTTCTGGTGCTTTAGGGGACAGAATGGGTTGTGTGTAGGAAAAGAAGTTTAAGTTTCCAGGACCGTTGTGAGTGCAATGTGATGTCCCTGAACCAAGTATTGGGGAATGTTCCATCTGTAGTCCTAGCAATGTGTCCACAGATGGTCCGGGAAGTGGGGGTCACCTTTGCCTGCCCCTCCAGATGAAGTGATACTCAGTTTTATGCCCACCATTCTCTTCCACTCATATGCTTTCGCTCCTGTATGTGCCCTGGATCTCAGGACCCAGCTTTGACCTTCCCCTCCACCTCGAGAATCAGAGACACTTTCCTGGTGGACATCTTCACCTGGGTGTCACGCACAGCCCTTGCCTCCAGTGCTACCTAAGAATGGCTCTCTGTAGTGTCCCAGTCACTGTCGAAGGTATATCAGCATTTATCTGCTTGCACAAGATGAGAAAAGTGGGAGTTACCCTTGGTAGAGTGGCCACATATGCCACAGGGGATTTGTGGAGACTAGAAAGAGTGGAACCTCCTTTGTGCTCACACAGGTCATCCTTGATAAACAAAACCCAGGTGGAATGTCATCCCCACTTTGCCCCTCCCCCATTCAGGGCATGGCGTGTGTGCCTGTGCAACGCAATCCCGATTCCAGATCTTTCTACTCTCTCACTCATGTATCTGATCGATTACAAACACCCAAATATCCTGTAATCTGCAACTCCTTTTTCTCGCCTGCTCAGTTGTCTTTTAAGTTAATTATTTAACGCAGAAAATGTGTTTATGTCATGTATGTGTGCTTACCACAATTCTATAGAGAACATCAGGGAACCGACCACCTTCCCAGAAGACAGAAAATTATCAGAAATTTGACCTGTCCTTTCCGATCCTTCCTACCTCCAATCTCGTCCGTGCTCTCACCGTAAATCTCTTAAACTCTCGCTGTCACCTCCTTAGGTTGGGCCGGTTAGATTCAGCCCCCTACCTACCATGCCCACATCAACCCACGGACCACGTCAAGCACACATTTAACTGTTTTGCGCCCCTGCTTGAAGCTCTTCTCCAGGGTTCCTTTCCTTGGAGAAGAACCTCTAAGTGGCTCAGCATGGCAGGGAAGGCTGTTCCAGGTCGAGCCCCCACGGAACGAAAGCCCCATCATTTTCTGTGTCATAGTTCACGCAGAACGAGCGGTGCTTCCCCCCACAGCTCACCCCACTGCCTGCCCAAGGCACCCCGCGCCACCCCCCTGCCTTGCCCAGTCAACCCTCTCACGTCTTACTGAAATGATCAGTCCGTCTCCATCCCCAGATGCTAGCTTTGGAAGGCAACAGATTTACCTCATTTATTTTTGTTTCTAATCCAGTTTCTGGATCACAGCAGGGTATCACATATTTGAATGAACACGGCGAAGGACGTTCATCTTAATATTTCGGGCGGTGCCAAACCTTCATGTCACATTTTGGTTTTAAAATAACCGGGCTCTCTCCACATGTGTCCTGAATGTCTCTCCATGTGTGTTGGTTTGTTTTTTATTTACTTTTTTTTTGCCATCATGTAAGCACAACGTCTAGTTCACCTCTGGGAAATTTCTCAGTGGGAATCGGGGAACCGGACACTGTCAGACAGTAGGGTTTATTTTCTTCCCCACTCCAACATTATTAACTGACTGGAACCAGGGGACTTGGCTGGCACCGGACAAACCCAGTTTACACGAGCGTCCTCCCAGGGCACCCGTGGTTTAGGTGTCAGGGCTTTCGTTGGCACCCATGCGCCTTCTCTTTTGTTTCCTCTCTTATCTGCCCCCCTCCCATTTTCTAAGACCCTCCACTGGCTGCTCAGGGTCAGCGAGCCCCCCCCCCCCAGCTCTGTGCCCCAGAGGCAGCTTTGTGGGTGAGTTTCCCCAGCCCCCGTCTCTGGCTGTAAACCTGCTTCTTCTGCTCCAGGACCACCGTGTCCTTACTGGCTGTGACCAGGGAAGCAATCTCATGAAGTTAATTCAATTAGTATATGAATGACTGTTATTTAACTTAATCTGTGGACGTCTCAAGTGTATCTAAATTTTGAAAGAGGATACTTCTAGTATCAGAGTAATGAGGCTTGAATGGCGCCCCACGTGGAGAGGGTAGGGAGTGCATCCTGATGTTTTTCTAATCAGACTCGTTGCTGCACATGCTGACCCCTCTCCCCACAAACCAGCCTTGCTTGATGTAAAAATACTCAAATCGATCCCTTCCTAAAGGAAGTGATCATCTTTATCAATATTATTTAGTTGCAAAGTGGCACATGTGCTGCGCATTCTCCAATCAGCGTGGGTTCCAGCGGTAACAGCGAAACCTCAGCTCTCTTGCTGGAAGTTCCAAGACGCAGGTTCAGTTTCCTCTCTTCTTCTTTTTTAAAATGTTCAGTGAGAGGCTACACTCAGTATTATTTTGTATCAGCGTCAGGTAGACCGCATAGTGGTTAGATAATCGCATACTTTGCAAAGTGTTTTCCCCGCTATTCCCGGTACCCGCCTGACACCGTACGTCCTTGTTACAATGTTTGTGACTGTGTGGATGGTACAGAAGCGGCACTTGACATCCCCGTGACTGCTCTGTAACTGCCGGTCTGTACTTCTCGATCCCTTCGCCTTTTCCACCCAGTCCCCGGACCCTCCGCTCCTCCCGCCACCCTCAGGCGAAACCGGTTTGGTTTCTATTTTGACTTCCCTTTCTGTCCTCACCACAATCTCACACTTGGCCTCTCTCTTTCCTCCAGTCCTAACGCCTGCCACGGGGGTAAGGAATGTTTAAAAACTTCACTTTTTCGAAAGAAACAACGACTGGTGGCGAGTATACTATTTTCTTACCTGTCATAAAACGTAACCATGGACATCATCCTAAGATATGATTCCTGTCCCTGCACTGCTCATTAGAGGCCCCTGTGCCCAGAGAGAAGGCAGGATGTGATAAATGTCGTATACGAGGTAGAGATAGCCTCCCTAAACTCCCAGGAGAAGATTACATTTTGTATGACAAAGGAAAAAAGAAAAAGGAATAGCTACAGTCACAAAATGTAGAAATATTGGACCAGGGTGTCCCAGATACAGGGAGGAGTAGGAGCCAGTATTCAAAGGCAGAGGGAGAGAAATGCGGGTGGGGGTGGGGGTGGGGGTGAGAGGCCCCCTCTGCTACTTCCGGGTTTGCCAGAGTAACGCCCTCAGCACAGAGCAGAACGCCTTCCTTATCCTCGAAAAAAAATAATGCAGGCTTGATCCTTTCCCCTGCTTCACACATTTACAGTTCAGTTGTTTCTGTTTTCAATTGGTCTGACTTCAGGGAGTGTAAACACTTCTTTTGCTATCAAAGAAGAGAAACATGTAGGAAATCGTCTCACATTTCAATAATACAACTTGAAGCCTCATGTTGTCCCATGAGGTTTACGTTTTCTGCAGCTTTCAGTTGTAGTAGATGCTGCTGTGTTTCAACAAGTGATTGTTGAGGGCCAGCTATACACGAGGGCTGCCATGTTCGGAGCCGCCGATAAGACAAAGCTCACATTCTAGTCAGAGAAGCAGGCATTCCACAAGTAAATAAACGGCAAAATATAACTCACAGAGGGATCAGTGTTCTGGGCTTTTCCCCGGGCAACAAACAATGTTAAGTTTTTGGTAGCTTACAAAAACAACATTTATTTCTTACTCTGAGATCTAAGGTGAGCTGTGCTGACTCTGTTCCAGGCTATGAGTGGGTTCCAATCTGTTCCATGTACCTGTCCTCAAGACCCAAGGTGAGGGGGCAGGGGATGACTCAGCCAAGCTCTGCTCATAGGGGGGTGAGGGCCTTCGGGGACCAAGAAGTCTGGTCAGATTCACCATGTCCCCTGAAGCTCATTCTTGCTTCCAACCATGTTTCAGTAGCCAAAGCAACTCGTATGACCAAGTCCCAGGTTGTTAAGCCAGTAGCCACAGCCACCATCGCAGTTGTCTGGCCCATGCAGGTTCGCATTTGATTTGAACAGACGGTAATGAAACAATGGAGTCAAGAACTAGTGGGCCATTAGCTTTAATCCTAGCTTGTACTTGGTGGGCAAGAAATACACACAGTGGGAAAACACTTCCTTTTCCATTCAGGGCTCCCAAAGCCACTGACTTATCCGAGTTTCCTAGAATCAAAGGTTTCTAGCTCACCAGCCTTATTCACCTCTGTTCCCCATCTCCTTCTTTCTGCACAAACTCTGCACAAACTGGCTTCTCCTTCAGCACTCCGCCACCTTGGCTGGTTCTCCTTTCCTCATGTGGCCTTTCTCCGCTCTCCTCTCTAATACTAATCTCAGGAACTGAGAGAGAGCAAGCTCCCGGTCTGCCCCATATTTAAGTGTAGTGTTGGGCAGATAAAATATATTATGCTCACTTTGTTAAAGATGGCACCGCCCACATGGAAGTTCGTTGATATTAATGTGTGTTCTGGGACAGGCTGTGAGCAGGCCGGGTCAGTATAGCCTAAGGCTTAGTTTTAAGAGTAAGCTCTTCTCCACACCCTTGACTGATTCGATGATGTAGGGTGGTGCACTCTCCTGAGGAATCCCATTATGCCTCAGATGGGTGGCTTTGTATTAGAGACTTTCTTGTTTGTATAATTGGATTAAACGTTTTGAATCTATGCTATAAAGTGGGCAGACCAGTAGCTAGTTCTTGCTTGCTTCCTGAGGAGAGCAGATTAAGGCCACATGGAGGCCAGGAGAAGCAGTCAAGATGGCAGAATGCTGAGGGAGAAGCCAGTTTGTTAAGAGTTTGTGCAGGAGGAGATGGGGAACAGAGGTGAATAAGTCTGGTGAGCTAGAAACCTTTGATTCTAGGAAACTCGGATAAGTCAGTAGCTTTGTGAGCACTGAATGTGTGGGTTTTGGAGCCCAGTGTGTGTTTTTGCTTGCCCGCCGGGTGCAAGCTAGAATTAAAGCTGATGGCTCACCAGTTCTTGGCTCCGTTGTTTCATTACCGACTGTTCGAATCAAATGCAAACCTTCACGGGTCAGGCAGCTGTGATCCTGACCGCGACTACTGGCTTTACATGTAGAAATCCAAACCTTTAAGCCAATCTACAAATAAGAAAGTCTCTGATACAAAGTCACTTATCTAAGGCATAAATGGGATTTCTCATGAGAGCGCACAACCCTACATCATGCAATCAGTCAAGGGTGTGGGGAAAAGCTTAATCTTAAAACTAAGTGTTAGGCCTGACCTGTGGTGGCGCAGTGGATAAAGCGTCGACCTGGGAACACTGAGGTCGCCAGTTCAAAACCCTGCACTGGTCTGGTCAAGGCACATGTGGGAGTTGATGCTTCCAGCTCCTCCCCCCTTTCTCTCTCTCTCTCTCTCTCTCTCTCTCACTCTGTGTCTCCTCTCTAAAATGAATAAAATAAAAAAAATTAAAAAAAACCCAAAAAAACAAAAAAAACTAAGTGTTAGGCTATAATGACTTTGCCGGCTAACAACCTCTCTCCCACACCCAATGCAAACTATAAGTGAGCAAACATATATATCATATTTACAAACTTATTCGACCAACACAGGTCAATGAACTGGAGAAGTATTCCTCTCTCTTCAAAAACAAAGTGAGTATTTGCTGAAGATAATCCAATCTACCTCAAAAAAAATAAACAAAGTAAATAACAGTAAGATCTCAGACAGTACATGTACAATAGAGGAAATCAGGCAGTGATCTATATTATCTGGGGATAGAGTAAGAAGGTCTTTGTAAAGCCAGTAGCCAAGGTCAGGATCACAGCCACCTGGTCAGTGCAGGTTCTCATTAGATTCAGACAGTCGGTAGTGAAACAATGGAGCCAAGAACTGGTGAGCCATCAGCTTTAATTCTAGCTTGCACCCGGCGGGCAAGCAAAAACACACACTGGGCTCCAAACCCACTGAATACAGTGCTCACAAAGCTACTGACTTATCTGAGTTTCCTAGAATCAAAGGTTTCTAGTTCACCAGTCTTATTCACCTCTGTTCCCATCTCCTTCTCTCTGCACAAACTCTGCACTAACTGGTTTCTTCCTCAGCACTCCGCCATCTTGGCTGCTTCTCCTGGCCTTCATGTGGCCTTAATCTGCTCTCCTTTCTCATACTAATCTCAGGAATCAAGAGAGAGCAAGCTCCCGGCCTGCCCCACTTTATAGCGCAGATTCAAAACCTTTAATCCAATCTACAAACAAGGAAGTCTCTGATACAATGTGACTTATCTGAGACATACTGGGAGGATTCCTCATGAGAGTACACCACCCTACATCATCCAATCAGTAAAAGGTGTGGGGAAAAGCTTACTCTTAAAACTTGCACGTGGGTAGCGCCATCTTTAGCAAAGTGAGCATAATATATTTTATCTGCCCAACAGTCCTTTAGATAAAGTGGTTAGGTAAGAGGGCACTTTAGAGGAGATTTGGATGATGAGCAAAAGCAAGTGCTGGAGAAAGTCAGGAAAGGCAATCTAGATGCAGGAAACAATAGGTGCAAAGGCCCTGTTATGTAAATGAGCTCGGCTGACTCAAGGGTGGAAATATGGCCAATGTAGCCAAGACATGGTGCGTAATGGTGATTGAAGAAGAGGTCAGCATGGCAGGCAGGTAAGGAGTTTGACTTTCAGTCTTCGTGGAATGGGAAAACATTAGTAGACTTTCAAGGCAGGGTAGTGACCTCATCTAATCTGTATGTACACAATGCCCTCTCTTGTTACTCTGTGGATTGAGGACTTTGGTAGTGAGGATGAGCAAGGGTGGAAGCAGGGAGATAACTTGGGGGGAGGTTGGAGAAGCCCAGGAGAGGGACACGATGGTAGTTAGCAAGAAGGTAATGGGAAGGCAATTGAACATGAGACATAGTTGGGAAGAAATGTTGAAGCAGAATTTATTAATTTTTTTTTGTTGTTAAAGGACCTAGTGTGCTTTTGAATAGTCTGATGTCGCACAGACTGTGGTGAAGGGGAAAGAGAGCGGACTTGGTGCAGAAGCTCTTTCCTTATCCAGGCTCTGCTTCTCGGGGCTTGGCTGACCAAGGTCAGCTTCTCTCTTCTGAAACTCAGCATCCTTCATTGCAATAAGCAAACAAAAAAAGTCAATAAATAAATTATGATTGAGTAATTAAATGCATAGGGGATGACACCAAAGTCCTGTCATTTTTTTCACGGGATTAAATAGGAATGTAATCCATACAAATTATTTCTTTGCCTGCGGGTGGTCATTGTTTGGCCTTCTCAAAAACAGAATTGTAGCTGGAGGCGGTGGCAAAGGTCATGCATTCTGGAAGAGGACAGGGGAGGGCAGCCCGGCCTTGTTAATCCACCTGCACTCACGTAAGGTAGCAACGTTGTTTCTCCTTGTCTCCAAGTGTGTGGAGTCCCTGGCGAATGCAGCAGCTGCTTGAGTGGAAATTTTTCTAAGCGAGGATTTGTCATCTCTATTCTTGGAAGTCCCCCCTCTCTCCTGGGCTGACCTAGGTGCTGCTACCAGGATAAGGGATCTGGAGCCGTAAGCCTCATCAGTTCGTAGAGCAGTGTTGCTTGTAATGGGGCCATTAAGCCATTGTTCTGGTAAAAACACAATCGCGTCAAATTGACCTGTCAGAGATTTGCAAGTCCTGTCACGATTTTTCAGACAGTGTTCCTGGCATTGTCTGATAACATCGCTGTTTTATATCTAGTTAAGACTCCTGCAATTTGACTGGCCTCTCTGAGACCAGGACTTCCAACTACTTCTCAAGTCCAGGACTGGGGAGAGTAGCGACATTTTCTCCAGTATCTGCAGTTGTTTTTCCTTCTCTCCTGATCCCGTAGGCCTCCTGCTGCTGCTTCTTAGGATCAGAAGCACGAGCAATAGCTCTCCATGCGAACACAAACCTTCCAGCGGCTGTTCCTAATAAAGATTCAGTTCACTACAGTTATGCGTACACTGCAGTTTATTTATTTTAGTTTTTAATTAAATGCATTGGGGCGACATTGGTTAATAGGAACATGTTGCGTTCAAGTGTCCATTTCTATGATATGTGATCTGGGTATTGGATGGTGTGCCCAGTTGAGCAGGTGTAAATAGAACTGAGTCACCTTCACATAAATAATCACAGTGTATGTATGGACTCGTCAAATCCCAGAACAAGAAACTGTAAGTCAGTTGATTTAAGGACCCAGTCCCAGAAGGTGCACAGCGTGAAGGAAACAGATGAAGGATGCCAGAGGCTGCAGCCTCCAGAAACCAGCAACGGGGAAGCCATTCAAGTCCCTGCATTTAAAGAGAAATAGTATAACCTGAGCCTGGTGAGAGCTGGAGTTTTGGAGAAGAAATCAATCAATACAAGCTGTAGCCCTGGAGGCATGCAATGGGCTGAAACATGGCCCCAAGCCCAGCATGTAGGGGAACAACTACAGTGACCTCTTCTGCTGGTGGCCATTGGCCAAGCCCCGCGTGGGCCAGGCCGCAGAAGAGCGCGGACGCTGTGAGCCATCCGACCCGTCTTCCGTGGGCAGCGAAGTGATATGAGCTCAGAATGAATTAAAGGGACTAAATGAACCGTCGTAACTGCACGCGTGTGGTTCTGAGCTGCACTTCTGTACCCTGGGATAGACTCCCAGTTATCTGAAGGGGTTTATGGTCCAAACGGACCGCGATGGTATTGCAGCCCCAAGTCTGAACACCAGCGGGTCACGAGGAATGGCCCCTGCCTGCAGAGTGGCCCTACCACTGAGTATGATGACCCGGGCTCGGGAGTGGTGGAGTGTGGTCTACCAGCAGGTGAGCGAGCCCCCGTGACCCCGGACTTCTGTTTCCTGCTGTGCCATAGGAGGAAGACTCTTCACTGTTCTAACCTGCGAGAGTCATTGCAATCCCAGCTGAGCCCCAGATAACGTCCAGAATGTATACCTAGAACAGGCAGACCCGCCGCCCACAATCGATGTGATACAGAAAGCCTTGCGTATGCCATTTTAGTTTTATCACCGTCGGGGATTTTCCGTTACTTCCCCCTTACTATATCAAGGTTAGTTGAAAATCGACGTAAACACAGATGCTTTGGTACAGGCGGTCGGCCATAGCTCTGCGATGTGGAATCAAACGCAGATACTGGAAACGAACGAGGAGGCGGAGCAGGAGAGATTACCGGGATTCCAATACAGCCTCAATGGCTGCGATTTTATGCTTCTCTTTCAACACAGTCTTGCAAACAAGCACGGTGGGAGGTCAAAGACACCATTGGGGAGGCCACGGCTGCTGTCTGTGCAGTCTGTACTCTCCAACCAGACTTGCGTCTTCCATTTTTTGCTCTTCATGGGCAAGCGTTCCCTCCCATCCAGATGACTCCTCCGCTTTATATGGTCCTTTCCACAGTTCTCCCCCTTCTCCTTCTTTCAAATTCTACTCTTTGTTTTTCTTCTTCTAATTCTCATGCTTTTGTCCTAAGGGCCACCATAAATTGGCACCTTAGCATTTCTTAAGGGCTGTCAAAGGATAGTGAAAAGAAAGTGAGTGGGGTCACAGTGTCTGCTGATAACAAAAGCTCAAAGGTCCCGGAGGTGCCTGCGTGCTGGTGCTGGGGTTCAGGTATAGAACAAGGCACGGCCGGGGGGTGTTCTTGTGTTGAGAGTTAGGAGGAATAAAGCGAAGTGTTTGTTGGCCACATGGTGCAGTGAGTCAGGTTTAGATGGGCTTCCTCCCACTGCCCCGAAACGCTCCCCCTTCTGTAGTATCTCAGCCGTGGGCACCCACGTGCATACTGTGGACTCGCCAGGGTGGCTCTCCCCAAGCCAGCACAGCTGAGCACCCGTGACACCTGGCAGGATTCTGTGGACGCATTTCCTAAATGCCCCCCCCCACCCCCCACCCCCCGTGATTGCTCCTCACCGGCTTGTTTCCTTGCCGTGTCAGGCACCGTGCTAGATTCTGAAGACAAAGATGAATAAACCTTCTTGGTCTTGATCTCACAGCGCGGACAGCGCGGTGAGGAGCTAAAATAAATACACCTAAAAATCCACATTTGTGGACTTCTGTGTTACAAGGGGCTGTGTTGCAGAGCAAGGGAAGGAAGGGATCAATGAGAGAGGTGATTGGTGAAGACCTCCCTGAGAGGGTGACATTCACGAGGAAGTGTAGATGCAGAGAACAGACGGGCAGCTGCCAGAGGGGAGGGCCAAGGGGGGGCTGGGTGAACAAGGGGAAGGGATTAAGCAAAAACCAAATAAAGCTATAGAGACAGACAACAGTGGGGGGATTACAGGAGGGAAAGGGGGAGGGGAGATAGAAGGGAAAAAGGGGGATGGATGGTGAGGGGGGGAGACTGGACTTGGGTGGTGAGCACACAATGCAGTGTATAGATGAGGCAGTGTAGAATTGTACACCGAAGATCTGGGTGATTTTATTAACCAATGCCACCTGATAAAGTTAATAAAAAATTTGAAAATAAATAAATGTAGCCCTGGCTGGTTGAGTCAGCAGTAAAACATCCACCTGCCGTGAGGAAGTCCTGGGTTCATTTCCCGGCCAGGGCACACAGGAGAAGCGCCCTCTGCTTTTCCACCCTTCCCCCTCCTTTCTCTCTGTCTCTCTCTTCCCCTCCCGCAGCCAAGGCTCCATTGGAGCAAAGTTGGCCCGGGCTCTGAGGATGACTCTATGGCCTCCACCTCAGGTGCTAGAATGGCTCTGGATGAAATGGAGCAACAACCCAGATGGGCAGAGCATCGCCCCCTGGTGGGCATGCCAGATGGATCCCGGTGGGGAGCATGGGGGAGTCTGTCTGACTGCCTCCCTGCTTCTCACTTCAGGGGTGGGGAACAATAACAAAAATGTAGTCCTGTTACAAAAAAAAAAAAAAAAAGAGAAAGCATAAAAAGTTAAAGTATCGAGTTAAATCTCTGTGTGTGTGTGGGGGGGGGGGGTCGCTCAGGTGGGGAGCTTTCTCGAGAGAAAACATAATTTGAAGAACTGACTGGTGATCAGTCAGTTCAGATCAGATCAGATCAGATAGAGTCCTATAGATTGAATGTCTGTGTCCTCCCCAGACTCAGAGGTTGAAATCCCACTGGGCAATGTGAAGGTACTTGGAGGCAGGGCGTTGAGAGAGACGTAGTTCTTGAGGGTGTGGCCCTCCCCAGCGGGATTAACGACAGAGCAGTGGAGTCCCTGAGGGGTCCCGGAGAGCTCCTTCTCCCCAGACACACACCCTGCGAGAACACAGTGAGGCCACCCACAAGCCAGGAGTGAGCCCTCACCAGACGCCACATCTCTGCCACCGTGAACTAAGCTCCCCGTTTTCCAGAACTGTGAGAAGTAAGTTTCTATCATTTGTAAGCCGCCCGACTGATGGTGTTTTGTGCTAGCAGCAGGGTGGGGGTGGGTGAGCTGAGACAGGAAGGCTCAGGGGATGGAGTGCACGTAGGAGGATTAGAAGTTTGTATTTTATTTTCATTGTACGGGGCAGCCATGGAAAATTGGGGAGTGGGCGACATGATCAGCCTCGCCCTTCAAAACGACACTTCTGGGTATTTTGCTGAGAATGGACTTGAGAGCGTCAAGAGCAGAGACAGAGAAAACCAGTGCCGCGCTTACGCGTTGTCATGGTGACGGGGGCTACTTTGTGATGATGTCGGTCACTGTCAGAAGGAACTGAATAGGTATTAATGTGGAGGACCAGTGCCGTGCCTCCACTGTCCCTTCAGGACCGAAGCACCCAGGGCGAGGATTCGGGCTGCTGACCACACCTGGCTTGGTTCACCTCCAGGACTTGTCCTTTGCCCAACAGAAAGGACTCACTCAAGATCATGCCACTGGGCAGCCCCACACCCCGGAACTTTGACCCTTACTTTAAAGTGGGACAGCTCTGGAGAGCCATTCCTGCTCCTGACGTCCCTGTGGAATAAGTGAGGCCAGCGATGCCGTTGGGTTCCAGTCTGACCGCTCTGTGTGCCGTGTGGCCGTCACTCAGTGAGGGCACAGTAAGTGAGGTATAAGGTTCTGTGCAGGACACCAGGGGAGAGTTAGGAAAAGGCACTTACCCTCTCGCTTTCTGCAGCTTCCTCACATTTGCTTGAGGGGTACATGGAGAATGCTGGGACTCTTTGTTTTGGGCGCTGCTATACTTAACCTAACATAATGCTATTAGTAGTTTTCACCTATCCCTAAGTAATGTGAAATTTATAATTCGGCTATGATGATCGCCACATATAAAATCTTCAGGCATGTAGAGTGTCAAATACATTTCTTTTCTACAGTTTTATTTTGATGAATGAATATTTATTTTCAATGGAAAGTTCCATTATGTGCTTTTCTGCTATGAGTTTCATGGGGCATGTAGGTATTCCTGGCCAGTTGAAATTACTTTGTTTTACTTGGATGGTGGTTGTGTGGGTTGGTATAACTTCTCTCTCTGAAGGGGCTCTGAGTAGATAAATCTAAGACATCCAGAATCAATAGAACCTTCCCATCACCTCTAGACTTAACGTGATCCTGAACTTGACCATCTGAAAATGAAATCTTATTTTAATTTGATTGACTATTATTATTATTATTATTATTTTGTAGAAATAGAACTTGTTCTGTTTATTCACCCCTCCCATCCACCCAATTAGTGAGATTATTTTTCTAATAAGGACATACCCTCCAGCTTTGCAAAGCTTGTGCATCAGACGAAATATGTGGGAAACCCTAGTACTTAAAGTAGAATCTCATTCTGCCCATCTGCCATTCTGTGTGGGCGCACCAGGGTGTATAGCTTCTGATATCCATGCTATTCTATGAGCTCCAGATGAGGCAAAAAAAAAAAAAAAATGTGTGTAGCTTTCTTTCTTAGACTTTTCAAGGTATCCTCCCATATTTATGCGTGTATTATGGCTCCTTCCACGCATGTCTGTTTTTTCAGTGGCTGCTAAATGCTCAATTTTGAAATTATTCTCCTTTGGTTTCTTTCTTTCTTTCTTTTTTTAAGGCTGTTTTTGAAGTATCTTTGTTTAACATAATGGTTATATCTGTTGATACATTGTCTCAAGTTGAACATTCTGGCCTGGGCCCTGACAGGAACAAACTCTTCTCTTCTTGTCAGTAGGTTCAATGAAAGTCTGTGTTATTTATTTATTTATATTTTTGCATCTATAATGCAAAACATCTGGTACACCGTTACAGGTCAACAGCAGTTACGTAGCTATGGAATTGAGGGCTCTGGTGGGGGACAAGGTGGCATGCTATTTAGGAACAGAGAGCAAGGATGCAAAGAAAACAGTCAGCGGTGGGATGAGTTTTGACACGTTTACTAGGAGGGAGCTGCCCTGGAACCCAGGGCTGTTTCACTAGCTCAGGTGCATGGTGCTCCTTCCGGCGGAGAGAATGCATCCTGCTGTATGGGCTTCATTAGCCTCACAGTCTTGAGCTCCTGTCATAACACCCGACAAGGTGGTGATCGTGGCGGGGGACCCTCTTGGCACCTGCGACGTGCGATCACGGATCAGAGCCAAGTTTGTTCCGCCTTCGCGTCCCTACTCATCAGTTCAGCTTGAAAAGGGACATGATGTGTGCAGAGACAATGACAGTCAACCATGTTTGAAGGAGGTGGGGGATCAAAGGTCCTGTTGTCCCCTGTCTTCACCGAGCGTGACTGACAAGGGCCGGTTCCGCATGGGGTTACCTGAATTTCCTCCCCACGAGCGAGCTGGCCTGAGCTCCCAGGGATGGATGGAGCTGCTTCTGCAGGTCCTGCCCTGTCACCCTGTGCTGTCAGCCGTCAGGCCAATTAGTGTCCGTTTTAATGATGGTTCTTGAGACCCAAAGGGGACCAGTGTGTTGGCTACTGAAATAGAAGTGAGACTTTTCTATTCAAATAATATGAAAGATGAACTCTGCACTTGGGTCTGTAGATGTGGATGGAGGGTGTGAGCCATTCGACAACCATAAAACATATTTTTATCTGCGCCGGTTGCTGCGTCCTCACTGAGGTAGTGTGGACTTCTGTGGTTTGAATGAATCTGCGTATGAGATACGAATGCCCCGAGTGAATTCTCTTCCCTTTTGGGGGGGCTGGGGGGCACAAATGATGGCCAACACCAACCAGGAGTGGAGCTGGATTGGGCTGAGCCTTTAGACAGATCACATGCCTTTTCAGATCACGTGGGCGGAGTCTATGCAGTCTGCGGTCCCTGGGAGCGAGGTCTAAGGTTTGCATTTGTGAACACGCCTCCTCAGGACGTGATTCCGAATGACTCAGTTAGCTAACGTGTTCTCAATGCGCTCTAATCTCCTTGGCGAGGAGGAGTTTGCTCCACACACGAGTCTTTCATGTTTGCCTTCCTTTAATTCTCCGTCTGTTCAGGGAAGAAACTGAACTGCCAAGTAGTAGAAACAGAGGGAGCATTTTCCCTGTCCAGCGCCATTTTCCTGTCGCTGCTGATAATCGGTCGCTTAACATAGGAGCACCGCTTTTGTAAGCAGAGACCCACCCAGCACTGGTGAGGAGAGCTAGCTCGAGCCAGGAGCCTCATTCACCCTCGCCAGTCTAGCTGACAGAGGGAATTGAGTAGGCATTAAAACACCCACAAGTTGTTCTTCCAGGGTAAACAAGTACGTCAGGTTGTTATTTGGGGGGGCGGGGGGGGGGGAGCGACCGCTTTCTTTCTGCCACTGTTGCACATTCTGTGTGTCCTCACCTGCCCTGTCACCCACACTGCCGGCTCTTCCACGGCGGACGCAGAAAGGATGCTTCTGAAGTCTGAGGCCCGAGTCCACGCAGATGTAAGGAGTCTGGCCACGCTTCCATTTCCTGCCGCCATGTGCTCCTCTTCCCCCTGCGGGGGGTTCGGAAAGGTCCCCGCACGACCCCTGAATGCTAATGCTCTCGTTAAGTGGGTTTTCATGCGTCTCAGCGTTCTGCAGAGGACTAGAATTTGGGTCTTAGGCTGGAATTTTTAGATTTGAACTAAGAAACTTTAAAAGAAGAAGAAGCTACCCTGCCTGTTCTAATATTTAGAGAAGCTCTCTCTAAATATAAAAATGAATTAGGTCTTTATCAGCCATGTCAGCAGATCCCACCAGCTATGGTGAGGAACCGTGCGGCATGGGCCTGGCAGGCGTGGTGGCCGCTGGTGAAACGCCTAGCACTCTGGGCGTGGCCTGGCTGGGTGCTGTGGTCTTCAGATCCTCGTGGAGACCCTGGAGCCTCATCCCGGGACGCGACTGAGTCACTGTTT
Organism: Rhynchonycteris naso; assembly: GCA_037038555.1. NCBI lineage: Eukaryota > Metazoa > Chordata > Mammalia > Chiroptera > Emballonuridae > Rhynchonycteris > Rhynchonycteris naso. Next base: position 145,478,396 of record CM073002.1, read on the forward strand.
GAAAACAGTGTGATCTTCCGGAGGCTTTGGCGGTCTCTAGGAGTACTGGACCCCGCGACTGGGGCAGTACTTTCCAGAGCGCCCCAGCAGCGGTGCGCTTCCCACTCCGGCATACACACTGCTCTTTGTCCTGGGTGCGTTCTGGGCAGTTCTCTCCCTCTCTGACATCGGTGCTCTCTTCATGCGCGCACTGAACAGCAGGCGGTGGGTGACTGGAGCGGATCCCTCTGTCGCCGGCCCTCCAGGTCCTCTCTCTGTGCCTTGGTCTCTCAGCTCTGTGTCCTTTACTTGGCAGGACTGTTGGGCTCTTCCTGGTTGTTTCTCTTTACATTACAGATCAAACATTTTGCAGGGACCTTGTTTCCCCTCGCTCAGAGACCACCACCCAATGTTCACATAGCTTAAAACGATTGTTTTCATATGTTTCCCCTGGTGGGGTCACCGTTTTAGGCAGGAGGATAAATTGGGCTCCTCACTCTTAGCTTGCCTTAGCCAGATTGCCCAAGTCCCTATTTTCTGCCCCCATTGGTTTTGCTTATTTAACTCAGTGTCAAGAACCCTGAAGCGTCGAAGATGTCACCCTGTGTGCAAAATGGCAAGGTAGCCTGCCCGAGGTGTAAGCACGCGGGCAGAAGCCACGAGACGTCCGGATCAGAGACGGAGGATCTACCCCTCACGGCACAGCAAGAGGCTGAGCTTCAGGGGCTTCTTGGCTCCCCCTGTCCTCTGAGCCCCCTGGGGTGGGGTGGAGTGGCCTGGCTCAATGGTGTACCCATAGTGGGTCTGTATCACAGCTGAGGAACCCTGAGTGGCAGACTTAAAGAGAAGATACTATTCAATTTACCAAAAAACAATTTATTTTTCCCAGAGAATGACACTGTTTGACTATTCTTGTCACGAAAAGAAATCTGCCCTCCGCCTCAGACAGAGACACGCGCTTTATCTTCGAGGCGTGTTAGCCACACATCATTCCTGGAAGGACAGCACAGATAAAAGCTGTCACAAGACATGCTGAAACTGTGGAGGATAGCTCCCCCACATCCATCTTCTCCAAGCGGCCCGGCTGGCAGCTTCTGTTCCTGCGTTCATCTCAGCTATTTTATTTGTAAGGTAATGAGAGAATCAGGACACCTGTGCAGGATGACTTAGGTCAGGAGCAGACCCCATCGGACCATGAATCAGCATTTAGGACACACACGTGGATTGTTTACCGTCTACACAATTCCGACACATAGGATACTTTGTTGGCTTTAGAAGATCCTCCAGTTAAACTGGGGAGATGACTAAGCACGGTGGGTTTCTGTGTTTTTTAAGTTGATCAGTGACCTACACTTACTTGAACATGGGCACACCATCACGACATAGATTCACTGCCAGCGATGCAAGTTCTCCCACCGGGTCTCATGATATTTTTGAGCATGTAACATGATCAATTCCAATTTCCATTTTATATGTCTTGCTAGCAGGCTCCCTATTTGCTCACCTGCAAAGGTAAAGCTGTGAGAGGTAAGGCTGCTTTAGGTAAGGGAATCCCATCTGTCTTTTCTTTGGAGAATGGCGAGGGCTTTGAAAATACTTCACGTGCGATGTCGGAGAGAAGCAACTTGAACTATGTGAAACAGGGAGTAGATATGCCACAGTTAGATTTGCTTAAAGAAACAGAGTTGATAATATTGACTTTATTATTTGGCAAAATCCTACAGGGAACCAGAGCTCTCAGGCAAGACTGTCCTGACAATGTCATCAGCAAGCCAGGGAAGCCACTCAACGGCTCTGTCGGCTCCTGTCACCATGTAAACATATTATGTTCTCGGAGGAGGCAGGTTTTATCAGGTATGCAAAGACAGGCTCACGACAGGTGTGGAGACGTTGTCTCCACCGTGTGGCTTGACGTTAGAGCAGAACAGGAAAGGCAAATATTTGTAGATGAATTAAAGAGTAAGTTTGTGTCTGTCTGGACTGTCAACGGATCTAAAGCCCGTGGTGGATGCCACAGGGGACGTCTGCCACTCCACGCGGACCAAAGGCTCTTTCCTCGGGCTGCGGATGCAAAGGAACGCTTCAGGAAGCCCGAGGGAGCTGGGTCCAATCTGAGAGATGTTGCATTACCTTCCATCAGATTCTTGAAGACTAAATTGAGATGTAGAACAGTTCCGAAGCCTGGAGTCACTAAGGAATGACTAACGGCCATTTAAGTGGGCATGGTTACACACTCTCAGTTATTCGGCATGAAAATTGTGCGCCAGGGTATTTGGGAGAGTTGGAAGACTGAGTCGAGGAACAAAGGAAACATCAGGATTTGAAGAGAGAGGGGGTGAAAGAAATTAAAACAACAACTACTAGTTAATGTGAGAACAAAAAATCTTGTTTGTGCTTTTCTAGGGGGTAAATGAATTATCTGACAACCAGTAGAGAGCGCAGGCTGGGGATTTTTACTTTGAGATGGCCAACTGGAGAATTAAAAAGAACACTTTCTGTTGTTGGTGAATGCGCCAGGAAACCTTGAGCATCCCGCCACCTTACGCATGTGACAGGCTTTCTCTCTGCCCACAGCTGACACCAGCACTCTGCCACAGCTGGGCTGGTTCACCCCATGTCCCTCAGCACTTCTCACAGGTCAAGTGAGCCCAAGGCCAGGAGAAGGTCACGTGGCTGAGAAACCACGCACCATCTTAACCCGAGTAATGAGTCTTGATCTTTGCCAACCTATTAAATTAAATTAGTTCTACTTTTATGTTTATCTCAGGACAGGGATCACGTTGTCACTTTGGAGTTTATGGACAGTGTTTTTGGACACGTTTCAAACTCTGTTAGCTTAGAAACAACTGAAATATCATTTCTTGAAATGGTACTTTTTTGCTTTATTTTGCTGGATTTTGTAATTTTTTATTTTTAGATTGAGTTTATTGGGTGACATACAGGAGGTGGAAGTGAGCAACGGGGAAGTAAGATGGAAAGAGACTTGGCCTAGGGTGGCGATCTCATGTTGCAGTGAACAGATGATGTTTTATTGAGTTATATACTTCAACTGTATTTCGTACAAGAAACAGTATTCAAGAACATGTGTTTTATTATTGGTCAGTGCACAAAGCAATTTCATATTACAGTATTAGGAAAATTTCCAAGAATGATTAAAGGTTATTTAATGATTAATTGACCTATCAGATTCCTTCTCTTTTTAACATTCAGGAAGCACATATTGGCCTAATTATGCCAATGTTTTAAAAACATTATTGTCAAGACCCACGTAGAGAGAGGAAAGATACACAAATATATTTTGTAAATATAAAAATTCTATTTTAAATTAACATTAGTCTGGTTTATACCTGAGAATATTTTTGTAACATCCTGCCCCAGGACATTGGGACTTGCTCTTCTGTCTGCCTGGAATTCTCTTTTCTAAGTAGTCAGTCTAAGGTTATTGCACCAAAGCCTTTTCCTAAAAGACACTTCCTCCAATTGCCTTAGAAAATTTGAATCTAAATGATCTAAAATTGGATAATATCTAAAATATTACTTACATTTTTCTCTGCATTCGGCTTTATTTTTTCTTCAGAGCACTTTTTCCTTATATTTTGTATCTACTAGTTTTGTCTGTATCCTCCAAGACGGAAGGAAACTCCATGGACTCAGATTCACTAGGAAATCTCTTGCTTCCAGAATGGTGCCTAGAACACCAGAGCTCTCCACCGAGTATTTGTTGAAAGAGTGAACATATGGCTCTTTATCAACACGTTTTGAAATGACATCTTTACATGGTTTACATAGTTGTCCTTCAGCTGTATAAAAAATATTAACAGTCTCTTTGACTATGTTAAATAGAATGTTCGACTCATTCTAGGAGCTACTCCTAATAAATTAGATTTCATGTTTAGCAATTCCCAGTAGGAACAGCTAAACATCAATGGAATAGTCTGAATTGTCATATTTACCACATCTTTATAAAATCTACAACTGGTCCCTGCTGAGCTTATTCAGTAGTTTAAGTTTTCAACTTTTGGGGTTTAAATTGTCTTTTAATTGCTTTGCACAGAGATGTGGCATCCTGAGATGAAAGATCACAGGTCTAATCATCCGTTCATCATTTTTACCTTACATAACTTCAAAATCCAGACACAGAGGGTAATTGCAGGGGTGAAGAGGAAATTGTGGTCCGCACAGAATAAGAGAAAATAGATGGTATGAGTGGCTGAAAATGCAAGCTAATGCAGTTGTTCATTATTTATACTATTTGATTCTAGAAATTCAGCCGCTCAATTTGGGATTCAGGGAAGGTTAATCAACTCAATTCATGTGCTTAAAAGCAATATTCCACCTGCATCCTTCAGGTGATCTGTTTCATTTTTATTCTTAAATATCACATTTTGCTTTCTGTAGTAATCTTTCCATTACTTCAGGACGCCCATTTGAAATGCACAGGGCACGGAGTCAATCAGAAATAAACCGTGAACTTCATTTTAGAAGAGCTTTCTATGTAACTCTGTGGTACGTATTTTAATATTCCCAGTAACAAACGGTACACTAAGTCATGATCAACTCAGTGGAGAAAATAAACCAATATTCTGACAATATAATAGAATCAAAATTGTTTATTGACCTAAACATCTATAATTTGAATAGATTTCTAAAGTCATCAGCCTCTGTTTTTATTGTTGATGAAATCGAGTAAAAGTTGAATAAATAATTGAGAAAACAGTTAAAAACGACTTTAACATTGCACGCATCCAAATGATGTTAGCCTGCTGTCAAGGTGTGCTGCCAGCATTTCTTCGAGGGCAGGTACGGTCTCCGTGAGTTATGTTGCAGAACGAATGCGGTAGGGAAAACATGCCAGCCATTATTTTATCAAATTACTTTTTATCTACCAGACTGCTCTCCTTGCTGCCATGGCATTGTACATTATTAGGTGCTTATGTTCGAAAAAGGGCATTGTTACTTAATTTTACTCTTTACTTCCACTGCTGGACAGAATACCTTTGTCTTTTAACCAGATCCCAGAGGACTTCATGGAGGATGTAGTAGTCTGGGCCCCTGCACCTGTTTGGTGCTGATACAGTCTTAGGATTAAAATAAATTTAAAGAAATGTTTCATTTAATTCGAATGATGGGGCTATGAGTTGGCCAAGAAGTATTATTAACTTGAAGAATAGTTAAATTAACGTAGAGTACCTAAATCTCTTGATAGTTCATCTTCCAACTGAACTTCTTTATTGAACTACAGCTGCAATCTCTGGAGTCGACTTCTATGTTTCAGTGGTTTTTATAGATATTTGGCTATAGATGGGTTGGGGTTTTTAATGGGGAAAAAAGCCCTAATATTTATTCAGGGTCTATGACGTGTTAGGTGCTTTATCTTGCTGAATGATCACAATTCAGTACCTTACAGATATCCAGTACCTATAGATTTATTATATTCATTTATAGATAAACATACTTTCACTGAATTATACAGCTTCAAAGAAGCTGACTCAAGACATGTCAGACTCTAAAGCAGTATATATACTACCCTATATTAGTCACATGCATTTAATATGTAAGAGAAGGGGAAGGATAATTAGACGTACTAAGTATGAGGAGAAGAGTATTGAATGTGTCTTCAAGAAGGTATAATGTTTAGGAGGCAAGGTGATGTATGGAAATAGTCCTGAAATGGCAGTTTAAGAACTCAAGTCTTCGTTTTAGGCACTGAACCGCTATTTGGATGAATAAATAATTTAACTAAAAGGACACCCCATTTCTTCTCTGTAACAATAAAGAGTTGGTTTCAGCATTTCAAGTTCTCATCTATGCTGGAATCACTTTGATTTTGTGATGTTGAAAGGTTATTATTGCCTTAACTGTGTTTCAGATGAAGAAAGAAAACGCCTTAGAATGAATTTATGAAAGTTACAAAGGCAATTCTTGCATACTTAAAGGCAGGGCTATTATCAAAGGCCATGAAAACACCTTCTTTAGGGTGTTTTTGTTTTGTTTTGTTTTTAATTTTGAAGGATCCATCTTATTAGAGTGTTTTGGGAATGGAAAAGGAGACTTTGATCCAGTGCGGAGACACTAATACAATATAACATTTCTACAATAATGGGTCTAGTCCTATTAAAGTGGCTAATGGAACAATTTAGGACCCCAACAGTAATTCAGAGCAGTTCTCTCTACTTGCTTGCTTAAAGCGGAGATGAAGGTGCTACGCCATCCGAAGAAATGTATTTAGTAGCTTCTTTATCTCTCGTCCAGTTTCCCCAGACTCCCAGCTGTGCGCCTGTCCCCTTTCCAAGTTGCTTCAAAGCACACCCTACACACCTTGTGTCCTTCTGCTTCTTTCCTCTTCGTTCTTGATGGACTGATTTTGGAAGATCCAGAAGCAGCAGTCTGGCAAGAGAAAAATGAATGTCTGAGGACAGGTGAGGAGAAGCCCCCAAGCCAGCAGAGTCAGGATGATCCTACGGTGCACTGCGCTAGTGATGGTGTGTTTTAGCCGGCTCGCACTCCTTCCCTTTTTCTCTGATACAGAACTTCTTCTTGTGGGAGATATATTTATCGGGTGCTTTGTGGAGCTGACCCCATCTCCAGCTAACCACAGAGAAAGCAGGGCTCTAGAACCGGCCATCGGACTCCCCCGCTCACCTGCCCAAAATGATGAGGTCAAGGACATGGCCATGTCCAGAGCTGGGTCAGCCCGAGGCCCTCCAGAAGCTGGAGTACATGGAGCCTGTCCTCCTTTGGAGATCGCAGCTGGATGGGTGATAATGTGGAATGCCAGCGTTCACTTACCTCATTTTCTATGTTTGGAAGCAATAGGCTTCCTGCACAAGAATGCTGCACTTTTTTCAGTTGCTCAGACTAATAAGTCCAGCATGGCTGAAGCGGAGATAAGGGCTGAGAGATAGCAAGTGAGGATGGAGACAGACAGAGGTCAGATCCTGATGTTCTGCAGACCACGGTGAGCCGGATTTTGTTCTACCCATGATCAGAAGCCATCGGAAGACCTGAACACGGGACTGGGGTGATCTGGCTCGCGCTTTGAAAAGCTCACTGCGGCTTTGGTTCCTTCTGTTGGTTTAGGATAAAGTGAGCTTATAGGCGACTTTAACTTGGTCGGTCAGAGAAGATTTAAGCTGTGATCTGAAGGACAAAAAAGAACATACTCCGACATTGAGTTGTCATCATGTTGCGTGTGGAGTCATTAGTGAGAGATGCAGTCCGGAGGTGAGAGAAGTGTGTTCTGTGTGAAGATCCGGAGAAACCTTCATGTGGGCTGACACCCAGAGTACAAAGTTGGGACTGTGGAATGGGGCTGAAGATGGAGAGTGGAGAGGGGGTGTTTAGATTTTATCCTAAAGACAATGGAATGTGTTGAAGGCTTTTAGGTAGGGGACTCTCAGAGAAGTTCCGAGTTTTAAATGGTTTACTTAGGGTATTGGGGAGGAATTGGTGATGGAGGACTAGGTAGGAGGGTGCAGAAGTAACCCAGGCAGAGAGATGGTGGTTCGAATTATGGCCAGACTTTGAACACCTCTCGGAGCCATCCTCTATTGATCTGGAACAGCTAGGATGGTGCACTAGGTCAATCCACCATCTTGGAACTTCCATCAGTTTATTTTAGATTTTCCTCTGGTCACAGGGTACCCATTTAATTCTGTTCACACATGGAAGTCTTTTATATTTTTGAAGGCAAAGTCAGTGTCTCCTTTATCCATATTTCTTTCCATCAGATGGGAGTCTTTTCCTGTGGGCCAGTGTCCCAAAGTTCTTCAACTCACGCGAGTTGAATGTTCCTTCTGTGACGTAGCTTTGTTCTTTCTCAATATTCTGTTCATTTCCATCTTGATTCCTCGTTGGTCAGTGACCCTCTCAGAGCGTGTCACCCTACTTTTACCAACATAGTGAAGAAAGCAATTGTTTCTTCCCTCTTTTTAATTATTATATTTTAAAAATAATAACTGATGATCCCAAGGACTTTTTGAGTGCTTGTACAACATCATTGAGCTTACAGTCAACTAAAATCCTATCTTTCTTCCAGTTATGTTCCCATGAAGCCACACACCCCCTTTTGTATGTTTGATCTCTTAACTTTAAATTATTGTATCTGATCTATTGTTGCACTCATTTGGGGTTCTCGTTCTGGCACTGTAGACACTGATGCTTCAGTGTGGCCATGACGTAACTGTGGGTTTTTTTTTTAGCTGTTTGGTAGCTCCCTAATGTTGTTGGTATTCAGGATCTCATGAGGAGGAGCCACAAAGGAATGAGGCAGCAACAATCCTGCAAGTGGAGGACCCCAATCTCTGCAGGATTGAAGTGCCTTACGAGAGATCAGCTATCCAGCTTATTAAGCAGAACCATGACATCATGAGTAAGACACTAACAAACAGAATCCAGTGTACAATTTTATTACTTTGTTTTGCAAAACTGATTAGATTTCTCTTGCCTTTTCTGAGACATAACACCACACCATCTGCTGTCTGATTCCTGTCCTGCAGAAAGCCCCATCAGGGCCACGCACCCACATCCATGGGCCTTCCCTGGACGCGACTGCCTTCGGTCATGTGTGCTTGGTCTCGACCTTCCCTTCCTCAGGATGGAACAGAAAGTCACTCGCTGCTTTGGCTTTCCTCCAACACCCTAATATGTTTTAATAGGCCTTTTACTTGACTAAAGCTACCAAAGAAGATTCTCATTCGATCTACTTTTTTTGTTGTTGCAAACCTCCCATCATCTCCCCACACCCTCCCCTCAAAATAAAATCTCTGTGTCCTCGGCCACATATTCTATGTACTATATTTATATGTGCCCATGAGTTTAGTTGAGTAAACATATCTAGGATAATGTTTTAGCTTGTTAAAATGCATTTTTTCTTTAAGAATATTTTTAAGGAGGCTCAGTTATCAATGCTCTAAGGATCTAGAATATAGAAAAGCTGCAGGGAAGTAGACTTTTAAGAAGGAGAGACTTTGGTAGATATTTAAGTTATAGTCACACATTGGGCTGGTCCTAGGTCTCTGTCTTCTTCCTCAGACCTGGGCGCTGGATTCGTCCATTCATTCAGACGTTTGGTAAACATTTGAGCATCTGACACTGATTAGTTATAAATAACTAAGATCCCCTCCTCACGAGGTTCACAATCTAGTGGAGGAGACGGGCTAGGAACATGTAAATGTTATGTCAGGGGTTAATACAGGCAACGGTAGAAAAGACAAAATTAGGAGGGAAGATGGTTCCTGCAGGGAGGGCTTCCTATCCTGTGCAGGGCAGTCCGGGAGACTGCTATATAAGAGATGACATTTGTGTGGTGACCTAAAGTACAGGAAGGAGCAAGCTACACAGCTATCACAAGCCAGAGTTTTCTGGGCATAAGCTGCACCATGTGCGAAGGATCTGAGCCTGGGGCATGCTTGATGTGCTCCAGGCTGTAATAACTGGAGCTGAATCCAGTAAGCAAAGGGGAGAATGGAAGGAGATGGGTCACAAAGGCCGTGGCAGGGTGGAGGGTGCATGGTGCATCTGTGGTTGTCACTCCTAATCATCTGGAGGGCTTGTTGAAACAAATTTCTGGGTCCTTCTCCCAGAGTTTATGATTCAGTAGGTCTGGGGTGGGACCTGAGGATTCGCATTTATGACACACTCTCAGGTGATGTCAATGTTGTGCCGTAGACCGTCCTAGGTCACGGTAATCCCTTGGCTTTTATTGAATGATCAGAGTGACTGGAGAAGGGATGTAACATTTTTAAAGCATGAGTCTGGCTGTGGGGGTACAGAGACCGGGATTCAGGTGGCAGTGGGGTCTAAAAAGAAGGTTATTGCAATAATCAGAGAAGAGAAGATGAGAGTTTTGTCCAGGAAGTTAGCAACAGAAATGGAGAAAGAGTGATTAAATTCTGGGCACAGTTTGAAGGAAAACCCACTTCATCTTCTGCTTTGTTTGGAGAATATGACTGAGTAACGGCACAGAGATCCTGCCTTTGCTGTACCGTCTCTGGTGACGAGCTCTTATTCAGTCCCTGCTGTATGACCTCGGTTGAAACCTTCCATCTGCATGCGTATTTTACATGCACCAAGTCGACAATGGCTGCCACGTGTTAGGGTAAGTGCCTCCCCTTATGGGTCGCAAGTTTGTACCTTTCAAACACCAGGCATGTGTTCCAGATTTTATTTTGTTTCACCTTTGTTTTATTGATCTAAAGTATGTCACATTGTGAGACTATTACTGTCAACTTCCAATTTCACCCAAACACTCCTATTATAATAGGAGACGTTGGCAAAAAGTAGTTACGCTCGGTACCTTTTATAGGATCCCTAGGAAGTGTTGTGACGATGACGTCTTTCTGTTAAAGGGGATTTATAAAAACTGCTTAGCACTTACAGAGAAGATGACAGCTCCCTTGCGTTTGAAACTTACCTGTTAGCTCCGTCCCTCTGAATCCTGGTGCTTTTGCTGTGCAGAAACTCATTCCTGTGGTGCGCTGTGGTCTCCGTCTTTTTTATTTTTTTTACTCCCGATGTCCTGGTGAGACAATGTCAGCTTGTTTTGTGCCAATTCATCTAGACATCGAAGGACAGCTTTTGCTATCTCTGAATGGCAATGCGGGGTGAGAGGTCATTCTATCTGACTGTGTTGCCAACGGCAGTGCTCTGTGTGTTTTCAAACCGTGGGTTATTAGAGCCAAAGGAACTTTATAAATCACCTTGTCTGTTCCCTCCGCATACAGACGTGGAAAATGAGACTAGAATAGCTAAGAAGAAAACAGCCTTTCATTTTACCACCGTTGTTATAGACAAAAAGGTGCACATTTAAAAAAAAAAAAGAAGCCATTATCTGGGGCTGAAGAGTGGACACTTTAACAAGAAACCTTGTCAAAATACTATGGCAATCATTGTGGAGTCAAAGTCACGGTGCTGACAATGTGGGTGGCGACACAGTCTCCGAAGAAGCCTCACGAGGGGGCTGCTGGGCACTGGGCGCGCGTCCCGCAGGGGGCTACGCGTCCATCTCAACCTGAACAGCGGGCATGCTGAAGGGAGTCGGAGGCTGCCCCTCGCTTCCTCTTGGAGGTCAAATCATCCTTTCAGCTCCTCAGAACTGTTGTGGGCGACAGTGTTATTCACAGCAGTTAATAAAACTCTGGGGGATAAAGGCAGGATTAGTAGCTAATTGATGCAAGGGGGAAAATTGTATGTAACAGTGCGTTCCTGCAGGGGCTGTGGACCCTTCAGTTCCCAGCGTGCCTGAAGGCCGTCCACGCGTGTTCTCTCTCCCTCTGCTCACCCGTCAGGCACCGGCGTCACTTTCTCGGCTATTTCTAAGCTGTGAGAGGTCGCTGGCCGCCCATCAAGAAAATTCTAGGATTGGCGGCAGTTGATTGGAGGAGGGAAAACAGCAGGTGTTTCTGGCAAAGGGAGAGGGGAGGGCAAATGCCCGGAAGACGATGATTGTGCGATTGTGCGGGAGGAAGGCCCGGTCTCGGGTGAATCGCCAGGGCGGGCGTTTGTTGCCCCGGTAGATAATTGTATCATTCCTCCGATAAGCTGGAACCTAGAAGAAAGGAGTCGAGTTGAGAGGTTAGAGGAGAGAATTTCGGCTTTGATTATGAGGTTAAAGTGTTTAGGAGGCAACTTAAGAGCCTTCTGCAGCAGGACTAGTCATCTAGACTCATAGTTTTGGGGGCCCCCTGGGTTAGAAAGATACAGTTAGTGACCGTAAGAGGAAGTAGAATGTGATCAAGAAGTCTGTCTCTCCCTGAAAAACTTCCTCCTGTATCTGATTTTTGGATGACGTGATGGTGATTACCTTTGTTCCTACTCAGATGTGGCGCAATGGCCTCAAAACTGTGAAGTCCTGAGACTTAAAGAGAAGATGAAATTCAAACATGTATGTGTTGTTTTCACATAGAAATGAGACATTCTGAATGGGAAATAACTCCATGTGGGCATATCCTGGGTCTCAGAGAATGAAGGAAGCAGCGGATGAAAGGCAGACTCCATGCTTTTTTTTTTATAACTCTGCTATGATACATTGTTAAGTGGAGACCAAAAGTTCTAGGATTTTAAAGAACAATTAAAATTTTCACTAGCTTTTATCACTTAAGAATTTGAGGATTTTATTTATTTCTAAGTTTGTAGTAGAAGTATATTCATTTCATTTGTGATTTCCAAATTTTTGGTAAGCAGCTTTACATTTTATTATGATTATATTGTCGTTGGGCATTTCTAACAGTGTACTTGCGAGTGGATGTGTTCTGAGCTCTCTTCTTTATGATGAAATGGGGCAGCATTCGGAAAAAGCTAATCAGGGCTATGGCTGACTGTGACCCGAGAGCACAATCAAGCCACATAGTCACAGGGGCAGGAGTGAGACTTGCCACCCTGCCCTGCCCCTCAAGTTGGCCATGCTCTTTTCTCCACCACTGCAAGCCCGCCTTTTAAGTTTTGCCTCCCCATTCTTTAGTTCTTTTTAAAACTAGCTCCTGTCTGCAACACTTGAGACAGGAGCCTGGCTTTCGCTGGGTGGTTCAGTAAAATGCCATATGCACACATGACATTTTGTAGATATAAAAACAACAGTGATTATAGGCTGCTGGTATTCCTCTGTTGCTATCCCTGCTGGTGATAATACACTAAGATGTCACTTGACATTCTATCGAGTTAGCAGTGACTGTTGTGTTGATTGTTACTGCTGTTAGAGCGGAGAGAATATTGATTTTAATCAGCAGAAACAGGGAGAAATGGTTTTGACATGTTTTTTACTTGATCTTTGAGAGTGTTATGAAAACATAAAAAGTAAATAATAATCTGTGTGGGGTTCTTTCAGAGGGGCTGGAGGCTTGTTGGAAAATAACGACCCAAGGATAGAGGTTTAGTTTCAGAAATGAAATGTTTGATCGGCCATCTCAGAGTACTGTCTTGCATGGCTATTCAAAGTCCTTTCATTGGAACGGTAAATAATTGTAGTTTTAGTCAAACCATGATCGAAATAGAAAGAGACATGGCTTAATTTGTTTTTCAGTTTAATACCGATATGTTTATTTATTCACTCAACAAACATATGTAATGAACACCAACAATAAGGCTGGTATTGTCCTGGGTCTTGGGGCTATACAAGCAAGGAAAACAAAGCCCTCACCCTAATGGGATTTGCATTCGAGAGGAGGGGATGTAGGAAGTACTGATTCTTATATAATATCAAGTGGCAGCAAGCACTGTGAAGAGAAGAATGAGGCAGAGTGGGGGTAGAAACCATGAGTGCCCCTGGGCTGGCAGTTGCCATTATATATATACTGTAGTAAGGGAGAGCGCTCTGGAGAGGTAAAGAAGTGGTAAATATGCTCTGTAGGTATGAATAGCATGCTCCAGGCAGAAGAAAGAGCAGGGGCAAATGTCCTGGGGCAGGAATTTATTCAAAAGACAGCCGAAGACCTTTGTGGCTGGATGAGTAGCAGGCGTCACAAGGAAATGGTAGGATTCAGGTCCCCTGGGGCTCAGGAGACCATTAGATACTTTTACTGTAAGTGAGGAAGCCAGAGGAAAGCCATGAGCATGAAATGACCTCACCTGATTGTCTTGTAAAGGATTTGGTCTGGATGCCATAGGATAACTGTAAAGGCGTGGAAATGGAGAAGCCCTGTAATAGGCAGGTTCAACTCCAAGCAATGGGAGAGGGGTGTGGATCAGGGTGATAGCCACAGAGGACGAGAGAAGGGTCTAAGATTTTTGCCGTATTGTAGACAGTAGAGGTGACAGAGATTCCTGATGGACTGAATGTTGGGTATAAACCAAAGCAAGCGAAGATGCCTCTGAGCCGCTCATGTTGAGAAATGTCAGGTTTGGACAGGGGAGAGATTAGGGTCGTGGCTGGGTATGTAAATTTTGGAGTCATCAGCATAAAATTGATATTAAATTCCACTAAAGACAGGAAACTAGAAGAGATCATGTAGGTTTTCCAGGTACAGAAGTTCTGAGAGCTGAGACCAGGGGTGTTTGAAGGAGACTGAGGAGAGAGAGAGAGAGAGAGAGAGAGAGAGAAGAGGAACAAAAGGGCACAGTGCTTCAGAGGCCGAGAGATGTAACTGTTTCAGGAGGGAAGGGGGGATGGTAGAGTTTAAGCTCCTATGACGATGAAGTTGTGTCCCAGTAGAGCCCAACAAACATATGTAATGAGCACCAACAATAAGGCTGTCAATCTACGTCGACCAGGCGCCCCTGACGCGACTTCCCCGTGCAGTGGGACCCTCCTGCTTATCGGCAGGGCTGGCAGCCTCTTTGAGACTACTCCTTAGGTGGCTATGAGGATGCTACTGTTAAGTGCCACCGGAGGAAAGACACGACCAACACACAAATTAGTTGCAGTGATCACACAGGCAATTTATCACAAATCCTTTTGGCGTGCCTGGGTACAGCTTAAGGGCCCCGTGGGCGTTCTCCTCTCGGCTGGCTTTGGTCAGAGCTCAGAGCGGCGTGGAGACAGTCCACATCAACGTTGGAGTCTGGGCAATGACTGCAGCCGGGGCCCCTCAGCTTAGTACCTTTTCTGGCCAGCGCCTTCTAACAGGTGTCAATCTACAGGACTATCACCTCATACCACCTTTTTGGGAGTTCCTTGCAGGGAATCCCCTTTATGTCATTCTACTGAAATGTTTACATTAAGCCACTTTTTAAGATGTTCTTATTTTCATTAATTTACAAAGTTAATGTAAATAACACCAAGCCACTTCTTATCTATGTATAACTTCACACACATACTAACTGGGTTCCGCTTGTAAGTCAGAGTCTGTTTATCACATTACAGAGTTATGGCACTAAGCCACTATATTAATTCCTATCCAAATGGCATAACTTCATTTAATTTTAATAATTATTTTTAATATCCTTTTAATTACTTTTATATATCTTCCATATTTTTATATTTCTATATATTTAATTACTATACCCTTATATTACTACAACAAGTTGACACTTGGGAGTTATTGTTGACCATCGTGTGAATTGTTCAGAGGACAGAAGACACAAAGTCTTTCTGGAGTGATTTCAAAAGGGAAAAAGATAAAAGATAGAAACAGCAGTGTCCGTTATTATTGGCGAGTTTTCTTGGGAACAGAATGCTATTTATTGTCACAACCACGTTCAGTGAATGCCCGGACAGGACACCCACCGGGGCTGTCAGAACAGTTTTGCTGATGACGGACTCCGGGAGGCAGGACCAGTGTCAGGAGCCTGAGACTCCCCTGGAGATCTGATGGAGTTTAGTTATTATTTTCCGGGAGCCCGGCCTAAAGGACAGTGCTCTTAACAAGGTGACCCTTGTGTTTTAGGCAACAAAAGAGACAGTAGTAGAAGGTATAGGAGGGCTTTCTTTAACTTTTTCATCTCTTCTTTCCTTGCCTTCCTTCTCCTCCACTCTGTTGATTTTCTTCTCCCTTCCTCTTTCTTTCCTTTCCTTTGATGGGCTGCAAATAGGTTTTCTATGTCTATAGCAGGGGTCGGGAACCTTTTTGGCTGAGAGAGCCATGAACACAACATATTTTGAAATGTAATTCCATGAGAGCCATACATTATGTTTAACACTAAGTACAAGTAAGTGTGTGCATTTTATGTAAGACCAACGCTTTTAAAGTACAATAAGTCTCTGAACTCCTTTTAATAACGTTGTTATGCTGTTGCTAACCAATGATGAATAAAGTACTTCTTACCATTAATGCGACTTCTGGTGCTGCATGGTTTGACTGATGGCTTTGTAGTCTGGTTGATACGTGGTGAGGTTAAGATTCATGCAGGCATTGAGACTTCCATCTGTTAAATGTGATCGTAGGTTGGTCTTAACATTCTTTAGATGTGAGAAAGACTGCTCACATGCATACGTAGAGCCAAACATTGTCAGTACAGCAATACTCACACGCTGCAGTGTATGTTATGTGATGGGAAGCGTGTTCCAAGTTTTGACAATCAGCTGGTCTGCAGGTTGAAGTTTTTTTCATTTCTTCCCATTTGTGTTTGCTCACCAACTCTGCTTGCTGTCGTGCAAGTCTTTCCAAATCTTTATTCAGTGACTTGAACTTATTCACCCACATGTCTAAGGCCTTCAGGTCAGCAGTTTGTGGCTCAAAAGACGGAGACACTGGGGATGTAACTCAGGTCGGCGCTGTCCACTGCACATTCATGTGGATGAGTGATGAACTTAAAAAGACGAGTGCACTCACGAAATTCTCCAAAGAGCGCTTTGAATGACTGCAGGAGATTAGATGTGAAGCCCGCTAGCTGCTGGAGATCAAGATGTTGAGCAGGGTCACTTGCTGTGCATGCATCTTTAAACTCTCCCAGTTTTTCAAAGTGTAGTAAATGACCTGTTTCAATGTTGGCGACGAAAAGTTGCAGCTTGTTTTCAAATGCAAACACTGCTTGTTGAAGGGATAAGACTGTATTTCCAACACCTTGCATTTTCACATTGAGCTGGTTCAGATGTTCAGTCATGTCCACGATATAGTAGAACTTCAGGAGCCACTCAGTGTTAGCTAACTCAGGATGCCCGACGTTTTTCATTTCAAGAAAAGTCCAGATTTTGCTCAGACAAGCCGTGAAACGGCTGAGCACCTTCCCTCTTGACGACCAACACACATTGCTGTGCAGAAGCAGACCAGGAGAATTATTCCCAACTTCATCCAGTAGTGTTTTAAACTGGCGATCATTTAAAACTCGGGCAACAATAAAGTTGACCACCCAAATGACCAGCGACATCAACTCACCAAGCTGCTCGCCACACATCTGAGCACAAAGCGCCTCCTGATGTAGGATGCAGTGAAAACTTAGGATGAGTCTCTTTTCATGTTCACGAAGAAGCGTTACGAATCCTCTGTTTTTCCCCACCATGCACGGAGCACCATCAATACACACAGAAATAAGTTTATCCATTGGTAAATTTTTTTCTTTGGCAAACTCAGTGAAAGACTGGAATAAATCCTCCCCTTTTGTTGTCTCTTTCATAGGCAAAACAGCAAGACTTTTCTCACGTGGTGTGTCACCGACAGCATACCTTGCAATCAGGCTGAACTGGGATAAATGGCGTACGTCTGTTGACTCATCCAAAGCGAGAGAAAAGAATGGTGCTGCATTTATGTCCTTCACTTGTGTTGCCTCAATTTGATTTGCCATCATAATCGTACGATCGTGAACAGTTCTTGCCAACAGAGGCATGTCTTGTATTCGTTTGATTACCTTGTCTTTATCCGAAAAGTTGTCAAAAAGTTCATTGGCAACATCAAACATGAATGTTTTGGCATACTCCCCATCTGTGAATGGCTTTCCATTTCTCACAATTGCTAAAGCACCAGCAAAGCTAGCCAAATTCCAGTCACCTTGTTGGGTCCAAACACAGACTTGCTGCTGATTAGCTTGCACTCTGCACAGTAGCTCTTGAAATGCTCTCTCCTACTGGATATTTTGATGCAAATGTAGTATGGCGTGTGTCGAAGTGCCGCTTTATATTTGACCGTTTCATTGATGCAATTTTATCATTGCATATTAGACACACTGCAGAACCTGCTCTCTCCACAAAGGCGAATTCCTCTGTCCATTCCTGCTGAAAAGTACGATACTCCTCATCTTTTTTTCTTTTAGCCATCTTCTTTGCCAAAAGGGTTTCTGCAATTAGTTAGCTGACTACTTGATTAAAAGGAGGGAAGTTTACTTCCTGACCCAACAACCCTTGTATTTTATACATTATCCAATAAAAATTTGGTGTTGTCCCGGAGGACAGCTGTGATTGGCTCCAGCCACCCGCAACCATGAACACGAGTGGTAGGAAATAAATGGATTGTAATATATGAGAATGTTTTATATTTTTAACATAATTTTTTTTTATTAAAGATTTGTCTGCAAGCCAGATGCAGCCATCAAAAGAGCCTCATCTGGCTCGCGAGCCATAGGTTCCCGACCCCTGGCCTATGGGAATAATCTGGCAGATAGGAGGAACCATTGATGAGGTGGGGTGATAGTCATTGGAGTGATTTGTGTTGAGCAGATAAGAGGCAAGGTGCAGTGGAGGAGAGGAGGGCTCCGCCCCCGTACGTGGAAGAAATGTAACATCCGTGGGAAGAGAAGGCGGATTCACACGCACAGCTGTGCTTATGCTGTGGGCACAGCTTGCGGGACCTCTCTTAGGACCCCTTCTGACTTCTTGACTTCTCAGTGAGTGGTGAACTGGCACTCAGAACAAGGAGAGAGGAGTAGGCGTTGCAGCTATTAGAGTAATGTGTGATTAACAACCTGATTTTCCCAATGAAGACAAATTTCATTAGCTCCATGCCCTAAAAGGAGAAACACTTTCTCTTTCTCACTGAGAATTGAATTTTGTGGATTTCTGGTAGACAGCCTTGGTTAAATCTGTTTAGCTCCTGGTCAAGTGTTTATTTCTGTGGGCCATATTTTATGTGAAAAGAAATCTCATTTTTTTAATGGTATTTTGTGATTTGAGTCAAGTTAAGTGATTCTGTAAACATAACAGAAATCAGGAAAATGTACTTGTGCTTATATGGCATGGATAGAGATGAATGTGGACTTGTTAAGCATATGAGTATGTTTAAAACTCACTACCCTTTATGTAGCTTCCAGCAAGCAAAAGCGTGAAATTTGAAATTGTTGTCTTCCTGCCTTTGGAGGGTACGGGATGACTGACACTTCCTAACCTATTTAGAACTGCAACCCTGAACCAGTTATTCACGTGAGTTCTTCCTTCCCCCACAAGGGAGGGGAGAGAATTGGATTAAATGATAACAAAATAAGTCAGATTTGCTTCTTTACATTCCCTCCGTGGATGAGGAGACTGGGCATTCTGGCAACAAAGGCATAGATTTTACAAGTCCTTATTATGTATAGTTCTCCGAAAAGCAAGCAAAAGTCTAAATGGTGATGGATGAGGACTTGACTTGGCGGTGAATACACAGTATGGTGGACAGAGATGTGCTGCAGAATTGGGCACCTGAAGCCTGACCTGTGGTGGCGCAGTGGAGATAAAGCATCGACCTGGGAACACTGAGGTCGCCAGTTCAAAACCCTGCACTGGTCTGGTCAAGGCACATATGGGAGTTGATGCTTCCAGCTCCTCCCCCCTTTCTCTCTCTCTCTCTTTCTCTCTCTCTCTCTCACTCTGTGTCTCCTCTCTAAAATGAATAAAATAAAAATTAAAAAAATTTTAAAAAAAAGAATTGGGCACCTGAAACCTGTATAATTATGTCAACCAGTGTCACCCATGTAAAATGCAATTAAAAACAAACAAATAAATAAAAGGACAGATAATAACTGGGCTCCATACCCCTTGATTTTCTCAGCTTTAATATGAAGGTCAAGTTCAAGTTGCACTCAGTGTTTCCTACGGACTCTCCCAATGCCACCGTGCTATGATCTTTCAGAACAGTTCAGCGGGTGAGCCGTTTGCAGTCGTCACGCCCCTAGATGATGCCGCCTACTAGTCTCTCAGAGCATCTGGCTGTTTCCCCTGCGAGCTCATCTCCTTTGCTCCCTTTTGCAATGGGTCTGCCTTTATCACTCCAAGTTGTTAAGGCAGCTCCTGTGGAATTGGGGGAGTTTTTTCAGACTTCACATCTAATTTTGTCTGGAGGCAAAATTTCCATGGAACTTACTTGTTAAACATGCAAATTTCCAGAACCCATCTTCTAAGCTCCTGATTTCACGGTTTGAAGCTGGACTTGGAAATCTACGTTTGAGTAAGCACGCAAGTAGTTCTGACGTGTGTGGCCAATGAGACACACTTTGGAACACTGCCCTAGTGACTATGTAGAATTTATGTATATTTGCCTGATTTGGTGACACTGAACATGAGGACCCCACTGCCAGGATGGTTAGCTAACAATCAAGGGAGGATGAAAAAATAACAAAGGGAACAGAAAGTAAAGGACAGTGTAGCAGGCTGACTCTCACCTAATAACTTTGTAGGTTGTCCTGACGATGAGGAGATGCTGAACCTGTGACAAGGTTATAAAATATTGTCCTGGGAGGAGGTGTCCTACATAAATTTCATTTGAGTATGCAAGCTTTGGAAAGAGTTGGGAGACCCTCGCACATTGAGCTCCAGGAAGTAACACATCATCATATGAAAACTCAGATTTATAAACCAGACCAGCATCGTCTCCTGCTAGTGACTACAGAGCCACATGGAAAACAGTCTCTGAAAATATGGCCCCTGTGCCGACAGCATGACCTGCTGTGTAGTTCCGTACATACATACTGGAAGGGTCGCTCGAGTCCTGAAAACTGTCACGTTGGAAGTTACTGGAAGTTTGAGAACCCTGTTGAATTATGCTAACAAACTGCGTTTCTTCCTCTCTACCTCACTTCCTTCCTTCCTTTCTTTCCTCTTCCCTTCTTTCTCTTTTTCTCTTTCCCATTTTTCCTCCTTTGCCACCCCCCTTTTATTTTCTGGGAGTTTTTTTCCATATCTGAATCTTGTACATATATATTCTCCAATCAAGGGGAAAGCCTTGTTCATTTTTGTCTTCAAACTTTTGGTTTTACATTTAGAAAAATTATACAAGCTCCCCCCAATGTAAAGGATTATTTTTATAAACCTGTGGTGTTTTGCACTATGAGAATTGGAAATGTTAGAATTGCAAACAATATTTTCATCAGCTTTTTGCTGGTCCCACGCTTGAAGTGTACGTTTCCTTTTCTTTCTGAGGGTGAAGACCGTGCCTGTGTGATGAGATCCAACCAAAGCCTGGCTGGCTCTGGAATTGTCTCTGATCACTGTCCCCCAGCCTCCCACCCCTCCAAGAGAATTGCCTTTCCTCTGAGTTTTCATCACAATTTGACCATGCCACTTATCCACTCGTGACCTTCTTTGGTAGTGACCATGTGTCTTGCTTTGCTTGGGTCAATTTTCCTGGTCTAAGTGTTAATGGAGCCCCTCCCACTCTCAAAAGTGTCCTAGTTTGGATAATAGATCATATGTCCATTCTACAATGAAGAGACTTTTTTTTTTTTAATCTCTAGTACTTAGCTTATTATCTGGTACATAGACGCTATTCAATCAGAGTTTATCCATGAGTTTGAATTGAATTTATCACTTAATGGCTGGAAGGACTGTTAGAGGTCTGGCAGAAGCCTTTAGGTGTTTTATAGGTATTACTATTTATATAAATTATTTATAGGTATTGATGACCAAAGACAGCAAAATGGGAGCCCACAAAGCCATTAGTTTTCCCGAAGAGTCTTTTTGTTAGTTACCTTGGCCGAGACTTGCATAAGTGGCTGTTCCCTCTTCCAGGGCTTCTTAACACCCAACCAGAGGAGGGTTCAAGGGAAAGTCAATACAATACCCGTGAAGACATTTTCTATTGTTTTATGGTGAAAATAAGGTCTAAGTAATGAGTTAAAAGGAAATGTTTTGTCTTTGTTGGATTGTTCTTTGTTTTAAGACTATGTCTAGTATTGGACTACTGTTTACATGTTAGAATTTTCTTCTTTTTTATGCATTGATGGCTATCGAAAATACTTTCCTTATCTAAATAAGAAGCTGGCAACTCCCAAGTCTGGGAAACACTGGCCAAGAAAACGGGCTGGGCTGAAAGGCGCTGTGTGCACTCACAATGTAAGGGTCGTGGAAGGGCTCAGCCCGGTCAGTTATAGAAGACGGTCACCTTCCCGTCCACCTGGAACACGAACAGGCGGTTTTGACTTTGTTCACGGCTTCATTTACGTAGCATGGCGCACAGTAAGTGTTCAGTAACTATGTGTTAAGTAAATGTGTCAATGGCATCTGTGGATGAGTTACTCTGATGAAAACATGTGAAGTGACCCAACCTGGCAAACAGTTGAGTTAGTTGTGTCCTTTGGAGTATCTAGCCCTCGCTGGGAGTAGGGGTCACCGACTTCCTCAGTTCTTAACCTCTTGCCTCTTCTCTTAGAGTTTTAGCTAAGGGGTCAATGTGTGTGCGTGCGTGAGAATTATGGTAATGATCTTCCTTTATTGTCTGTGTTAGGGTTGTTAGAAATTTGTGGTGAAATACACATGAGGATATGTGTAACCACTTCTCAGTATGCCCTTCCCAGCATTCGGTGTCGCCCGTTGTTGTGTGGCCGTCACCCCCACCCATCCACACACCTCTTTCCATCTTGCAGAACTGAAACGCTGCACCCATTAAACAGTGATGTCCCTTCCTCTGCGCTGGTGGCCTCCATGCTACTTTCTGTCTCTATGAACTCGGCTACACTAGGTACTTTATGTAAGTGGAGTCACACAATATTTCCTCTTTGGGACTGACGTCTTTCACTTAGCACAATGCCTTGTAGGTTCATCCATGCTGTAGCATGTGTTAGAATGCCCTTGCTTTTTTTATTTTAAACATTTTTTAAAATTTACTTATTTATTCATTTTAGAGAGAGAGAGACAGAGAGAGAGAGAGAGAGAGAAAGGGGGGAGAAGCAGGAAGCATCAACTCCCATATGTGCCTTGACCAGACAAGTGCAGGGTTTTGAACCAGCGACCTCAGCATTCCAGGTCGATGCTTTATCCACTGTGCCACCACAGGTCAGGCTGCCCTTGCTTTTTAAGGCATATATATATATATATATATATATATATATATATATATATATATACACACACACATACACACACACACAGGGGTATGCAAAAGTAGCTTCACAGTGTGAGTATGCCAAACACAGTTTATTCTTGCATTATTATTTACTAATTATTGTACAGTATACGTGTAATAAAACTATAAACCTACTTTTGCCCATACCTGGATATGAAATCACATTTCGTTTCTCTATGACTTTACAAATTTTCTCTTTGAGTTTCTACTTTTCATTTTTTTCTTTTTTGGATATGTTCCCCAAAGTTAACTTGCTGGGTTACATGGTGCTTTCATTTCTAATTTTCTGAGGCGTCACCACATTCGCCACAGCCGCGGCGCTGTTTACATTCCCTGTAGTGCGTGTGGGATCCCGTTTATCCACCAGCTCCCCAGGGATTGTCCCGTTCCGGTTTTCGGTGGGAGCCATCACAAAGGACGTGGTGTAGCGGTCTCTCCCCTGGCCTCTGTCTCTCCATCCATCCTCTTCACTGCGGCTGGAGGGGTGTTTCTGACCTGTAAATCTGACCACGTCAAATCTATGAATGACTCTCAATGTCTGTTCGCTTGTGAGCACGCTGACCTCCCAGGTCTCGTTCCGGGTCATGCCGCACTCCTGGCATGACGGCCTGTGGGCTCTATTTTATACTTCTGCTTTCCTGTCCCTGTGGTTTTGTCCTGTGGTTTCCTCAGCCTCGGCGTGCTTTCATTCCTGGTTTTCCAAATTTTATTTTCTTGTTCCTTTTTTTATTCACTTCCCACCCGTCCTCTTACTTTCTAGGAATCTTTTTCTTTTTGTACATATTAAACAGCTCACTCTTTAAAATTTAGCCTCCTTTTAAACAAAGATGTGTGTGTGTGTGTGTGTGTGTGTGTGAGTGTGTGAGTGTGTGTGTGTGTGTGTGTGAAATAATAGGTTGAGTATTGAGTAGGCTGGTCGTATTAATTCTTCGCACATCTTAATAAATACATTATTATTAAAAAATTGTAAAGTCTACGCACAATTGACCTTGAGCCGCCCGGGTGCTGGATGGACCACGGTCTGTGAGCACCTGCGCTAACCCACCTTCCCCAGTCGGCCTGGTCCTCTGCTGAGCGTCAGCCGTTTAGTGCCCGCAGCGTTGGCTGAGCGGGTCCGGATTCCCACCTGCCCCTCACTAATTGTGTGATCCTGGGCCTGGTATTTACCCCTGCGAGCCCCAGTTTCCTCTTTAGCAGAAAGGGACGATAACAGGCCCCACCTGAACACGTGTGGTGACGAGCGACTAGCATAACGCACGCGGACCTCAGTGTTTCCTTCCTCTCCTTGCTGCCCTTCTGCTGCCCGTGCCGTTAAAAGCTGATTACAGCAAACTCATCCAGAGTTGTCCCAACATGAAACTGATAAAAACAAAAGTCAAGGGGAATCAATTCAGGATATGCTCTCGTGGTTATGCTAATAGAAGCAAGCAATTGCAATCATTTAACCTTACCCTTCCTGAAAGAAATAATATCTCAGAGCCAAAGGGGAAGTCCAGTGGGCCCCAAGGGTGTCTTTTCCTACCTGATTCCGTGAGCATCCACAGGGTTAATGTGACTTTAAGTGGCACAGAGGCACGGGGGGGGGGGGGGCGGCGAGGGGGAGGGGAGCCAGTCTTCTGCAATCCCAGCGGCTTCGAAGAACACCAGACAAGACTGAATATTTATTTCTGGCATAAGAGAACACAGGGACAGTTGTAGAAATCAGTTCTGTCTGTCCGCCCCGTTCCTTCCTAGGTCTCTCGTGCCCTGGCGAGGTTTTTCTGTATGCTCTACGTGTTCTCGAGTCTCCTTGGTGGCCTTTTGTGAGCAGACTGTCCTTTTCTTTACTCCTTTGTCTTCAAAATTCAAGTTTTTAAATGTACCGTTTCTATGAAAATCCCTGGTGCAAAGAAACTGAAGGAAGAGGGAAGAAAAACAACAACCACCCATAAAGTTATAGGAGGAGGAAAGGGGGAAGTAATTGAGATGCTTGAAATCCCACCCTTCTGTAACTGACACTTAAATGGCCATTGGCTTTCTTCTTATAGCAAATGGCTTTGTGTGCATTTTGTAGACAGGGACCCCCTTGGGCAGGGGCCTCCCTCTGTGGTCCTAGTATTGAGCCAAGTGCAGTGTGAACATTCCCTAAGCAGCCCTACCATGTTACACCCTCAAGGTTAAAGGTCCTCTTCGCAATAGGAGATGCTCAATAGGATAATACCAGCTTTCTTTTTTCTCTTTCTATTAGGTCTGTTTTCGTCATAAACATTACATAATAGAAAAAAGATTTAGTAAGTAATTATTATTTCCACATCTGTAGAAAAGAATGATGGACATGGTTTTCTTTTGAAGTGAGGCTTTTTGGTCTTAAGTTATTAAAAACATAAAGGTTTTTCTTTCATAGTTGCTTCATACCTTTAGGTATCCAAGATCTTTCTCTTATAACTTTCGGGACTTCTAACGTTTAGCTTACATGATCCTGACATTGAGGAATAAGTAGATGGTATGGAATGATACTCAAAACTCCAGGGGTGTTTACTGTTTTCTAGAGAGGTGTCTAGTGTCAAGTTCTTAGGGTCCCTTCAGTGACTTAATGCTTTTGATCTTCAAACAATATTTTGTATCTTTAAAACTAATTAGGCTATTTCTCAATAAGGCTCATTAAGTGAAAGGTCATATCTTCTGGCAGGAAATACGAATCATGGATCATACAAGTAGGTTTATTAGAGGATTCAAATTACATTTCTAAAATAGTCCACAGGTTTAGTTCAGTAAATGAGTTCTGAGTGTGCTTATATAAATTAATCAATTCTGGCAGGGGAAAAAATATGACTTCTTGCATGCTCCAAGAGTCAGATCATGGTCCCGTTTCTGTGGATCGATTTCTTCACATAATTCCTATCAAAATGTGTGTGTCCAAATAACTTTTGTTTTTATGTTGGCATAGGAAAATGTCATAACTGTTATTTAGAACAATTAACCTCTCTTGAGCAGCATAAAAGATTTAATTATATGTTTCCGTGAGAAGGGTAATCCAATTTTATAAAATAAAATTAAGGAAGGCAAATGAGTTAAGTTTTAGAATCGGTGCAAAAGAAAGGCTCTTCAGCAAAGAGTGTGTGAAAGAGGTGAAGACTTGTGGGGGCCTGGAGGGGCAAACTGCCAAAGCTTTGTCATTTCTACATTGAATTAGAGGGAGTGAAATGTAATGCGCATATGATTTTTATAGAGGGAAGGAAGTCCCTTTAAATACAATCTCATCCTTTGCGCTTGCATGCTTTTTTCTCTTTTAGTACTAAGTGTGCTGGTCCACATCCCTCATTCTCCCCAGGGCTGAGAGCCTGGGCTGTGGGGGCCTGGCTGTTCTGCCCCACGCTCCGCTCCGGGGACCGGGGCTGTGTCCCGACCGCGGCCTTGGGAAGGCCTGGCCCGGGCTGCACGGCAGCGCAGGTTGTGCCCAGCGAGATGCAGACGGGAGCTGAAACTTGGCTGCAGCAAGGCTGAGGAGGCCTCTTCAGGCAGATAAGCATAAGATCGGGGGAGCTTCTAGACTAGCATCTGCCCACAGAGACTGAGGAAAGGAGCGGCAATCATCCGAACAGGTGGAGAACCAGCATGCTGGGGTGCGCGGGGTCCCGGGTGAATGGGCCAGAGAGTGGTCCGGTTCAGTGGTCCCAGATGGCTCAGAGTAAGGGGCCAGGGTACCCAAGCCCGTGCTGATTCATGGCCGCACTCAGCACGTATTTCCCAGCCAACGTGCAGGCAGCCCTCAGTGTCCCAGGACAGAAGAGCTTATTTCAAGTGGGTGTCAGAACCAAGTTAGACTGTCTCGGAAGGAAAGACGGGGCAGCAGCTACAGAAGGGGCATGAGGTCACAGGACGTCACAGGACGTCACAAACAGGACACTGAGGGGACCGCTTCTCCAGGTCTCTGCTTCTGTCCCAAGAGTTAGTCTGGCCCCAACGCCTTCCGCACCGTAGAACAGCCATGTTCAACCTCCTTCCTCTCGCGGCACACACAAACTAGTTCCTAGGGTTCTGCGGCACACCGAAAAAGATACGTATCTTTTGCTGATCTGACAGAAACAATAGGTATGATTGTGATTTATTCGCATGAGATGGCTATTGTGTTGGAAAACAGGCCAGCGCCCCTGATAAGGAGTCAAGTATTGCAGGTTTTTAAAAACGTTTGCGGCACACGGGTTGAAAACCGCTGTCAGAGAACATGGAAAACATTCCCTGTTTGACATGAAAAGTGATTTTTCACATTATACAATATTTATAACAGCTAGTGGCTTTAAAATCGGCGATGAAGCTGATCTTCCTGCCCCTCCGAATACAGAACCGGGGAAGGAAAGGACCCGTTCTTTGTCATTTCCTGACCCGATGAGTGATCTGACCGGTGAGGACGGCTTGCTTCAGATTTCCAACCGACGGGTATTTCCGCAGCGAGACCATAATTATGTTTCAGCTTTCCTCTAAGTCATTTTGTAAGATGAGATCTCTCACAGCTGAAACGACAAAATTAATGAGAGTGTATAATAATGTTTGGATATAATAAACAGTGCCAAATGGGATTTCTGTCACCCAGTCCAGTAGATCCGAGGCTGACCATTATTCTCCAGTAAAAACTTTGAAAGTATGACGAATAAAGTCCTAACGAAGTACCTTGCTAAGAAGTAATAAAATCTTGGCTAAAATGTGCCTTCCACCTCAGAGTCAATAATATATTAGCTGAGTCACAGTGTGAAGCAAAATAAACCTTTTGCATTGGCTTCGTTTGGCTTGCCTACTTGTCTGAAAAGACCAGTGGGAAGATTAATCCCATGAAGTAATAGCGGTGCAATGACTAATATATGGAGGGGACACCAGGGGACCCAAGGAGGAACGGGGCATACATTTGATGTCTTTCGGGAGAGACAGACTCTAAATACAAAAGCTCTTTATTAAGAAGCAATGGGATAAATAGAATTGAGACTATGACTTGGGGAACTGGAGGTCAGGACAGTGACGGGAAGCAAGGAACGTATACCCCATTCTAGAGATTTGGTGGTTGCTACTCATAGATTACGTACTAAATGTATCATGTTGGTGCTTGGGGGTGGAAACTCTGTAGGCTCTTTGCATCTACCCTCTGTCTTCGATCCTCCCGAAGTAGAGGCCAGTGAACTTGGCGTTAGCCTTGGGAGCAAATTCCTCTTGTTCCAACTTCTCCATCGTTTTGGAATGCTTGTTGGGTGTGGCTTTCAGCTGGCCCCTGTGATCAGGTTCTGTACTTGGGGCTGGGCGGGGGGGAGGGGGGGGACAGACACTGTATCTATTCAGTTGTTTTCTAATTTCTCTTGCGGTATTTTTCTTTGATCCATAGATGGTCTTAAAATTGTGTTAGTTAATTTCCAAACCTTCAGTGGGTTTCCTGAGAGTTTTCTGTTGCTGATTGTTACTTTCAATAGTTCAGAGCTTAACACTTTTTCTTCCTATGAGAGAACGGGGTGGGGAAGTTGGCAGAATGCGGTCCTGTCCACAGGGATTGCTGATCGCCACGCGTACCCAGGGAGGCTCTCCTGGTTTCCTGTGCTTGCTGGGTCATGATGCATCCCAGTGACGTCCAGCCGTCATGCTAGCCTTTCAGTTGTTCTGTGGACTGTTCCCTACTTGCTGTGCTAGCTCTCCTATCTGCAGCCACGCCCTGCCGATGGTGACAGTGGGTGACACAGTTACTGCGCTGTTTCCCTTCACAGATGCGTATGGTCCTCTGGAATTTAGCTCATTGGGTCACCAGGTGACTTCAGTTCTCCAACAACCTTACAACATATAATGATTTTGCAGACTGTTTAGCTTTTTTGTTGTCAGAAACAATGGCTGAAATGGTATTTTCTTGTAGCCTTTTTGTTCCCTTAGAGCAGTGGTTCTTCACCTGGGTTCTATTGAACCCTAGTGGTTCGATGAGTCGGTCTCAGGGGTTCGGAGAAGCCTCTGCCGCGGAGGCCAGAATAAAGTAATATCGTCATTTGTTGTGAGTTCATGCACTTTGTTGGTTTTGTTCTTTGAGCAAGGTGATGTTCATGCACGGCTCATTTTGTGCACCAGTAAAAAAATATATACCTATGTCTTGAATTTGGAAAAAAAAATCATATTTTATTTATCACTAAAGAAGGGTTCGGTGAATGCGCATATGAAACTGGTGGGTTCGGTACCTCAAAAAAGGTTAAGAACCACTGCCTTAGAGGAAGGGAGATGTCAGTGACTGAAATTTTGGGGATTTAGACATTAAGTAAATAATTCAAATTTCCATAACAGAAGGTGATATTCAACTCCAAATTCTACTTTCCCTTCTTGGTATCACATTAAATTATTAAGCTCTTTAAAGGCCTGGGATAATGTTCGTAACATATTTCACATAGGGTTCCCCCTTGGATAAAAACACTTTAATTTTTACATTTAGTAGCAAAATGAATCTTTGTAGTCTTGTAAGTTGCACATTGTTAAGGTCTTTAGTTTATAGGTGAGAAGCATAATTATTTAATAACTTACCCTGGTACATAATAAAGATAAAACTCAAACCTACTTCCAAGCACACTGGGCTTTCCCTACTCCTTATCTATGTGGATATTTAAAATGGAGATAGCCATGTGGATTGCTTAAACGTTGGCTTTATTTCCTAAAAGATAAAGAAAAATTAATTAATGAGTTTAGTTCCAGAAATGAAAAATGAATTAGTGAGAGATGGCACTTAAGCCAAAGTTTATTAATTATAGAAAAAGAAAAAATTCCTTTTTAAAGATGAAAGTCAAATGGATGATGATCTTTGAAATTGTGTTGCTATTTTAGATTTAAAAAGAGGATGGAAGGTTTTGTTACTCTTCTAATGAGCTAACACTGCTTCCGAAATAATGTCAGCATTCTCTTTTCTAGCATTTTTCTATCAGTGGGAGACCATTATTAGAGCACTAATTAGTACTCAATTAAAATTATAACTTACACATGTCATTTTTAATAACCCATGTACAATTAGACCGAAAAACAAAGAAAGACATACAAAATACATCTTAGAGACAAAGGAAACATTATTTATGAACTTATAAATATTTTAGATAGCAAAATGATAAGATTTCAAGTTGCTGCAGCTTCACTCATGCCGGACATTGGCCAGAGCACAAATCTGAATGGGATGTTCTGTCTAGTGTATGAGATGCATTCCATTCCTAAAAACTGGCCAAAAGTCTCATGCAGAAAAATGGTGATGTTCTGAGTTTATAATATGGGAAAATTCTATCCCAAACACCTTTCTTTTATTTTAATAGGTGTCAGGTCAAGAGCTTAGAAATAATGAGGAACTAGACATGGTTTAGTAATATTTGAGGAAAACCACATACCTTACTTATCTTAAAATACATCTCCTAGCACCCAAATTCCTGCAGCCGAGCTATGTTAATTTCTTCTAGACGGAACTTAGAAATTTCACCTTTTAGCTGGAGGAGGAAACAAAGAGGTCAAGTTCGCCGGTTCTCCTATTGCAAGAAGAGAGAACGGCCCGGAAGGACGGGATGGTGACCCGATGAGTTTGCGTAGAAGGTAGCTCAGAAAGGGTGCGGAGCTTCTGATGTTGCGGGAGAGAGAGAGAGAGAGAGAGAGAGAGAGAGAGAGAGAGATTTTGACAAACATGAAGACGCAGAGAAAGGGGTCATGCTCTCTTATCGCTTCTCTCAGAGGCTCGATATAGACCGTAATGGCCAACGTGTATAGTATCCAGTCCCTGTTAATACCGGGCAGTGCGCACTGTTTACCCAGTATCCATTATGTACAAGGCACTATTTTGGGGATAATGCGATCTAAAAATAAGAATGTTTTCTGCTTTAGGGAGTCTGTGATCTATTGGGGGAATGTACTCTTAAAGAAAAAAAAAATAAAAAGAAAAAAAAAGGTAGGCAATGGCAAAGATAAATATCCACAGAAGGAAATGAGAATGCCCATTGAGTTTTAGAGCAAAGTGCCATTTATCATCCGCAGAATGAGCTAATTGGGGCCGGGTCTCAATGAGGAAATCGAGTTTGGAGTGGTCCAGGAAGACCGAGAAAGGTTTGGATGAGTGGAACGCTGGGGTGGCCTCTCCCAAACGGGAGGGAATCAGAAGAAGCAAACGCAGGAGAAGGAGGCAAGGTTGAGAGGAGCAGAGGATTCTCCGTAGGGAAGGGAGGGAGGTTAGCGAGGCTCAGGGCAGGACTGGACTGCTCGGACTCTTCTTATCCTATTTCTGAAACGTCAGAGTAAAAATAGATAAAACTGTAAGAACGGCACTTAGTACATAATAAATCCCCAACGATTATTTCCTCCCAGCCATCTAAGGCAGTGTGCCTCATTACCTCTCTTCCTATTTAATTTCTATCAAATATATGATCCTCCGTTTCCCTGTCCCTGTCCCCGTCTGGGAGGGCCTCGGTCCAGGTGTGTGCTGCATCTCAACCATCTTGTTCTAATAGTTGTAAGAAGCTGATAAATTCTCTCCCCATCTCCAGTTTCCCCTTTCTCCCTTCTAATTTCCAAAATGTCACCGTCGTGACCTTTTGAAAACTGCATTGAACAAAATGCTTCAAGGAAAACGAAGCGCATTCAGAATGAGATCCAAATCCCCGGGACTAGCTAGCGCACGGGGTCCCGCGTGACCTGGCCCGGGCCGCCGCTCTGGCTGCCTGTGCCCTGCCCTCCCAGCGACGCCAGGGGCACCAGACGAACCAAGGACTCTTTGTCCTCCACACTGTTTGCAAGTGCTGTTCTTGCCACTTTCAAAGTCCAGTTCTTCGATTCCTTTCTGCTTCTATCTGAATTTTACTTCTCCTTTAGGACCAGGCGATACACCTGATCCTTCCCAACCCATTTCTGATTGGACGATGCATCAAAATAGCCGTGAATGGAGAGCATACTCAACGTGAGTAAGTTGAGGAGGGTTTAGAATAGGGATTATTACAAAGGTGCAGGCGATGAAGGGAGACCCGGAAAGGATAGTGCGCTCTCCCAGGACTAGGGATGGCTGGGAGCTATGACTGCCCCTAGACCTGCTGGGACAAGAGGAGGCCGTGACTACAGCCCTGTTGGCTTGCTCTTCAGAGGACCAGCCAATAAGAGATATCTGTTGCACAACCTGCAGCGACCTTTCCAGGAAGAACCGAGGGATAAACACGCTGTCCTTAGCGTCCTCGCATCCTCTGTCCTGTTTGCAGGGTCCCCATCATCTGAACCCATTCTGACACCAGCAGGCAAGCCCGATGAAGAACCAGGTCAGCCTCCTGGGAGCACCACAGAGAAGGGTGGAAAGAGGGTCTGAAGGGACCACTGAAAAAGGGGCTTTCTCCGTGGTGCCTCGTCCCAAAACATACCTTGGTTCTGAAACGTAACACACTGTGTTGAATACAGGTCCACTTTTGTCACAAATCGAGAAGGCTTTGATCATAAGGGCCTATCTTCTCTTTTTTCTCGATGTTTAGCCAGGGACCCAGTAATTTAATATGTGCTTAAAAGAATGAACAAAAAATGAATGAATGAATGAATGAATGAAAAGTCAGGGTGAGGTCTGCACCCTGGAGGACATGGGAGCCATTATTGTTTGAAACTGATTGCCTAATTTACATTCTGGAACTCTAGCTCTGTGCTGTCGTGTTGACTTTCCCGTTTGGACGTCGTATCTCATTCTACGGGTGATGAATAACACAGCCATAAAACACAAAACTTCTGCTTGGTGTGATATGCAGATGAATGCCAGTGTGCACATGTGGTGTTTACTTCATAAGTTCTAAAAATGATGGGCCAGGCAATTCATGCGCTTCAGACAAATACGACAGAACAATTTCTCTAAGAAAATGATCTCCATTTAGTCATTTATTCACTTGATTTAACCCCATGCTGCTATTAGTTATGCAGGGAAAATAGCGTTTTAATGACTCTTCAGAAAATGTTCACCACGGGAAGAAATACAGTGTGATTGCAATAGGCTAAGAGAGTGTTTATCTTTCTGTGCATTTTGTGGGTCTTAATAATATCACACCTATGTGCCCCGAGAAGACATTATAGCAGGCCCACTGCTAACAGACGTGCTTATGATCCATATGGAAATTAGGACTTCGGGAAGAGCCGCATCCATCTGAACATGTTAACCGGTCTATGTATAAATTATATGATCTATCCCTTCTAGTAATCAGCGGACAATGATGGTAATGAAAGCTAAATTAGAAGACAATATAAAGAATGAATCATGTCATTCTATCTCTTAGCTTTTTATTTTAATGAAGCACTCTCTTAAAAAGAGATGTTAGCTTGTGATACTAATGGTCACCCCAAATTCTTTTGAAACAAGAAAAGCAAGATTTTTACGTGTTTAGAGAAGACATAAAACCCCTTTTATAACAAACAGATGAGGAAACTATCATCAAAGAGATCGTAGTTCATGGAAACCACTTTCTAGTTGAATGTAGAGAGATAGAACCCCTGTTTATGGACTCCAAGCCTAAATATCTGATGTGTCCCTAATGATAAGCACTAATGGCGAAGGACATCATCTGAAGTTCGGCAGTTAATTCCTCGCGGAATTTGATGCATGGTGGCGGTGGTGGGGGAGGCAGTCATGATTTCTGGAGAGAGCCAAGGACCTTGTTACAAAATACCGCGATTCATTTAGTAAGCGCTTTCATACAGAATCTGGGAGCCTGGATCCATTTATAAACCACAGAACTAGAAAATGTCTACGCTAAGGAAATTTTGTAGGTGACTGGTTCTAAGATACTATCATTAATTATTTTCCTTCATTAACGGCTTATCAAAGGAAAACGCAGGTGGCACCTGTGTTGTTTTAGGGGAAGACAGTTTTGCTTATTTTCTGTTTTCATAAACAAGGAGAAGCATATTTTTCTAAAGTACATTTTTTTTTTTTTTTATAATGGTAACTTCTTACGGAAATTCTACTTTTTCCCTTTTGCTGATGCACACAAAAATCTTACATCCCTTGTGTTTTCATAGCTCAGGTTTACTATTAATATTTCTTTCCCCCGTTCCCAGCCCTGTTCACAGTCATTTATATTAGCTTGAGAGCTGAATGGAGGGGGAAATGAGCTAAGAAACAGCCTGGCACTTGATGAAATGCATCTCCTTTCTTCTCCCATCATGGACGAGAACTTGTCATCCGAAACCCCATCACCATTTGTTTCCATCTACTCTGTGTTTCTGAGGGCCGAGTGAGACTCTTCAAGGCCTCGAGCTATTTTTTCATGTTAATCTTTGGAAAAGTAGCACTAATCTTTATCACTGATGACAGGTCCTGACATTGGGGACTGCGGAATACCAGGTGGGCGGAAAGAGGGTGTAATTTATCTGAGCCTCTTTTCCCCACCTGGCAAACCTCAGGGATCTCTCCGGCAAGGAGAAAGGGGTTCACTGTCAACACAGCCAGCCTTAGCTCCATTAGCCCTGGACTTTCCCGTAAGTTTCACAGGATGTTATCGGACTCAATCTAGATTTTCCCGAAAAGCTTCTCTAACTTCACTTGTCTATGTGCTCCTCTGCCAGCCTTACCCGCTTTAGTAACATCAAAAATACGGCCCCAGTTTGGGCGATGGGAATGACTAAGGACCGTCACAGAGAGCAGAACTATACACCAAGAAGCTGATCCTATGGTCCCTCAAGAGCACAGTTAATTGTGATAAATAGAAAAAGAATTCACAAGGCAACCAGTCTTATCTACCTGCCTTGAGTTAGTTGGTGGCTGTATCTAAACTCTTCCTGCTATGAGAATTAATCCCCTTCAGGCATCTAGGAATCAGATTCAAAAGTATGTGTTGTGTGACTTGTTTGTGGAAACTGCATGGAATGTTGAATATGAATTTGTGACATGTATATTAAAAAAAAAAAAAGACAACATAGTTGAAGCTCATTCTAAGACTGGGATAATCTCTTAGAGGGAAGTCTGCACCCTACGTGAAAGGAACCTTTGTCTGTCTTTAAAACTCACTTCTCTCTAAGGTATTCTGCGAAGTAATTGGAAACAGAGAAGGACTCTGTATGCGTCAGGAAGGTCTGGGTTAGGATTTGGGAAGTGTTCAGGGCTAGCCTTAGATGCCTTTAACGGGTGAAAGTTAACTGCATGTCATAAATCATACCAGTTTATCAGTAATAGATGGTATGAATCCTGCAATAGGTGAAGAGAGCATTAATGAGAAAGTGCCCTATTCCTCAAGCATTTTATGAAAGGGAGAGGGTGGGGGGAAGAGAGAGAGAGAGAGAGAAAGTCATAAATTAAAGGTCGGGCAAGAAATAAAGAAGGGAAGGCATTGGCAAGGTGCCCAGCTCTGAAACTGCAGGTGTCTGTTACTAAACACCTTGATTTGGGGACTGAGACTGCTGGACATGGCAAAAATAGGGGGTTGTGTGTCTGAAGAGATTGTAAAAAATGACGACCTAAAAAAAGGTCGACGATAGCTTTTAAAAAGTAGTTAGCCTGGGCTGTTAGCACCAGTGAGCTGAGTTTGTTTATCTGACACGGAGGGGAGACTAGCAAGGTACTAAAGGAAAACCAATATGTAAAGTGAGAGTACTGTTTCCCCTAAAGGCTCCATGCTGGACTTCTACGGAATTAGTTTTATTGCCCAGTTCTCGCATAGCTTCAGAAGTTTCCTCTTCACTGGCCCTTACCAGCTTGTCACTATATGGTGATGCTCACACACTTAGAATTACAAGAGCCTCACTTGACCTTGAGTTCCCCTGTTGCTCAGTGCCGTCATTAGGCTCCGTAGCCAAATTCAAAAGGAAGACTAGGCTCACTGGCTCCGTCTTCCTCGACTTCCCCAGGACTCTCGCTCATCTTTACCGCTCTATCTACAGAAGCTGACTCCTCCAAGGTCACTGACAGCTTCCTGCCTGCCATATCTAATGGCTTCTTTCTTTTCCATTTTTTATTTTTTTTTAATTTTAGTGAGAGGTGGGGAGGCAGAGAGACAGTCTCCCACATGTGCCATAACCAGAATCCACCTGGCATGCCCACCAGGGGGCAATGCTCTGTCCATCCGGGCGTTGCTCTGTTGCAACCAGAACCATTTTTTAGCACCTGAGGCAGAGGCCATGGAGCCGTCCTCAGCGCCCAGGGCAACTTTGCTCCAGTGCAGCCTTGGCTGCAGGAGGGGAAGAGAGAGAGAAGGGGGAAGGGTGGAGAAGCAGATGGTTGCCTCCCCTGTGTGCCCTGACTGGGAATCGAACCCGGGACTTCCACACGCAGGGCCAATGCTCTACCACTGAGCAAACCAGCCAGGGCTCTAATGGCTCCTTTCTAGCTGTCATCTTCCAGGACTTCTGTGACATTGACCACGACAAAACGTTCTTTGGCTTCTGAGTCACTGCTCTTCCCAGTTTTCCCTCTGAATTTTCTCGCCACCATTTATCAGTCTCCATCTAGGTGTCGCTTCCTGTAGGAACCTGCAGCTATTGGTGGGTATTTCCAAAGGATGAAGTCTTAGTGCTGTGCTATGCTCATTCCCTTACCCGTCGCCATGGCCTCGACTGGGCTACTTTTCACAAACCTCCATTTCCAACTCAGACCTCACGTCTGAGCTGCCCGTTTTCATGTTCACCTCATTGGCTTTGACTCTCGGAGGTCACATAGCTAACTACTGTTCTCTGGCATCTGTTTCCTTACCGGTGGACTGTGTTGTGGCTGCTCCTTCTCTCTTATGTGGACAAAACATATAAGGAATAAAATCAGACTCCTCTTTCTGAAATCCTTTCAATAGTTGGATCAGCTCTGTGCTGGGGACTTTGATTTTGTTCTGTGAGGCCGTTTGGAGAAAGCAGTCACATCCTCAGACTGGGCTTCCAGGCGATGCTAGGGCCGCCTGACTCCTAACAGAAGCTGGAAGCGAGGAAGAGGTCAGAGAGCTTGTTTTGCCAGTTCCCCAGAGTAGTAACGCCAGCCCACCCAGAGAGGGATTCGACTGCATGGAAGCCTCCAAAATCCTCCCTGGGCTGTGCGTCTTCTCTCTCGACCTGCATTTTGCATCTTTGCTATGTTCTTCAAGGAGCTAGGTCTAGTGGGACTGATGACTCACCTGTCTGGGAGAAGGTGAGCATCAGGAAAACTCAGAGGAGAGCTCTCACCACAATGGATCTTATTATCTTCCCCTTTTCCTTAAGACTGCGTATATATATTTTGTTAGGTAGAAGGAAGTAAGCCTAAAAGTTTGTTAGATTAGCAAAATACTAGACATTGCTTGATTGCTAAAAATGACTAATTTGCTAATTGGTGTGTTACTTTTTCCAAGCAGCATAGATCTGAATCTTATTAGCCAACTTGGACTTAAACTAGGTGGGTTTGACTTTTCTTCACAGAGTCCAGAAAACGCTGTCCCCACACAGTCTCTGGTGACTTTAGCAGATCTCATGGAACCCTGGTTTACTCCTTGTGGGGACTCATATTTCTAGGATTCCAATTCAATACTATCACCTTTTCCCTTCCACCCTTAAAGGTAGCAGAATTCCTTCACTGCAGAATTTATGCTGAATGATTTCCTTCCCACGTAATGTGTCATGACCTCCCCAGCTTGTAACTTTCTATCTTCTCTTCCTTCCGCCTAAGCTCTGCCTTCTCCCCACCACCATGTCTGTCTTCATCTGTCTCTGCCCTGTTTACCTATGAAAAGTCAGCACCAGTGCCATCTGGTCAGAGATGACCTCCCACTTTCCACCAAACCTGGGTTAGGTAGCTTCCCCACCCCCTTGCTCTCGTTAAAGTAATTCAGTGTGTGCTTCTGCCCTGGCATTGGTGAGCTTCCTGACCTCACCATCCACTGCTGACACGTCCCAAGTTGACAAGTTCTGCCTTATTTGCCTTTGTTTTTCAAGGTCTACTACATTGCCCAGGGCTTAGCAGGCACTGCACGTATCTCTGTTGACTAAAATTGAGAACCAAGGATAGCTCCTTGAAAATGTTGCTCCTAATGAAACTCAAACCTTCTAAAATTATTTTTCCACAATAGCCCAGTACTTTCCAGTTCATGTCACACCCGTGGAGGATTCTTTGGCAGTTAAAGTTGACCTAAATAGTTCATGGAATGAATCACATACTTTTGAAGAGAGAAATTGTCCATGTCAGTGCATAGTGTCTGAGCAGGCACGTATGAAGAAAGGGTCTGTAACCTGACTGTCACTTCTCTGAGAATTCTTTTCAGAGACTCCGAGTGGCTCAGCGTCTTAGAGAAGAAGGAAAAGTTTATCAGATACTGTAGCTGATGCTCCTTGGTTCACTTGGGGTGGGATTGGACCAGACAAAATCTTTTGCCCATTATTTTGTACATGTGGACATTTTCACATATCACCAGCATCGACAGCAACAAAGTTGGATCCATTTACTCATCCTCACTGAAACAATGAACTTAACTAAAAGTTTTCTGTTGAGGCTCATGGGAGACACCAACACAAAGGAACACGAGGAGAGGGGACAGAACTTGCCCTCTTGCAAATTGCTATCTTTTACTATCTCGTCAGCCTCAGCTCCTAAATGAAAACCTGCTCTTTGAGTTGCGGTAAACTCTCTTTCCACCTTTTCCACGGTGATCGAAATATGTCAGATTTATTTCCTATTTGGGGAATGTTTCAAAATGGCGGCAGGCCAAAACTCTCTCACTGAGGACACAGTAGTGGTGAGCCGAAACTGCCACTAGATGTCACTGCATTTTCAAACAAGTGGCTTTAAAGAACATTTCAGTAAAAGCTAGCTTCAAACCCCCTGATTTGTGTGTTCCTTTCCATGGCGCCAATGGAGTAAGTAAGAAGGCTATCATCATTCGTCTTCCCATATTTGCCCTGTTTACATCTGGGAGTTCATTTTGCCGTATCCAACCCACTGCATTGTGAACCTGTGCTTACAGTGCATGAACGGTACTTTTCGTAATGCAATACTGATCTTCTCTTCTCTTACAAAGACGTGAAAACTATTCAGAAGCACAAAACAATATGTATTTAATAGCCGTTCCATTACAGAGAGCTAATAAAAATTCCAACATGAATAGATTTTGCTTAGGAAATTGCATTTCCATTTCTCTTGGGAAGAACGGGTACTTTATTTTTTATGTTCCTTTGTAAATGACTGCTAAATTGCACAACTTCTGTGCATTCTACAGCGGTGCAGCTATTTAATCATTTTTTTTTAAATGTGCAATTAAATTATTACCAATTATAAACTTTCCAATAGGAACTCTTAATATTGTGTTAGTCATATTTCACCAAAGCACGGTATATGCATCTGTTTTTCCACCCCCAAAAAGGAAGATTAACTATAATAAATGATAATCAGTGAAGCATAGCAATCTCACACTTGCATACTTTATTATCTCTGATCACAGCAGGAATAATAGTTATCTGGTCACGCAGTTAAATGGGAGGCTCTTAGAATCTCAAGCCAGACTTAGTTTATTCGGAATTGATGCATGTTCTCTCTTTATGTTTTTTGAAAAGAGTAGTCATTGGAACTTCTAGTAAAGGAATGATGACTAGAATTGGAAATCTCATCGTCTACCCAGTGGGTATGTTCCCTCTTTGTGTCCATCGCTGTAGTAGAAGCTAGGAAATTTCAGCTGTTAGCAGGAAAGAAAACCGCCCTGCAATGCTCTGGACCTGTTGGGTCTATCCCGTTGATACAGCACGCTCCGTATAGAAGATCTTTTCCTGGGGCAGTCAATTCACTCTGCTGGGAAAACCTTGATCATACCCACACCAAAGAAGCACAAGGATTGTTCTGCATGGTTAGTGCCCTATAACCCCTCACAGGTACTTGCAAAGTTGATGAAACTTCTGCTGGGGAAACCCTGCCTTGGCCTCTCCTGGCTACTCCCTGCCTCCGGATGCTGCTTCTGTGATGCTGAAGTGAGCAGAGCATCCTCCTGACCGTGGCCAGGCCAGGGGAGGCACTGGAGTTGTCCACTGTTGAGGGGAAAGCATGTAAAGATAAGGTGACCAGATGTCCTGCTTTTGGCGGGACGGTCCTGATTTTTAACAATTTGTCCTGCATCCCACGGCATTTTTAAAAAGTCCTGATTTTTGGAAAGAATGCACAAAAAACTAGGGAATGATGGAAGAACAGGAAGGGAATATATGGTTTTCAGTGGGGAGACCCCGCCTCAACCTGGAAGCGCCCGCACTGCCACAAGAGCTGGCTGCCCCGTGGGGGGCCAAAACAAAAA
This sequence comes from Rhynchonycteris naso, assembly GCA_037038555.1. Lineage (NCBI taxonomy): Eukaryota > Metazoa > Chordata > Mammalia > Chiroptera > Emballonuridae > Rhynchonycteris > Rhynchonycteris naso. The sequence goes on from CM073002.1 coordinate 145,518,180, forward strand.
TCTTCGGGAGGGTCGTACCTGCTGGGGCGGCAGGTGTCAAGTCCCCTAACTACCCATAGGCTCGTGTCCTGGACGCTGGCGTGCAACTCCAGGCTCCATGAGGCTAAAGCCTCTCGGTCTCCAGCGGGCGGCGGGGCTGGACGTGGGGAGCACGGCCACCACAAGGACAAGTCCAGGCGGGGAGTGTGTGCGACTGCTCGTGTGCGAGCGCACCAGCGGCGCTGCCCTGCCTGCTCCCGCCCGCGCGTGCAGCTCTGGCATCGGTTTCGGGACCGTGTAACCCGATCCCTCTGACTCACTCAGAATTTCCCATGTAGTAATATTTCCAAAAATGATCTTTTTAATGAGGTATCATTATTAAAAATATATATTGATAAGGAAAAGGTTAAATCTTGGGCATCAGCTAAAATCACAATGGAGAACAAATGGTTAGAAATATTTTATCATTTTGAAACAAACCATGTTCCATACAATAATACACTAAAAATTGTGGAATACATGCTGTCTTTATCAGGAACTAATGCTGTGACTGAACACATTTTTTCTACGGTAAATAAAGTGTGCACATCAGAAAAATCACAATTAAGTGTTGAGACCTTGAAAGCCATTTTCTGTGTGAAGTATAATTTAACAAATTTTTGTGAAAAATTTCATGACGTTTTAAACAACGACAGCAATCTACTAAAAAAATTTCACTCAAATGAGAAATTCGCCAAAGAATAAAATAATACTATACATAATTTTGAATGTATTATATTTGTAAATTGTACTTATGTTAAATTTAAAAAAATATATTCCAATACTATTTTGCACTCTATAAAAAATTATTTTGCTCCATATAGACCAAATTTTTAATCAAGAACCCTTCCACCCCCACCCCCACCCCCACCCCGTCAATGGTGTCCCGCTTTACCAATTTTAAAATCTGGTCACCTTATGTAAGGATAAAAATTTTCACCCACAGTAAAAGGCAAATGGTTGACAGATCACAGATCAAGGTTCATGCATGAGCAAAGATGATCAAGATGGCAACATTTTACTGCCCGGGCTGTACTGAGTCTTTGTCATTTGGGTATCACAGGTGCCATGAAGAGAGGGGACTGGATAAACACTCAGTTGAATTATACAAAGGTTTTTAGAAGCATGGGGAAGTGTCTTTGCTACTACATGAGGTCTATGTTCCCGAGGATACAAACGATGCTTTCTTTTAATCAAGAAGCCATCGTACTGATGTATATCGCCAGGGAGACACACTTCAGTGTCTTCCAGGGCAGTAGAATTTTCACGGCGGTCTGTTGGTCACACTCTTGCCTAGTCTATCTTGGTCACTTGCGTTTATTCTAGACCACGGGGCCAAAATCTGGGGATACATTCTCGTCATCGGACAAGGAAAGAAAAAGAGAAAGGCCCTCAGAAAAAGAAAAGGACCTTGCCTGACAACTAAAGATATGGCTACTAGCCTTGAAGCAGATGGAAGTTAGGGTGCCTACCATGTGGTAATAAAAACCTTCTGCCTCTCTAACGCATCCATCTAACCTCCATGGCGGTTGTTGGCCTTCTCTTGGGTGTATAAAGGCTACAGTTCCACACGGCCAGTGCTCTGCCACAATCACGTGATGTCTGTTGTAGTTATGTGCCGTCACTCTGAGCGTGTCTTGTCATTGCGAAGTTTCTCCCGTTCACTTCCACACCTCTGCTCCAGAATGGAGACTTCAAAAGACCCATTTTTTTTTTTTTTTTTTTTTGCATGCGATTCAAGGATGACCATGTTTTAGTTCTAACTCTGGAAAATTAAATACCGTGGGGTCCGATGTATTTAAAAATATTCAGTTATAGAGGGAGAGCCGTCTGTCTGGTAAATACAAGGACAACCTCAGAGGTGCTTTCCCAGGCAGCCAGATGGGAGATGCTCTGCAGATGGATATCATGTAGACTGGGAGGTGCCATTTGGAAGTGGTCCATCATTCCCATTCACTTCCAACCAGAATAGCTTTGCCACGTCTGTTGTACAACAGGAAGCAAAGACAGTCACTGAGCTCTAGGGAAGGTCTGATGGAAACCTAGCTCCTTCCATTGTGACGCGGGCCGTCTCTACAATCTGTTTAGCCTTACTCTTTCCTACTTTCTTCATCGGATGGAGACATAAGCACGATCTTCCTTCAATACCATTGACCTATCGAGGAGTAATACTACTTGGAGGTAACAATATAATATTACCAATTTCCGGGTGGTGCTATGAAGTTTAAATTAATACTATGTTCAGAACAGTACCTGGCACATAGTAATGCTCACTGAGTATCAGTTATTACTATTATTGCTGTTATTTTATTGGACTTCTGCCTACTAATTCACTTGAAAAATGGAATAATTTTCTCAGGCAAGAAATTTTGGAACCTACTAACCTAGACTGTTAATATATGAAAATTCTCTTTTCTCCACTCTGTGCGTGTTGCCTGGTAGATTGGAATGGGTCCCAGAGATCACAGCGATGAGGCACTCGGGTCAGCGTGGGGTGAACCCTGATGAATTGTTCTGTGATGAGTTGTCATTTGCCATTCTTAAGAGAGGCATTAAAAATTTATAACAATGTTCTAGCTGCATTATCATTTGGATGGTATGTTTATGCTAATTTCTACTGCCAATCCTAATCAGCGGCAGTTCCATTCATTAAAAAATAATTTCTTTGTTCCCCTGAGACACTTGTCTGATTCACCTTGCTTCCTAGAATGTCTCAATTTCCTTATGGTTCATTTGCCCCAAATATCAAATGACTTACTCACCAAACAGGGTAAATCAGGGGTGCTTTGACTCATTCACCAGACAGGCGCTGAGTGCTTCTGGATGCTTCCTGGGTATCTCAACATTTCTCTATAAAACCTCAGCGGTCCTCTAGTCTAGCAGATCACATATTAGAGAGTTATTTTTGTATGTGTAAACAGGTGGTTCTCAGTCTGTTAAATGAGGGCTAGATTTTTGCCTGGGAACAGCTTATCCCAAAGTTGGTGACATTATGTAACTTCACTACAGGTATTGATAGACTTACGACCTATGCAACTTACGACCATTCGACTTTATGGCCACAATTGCTAGCCACGACTGCTCCGCGTCTGGAGCAGTTTTTGTATGCACCTGTATTTTGTAATTTTGTATGTTTTGCAAATATTAAACCAGTTGTACTGGTAATGCAGTGTTTTACTTAAACCTGACGAATGTAAAAATAAGAAACAGAATGGTGTAGAGATGATACAAAGGGTATAAAATGAACAAAGAAAATTATGATATATAACAATAATAAAAGAAAATTATGATAAAATATGACTTAAAGATTTTTATAACATTATTTCACAGTACTGTACTCATAGCCTACTCAACTTACGACCAAATCATGTTATGACCGGTCTGTCGGAACCAATTGCGGTCGTAAGTCGAGCAATAGCTGTAAGAGTAAAGGTATAAAGCATTCACATTTTTCAATCTGGTAAGTCAAGGACACGGACACTACTTACTTGTCCAAGTCACAAACTAAATGGCAGTCCAGTTGAGAATAGAATTCAGATGTCCAGCTCCTAAAATACAGCTTCATCATAATATCACGTTGCTCAGAGCCATTTCTTCTTTTCAAAGGTGCTGTTAAAAACATGATGTAAATAGTTATTAGATATTTATATGGGCTACAATACTAGAATGTCATTTAGTGAAAAGACTACTACTTGCTTTTGTGGTCAGAAGTCATGGATAAGAGACCAGGTTTAGTCACTGAACAGTTGTGTGTGAACACAGACACCTCGATTAGCCTCACTTTTCTTGAACTATAAATTCAAGGTCACAATGCTTGCCCTGTTCACACAGTAAGCTAGCTTTGGGTCACTCTTCCTTCGTTCACACTCTTTTGTAGGAGGCCAGTTTCCTAAATTTAGGAATATCCCCTTCATTAGCTTATTTTCTCCTACCCTGTGGAACGACTCACCATTTTGGAGCGAAACCACATTCTTCACCTAACATCCCGCAAGACCTCTCAGTCCGCGGTGCGGAAGGAGGAGAAGCAAGCTGAGTACGTATCAGGAAGCCGTCTCCACCCGCAATCTCAGTCCTTCCCAGGACACCTCTGGCAGAAAAGGCTCATTGCTCTCAGGTATTTATTCTCCCTGTTTCTCAGAAGCAGAAACCCCGCCCCCAAATCCTGGCTCACGGCTTCTCAGAACAAAGACCCCATTCCCTTGACCACAGGCCGTGTCCCTGAGACCGCATTCTGGCCGGTGGGACGTAAGCGCAAGTGGGTTTTCTCTTTCTTGCTTTGTGTCACGTGGGTGTCTGTACACCTCACTTGGCCATCCCAGTGGTACCTGAAATGCATGCTGTTCGTTCTCTTCCCCTGCTGGGGGGAAGTCTGAGGCACAGAGGGGCCACTGCTTCATCAGAAGTCACGTCACCCTGATGGAGCCAGGAGTCCCCCTGAGGGGGCCTGGCCCTTGGCACTGTGGATATTCCCACTTCCCCTCCTAGAAGGGAAACACGGTGAGCGTTCTGCCCCCTTCCCTGCCGGCCTGGCGAGGCCTGGGACTCTCGGTACCCTTTGAATGTCCCCTCCTCAGGTTTCGATGCGTCACGTTTCAGATGGGTCATGGTGGTCACTGGTCACCTTTCTACCATGAGCGTGGCTGAGATGCCTGTTGCTTAGTGCTGACTAGAACATAGAAGGATTTAGATATTTTCAGCCCAAGGCAGGAGAGAAGCGTGGAGACGGTCGTTATACCCAGGAGACTGACATTTCAGAGGTACTGAGATAGGACCCAATAGGCTCTAGTTGGGCTTTTATAACTATTTTATAGTAGAAAAAACTCCTTTTTTTCCCTCTTAATTCAAGAAAACAGTAAGGCCTCCTGCTCCTTTGTCTAGAGAAGTCTGTGGGACAGCTTCCTGGGTTTTGTTTTCAAAGCTGAAGTCTTGTGGGATTTCAGGTGGGAGGCATTTCCTCCAGGTAAAGGGGTCATTAGAGATTAGAGACAGAGCGGGGAGCAGAGGACGGATTGAGGATTGGGGGCGGGGGGGGGGGGCAAAAGCACAGGCTCCTGTGGTTTTAGGATTTCACTGGGCTGGGGGTGGGGTAGGTCAGGTAGATGTCTTTGATGGTTTCATACTGCAGATAAAGGATAACATGAGGAGGGACAGAATTTAATTTTTTAGCCATAAAAGGAAGAACTTGATCCTGCAGGTTGAGAAACTGCTGGGCTCAAGAGCAGGCGTGTCGTTAGTGATCGTGGACCTAGCAACCGCAGACGCCCACGGTCGGCCCGCAAGTCCCTTCTCCTGTGGGCTGAGGGGAAGGTGGCACCCAGAACCAGCTGCGCTTCCTCACCTGTCCACTAGGCGGGGGACGATCCTGGTCCACTGTGAGGACGCTTTCGCGGCCCCCTTACTGTTGGTCTGAACGGGCGGGGCTGCCCTGAGATGGAAGGAAGGAGGACCCACTGCCACCTGCCTTCCGACCCGCCTTCCTCTTCAGTCAGGCGGCTGTGCGACATTTCCCGAGGCCACTTGTGGGTCCCTGGGCTCTGTGCAATCCAGGAGGCCCATGCGGAATCCAGTTTCCTTGAAAGTTTGTGTGACCACAGCTTACAGCATCACTCCCAATCCAAAGGCTCGGAATTCCGCCTGGGGACATCCTGGGGACTTTTCCCGCTGCATTCCTCCCAGAGCGCCTAGCAGGGCTCTAAAAAAGGAAAACCAGGCTTCCCTGCCATGAACTTCTCCCGAAGCAAAGGAGCCTGGAGCCTTCTGTCTGCTTCCAAAGACAAGGGGGGGGGTGAGGAGAATGGTGGGTGCACCGTAAACGATGTGCAGAGAGTGTCCTGTGGTCCACCCGCATCGCAGATGCAGATTCTGTCTCTATAGACGGCGAACAGGCACAGTAGAACCCAGAAGAACAGTCTGCTTTCTCTGCGGGTGGGGCTGGCGAGCCTTCTGTCCTGGGCTGCCCCCTTGGAGGGCTTTGCATGCGGGTCACGTCCAGTGTGTAGAGTTCATAGTCCCGGCCTCTCCTGCCAGCCGGCGACTGACACTGCGTTTGGTCTCTTCCGAGATCCCAGAGCCAGGCCTAGCTTTGTCGTCTTCTCGGTTCCCTGAATTCTAGGTGGCACGCTGCTGGCACATGACTCAGCTTTCGTCTTGGACCAGGGGACAGTGATGTCCATCCATTGTTTCACTCCGGCATTTCTAATTTATCCTTTTTCTCTCCCCACAATGTCTGCTATCACTTGCCAACCAACCTTCCAAATTCCCAGATGTAAAACTCCTCTCACAAAGCATTTCATGAAGCGTGTGGTGCTCTCCGTGAGCAGATTCCCCCCCCCCCGTATTATATTCACTGAAATTTGATTTTTCTTCAATGGTTGCACTCAAGAATAACAATTATATTCACTAAAATTTGATTTTTCTTAGATAGCTATACTCAAGAAAAATCAGTTTCAGATGGCGAAGGATAAAACAGGCAAATGATCTGGATCTTTTCAACGGCTGTGGAAATGAATGGCACTTGTTTTTATATTTCTTATGCCGAAGCTCCTTGTGACAAACGGGGCCCAGGGTATTTCGTATGAGTGCATTCCTGGCTCTGGTCCCTTAGAAAAATTCTTCCCATCGGGTAGCCCAGAGAGCTGCCAGTCCAGGCAGTCCTGCGGGCTCTGGCCAAGTTATGGTCCATTTGGCACCGGGAGCTCGTATAAAATTGAGCGTGGACTGTTTAAACCCTAATGCCTCTGAGCTGCCGGAATGATGTTTCTGTGCCGTGCTGAGGGCTGCCTGCGTTCAGCTGCAGTTCGATCACAAAGTTATCGTTTCCTCCACAAAGAAGAGCAGGCTCGAGTCCTGCCGTTCTTACAAGGAGCCCGGGGAGTGCAGCCTAGGACCCAACAGCCACGCTGTGTGGACCTTGCGGACGTGAGAAGACCCTGGCCCGGCGCTCGGGGTGGCAGGAACCTTAAGGACCGTCATGTGTGTGGCATCGCCTACTAGAGCGCTTGACACAGAGTAGATGCTCAAAATATCTCACCCGAAAATGGAAAGGAAGGGTGGCAGAGGGGGGGGCATCTGCTCCGGACGGTGGTTATAACAGAGCTGGACGTGAGCTGTAAGTGACTGCTGATCAGAGATTGAGCTTTCCCCTCCGTGATAAGCTGGGTATAGGGGTCCGATTATATACACCCGCTCACCCTTTGAAACTCCTTAATGGCTGCCTGTTACCCTTAGGATAAAGTCCAAACTCCTTAGTAAGCACAGTCCATGACCTGGACCCTGTCTTGTTTTTCAGGTACATTTTGAGATATGGTCCTGATTTCTCAACCCATCCCCACACAAATCTGTGCTTTTGCCATATCAAATGACATGATTTGTTCTCTTTCTTTTTAGAGAGAGAGAGAGAGAGAGAGAGAGAGAGAAGGAAGGACAGACAGGAAGAGAGAGAGATGAGAAACATCAATTCTTCATTGCAGCACCTTGGTAGTTCATTGCTTTCTCATATATGCCTTCACCCGGGGGCTACAGCAGAGTGAGTGACCCCTTGCTCAAGCCAGCAACCTTTGGGCTCAAGCCATCGACCATGGGGTCATGTCTATGATCTCATGTTCAAGCCAGTGACCTGGTGCTCAAGCTGGTGAGCCTGTGCTCAGGCCAGCGACCTCAGGGTTTCGAACCTGGGTCCTCATTGTCCAAGGCCAATGCTGTATTTACTGCACCACCACCAGGTCAGGCTCAAATGACTTGCTTTTTGAATAGATAACTGAATAAGTGAATTGTAGTATCTCCATACAATAAGATACTAATCAGTGACAAAAAGAAATATATTATTGATGTACACAGCTCATAACATTTTTATATTGCTCCATATGAATATATACTGATAATTTTATTAATAAGAAATGTAAGAACAGGTAAAAGCAACCCCTGGTGATGAAAATTAGAACAGAGATTGACTACAGTTAGTGGCAGTTGACTTCAATGGTAACATGAGGCTCTTTCTGAGGGTGCTGATTCAGTGGTTCTTAACCTTTTTTGAGGTACTGAACCCACCAGTTTCATATGCGCATTCACCAAACCCTTCTTTAGTGATAAATAAAATATTATTGTTTTTCCCAAATTCAAGACATAGGTATATGTTTTTTTACTGGTGCACAAAATGAGCCGTGCATGAACATCACCTTGCTCAAAGAACAAAACCAACAAAGTGCATGAACTCACAACAAATGACAGTATTACTTTATTCTGGCCTCCGCGGCAGAGGCTTCTCCGAACCCCTGAGACCGACTCATCAAACCCCTAGGGTTCGATAGAACCCAGCTGAAGAACCACTGCTCTAGATCTTGACTATGGGGTGAGTCATGCAGCGGAATGTGTTTGTCTAAACTCATTGAAGTGTTCATTTCATGCAGGGAGATTTTTACTTTGAGAAGCTCCCGCTAATGTCTCTTTATAGATCAGATCACGTGATGTTAGGTTTCGGGGCCCCTTCCAGTGCCCTCGACCGGGTGTCCCTGTCTTCTCCTCCTTCTCTAACAATCTCAACTCGGAAAATGCAGACTCGTTTAGAAGCTCCGACAGGGTCACCCCCCTTTGAAGGTTTCAAAGGCCTCCGTAATTCACAGGGCGCTACAGACGTGCCGTGGAGTTGAACTGGCAACACAAGCGGGAGTCAACTTCCTTGAGGCCTCGGAGACAACCAGACCCTCGTGTTGGGCTCATCTGCCCCCGGGACCAGCATCACCGCTTCCACTCACATGGACCAAAGGGACAAACATCTGCCAGGCTCTCCAATGAATCTCAGTTTTACTAAACAGCCTTAGTTATGACCAGGTGAGAGGCTGAGCTCGTTTACAGGAATTGCACTTAATATACGACTACTTAACAAAGATAAATAGTATATTTATACTTAAGGAGAATTCCATTGTAATGCGCTGTGTTGTTCTGGTATTAATGGAAACTAAGGAATTGGGTGCTGAGAGAATGCTCTCTTGTGGATTTATTCTGGGTCATTGTTTATTTTCCTTGAAATATTTCTGTGTGTGATGACCCTCTTCTGTGTTCCACAGAGTTTTTCCCTCCTTGAGTCAGGATGGATTGACTAATTGCTGAAAGCAGTCAGTTGTTTGCTGTGCACCTGGTGAAGCTTGTCCTGAAGGTGGATGCTGTTCCCAGCTCTCTTGGTTCTTAATTTGCCACTTTACACGTTTAATGGAGGGACCTCTTAGCAACGACGACCGTGATTGGAAATGCTTATCTGTTCTGCACACTCTACAGGTGTGTGAACAAGGACATCTTCACCAAGAGGTCATGAGGTCAGCGCCAGTGCCCAGAGAGGTGGAGTCACCTGCTCACGTGCAGGTAATCGGTAGAGAGGGTTGAGCCCGGGCAGCTCGAATGTAGAGCCGGTGCCTTTGACCGCCACCATCCTGTCTAATGTCTCCTTCTTCTGCCCGTGTCACCTGGCTGTCATGTCCTCTGGAACGGTGTCTCTGTCCCCCGACTAGCAACCACAAGGACTGCACGGATTCCCCTCTATTCTGATGGAAGGTCTAACTATTTATCGGGCTGGTGCCTGATAGAGCTAGCTAGCTACACCAGATACGGGTCTACTTCTCCCCCACCCCCTCCCCGCTTTATTTTTATATTATCAAGGCTCTCCATAAAGTGCATTAACTTTGGAAATCAGTAGATATGTTTTCGTTTCTATCTGGATAGTATTTAATTGTATATATATGCTTCCATGTCTCTGTAATCCGGCAGGAGAGGCCAGGTACCGCCCAGGTTCGGTGTGGGACTTCGGGGCGGAGGGGGGAGCGGCTGGAGGAGGCGCAGATGCGCGTGCGTCCTGTGCTGTGAGGAGGACGAGGCGTGGTGCCGCGATGCTGTGTTTAAAGCGGGGGAGACATCTCCTCGTGGTGGAGGTGCCGTGAAGCTAAGCCTGGCCTCTGTCTCGGGGCAAGGTGGGAAGGGCCCTGGGCCGAGCTCTGAGCCTGACCTTGAGAGAAGTAAGGCAGGACACGGACCAGACCGAGGGCACGGGACACCCGGGCAGGGGAGAGTATGAGCGCAGGCCCGGGCCACCGTGTCCCATGCGGGGGGGACAGCGCGTCATTTCACCACCTGTGCCAGTCTCTGTTGCTGTGGTGATCAGCCGCTCAGCTCAGCGGACCGGTCTAACCTATTTTTATAAACCCTAGCCCCGCCTTACCTCCATTGTGACCGGATGTGAGCAGGTTCAAAGCGACTGGAACAGTCTGGAAATACTAGAGTCTGGGTGAAGCCGACGCCCAGTCAGAGGGAGACGGCTTCAGGTTGTAAACAAAAGCCGGACACTTTCAACGAATGACAGGCACGAGAAACAAATAAAAATCCCTTCTAAGAATGCATTGCTAATGTATGCAACTATTAAATATAGTTAGTATCATTTGTAGTAAGTGGCTTCAGATGCACATTTCCTACATAGTTGCTAATTTGTAAGCTAGCGCTATTTATTTGTAGCTCATTAATTCGCCCTTCTTTATGGGAGGCAAGAGACCGGTACAGCCTCCGAGTCACAAGGTCTTGAGAGATAATTGAATCCAAGCCTTGTTTTTCTGAGTGTGTGGTTTTTTGTGGTTTTTTTTGCAAATGAGCAAGCCGAGGCTCAAAGAAATAAAAGGACCTTCCCAAGGTCATGTAACTGGTCAGCACTGGAGCTGAGGCTATAATACCGACCTCATGATCCCTGAGATCATGAGTTGCTGGTTCTCCTGATATTCTCTGAGGTCTCTGGAAGTCAGCTCTGAAGAGTCTGGTCCCAATCACAGCAGACGTTACACGCAAACAGGGTGCTGCGTTACAGATCAGAAGGCTTTATGAAACTAAATGAAACAGAAGCAGAACTGAATGCATATTATTTGATACAGGAGGGAGATTGGCATTAGAGGCAAGGACAGAGAATTAGGAGGGTATTCTAGGGAAAATCCAATTTAAAAAAATAAATGAGAACTGGACACAGTAGTAAAGTAAGGTAGGTTCTTTAGCACGGAGGGACAGGATTAGTCTGATGCTCTAGGAAGGTCATTCCATCAGTCAGATGAATGTTGGCAGGGTCAGGTGCAAACCGAGAGAAGGCATACAATACCAGAGGCGTCTGAGGTTACCCAGAGCTGACCGAATAGTCTCCCTTCCAGTGACGGTGGCCCTCTGCACCACTCCTCATTAGTGTCCGCGTCTGTTCAGGCTGCCATAACAAGATACCACAGACTGGGTGGCTTCACCAGCAAACATTGATTTCTCATGGTGCTGGAGCTGGGAAGTCCACGGTCAAGGCCCTGGCAGATTCCGTGTCTGCTGAGAGCCAGCATCCTGGTTCATAGGCAGCCAGCTTCTCCCTGTGGCGGAGGGCCAGGGGGCTCCCGGGGGTAGCTCTCCTAAGGGCACTAACCCCATTCCCAAGGGCTCTGCCCTTATGACCTAATCACCTCCCAAAGACTCCCAAAATACATTGGAGATTAGGTTTCAACACAGGATTTGGGGGAGGCACAAGCATTCAATCTATAGCAATTAGAGACTGGATAAACTCAACAATGGGGAAAGATGGAAATTTATTTGTCCTGGTTCCTAACTGGGGATTTGGAATCTATAGAAATTTTAAAAGGTGGCTACCCAGGCCTCAAACTGGGCAATTCTGGTCTGTCCTGGGCGGTTCCGGGTCTTCGCTCTGTAGGCTCAGTGTTTATGAAGGGGTAAGTGCGGGTGTTGTGGTGGACGAAAGTGACTTTTTGTAAAGCGTAGGTAGGGATTCTCAGATGTATAACAATAACCATATTCTTCTTCTTTGAATAGTTCTTTAATAAGTGAAATAAGGACAGATGGCTGCTCGTTCTTGGGGATGCAATATGCAGACAGGGAATCGAGTTAATAATATTGTAATAACCTTGCACACAGCGTCAGATGGCCGCTAGACTATGGCGATCACTTTGTTAACTATCTAAATATTGAGCAACTGTGTGGCATAGCTGGGACTGATATAATATTGTATATTAAGCATACTTTAATTTTAGAAAGATCACTTCAAGTTAATGATGACGGTTGGCATGCCCTGTGGACAACAACTGAGGTTAGACTCACACACCCCTGTACTTCTGAATGTGAGTGTTTAGAGATCAGCAAATACTTAAAACACAAGGATGATTTGCTTTCAAGTGGGCTTGTATTTTTATCTCACTTTTTCTCCCTCTCTTTATTTTTCATCCTTTTCCCGAAATCCTTCAGTGCACTCTTTCTTGCTTCCCTTTTAATTTCTTATTCCTGTTTCTAGTTTCCCCTTTAATATGCACCAGGCTCCCCCTCCAGAGGGTGCCGAGCCTCCCACTACGTGAGAAGACAAACAGGGAAATCGTGATGTCTGCCTTTAGGGGAACCAGAGGGAGGTAGGACTTGTTTGCAAACACAGAGCCCTGCCTCTCTCTGCCCCCTTTGTCTTGCACCACTCAGACCTTCTGACCTGGGAGCACTGCCACATGCAGCGGCTCTTTAATCTTATAAAGATTGCCGCGGACTCTCTGGCGCGCTTAGATCATGTGTGTTTCAACCCCACCTTGGAAACTCCAGAAAGCACAGTCCGAGGGTTCATGATCCGTGCTTCTTTGAACTCTAGATTTCTGTACCCCGCTGCCTCCCCAACGTCTCCACTGCTGTATCCAACCAGCATCTCACTTGTAATGTATTCATAATGGAGCCTGTGAATTTCCTCCCAGAATCCTACTACCTCTTTCACCCAACCTTCCCCATCTTAGCGACTTGCAGCTCCATTCTTACAGTGTCTCAGCACAAAAACTCCAGCCAACCCACCAACCCTCACAGTCATTCTCGATGAGCTTCTTCCACTCACCTCTCACATCTAATTAGTCAGGAAGTCCCATTCCCTGTGTCTTCCAGCGACGGTGGGCGTGGGCTGGCTTGCAGCTCATTGCTTCTCCTACTGAGAGCCACTGGGAAGTCTGGTACCATAGGGTTAAACATCTGTTGAAAGACATCATAATGATGTTCAAGGTACCTGGGATGTGAGGAGTCATACATTCAGAATAAGGAGAATTGCAGAGAATTTAGATTTACCTTCTAAGCTCCCTTTGACCTTGAGGTCTTGCCAGCCGGAGTGTGAGATGATGAGCAGAGAGGAGCCATCAGAAGCCTGGTGGGGCTGGAGGGGTGAGTCTGCAGTCTGGGGGAGCTGCCAGGTGGAGGGCCCCAGGCTCTCACTGGAGAGCCCTAGAAGGCAACGTGCAAGGAAGAAGGGCAAATCCAAAACAGATCAGGGCTGGTGACGACTGGAACCTTTGTCCAAATCAGCTTAAGCCCTGAGTGGGTTGAAGGTTCTGATCTTACTCAAAAATTGTTTTGTATAAGCTTGAAAAAAGCCCCTGGGAGGGAGACTCACCCTTTCAGTTCCTCTGTCCTGACTTATTACTAGACAACACCTTGGGAAAGAGTAGACAGCAAAAATACCCATCAGTGATTCAGACACTGGAATCTGAAATAACTCTAACGTAGATGTTCAAGGAAAACTAATGACCAAGTGGAGAATTTCACGGGGAAGCTGAAATCTACATTAAAATATGGAAATTCAAGAACAGAAAGCATCCCTTCCTGATGGTGATCACTTGTTCAATGCTGTCTCTATTTTTCTTGATAAATCGGAGAGGTTTTTTTCTTTTTTTTCTATTTTATTATAGTTATCTCAAAGAATAAACTTTAGGTTTTATTGGTTCTTCCTAGAAAAGTCAGACTGTTTGTAATAAGTTGCTACAGACAACCTAGTAAAACACGCTAGGCTTCATTTTTCACATCGGGAAAGTGCAGGTTTTAGATTCAAGGAGCATGTATTGTACTCTAGTAAATGTCGTCATCTGAGTTGCGAAGAGAGGAGCTATGTGGAGCTGTGCCGTGGGCAGGTAGGAATTCACAGCTGAGATGAGGAGAGAAGTCTGAGCAAGACTCGTACGCTACACGTCGGATCATATGTCAAGAGGTGTCAGTTGTAGCTAAGAGGGTGTACAAGGTCACCAGAAAAGAAAGCGAAGGCACAGAAGAGGGGGCCCATCAGGCACTGGGGATACAGACCTCCAAATCTGTGCATTTACAACAAGCTTCCTTCGTCAATCCCAGAGCTTGGTCAGCAGCCGGACTACCAGCAAAGCAAGACAAACACCCTTCCCCTGAAAGAGAAAAACAACTTATATTTTACTAAACAATTTTCTTCTTTTCTCTTTAATGTTTTCCTCACAGAAGTTCTATGTGGATCTATCTATAAATAAATGAATGACTTATACTTTGAAAAGTGGGGGTTTCGAAGAAAGAACTTTTAAAGAAATAGTAAAAGCCTAAGGTTATACAGTCTTAATTCTTCTGGGTCAAAGGCAAAAAGGCATTGGGATGGCACGCGTCATGATGACTCTATGCGATGTGGTGATACCAGGGCATACAAAAATCTCCATGGATCTGAGATTTTAAAGCAGGTGTTGGGTTTCTTGGAAAAATAAATCAACACACCTATCGAAGGTATATATTTATCACAACTGTAGTGTTTTCAGGCCTTCTGTTTCAATCGTTCATATCTACGTCTTTTCCAAGATTGAATACTTTTAATTTCTTGAGCATATCGACCATAAATACTGTGTGAACCAACCTGAAGACACGCTAGTCAATGGCCTGGGGTCTCCAACGGAGATCTGGCCTGCTGTGTAAGAGATTTTCATCTCCCTGGTGTTATCAAAATCCTGACATGCTTTAAAAAATGATGAAAACTAACTACGACGTTTGCTTTCATATACACATTGCCTGATAATTTACAATGTATGTGCCATGCTGAAAGATTGATTTCAGATAGATCAAGCTTGTCTGGCTGGGAGAAAAAAAACATACCATTCTATTTTATGGAATAGAACACAATTCCACAGGACACGTTCTTTTAAAATGAAGCCAAACAACGGCAGCGTTTGAGAATGGTGATGCCTTGTGTTACCGAGATTTATTGATCCAAGTGAAATTAGTGTTCCATTTCTAGTCTGCCTGTAGCAGCGTGGTGGCCTCCTCAGCCACGGTTTGGGGAAGGCTTCCCTCTGCACCCCTTCGCACCCCCTGACTCTTCTGAGCATAAAACACCTTGCAGGATTGCATACTGATTGAATGGTGGTTGAGTTTCTTTTTAATAAAGTTCAGAAAGTAAGCCAATGAAGTAAAAATCCCACAGGTAGGGGATGTTTCGAAAGGCTCTTTGTTAGCGCGTAAAATTACAGGAAGATTCTGTTGCATTCAACAGGTTAGATTTGAATAAAACCTAAGCTAACATTAAAAAAGTTGTAGCCTGAGAGGTGATGGGGCATGCTCTCTCAGGCAGACTCTTGAAAGTGTTTCTTTTGTGAGATAGTATGTACATAGGGTATTGATTTTTAACTCAACACAACAAGGGAGAAAAATCTGTTGCTATGAAGTACCTCAAAACTCAACGGCTAACACAACCATTTTATTTCATCTCAAAATTACATGGGTCTGGGGTCCAGGCAGAGCTTGGCTGGGTGGTTTTTCTGCTGCTGGAGATAACTTAGTGGTACCCAGTCGGCTGAGGAACTGGTCTGCAGGTCCCAAGATGCTTTCACTTGTTTGGATGGTTGGAAAACTGGGCTCCTTGGGCCTCTACCTTTGATGGAAGTATGTTGGAAAGAATTTGCAACTGTCATCAACATGACAAGCGGTGTGTCAGTTCGGGTCCTTCAAGAAACCAAGGTGGGATTAGAAATGCTAGATTTATCAAAGGGAAAGATCTATGAAGTAAGGCACCTCCATGCTTGCTTTATTTACCCAGGGAAACAATGCATACATGAAAATTGGAAGAGGAGACCTGGTCAAACATTGAGTAATTGGGCTCCTACGAATAAGTAATCACCAATGTCTCATCTGTTTCCTAACGGTGACGAATGAAAGAAGAAACATTCTCTTGAGGAATCAGTAGGCTCTGAGGGAGTCCCTGAGGAGTTC
Source organism: Rhynchonycteris naso (assembly GCA_037038555.1). Lineage (NCBI taxonomy): Eukaryota > Metazoa > Chordata > Mammalia > Chiroptera > Emballonuridae > Rhynchonycteris > Rhynchonycteris naso. The sequence continues at coordinate 145,534,212 of CM073002.1, forward strand.
CTGATCAAAGAGAAAGGGCAGTAGTCTGGCTGCATGCCCTAAGCCTTTGGCCAGGTTCTGTGCTGGGTCTGGTTTATTGTATAACATTCTTATCTTTTGTCTTTCAGTAAACGGTTGGCCCAAGCAGGGGCTGGGTGTGGGTTCGGGGCTCTCTTAGGATACTTGGGGAATAGCGTGGCCAGTCTTCTGTGACAATAGAAGGAAAGGAATACTGAAGGGGGCCAGGACACCAGGCTGTGAGCCATGACGCATGTCGCTAGGGCCAGAGCACCTCTACCTGATTTCAAATTCTTTATGCCCAGAAGAAAAGTAGACCTAAAGCTTCTGGGAGTGGAAATGTTCATGCTCTGCTTTGTCTTTTCAGCTGCAACTGTCCAGTCTGACACCCAGGACTGACGTTCCTGCTACATTGCTTCTCCAGCTTGAAGGAAACAGGTAGGTAGGGACTAAAGTAGATGATCCTCCGATGTCACAAGTAGCCACACACCCTTCCACCTCAAGTCGCAGTGGGAACAGGATAAGAATATTCCTTTGGGTCTTGTCCTGGAATGGAAAGTGGTTTCTGTCTGTTTTGGGAGCAGGTGTTGGTAAGGTTCAGTATGCATGATGCTCATCTGGGCAGCTGGGCAGGAAAACAGATGTCCAGGCTGTAGCCTCCCAAGTCTGGCTGAGTAGGCCCACACAGGGCCCAAGGTGTCTCTCTGGGTTTTTAGGAGGCTTTGCCGGTAAGTTTGGGGCACAATTGATGTTTGAGAATCAGCACTGTCAGGGCAAGGAGGCCGGGATAAGGACAGTGCTCCGTGTCTGGTTAATCCACAGCCCCGTTATTACATGCTAATTGAAGGCATGTTTATGTTCAAGCTGTTCCTTCCGACAGTACCCCACAACCCCCTATTTTGTGCTGGAATTATTACCCTAGGAGATGGGGATACACAAAAAGTGTCAGAGACTGTCTTTTTCTCAGGGAGCTCAGTTGGGTGGAAAAAATAAATAAACATGCATTACAGGGTCAAATATATCAGAAATAGGAAGAAAAAAAGCTATAGAATTTTTCTATAGAAAGAAGTAATCTGTTCCGGGGACATCAATGAAGGCTTTTCTGAGGACGTGATATATGTATTTGGTTTTGAAGGATGTCTTGGCGTATGCTAAATGGATTTTCTAGAAAGAAGTACTAGTTTTTACCTCTTCTCAGAGGTATACTTGAGTAACTGCAAGTAGTTTAAGTGGAACATAGAATGTGAGGGAAAGAGGCCTATGAAATGAGTCTGGAGAGGTTGGTAGGAAACATGATAAATGGTGTTACAACCTATGGTAAGTCTCTCTTTAAAAAAAGAAATATATATATCTCAATAGGTTTTTTGTTGTTGTTTTTAAGTTTTACTGGGTCAGGGATTTTTCTGGAATGCTCTACCAGGAAGTTTCACATACACATTAAAAAAATTCTGTATCTGATTTTAAACATCATTGTCATAAGGATCCCTGGGTTAGACAAGGGTTAAGAGAGCCTCAAGGTCAAGTGTGTGCTCAGAGAAATGGCTCTGGTTGGTACCAACCAGATGGACTGGGTGAGGAATGGTGGGCCAGAGGCGGGCACGGGTCAGATAGAAGGTAGTGGCAATACGCATGGAAGAGAGAGCTGAAGTTTTCACACTTTAGGGTTGTTTACACAGGGAGAATGAGGAGTTGAGGACCTCTCCCAGGTTTCTGATCAGGCTTTTGATGGCACGGAAGTGTTGTTATCAGATGCAGAAGGAAATATGAGAAGGGCTCCCACGGAGGACGGAGTGCAGAACTGACTTTGGTTCCGCACAAGTTAACTTTGATACGGTAGTGGGCGTTTCAGGAACGTTGTATCTGTGGGTCTGTTGCTCAGAGGAGAGATCCGTGTATGCAGTTGTTGCCTAACTAAAGCTGCGCCAGGCCCCTTCCCCCTTGCTGGCGGGGCTCTGAACTCGCGTCTTCAGCCTCCTCTCTGCAGCCGTGTGCTCTGGGAAGGCGAGACTAACCTCATCCTCTACAAGGGGTGCCGGGAAGCCTGTCAGCTTGAATTAGCCTCCTCTGCTTGTAATGACACCATTTCCTTTGCCAGTGGTTTGCGTAGGAAGTGGCTGGTGATTAAGTTCTGGTCAAGGATAAATAAAGGGGTGTCTTCTGGGTCCTGCAGGGACACTTCCCTAACCTTATAAGGCCATTTGATGTATGAGAATGGGAGCCCTGGAGCAGATCCAACCATCTAAAAGCCTTGTAGTGAGCTAGCCAGCGGCTGAGCATCGCTTTTCTGCTCTCTGCTGCTAGCAAGCTTATTCTAAATGTGGGGTTTGCGATCTATCTATTTATCTATCTGCTGCCAGCCTACCTATCACAGTAAAAAAGAGATAAAAAATTTGCCATCTTAGCCATTCTTAAGTGTACTGTTCAGCCATGTTAAATACATTTACATTGTAGTAAAACAACCTTCAGAAGTTTTCATCTTGTAAGTACAAAGCTTTTACACTTATTAAACAACTCTCCTTTCTCCCCCTCCCCCTACCTCCACCCTGACCACCACTGTGGATTTTATTAGTGAATGAATTGTAATTAAAACAGCGCACTAGAGCAAACCCAGTCCAGAGAGAACAAGGGCTGGAGACAAGGGTATGTTAGGGGAACGCAGAGGAAAGCGCTCCACCGGCGAGGAGGAGGAAGATCATCCAGAGGAAGAAAGAGAACCCACCACATGCAAGTTCCTGGCACCCATGGGGGGAGGGGGGCTTTGGGGCACAGAGCAGTTACCATGTCAAGTGTCACAGGAAGGTATATTAAAGTAAAAATATGCCCTGGTGTTTAGTGATTAGGAAGTCACGGATGATGTTGGTAAGACCCCATTCAGTGGAGAGGGAGGTTAGGAGCGGCAGTCACGGAAGCAACAGCAGCCCCTCCCCCAACACACACACAGACACAAGGCAAAGCCCCTCTGTGATGTCCTCACTCTGGACCTATGAGGCTCACACTCGTTCCTTGCACAACGGCTCACAATTCCCGCTTTGCACTCCATGAGCGGAGCTCCGCCAGAGCCTGGGGCTTGAGCTCATAGGTCCAGGCTGTCGGGACGGCCACAGGGCCCCCAGAGCAGCCCTGCTGGCCCCGCTGCTGCCCGGATGGCCATGCGTCCCCCAGAGCCGCCCCGGTGGCCCTGGTGCCGGAAGGCCACACGGCACCCACAGCGTCCCGCTGGCCGGCCTCCTCTGGCATTGTGAGCCTGGGACTCGGTGCTGTTTCGTACTCCGGTGAGGGGCTGGGAGCTACTGTCTCTGGAAGGGTCGGGTTTGCCCAGCAGAGGGTCTGCGGTCGATGCCAGCCTGGTTTCGGAACTGGTCGCCCCTGGGACCCGCTCAGCCCTCTCGCATGCGCGCTCTGGCCTCTGCGCTCCAATCACAGCGGCGCCGTGCGGGTCATGTGTTTAGTTCCCGCCTCAGTTCAGGTGGAAAACATCTGAGTATTGGGGCCATAACGAAGGTCACGTCACTCCCCATCACCCCCCCCCGCCCCCCACCATCGCTACGAAAATGAACATGTCAATGATGACTGGCAAGCTGTTTAATTCTAACCCCCAGTGGCCGAGCTGCCGGGTTCGTAGGCTAATACCATCTGTCTTTTGAAACTATAAATTGAAAGAATTTATAGCAGATTCCTGGATAGCCTTGGGGCTAACTTTCCACGTGACTAGGCCGTGGATTCCCCAGGCTTGACCGAAGTGAATTGGGTTTTTTTTTTTTTACCTTCTGGTTAGGAGATGAATGTGGGAAGATGATCTTAGAACACCACAGAATCACAGAATAGCTGTAGTCAGAGAGTGTAGATACACACATCCCTGAGAAATCACGTGGCGGTGTTCACGAACATACCATTGAGGCATTGAATCTAGATCAGTGGTTCTTAACCTTTTCTGAGGTACCGAACCCACCAGTTTCATATGCGCATTCACCGAACCCTTCTTTAGTGATAAATAAAATATGATTTTTTTTTCCAAATTCAAGACATAGGTATATGTTTTTTTACTGGTGCACAAAATGAGCCATGCATGAACATCACCTTGCTCAAAGAACAAAACCAACAAAGTGCATGAACTCACAACAAATTACGGTATTACTTTATTCTGGCCTCCGCGGCAGAGGCTTCTCGGAACCCCTGAGACCGACTCATCGAACCCCTAGGGTTCAATAGAACCCAGGTGAAGAACCACTGATCTAGATTCTATGAATGAATGAATGGTTTTCCATTCACAAGACCCCGAGGCAACGTCTGTGTGAAATAGCTCAGTGAACACACTCACTTATGAAGCTCAAAACCTTTCTTATTTGTGGGAATTCACGTTTTCTTGTGTTGAGGTGTTTTAGGCGGGGATGGGAATGACGTGTATGGTCGAGAGGCCCCGGGAGAAAATATTTACCTTGCCTCCTCCTGGTTCAGGTCATTGCTTCCGACATTGTGTAAGCAGAGGAATTCTCCTCCTGATCGTCTCGTTACAGAAGGTGAACGCAGAGACTAAAAGGATATTAAAATATGCCACATAGCTCGGTAAACTTTAGAGTGTGAGTGGAACCATCTTTGAAATACTGTATGGAAAAAGAAAAACTCTTCTGCAAACGCAGATTGGTTCACAGACTGTTTGGTGTTTTCAATGCATAAGATAAGTATCGAAGGAAACTTGAAGCAGTAACTAGCAATTGAATCCCACAAGGATAGACACGTGTGTGTAGATGCCGAAGAAGGTGTTTGGAGAGCAAACCATCCCAGGTTGGCTTCTGAATATTTAAGGGAGAACTTTTTAATGTTCCACCCATGTCACAGTGACTACTAACTAAGCTCTTGCATTTGTCTGTGGTTGCTTTGCAGTCAGGGTATATGCCAGCATCAGATCTAAAGTGACTGTTTATTCCTTGGCCTGCGTCCCCAAACGTCTCAACCGTACAACTGCTTGTTGGCATTTAGTCCCGTGGGCTTTCTATAGGATGAAAGATTTAATAGCCAGCTCTAAGCGGATACTCACCTAGGAGAAGGAAGTCTGGTGTGTTTTTTTGTTTGTTTTTTCTTTTTACCCTGATGATTTTAATTATTGTTGGTAGCCCAAGAAGTAGCAAGTCTCTTAAAGGCTGTTGTTAACAAGAATTTTGGACAGCATCAAAGCCAGGAAATATATTCCAGTGCTTGAAATGCTTGGATAGAAGAGGGATGCTATTCACAGAGGGGCGAACTGCTGGAGTGGAGGGCTCTGTCTGGGTGTTCTTCCTCGTTTCTGGTCCTTCACATTCCCAGGAGAATCAATGTACCCTGGAAAGACTTCCCGGGCCATAGGCATTATTCCTCCCATTTCTGATGTTGGCAACTTATTTAAAAAAAAAAAAAAAAGCCAGAGAAAGCAGAAACAAAAACACTGCTAAAAATTTCCAATTAAATAGGCCTGCAGGTTGATTTAAGCCCAGAGACTGCCTATTTTCAACAATGTCTGCTTTAAACCTTCCTTAATATGAAAACAGAAGTGCTTTCTCTCCGCTACTAAATTTACCTAACAGCCTATGTCTGTGCAATTCACTTTGAAAAATAATCATGAACTTCCTCGTGACATTTTCTCTATGATGTCCAATGCTGTTGTTTAATTATTTTGTGGCTCTGAAACTTCAGTTGCATCGAAACCCTAATCAAGCATTAACTTCGTTAGTGCAGAAACCGTGTCTTATAATTCTTGGTATTTCCTCCAGGGCCTAACATCACGAGTCCTCAACGAGTTAATGTGGATTTGGTTTTTATTTCATAAGGATGCGTAATATTCCAAAACTAGATTCTACAAGAGGACAGACATGTCAGAGCATGGGATATATAATCAGCTCATATTCATGGAGTGGTATTTACTTCTCCCTGGAAATTGCTGCAGAACTTATAAAAAAGGCACAAATGCTCATACGGGAAATCAGAAACCAATCCAGCATGCCCCTGATGTGCCACCAGAAAGAAGAGCCAGCCTCCCCGTCCCCCCGTCCTTCACAGCAGAGCGAGCTGAGGAAGAGCAGGAGCACCCCACACGGGAAAGGAACGTACCCACCTCCTTAGTTCTGACCATTCCACGGGTAGGAAAGATTATCGCCTGTTCACAGGTGGGGAACTGAGCTGTGCAGAGGTCACGCTCAAGGTCATACAGTGGCTGTTGGCACTTGGACTTTCATTCTGGTGGGTTTGGTGTGCAAGTCTGGGCTATCCCTCTTAGCTGAGCAGTTCTCCCTGACCGCCAGGAAGGCAGGTCATGATAAGCGCTCAAGATGCGAGGGCAACAGTTCATTCCTCTCTTCGCTTCGTTTCTTTTCCTTGCACCTCGCTGGCTTCAGTTCCCACATGCTTCTCTTGGCTGTGGGGACCCACACTGCCGCCTCATCTCGGGCCAGGCTTCCCTAGGGCGGAACACCAAACCCCGCATCTCATCTCGAGCTTTTCTGTGTTGTGTTTGTGTTCAGGATTAGTTCCTTGTCCAGTTGCTATTTTCTGGTAAGTCAGTCTCTGTTCACACATTAGTGGCCACTGCTGGATGGATTAATGCTATTCTAGACAATATTTTAGAAGATAACAGATATTTTGAAGAATTCTGGATGTGGCTGGGAAGGAAAGATTCTCTATTAGGAGTTCCTTGTGTCCATCTCAGGTCCTGTGATAGACTTACCAAAAAGGGGAAGCACTTTCTGTGTTAGATGCTCCTATTTCATTTAGTCTTTACCAAGTAAGTCTTTGGTTTTGAAACAAAACCAAAAGATTTCATTATTTAGATTTGGTTGCATAAGTCCCGCAGTAGTTTAATTGGCTATGTATTATCACGTAGGATCTCTGCAAACATTTATCTTTGTAACAGGTACTATGTGATTCCGTATTGTTAAACTGAGAAGTTCATTTAATTAAGCCGATTAATTACCTGTGAAACATCAAGTAGGCCCAACACTGAGCACATTGTGGAAGCATCTACCTGCCCTGTTCTGCGGGAATTATCTCTAAAATAATTGTCTGGGAAAGATCTTAGAAAGTAGTATTTTTGAAAGTGTAGTTTTACATCAGAATGACAGAAGTGTTTCCTTAAAATGCTGGTTCCCAAACGCAATGAATCAGCATCTGTATTTTTTTAAAATTTTTTAATGTTACCTTAGATTGGTGAGGAGCTATTTTGCGAAATCTTCTAATCAAAGCAAATCACTTCCTGGAAAAAAATCTATGTTTTTAGTTCGTTCTACTACTTGCAAATGCATTTGCAGACAAAAATATTTTACTCTAGAAAACGATGTAGCAACAGAAACAAGTCACTGGGTAACTGCGTCACCAGAGTGAGAGAATCCACACAGTTTTCTAATGTGTATTCAATACAAGTATGCTACACTCTTTTAACTAGTTCAAACTATGATAAATGTGATCCTCTATCTTTATTCATTATCTTCCAACATTGCCCAAGGAATAACCGAGATTCTGTAGAAAAAACAAAAACGTGCGTTGGTCTCAATGGTCAAGAGCCAGCTGTATGATCACTTAAAAACCCTAGTTCAGGGCTGTCTTACAGACTCAAGTTGTTTTCCTTCCCTTTTTATGCTTTTCTATGTTTTTACCTTACCTGTTTTTTATTTCTGTGGGAGGTTGTCCTTTCAGGACATGCAGCTGTATCTAAGTGACCCTTCTGAGTGAATTCCAGGCTCAGGAAACCGTGGTGATTCAGCTTGTCTCCTCACGCTGGGGAATGGCTGGTCCACGAGCCAGGCAGGGTTTGGTCCGGGCTCTGGATCTGAAGAACTGTGTTGTGTTGCTGATGTAATTCCATCCCGCATTGCCCCGAGATTGCTGTCTGTCAAATGAGGAGGCTGCAATGGCTTTCTTTTTTAATTGTATTTATTGGGGTGACATGGGTTAATAAAACTATACAGGATTCGGGATACAATTCTAGAATACATGACCCGTACATTGTATTGTGTGTTCACCGCTCCCAGAGGGGCCATGGCTGACTCCTGATGCCCCTTCTGGCTGTCCCATTGGGCAAGGAGTGGGTGTTTGTCTTTGCAGGTGTTTCTCCTGTTAGATGTTAATATTCTAAGGATTTCTTTTTCTGCTTTCACTGTGAAACAGTATGCATATTTCTCCTAAAAGGAGACACAGAAACAAAACATAAAATGGGTCATTTCCATTTAAATTACTTAAGTAAGATGTAAATGACTCACTTCTCTAGTGAGTCAGCATTTCCACTTGGAGTCTAGTGCATTCTTAAGCACTTCAGGAAATAACTTGAGAGGTGGGTGGGCCAAACTTAGCAAAACCAGGTAGTTATAAAAGAAAGAAAGAAAGAATCAGCAATCCCTTTAATGTGTTTGTGTTTGAATTAGTGTTCCTTATTGAAATGTGCTGAGTCAGCATTTCAGAGCAAATCAGCCAGAAATTAAAAATTGGCCTGGTCTTTATTCTCTGCTGATCTCTTCCTGCCTCCAGGTTTGTTCTCCGGAAGAGTGAAGTCATTATTTTTGAATATGCACATCTATTATCGAAATAAAGTGAACATGCACTCCCAAAATACATATTTATACAGTTACTTATTATATATCCATATATGCACATAGGAAAAATATACAATTAGAATTGCATCATTAGAGAGAACAGATGGAAGCTTTTGATAATTTTCAATTTGGGGGCTGATATAGGACCACCTATAATTAGATCCGTGTTATTTTGATTTGCAACATGGCAAAGAGTCATATTAAGAAGAGACATGTTAACTCTGCCATTTTATTTCTTTATCTGCTTGAAATTGCATGATTGCCTTTGCCTTCCATCTGGGTTTCTTTGCAGAGATATTTTTAAAGCTCTCTGGCCACGTTTAGATGTAATTCAGTTGCAAACCTTCTCAATATGGTCTGTATATCTACCTAATTATGCGTAGACAGTCTGTAAGTCATAGCAATGATGATGGAGGCTAAGGAACTAGTGGCAATGGCAATGGGGAAGCCCCCCTCCATATTCTGAGTAGAGTGTCTATGTGACACGGGACTCTGACATAAGGACCGAGGATGGTAACTCTGGTCCATTCAACAGGAAGTCTTAATAAAGCTTAATTTCCTTTTCAATTTCACGAATAGATGAAATGGGAGTTCAACATTGTCTTCAAAAATCTCTGCTCTTGCAGCAAGACGAGCAGTGTAGCAAATGGGAGGTGACTTTTCCGAGTCATAATCAGTGGCTAGGTTCTGACTATTATACAGGACATAAAGCATGGCTCTCTTCCATTCCCTCACACTCCCACTAATCAGGTGGGCGCCTTCTCTGTAATGAGAAAGATCACCTGAATTTGTGTGGGGAGAGCAGAGAGGATGGCCGTGTCTCAGGACCGGCGTTCCCTTATCACACACAGCTCCATGAGCATGCATCTGGGGCTTCCCCTTCCTAAATGGTGTGTGGACTTCTCAACCAGGAATCAACATCCATGGAGACAAAATACTGCGATGTCTGTCCTTATTGAAGGCTTTAAAGTTCATTCAAATACAGATTGCCTCCCCCCTTTTTTTATGAGAACTCCAAATTCCTTTCCACAGGGGGGAAAATGAAGTACCATGGAAACAGAATAAGGCAGAAAGCTTTTAAGTCACAACTAATATAGTTGCCCAATTGCCTCTTTTGACCGTTGGGAGCCTTGCTGATTTCCTTCTGTCTTTTTCGAGTCTCGGTTATTCCCTGGGGCGTGTTGTGATGAGATATGTAACGCTAGGCTCTGCACACTGATGGTGCTTTTTCCCCGAGTAAACACATACAGTTCGCCCACACGGGTGTGTGTGTGTGTAGATTCTCTTGGTGATCTCATGGCTGATTTTTAGTGCTGTACTTAACTTCATCTAGTGTGAAGCACTCTGTCTTCAAATGCATTTGGTCCATGCTGGTAGCGGAGCTAACTGAAAAGAGGGCATTTTTCCAGGCGATGATTTGCTTTGATCATGAGAGAACATTTCCTGGGATTGCTGTGAGATAGCTTGAAAAGAAAAAATGTGTTTGTCGCAAGCACAGTTTTGATGTCCGCCATCAGCTACACACTGCGTGGATGACTACTGTATACTTAAGACTTGGCCAAGGTACAAAAACTCAGGAGAGAAGTTGATCTAATTTTTAGAACCTGGAAATCCTTGCGACTGAAAAATACCCAGGAGAACTGGAAGGGTTTGGCATTTCATAACTACTCCACGTGAAAATTCAATCCTCGCAAGCCACTGACCGCCCAGTACAGTCACTGTTAGAACAGGAAGGAGTGCAGGAAAAATCTTCCAGGACAAAGCACTCTGTGGCCCTATCTGCAAGGAAGCTCGGAAGGGAAGTTACAAACCTCATGCTTCTAATTGGACTCCTTTAGTTAAAATTGATTTTTTTTTTCACACTCAAATTATGTAAGCATTGCATTCTCCTTGTACAAAAATGACATTAAAAAGCAAAGATTTCTCACCCTTCCCACGGACCATCTGCTTCCCCAAATCCTGTCCCTAGACTCTCCGGAAGGATGTGTTATTAACTGTTATTATGAATTTCTCCCACGTGCTTCTAGGCATTTCTGAGTCACATAAAAGTGCATGTGAAGACACAGATACAAGCATGTACACATATGTGCACACAAACACACAGGCACGAGCTGTTGCTCCCCGACTCATGCCTCATTTGACAGTGGGCTCAGGGGCTCCTGGAAGAGAAACTCGATGTGAATCAACACAGATGCTGTCCAGGGCACTACCCACAGGGGGGAACATCTCACGCACCATGTAGAAGCGGTTACACAGTCATGAATTTCCACGTTCATTTAATTTCCCCTGAGTCATGTGTGCCTCTGGCCGTGGTGTCTTCCAGATTCCCAATGGTTCATGCAGCTGTCGTCCCATCCTTCTAGATTAGTGATGTTTAGCATCGTGATGTCAAATCACTTCCCTTACTCATCAGTTCCTGGATGAGACCTTCCCCTTTGTGCATCCCCAGACTTGCATTTTCTGAGCTTGGTGGCAGGTCTCGCACCGTTACTAAGGAACCTTCAGTAACTGTTACGGATTTCATTTGTTTGCTAGCGCATAGGAAAAGGGCAGAATGATAGGTCACCGCACAGGAAATAAGGGAAGATGTAGACGTCACTCAACACGTAGCCATAGACGCCATTGACTCCATTTGGCCCATGGAGTGTTCACTGGTTGGAAGTACATAGTGCAGTCTGCTAAAAGGTGCTGTCGCTGGCCGAGGGTGTACACAGTACAAGTGGTGGGACAAATACATCAAGATGCTATTCCGGTTACCCATTGCCTGTTATCTATATATTGTGTGACAATCACCACCAATCTGCATGGCATCAAAGAGCCCGTTGATAACGCCCAAGATAATTTACTTAAGACTGAGCACCTATTTACTATGGTTAGAGGAACATGAGCAGAAATTTGGCATCAAAAGAGAATATACTCTTGCTATTCATAACCCATGAAGCATCTTCAATTAAATTGGGGGTGGTTCTCCCAAATTGTTTTATTGGTTGATAATTCATGGATTTGTTCACAGAGATATCCATGCAAAAAATCATTCCAATCAAGAAAGGAAATTATCTGGATTAGGTGGACTCCCTAAAATTTCCATTTTTATTTCCTTCCTGTGTCATGGGAAAAAATACAGTTGTCTTTCAAGGTCTAAATCACAAAAGTAGCAATGATAGAACTGACCTTTGAAAGAGACCACTCTTTATATGTGAATATAGCTGTGAAACCGAACATCTCCATGGGTGTTATGAGACGCTTTATTGTACTAGGTTCACAGGGTTCTGGAAGTCTCCTAATAATGCATCATCCGCCATGTCTGTGGCCAGAAACGTCATGTTAGAATTAAAACCAGTCGGTGTTTCAATTTCCTGGGCTACACTATGTTTATTGCCAACGAGGTAAGTAAAATACCTGAAATGGAAGAAATGTAATTTTTGAAATGATCAGCTTTAAATTATTACCATGAAAACTATTTCTCAATATAAGCTATTTCAACTCTTCCACAATATTACTGAAGAATATTAATATTTTACTGAGTATCTTACTAGGGCCTCCTAAAATCTCAACTGTTTATGCAAATTACCTTCTGCACTACATTTTCCTATCTATATATCTTCAAATGTAGCCATTTGCTTAACTTATCTCTAATACAATTGTGCATTTTATATAATTAAAAAAAGTAAGTTACCATAAATTCACTTGAACTTTAAATCAATTGACCAATTGGGGGGGGGGCTCTCCATTTATTTATTTTTTATTTTTTTGGTTGACTCTATTCCAATATGGTAAGCAGATGGTTCTTTCAGCTTTATTAATATGTATGGCCTTCTCTGGGTAAATTTCGTCTTCTCAAATTTATGGCGATCGCTGGCATTAGGAATGAAATAAATAGGTCTGCTTAGCTCTGCAGAAAAGAAAATAAAGTGTAATTTCATCAACTTTCTCTTCAGTTGTCAGCTCTAAGTGCAACTCTCCTGTTACAAGGTTAGTGACCGGCTGACATCAAATCATCAGCTCGGGCCAGAGATGAAATACGTTGAGTTATGTTATTGCAATATCCTCGTACATTATCTCCACGTAGAATGAAACAAAGTGATCAGATTTCCATTTTACTTACTTTTTTTTCTGCCAGAACCGACGGGATTATTTTGCACTGGCCGGAGGGAATTTGGCAATGTGCTATGCTCCTCCGGCCTGCTTTCACACAATAGCTCTTCGACTGAAGTGCTGTCTGAGAGTATTTATTAAAAGCTATTCCCCTCTGGCGCTTGGAAATGGAAGACAACAGGAGGGTGTTGTTTTGTTCCCTGGGAAGGGTTCACATGTTGTGAGTTGATGGAAATTTTTAGGGTGTCACACTCTTAAAGAAATATCTAGGCTTTCCCTTGGGGAGAAGAGAAGCAGGGATTTTCAAAAACTCTTAAGAAGCATAAAGGAACAATTCCCAAGCACCTCGAGCCAGGATGGAGATGGTGTCAGTGCCCAGTCTGGACCAGCCCTTGAACACTGATTCTCTCCACCCAAAGGCTCTGTCCATTTCATGGGCCCATCATCATTTTTCATCCCTGCCCCTCGGCATCTAAGGCTATCATGATTATTGAATGTGTATTTTCAGTCTCTGCCCACTGGCTTCTAAAATCTGAAATTAGTCTTGTGAGCAGACACAAAGCGCCCAGAGTGCCACAGCAGGCCTAGACCACCCACGTGCCTAGACCACCCACGTGCCTTGCCTACCCAGTCGTACTTCTTCCCCCGCCTGATTGGTCTTTGGCTTCGGTTTCTCTGGCTAGTTCTCTGAGTCCTGGCCAAGCCCTTCTTACGGGAAAATGCACTCGGCGGCTCTCTGTCCCCTGATCGAGGAAGGTGCTCTTGCAACGCGCTCAGCATCAGCCCATGCGCCCTGTGGATTTCGGCTGCAACGCTTGGAGCGCAGTGCCTGCGGGAACCAAGTACGAGTCTACCCAGCACCGAGATCATGAACATCGGACCCAGAGTCAACTTCAGCAGCGACCCCTGTCCCTGTGCCGGTGGCTATTGGCTCCACCGCCTACTCTTTCTGTCCTATTTCCTTGCTCTTCAAAACCAGCTGGCATTTCTTCAAATGCCTGGTAGGGGAGTCCTCCCCGTGACAAGCTCAGTGAGTTCTTGATAAGGAGTTCATGCTCGGGATGTATCCATTTTGCGGAGGGTGAGCACACTCGAGGTACCAGCAGTTTCGTTAGTCACTGAATGATCAGTTAAAACCCTGTCATTTATAAAAAGCTCTCATCTGTCATGTTTTTATGCTAATAATTATTGATTGAGGTCCCCGAGTTCTTCTTCTTCCCCCTCCTCTTTTCTTCTGTCCAAAATTTCCCCTTTTGTCAAAAAGGAAGACTTTACGCAAGGCTCTTGCCACAGGAGAGAGAGAGCAGAACGCAGTGTGAACTTACTTCCACCCAAACAAAGGGTGTGAGGTTTTTAAAACACGAAGGTCAGGGGAAGACCATAAGTTATCTGTGTTTGTTCACTGGCTTTACCCAAAGAAAAAGTAAACTTTCTCCTATCGTGACAACGGGGGTAGTTTGAAAACTTGAAGCCAGAGGCCAACTGAATTTAAGGCCCTTCCTTCCCAGGGAATCAGAGTGGTTGCTATGGCGCCCGAGGCTTACTGTCAGAGATGGCTTCCTGGTCCTAGAGAAAGACATTTCCCGGCTTAAAGCTGTCAAGAGGCTTTTGAAAGGATTTACATTCATCTAGAAGGGGCAGAGAAATCATTTCCAGTTAATGAGTTTGCTAAGGTAAATGCTCTCAGGAAAGGGAAGAGACATTAAGGCAGTCTTGGTCACCCTTCCCCTCCCTCCTTCCTCTTTCTCCCCTCCTTTCCTTTTCCTTCTTTCCTCCTCCTCCTCCTCCTCCTCCTCTTCCTCCTCCTCCTCCTTCCTCTTCTTCCTCCTCCTCCTCCTCCTTCTTCTTCTTCTTCCTCCTCCTCCTCCTCCTCCTCCTCCTCCTTCTTCTTCCTCCTCCTCCTCCTTCTTCCTCTTCTTCCTCCTCCTCCTCCTCCTTCTTCTTCTTCCTCCTCCTCCTCTTCCTCCTTCTTCTTTCTCTTCCTCCTCCTCCTCCTCTTCCTTCTTCTTCCTCTTCTTCTTCCTCCTCCTCCTCCTCCTTCTTCTTCTTCCTCTTCTTCCTCTTCCTCCTCCTCCTCCTCCCCCTCCCCCTCCCCCTCCCTCCTCCTCCTCCTCCTCATCCTTCTTCTTTTCCTGACCTTAGCCCTTGTCTGTTACCTCCTTTTTCTTCCAAGTGGCATTTACTTAACATTTTATGCTCGATTCGTTTATTTTTCTCTTTTTCTATCACCACATTGTGATTTTCCAATGTTATGGACTACTTTAACAGTGTCAAAGATGTGTTAAAAATTATGTTACATCACCTCAGCCTGATTGTTCCTCACCATAAATTATTTTTGTGTCATGTTTTTAAGAAAATGGCTATGCCTTGCCATGGGCAAACAATCGTAGATGTGGTTATATCACAATCCTATCTTTCCAGAGTCAATCGCCCAGGCATGTGGATTGGGTATGAGACCCTCAGAGTACAATCTCACCTAGGGACCCATGTCCCTGGAGCAAAACAACCTTTGTTGTTGTTAGATAAAGTCATTTAACATCCCTAAACACTCACGTGTTCACTTTCTGGCTTCTTCACTTGTCTGCCCATCAGACAGGTGATCTGCTGATGACAGGTGAGCACCCTCTGCTCCTTGTCTGTTCCTTCTGCCTTCTCCTGCAATGTGGCTTTGATCCCAGAGGTCTCTGTTTCCTGTTCTTTTCAAATCTCTCCTGTCCCTAACGGAGCTTTGCACGTCCTGGTTGTCTTGTGGGTCTGCAGCGGTGGTGGCTCCTGTCTTCACACGGTCCCCTTGTGCTTACTCACCTCCCTAGAGCTAAGGGTCCTGTCAACTCATGCCCAGTGGAGCCTTGTAAATTAGACTCACTTTGTCTATTTTTTTAAAATTTCTTTTTATTTATTCATTTTAGAGAGGAGACACACACACACAAAGAGAGAGAGAGAGAGAGAGAGAGAGAGAGAGAAAGAGAGAGGGAGAAAGAGAGAAAGGGAGGAGGAGCTAGAAGCATCAACTCCCATATGTGCCTTGACCAGACCAGTGCAGGGTTTTGAACTGGCGACCTCAGTGTTTCCAGGTTGACGCTTTATCCACTGCGCCACCACAGGTCAGGCCTCACTTTATCTCTTGAGGCTATCTTTTTAATCTTTATTTTGTAGAGTATAAGTTCAGGGTTTTGGTGTGGGTTTTTTTGCCTAGTTATGTAAAAATCTTTCTATTGCTTATTATTCAGTGTGAAACTCCCTGCCTTCCTCCAAGCTCTCCAACTGTGAACTCTGTCATCTGAGCCACATATTGGCAAGTTCACTACCTTTTTACATGCTTTTAAAGTATCTATACCATCACCTATTAATGTTATCCTTGGTCCTCAATCTTCAGAGACATTGTTTTCTCGGTGTTAATACCATGTTCCATGAATAGACTCTAAGTATACTATTCCTGGTATGCATTTACTATGTCATATGACCATGCTATGCTTTATTTTTTTTTATTTATTTTATTACAGAAACAGAGAGTCAGAGAGAGGGACAGATAGGGACATACAGACAGGAACGGAGAGAGGTGAGAAATATCAATCATTAGTTTTTCATCTTTGACACCTTAGTTGTTCATTGATTGCTTTCTCACATGTGCCTTGACCGCGGGCCTTCAGCAGACCGAGCAACCCCTTGCTCGAGGCAGCGACCTTGGACTCAAGCTGGCGAGCTTTTGCTCAAGCCAGATGGGCCCGTGCTCAAGCTGGCGACCTCGGGGTCTCAACCCTGGGCCCCTCCACATCCCAGTCCTCGCTCTATCCACTGCGCCATCACCTGGTCAGGCCATGCTATGCTTTAAATACTGAATATTAAATAATAGAAGATAAGGAAGATCTCATTGAAGCTCTGCCTAATTAGTGACCTAGTTTTATGAATGGCCTGGCGAAGGCCATGTGCCAGGCACTGTTCTCAGCAGGGGGAATGGGAATACAGGGCTGAATCGGTTCTTGCTTTGTGGCTCTCTATGTACCTACTGGCGTGAAGTAGACCATGCATGTTGTAGCTTATTCTTTCTGGCAACATTTGGCGTGTGACTCACTTTTTAGACCTTGCCAAAATCTGAAGTAATGATAAAAAATATGAGATAGTTGGAGCTGATAATGAAATAGAGACTAGAATTTTATGAAGTCCTCATGTGCAACTCATCCCTTAAAGGATATTATTTTCTAGAGCTCAGTTGCATTCTCTGGCCACTAAAGATGTTTTATTTTGAATGAATGACTGCATACATAACTAGTTATTAAATTAATTCACATAAGAAATACTTGATGCATTTAATTAAAGAGGTGAAGACTGAAGGAATTAATTTTACTTTTTAAGAGGAACGTCTTATAAGACAATGTTAATTCTGTGTGAGGTTAGCAGCCAGTTGCCCAATACTGTAGCAAATTTGTAACTCCTGCCATATCAGCACCTTCCACTTTGCCTTGGATGTTTTTACTTCTCTTTTGAACTGTGTTCCTCCTTCTGGTGTTTCACCTCAGGTCTGTTGTTATATTTTTTCCTTCATTTTTCTTTTTGTATTTATCTGAAGTGAAAAGCAGGGAGGCAGAGGGACAAACTCCCTCATGCGCCTGACTGGGATCCACCTGGCATGCCCACCAGGGGGCGATGCTCTGCCCATCTGGGCCTTGGCTCCCTTGCAACCAGAGCCATTCTAGCACCTGAGGCGGAGGCCATGGAGCCATCCTCAGTGCCCAGGCCAACTTTGCTCCAGTGGAGTCTTGGCTGCAGGAGGGGAAGAGAGAGACAGAAAGAAAGGAGATAGGGAAAGATGGAGAAGCAGATGGGCGCTTCTCCTGTGTGCCCTGGCCAGGAATTGAACCAAGGACTTCCACATGCTGGGCCAACGCTTTACCAGTGAGCCAACCAGCCAGGGCCCTTCATTTTTATTTCTAAGGCTCAATTCCTGTGTTTCCTTCTGCTGTAGAGAATCATGATAAGCTGTCAGTAGAATATTTTTCTGGCTTATTAATATGTATGATGCCTCTTATTACTTTTCCGACTAGTTGTTCCTTGAAATGCACTTTTGTGGCTGCCTCCTGGCAGGCCCGCAGAGGGGCAGCATGGATACCCAGGAATTAGACAAAGAATGAGCGAATGGGGGAAAAAAACAGCGAGAAAAATATTGACTGTGCTTTTTCATAATCGAGTCCCATCCCTCTGCGGTATTCAAGTTATCTGAAATTGTGTTAAACTGCAAAAGAAAAGGCTTACAGAGAGTATCCTAAATTAGCAGGGACACCATGAAGAGAAACGGATTGTCATCACACTCGAAACACGGCGTTGTTACTTGACGGAGGGTGTTAAGGAGGCGAGCAGTGGCCCCGGTCCCTTCAAGAAAGAGAACAGGGGGAGACAGTCGCGCAAGACTGGGCTGGTGGGGGGACGCCGTGGAGGCCAAAGTCACTCATCAGCTGATGCAGGACACGACACGCGTGCTTCTGTATTCTTGAAAATACTTAGTCTTAAACATTAGACGATGAAGAAGAAAATGTGGGGAGGCCGTCCATCTACGACGACGTTACTGAGAAAATCATCCTGACGACCCCCTGAAGACATCTGTGTGGGTAAAGCAAGGGATAGACTAACTGCTTCCGGGGAAACTTTGCCGCGATACTTGTGTGGGACTTAATTCCTGTCTCCATTTTAAGGAACAGGGATGAAAACTTAGGTTTAATTTGATTTGTAGTTAAACTAAATTGTCTCATATTTTCGGACAAAGAAGAAATGTGTGAGGGATGTTACGTAGATGTTTGTGTTTTCTCTCAACATCTTCCTCTTCTATCCATCCGTGCAATTATTTGTTGAGTGTCTACTATGTGCCAGACATGGTCAAAACCCTAGGAAACCTCAAGGATTTATTCCATAATGAATTGCGATATCCCAAGAAGCAAAGTATTAGGTAGTCATGCTAGAGGTGAGTGATTTAAAGGAAACCTGGTCTGAATGTTTGGTGAAGGAGAGGAGATTAGTGTCCCTCCTTTCATCACATGCTGTCTTGGCGGTTAATCAGCCTCAGAGTTCCGGTATGCTCTGTTTTCAGATTAAGCTGTAGACTCCTTAGGAAGAGGAGCCACGTTTTACTTTGTAAATCCAATGCGTAGCACACTCCCTGGGACACACGAGAGGTCAACAACAACGGTGAAGTAAACAAGTCTAGCGCAGGGTGCCTGGCTGGTTAGGGACCGAGTTGCCATTGAGTGCTCGTGGACTACAGAGCAGTGGTTGACTTGCTGTTTGTCCAGGTCCATCAGTGGGACTCTGGTCCTAATTCTCGGTGACACTGCACTCTAACCCATGAATAGGGCAAAAGCATTTCAGTTTTAAAGAGAAAAGAGATAAAAATGGTAAGAATGATCTTGATGATTAAATCTGAGGCTTGATCGTATATCCTTAAATTGGCGTGGGCGAGAGTATATTAAAGTTGAAAGGAGTTAGATTGAAGAGTTTAAATATAAACATACCACATTAGCCTGAAGAATGAGAGGTTGTAAAACACTGACGATAAATGTGTTTTTTGAAGGGTCTGAGTATTCTCCAGATTCTACAACTCCTCATCAAAGTATTTTCTCCTCATTTTAATTCATGGGGTAATGTAAACTGGCTTTAAAAATAACAAGAATATGATGTTGCAGAGGATAACACGTTGTTCTACTGTTCGCTCCTCTTCAGCGGTATTTTTTTCTGCTGAAAGGGATGAGTCACCATAAGGTGCTTTTCAATCTCGATGGATTTACAGAATGTGTGGCTTTAATGGTCTTGCAGCTTTTCATGTATCAGCCAAGGAGCCTGATGCAGATTGGCCTCCACTCTTCCCATAGTGAATGGGAAGATTGAAACTTGTCTCATATTAATATAAATTCAATGACTTCTGCCCTTGCCTGAAGTGACGGTGTCGATGTCCCAGGCTTACACGGGTCAGGACTGTCAGCTAATTAGCACGCGGGACCGTTTTCCAGGTCTCACTGCTAATTCTCCATTCTGGACTGCATCCACTGTTAGCATCCTGTCAATCACTGCAGGGCCCTCCCTGAGCCACCTTTCCCGAAACCTGCTGATAAGCATAGCTTCCTTGAGAATCAACAGCAGGGGGTCAAAAAGCCACTTTTGGATACATCAACATTGAAAATAAATCTGATAATGGTACTAAAGCTTTCTATCAATTGCCACTGAACAGATACCATCTTCCTTAGAGCTGAAAAATTGTCAGAGAAGCCTTCTTGGTGCTATTTCTTGTTTAGAGATATGTGCAGAATTAGGAATTATGTATTTCAAGCAATTTCTCCCACCTCCCGGGAATATATGGACCTTATTTATGACCCTTCCCTCTGGGGCTGGACACTTCCTCACTGCTCCTGGTGGAAAGGCCGGGTGCCCAAAGGCAAGATCTCTCTCTCATTACCTCTCTGCAACCTTCCTCTGTTGATCTATCCTGCAAACTCTGTACACTTTTCCCATAGACCCTGCCATGTTCAAAATTCCTTCTTTATTACTTATTTTATTTTTCCATTGATTTGAGAGGGAGAGAGAGGAGAAGGAAGAGATAGAAGCATCAACTCATTCTTCCACTTAGCTGTTCCATTTACCCTGTTTCCCCGAAAATAAGACCTAGTGCAATTTTTTTTCAAGCTTAGAAATATAAGGCCTCCCCTGAAAATAAGACCTAGCACGTCTTTAGGAGCAAAAATTAATATATAAGACACTGTCTTATTTTCGGAGAAATAGGGTAGATTGTTGTCCATGGAACTAGAGTCACAAGAAATTCTTGATGGAATTCAGAGTTTGGTTGGTTATGCTGATGCTTGTGATGACATGACTACAGTATATTAATAAATGTTGATTTTTTGTTCAACAATAAATGTAAATTCTTGTTCATGGAAAAATTAAACATCACCTGAAAATAAGACCTAGCACGTCTTTAGGGGCAAAAACGAATATAAGACACTATTTTGCCTGACCTGTGGTGGCGCAGTGGATAAAGCATCGACCTGGGAACACTGAGGTCGACAGTTCAAAACCCTGCACTGGTCTGGTCAAGGCACATATGGGAGTTGATGCTTCCAGCTCCTCCCCCCCCCCCCCTTTCTCTCTTTCTCTCTCTCTCACTCTGTGTCTCCTCTCTAAATTGAATAAAATAAAAATTAAAAAAAAAAAGACACTATCTTATTTTCAGGGAAACCCAGTAGCTTTGTTCTCATTGGTTGCTTCTCATATGGACCCTGCGACCCTGGCGTACTGGGATGACACTCTATCCACTGAACCACCCAGCCAGAGCCTAGGATTTCTTTAATCCACTCCCTGTGGAGTAAAGCCATCCACTTTTATCTCTAATATTAGTACACTACCTTCGTGTTTTAGCAACTCTTTCCTCTAAACGCTCATTTCATTCTACCCCAGAGGACAATTCTGATCCCCATTTTCCAAATAAGCAAATTGAAATTCACAGAACTTATGCTTTCCCTAATATTCCGGAGTTTAAGAAGTGGTGCACTTGGGGCTGGAATACTGGTTTGAGTTAAATCTTACATATTTCTTAACTCAGATGGAAACCAGGTCCTGATGACATCATTCAAACTCCGGAAAAGTACTATCTAACCTAAAATTGCACAGGAATACCTCCCTTATAAGAGCCAATGTTTTTACGTGAGCTACTTTAAGTCAGGTTTTCTCCGTGCAGGGGCAGTAATTGCAAGAAACGTATTCTTTGTTGGCTTTGATTCCGTGGTTGGGGAGCATTTGCGAGTATGACTTACAAAACATCTGAATGTATGTCTCTGTGCGTGTCACAGAAGAGGAAAATGCAGAAGCACTGTCATGCATTTCATTGTCTTCTCTGCAACAGAGAAGAGCCGACCATGAAATGAGAGTTTTTCTTCTTTTGATGAGAAGGGCTGCTGCATTCATATTCATATTGAGTGCTTTGCTTTGTTTTGTTTAAAACCAGCTTAAATAGTTGACTATCAACATCATGGTTCAGGAAATGATAAAGAATCCTTCTTATTTTTTAAAATGTTTTTCTCTTCTTTCTTTTTTTTTTTTTAACACCTCCTGGTCGCTGCTGATATTAGGTCTTTCAAGAGCAACCAAGACAAGCCAACCCTGGCCTTTTTAGAGAAAAGTGTAATAGGCAGACATTATTCCCAGTGGCCCAGTTATGTGTCCCTGAGCAGCTGAAGGGAACATGAGTAAGTGTCCCAGCACAATGGTAAGATGCATAAGAAATGCCTTTTCATTCTGTTAGCTCACTCAAAGAATTTCTTACTCAACTCATTTCTTCCGAAATGCAGTATCAACTCGAAGGCCGCCTGGTAGACAACCCCAGGGTTTTGGCCACAAATTGCCCTCAGCATGAAGTCGCAATGGCTTGATTCAATCTAACTCAGAAGCAATCTAGGCTGTCTGGGTTTGATTGTGTCTGTTTTGTTTTATTTGTCTGCTTTCCGAGAGAGGGGGATTTGCATCCTACTCCATAGAGAGAAATATTTAGTTTGATAAATGTTTTACTCTCTGAAACAAGAAATGAACGTGTGTTTTTGAATTTTAAATCAATTCTGATATTTTCCCCTCGCTGGCATTAGGAGGTCAGCTTTCGAGCAGGGCTGCTGTTTTCCATGCCATCTCCGCAGCGTGCGGCCTCCCTCCTTTGGCTGCCCAGGCCATCTTCCCCAGCAGCCTGGCAAGCTGTGGGTTTCAGTTGGAACTGGTGACCTTTATTCTCACTCTTTCAAGTCTCACTGCAAAATGAGTCCGATATTCATATATTTTGTAGAAGTGAACTCACAATTGATATAGCCCTTGCACTAAAATCTTAAATCAAATTTTAAAAATGGTTTTTATTGTAAAATGGTATAAAAATAAAGGCCTGAAAGGAGCATTTTGTTTTTTAGTGATAAGAGGGGAGATAAAGAGACATACTCCCGCATGCACCCCAATTGAAATCCACCCAGCAAGCCCCCTATGGGGTGATGTTCTGCCTATCTTGGGCCATTGCTTGGCAACTGAGCTATTTTTAGAGCCTTAGGTAAAGGTTCCTTGAGCCATCTTCAGTGCCTGGGGCCAACTCACTGGAACCAATTAAGCCATGGCTACAGGAGGGGAATAGAGAGGGGGAACAGGGAAGGGGAGATGGAGGGGTAAGGAAGAAGATGATCATTTCTCCCATGTGCCCTGAACAGGAATTGAATCTGGGACATCCACATGCTAAGCCAATGCTCCACCACTGACCCAATAGGCAAGGGCCAATTCATTCTTCTTCACAGAACTTATCACCGAACGATATACTATATATAGATATGCCCCCCCCCCTACTCTGCATAGAATGTAAGCTTGAAGTGATCACAGGTTTTGTCTGTTTTATTCACGGCTATATCTGCATCACTTTACACATGGAGGCTGTCCCTGGATCCTTATTAAATAGATGGATCAATGTATAAATGCCTGCCCTGGTAATAGTCTATGTATATATTGTTAAATTACTTCTTGTGCAGAAGACACTGGGTGATCTTGCAGTGGTCCATGAGAAAGAGTCAAACATATTCCTTACAAACATTTAAATCACTAGTTAAAGTGGGAGTCATATTTTTCCTAAGTATGGACACATTTTGATTTTAGATGAGATAGTTAAAATATTAAGGTTATGTACTTTGATCTTTGGGCAATTTTTTTTTTAAACTTTATTTTTCTATTTTTTATTTTATTTTTTACAGGGACAGAGAGAGAGTCAGAGAGAGGGATAGATAGGAACAGACAGACAGGAACGGAGAAAGGTGAGAAACATCAATCATTAGTTTTTCGTTGCCGTTGCGACACCTTAGTTGTTCATTGATTGCTTTCTCACATGTGCCTTGACCGCGGGCCTTCAGCAGACTGAGCAACCCCTTGCTGGAGCCAGTGACCTTGGGTCCAAGCTGACGAGCTTTTGCTCAAGCCAGATGGGCCTGCGCTCAAGCTGGCGAGCTCAGGGTCTCGAACCTGGGTCTTCCGCATCCCAGTCCGACGCTCTATCCACTGCGCCACCACCTGGTCAGGCGATCTTTGGGCAATTTTTAAGGACAAGTATTTTTTAACCAAACAACTAAGTACTGAAATAAATGTTCGAGTTCACCAGGACTCAGAGTTATTTCTCTATTCACTGTTATTTAGGTCAATTAAAAGAGACTTTCAATAGCCTGTGTGCTTTAGAAGTTGCCGGGGTATGGAAATCAGCTTATTGAGTGTACGGCTAGGAGCCGCCATCGTGGCCATTCACATGCAGGTTCCCACTGGATTCAGGCAGACAGTGAAGAAATTACAGAGTCGGAGGATGGTAGGCCATTCTGTTTATTGGTGTCTCACCAAGACAGGCAAGCCACAAGAGAAGACAAGGGAAAAGCAGAAAACCTGCTTTTCCCATGGAGGGCAAGGGATCAGGGAGGCCCCTGCAATGGTGATAGCAGGAACCAAGAGAGCAAGCTCCCAGTCTGCCCCACTTTATAGTGTAGAAATCCAAAACCTTAGTTCAATCTACAAACAAGAAAGTCTCTGACACAAAGTCACCCATCTGAGGCACAATGGGATTCCTCACAAGAGTGCACCACCTCACATCAAAAAGGGTGGGAAAGGCTTAGTCTTATAACTAAGCCTTGGGCTATAACAACCGGCCTGCTTACAGCCCATCTCCCACTATGCAATAAAACTATACAAACTATAAGTGAGCAAACATATATATCATATTCACAAACTTATTTGACCAACATTGAGGTATAATTTAACTATTTTTCTAGTTCTTATTGAGAATAAAATAATGGGCATTTGAAGGCCTTTCCAATCCTAAGTGATAAGGATTACTCAAATTTCAGTTACATCAAGATCACGCCGCAAAGCCTACTGAACAATGCTGATTCTTAGCCTTATCCCCTATTGGTTCTAAAACTGGAACCCTGAAATGTGTGTTTCTCATGAACACCCCAACAGATCTGGGAGGGTTCTAGGAGGGACTTTGATAAGTCCTGGGTTGGAGGTGGGAAGGAGACCTCATCTGGACATGACAAAAGTCAGTAAGAAGTACTTTCCAGTGAGACTTCAGACACCTACGGTGTTGGGCAGATAAAATATATTATGCTCACTTTGTTAAAGATGGCGCTGCCCACATGGAAGTTCGTTGGTATTAATGTGTGTTCTGGAACAGGCTGTGGGCAGGCCGGGTCAGTATGGCCTAAGGCTTAGTTTAAGAGTAAGCTCTTCTCCACACCCTTGACTGATTGGATGATTAGGGTGGTGATGTAGGGAGGAATCCCATTATGCCTCAGATGGGTGGCTTTGTATCAGAGACTTTCTTGTATGTATAATTGGATTAAAGGTTTGGATTATCTATGCTATAAAGTGGGCGGACCGGTAGCTAGATCTCTCTCTTGGTTCCTGGGTTCCTGAGATTATTATTAGAGAGGAGAGCAGATTAAGGCCATGTGGAGGAGAAGCAGCTGAGATGGCAGAGTGCTGAGGAAGAAGCCAGTTTGTTAAGAGTTTGTGCAGGAGGAGATGGGGAAGAGAGGTAAATAAGTCTGGTGAGCTAGAAACCTTTGATTCTAGGAAACTCAGATAAGTCAGTAGCTTTGTGAGCACTGAATGTGTGGGTTTTGGAGCCCAGTGTGTGTTTTTGCTTGCCCGCCAGGTGCAAGCTAGAATTAAAGCTGATGGCTCACCAGTTCTTGGCTCCGGTGTTTCATTACCGACTGTTCGAATCTAATGCGAACCTGCGTGGGTCGGGCTGCTGTGATAGTAGCCTTGGCTACTGTCTTTACATACGGCATTGCGTGATTTGAGTTTCTCTAAGGTGTTAGTGAATTTATAGAGTAGTAATGTATTGTGTGTTACTATTTTTCTCTTCATTTATTTTTTTTTTTTTTTGCAAGAGAGAGAGAGACAGGCAGAGAGAGAGATAAGAAGCATCAACTTGTAATTGTGATACTTTAGTTGTTCATTGATTGCTTTTCATACATGCCTTGCCTAGGGAGCTCCAGCCGAGTCAGTGACCCCTTGTTTGAGCCAGTGACCTTGGGCTCAAACCAGTGACCATTGGATCAGGTCACTGACCCCATGTTCAAGCCAGTGACCTTGGGGTTTTGAACCAGGGACCTCAGCATCCCAGGTTGACACTCAACTCACTGTGCCAACACCGTGGCAGGCTGTATTACTGTTTTTAAATGTAAGTGTCTTCTAATAAGATAAAGCTAACTGTGCTGACAAGCAGGAATTGGCTGTGACCACATTTGGTTTTGGAAAAGAGAGATTTTTTCCCTATTTTTTATCAGGACCTGAAGTCAAGTAGACTGTGACATTCTTACAAAGTAGCTCAGACCTCTTGAGCCATGGTCAAACCTATGGCAGGGTTATATATGAAAACCTGTTTCTAGAAGGAAAAGGTTCCCTGTATTTCACAGGGTTAAAAGCAAGGACCTGTACCTACGGGTTTTTCAAACCGATTTTCTATTTCAGCATAATGTCTATGGTACTGATGTAGTGTGTGCAGGCATTTTCCGTATTGGTTTTTGAACACCTTGGCCGCTAAATCCCCTACAAAGTCAAGTCAAAGCGGGGAGTATGCTGGGAGGGATGCCAGTAACAAACTGTAGTAATCCAGGCTTGTTGTTATAAAAGCATGAATCAAAAGCTCACAATCTTGCTGAGACAGCAATCGTCTTAACCTTGTTATACTCCTGGGATGGTAATACGAGGTCTAATCAATATGGTTGATACGGCTCTCAGAGGGACGCTGGGGGTCAAAAGTGGCTGGAATTGATCATGGAGGATGTCGCTTTGTGGGATATCCAGCTGTAGAATTGTGACAACCTATTAAATCCTCTGTGAGGTACAAAAAAAAAGAAAAAAAAAACAAACAGGGTCCGCTGCCGGCAGGGACAGAGGTGGGACTGAAAGTGAAAATAAAACAAGTCTGTTATCTTAATTTTTAGCCATAGACATCAGTTCTTGAGATTACCCCTTAGGCAGCGTCCGGGGGCTGAATGGGATAGTCGACCCCTTGGAAGATGAAGCTCTCTGAGTAGCCCTGTTTCAAATGGCTAAATCTCTTCAAAGAGCTTTTGTTTCTGTAATCAAGCCTAGGATCTATTCATGGGAGAGACAAGGTATAAATGACCCCGACCATTAGTAGCATTTAAATGAATATTCAAAACAAGACGGCTCTGATCTATGGTGTCTATTTGTTTCTATTGGAGCTTTCTATCTAACAGCGTTCTTAGAAGTCAGACCCAAGACTGTTGCCAAGAACACAGAACTTTCTTTCAGAATTAGCATTAGTATTCAGTCCCAACCCCGGGCCCCCCAGGAAGGGGGCGGGGCATGACGCAGAGTTCCCACGCCTGGGCTTTGAAGTGAGGACGACCTGGACAGGAATTGCAGCCCTGTGATTTCCAGGGGTGAGACCTCCAGCACCTTCCATCGTCACCTGTGTGCACTGGTCGTATTGGCTACAACACGCAGGGAATGTCAGCACTGGCCTTCTAGAGTCTTTGTGAGGATTAAATGAGACTGTGTATGCAAAACATTTTCCGTAGTGCCTGTCACGTGGTATGTACCCTGTAAATATCAGCAGTGGAGAATTTGAGATTCCCGTCGAAGAAAAAAAATAAAAATGGCATCTCCCCTTCCCAGCCAGGTTCCTAGTGATTTGGGAATTCTACAAAAAGTGAAGACCCAGGCCAGGTATCGCCTGATTAATGGTTACCTGAGAAAGGCGGGGCAATGCAGCTTAGTTGGGGAGATATATCGGGACTATTCACTGCCCCAGAATTAGGTCGACTCTCCCTCCCTCCTCAGCAGCACCACCTGGGCCCCGCTTCCCCTGGAAAGAGGAAGAGCAGAACGTGCCTATCCCGATGGGAAGCCCTTTGACAGAAGTGGGCTGAGCACGCGCAGGTACCCTTTCCAAATTCACCGGAGTCATCATTCTATATGAGCAGGGCCAGAGAGACTCAGGGGTCAGGAGAGAGAAGGGATGTGTTAGATAAAAGTCTTCCTCCTGGAAACAGTGGCCGAGGAGAAGGTGTTCCCATCTAACATAAAATGTTATCATCATCATCAAATCATCCATTTGCATTCTACTTTATTCTATTACTTAATTCGATGTTACTTACCTTCTATCTTTATCTTTTCAAATCAGAGCATGTCTCTGTTAGTTTCCCATTGACACAATAAGAAATCACTCAGTGGCTGAAACAAAACAGATCTTTTCTCGCACAGTACCAGAGGCCAGAGCCCATAGTCAGTGCTGCTGGGCCAAGGTGCTGGCGTGGCTGATTACTGCTGGAGATTCTGAGGAAAAAGCTGTTTCTTTGCCTCTTTAGCTTATAGAAACCACTGCTTGTGGCCCTTGCCTTGTGTCATTCCAGCCTCTTCTTTCCATCTTCACATCTCTTACCTGTCTTTGGCCTTCTTCTCTTCCTCTTATAAGGAAGGGTCTTTGTGATTACACTGCAGCTTCTCATGTGGTCCGGCATAATTTCCCATCTCAGGATTCTCAATCACATATGCAAAGGACATTTTCCCATCTAAGGCTACAAACTCAGAGGTTTCAGAGACTGAGACATGGATATCTTTGGGGAGCCACTATTCAACTTGCAATAATGACATTGTGACTATCTGCTCTGCCTTGTATCTATTTTTCGTGTTATTGTCTACAGCTTCCTTTTTGCTCTTTCATGAACCAGGTTGTAAATTGGTCAAAGATAGATATTAGATCTTCCATGTCTTACACTTGTTCCTACTTCAATTCCAGTCAAAAGTGGCTAGAATTGATCATGGAAGATATTACTTTTAAATAAAAATCTTGAAAACGAACACAAGGGTGGAGTCTACTTATGTTTCTGAAGAAATAAAATTTTAGCTTTGACTTTTGATTCTACAAACATTCAGACTGTGTGAGAAACAATGTTCTTAGAGTGAAGCATTAGAATGTAACTTGCTTTCCAGAATTCTCACTGCAGGATTGTAGAGAGACTTTGGGACAGTTTATTAAATATTGAGATTTACCAGAAATCCGTGGGATTATTCCTGCCACACTCTCTTTCCTTAGGATAAAGAAAAGAAATATTGCAATTCTTTTGAGTGGATATGAAAACTTATACTGCACAATTGAACTTGCTCTCCCCATTAAATGTTGGAAGGAGATTATTTTACAGTGAAATGTGTTTCTGATTTTAGCTGCAAGGGTTGATAAAAAGTGTACTGTGACTTAAAGTGAACGCAGCTACAAAATAATTCTCTGGGATATATGTACGTTTCAAACTGCATGGTTATTCATCACTTTGGGAGGAATTAGGAAATTATGGAGACCAATATGTAATTTTAAGGCATACAATATACAATTTATATTAGTAGATACTTAAATGAACCATAGAATTAACTTTAAAACATATAGTTCAAATCACACTCGTAATTTTAAAAGTTAGTGATGCTATGTAATAGCCTTACATATAGTATTTTTGCTGTATAATTAAGACTAAAAAATTATCTTTGTCCTTAGTCCAGAAAACTTGCACTTGACCTTTTTATACTTGACCTGAGCTTCCTTCATATGTTTCCTCTCCCTCCTTGAGTTTTCCTCTCTAGAACACAGGACTGGAAAGGACCCTAGAAGCCATCTTGTCAATGATGTGTAATTGACCACAAAGCAAATGTTGATAAAAATTTAAAAGCAACACTTTTACAGGCTACTTTCTCTGACCATTTTAAAATGAGAGGTAATGAATTGATGGTCATCTTCCCCCTCATGCCAAATAGTAAATACTTGGAAATTAGGACCAGATTTTCTGGTTCGTCCACAGATCAGAGACCATGTGACAGCTGAAATTACAAACTACCTAGGAAACAGTAGTAAAGGATGAGGAACTAAACCCACAAATAGCAAACGCTCAGAGAGAAAATGTATAACCTTAAATTTCTTTGATAAGTGGTAACATAAGAGGAAAAGAGAGTGAAACATATTTGAAAATCCAAAGACAATTCTTTCTTGATTTCCCAGCAAAGTAAACATTACCAACATTGATGAAAAGCACAGAACTAGAATAAAACAATTGCAACCAAAGAAAGTACACCGGTGATTGAAGTGACACCATTGTTATGAAAAAGCATTGTGACCTCTTGCACATTGCTGCAGAGTCTAAGTGAGGTGGGCACTGGGGAAGATGCTCTGGTGGTTCCTCAATACTTTTTTTTTTTTTTTTTTTTTTTTTTACAGGGACAGAGAGAGAGAGTCAGAGAGAGGGATAGGTAGGGACAGACAGACAGGAACGGAGAGAGGTGAGAAGCATCAATCATTAGTTTTTTCGTTGCCATTGCGACACCATAGCTGTTCATTGATTGCTTTCTCACACGTGGCTTGACTGCAGACCTTCAGCAGACCGGGCTACCCCTTGCTGGAGCAAGCGACCTTGGGTCCAAGCTGGCCAGCTTTTGCTCAAGCCAGATGGGCCCGCGCTCAAGCTGGCAAGCTCAGGGTCGCGAACCTGGGTCTTCTGCATCTCAGTCTGATGCTCTATCCACTGCGCCACCGCCTGGTCAGGCAGTTCCTCAATACTTTTAAATAAACCATGTGACCCAACTATCTTCCTTCTAAATAATGTAAACAGAAAATCGAGAAGCTGAAATGACAGGTAGCAAGTGCTTATTTGGGATCAAAGAATGGCAATTCTGGAAGCACAGATTCCGGAAGAAACCCTAATAGTGTCTTCATTACAGGGTGAGGGCCAAGAGTTTTATGAGAAAAGAAAAAGAATGCATAAACAGGAGAAAGAAAGTCCTATCGGTGGTACTAACACTCTTGAGTTACTCTTCAGCTACACGTTTGATTACTGATTCTATCTTCAGATAAAGAGTTTATACTCAAAAGTTCTTGTGGTCAGGATGTCTACTTATGCTAATTTTGCAAGCAATTGTTTATAAGATAATGTTGGTTTGGCCCAGTACAAAAGTCTGGCCCAGTACAAAAAATCCATAGCTTCAAGGAAGAAGACATGAAGGACAATTCCTCTGAAATGTCTGTGCTGATTCCATTTTAAAATGACCCCTCTTATGTCAATTTTCATAGTATATACCCCAAAGAATTCAGAGCAGGGATTCAAACTGTATATTATAACATGGCAGCATTATTCACAAGAGCCAAAAGGTGGGAACAACTCAGATGCCCGTCCATAGCTCAGCAGATGAACCAAATGTGGTGTATACACACAATGCAATATTATCCAGCTTTAAAAAGGAATGAAGGTCTGAGGCATTCTACAACAAGGGTGAACCTGGAAAACATTATGCTAAGTTAAACAAACCAAACATAGAAGATAAATATTGTGATTCCACCTATATGAAGTACCCAGAATAGGCAAATTCATAAAGACAGAAAGTAGGAGAGAGGTTACCAGGGGATGGAGTAGCGGTCGCACGTGGAGTTCTTAAGAGTTTAATGGGCACAGGGACTCTGTTTGAGATGATGACAAATTTCTGGAAATGGGTAGTGGTGATGATTACAGAACTATGTCAAAGGACTTAGTTCCACTGAGTTATATATACACTTGAAATGGTTAAAATATGATACTTATATTTTTCTACATAAAAATGAGACATGACCAGGTATTTTTCTTAGTTCTAACAAACCTCAAAAGAACCAATATTTTACATGCTACTTAATGAATTTTCATAGTAGAAAAAGATTTAAAACAATTTTCAAGTCAATTTTGAGGCCAGCACAACTTTAATATCCAAATTTGGTAAAGGTATTTCAAAATTGAAAACTGTAAACCAATTTCACATATCAATATAAAGTTTTTTTGCAAATAAAATCTGGCAGTGTAGCAAAAACTTGTTAAGACCAACTAGACTTTATCCAGAAATGTAAAGGAGGCTCAATATCAGAAAATCTGATTGTAATTTGTTTACTTAACAAACTAAGGGAGAAAAATCCTTACAAAATTTTAAACATTTTTTAGATGTTTTTATTTATTTGCTTTTAGAGAGAGGGAGAGAAAGAGAGAGAGAAGGGGGGGGAAGCAGTACGGATAAACTTCCATATGTGCCCTGACCAGGTAGACCTAGGCATTCAAACCAGCAACCTTAGCGTTCCAGGTCAATGCTTTATCCATTGCGCCACCAAAGGTCAGGCTAAAAAAGATCCTTATAATTTCAAGAGAATCTGAAAGTATACTAGAAAGAGTTTCAAAGAATACCTTAAGTAAAATATGAATAGAGAAAATTTCTTCAAAATCTTGAAGTCATTTCGACACAGGGAAAACCAGATAGAAGGTGACAGAGGACAATTTGACCTTGGGTGACGGGTATGCAACACAATTGAATGATAAGATAACCTGGAGATGTTTTCATTATACATATGTACCCTGATTTATTGGTGTCACCCCATTAAAATTAATAATAATAAAATATACTGGAAAAGACTAAATCATCTCTTTTATGGATGAATATGATTCTATATTTAAAAATTTTACAAATTCTAGGGGAAAATGGTAGAAATAAAATCATTTTGTGGAGAAATAAATAGAAGATAAACTATCATAAATGAATAGATTTTCCTTTCTTTAATAAGACCTTAAAATAAAAATAGGAGAAATCCATTAAAATAATTATACAAGCATAAAATCATTAAAAGTACAGTTACCAAGAATGGCATTTAATTGTTACAAAGAAAACTATAAAATCTCTTTGAATTATACATTTAAAAAATATTTTAAAAACTAGAAAAGACATTCTTGGGTGGAAAGGTATAATAAAAATGTCAGTTCTGTTTAAATTAAGATAAGATTTCAATGGAATTTTAATTAGACTCCAGGGGGTTTTATCTTGGGAAGGATTCTGTGGGATGATATTAAATATGAAATAATAAATGCCTGAGACTGCCCATGAAAAGGATAAAGGCAAGAAGACCTAGGATAGAGGACCCCACACCTCAGTGTTAGAAATGCAGTAGTCATTGTCATAAAGCTCAATGTGGCATTGACACTAGGAAACTCAATTAAAAAAGAAACTAAAAATTTAGTTAAAGGATCCCAGTGCCTGTGAGAGTTTAATAATAGATTACGGATGAATTCAGTGAGTAAAGGATAAATGATCAGCTTAATTGATAAAGGAGCAAAGAATAAAAACAAACGTTTCATAGAAAAAATCCAAATGGCCAATGGACATTGGAGAAGATGCCCAAAATCACTGGTAGTCCGAGAAATGCAAATCAAATTAGCATTAGTGTTATTTACACCCACTGGGCAAAATGTGAAGGAGTCATAGCACGTATTGCTGGCTGTATGTGAGGAAGCGGTCACTCTCATGGATCTGTAGACAAATTTGATTTTGCTTGGGAAAGCAACCTGGCAGCATCTATTTAAATTAAAAAATCAATGCACTCTCTATCCACACAGTCTTACTGCTGGAAAATCATAGTAATATAAATGACTATATTGCTACACACAGAGCCAAAATCACCAGCTTATAAAATTGTATTCACAAGGATGATATCTTATAGAATTTTCCAGTTGGGCGAAAATACTGAAAGTTGGAAATATCATACATGATCCCTGTTGACATGAATATTGGTCTGTCCCCCTGTGGGCTGTTTTGCTACTGTCTCCATTAAAATAATAATAATTTTTTTAAAAAAATGAGAATGATACTTGTTGATTTAGAGCAATGTCCTCAAGGCAGTTTTGGGTGAACAAAGTAAGATCCAGGGGAGGGTGTGTAATATGATGCATGTTTTAGAATTCATTGCAAACTCCATCTCAGTGCCCATGTATGTGTATATGGACATATGTGCGTATGTGCGTGTGCTAATGCATGAGCCAAAGTAGACCACAGGAGTGTGAGCACAGCGTTGTCAACGTGGGGACCGGATTGGCTGGGAGGAGTGGTACAGCTGGAGGAGCTAGGGAGAAGTGTTCGGGAAGAGGTGACATTGGAGGGACGCAGGGAGGTGGGTAGATCATTAGCTTTTTCTCTATATGCGTTTGTATGTTTTATTTATTGCAACAAGCAAGTGCTCATCTAGAATTAATATATATATATATATATATATATATATATATATATATATATATATATATATATATGTCTTTAAAATACTGGTTACATTCTCTTCAAATCTGAAGTGAGTAGAATGGTGCCCCCACCCCAAAGTTACGTCCACTCAGAACATGTGAACGTGACCATGTTATTTGGGAAGACCATCATTGCAGAGGTCATTCATTTATAGTTCTTCAGGTGACATCGTTCTGGATTAGGGTGGACTCTCCATCCATGACACGTTTCTGTAAAAGGAGGGTAGGACACGCAGGAAGAGGGAAAGCCATGTGAAGGCTGAGGCACAGGTGGACGAACAGAGAGCCTCAGGCCAAGGAATGCCAAGAGCCAGCAGCAGCAGAAAGAGGCAGTGATTGGGATCATCTGTAGAGCCACCGGGGAGAGGGGGACAGCCCTACAGACACCTCGACTTGGACTTTTGCCCTCTGTTACTCGAGAGAATCGATTTCTGTTGTTTAAGCCACTAAGGTTGTGGTAATTTGTTACATCGGCCCCAAGAAATCAACACAAATATTAAACTTCTATCTCACTGGGAATTTTCTGTGAATTCCAATATGTAAAAGAATTAGAGCTGTTTTGGGCTATGAGTGTGCCACCTGGAGTACTGTCCCGATGTCCTGCCCGGAACACAGCTTGGACATCCCTGCCTTGGCCAGCCCCCTCTCTGTAGCGAAGGGAGAAGGAGCTGGAAGAGTGTGCCCTGCCTTCTGACATGCTGAGCACAGGTGTACACTCGGGGGTCCCTGTGAGTCTTTCTCACAGCTGGGTGTAGCGCAGTCAGCTCTTCTCTCAACAGGACATCGAGAATGCCATGTTCTTTTCTTAACTTTTCACAAATGCATTTCACTGCCGACAGCCACTATTGTGAAGTTTTATTAACTTTTTAAACAATTCCTCTACAATTTCTTTGAAAGGCATTTTGCATAAGGCACTGGTTCCCTGACGTAGGTCCCCAGATACGCATCTCTCACTTGAAATATGGATCCCTGGTGAATCCTGAATTCTGTGTCTCCTGCGCATTGTAAGACTAAGCTAAGCTGAGAATTCCCCTCCCATCACCACATGCAGAAATCCAGGATCTGACAATGCTCGCGACGGCCGGACATGTGGCGGGGGTGGCAGGAAAGGAGGGCCCCGGTGTGCAGTCGGTGAGAGGGGACAGTGCTGAGTCACGGAAGTCGGTGAGCGAGTACAGTGCTGAGTCACGGAAGTCGGTGAGGGGACAGCGCTGAGTCATGGAAGTCAATGAGAGGGTACAGTGCTGAGTCAGGGAAGTCTGGGCTCTGTGTCTCGAGCATGCTGCAGGATTCCCGCAGAACAGGGCGGACCACTGCCCCAGTGTGGGTGCTCCCTTATTTCTACCCAAACAAGTGGGTTTCCCACCATCTCAACGCAGCATCACAAGGCAACTGAGGTGGCCAGGTTCTGATGCGCTGGGTGAGGCGTGGACAGATGGGACGGCCACCTGGGGGGACAGGGCAGCCATCTTACAAAGCTGCCGTGGGTCCTCCGCAAGGGTTGAGATGAAGATGTCCTGTGCATTAGAGGTTAGAGGGCAGAGCTACCTGGCGCTGAGGGAGTAGAATGAAAAGACCTTGGACTTGTCTCTTCTTCCATCACGTACAGATATCGTGAGAACTTTAGAAAAGTCAGTTTAAAACCATGCTGGTGACGTACTAGCCCGGGGCACACAGAAGGCAAGGAGTAAAGGGATGAAGTGAAGTCAGGACGATTAAAACAGAAATAAACACAAAAATGAATGGGTGAAGTTTTTCCTATTTCTCACAGTTAAGTGTTTTATATCATTCTAGTGAGGAGACAGGTGCTATCATAATCGCAAGGGTATATTTGTAGTTTTTGATTTAGTCAGATATCCAAAAAACATAGCTCTATGTATGTGTGTATATATATAATCCCATTTGGTAAGCTGTTTACAATTTTTATTCTATTCAATGATGTGGGTTCGATCCCTCTTGTTGGGTTTCCAGATAGTATAAAGATATTCCAAATAGGACGCAGGACCTACAGACACTAAAAGAAATTCTTTTATCTGAGATTAAAATTTAACTGAGTGTTCCTTGTTTTTATTAGCTAAGTCTGGTAATCCTACTCTAAAAATTTTTTTTATTTGTGGCCCATTATTAAGACGAAAGGTTTTTATACTTGTCAGTACCTAAATGAAATGGGTATTAATTATTAGACACACAAAGTACCAATCTCATGAGCGTTCTGCTCCATGCACAAAATCTTCCCCTCATCAGAGACTCGTTGTTGAAGATCTAAGGACGTCCTGGTTCCCGTAAGCCTCTGTCAGTAGCTACATAAGCTGGGTGGACATCCAAAGGAGAACCACAGATAAGGTCAGGGGACGTGGAGCAGATTAGCAGCTCCACTTAGGGCTTGAGTGAGACTTGTTCCTCATGTTCCATTGGCAAGGTCTTTTATGCTTCCCGTGAAGTGAGTCGTGCTGGGAGCTCAAGTCAGAGCTACAGGAGAGCCTCTCCATGGTGGGGCGGGGGGCCGATCACAAGTCTCGGTTGTTAATCAATAGCACAGGCTTACACACACACACACACACACACACACACACACACACCCGACTCCTTAGGTCTGTAATGGAAATCTCTGCTTCAAGTCTTAGCACCCTTACCACTGGAAAGAAACCCTGAGGTATCCACGGTGTCTTTATCTCCTGAAACACAGGTGCTCGTAACTTTGATTTAGTCTGTGTTGCTTCGACAGTCTGCCATGGGCTGTGTGGCAACTTTTAGCTCGACGATGCTGAACTCGTTGCCGGAGAACGGGAGTGACCCGGTATAATCTGGTATCCAGTCAGTCTAAGAGGCCATCCTGTTGCCACCAAGTGACTCCTCGATCTGGGCACGTCCCCTGGTGTGTTCCTGGCCTCTGCTTTCTATCCTAACTTACTACTTTATCCGCTGCACGTGGATGCATCCTGCTATTCCTCTGCTTCCCTGGGCATGGCCCTCTAGCTGGACATCCAACTACTTGTCCCTTCTTGGGGCAGAAGGTAAGGTCCACTTGCTTCTGTTCCCTGAGACAGAAGGGTTGGTCTGTTGGTCAGCCGCTTACTCCGGAAGGGCGAGACCCTTCTACTTGGCCAGACTGCCCAACCAGAATGGCCTGCCAAGCCAACCAGACAGAGCCCAGAACTTCTGGCTCTGCCCATCACTTTAGGAGTCGGTGAAACACCATGGCCAGGGCCACGGGACGTGGGCAATCTGAGCGGTGGCCGAAGGGGCTGCCCGATGCTCGGGCCAGGGGCCAGCGAGCTAGCTCCCCCGAGCTGACCATCTGACCATCGGCAAGTAAAGCCGGAGGGAGCGCTCTAATCAACTCCTTCGCCTACCTTCCTTGTATCAGCGACCTCCCAGCATAGTGTCTCCTTGCCCCTGGCCCCGCGGCGACTCCTGTCCTGGAGGACCCTGCTGCGCTGTCCCCTCCCTTCTCCCCGCCCCCCCGCCCCCCGTGGCTTGTGGAGAGTGCCAGGCAGTGCGCAGAGCCCCCCTTCACGTCGGTGTTAGCCTCCCCATGCCCACTCCCGTCCATCCTTGCTGCTGCTGCCTTGTTTGACCTTCCCAGTAAAGGCACCAGCCCAGCGGGCAGTCCTTGCCTCGGGCCGCACTTTCCAGAGAATTCGGCCAAGGCTAAGATAAACCACAGTTACACTCGCCTGGGTCTTTGCGGTGGGTTATACACACTGCTCACAAAAATGACGGGACATTTCAAAATGAATAGGAAGCGATAAAAAAAAAAAGCATTTGATCATTTTTTTAAATTAAACAAGAACATCAGAAAAGCAAACAAGTCAAAGAAAGCTGTTCGATTATGCAAATGAGATGCAAAACCAACTTTTAGTTCATTGGTGAAAGCGCGCTGTACAAAGGGCTGAAAGTCCTGGGGTGTCTGCGCGTTCCCTGGTCCCTCATTTTTGTAAGCAGTTTATTTTCACAGCGATTTACAACCCAATTAAGCAAAGTCTAATCTTTTGAATGTCTACAGGGCTAAATAGAGCACACACACACACACATCAGGATTTATTTCTAATTATGACACACACTGATTGAAATACTGCATTTCTTGATTGTCATCAGTTGTAAGGAGGGACAAGTGTAAGTATAATCAGATCCTTGATTTCTGCATCAAGACTTCATTCCGGGAGCGACCGGGAGGGTTCTCGTGCAGTGGTTGCTTCTCCTAGCCCAGAGGAAGCTCTCTTTTCTCCTCTGGACTTCAATCTCACATCAAGTTCTCCCCTTTGTACTGGAAATCAGGACAACCGAGCAAGCGCCATGTTTATAAACCTAAAATAGCATGTCCGGGTTTTTAGAATGGCAAATGACGGATCTAACAAAACAACAATGGCTTTCAGAAGAATGATATTTTCCCCCCTTCAGGGACTCTGGAGCATAAGAAATAGAATGATATTTCACCACGATGAAAGTAATTTTCAGGCACCAGGTCACAGGATGGGGAGGGCAGCGGGGGCCAGCCCCTCCAGCTGTTCGCACTGAAGCTGAGTGCAGGTGTGTGACCACCCCGAGGAAGGAGCATCTCCATTCCTCTGTAGCCTTCACACACACTTGCCATTTTTAGGTGACTTGAATGTCACCCCCACTGAGAATCCACAGACGTGTATATTGATCAACTCTAACAGTTGAGCCTGATAATCCCATTTTATGATCATTCCAATAATAATAATTATTGGTAGTGTTTTTCAAGAAAGTAGCCAGTTAGGTTTCATTTTCTTTCAGCCTCGAGGCTGACACAGGCCAATAGAAAGGCAAGAGACAGACGTTGACAATCAGAGTTTCTACATTTCAACATCCAAATGATCACAAACAACAAGCCAGGGATTCACCGGGCCTTGTATGCACTGATATGGGCACACACAGACACACACATGTTTGTTCTTACAGAAACATGTCACCTGTTGTTTTCATAGACCGCTGCACAGAGAAAACCTAGTGGAAGGTCCTAAGCCAGTGGTTCTTAACCTGGGTTCTATTGAACCCTAGGGGTTCGATGAGTCATTCTCAGGGGTTCAGAGAAGCCTCTGCCGCGGAGGCCAGAATAAAGTAATACCGTAATTTGTTGTGAGTTCATGCACTTTGTTGGTTTTGTTCTTTGAGCAAGGTGATGTTCATGCACGGCTCATTTTGTGCACCAGTAAAAAAACGTATACCTATGTCTTGAATTTGGAAAAGTAAATATATTTTATTTATCACTAAAGAAGGGTTCGGTGACTGTGCATATGAAACTGGTGGGTTTGGTACCTCAGAAAAGGTTAAGAACCACTGTCCTAAGCTAATTGGATCCCCAGAGCCCACCTAGATCCCTGCCCTGGTATATTAATAGCTTGATTCTTGTTCGCTTTCTGAAAATCGTAAAAGTAAATCAGATTTTTACCTGCTTTATGTTTCTTAAGCCTGGTTATACTGAACAAAAAAAGTTGACTTTTTCTTTTTTTTAAGAAATACATTTATTTTGCACCACTATTTTTCCTTTTAAAAGCTGATTCAGTTTTTTAGTAGGATAATATCTAGTGTGATTTTAATGTTTCCCCTTAAAATTTCTCTAAATGTCTGTCAAACTTGTGCAGGTCTAAAATGGCTGCCCGATGCACAGGGGCTCTTTCTATTTAAATGCCAAGTTCAAGTAATTGGAACACATGGGCTAGAAACTGAAACTATTACATTTTTAAAATGTATCGTGTGTTCCATTTCAGAAAACAAGTCCCATTTCTAAAATAAAACTGGAGATATATACTATATTAAAAGTTTGGAAGTTGGGTATACTCTGAGGACAATATTCTTTAATAATGACAAAAGCATATTGTGGAAAATATACTTCCCAAAGAAAGACAGAGTATATGAGGGAGAGATTATTGCCTTTTATTACTGGTTCCTTCCAGAGAAAACTGTAATAAAGGAGATGTTTACCTCCCTGACAATGGAATGAGTTCCTGCAATACCTAATCAAAATAATAATGATAATAATAATAATAATAAAGGAAGTTACTGCTACTGCAATTGTATTTACCTCTTGGGGCAGAAGAAATCTTGTCCTTTGATTATTTTAAATCTTGTCCAAGGAGTTCTGTTGAGGCTGTGCCCCATATGAGAAATCACTACACTTTAGACATGATCATCTCATAAATTCCTATCTTATGAGTTACTTAGAAAATCTTTAAATGTAGGTTTTTAGCAACTAGAAATGAGATGAAAAAATGTCCTGAGCCGAAGTTAAAGCTGCTACTTAGTCCGTTTGTTTAGTACCTAAATATTTAGATGCCTTTCAGTGTAAGAGTAGCCAATGCTACGTCATCCCTGAGAAGCTGCAGCGTGATAGGTTACCATTTTGTATTTCTGAGGAATGGCGTTTGTTAATTACTTACAATTAATACACTGTTATTGAATCGAGCAACTGGATGTCCTCGGACAAAGCTGCTTTCTGTCAAGCACTTCTCATGGGAGTATCATTTTTACTAGTTAAATGGAACTTCTGCACCATCTTTGAAAATCAGTTTTATTAAAAATAATCAAGTAACTTAAATTATTTTCTGATTTGCTACTAATGTATTAATAGACTCCAAACCCTCCTTTATTCTCTTCTGCCTCCCCCCACACCCCATTTCCTCTGGTGATCACCACACTTTGTCTGTGTCCATGAGTCTTTTCTTTTGGCGAGAATGCAGACTGGTGCAGCCACTGTGGAAAGTGGGATGGAGTTACATAAAAAACAAAAACAACAAACAAAAACAATGGAACTATCTTATGACCCAGAAATTCCACTTCTTCCGGGACTATATCTAGAGAAACCCAAAACATCAAGTTGAAAGAATATGTACGCCCCATGTTCACTGCAGCGTTATTCACAATGGCCAAGATCTGGAAGCAGCCCAAGTGCCCCTCATAGGTGGGCAGATGAAGACCTGTAGTACATTTATACAGTGGAATACTACTCAGCCATGAATAAATAAGCAAATACTACCTTTTGTGACAGCATGGATGGGTCTGGAAGCTAGTACGCTAAGTGAAATAAGCCAGCCATGGAATGACAGGTACCATATGATTTCACTTATATGTGGGAACTAATGAACAAAGTAAACGAACAAAATGGAAACGGACTCATATATCCAGAGAACAGACTGACAGATGTCAGAGGGGATGGGGGTTGGAGGGCTGGGTGGAAAAGGGTAGAGGGTGGGGAGGAGGGTAGAGAGGGAATAGATGGCGATGGAGGGAGACTTGACATGGGATGAGGAACACTCGGTACAATAAAAATGTATGGTAAAGTTGTGCACCTGGCACCTGTTTAACGTTATTAACCAATGCCACCCCCAATAAATCCAATACAAAGTTAGAATTAGCATTCAAGTAAAAATAAAAACTGTCTGTTATATTCCTTGTATGAACGTAGTAGTCACAGTAATTAATGATTAAATGAATATTGGTTGGATGAGTTAAAATAAAAATAATACATCAAGTTCACATTTAGGAATTTTGAACGTTGGCTGGACCAGTGGAGTATGAGAAATGATTAGAAGACAATTACAAAATGTCAATCATTTTACTTGCCAATTTATCCTAGAACATCAGAAATACCATAGAAGAGCTATAAGTTCAGGAGTATGAATTAATTATCAAATCCTCAGAAGAGAAGCATTATGATTAAAGCATATTAAGGGACAGCATTAAACGAAGCACATTAAGATTTGAAGCAAAGAAGAACGGAAGGAAGAATGGTTGAAAAACTACATCCCATCAAACAGAAGCACCTGTCCATAGAGCCCGGCTTTCTTCAGAGTCCTCTTTCAGAAATTAGGTGGTCGTAGTGCTTAGTACAGCTCCCCAGTTATGAGTTTAGCCATGAACTTCTGAGCCATCTCATTCCTAGTCCTTGTGTTTTCACTAATCACCTCCCAGATTTCTCACATTTAATTTATGGTATTAAATGATAAGAAACCAGCAGCATTTCTTAATGAGTTCACTGCTATGACCTGTGCTAATAGACGTGCCAACGATTCTGCCAGTGTGCCTGAAGGATGTTGAATTTCCGCAGCCTAATTCTGAGGCTTTAACTGAACCCCGCTAGACTTGTCTTCAGATCGATTTTTAATAATGGGACCTATCATTCATTCATTCATTCATTGATTTACACATTAATACCTGCTGTATTGGTCTTCGTGGGTTACCATAACAAAATACTACAGGCTGAATGGCTTAAACAACAGAGATTCGCCTTCTCGTGGTTCTGAGGCTGAAAATCCAGGATTAATTAAGATGCAAGCTGGGTTAGTGACTGGTGAGTCCTGTCCTCCTTCCCACTGTGTGCTCACATGACCCTCCCATGCTGGAGCCTTGGTGTCTCTTCTTCTTTTTATGAAGACACCTGTCCTGTTGGCTTAGGGCCTCATTCATCTTATCTCAAACATACAGTCACCCATGGACGTCGGGTTCCACATGTGAAATTTGGGGTAACAATGCAAAGACAGAGTTCCGTGTTTTACAATCCAACATGACAAGCATCTCATTTAATACCCAACTGTCAGAAATAAGTTCCTCACTCGTGTTGAAAAGAAACGAGAGGAAGGCATCTAGACACAGTGGCTGCCAGAATACAAATGATTTAGAATTTCACTGAACGATCACGTTGGGGGGCGACACAGACTGATCGTAATTCCTCTGACCTTCGGGCCGCGTTTGCCTCACAGGGATGCCAGTGTGACTCGCAGGGGAAGCCACTGTGGAAACAAGAGGTCGTTAGGAGCCGAAATGATATCAGACTTGATGTCTCTTTCCATTGTTTGTTGTTCATTTCTGTAAACAAAAATAACAACTAAATTTATTTAAGCAAGGACCAGATGGGAATATTTTGGAAAGAAAGAGTACTTTCTTACCCTAACTCATCATTGTTCAGTTTTTACTTTGGAGAAATCTCAGAATACAAGACGAAAAAGACGCAGTAGTTTCAGGGAAAGAAAAACAAAAAACAAAAACCCAAAACCTCTTGCATATAGTAAGGCGTTGTCGAGGGACTGATAGTGTTTAATGCAGAAAAGAGGTTTTAGAGGCTGAAATAAAACATGCCACAAGTATTAAGGCCAGTTTTCCTTCTAAATAAATGGTTCAATTTAGTGAAGCCATATTTGAACTCGGGTCCACATTACTATTCCTTTTACTTAATCGCCTCATATATGCATGCCTAAGAGACATCATATGGAAAGCTGATAAAACCCAATTAGTCCAGACGACCACGCTGGGCTCCTGAGGCTGTATCCTGGAATCCGATTTTATATGACAAGAGTTATAGTCATGTCTACATGGGGCCAGTAATGCAAACTGGAAAGGACACTTGGGGTCATTTTTCTCCTCAGGGGAAATGTTCCTTTTAGATCTCTGTGTCTCATTTCTCCCCCCATCTGAGTGTAGGATTTCACTCAGACATATGGCGATAAAGAAATGAAGTGATAATAGACTGCATAACAATGCCTGGTCTCCCATGGAGTGGAGCACAGCCTCCCCTCCCACTCCTGACTGCTTCCCGATGCTCTCTGTGTAAGCAAAGGGGTGAGCCAAATCATCACCAAGCTTGGAAAAGACAAAATGTCCTCTGGTGATGAGTCATTTGGGCCGTGGCAAGTATCGAAGAAGGTCTGTGGGGCACCACGCGTTCTTGAAGAGCCCCCCGATGTTGCCTTCAGTATTGTGTTACTCTCACAGTCCTGTTCTTATTCTTTTCCAAGGTCTCTGCATCTCCTTTCATGGTGAGACTTCTGACTCGCAGTCCCCCGCTCCCCACTGTCTTGGCTGACTCCCGTGGGGACCCCCCCCCCTACGGGGACTGCCGGGCATGTGGTAGGAGGGCCCGTCAGGTCAGTGAGAGCACCTGCCCCAGGTTCACCCAGAAGAGAGCTCTATGTAGAGAAGTACAAGTTCTTCCCCAAATTAGCCTCTTCAAAACTTAAAATTTAAAATGGGTCATCCATGTTGTGACAGCTGCTGAACAATACTCTAGCCTGAGGCTCTGTCCAGACAGTCTGTGTTTCCAAAACTGCCCCCTTCTTCCATCGTAATTTCCCAGATGGCCTTCAGATGGGATTTCTGAGGTTAACACAACACACCTCTCCCACACCTCCATCTTACATTTTCTTAATGGCAGGTTCCG
The DNA here is from genome assembly GCA_037038555.1 of Rhynchonycteris naso. Classification (NCBI taxonomy): domain Eukaryota; kingdom Metazoa; phylum Chordata; class Mammalia; order Chiroptera; family Emballonuridae; genus Rhynchonycteris; species Rhynchonycteris naso. The sequence goes on from CM073002.1 coordinate 145,578,152, forward strand.
TCATTAACTTCTTAGTTGTAGATTCAGTCCTGTCTAAATGAGAATGTGATCATTTCACTGAGAAAATAATATGCGGAAGGAATAGAATTTATAAAAATGAGTAAATGGCCAATCATAAATTGGGAAACATTTTCTCTCTGCCTAACTTTGCGTGTGATCTATCGTCTGTAAAACCAGGGAAAGAAAGCAAAGAACTAGATACATGCATCATAAACTCTTTGTCATAAGTCTGTCTACCTCCTAGGAAGCAATCATTAGCATAGATTATTTTCTTTAAAAGGACTCATTTATTTTTGTTTACAGTCGTGATGGACATTGCATGTGCTACCTATAATTGTGTTAGCCCGTGTGTTGCACTTTTTTGTTGTCTTTTTTAGTAAAGAAGAAGTAGGTATGGAGCTTTGAATAAAAGATGAAAACATTCTCTGAGATGTCCGTGACCCTTTGCATCAGATAGCAATTCTGTACTCTGTTTTCAGGGGGCTACAAAAGGTGTCCCGCTGAGCCTGTAACGGGCCTATCTAGCTATAACCTAAGCATGGCCAAACTTCTCTCCGGGGCAAGCATGCTTTTGTCTGCTACATCACTAAATTAAAGGAAGCCTCACGGCAGTCTGCGTCCTCGCCTGGTAGTTTCAAATGTTCTCAGGTCAGGCACGAAGGCAGATTTTCTTGGTGAGGCGAAGAACATCAAATGCTGAGCAGAGACAGAGAAAGAAGGGAGGACATCTTTCCCCTAGAACTCAAAAATCTTGTGCTCAATCTTTGTGCCCTATGCGTTTGCATTTGGCTCACTGAAGCTGAAATTCAGTTATTTCTAGGACAGAGATTGACAGTATAAAGCATCACAGGGTCATGCAGTAATCCTTAATTTTTCAGGAAAAACAGTGCAGAAGAAGCAATGGTTAGAGAGAGTCTAAGGATTTGGCAAGTGCAAACATCCTATGCTCTGAGCGACCACGTCAGGTGGCATGTAATCATGGCTTTTATTTACTTGCGTTTTCTTTGCTATCAGTCCCCACATGATTAAGAAGCATGTACTATGTGCCACTGCAATATGAAAGTCATGTTTCTAAGAAGAGATTAATTTGTGGTTGAAAAGGTAAAGGCTATGTTCAATAAATTAACTGGGGAAAATAAATTAGATATCAACTATTAAGGTGTGGTGTAAGGGCCCAGAGAAATAAGAAGGTTGCTGCCTTTTGGGTTTGGATTGTGTTGAAGATACTGAAGTAGGTGCAAAGATGCTTAGGGCCCATGAGTCCCCTAGATTTGTGCCAGTCATTTGCGGTGTATATGCACATTTCATATGCACATATTTCTGGGGAAGAAGACCCATTATTTTCTAATTCAAATTCACCAAGAGAGCTATACCAAATAAATAAATAAATAAATAAATAAATAAATAATAAGGAAGAACCAACTATTATCGTAGAGCCATTCATTCTTATGAAAACATTTAAAGACGTTACTGGGAAGGAGAAATGCTTTCATTACACAAATAAAAGTTACATTTTCCCATTTCATCTCAGGTATTATCTGATGTTTTGGGAATTAAGTGTATGGGGATTAGAGAATTAAGTATAATTTAAAACAGCATTATAAGGATTAAATGAGGTATGGGGCAATTATGAATCCCATCTCTAACCGCCGGTATTTTCTTCCTCGTCGGTCCGCAGGAAACCATGCTCCTTTGAATTTGGCTAACAGGTTGATTGCCTGAAAACTTGAATAACTAGTTACATTACTGGGTCTGATGAGTCACCTTATGCTCCAACGCCTCCAGAAACCTGTCTTGTCTTTCTGGTTTAGTGTGCTGGTGACTTTGCCTGTTTCTGAGTAGGAGGCAGAAGAGGTAGCTTGACACGAACTGCCATTGCACATGGCAGGCAGAAATAGTTACCCTCACTGTCCAGAGTTCTCCTGATCCTCCTTCCTCCACCCAAATTTCTTCAACAGTTGGATCAGTTGGAAATGAAAACTAGAGGCATCTTGAAAAGGTAAAACGAGTCATCGGTAAGAGCCTGTCAAGCACGCAGGAGGGAGTAGAAAGCCCTCCTGCCCACAGTGTCCCAGAGGATGGTGTGGTGGCTACAATTTAAAAAGCCTTGAAAACTTTAATCCCTTCTTCTATACCTTCTACCACCAGGATCCCTCCCCAAACCAGGGCCCAGCTAACTACATTATGGACACTCCAAAATGGTTTGGAGCACAAGTGGCACTAAGAAAACGTAGGCTGTGTTTAGCAGGTTCCATTTCTCTTGAAACGTGGGATAGCTGAGCTATCCATGAATGTTCGAAGTAATCACCCCCCCGCCCCCAGGAATGGCAGGAATCAAATGAACTGAGAGTTGCCTGAATATATGTGTCGAAGTTTGCTAGAAATCAGATAAAAGATATTTGCTAACCTTATCAGGTGTACCTCGCATCCCACACCCATAATTATATCATCATTCACAGTATTCCAAAACTTTGGGGAAATGACGTCTCACATTAGGCAGGATACCTGCCCACTTTGTTTGCTTGAACTGTTCAGTCTTGCTGACACACCTGCTGCTCTGACAGGAATAGATTGTGGAAGAGCAGAGGCTGAGAAAAAATTAATCTAGTTGCCTTGGCAAAGTTTATTGGAGCGACAAGTGACTCCCCTGTTCCCACAAAAACACAGTAACAAGATCTAGGGTGACTCTACAGTCTGCAGAGGTGAAATGATCACTATGGCAAAGTAAAGCTTTGAGCTTGAAGATCATGATGCCGGTGACAAATCTTGAGTCCACAGGAGAGGTAAAAATAATGTAAAACTGCAGATACATAGCCACGCGAGGATTGTGCTTATTATAATGAAAATGGTGTCTTCCTCCCATGGGAAGTGTTTGAATTTTCTGTCTCTAGATAGGTAATAGAGATAATGTGTGTACGTTAAACAGGATTGTATAGCACCCTGTCCCACGATGAACAGAAAGAAATGAGAAACTTCTGCAAATGCCAACAAGAGGCTAGGCGGTCTCATCTTTGAGGATTGGTGTTACTCTTTTTAAATGAGAAGTAATCTAACCTTGTACGTTATTTAGATTGGTGAGAAGCAAGCAAGAACAGCAACAGCACTATTCTTTCATCTTGGAAACTTGACCCAACATACATACTATCCTGAGAGAGGTAGTTGTATAGCGAGATGGAAAATGTAGGTGTTCGAATTACCAACATTTAACACAGGGTAATGGGCCAATGTCAAATCAAGTAGCAACTGAGAAGGGAACGGCAGGATAAAATTGAGTGAAATTGCTACGCCAGTTGTTTTCAAAACCAGCCAAAGCAAACATGCTAATAATTATCCTCAGAAACCAGACTCGGCGTTCGTAATTGTAGAGATAGACTCACTGTCTATTCCCAAGTTTGTGCACACAGAGATACAATTTCCCTAAAATTTCTGCCCATAGAATTGTCTAACTCCTGGCCACAAAAAGGAAGAGCTACAAACACGGACGACCACTGTGACTTCAGTAGACTCTGAAGGAGGCGGCGACAGTAGACTCTGATATAGGCTCTTTGTGGCATTGTTGTGAGTGACTCACTCAGAGCCTTGCCTTCAACATTCATGTCAACCAAGGGCTTTACTCTAGAGGAAAACAGAAGGCCATGATTAATGGATTTGTTGAATCTAGATATTATTAACAGCATTTTTAAAATAAATTCTATTATTTTCACCTGAGAAAGAATAAGCCTGTGTATGGGTAGTATAGGGGTTTTTGGAGCGATATTTGGTGGGGGGGCAATGAGATAAAGCGAATAAGAAAATAGGATTGGGGGAAGAAGATGTCACAGAGCCAGGAAGGAAGGGCGTGAGCATATCGACACTGTAGTGGGCCATTATGTGAAGAATGTTGTTACATAACTCATGGGACTGTTCACAGTAAACAACATAGAACACATCTAAAGTGCCTTGTACAGACGCTAGCATGTGAAAATGCTCACTAAATAGCAGGGTTTTTTTTCTCACCAGTGTTGCCTTTGAAGTGTGAAATAACTTAATTCTCCCAAGTGGCTCTTATGGCTCGGCGTTTAGCGGGTCATGCATATTTTCTAAGATCCACTGGAAATGCCAACGGGAAGGATCCCGTTATAGAGGGTAACAGAGGTAGGTGACCACCCAGGAAGAAATCTGCTCCACCTCGAGTCATTATTAGGAAAACATAGAAACAGAGTTGCTGATATAGGCTGTTCCTAAAATCAGTGCATCTCCCTAGTTTTGCACATTCACACCTTATTTTTCTCTCCTTCTGTTATTTCTTTGATTTTGATTGCAAGTAGGTAAAAGAAGTACAGTTGAATGGGACTTTTGGTAACACAGCTGTCTGTACAGCTAAGTTGCTTATTTGGACCATCTCTCTGCCTATTTGACCAAGGGATACATGTTTGCACCATTTCCTAGGTTCAAACATTTTATTTTAAAAGCTAAATGTTCCAGCTTGTTGAAGACCCCTTGTTTATTTCCTATTGTAGAAATAGTCAACTAAAGTGACCTTCCATTTCAGTACAACTAGAGATCTACTTCACAATTAATAAAAAATAAAACATCCCTCTTCAAACTGACCAGAATTTAACATTATTTTTGTTTTTTTTTTAGCACACTCTATCTCTATGAACTATAAATAGCAATTTTAAATACAATTACAGTGTAGAAATTAAATACAATTACAACTTGGAATGAGAGATAACTGTTTTCTTAATTACGGGATATTTTTAGTTTATTTTATGTTGTTTTTCTTATATCTTTAGAAAAAACATTTTTAAATGTGGTAAAAAGAATGCATTTAACATAAACTTTGCCACTTGAATTATTTTTAAGTTTCGGTTCAGTAGTGTTAAATATGTTTGCAACGTTTTCAACAACTACTTGGGAGTCTCTCATCTTGCAAAACTGAAACTCCATGCCCGGGAAGCAACAGGCCCCATGCCCCCTCCCTGCTGCCCCTGGAACAGCCGTTCAGCTTTATATTTCTGGGAATTTGACTATTTTGGGTACCTCATATAAGTAAAATCGCATTTTATATATATATATATATATATATATATATATATATATATATATATATATATATATATATATATTAGCTGATAAGCTCAACTTTTTAAAATTGAAAAAAAAACACTTCTAAATATACTGCTCACAAAAATTAGAGGATATTTCAAAGTGAATATGAAGTGATAAAATATCCCCCGATTTTTCGCCTGACCTGTGGTGGCGCAGTGGATAAAGCGTCGACCTGGGAACACTGAGGTCGCCAGTTCAAAACCCTGCACTGGTCTAGTCAAGGCACATATGGGAGTTGATGCTTCTAGCTCCTCCCCACTTTCTCTCTTTCTCTCTCCCTTTCTCTCTGTCTCCTCTCTAAAATAAATAAATAAAAAGAAATTAAAAAAAAAATATCCCCTGATTTTTGTGAGCAGTATACTTTGCCTAACAAATGCCATGTAATTAAGTTTGGTAGCTGTGTCAATATACAATACTGGGAACATGGCTAGTTCACCCCAATTTAAAGAAATTATTTAAAAATATGCCTAAGGCTGTATCAAACTATGTGTAGTTCCAGATGTCTTAACATGTGATGCTAAGAAAGTGTGAGTTGGTCATGATATAGTGTTATATAAATATGTAAATAAGTCATACAATATATAAAGCAAATATCTATCAAAAATTATTTCTGTGTATTTTTTCCCCTCCAGAAAAAGTATCTACTTTGTATTTTATTGACTCTAATAGAAAAGATTTTTCTTATGAAGTAAAAATATAAATATCTCTTCATAATAGTGGAGAAACAGAGCTGCAGAAATCAGGTTTCGCGTTTTGTTTAAAGAATAAGCAGTGATTTTTGAAAATAAGTAATTGGATGTTTATATATTTCCATCACGTCCAGCAGAGCCAGGGGCCATGCCCTGCACAAGACAGTAGCCATTTTTAAGGCATGCTCTGAAAAAACAAAACAAAAGCCACACACAAACACACACACACATTAATTTTTAAGGAGACACAGTGAAATCAGTAGTGAGTAATATCAACTAAATAGACATTTATGAACATGTAATTTAGTGAAATTGTGAGAGGGCCAGGCCTGCGCCTAATCTGCAGTGTGGGCCAAAGCACCACATATCTAGCTGAACTTCTAGGCTATTTTTGTTCGTTTTTAATAAAGAGAGTCCCTAGCAGCACGGGGGAGGGGCCGGAGGGGGGGGCGTTTGCACTGCCCCGCTGTGTCTGTGCAGAGAGGAAGCCGGCTCCGCCCACAGCCGGAACTGAAGCATGGACCGCATTACTAGCGGGTCTGCATCATTTCTTTTCTTTTTGGCATAAAAATGTCCTATGACGTTGCAGATTTTAAGACATTATAAATCAAGGCACAGGTAATCTAAAGTCAACAGTAGACCCTCCAATCAACATCTTCAGGAACTTTGAAAATTCACGGGTAGAATTTGGTTATCTGCACAGATTGTCTGAGAGCTCTTAAAGCGTCATGGAAGCTTGATAAAGATGACATGAAAACCCAGACAGGGTTGGAGCTCCTTTGAAAGTAGAAGGGCTTTCAGGTCAGCCAGTTGCTCCTGTAGCCGGAGGACAGTCTCCTGGTGGTGACGAACGGCTCAGAGATTTTCCCTCAAGGACTCAATGGAGCAGAAACACCACGCAGGGAAGCCCCACTTGACGGTGATGGAGATGCTAGCAAGGTGACAAGAATCACGCAGTCACTGAAGCCCAGGTAAGCGGAGAGATCACGAGGGGAGTGTGCTCCAGGGCCTGGGACACTTGCTGCAAGGGTGGGCAGGATGCACTGAATATCTGTACACTTCTCGTCTCATCTTCTGTCCAGGTGGCATGGTCAAGTGCATGAAGGGTGACTGGCTGATGCTGCGATCACTCGGCTGGTGACAGGGTGGAAAAGAGCAACGCGAAGGTGACAGTCCTTTCAGCAGGACCGGATGCAGAGAAGTCAGTGATGAGCATGAAGGGAATGGCTTGGACAATTGGGACCGGAATTCACGAAGAAGAAGAGGATTTATGCAGAGACACTCCGCTGCTGATTGGGGGAGATAATACTAATCAGCGGGCTGTAGCATGTCGGCTGCGACCCGGTTTGTGCACATACAGATGGGGAGTTAATGGAGATGACGGTAGATGGAGAGGATCCGGTGGAGAGATGGAGTGTTAAGAAGACACACCGAAAGCACACATTATGGAGTGCAGCTGAGATTCCATCTTTCCTGAGCGTATTCTGATAAGTTATAGACCACCTTCCGTCTGAAAAGGACAAGGAAGTATACGAGATGGTGGCAACAGTGGTGAGGACTATGAGGAGAGATCAATCTTGAGCCACAGTTTTGAAGGAACTAAGAAGGAGTAAGGGCTACAAGCCATCTGTGGAGCTCCAGAATTTAATCTTATGTTTGCTGCCCTAAGGACAGACCCTTCTCGCTAATAACGCATTAACTGTTTTCTGTATCCCAGACCATCTGCATGTTCTCATTTTGGTCTCATAACAGCCCTTTGCAGAAAGTGCTAATATTTTCCCAAATTTATGTTGAGGAAATCAAGGTTAAGTGTGCTGGTCACCTTTACACAGCTTGTGACTCTCACATCTGGGACCCAGTCCAGGTCCAGGTCTGCCTACCTACAAATTCTCACTTCCAAATAGACAGGATTCAAGCAAACACTTTTTCTGACATAATTTGATTTTTGTGTGTGTGTATGAGACAGGACTTCTTTGATTTATCGTGTGTTCATTTTCTTCTCTGCTTAATTAAAAAAAGCTTTTTGTGTATAGGGACTCTGCCTCATTTGTATTAAGTGGAGCATTTTTATTGCTGAACTGCTAATTTTTTTTCTAAATTTTTGTTCTTTACAAAAGTTCTTTCTAGGCATTTATATTCACTGAATATTAATCAAGGTGGCATTTGATATTCTAAGTAATAATGAAAGACCCCCCCCCCCACCTGCTTTCAGACCAAGTTGAAGATTGCCTGCGTTTGATTATTGACTGTCTTTCTCCATGCCTTTTGTGTTGTCATTTGGTTTAGAGGGCATTCTGTGACCTTTGGTGGCATTTCTTGCATTAGATTCTGAATATGGACAGCATCATATAGTTATCTTTTTTTTTTTTACCTGTATGTCAATATATAAGTTAAACGCTACTACATCCATGTTGCTTGGCTTGGAAAAAAAAAAAACTAATTAGAATTTCTCAAATACTCCATACATAAACAACCTGGAGAAGTTAGTCACAAAGGACTTTCAGATATTTTCTTAAAAAAATTGCTCCCCCTCCCAGAACTGTATTGTAAAGGGATCTAATGTGTCCCAGACCAACGTCAAAGTCAAAATCCCATTTTGCAAGGGATATAAATCTTTGAATTTGAAATAGCTTTTGAAAATGTTTGGAGTTTTAATTTCATACTTGCCTAATTTTAATGTGGGTCAAGATAATGGACTGGTGAATGACGTTCGGAATAATGGGACAGTGTCTACAGAAGAGAGAAAAAAAAAGGAAAAGGAAAGAGACAGCATTAATCATGTGTTTTGAACCCATATGCAAAGAAGAGAAATAATTTATTATGTTGATTAATAAAACTATATTATTTTGAGGTCAAGAGCTTTGTTATTCATTGAAACACATGATCATTGCTAAATGTGCCTCTTCAGCCCATCTTGTTACGGGCCGTGGCTTGGCTGTACCGGAGTCTTCTCCTCTGACTTTCCCAACCTGCTCCTTTCTCTCCTCTTCAAGGTTCTTGGTCCTTTCGCCTCAGCCGCGAAATTGCTGTCCAGGCTTGCCCTTGTATGTGCTTCATCCTTTCTGTTCTTTAAATCATCGTCTCCTTCTTCTGTCCCATCGACCTCTCCTAAGGACCTTGTGGCTAATTTTCACGGTGCTTACATGCCCCCACTGTTGAGGACCGAGAGGTGACGAGGGTGAGTGTACTCTGCCACAGGGTGAGGAGGGCCCTCTAATGTGCTGTTTACCTTCCGTTTAATAAAGTTGATTGACTTACAAAATTTGCTTGGTAGGAAAAGTGTTTTCTGGGTAGACTAACAGCTCATGGATTTGCCTGTACAATTCTCGAACTTTGGATTACAAGGTGATCTTCTTGCTTTCTAGTTAGTTGACCAGAATTCTGACAGGTTTATGCTTACAAGATCAACCTAACCCTCTTCAGAATACCGTGTCTATAAAATTTAGGTACATTAGGATAGTAACTACCACGCAGCCCTTATGTGAGGAAAACGTGGGGAAAGTTTATTGACTCCATGATGACACAAGGCTTCACGTTATGCTCTGGATTCCTCCCTCTACAGAGGGACGGTGTGGACACCGTCCCTGCCACTTCTTAGGAGGCACAGAGGGCTGGTTATAAAGATCAGACCTGGCATAGGGTTTCGCATGAGCATCAGTGACAATTGACAATACAGTGATGCCCCTTCTCAGTCCCCAAAGCCTTCCCCAGAGTGCTCTTTCAGGATGTGGTTGGAAAGTTCAACTACAGAAGAGCTGTGCTAATGATTATTATTCTCACCACACCTGCATTAACATGCTGTGTGTGCCAGTCTCTGAGGACTATGAACTAAAATGTCGAAGAGTGATTCTTTAACCTCATGTTAGCGCCCGAGTAACTGCTCCTACTTCTAAGTCTCTCACCCTACACTACCTGTACCTCAAAAGAACAAATTTCTCCTCACATGTCAGTCAACTAACTTTGCAAGTAATTCTGGGTCCTCCCAAGACTATTTGTACTGCATTGGCTTCTCGGGGTTCTTCCAGCGCTGAATAAAAGGAATAGAGCCAGGGAGAGGGTCTATCTCATTAAAGCAGCTGGTAAGTGTCATTTTTCAATGTGGCTCCTGCTTGTCCAGTGTGCACCTAATCCCTAACAGAAGTCTATTATACATAATCACATCTCTCCTTCCTCCTAAGTTGACAGAGCGTTATAATGATTCATGGCCACTTGTTGTTTTTTGGTACCTCTTACAGTTTCCCCAAGTTCCTGGGCCTCTTTATGTTGTCCTGATGCCGTTATCTGGTGAGAGATGTTCTCCGTAAAGTATTTGGTGATGACATATATTAGGGGAACCATATCAAACCAACATTTATTGCTGGGTGTGACTTCATTCTATCAGCTAATCAATGTACTGACCCAGAATAAAGTTTCCATCAATCCTCCTTTAGTGCCCAACTAAGTCGCCTTTAATTTTCAGGGTAGATTCCAAAGACATATGAGCACCAGGCTTAGCTTGGTTGATGCTTACCTTCCAGATAGGAAAAGTCATTATTCATAATAATGTGACATTTGAAAAGTAGTACCAGATATCAGTTACCTTACTTAACATATGCAAATGATAATAGTGATTCCATGTGAGAATAATATTATTAACAGCCCTAACCGCCCCCGCCCCCAGCACTCTGGACAGACACACATATGCATCCTGTGGCAGTTACAAGTTTGTCGTAGTCCAAACCTGGTTACATTAGTGACTTAGGATGTTGGTACATGGTTCATAGCATAAATAAAGAACATCATGGATTTAGGGCAGAAATTAGGTCTGGCACCTGTATTCGTTACTCAGAAGTGCATCTTTGGGCAAGTAATTAGTTAAATGGTTCTGGGATTCAGTTTTCTCCTCTAAAATAGAGATCCTGGGTGTTTTACTGGTATTTTCAGACTGTTCTCTCTCTGAGAGACTTTGCTCGCTAGCGTTTTAGGAGTCTGGTGGCTTATTCTGAGAGATTTGCCCTGAGGTGATGCTTGACCACGGTGCAGGCACGCCACCCCTTAATGAGGGGGACAGCAGGCTGATTTGCCCTGGGGCGGCAGGACAGCTCCATGCCAGCCTGCGGATTTCACTCTCTTACTAATTCCGGCATGGACTGGAGGAGATTTGCAAAGGTCTAAGTTTCATCTAAGTCCTCGCAGCCCCACGCGGAGGCACGGCCTGTTTGACAGCACGGCTCCTGCTGTCCGGCGCCCCTGCCTCCTCCCACCGCAGGGCCGCCTTGCTCCTGGGGAACAACACGCTCCACCTCTCGTCGTAAAGTACCCACATCCGACCGACAGCATCAGTACCCGTTACACTGGGTGGGGCCAAAGCAGACGTACAGCTGTCCATGTGGAAAATACCACAACAGCTAACAAGGAACAATACAGGAAGAAACGCTGCATTTGGCGTATTCACAACCGCAGACTTACTTTTGTCTCACCCTTGTGTTTGGTCTTCGGTGACGTGTTGGGGAAAGGGGGATGGAAGACAGTCCCTGCCCTCAAGGGGCTCCCAAGGTGGCGGGCAATAGTGACAAAGTAATTATTAAACCCACACTCCGTTCTAAGAAGAGAAAGGACATGCACGGGGTCTGTTGGCTCAAGGAGGCGGCTAACAGGTCCGCCACCTGGCCGGTGACGAGCGTAGGTGTAAGTCAGGACAGGAATAAGCTGCGAGGAGGATTTGTGCAGGGAGCGGACGAGAGGTGTCCATTCATCAGGGTGATCCCTGGAAACAGATCCAATAAAATACATAGAGAGAGACAGCTATACGAGGAGATGTATTCTAGGAATTGGTTCATGGCATGAGGGCTTATTGCAAAGTCCCATAATCTACCGACAGCTGGGCGGAGAACTAGGAATGGCAGTGCCGTGATTCAGTCTGGGTCTAAAGGCCTGGGAATCAGGAGTGTGATATCCAAGGGTAGGAAGACGGGGGTCTCAGCCCAAGCACAGAACGCAGATTCACCCTTTCTCCACCTTTTGGTTCTCGTTAGGCCCTCAACAGATTGGCCGGTGCCTGCGGGCATGGATGAGCGTGGTTCTCTTTGCTCAAGCAGCTGATTTCCATGCTCACCCCATTCCGGAGACTTTCTCACAGACACGGCCAGCGGGGACATTTGACCAGCCCTCCAAACACCCCTTAGACCAGAGTGGTAGGTACGCCAAGCTGACTGTCACAAGATGGGATTATAGAGGTGGGCAAGGACAGTGTCAATGAGGATGTGACAGGCCGTGCGACAGGGTGAGCCTGCTATCCCGAAGGTGCTAAGAAACCACTTAATGATGTTACGCTAGAGAGCCATACAAGCAGATTTATGTTTTATGACGCGGTCTCCAGCAGCCGTGTGAGAGAGAGAGAAGACAGTTCCTGGTGGAGGGAGTTTGCCAAAAATCGATAGCAGTTCCAATAACAGATTTTGCGGGCTAAAGAGCAAAAAACTTGCATGTAACAGGCTTTCGAGGAAAATTTGTCAGAGGAGCGAATGAATTCCATCAGCTCTCACTGAGCTGCACTGATCCAGGGAGTGGAGGGTCCCCAGGTTAGGCTTATTCCAGACCTTCACAGAGAAGCCTGCCACAAGGGAAGCTGTGACAGTGCCTTAGGGACTAACAACACCTGTCCCTACTCCACCTGGATTCCTGTTGTGTACGCTATAGGGGAAGGGTGGGGGTGTGTGTGTGTGTGCATGTGTGTGTGTGTGTGTGCGTGCACGCGTGAGCACATGTCCAGGCTGACTGCTGATGGAGGGAGGAATCGGGTGGTCAGCCAGCGAGGGAAGGTAAGAGCCCAGATGAGCTCCTTGGGAGCTACAGAAATTCATCAAGTAGGAAGGATGGCTTCAGTAGAGGGTGACCCGGAGTCAAGGGAGGTTTCTCAACCATTGGCATCTATCAGTAGCAGACACTGACTTCCACAAAGGAAGCCAAGAACATGCTCACAACATAATCACAATCATTTTAGCTGTGTTAAAAGGCAGGCAACGGTTTCACCCTACGCATGCAGGGATCGACAAGATGTGACATCATCTCCCAGAACAGTAAATGGGGTTTCGGGGTCAGCATTATGCTGACACGCCTTTTATTTGCAAGGCATTTATAAGAACTCAGCTCACTAGCATCACCCTTGAAGGACCCTTACTAAATGCTGTAGTTTATGATTTGTGTGTGTGTGTGAGGGGGGGGGGTATGTGCGCGTGCGCGCAGAGAAATACCTAATTTCCATTTCTGTCTCCAGAACGTTTTAGAATTTCCTCAGGGCTTGCCGTGGAACAGCTGATAAGGTAGAGGTTGCAAAGAGTTGATCACTTAGAAGAGAGAGGGCATGAGATTGAGAGATATAAATGTGATTTATACACGGAGACCAAAGGTGGAGTGGAAATTAAGATTCCTGCACGTTGTAGTATATGATTTAAATAGAGTGCAATGCCCGTGAACCAGAGGGGAAAGTCGATATCACAAGCGTCTGATGTAAGGAGATGCTTGCCCAGCACTCGCCCCTTGACCACCCTGAGCCTCTCCCTTCAGAGGCAGAAGCGATGCAGAGTCAGGAGAGGACATGGATGTCTCCCAGGAACACGCCACGGTGACAAAGAACTTCTTTAGGGTTCGTGCGAATAGATGGCTGGCATTTTAAGAACTCGAGATCCCTCAGGGGAATGTTCCTCTGGGAAAGTTTTCATACTAGCCTGTGGGATTTTTCGGTCAAGTTTTTAAGTTTTGGAACATGGGAAAATTCAAAATGCATAGGTTGTAGAAAAAGCACATGTCACTGCATTTTGGAGGTAACGGGGCGAAAAAGGAGTGATATTTCCACGTGAGGGAGTCTTCCAATTTATGTGTCCTCGTAAGTATATGACATTTGGCCGTGGGGTTTTGAGCATTTATCTCTAAACCTTGTATTGGAAGAAATATGCTTTCTGTTCCCTTCTCAAGGAAAGATTTTAAGGGGCTAAACATTAAACTTATATTTTCATTGCTAAGGCAAATATTTCCACTTTTTATTTTTAAGGTTTAAAATATTTTTATTTTAGAGAGAGAGGAAGGGAGAGAGAGAGAAACACTGATTTATTGTTCCACTTATCTATACATTCATTGGTTGATTCCTGTATGCGCCCTGACCGGGGATTGAACCCACAGCCTTGGTGTATGAGGGTGATGCTCTAACTAACTGAGCTACCTGACTGGACTGCTTCTTTTTAATCACTCTCACCTATGTAACTACAGAATAGGATCTTGAAATTTCTGGTGATTACATAACAATGTTGCGTATTGTCTAGGAGCCCCCGCTCCCTCTGAAATGGCACAGGACTATTTAGAGAACACTGGGAGAGTTTGTCTTCTGGGGTGCCTGACAGTTCTCTCTGGACCTGCTACTCAGGAGAGAAGGGAGTCATTGTCAAACCCTCCCACAGGAAGCCTGCCATTTCCCCAGTGTGCCCCGCGTGGGCGTATTTTAAGGAAGGCTTCATTGGGCTGCCTCCTTCCCGCCTTTGCTAGGCCCCTGGTGCTGATAACCCTGAAAACAACTCGGTATGCTGCTTGCTCTCCTACAGCTAAGATTTTATCACAAACTGCTAGTCAGTGAGAGATTAGCTCTTAAAATGCTCTCCTGATTAATGTGCTAATTAATTAATGCAGCTGCTAAATTGTGCTGCCTATTAAAATACAGCACACGAAGAACCCTGGAAAAACACCCCAAAGGAGTCAGTCATTCCAGGTTCAATTCTACCCTAGAAGAACCTCTGAGACTCATGGATGCAGATAAAAATGCAGTGTTCCCCTGGGCCAGGGGTGCGGGGGAGGGGGTGCGGGGGGAGTAAAGAGGAACAAGTATACAGTGATGGAAAATGATTTGACTTTGGGTGATGGGAACACAACAGAACCAACAGTTCAAATGCTGTAAAAATGTTTACCTGAAACCTATGGACTCATATTGATCAAGGTCACCCCTTGAAATTAAATTTTCTAAATAAAATTAAAAAGAAAACAAACCCCTCAGGTACAAAGAATACGCAGATCCCTGGGTGGCTTGTCAGAGCCTCTGGAAGGCTTGCAATTTGGGACCCCATCTTCTCAGTGCTGAAATTGACTTGATGGTCAGAACTCAAAGATGAGGCCTAGAATGGAATTAGGACGAACTTTTCTCTTTTTTCCCTGTGGGTTAATGTCCTCTAGCAATGGCCACTGTGGTTCAGGAACCGCATTTCACTGAGCTATGGAAGCGTGTGGCGCGCACGGGGCGTGTGTGCAGGCGCATCCCGGGTCAGGCCGAGCGCGGTCGGCTCTGTGGCCGGTTGGAGCGGTTCACACTTCCTCCAGGGCATTCTGGAGGTAGTGTGTCTTCTCTGAGACCCTGGTTCTCTGTCCGCATTCTGCCCCAAAAAACAGGAATTCTCAAACATCTGCCATGAACCAGACATAAGACAATTTTACTTTCTTTAAGAACATCGTCTTACACTCTTTCATATAAGGCGTGTAATTTAAAAGTACTTTCATTACCAGGCCACAGATAGGTAACATGTCAATAAAACAGAAGTGAAGAGCTGTGGGAATACAGAGGGAAAATAAACCGTGTGCCGGTGTGAGGCAATCTTCTTCAGTGCGGCGGAGATTGCGATAAACCATCCGGGATGACAGGAGTTAGATCCACCAGCATGAACATGATGCTGATCTTACTTCTTCTGTTACGATGATGATGTCATCTTCTGGTGGTTTATCGCCTAGAATGAATCTTTTGTCTTCCTTCAACGCAGTTGCCCCGTATTAAGGCTTCATCCCCGAAGGTGGAGAACAATTTCTTCAAATACGTTCTTTTTACTCCTGGCCAGGGATTCCGTACCCAATACGTAGCTATCTTCCCTTCCGGGTCGGCGTTTCTCCTTCCTGTTCTTTAACGGCATGGGGAAGGGCCGCAGGAAAACAGGGTAAGGCCGGGTGATTCTTCCCAGTGCGTCCTTCTACGTTCAGTTTTTGTGGTGTCAAAACCCTCAGAAATTGCTGCCTAAGACAAAGGAAGCACCACGCTAGTAGGTGCCGATCCACCTGGGTCGCCTAGATTTTGCTGTGTCAATATGGCTCCAAAAATTCTGCACCCCAGCCCATTGGCCTGTCATTTGTGGTGATGTTCCACTGAATCTAATTAGAGCTACGACTTGAGGAAAATGAAGGGTGGGCAGCAGGTGAGGATGGAGAAAGGGCATGGTGGGAAAAGAAAAAAAGGGAACGTGCTTAGTCATCACAACACAAAGCACCAAGGGCTTCCACGGAGGTATGCAGGAGGAGTGAGGAGGGCACAGGTGAGGGACAGCAGCTCCTGGGAGGACAGGCTAGGGGTCCACCAATGGCCGGACCAGGGAAGGGACTCGCCCTGGGTACAGGCAGCTTGTTCAGACCTTGGACCACAAAACAAATCTGTGTACTTTTATGGAAAAGAGTATTTTACCACTGTCTTTGAATATAATAATGGTGATAATACTAGGCAGATTGACTTGTCGTGGTTTATTCATGCATTTTAGTTTTCTACAGAAAAAGCACGCACTTGTCGCTTGCCCCCAGTGTGCACCCCTCCCCCATCACTCTCCCCTGAGAAATGGTTTGGGAGATTACTGCGCTGGGTTGTAGAGCGAGGAACGGGAGGATGTTCCGGGGCTGGTAACGAAAGGGGCGGCCGGAGCCATCAGAGGGCCTCCTTTGCTTATTTATTTATTGTCCTTTGTCTTCATTAATGTTTCTATCACGAGTGAAGACAGATTTGTTGTCAAAACTATAAAAATAGGGTGCGATATGAAGAGAAGAGCTGGATAACCATGTTGCATTCATGTAGTGAGCCAGTGTTCATGCCCATATAATATACTCCATAGATTCATAGTTCCCACTTGTGTTCATGACATACATGCAGCTTGATATTCTCCTTTTCACTTACCTGTATGTCACAGACATTTCCCCATTCAAGGAACAAGGCATTATTTCTTTATTAAGCCTCCTTAATATCTCATTTGGATGCATTAGCAGTTTTGGGATGTGATCATGGCCTTCCGTAAGCTTACACTCGAAACTCCTGGGGGGCACAAGTAACCCCAGCTCCGTGTGCCTGGGAGAGCCACACTCCGTTCACCTGTGCCTGGTGCCAGGCCCTTTTCCTGGGTTAGAATTGGGCTTGGAATCTGATTGCATGACACTAAATCCTTTCTCTTAGCATGAGATCTTCCCTGTCTGTTTCTTTAGCATTTGGAGAGAAGAGTATACTGAAGAAAGTTAAAGGACTCAGTGTAAAGGAAAAACTAAAGATCCCTTCAGTAATTTAACTGAAAGTTAAATTAGTTTCTTGAGTCTTGTAGCTTAGACTGGTGAGGATTATATATATAGAGAGAGAATATAATATATAATATATAATATAATATATAATATATATGTGTGTGTATGTATATATGTGTGTGTGTATACACACACACACATGTATATGTATATGTATAATTAATTATTTTTCAGTATCAGGGCATCTAAATAAAATGAGAAACTATCATTGCCGCCCTCATCAAACACTTATAAGATTGGGCTCGCGCTGATGCGCTAAGTATTTGTTTTCGATCCATGGCTTTATTTTTTTAACTGAAAAATTAGTTGTTCCGTCCGCCTGCTCTCTACCCGGCCCGGATCTGACCACAGGCGAGGCACCGAGGATTCGAACCTCAGCGTAGATGCATGTGACTCAGCGTAGATGCACGTGACTCAGCCTAACGTGATGGGCCGGGTGATTGAGGCAGACGTGGCTCAGGAGGGATCTCCGTGGTTTCGACAGGCATAGGTACGGGCATTGCCACCTGCAGAGTTGTCCAGGGATTTGCCTGGGTTTACAGCTGAGGTTTGGGCTGAAAAGTTCTTAAACGTGATTTATCAACAGCTTCAGGCATCCCCGTGGGGTTGGCGCTAATTCATCCCGGAACTTCTGCTATGGAAAAAGAAAGTAAGCACCACTTTCCAAGGGCATCCGAGACCTTCAGAGATGAGTGCTTCAGGTCACTTCAAAGTTAAAAAACAATATGTATTTTCAAAGCCATAAAAGTATTCTTTTAAATTCAAACTGTAGTCTCATTCACATTATACCGCATCATACAAATTAGGGTTTGCTTTGCTTATTACATTTTGTGATATGATTTCTGTCATTGGCTTATTTGAATGAGAAGTCACTTCCTCTGGGTTATAAAATCTATCCCTCATATCAGAGCTTCATGTTAGGCCAACGTCAGGGCTTCATATGAGACAACTAAGGTACTGCCAGCCACGTATCAAATAGTCTGTTGGATTTTTACATGTGGGATTTCCATTGACCGTCAAGCAGGGAAGGCTCCTTTTCTGGGCAAGGGTGGGACACATCAGTTTGGTCAAGTTTTAATTCTAATTTGAATTCATTTTATTAAATGCTCAGATATTACTTGAGCAAATATATTTCATAAAATAAAGCATTCCATTGGGGGTTAACTTCATCATGAATAAAATGATACACATGCCAATTTTACTACCTGGCATTTCTGTCAAGCTTTCTTCTACTTCAGAGTACTTTCCTGATATGAGCCTTCTAGAAATTGTGTGAAATAAATAGGTCAAGGAGAAAGTTTTTATTACCACTAGACAGAAGAGAAGGCTTAGAAATCTTTCGAATGATTTTTCCTTGTAATAGAACCTAGTTCTTCAATGATCAAATTTGCATAATGGCTTGAATTGTCATAATGGGAGTTTTAGGAAAAGGTCAAAGTCAAAAACACATAGAAGTCTATTCTGTCTTCCTTGCCTTTGAACATCTTAACACAGGGCTCTTCTGGGTATAGAAATAAGATGGCTCTCAGGGACCCACTCTCTCCTAACGCAATCTTTGATGAAAAGGGGATCTGCTTTTATTATAGGTGACTCATGACCAGAGAGAAACTTTCATTTTTGCGCTCATTTCCTTTGTGGGCCTCTGTGTCAGTCAGAGTAGAAGTCTGGGTTACACTACAGCAAGAAACAAGCCCACGTTTAGGTCCCAATAGCAACAAAAGGCTCTGCGTCCACGTCCTGCTGGCCGTGGCTCCTGCTGCCTCTTTGCTTTGCTTTGCCATGCTGACGGAACTGCCCGTGTCGGGATCACTGCTGGCCTCAGTGAGGGAACACAGACATGCCAGTCCACAAACTGCGTCCTGAAGTTCTAGTTGAAAGTGTCCACACGTCACTGTGGTAGTCACATGACCAGGCTGACCCTGTGAATCCAGGGCAGTGCTGGGCTGCTGTTGGGAGGGGCAGGTAGGGACTGTCCATGTGAACGTCTCCCAGGGTCCTAAGAGGCTCATTATGAAGTGGGGACGATATTGAAAGAGAGCTACATGCATGCAGTCATTTATTGTATTGCAAAGGTGACACAGACTCTAGGGAGGAAAGCGTGTGTTTTTCTAGAATTTGATCAATTCAATACATTGAATTTCTATATGAAAAAAAAATAATATTCATGCTCTGTTTCACATAATAGATACAAATTTCAGTTAAATGTGAAATACAAACAATAAGACTTCTGGAGGAAAACTTGACAGAATAGTTCTATAACGTTACTGCCATCCCCAAAGCACAAACCAAATGAAAAAATCGATAATTTGGACTACGCTAATTTTAAGAGAGAGAAGCGGAAGACATATAAGAATGAAAAGGTAAGTGACAGAACTGAAGACTATTATATAGTGTGTGTATAGATAATATTTAGGGTTTAGAATATGCGAAGAATTCCTACAAATCAATAAGTAAATAAAAGACAACCAAGTGGAAACATGGACATAAATACTTGAACAAGTGTTTCATAAAAATAAAAAAAAATACACAAGTTGTCATCAACATATGAATATAGGCCTTAATTTCATTAGTAATCAAGACAATTCAAATCAACCTCAAGGTCGCCAGCATGATTGAAATGGAAAAGATGGGCAGTACCGATCTTGCTGAGAATCTGAAAACTATTACATACTACTGGTTGAGTTGTGAAGGGATACAACTTATTCGACAAATTGCTTGGCAGAATCTATATATTATTTGATTAGCAATTCTATTCTTCACACCCATCAGAAATGTACATAGATAAACACTTATTCAAGAAGATTTGTAGCAGGATTATTGGTTGTAGACGACCTAAATGTCAACTGTAGAATGGATGAAGCCATTGTGACATAATAACACAAGAAAAAAATTGTGCACCTGTGAGGATGAATGACTACCGCTTAATGCAACAACACGGATAGTTCTCACACATCTAATGTTAATGGAAAACAACTCAGTTAGAACTCATATCTTATGATAACACCCCGAAGCAGGAAGAACTAATCCACGCCGATGGAAATTAAGGTCATTTTCACCTTTGGGGAAGGAAGTATACTGTATTAGGAGGGATCATGGGCTGCTATTACGATCCTGTTCCTTGACCTGTATATTGGTTACACGGCTGTGTTCCTTTTGTGGAAATTCTTTGAGCAGTCTACTTGTGTCATACCTAGATGAAATTTTACCTTAAAAAAATAAGGTAATGTCTGGCTTGGGGCAACATCTTTTTCAGAGCTACTTAGTGACAAAGAGACAGAGAGGCCATATGTAATGTGCTCCTGACTCCCTCTTCCTCTCATTCCTTTCTTTTACTCTGGAAATAGATGCCTATTTGTTTCCCCCCTCCATTACCAGAAATGTGGCCAGTTCAGAATAGATGGCAGTTTCTTTTCTCTGCATTAATTTATCTCTCTGAAAATGACCCAGATCGATGCCCCTGAATGTGTATAGAATGTCCGTGGCAAAATCTCCGAATGAGAAAGGCACGAAAGGAACTCGTTTTCTTTTCACTCTGTAACTTTTAAGAATGTTAATGGGACTCGGCAAGTTTTTGAGGAGAAATCTTCTAGGAGCAGCTTCTAGAAGATGAAGTGGCTTCTTCCAGCAGTGGAGTCTGCTAAGAATAACAAGAGCGGGCGCCAGCGCTTCCAGACGTCGGCGGGTGCGTGGAGGGAGAAGGAGTGAAGAATGACAAAGAATTCTGGGACTTGCTTTCTCCGGCGCTGAGACTGCAAACAGATGTCAAGCTGTATTTTCGTTTTATTCGAGGTGAATCATGATCTCCACGGTGGCACTGTGACAGCTCTTGCATCCAGTTGCCATTTGAGACAACCACGCAGGGGGCCCATGGCTGGTGTGGTCTCTGTGGGTAGGCGGCAGTCTGCAGGGCATGCAGGGACAGGAAGCACGGTGGGACAGATGGAGTGGGGGGTCTCTGAGCCAGGAAGGGGCACGCCCGGAGAGAGTGGGGAGGACATGCTGTCACCTCGCAGTTGTTCCCGTTGTCCTGCCATTCTGCCTTTCTTTATGTTGTTGGACTTTTTATATGCTGGGTGAAATAAATGGTATCTCCCGTGGTGGCACCCACAATGATTGGAATAGGGTAACTGCGCCAAGAAGAACGACTTAGTGGAGAGAAGAGGAGGGCTTGCCTGTCTGTCTCGCGGTCCCAATCACCAGCAACAGGGTCCCAGTGGGTCAAATCCATTGCACGGTCACCCTGCGTCCACCTTATCGACCTGGAATGTGGACTTAGGACCTGACGGGGTGGGCTGAGGGGTACTGCTAGGCTGAGGAGAAAATAAGCTCTATTTTAATGCTGAAAAATCATTTTCTGAAAAGCAGCAGCCAACTTGCTGTAACTGGGAAATAGAGAAGTGTTTTTTTTTTTTTACTCAAGTAATAGACTCGCCTCAGTGCTCTTCACATAAACTGGAAGACTGTGTGAGTGTAGAGACATGCAGCTCTTGGCAGTCACGGCAAAGGGGGCCACTTGCCGAGGACATCCCGGTAAGCTGTCCACGCTGGTGGCTATTTAGAAAATGTAAAGATAGAAGATCTCTGAGAATCAAGTGCCGCGTTGGGTGAGGATACTCTCAGAGGTCCAATACCATTTTCTTCATTTATGAAACACCCCCTTATTGCGTTATCTGTTACCTGGTTTGGTCCAGTCAGTTGTTTGAGTTTTGCCTCTAGGGACTGAAGCATTTAAAAACAAGGCAAGTTCTCAGGTGAGATTTGACTGTATGGCGTGACTTTGTCTGATGTGCTTCTTGCCTTTTTTTCGTCAGAAGTAGAACCAGACCCCCGTCCGTACAGCTGCCACTTGTACATAACCAACAGTGTTTATGCCTATGGGGCGCCTCCACTGGCCTTCATGTGCTCCCCCCAACCCCTCACTTTTTAACTACCCAAAAGTAGAATTCACTTTCGGGTTTCAGCCAACAGCTATAGACTCCTGACTGGGCTCACGTACAGAATATGGACACTCATGTGCCCATCCCTTGCCGGGAGGACTCAGGGCAAAGACAGAGTTTGACACTAACTTGTTAGCCTTGGTTTGGCTACATTTTAAACAGTTGCTTATATTTCTCCCTTTCTTCTCCCTGAGCTGACTGATCTACCTGCTAAGGAAGGATTGTTACCTGTAAGAAGAGGTGCAAGGTTTTATTGGAGCTAGAGTCATCTCTGTGTTGGGCTCACGCGGAGGCAAGAAATCTCACTGGCGGGCAGTCCTGTGTCCACACCTATCCACAGACTCCGAACACTTGCCTGGTAAGATGTCATCTGTACGAGACTTGGGGTGCTTCACCATCCATTTGTGTTTGGGAATTCCTTTCATTTCATATTTAAAGCAATAGCTTACTTTGGTATTTCTGTGACCGTACGAGTAACTTCTGTAGCGTCTGTCTGATTTTGTAACTAAAGCAGAAATCAAGTTCAAAAGCAGAAGGACGCCTCGATGGGGTGTGGCAGCTGGCCAGCCTCCTCCAGTGTTTCCTCTTTGATGCCCACCCTGGGCCCAGCCATCCCCTCATCTGACTGAGGTGGTGAGAAAACAAGGCAAAAAAAGGTGGCACTTTTCTAAAAACTTAGGGAAAAGGAAACACAGAACAGAAATGAAATGGGTGAATCTAAAAAATATACTGTATTCATATTTTTCCATCTTAACCAGTGGTGGCCAGGAAGGGCGGGCAGGCAGAGCTCATACCATCTTCACTGGCCACCTCGTCGTCTTTGGAAAATAGTATATTATTTCAATGACTTTTCATTCTATGTTATGCTTATATTTTATAATTTAATGTGTAATTGTTAGACATCAATGCTGTTTGTAATTATTCACTATTAGAAATGATAACATAATGGATGTCCGCGCATAGAAGTCTTTGAGCTGTTTTTGCAAGCATGCTATCTAAGTGCATACCGGAAAATCTCGGCCAATTCCATTTCTACTAGAAAGGATAGGGTAGGTTCATCTTGCTACATCGTTAGCAGAACTTACTATATTTAAGTATATATTTTCTAATTTGATAGGTAAAGAATAGATAGGCTCATGTTGAGAAGAAACATTTTTAAAAACTTTATTGACTGTTTGCTTATTTTATAAACTTTCTGTGTTTGTCCGTGCTCATTACACAAGAAGAAAAAAAAAGTGAATTCAGTCTATTTCTAGCCCTGACTATATACAGTTCATTGGCCTCCACCCTTTTTCCTGTGTGTCCTTCCTTTCTTCTCCCCCGACCCCAAGTTAAACAGATTTTATTGGAAACAGTTTAAAAAAAACATGTAAAAAGCAGAGCTTCCAAAATGAAAGAGTTGCTGTTGACTTTGATGCCAATTTGGAATAGGTTTCTAGTGATTGTTCCTCTTAAGGCACAAAAGGATTTCATCCTCAAGGTGTGAAAGAAAAAAGAAAGAAACGATGGAAATTTAACAGTAACTTAACTTTTTTCTTCTAAAACAGCTGGTTTCCTGTTCCCTGACAGGATCTCAGGGTTCCCACGCCGGAGAGATTTATTTTTTCCCCCTCTTTTCCGCCTGCTTTGATTTATGCTGAGCCCATGTAGTAGCCGGATTCCATAGCGCCTGCCTTGATGAATGGGTCGAGAGTGATGGCATTTGGACTCCACGGTACAATAGAGAGGACACAGAGAGGCGGTCCAGCCTGCGGATGCTTCCTTTGGTGCACCGGCCACCATGGGCTATTGTCCCCAACTTTACTTATTCTATTGGGAACGACGTTTGGAAAAGTGACTTAATCTTCCTGAGCCTTGGATTTCTATAGCACAAAATGAGAGTCTTCAACGGGCTTGGAGATTTGTCTTTTCCATACTTTCTAGATGTAATCGTGGGATCACTCGCCGGTGTCAGAAAGAATGCGGCGATGCTGCGTACCCTACGCCCAGTTCCTCCCAGCGGCAACGCCCTGCGTCAGCCTAGCGCACTATCGCCATCAGGAAACGTCCTGATCTTATCCGCTGACCTCATTCACTTTCCACCAGGTTTGCATGTGCTTGTGTGTGTGTGTGTCTGTGTTCTATACAGGCTAGAAGGTTTTAGTTGTCTAGTACCTACCTACTCTATGGTAGGTCCTCAACGACTGTTTCCTTTTGTTTTCTCAATTACAGCTGACATTCAGTACTATATCACTTTCAAGTGTGCGGCGTAGTGGTTAGACACTTAGGTAACTTACAAAGTGATCCCCCTGATAAGCCTAGTATTTGTCTGGTACCGTGCGTGTGTAGTTATTACAACAATATTATTATTATTATTATTATTATTATTATTTTATAGAGACAGAGAGAGGAATAGATAGGGACAGATAGACAGGAATGGAGAGAGATGAAAAGCATCAATCATTAGTTTTTCGTTGCCGTTGCAATACCCTAGTTGTTCATTGATTTATTTCTCACATGTGCCTTGACCGCAGGCCTTCAGCAGACTGAGTAACCCCTTGCTGGAGCCAGCGACCTTGGGTCCAAGTTGGTGAGCTTTGCTCAAACCATATGAGCCCGCGCTCAAGCTGGTGACCTCGGGGTCTCGAACCCGGGTCCTCCGCATCCCAGTCCGACGCTCTAACCACTGCGCCACTGCCTGGTCAGGCTACAACGTTATTGACCATATTTTCTAAGCTGTACTCGTATCAGTTACTATTTCACAGCTACCAATTTAGACTTCTTATGGCCGTCCCCTGACCCGTCTCTCCCATCTGGCAGCCATTAGTTTGTCCTCTGTATCTATGGGTCTGTTTCAGTTGTGTTGGTTCATTTATGTCTCAACAACTGTTGAATCACAGTCTCTACCTAGCTAGCCTTTCCTCTGCCTTTTCTCCAAATAAGAACCTCTGGGAACTCTTAGCCTTTGATGGCCTATAAGTTGATGATTAGGTCAATGATGCAGAACTCACACCTCACCTCTTACTCGGTCCGTTCCCAGGCCTTCTGAAGAGGAAGCTGGGGTTGTTTAGTAGTAGAGCAAGGGCTTGACCTCCAATCAAACAATCAAACGTGGACTTCTTCCATACATATGTGTTTCCTATACTTGTTACTATGTAAGAATAATGTGGGGCAAAGCTTCGGAAGCTCCTCTGTGTAGATGCAGACCTGAGGATCCTAAGTTACGGATCCTGATTCAGTCAACGGGTTTGGAGAGAAGCCCGGCGCTCTGCATTTCTAACACGTTTCCGGGTGTGCGTGCGGCTGCGGCTGGTGTGTGCCACCAGCCCCTGCGGGAGCAGGCGTCTCAGATGCTGGCTAAGGACTTAGGTTTCTGCTGCCTTCTTCCCACGATTCTCCTGCAGGAGGGCCGCAGTGGAGTCGTCTGGGAGTTTGCATTTTTATCTAGGATCCTCCCCAGTCCTTAGGAGAAACTCCTTTTGGTCAACACCGGGTATCTCGTGCGTGCGTTGCTTCTGGACTTCTCTCTTTTCCCGGTTCCTTTTAAACGTACGCGTATTGCTTGCCTTAATGTTATGACTGAAAGAGTTGGTGCAGTTTATTTGTTCTTGTTGCTCTTGTTTTGTTTCCTGTTGTGTTGCTTTTCTGTCACTGTGCTCTTTTTCTCGGCTTGGCTTCTGTTGTTTTTGGAAGGTCAGCGACTCAGGAGGAGAAATCAGTCTCTTAAGGAAAGCTTTCGCTCGCCTCCTGAGAGCCCTGAAGGTGCTGGCGTAATTTCATCAGCGTTCCATTGGACACACCGAGATGTCATTGGGGCTTTAAAAAGTCTCCCTAAAACCTGTGTGTGACAGCTCTCTTTCTGACCTAAATAAATAACACTCTGGATTTGCAGCCAGACATGCCTTATCGTCTCTGAATTTACTCTCTTCGGGTCCAGATACAAAGTAGCGCTCAATGCCCTGGAGAGGCAGTCACGCGAGCTGGTGGTATTGATACAACAGGGTCCAGGCCCAAGAGAGGTGTCGGGGTTCAGCCGGAAAAGCCGGAGCTGTATAAGTCAGCAAACAACACAGGAATCAGAAACTATCATGATAAGCAACCCGGGTGAACCCCTGATGTCTTCAATTAGCCATGAAATGTGACTTGCTTGGTAAGATTTTGCAACTTCTTAAAAATCCCAGCTTTTAAATTGAGCTTTTCCTGTTTGGCAGCAACACAGCAGGCCTACAAAATAATTTATATCCATTTGCTTTGTTAGTTATCCCTTTTAAGCAACCCTCCAGGGGAAAAGCACATTAATCCCCATTTTACGGATGATGGATTTGAGGTATTAAGAGGACTCAATGCTTTGATTTATCCAAACACTTGCATTTTTTGGTCTCAGCCCGAAGCCGTCGTGTTTACTTATGCCAGGCTGCCTGCTCTTATTATATTGACTTATCTTGACAAAGAACAGGGAACTCAATGTTCGAAAGTCAATTTAAGCCACTTACAAAAATTGGGGTTCATGGAGCAGCATGGCTCTCTCATATTGATGGAATAAGTTCAGTGTTTCCAGACAACTGTTATATCATTTAATTGTCATTATTTTAACTTTTGTAACATCTTCTTCAAATAATCCATAGGTCGGGAGTATTATTTTAGAGGAGTTGACTTCAGTTACTTCCAACAGTCAAGTCAAGGAGAGAAGACATTGTCATTCAGACCGAAGTCAGGCTCTATCCCTTGTAACCTATGCCAGCCAGTTCCCTTCACCTTGGTGTTTTTTAGCAAAACAGCTCACTTTGGTGTGATAAGCTTTTATTTCATTTATTTATTTATTTATTTTTACATACAGATATTTAAAACTATGTCCCATAACCTGGTGTATTTAATAAAACAGATCTTAAACCAGTGGTTCTTAACCTGGGTTCTATCGAACCCTAGGGTTTGGATGAGTCGGTCTCAGGGGTTCGGAGAAGCCTCTGCCGTGGAGGCCAGAATAAAGTAATACCGTCATTTGTTGTGAGTTCATGCACTTTGTTGGTTTTGTTCTTTGAGCAAGGTGATGTTCACGCACGGCTCATTTTGTGCACCAGTAAAAGAACATATACCTATGTCTTGAATTTTGAAAAAAAAATCATATTTTATTTATCACTAAAGAAGGGTTCGGTGAATGCGCATATGAAACTGGTGGGTTCGGTACCTCAAGAAAGGTTAAGAACCACTGTCTTAAACGATGAGGTCACGGATTCTTGTCAGAAGCTGCAGAGAACTGAAGCAGAGGCAGGAACAAAGCCCCCTTATTACAGCTTCTGCCTCAGTTCTTCCCCTCTGTAAGCAAGTAACTGATAAGGACACAGTCACGATCAACCCCCCACCGCCTGGACTGACTGCAAGTTTTGCTGACTTGGTTTTACATAATTGATTCTGGAAGTGTAGTGCCCAGGTGGTCAACGTTAGACTCGCTGCGAGTTCCTGATGGAAAGAGACACCTTGCTCTAGGCGCCTGGAGGCTACTCAGTGTGGATTTTGAGGGAGCAGTCTTGGCATCTGCACTTCTACATGCTTTCCAAGGGATATTGGCACTTACTAAACCCTGAGATCCACTGCCCAAGGGCGACGGCCTTCATTTGCATCTGTCTAGAAGCTGCTGTGTTTCTCACGGAAGCTGGTCAGCTGGTCCAGACCTGCGAGTGATTGGCCTTGCATTATTTTTCTACGGAGTGAACATTATTTCTCTGTGTAAGTCTCAATGACGTTCTCACTAAACTTGCTGACCTGCAGCAAACTGTTTGGGCAGTGTAAGCAGTCCAGGTGAGCAAGAGGGCTGAATGTTCCGGAATCCTTTTCACCTAACATTTCAGCCCAGCCGGGCGGACTCCTGTAAAGGACTCTGTGCTGCTCTACTTAAGCACGTGGGACTATCCGTAGATTATTTTTTCCCCCACTGGACTTTCCGGCAGTGGCTAATGGTGATGGACACCTGGGCTTGTGGTGGAGGCTGAAGCATTGTTTTCCTAGGGAGACAATGTCCTTTAAGTAACCCCATCTTGATAACCTTATTTCAAGTGCTAAGTTTGAGGCGTCCCTCCAACAGCATAAACATTTTAAGGACTCTAGAACTCAACCACACACAAGCCCAGAGCTAAAGGAGGCAGGTAGAAGGTCACTGAGGTCTCTGTTGCTTGCTTACGTTCTGCCATGGGGTGTCCTAGTTCTTGACCTTCAAAGAGATCGTGTTCTAGTTCCCTGGGATAGTCCACCACGTGCAGGGAGAAATAGAATACAATATGACTGACGTCATTGTCAAGCGACCTGATGCTGCGTGAAGTTCTCTTGTTTGTGGTTGTTTAAAGGGGCAAAAGCAAGGCACCTTTATTTTCAAGGGAAAGAAATCCTAACTTACCAGGATTTCTGGTCTTCAAATATTGTAACGCTCTGGTTGCATTGCTGCATACATATTCCTGGCCATGAACTTACACCTGCACCTGAGGCAGTGGGTCTGGGTAGACCAGGGCCCAGCTGTGGAAGAAATCCTCAGGGGCTTGCTGAGCCTAACAGGTGCTTAAGACCTCCCCACCATGAAAAGAAGAAGGAAAAAGGATATTTTGGTGCAATTTGGGCCAAGCTTCTCAAATTTCTTGAAATTTTCTTCTATGAAACCTAAGGATTGTATTAGATTAGCTTTCATGTAGCTACTAACTCTAAAGGAATGAGTCCCAGTGAAACCTATTAGAAGGGGGGAAGGAGAATATATATAAAATAGAAGAGGTAAGAGGAGTTAGGAATAAGAGGAGGGAGGAGAGAGGAGGGATGGGTAGATAGACGTGTCTGAGAGAGCATCTTACTTGGTTGTGACTGTGCGACTGAGCAAGGGAGCACCCGGTCTCATATTCAAAGGAATTAAATAAACGCAGTAAACACATCCTGGAAAGTGTAACTAGTTTTCTCAGAGTCAAAAGTGATTTGAAAGTCCACTTAGCCCTCGGTTAGTTTCCTGCGTTATTCATATGTCCCTTCAGTTGCTACCTGTAGGTGGTGGAGTCATTCTGCGTGACTGATACAGGCAGCATCCCAACACAGGCAGCATCCTGACACAGGCAGCATCCCTGATACAGGCAGCATCCCAACACAGGCAGCATCCTGACACAGGCAGCATCCCTGATACAGGCAGCATGCCGACACAGGCAGCATCCCTGACACAGGCAGCATCCCGACACAGGCAGCATCCCGACACAGGCAGCATCCCGACACAGGCAGCATCCCTGATACAGGCAGCATCCCGACACAGGCAGCACCACTGATACAGGCAGCATCACTGACACAGGCAGCATCCCGACACAAGCAGCATCACTGATACAGGCAGCATCACTGACACAGGCAGCATCACTGATACAGTCAGCATCCCGACACAGGCAGCATCCCGACACAAGCAGCATCTTGCCTGGCTTGTGGAAACCAGTAAGTCGGGGGCGGTGTGTGGGAGAAATGCTAAAGGTGGCCGAGAGAAATTGAAAATGTTATTTCTGTTCATTTCAAAAGCCTCTGAAATATAAATAAGGACTCCAGTGGGCAGGTTAGGGCACTGATCCTTTCCGGCTTGTTTGCTAATAGCTGTGAAAGTTAACTGTCACCTTTAGAGTCGTAAAGCCTATAAATACTATCCAGGGACAGTCTCTGCCACACTGGACACTTCTTGACCAAGTCTTCTTATATTGATGCTACCCGCTAACTACTTAATTAAAGGATAAAGGAGCATGCATGTTTATCCTCCAGGCTTTAGGAGAAATCAGCATGTATGCATATACTAGCCCAGCTTAATTTTTAGAAAAGGGGAAAAAATAGCCACATTGAAAAGGCTATAGTTTAGATCTATTTGTATGCAAGGAGAGACATTGGCAGGAAGGAGGGTGTTTCCAGGCTGAGTCAGCCAGAGAGGTCACTAGAGGGTGCTCTAACTTCACGACAAAACCAGAAGGGAACTCTTCCTTTGTTCTCAAACTTCACATACACTATAAGGAGACCCCCTCCAATAAAAATCAATAATACATAAGAAAAGTGTCTGGAAAAGAAAATTAGGTATTGAGAGGGGAGGCATCAAGTGCCACATTTGTCCCCCCCCCCCCCAAAAAAATACAGGACCACTCTTTAGAAGCAGCAATATTTTAAACAAGTCAAAAATACTGTACGATGTACACAGCCTCCTAGGCCAGGGGTGCTCAATACGTGGATCGCGATCTACTGGTCGATCGCAAAGGAAGTGTGGGTAGATCGCATGACATTAAAAAGACATTTGTCTTTTGATTGGCATACAGGGTAGCCAATCTGACCTCTGAACTTTTGACACCCTACGCATGCGCGTTAAACCGCACTAACTTGTTCAGTTACATTGCTGCGTAGTTAGCCTTCAATGTGTTTAAACTAAACACAACAAAGGGTATAAAAATGAGTGCCATAGCTGGTCCGAGGAAGAAGCCTAAAACCTACCACTTTCATACAGAATGGGAGGGGATTTTTTTCACTATGTCATATTCTAAGTGCGTTTGCCTCATCTGTCTGTGTGCCATTGCTATTCCAAAGAAGGGAAATGTGGAGCTGCTTTTTCGGACTGTTCATAAAATCTATGACATTGACTTTCCTCCGAAAAGAGAGCTGAGAAGGAGAAAGGTGAAAGAAGAATACACAATATTAAATAGTAATAATAGTAACTTAAATAATGATAATATAGAAGAAATAAATTTATGTTTTATGTTTTTATTGTAGGTAGATCATTTTGACTTGGTCATCTTATAAGTAGGTCGCAAGCTGAAAAAGTGTGGGCACCCCTGTCCTAGAGAGTCCGGCAGCGGTGGAAACCTAAGTATCCTGGTTCCCAGCGCAGGCTGTGACGAGCACACCCGTCAGCCTCTGAAACACGATGTTCCCTCCATCACAAAGCTACCCCCGCACCGGCGCTGCTCCGATGTTGTTGCTAAGGGTGGGCCCGAAGCATCATCCACACCTCTCTATAAAGGCTCCCCCAGTTTAGAGCCCCCAAGAACTTGTAGCACTAATTTGTGAACACCAAGGCCAGACACTGCTTGGGTGGCCCTGGGAGTGGTGATCACTGTGCGTCTGCATTGTTACAATGGGGTGGCGTAACTGGACAGGAACAGAGCACACTTGTCAAGTAATTTTTTCACCCAAAGTGTATATTATTAAACCTGAAGAACCTTCAGATGGTGACAACAGATCATGAAGCTGAATGCAGGGCACTTCTGAGTGTGATGCATGGATCACACACACCTGTGACACTGGTCCCGCCTGTAGTGGGGACCCTGGATCCAAACAGACGCACAGGGCTGGGTTGGACTCCAGAAGTATTATTCCTGGTTAAAAAATATATACAAATCAAATATCATAAAGTAAAACTAAGCTACTCTGGCCAGTTTATTTTTTAAAAGGTGAGACACTGTTTCAACAAAGCAGCAGCCATTGTGTTTGGAACCCAATCCTTAAAAGGTTACTTAGTTGCAGAGTTTTGGAAAGAGCACACTGGGAAGTGGAGGTGTTGGAATCACAGGATAATGTTGTTTCCACCAATGAAATGTTTCAAATTAAGAAGGGGCAGTGGTTTCTTCCAAGTAGTTTCAAAAAATGAGAAAGCTGGCTGGAGAAGCAAACAGTGTTACAAAGACTGCCAAGGAATGTCTGTAGGATCTGGCAAAGCCGCAACATCATTAAAATAAAGCAGGCAGTAGTTCAACTGTATGATTTCCTTATGTTTTTCCCGACTTTTCATTTTTGTCTCATTCTATTGTTCCAATGGGGAGGGGCTTGATTTACCAGGAAATACCCTGGATTGTAACCTCCAATAGGAGGTGTGTGTGTGTGTGTGTGTGTGTGTGTGTGTGTGTGTGTGTGTGTTTCCAAAAACCATTTCGAAGCTATATATTTTTTTCCCTCCAACAGTAGCCTTTATTCTCCATTGTAAGACTTTATGACAGTGTTCCTTGGCATCCATTTTTATTTGAGTTTAGAACTCGAAGCAAATTGTGTTAATATTTTTGGCAGTGCCCCGTGATTTGCATTGAGTGAAACCTGGGACGAGACATCTCAGAGCTTTGAATTTGCTCTTTCCTCTGCCCAGGAGCACGGGTTGGAATTCTGGCTGCTTCTGAGAGGCACCACCGTCAGCTTTGAGATGGTGCCTTGGGTTTCCGTCAGCCAGTGATAAGCAGGAGACACACGCCATCAACGTCTCTGTCCCCTTTCTCTCCCTCTTTCCCAGCTCCCGGGTCTCCCATCCCTGCCCTCCTTCCTGGACACAAGCTTGTCCTTTGTGGATTTCAGGTTTTCGCTATCCTATACCTATCTTCTTTCTCTCTTGAGTTTAAAACTCGCCAATCTGCCTAACTACGCCACTGTACTGTCTTGTCTATTAGCGGGTGACCGTACGCATGCGCACGTGCCCTTGTATATAACACCCCCTCACCCCTGCACGTGCCCTTGTATATAACACCTCCTCACCCCTTCTTGGAGCTTGCTGCTATGAGAAAACTTAAACAAAATGGGTGTCTGTAAGGCAGAATTTATGTATTGGAGCAACCCAGAAGGAGAGCTGATTCAGGGAAGGAGTAATATATGGTGACCTCCACACAACAAATTGTCTTTCTTTTCAAAGTTAAAGCGGTTCTATTTCTTAGGCATTCTGTTCTGTCCCTTTGAGGATGCACATGTTGTCTGACCAAGGACCGTGTGGAGAAGTTAAAATTTAGGGATC
The DNA here is from genome assembly GCA_037038555.1 of Rhynchonycteris naso. Lineage (NCBI taxonomy): Eukaryota > Metazoa > Chordata > Mammalia > Chiroptera > Emballonuridae > Rhynchonycteris > Rhynchonycteris naso. The sequence goes on from CM073002.1 coordinate 145,610,926, forward strand.
CGAAGATGTGCCTTAATTATGGCCTTTGCACTCCTCTCGCAATGAGAGTGGATTGAACTTCAGGTTCCAATAACACAGCCCTCAGGGCTAATGCCCTTCAGATAAACTTAGAACCGTTTTCATACTGAGGTCCGTTAGTCATTTCCTGAGCAAACCCTCTTGGGTCAGGCTGCTTTAGTCTGCATTTCCCGATCCCGCTGCAGGTTATGGGGTTTTGACAAAGTCTCAGAGAACACTGTGAAAAGAAATGGAGAAGCACCTTTCTTTCCTCCTAGAATTTTAGAATCAAAGATGACTCTGGAGGAACAAACACATGATAAGGACAGTTTAAAATGCTTCGGAGGATACAGAGGACAATGAATTAGTTTCAATCATCACCATTATTATCACTTTTTTGGAAGTCATCAATTTCTGAATTAAAAAAAGAAATTTTAATACCAAGATAAAAAGATATATTTTTTATTTATGCAAATGTTGCCATCCAATATGTGTTGTGAAGGAATTAGTTTTCTCCCTGTCACAAGCTCCTCCCTCAGGCATGCTGCAGAGAGATATTTCATTTAGAGCTATGGTCTGCCCATTTGCTTAAGGAAACAAAGCACATTTCTACCCAGGAATTTGTGGCATCATTTTAGACTGCCAGAAAATTTGCAAAAAGTGGTATGGAGAATTCCTGTCTACCCTTCATCCAGCTCCCCCTGATGTGAACACAGTACATGAACGTAGCCCAGCGGCTGGCAAAGCAACGAAGCTAATGTGGGCGTGATGCTATCCAGTAATCTGCCGCTGGCATTTGCATCCCAACAATGTTCCCACCTAAGGCCTTCTTCTGTCACTAAATCTACTTGAGAATGTGACATTGTATTCAGTTGTCAAATCTACTTCATCTCGCCTGACCAGGCGGTGGCGCAGTGGATAGAGCGTCGGACTGGGATGCGGAAGACCCAGGTTCGAGACCCCGAGGTCGCCAGCTTGAGCAAAAGCTCACCAGCTTGGACCCAAGGTCGCTGGCTCCAGCAAAGGGTGGCTCAGTCTGCTGAAGGCCCGCGGTCAAGGCACATGTGAGAAAGCAATCAGTGGACAACTACGGTGTCGCAATGGCAACAAAAAACTGATGATGATGCTTCTCACCTCTCTCTGTTTCTGTCTGTCCTTATCTATCCCTCTCTCTGACTCTCTCTCTGTCCCTGTAAAAAAAAAAAAAAAAAATCTACTTCATCTTCCTCATTGTGGGCAAGTTCTTTGGTCTTTCTTTCACCGTCACAGTCATATTCCACACAGGACTTATTCCCTTGTGTGGAAAGAACATCAAAATCCCCGATATTTTGGGAATTTTGAGAGGAAGTTTCTAGATATAGATATATTTTTCTAGATATATATCAAATGATTAAAGTGGGTATTTTTTTTTTCGTTTGCTAATTTTAAATGTATCTACTTAAAATTATGAATTAAAATCTAGACGATTTAAATGTTTTTGGAAGGAAAATATTTTCCCTGCACATTGGCTGTTATTTTTGTAATGTCCTGTTTTGACCAATGTAAATTTAAAGGAAAATTCCTTTTTGCGTGGCTGTCGGATTGACAATTTAGAAGAAAATTTTTTTGGCAAGAGATGAAATGAGTAGAAATGCTCTATGGCCCCTGAAGCTTAAATTAGAAGGAAATTCTATTAAGTGTGTGGCATAAATCCGCTTGACCAATTTACTCCTTTAAACAACTGTAAAACAAATTTATTCGAGCAATGTAGTCAAATCAAGGTCTGCATGTAAACACATGTATATATTCTGTGTTTCTAACTTCCATTTAAGCCCCTGAAGACACTGTTAGTAAATCTGAATATACATGTTTGTATATAGTCTGCACACGTCTAACCTGTGCGTGTGCGTAACGGTGTGTTTAACTCCCTGCAGCTTTGTGGAACGCTTTCGCTTAGAGTACAAGAGAAAATACACGGTCTTCAATAAGAGTTATTTTATGCAACATAAATGCCCTATTTCACCCGTTTGCCGTATAAAAGGAGGTCATAATTCTTTTGAAAGTAAAATGAATATGACTTCATTCTCACTTGCCACTTGAAGTATGTCTTCCCTCTGCCCGAGGGGCAGCCCTCACCAAGCACTCCCTGTCCCCAGGGGTCTCCATCATAGTGCAGCCCATCAGTTTCCACTTTCTCTACGAAGCCCAGGTCTGCCCCCTACAGTCTGAAGAGTGACCTGCTGTCATCCTGGGCCAGTTACTATGCAAAGGATCCCTGCACCTTCCTGTTGAGCCTGGACTCCTTCCAAGCCCATGACACCACCCCTGCAAGGGGCAGTGGTAGAAATCATTAGAAATTTTTGCACTAGGAAAAAAAAAAAAGGCAAACACCCTCACTCTATATTTGTAACAATTACAAAATATACAAATGGCACTGAAAATAAAACTTACCAAATTTTTTTTTCTCTCCAAGCCACGAAATTACTACCTGCTTGGTGAAGGTAAAAAAAAATGGTCTTATTGTGTTGACATCAGTGACATGGCTTGGCTGATACCGAAGATGAATTACGTCCGGGAAACGTTCACATTGTTCCTTGGCCAAGAAAACTTTTAAAATGTTTTTCAAGTTTAAAAAACTTTAGCTGTCATTTCACTTCATGTCCGGAATATTCAGTTAGTATAAAAACTTACTCCCAAAGGCAGGCGTAACAGACACGGATAAATTTATTTATTTGTTTGCTACTCTCCTTCTGGGGTCTACATGGGAAACAGTGGTACAGGCACTCACGCATCATGGCGACTGGAATGAGAGGTGCAGGCTTATGCACCCAAACTTTGTGTGGTGATGTAGACAAACTCAAAAGTCCCCCACCTTTTTCTCGCTGTAGAACATTTCCTCTTGTGCCGGTGTAACTTTTATCTGCGCACGGATTTAAATTGTGTGTCTGGCACTAACAGTTTGTATGGCACTAACAGTTATTTCTCCCGCAAACCCGAGCTCTCGGTAGATGAAGTAAAGCCCTAATTCTGCCTTGCCCGCCAGCCCCGTTGCCAGCTAATAGAGTTTTACGCAAAGGATATATCTCCTCATCGCCGTACTGAGTTTTCAGAATTGCTTCCCGGCTGCAATGTGTGGCTTTGAAAAGTTCTGTTTGTAGACTTGGTGATTGGGTACCACATTTTGAATGAAGTCGTAGAGACTCCACGAACAAAAAGAGCAGAAAGTAAAAAAAAAAAAAGATAGAGATTGAATCTAAGGATGTTAAAATGCGATTTTAGCTTTCTCTGCGCGATAATAGGTTTCTGTCTCCGGGTTCTTTCTACATTTGAATGAGGGACATGAAAGATGGAACTCCTTTTAAGAAAAGCCTTCTTGTGGTTGTGTCTTTCTTCTTCTTTGATTTTCTTTTTTATTTCTTTTTTCCCTTTCTAAAAACTTAATATTGGCTTTTCCCCCTAATGTTGAAATATTGAAGTAAATACCAAATAGCACCTTTCTTCTTATGGTGGTTTGACTCAGTGCTTCAGATTAGAAAAAGAAGAAATTAGTTCTCAGTCTTCTTGCATTTGTGAGGCTGGTTTGCATAAACATGCCGTTTGCGGCGGGCTGATGTGCTGTGCGGAGAGGTTTGGGGACAGCTGCCAGGGCCATCTTGCCTGAAAGCTGTCCTTAACCTGAAATTTGATTTAAATATTTCATTTCATTACCATGGATTGCAACATTGGGAGTAACGTTTCTCCCTTCTTTGGAATCAACACTAATCTAATCCATGAAAATTCAGTTGCCCTGTTACTCTTAGTCCGCAAATTTTGTGGCCGAAAGCAGGCAGCTGCAAGGAGGTGGCCTGGAAGAACACTTTTGACTTCTTACTCAGAACGGATCTTCGTCCTAGGAAGTCAGATAATAAAAATTCAATTTAATTAACTAAAAAATTGTGTTTACTAATTTCCTGCTGTTATATCCCCAGACATAAATGCTCATCAACTGCATTCCACTCATGCTTTTGAAAGCTGCCATTTTTTTTTTTTAAGTTTAGTTGCTGCAATTGCTGGTTTTGCCTCGCCATGGGTGTTGGTACAATCAACATCCTGAATACCAACGGCACAGGCTGGTGGTCATTGACTACTTTGTTACTCAAAAAAAAAAAAAAAAAGTTCTTCTTCCATAATAATAACTATGGAAACATTTCTATGAAAAACTTATTTCCAGAAATGCATGTATTATTTGGTAGCTAAAATTGTAGGCATTATTTGAATGATAAGAATGTCTCCTTTGTGAAAATACATTGTAATTTCTCTAGTGTGGTAAAAATCATTGTTGCTATTATCGCTTGTTGCTATTATCACTTGCGATCACCTGTACTGGAACTCTGATAGGAAGGTATAGTTTTTCCAATGACCAGCCTCATCTTGATTTAGATGTGACTTTTAGCAAGTCTGGGGTTAAAGTATTGTTTTTGGAAACAATACTTTAACCCCAGAGAGTAACTGTTGTCAAGGAGAATGACTTGAGGCTGACAGAGTCATTGTAGTTTTGAATCAGTGTGGATGTTCATTTGTTTGCTCCTTCTGTCTTCTTTGCTTGTAAGTCAAAGATGGGATTAATGGTACACGGAATAGTCCATCAATGAAATAAAGGCGTGCACAGATACTCATACTCATGTGCTGAAATGTGTGTACACACATGCTGATACCCCTGCTCGCTCTCGTCTAGAAACACAGTGGAAATCGTGGAAATACTGGGGAAATTTTCTCTCTTCTGTCCTCTAAGTCAACAGAGAGATGAGTTATACCTTTTTTAGGAGGGTTGAATGAGCTGCCTTAACACCTCCATCTTGGGTCTAGTAATTTCTATAAACCTCTTATCATTGGGTTTGATTAGAGAATATATTGGTAGATTCGATATTCAATCCTGAAATTCCAAGGAAACGAATGGACTATGAACAGATGTGTAGCTAATCAGTGTGCTTAAACTTTTTACTGTGATGGAAGGGTCTTTTTGGTCACATGAGGGTTTCTGCAACCCTCCCTGTCTAATTGGGACGGACTCTGTTTGCCTCTTCGTGACATTGAAATCCCAATGTGAGATGCATGACACTCTTTTGGAGTTTGAACTTGGACATCCTCTCTGCTGATGGTGTTCACATTCAGTTTGGAAAGGATTTGCTGTTGGCATCATTTGAACTTCTGTTTTTTAATTACTATTATTGCGGTGTTAATATTGAGATCTATGAGCAATATTTAAATGAGTTATAAATGGCTGGAATTATGAAGTAATAAAAATAAATGAAAACCACTTGATATTTTAATTGATTTTTAATTTCTTCTGAGAGATGAGAGAAAATATGGACTACAGGGGTCACAGCGTACCTTTGAGTTGTAGCTGTCCCCAAGCAGATAGTGGAATAGATCACAAGGGGGTCAGTAGTCATGGGACTATGTCTGACTTGAATCGTCTTCTTTGAGAAGGCTTCCGGTCAATGTGGGTGTGCACAACATTCACGCTTGTGGACCACATTCTATGGAGAGTGAGTGAGAACAGAGGGAGACCGTGGCTGTGGGAGAATATCTGTGATTTGATCTCCAGAAGTTGATTTTCATGTTTCTTGCTCCTGAGGAACTCAAACTTTATCCATGGAAAACATGCGGACAAAATATAAACCCAGAGCAATATCACTGGCACTGCCATTCTAAGTGCTCAAGTCTCAGCAAGAATAAAGTAGTAACGGGATTCAGAAACTGGAAGGGTAGCTGTGGTCGGGGCTTATTCAGAACACGGTCTTCAGAATGGTGTGGTTTGCTCTGCATCTGAAAATATTTGTTAAGGAAAGGAGAATGGGAGATTCCAGAGGAATACATTTGTGAGGAGAAGAAAGATTTTGTATTAAAGAATAATAAGGAGGGCTTTTTTATTTTATGTTTTTAAATGTGTTTTAATTGAATTTATTGTGGTGACACTGGTTAACATAATTATACAGGGTTCAGGTGCCCAAATTCTAGGTTTTAATGCAAGTGAGGATGAACTCCATGAATGGCAGGAGATTGGGGCTAATAAAAGAAATGCTGATTACCAACAATAGTTGTTGATTGTTTTGCATGGTCAGAGGATTGTGAAAGTATGTTACATGTTTTATCTCATGCAGCCCGTTGTTTAAGATTGGCAGCGACACATGGGAAGGACTGCATTTATTCTTGAACCTCCTGACAACAGCAATTAATATAAATCATAACGTATTTAGTGGTTGGGTTTGGAGGAGTTTTTCTGAGATCAAAAAAAGGCAGAAAGAGCAGCTGAGAGATCACTCTGAAAACCTGGGAGTCAATGAGTCGTACCGTTCTGCATAAAATAGTGGAATTATTGAGCAGTGAGCTGGTAGATATTTACTAGTTGACCCTCTAAGGAAAAAGCCCTGATTTGGTCATGTGCCACTTGCTGTGGTGTAAATACTTTCACTCATGGCTGTATTTCAGCTACCAATGTGAGGTCTACCGACTCTTCCAGTTCCTAAAAACAGCAATCAGCTTTTGTAAAGCCAGTGGGACTCTACACCACCAAATTCATCTCAGACGGAGAGACACTGAAGAATGAATAAGTCCGTGATGCTTGGGCTCTGTGGGGGTAATGAAGAGAGTATGTCAAAAGTGCCATCTGGTTTTCTGGTTTGGAGGCACGTGAGCCTAAATGTCATGGACACACAAGAGGGCAGGTCCAGCTGTGTCCAAAATAAACAGGAGTCACATGGAGACTTGGAAGCCCCATCCGGCAAGTATTTACCAGATTTTACTTGTTTGGAGGAAAGAGTTGTCTGCCTGGGTGACCGGGGAGGCACAGGAGATTAGGGCAGTGAGAGGGTGGTGTGGCCCAGATTTTCTGGCCCAGGACGAGAATTAAATCTGAGCCATTAACATAGAGAGGCTAGAGGCTGTTGTGGGAGAAGTTATTTTCACCGAAGGGCCCCATGAAACGTTCTATACATTATTTATAGAGCAGGAAAAGGAGCATTCTTTCTGCCCACGCACAAACTGGGGCATTCTGAGAGTTTCAGAGGCACAAGACACTTTCTGGAGATTCCAAGAATGATTAGGGGGGCTGGAGAGACTCTCCACAATACGGAATTTATATCTTTGCCAGTAGGAAGTGAAATTGCAATGTTAGCAATCATATGTTTGTACTCAAAGGTTTCTGAAGCACGAAGATTTTGGACCGGGATGGGAAGAAGTGGGAAATTTAGGAAGGGAGATGGCAAGCATAAACCTGATCATGTCATGTGTGAGATGGTAACAGGAAAATATGTCCTGTGGTGCAGCCGGGAATACGAGGCTGATACTCTAAAGAAAATCCCAGAGCGTGGAGGGGAAGTGAGAGCCTTCCATCCGAAGATGACCCTTTACAGCTGCGATCCAAGTCGGGGAGAGGGAAGGAAGGGAGCCGAGATTCCTTCTGCTACTCCACCAGCCCTGAAAGCACAGAATAGATCAGTTCCTCTTCCCAAAGCGTGCCTTGAGCACAGACCATGTCTGTGCCTTGCATGCGTGTCTCCCAGTTACAGACTCCCTGTGCTTCTAAGTTGCTCCTGACTTACCCGCACCCTTGGTAAGCTGGCTTACGCACAGGCCAGGCAAGCTTGTACTTAGGGTCCATGCGCCATGATAGAATACTTCTGTCTTGTGGTCCCGGGGCCTCAAGACTCCACAGTGTGCTGTGTCCCCTCCGAGAGGTTTTCGTGGCAAACGGCTCCTGTGGTGTTAGAGCGGCAGGGATGACTTGGTTGTCTTATCCTTTCGATGGGAGCCCCTCAGCAGTTTCTTCTTTCTCCTCGTCCCGAGCAGAGCTCAGAGCAAAGAAACTCCATCTTACATCTGTTCCTTTTTCATCAATACGAGAAGTTCAGAGCTCTTCCTAAATGTTCCCTTCCAAACCCTTCTGGAAGCCCTCCTCCCCTCCTGCTGCCAGCCAACCAACTTCCCAGCGCCTGATTTGTTCCTTTGGCTTAAAGTTTGCATTTCCCTCCAGTCTTTTGCTACCAAGTATAGCAACACACACACACACACACACACACACACACGCTCTTCCAGCTGCAGTGGCTATACTGACAAGTGTCACTGCACATTCCACGTCCCCAGCCCATGCACCAAAGGAAGGACTTTGAACATATTATCTCCATTGATCTTTTCTCTGCTGCTCACCGCCTCCAGACACTCAATTTCAGATTTAAAATTAAGAGCACACCAGTGCACCATGCACAAGTTGTATGTGCAAATTCATTGCTTTTTTTCTTTTCACGTTCACACCTCTTTGCTTCCACCTTTCATTTCTTCAGGTTTCAAAACCTTTGTACGTGTTTACCTTAGACTTCACAGTCCCTCGTTCAAGGGAATAGCTCTCCCTCGTGTAGACTGGTATTCCTTTCTAATGAGCTTACCTTCGGCCCAATCTCCCGGCTCCGTTCCCAAGCAGAAGGCTCTCAACTTCTGTTTGATGGACTAGAGGTTCACATCATCTTTCTCTTACGTCTTAAATTTAAATTCATTTTTCCCACATTTACTTTTTTTTTTTTTTTTACAGGGACAAAGAGAGAGTCAGAGAGAGGGACAGATAGGAACAGACAGGAATGGAGAGAGGTGAGAAGCATCAATCATCAGTTTTTTGTTGCTGTTGCGACACCTTAGTTGTTCATTGATTGCTTTCTCACATGTGCCTTGACCACGGGCCTTCAGCAGACCGAGCAACTCCTTGCTGGAGCCAGCGACCTTGGGTCCAAGCTGACGAGCTTTTGCTCAAGCCAGATGGGCCCACGCTCAAGCTGGTGACCTCAGGGTCTCGAACCTGGGTCCTCCGCATTCCAGTCCGACGCTTTATCCACTGCGCCACCACCTGGTCAGGCACATTTATTTCTTTAAGCTCTATAGTTCACGTCCTTTTGTCTAAGCCTAGCCATCTATTTCTAACCTTCTTTGAATCTGCTTCAACGTCCAAACTGCTTTATTGTCACAGTTTCTACTTAACCCACTCACTGGCTTCTTTTTCTCAGAATATCAGAATTCTCAGTTCTCTTCCATCTGCAGAAATACCCTTTCTTTTGACCTTGTTAACATTTTGCATATTTATCCATTTCTCTTTCTTGACTTTTAAGCCAAACATAAGAGAAGTCTGTTTTTATTTTTACCATTTTCCTACTTTTCTCTAATTCCTCAAATTTCACAGTCTGTTTTCTACTTCCATCGCATTATACACACACGTATATGTATGTGTGTGTGTATGTATATGTTCCTCATATAGCTGTAGGATTTGTCACTTTTGATAATCCCGGTTCTTTCTGAAATTCTCTCACTGTGGGATTCTGCAAATCAATTCTATCTTGGCTTCCTTCCTACTTCTCTGATCATGACTCTCAGACCTCACCCTCCAGTGTCCTAGATATTTTTTGTGGGGGACCATTTCTCTGGATCTTATTTTTCTCTCTCTTTCCTCCAGTTAAACAACACTTCACTGAATTAAAAGAGCACATACTGAACCCTTATTAGCTTTAAGTCTTTTGAGTACAAAGATTGCTGTTGGGGGCTTTCGTGGCTTTGTTTGCAGGAAAAGAAAGCCATCTTGTTTGAAGAGATCTCCAGATATTTCTAGAACCTTCCATCGTATGTAAAATTTCCATCATTCTTTACAGCTTTTGGCTGAGGAATTTATGATTTCTATTGAAATGCAAAAAAAAAAAAAAAAAAAAGTTCTCTAGGAGGCTTCACACCTTGTCAGCCACCCCTTAAGTCAGAATAGAAAAAAACAGTCAAATTATCTAAGGGAACTGAGATCCAGAGTTGTGAAATAGCAGACAGGTTCATTGTAATGAGGTCTGGGAGAGGACTGAGAGCACGCTGTGCAGGAGAGGGCGTTTAATGGGAAGTAAACCAACAGTCTGTTCCTTCAGGCAAAGTATGGCCAAGGGCTGGGCTTGCAAAGACTTCAACTAGAAAAGGCACACAATAAATATTGTAAATTAATCCCTACAGTTTGAATAAACTCAACATTTTAAAAACGAGATTTCTTTTGCCAAGTGTGTATTTCCGCTGCTTTCTTCTTTTCTCTGAATACACTCACGGCTCCCCCTCAACGAATCCCAGTCACGAGAGACCATCTCCCTCTCAATGCTGAGTCTAATGAAGAACTATAATCAAAATCTCCTTTAAAGCTTCAGCTCTGAGAAAGCCATTAGGAATCTCTGAGAGTGACAGCAGGTTTTCTTCCCAGTTCAGGCATTTCCTTTCACTCCAGTGCCATGATGCTAATATTCTTTGAGAGCAGGTGGTTCCACTGAACATCTCTGGAGCCGACCATACACTAACTGCCTTGTCTTAATAGGGATGCGCTAGGCTAACACAGAAGGCGATTTCTGCCCACCAATGAAAGACTATCAATTCAGGGCGCTAGCATTTCTACCAAAATATTACTATTTTCACAATGTGGCCTGGAGTTGGGCAGTCTTGGAAGACATTTTAAAAAATGTATTTATCAATGTCCCAACAATTGACGAGCAATGGGAACAGAAACACTGTATATTATGGTATTCATTACAAATATCCAGTTTCATAGAGGCTTAGTCATTTTACTTATTTATTTTTATTTTAAATAATTCTTTACGTAGAAAGTACATTCACTAGGGGGACATTAGTCCATAGGGACACAGAGAGTTCCGGTACGTTTTAAATTTACCTGCCACTCATACATTTTTCCCATAGATGTCGCCAGTGAGGTTTCACTAAGTTGGACATTTCTCAGTGTGGGAGGTCTTGTTTTGATCTTTATGCAGAGATTTCACGACTACGTCTACTTACTTATGTGCGTATAAAATTTAATAGAACAGAACCCTTCTTATCAAAGGATCAACACTCTTACCTCCTGCTTTTTGTATTTAAGGTAAGGTAACCAGATTTTTTAATTGATAAAGCGGGACACCATTGAGGGGTAGAGGGGTGGTTCTTGATTAAAAATTTGGTCTATATGGAGCAAAATAACTTTTCATAGAATGCAAAAATAGTATTGTAATATATTTTTTTAAATTTCAACATAAGTACAATTTACAAATATAATACATTAAAATATGTGTAGTATTATTTTATTCTTTGGCATATTTCTCATTTGAGTGAATTTTTTTTAGTAGATTGCTGTCGTTGTTTAAAAGGTCATGAAATTTTTCACAAGACTTTGTTAAATTATAGTTCACACATGAAGTGGCTTTCAAGGTCTCAACACTTAATTGTGATTTTTCTGATGTCCACACTTTATTTACCGTAGAAAAAAAAAGCGTTCATTCGCAGCATTAGTTCCTGGTAAAGACAGCGCGTATTCTACAATTTTTAGTGCATTATTGTACGGAACATGGTTTGTTTCAAAATGATGAAATATTTCTAACCATTTGTTGTCTATTGTAATTTTTGCTGATGCCCAAGATTTAACCTTTTCCTTATCAATCTATTTTTTTAATAATGGTACCTCATTAAAAAGACAATTTTTGGAAATATTACTATATGGGAAATTTTGAGCGAGTCAGAGAGATTGGGTTACACGGTCCCGAAACCGATGCCGGAGCTGCACGAGCGGGCGGGAGCAGGCAGGGAAGCGCCACCCGGCGCCCTCGCACATGAGAGGTCGCGCACACTCCCCGCCTGGACTCGTCCTTGTGGTGGCCGTGCTCCCCATGTCCAGCCCACCACCCACTGGAGATTGAACAGCTTGCGCCTCGCAGAGCCCAGAGCCGCACGCCGGCGTCCAGGACGTGGGCCTATGGGTAGTTAGGGGACTTGACAGCCACCCCAGCAGGTACGTCCCTCCGGAAGGTCTTTGTTTCGGGGCCCTGCAGGGGGCAGCCAGCTCTTGTGGCAGTGCGGGCGCTTCCAGGTCGAGGCAGGTTCTCCCCGCCAAAAACCGTATATTCCCTTCCCGTTCTCCCGCCGTCCCCTAGTTTTTCATGCATTCTTTCCAAAAATCAGGACTTCTTTAAAAGGCCGCGGGACGCGGGACAAATTGTTAAAAATCAGGACTGTCCCGCCAAAAGCGGGACTTCTGGTCGCCTTAATTTAAGGAGAAGAATGCATTCGGAAAACAGCAATAAGTCAAGAGTCTCCCTGAATGGTTGCAAGGGCGTCGTGATTGAAGGGCCGTTTATATAAATACTCCTGACGAATGAGTGTTGTAGCAACGCCAGCAAAACTGAGCAGGTCCAGCTCGCCGCGGATGCTACTTCATGGCACATAGAGGTCTCTGATGACTGTGACCATTCCCTCTGCCGACCACTCCGGTGCCCAGAGCTTCCTGCCGTAAACTGGGCGGTCTCTCTGTGCTGAGTTTTTCACGTCCTTTCCAGCCCACTTTTGCTTTGTTGTTGCTGGTGTGAGTTCTGTCTTCGGCAGACGGAAGTGAACTGGTGGTGCGTAAGGGCTGATAGAAGGACCATCACACATTACAGTTTTAGCTTTGACCCCTGAAAGGAATTGAAGGTGCCATCATGGTTGAGTAGGAGAGACGTTTTGAGGTTGGAATGTTCCTTATCACTTTTGATTTCAAATTTCTGCATCTTTGAGTGCACTCAGGTCAACCGATAAAAGACATAAAATAATGTAATGCTTTCTGACAACCTTTTATATATGACATAGCCGGCTAGAATGATATCTAAAAAGCCAGGGGTTTTTATATTTTGAACTGCATTGAGTTGCACCCAACATTCAAGAAAGGACACATATTTAAAGTGTACGATTTGATACGTTCCGACAACACTGCACACCTGAGAAATCATCACCGCCGTCAAGGTAATGAACACGCCCACTGCGCTCACATGTTTTCTCAAGCCCCTTTATAATTAAAAGCTCTTTCTTACACTTCCCAATTACCCTTCCCGCTAATACAGAATCACGGACTTGAAAAGCTAAGATTACTTGACACCAGACTGTCCTTTGTGGTCAACACACTTAATAAACACACAAGGATCCCAACCTCCAGTATAGCTTTTAGAGTTCGATTGTTTGTCCCTTGACAAATTGGGTAGACCCGGGCTTGCCACCGAACAGCAGGGGCTATACTTTAAGGCAATACTGTAAGTGGTCTGATCTGTATTATGGCGGTGACTTCAACAGTTGGGTGGTAAAGAGAAGAAGAAAGGAGAATTGGATGTGTTTGCAGTGAGAGAGAGAGAGAGAGAGAGAGAGAGAGACAGATATGCATTGGAATCTCTCAGGAAGCTTTAAAAATGCTAATGCCTGGGTCCCACCTCATAATGGTTGTCAGGTCGCTGATAAAGGGCTGAACCTGGGGGTTTGTTGTGATTTAGAAGTTTCCAGGTGATTCCAGTATGCAGCTAGAGCTGAGAATCACGGCTCATGTTTTAGTCATCATTAAGAGGTGTTTATTTTTTTGGGGGGGGGAGCACCAGTATTGGATTTAATTTTTCTTATGGAATTCACCCGAAATGGAACATCTTGTGTCACTGTATCCTCTAGGGCAGTCGCGTTGCTCTGGGTAAGAAGTATTTCATCCCAGAAGAGTGCATGGTCGTCGTGGCGACATCCCGAGATGTACCCTCCTGCCTTATAACAGTCTGCAGATTACTGTCCAGATCCACTGTCTTTTGTAATGATTTCCCCCTTCCCTTTAGCGTTTTCTTCCTTTATGGAATTTGTTGGGGTGACATTGGTTAATAGAAGTAGATCAGTTTCAGGTAGACAAGTCCACCCTGCAGGATCTGTATTTGGCATTGTGTGTTTACCCTGGGCCATTTTCTATTTCAGTGGGCATGGAGCCACACAGGAGTGGGTGGTGCTAATGTATGGAGCCGCTTCCCATGCCCCGTGGGCTCCCCTCCCCCCCCCGCAACGTCTCCACCTCTCCGAATGCCTGCGAGCCTCTCTTCTGCACTCCCTGAGGCTTCCCTCTGCTCTCAGACTTACCCTGACCCTACACTCTGGGGGAGAAGCCCTTTCTTCTTTCTTTCTCTCTTTTCTTTTTTTTATTTTCCCTATTTTTAACATTTACTGGTTGTTAGATGTCTTGTCTAATCCTTGTATTTATGTCGGTGGCTGCCAGTATTTGAAGGCAGCGTTTTGGGTAAGCTATTATGTATGATGTTGACTTCAGTCTTTTGCTGCTGGTTCCCAGACCTAGAGGACTAACTTCATTGGGAGGCCAGGGGGTGGGGGGCTCTGTTTCTGTTTCAAGTTGGTGGGAGGACAGTCGAAAGGACTGATACGCCAGTCTGTGGTTTCCATGTCACACTGTGGACCAGTGTTCCCTGCAAAGGAACAGCTCTGTCGGTAGCATCAGCTGTTCATCCTGTTAGGGGACTTTGGATCGCCCAGCTCTGAGAACTACAGAGCCTCTGAGCGATAGTGAAACATGGCTGCTTCCCTGTGAGTTCATGGCCTCGTGATATTTCCCGAGCACTTCCATGACCATGGTGCCACAGGAAAACATCGCTGCTCGGTGACCCCTGAGCACAGACTTCCAGTTCTGAGGCTACTGAGGGTTTTGTTTTTGTTTTCTTTTTTTTTAGTAGATTGGGTTCTAAATTAAAGATGTAGCAATTGACTTTTCTTCAAAGGACATCAGATTTGGGACTTTTTCTCCCGTCCCTATTTTGACACAGGTAATTATGAAATGCAGATGTTTGTAAAGAAGAAGCATCTCACTACCATATATCACGCATGATGCATTAGTACAGAGGGATAGATTTCATTGTCCAGATGGCATATTCACGTCTAAATGTCCGAACTGCATATAAAGGGAGCCAGGAGGAGGTGACTAGAAGTGGTCTGCATTTACAAATGGCAAGTGAGTCTTTGCAATTGGCTTGGTTTCTTTTAGGAGAATTTTACTAGCACATATAAAAGTAGCCAAGAGGTAAAACACTTTACTTTTGTTTATATGGAACTTGGGAAACATTTTTACTGCTGGCTGTAAATTGAAAAACTGTGGCACCCATGATTAAGTCCGTTCAACATGGAAACACTTCGTGGGCAGCTGCTACAGAGATGTGGGGAAATAATATACCTATATATTACCATATTTTTCGCTCCATAAGACGCACATCCTCCCCCGCTCCCCTCCGCCCAAAAGTGGAGGGGAAAATGGACCATGCGTCTTACGGAGCGAAAAATATGGTATTTTATTAAATATTTAACACACCATTTGGTTCAGAATATTTTTTTCTTATTTTCCTCCTTAAAACCCTCGGTGTGTCTTATGGTCAGGTGCATCTTAAGGAGCGAAAAGTGTGTGTGTGTGTGTGTGTGTGTGTGTGTGTGTGTGTGTGTGTAATCGATATGATCAAGGAACTAAAAATGTGGGCATATAACTATTCTTGGAGCAAACCTATTTAACAGTAGAGCTAATACCTTTCTGTACATTCAACATCAGTAACATTTCTACAAATTCAAGTCTTTGAGGAAGCTTTCAAAATGCTTAAGTTGTCAACGGGAATACAAGGAATCAAAGCAGAGTAAAGATGACGTAAGAGTTTTGAGATCTGGGTGAACGGATGGCTGCCCCCTCCACCTAGGTGACCCATTAATGACTGACGCCTTTAACTGTTAAGTTTCCCGGCAACCGAAGTCCTCACAATCCTTATTTTTCTGACAGAAGACAAGACACAATTTAAATTTTTTTTTAAATTTTTTTAATACCACAGAATTCCATTTTATTTCTTTTTATTTATTCATTTTAGAGATGAGACACAGAATGGGAGAGAGAGAGAGAGAGAGAAAGAGAGAGAGAAAGGGGGGGAGGAGCTGGAAGCATCAACTCCCATATGTGCCTTGACCAGACCAGTGCAGGGTTTTGAACTGGCGACCTCAGTGTTCCCAGGTCGACGCTCCATCCACTGCGCCACCACAGGTCAGGCGACAAGACACAATTTATCTGCACATACAAAGATATTCCGATGTCCTTGCACCCAAATAGAAATGTATCTCACAGGTCTCGGGATAGCGAAGGTCATATTGGGTGATAAGATGGAGTGCCGTTTTACCCACAGCAGGAGAAGGCAGTGCCCAGAGACGAGGCTGGTTGTGACGGTGGGAGAGACAAAGGGCACTGATTAGAGTAAAGGACTGATTTAGATGAGGAGTTGAGATCATGGGAAGACAAATACATTTAGTTTTATTTTTTAAATGATCCTATAAGACATTACATGTGTTTGAAATGAAGCTAAACAGCGAGTAACATGAATCAAAGCTCAGTCCCCCCATCTGTTCTCTCCCTAGCCCGCAGCTGGGTCTCACGTGAGTAATTTCTCTGAACACTCTCTGTTCACCCTCCTGGCCGTGTCCCTAGAAACACTCCATTCTCTTCTCATCCAGCTAGTTCTTCATTCAACAATTCGGATAAAACCGTATCTTCTCTTTATCACAGAAGAGAGATGCCATTCATTCATTTCCATGCCTCTTCTCCTAATATTGGTTAATTACCAATGTTTTTATTTTCACCACATCACTGTAATGATTAACTCTCATTTTTAAAATCAATATGTATCGGAGCTGTCCATATGTCATTCCTTGTCCATTGCCAACAAACTATTTTCCCGTGGCATTAAACCAGCTCCAGGGCAACTGTCTTCCAGGGTCACGATAAAGTGTGCGCTTTTCTTACACCCTACCAGTTGCTGAAATTGTCATATTTTACTTTGGTTCGTAGTTGAACTATGAGTTTGCTGTACAACGTTTTGTTGTCCTTTGAATTTCTTGCTTTCTTTTTTTCCTTTGTCACATACAGTACATTCCTTCACGTTCCCGTTAAGATGCTTTACTTTCTTACCCTGAACGTATGAAAGGGACTAAAGCTGTGAGGTAAATCTGTCAGACCAAAATGACTGCCACCCAAGATAGGCCAAGTTGATAATATTTGATTTTAAAGTTGATGTTGGTATCAATGGTTCTTCTACTACTAGAATCAAGAAAAAGATAGAGAATCGTTCGGAGTACAGACATCCAGGGTTTGATCCCTGGTCAGGGTACACAGAAGAAGTGACCATCTACTTCTCTTCCCTTCCCTCTCCCCCATCTCTCCATCTTCCCCTCTCACAGTCATGGCTTGATTGGTCTGAGTGTCAGCCTCAGGCACTGAGGATAGCTCCATTGAGTTGAGCATTGTCCCTAGACGGGGGTTGTGGGAGCATCCTTGTTGGGACACATGTGGAAGTCTATCTTTCTATTTCACCTCCTCTCACTTAAAAAAATACAAGTTTAGCGCATATGCACGTGCACACACACACACACACACACAATCTCTCAGTTTTGAGTTGTTGTCAAAAAGTCAGGTGTGGACATAGAACCAGAAGGGAGAAGTTAGCAGGTAAGAGTGGTTTTTCTCCCTTAAATTTCTTTTTCAGGGAAGCTGGCGTGCCTTCTTTTTCCTTCCTAGCTTCTCATTAATTCCCTCTTCCTGAGGCTCTCTTAATTCAACAGGAAAAGAATCCCTTTTGCCTTAGTACCTGTGAAAGTTCTTTTTCTCTATGAATTTCACAAAGCCTCCTCTAATTAGGTGGGAAAGATGTGTGAAGTTGTTTTTGTTTTCTCCAAACACACTGACACTCAGAAAACTGAAAATATATTCAGCAAGAAGGTCTGTGTGAAATGCATTTGAATGTAGGCTGATGGTAGCAAAAGTATCTGTCTCATCATTTCTCATGTCCCAAGCATAGGCTAGATCATGTTAACTCATGATGGCCCCGAGTTCGTTAATGTAGAGGAATGAGACTTTATACCTCACCCAGTGCATTCTTGCTGAGATCAGAGTTCTAGAGTACCATCTGGCCATCACATCAAGAACCCAGCAATTTGATTTTTTTTATAAAAGATGAAGAAATAGGAGTTCAGTCCATTCCGTCTTAAAGCCGTTCTTTGAAATCTTGGCAACAATTTCATTTAGATTTTCTTTTGGTTTATTCTTGACAAACAGATGTATTTCCTACCCTGTCAGAAAGTCATACGTATTGAAAGGGTTTGTAGTCGCCTTTGTGTTTCCTGGAAAGAGATAGGGTTAAGTTCGCTCTAAGCCACCTTCCTTTTCTCGCTTCACTCACAGGGACCCTGACGTGAGTACAAGTGCGCACAGAGACTAGTTTTGTAAAAGTCGATATGTTCTCCATGAAGTTAAAAAGGCCAACAGGGTGATAAGGGGGAATAAACTTATACTTACTTACTCGTATGTTTACAATGGACACTCATAGTTAAGATCCCCTTGGCAACACTGTTCTTTAAGCAGAGTCCCTTGAAAGGAAGAGAAATATTAAACATCTGGGGGACTTTTAGGGCGAGATCATTTCCAGTCTGAAACTTAAAAGCACGGGCTCGAGAATTTCTGTCTGCACGCCTAGGGCGATGGCACACTGTCTCTTTTCAAATTGAGGACAACTACCGACTTAGTCTCCTTTTATATCCTGCAGGTTTAACGCTCCTCTATTTCAAAAGGCCTTTGGCATGGTACACTGATTTTATGTTTGATTTTTATTATGGTTTTAATTGCCTCCGAGGCTGTGTGTATTTTTGGTCCTCTACTGTATTGTTCCTTGTAAAATACCTGACATATTTTCTAAGATGCAGAATATTTTATAAATTGTGGGGTTTTTTTTGTATAATTAAGTAATACATAATCTTTATATTACTAGCTTTGACTTCCTAAAAATATTTAGGGCAAACACAAAGCATAGTTCATAGAACTGAGGGCTAAACTATTTCAATAAAGCCCTTCATCAAATATCTCCTTATACAGACTTGATGTAAAATAAATAAAATAGAATTATGTTTTAGAGATGGCATTAATTATGTCTAGTTGCCTTTTGGGGGACACCTTGATTTTTTCAGTTTACAAATGGTTTCGAGCTGTTCTTTATGACAAGTCAGACGTTACAACCACCTTGAGTGTGTAGCATATAAATGGAAACTTAAAATTCCCTGTTGAAGTGTAAAATTCAGCAGAGAGCTTTCAGAGCATCCAATCAAAATGAAAATATAGCAACGACTTACAGCAGGGTATTAGAAACTTAGCTTGTGGTTGTTATAAATCTTTGCTAGAATAGCTTTTATGAGACAAATATCTTCTCAAACATGAAAATAGCCCTCCTGTCTTAAATATCTGGATGGGAAGTATGTTTACATACACCAGAAGCCAAACATGATGTAACCATAAGAGTTTTGTATCAGATTGACGGCCTTTCATGGAGATTACCTTAGAAACATTGTGGACAGGTATTCCCGTGGCTCCCACACCTAGGGGACACTTCGTGGTTCATCAACCTGGCTGCCTCTCAGTCCCTAGAAACCTGCTTGCATTTTATTTGAGAATTTATAGAAACACAAGCTATGGTCCAGTGTTAAATGTGAATGACCTCCTGTGTTCACAAGCTTAACGCTGCATAATTATTCATAATAGTATAAAATTATAATGTCCTTTGCTGTGTGGGCAATCTCTCTCGCTTCTTTAGGGACGGAGGCTAAGGGTCCAGCAGGAGAGAGAGGCAGAAGACAGCACAGTTGCTTGTGTGAGTATATTTGGGGTTCAGGGAAAACCTTCTATGATCAGGGTCCCTTAGCCTTGTCCTCAGTTAGACGTTAGTGATTATTTTATTTTTATTTAATGTACACTGAGTAGTTTATGCGAAGAAGCACAGTATAATATTGGGTTGAGAGGGATAACAGATCTTTCTACGTAAAGTGATATCTATATATTCTGCCAAAATTACTGAGAATATTATTTAAAAATTACACAGATTATTTACATAAGTGAATTCCACTTGCTCAAAATTAATACTATTTTTGTCTTAGTTAAAAAAAAAAGCTCTACAGGGCAGCCAATCCTTGTTTTTAGAACCTTAGGTATTACAATTAAGTATTAATTTTTCTATATTACTATTAGGAACAAATTGTAAACCGTTTCCAGAATTCCAGGGTACATTTATGAAACATTACTAAGTGCATTTGCTTAATATGAAAATGTAATGAGATGAATTTGCATATTTTTCATTAGCTATAGTTCTTGTATTTCTCCAAGGCTGTCTGACGAAGATGTATAGTCTGTTTACTCTTCCGTTTTCAAAAATATTGAATTAATGGATGTTGAGAAACCTTCCTACCGTGTGTTTATTTGTATAATAATTACTAGGACCATTGTAACATGTGTAACTGCGATCAAAAGCTATACATTTTAAGTTCAAAGACAATCACCTGGGGAACCTTTGTAAAGCTTCTGCAGTATTTAATTCCTTCTGTGATGATTCCCTTGTGAAATTCTCCCCACTTCTGACTCATGTGGCTGCACCTCATGTGTGGTCTCCTCCTCTGGCTCGTTCTTATTGGTCAGATCCTCCGACGGCTCTCCCTCCTTCTGCAAGCCCAGGACTGACCGCTCAGTCCTCTGACCCTGGTGCACCCTGCTCGGGCCAGAGCTCTGCGCTCAGGAACCCAGCGCCCATCGCTTCACGCTCGGCTGTCGTGACCTCCTCCACGCTCGGCTGTCGTGACCTCCTCCACGCTCGGCTGTCGTGACCTCCTCCACGCTCGGCTGTCGTGACCTCCTCCACGCTCGGCTGTCGTGACCTCCTCCACGCTCGGCTGGCGTGACCTCCTCCACGCTCGGCTGTCGTGACCTCCTCCACTCTCCGCTGGCGTGACCTCCTCCACGCTCGGCTGTCGTGACCTCCTCCACGCTCGGCTGTCGTGACCTCCTCCACGCTCG
This sequence comes from Rhynchonycteris naso, assembly GCA_037038555.1. Taxonomy (NCBI): domain Eukaryota; kingdom Metazoa; phylum Chordata; class Mammalia; order Chiroptera; family Emballonuridae; genus Rhynchonycteris; species Rhynchonycteris naso. Next base: position 145,631,615 of record CM073002.1, read on the forward strand.
GCTGTCGTGACCTCCTCCACGCTCGGCTGGCGTGACCTCCTCCACGCTCGGCTGTCGTGACCTCCTCCACGCTCGGCTGTCGTGACCTCCTCCACGCTCGGCTGTCTGACCTCCTCCACTCTCCGCTGGCGTGACCTCCTCCACGCTCGGCTGTCGTGACCTCCTCCACGCTCGGCTGTCGTGACCTCCTCCACGCTCGGCTGTCTGACCTCCTCCACTCTCCGCTGGCGTGACCTCCTCCACGCTCGGCTGTCTGACCTCCTCCACGCTCGGCTGTCGTGACCTCCTCCACGCTCGGCTGTCTGACCTCCTTCACGCTCGGCTGTCGTGACCTCTTCCACGCTCGGCTGTCGTGACCTCCTCCACGCTCGGCTGTCGTGACCTCCTCCACGCTCGGCTGTCGTGACCTCCTCCACGCTCGGCTGTCTGACCTCCTCCACGCAAGCCTCGCCGCCCCAACAGAACCTGAAACACAGCTCGCTGCTCTCCCCTCCCCGCATCCAGGGCACTGGTCGCCCTCGTCTCCGTTCTTATCGATGCTGCTTTTTCTCTCCAGCTCCCAAGGTTGACGCTCCAGGTTGTCCTTGCTCTTCCTCCGTCCCCACGGCACCCAGTCAGTCACCAGGTTTAGCTGGTCATTCCTGTGTCATGTCTCCCTAAGCGAATGTCCCCTCCGTTGTCTTCTAGTCTAGCATAATCTCTAACATTCCCTCATACCTTCTTTCATCTCCCTTCTGCGCCTCGCAGAACCAGACAGACCCAGCCTTGTGCCTGTCACTCACAAAGCCCTAGAGGACACTGAAGTTTATTTGGAGATTTAACCCCTAGGTCGCCCTCCCTGTCCCTTCCTTGCCTTATCCACACACATACACATGGTCACTTGAGTCCCCATTGGAATAGAAAAGTGGATGAAAGCCTGAATTTAGTCCCTAAACTCGCTAAGGGTACATTTAGGTAACAGGAATATTCAGAATTATCGTTGTGACTTATTTCAGCTGATCAGATTTGTGGTCAAGTCATAAAAAACCAGTCCAAACTTTCCAGAGTGAGGAAATAGAAGTGCCCCAGCATACCGGGCTGCAGACTTCTGCCCAGTCCGGAAATTCCCTCCCATGGTAAGGCCCAGGGTCAGGACAAGGAGGGGGTTCAGGGCAGCTGGGGGCCGTGCCGCTTGGTGTGGCATCTAGTAGGGTTGTTCAGCAATGAGAAACAGCGGGGCTGGGCGGTTTCGGGGCTCACGAGGTCACTAGGCCGAGCAGGAAAGCAACAGTGAATGGGGATTCCCACAACTCAGCACTTGGTGAAGAGTCATTTCTTTCTTCAATAATTCAAATGATGACAGTAACTCATTATAAAGCAAAACATGCTGGAATTCTGAATAAACATAGTTATGGCGAGTAAAACACGCACAGAACCTCGTGGCCCAGAGATGCCGTGCCCACGTTCACTGGGCTCCCGAGGATCTGCTCCAGCGCGTCCAGCGCGGTCTCGGTGCCAGTCCTGCCCTCCGCCCTCTCGGCGTCTGGGCCCCTGCTCGCTGCGTCCCTGCCCGCGGGACAGCTGGAGAGAGAGCCGGGAGCTGGGCCTTGGGAAGCTCTTACTGTATCTCGTCGGGCTCGGGGGAGAGCAGGCTTTCTTTCGAACTAACCAAGTCCTTTCCTGCATTTTCCGGAGTTTCATGACCTTATCTGGTCTCTCCCTCCAGATTTCCCCCGGCTAGACTCCTCTTCTTAACGCTGACACTTTGGCTGCTACTGCGCGTCCCTCAGCGGAGGACGCCCCTCACCCCCCCCCCCCCCCGCCTTGCCCATTAATCTGCAGGAATGGACCGGTTCTACCCTGCAGTGATTGCAAAGCTGGTCCTCGGTTCTTCCTACCTACAGGGAAGGACAGAGAGGGACACTAACCCCCTTGGCTGGGGACGCGGCTGGACCCTAGAGTAAACCGCAGTTTCCCAGCTGCATGGGGCTCAGCCCGTTCCCTCCCTTCTCTCTCGTTAATCCCTAACTGGCTGCCTACTGTCAGATGCCCATCCAAGGACACCCCTCCCAATGCAGGCCCAAGAGTTGAAGAGAGGAAATACAAAACGGAAGTTGGAACTGTGGACAACGGGAAGAGAAGAGCCAAAATAATTACAACAGGAAGTCCAGCGGGAGAGGGTAGGGAGCACAGGAGGGAGGATTTATGGATCGTTATAATCGGGAAAGCCAGTTTGTTCCAGAAGCATCAGAGGAGAAATGCAGTTTGCAAAAGACCAATTCAGACTTTGAAAAGCTTTCTGGGGAGGGTAGATATATATAAAGATTAATACAAAGACAGAGCAGTCAGACTTGCCCAGACTCTTATCTGTGTCTGTTGCTATAATAACGCAAAACAATGGTGCTCCCAAAAATCTGAGCAAAGCAAAGCAAATCCTGTCGACCCATATTTATACTCAGACAAGTAAGGAGTTTTATAGATAGATGAGGACTAAGAATTTACAGCTCATTTATTTTCCAAGGGAGTAAAGAAAATATATTTAAAGATGCAGTCAGTCAAAAGAATACAGAACTCAGTAAGCTGAGCAAGAGGCAAAAACAACGCTGAGAAATAAATTGATAAGCGTATTGTATGGTTAAGGTTAAATGCATACCAGCAAACTTTTAGAAAGCTAATTTGGGGGGAATTAAAAAGAAATCAGAAAAACAAATTGCAATAACTTGAGAAATGACGCAGGAGAGATAGACATGCAAATATTGTAAATGCCTTTAATTCCTTTCAAGTTGGGTAGATTAAGAATTAATTTGTTGAGTCTCCATAATAGTTTAAAAATGAGAAATTATTTATCATTAAGGAGGAGGTTAAAAATTGTTACATTTATATAATTAATACCAGACAGACATTAAAATGAATGAAATAGGTGAATGCCAATGAGGATTCAACTCAAAACTTTATGATGGCTGAAAACAACCGGGTGGAAATGGGTAATAATGTAAGATAGCCCCAGGTTAACTTAAAAAGGAGTAGCAGGTATGCCATATGTTAACATTGTATTATTTTCTGTGGATACACTGTATATTTTTATGTATGGTGACAAGAGAAACAGACTCAGTAAATTCAAGGTAGTTACCTCTGGGGAGGCAGATAGGTATCAGAGTTAACTCATCTGTATCTGCAATACACTATCTTGTTTTATATAGACATAGACCTGAATGTAAGAATAAGGTAGATTAAACCGAAGACTTAATTTAGACCATCCTTTCTCTTTGATTGAAAAAGAAAAAAAAAATTAGTCATTGTTTCCCTTCTTGTTGAATTCAGAGGTTCGGCTGAGGGTTACTTCCTGCTAATCTCCCGCTGCTGTCCTGGTGTTTGTGTTAGCAGGAAAAACACATGTGGGCAGCTTGTCTCACTTGGGTAACTGGTTTCTGGAATCTGTCCCACATAGCAGTAACAAGCAGCACAGGGGAAAGGCAGGCTGTTCCTGATAAAGCTGATGCCTCAGAGAGTTTAACGCCTACAATTAAAGGGTCCTTGGTAAGATTTGATACTGCACAGGGACACCTGAGTGTGTGGTAGGATTCCCAGATTTATACTCACAGAGAGAGAGACGCCACATCGTGTACAGCTTGGGAAACGAAAATGTTTCAAGATCCAGGATTTCTTCAAACAGGCAGTGTAATTTATTCTGTTTTCTCGTCAGGGGAAAAAGAGAGACACTATCTAAAGAGCAAAAGTGATTTTGTTTTTGTTGATTTTTCTAGACAAACTGTATGTTTAGAATTCGTCGATACCATAAACTCTGTTTTTATCAAGTCAGGTTTCAGCCATGGAAGATTTACATACATGCTTGAATGATAACTTATTTACAGTAATTAGCAGGGAGAGATTCTTTCCTGTGTTTCCTTGGAAATGTGTGTATAGCAGGTAAGATAAATGAGAAGTTCAGTGCCTCTTCTCTGTGAGGTATGTACTTGCTCGGCCTCTGCCCCAAGGAATACTGACCTGTGTCCCGCTGATTCAGAGAACTTTTGGAAGAGTCACATTTGATGATGCTGGAAGTTTGTTCATTTATTTAGTTTAGGTAACAGATCTGGGTTCCTTACAAAACAACAGGTGTTCTCTTTGAAAACTCTGTTTAAAACTGTGGTAAGAACACTTAACAGAAGATCTACCCTCTGACATTTTTAAGTGGAGAATACCGTGTTGCTGCAGGTAGAACGTTAGGCAGCCCATCTTTAGTGGTAGTTTTGTATTATTAAACACACGTTCATAAAACATCGATAGATAACACAGAGACGTAGAAAACAGGGCAGCAGTAGCCCAGGGAAAGGCAGGTGGGGGGAGGGGATTAGGGAGAGACAGAGACTTTGCTTGGGGCACAGGGTGCTCTGTGTGGTGTGCAGATGATGTTATATTGAGCTGTGCACCTGAAACCTCTGTGGTGTTGTGAACCCCTGTCATCCCAATAAGTTCAACTGATTAAATAAAAAAAGAAATAATCAGTGATGTAAACGAACAACCAGGAAAACGTGTTCATCACTTGGTGAAAATCTTCAAAAACATTCCTTTCCTGAAATGAAGTGGATTTCCTGTTAGAGGATTAAGAGCCCAAATCAGGACGCCCCATAAACGGATGATAACTTCTCTCCTCGGCTCTATGTTCTATTCGTTATTTCTTCTTAGGAAGCCTCCCCTCAAAGTTTGCTCAGCTGTTGAACAACCTGTCACTGAGCACCTAGTCTGTGTCAGGCCCTGTGGCCACTTTTGGGAAAATAAAGAGATCAATAAGACTCACTTTCTGCCGTTTGAGGATGACACAGTCTGGTGGGAAAGACAAACGTGCAGCTAATTGTCGTTACAATGTGCGCAATCAGCGGTTTTTAACCACTGGTCAGCAAAAGAATCCACACCCCTGATGTTGAACGAAGATTACAGACCCAACGATCTTACTCGAATTCATTTGTGCTCAGGGTGATTTCTGCCTTAGCAGTTCTCCAAATAATTCTCCTATTTTCACCAGTCCCCAAGTGTAACTAAGAAAAGGTTGATAACCATGGTGCTAAGTGATAACACCATAGCAATGAGTTCTGCCTCGAGGTGGTAAGAAGACGCGACTCGAAAGGAAATAGCAAATTCTACCTACTCGGTGCAAGAAGCTTAGTATTTTTAGATCTTCTATTGCAGTTGAGACATCGTACCCACCCTTGCTCTGACAGGTAAGTGAGCAGAATGAATGCCAGCTTGGGAAGAAGAGAAGTGAAAGCTGCCCCCTCTTCCTCCGCTCCCTCTGGGGAACCGGGTGAAAGAGAGGAAGACAAACAGAAAGGCAAGGAGGTCAGACAACAGGTTTAAGGTCGCCCGAGCCCGGAATTGACCTACAAGGTCGGAGGGCAATCAGACATGCGTGATAGGTGTGGCTTCTCCCTAGAATACCGACTTCATGGCCACATTTGAAGACGTAGCCGTCAGCCTTCTGGCCTTTGGAAAAGACTGGAATTTATTTTCGAGCCACTTTCAACATCATATCAGAGCAGTAGAGAATTTTGGCAGCAAGAGGGAGCAGACAGAGAGCCCTGAGGGGTATGTATGGGCTCCTCACATCCTGAATGCAGAGGATATAAGCTTGAAGTCCTGGTAACAAGACACACACAGCCTATAAGTACCTGTGGGCAGACAGAGACCTCGGGTTGTGACACAGAGCCCAGAGCTCTGGCTCTACAACAGCTGGGGCCTGTGGGGAAGATTGGACCAATTACCTAAAATAAAGTAGCTGAGTTCTGCCTGGAGTTCTATCTCAATTTCTGCGCTTACCACATCACTAGGGGGCCAGGTGAGAAATAAAAAAAGTCGACTCCATTAAGTTTTGGAAACCAGTTGCCGGCATCCAAGGATTTGATGGATCCAGCCCATCTCAGGAAGGTCCCATGACAACTAAAAAGGATGGAGTTCGGAAAGCCCACAGGATGGGAGACGTGGAGATGAGGCACGGAAGCTACGGGTCCTTATTTCCACATCTTACCCCATGCGTCTCTGCCTTCTGGCGGTTCCTGGGCTGCACCTTTTTATGATAAATGGGCCATCTAGTGAGTAAAGAATTCCTGGAGTTCTGTGGTCAGCACTAGCAGATGAACTGAGCCTATGGAGAGGGTGGTAAAGCTCTGCTTTATAGCTGGTTGGTCAGAGATACAGGTAACAACCTGGACTTGTGACTGGCTTTGGAAATCCAAGAAAAAGGGTCCTGAAAACCTCCAGTTTGTAGCAGGTGGGCCAGAAGCAGAGGTAACAGCCTGGACTGGCAAATGGCCTCAGAATCGGGGGGTGGAGGTCAGTGTTGTAGGACTGCGCCCTTCACCTGGTGAGTCTGACGCCGTCTTGTTGTGGTGGACAGACGTCAGAACTGAGTTGATTTATATGACACCCAGTTGGTGTCCAGAGACTTGCTTATTGGTGAGGGGAATTCCTTCTCTTTCCCCTGGTGGAATTGGGTGCAGAACCTAATTTATCAGCAAAACCCGGAGTTATTGCAGGGGCGGGAAGCAACATTCCCCTGATGGGTAACTCCTTGGTTCCCGGACTGTGCATTCTCTGACTATATATAAATGTCTTTGATTCAGTGTATAAACTGTGCCCAGTGAAATTGTACTCTTACTCTGTCCTTGCATAACATTGTCTCCAGCATAGTTTGTCACCTGTGTGTTCAAGAGGCCATGTCACTGTTCTCTCGGGTCAGCAGAGTAGGTAATACAACCTGGGACCCGTGGTGACAGCCCTCTCCTGTACCTCCTTTAGGTAGAGCGGGTCCCCAGGTATGGTGCGATACCATGTGACTCCCCATGCTGATAGGTCAACCCCCCTTTGCACCCTCAGCGAATGGCACTGCACAGTTTGTAAGACTGGAAAATGAGAAACATGACTATTGGTAAGAGAATTAATACTGTATGGTTTATTGATACCAAGTACCACTTTCAAAGAACAAGATAAACACACATCTCATAGAAGTGTTGCTAAGACCTACCATTTTGAGTAAAAAACAAGTTTCAGAACAGTGTATAGATTCTCCTTCCTACCCTTGGTGTTACAAATTAGCATGTGTGTCAATGCACAAACAATTCGAGGATGCCCGCCACCAACCTACTAACCGTGTTATCTGACGGAGAGTGATGGGATTTGAGATTGGCATTCTATGCGGCATGGTGGGTAAGAAGCAATGTCATTTTAACTTTGTACTCTATAGGCTGCGGAATAATGAAAACACATTCAAGTATTCCTTGTGTGAGAAATACAGACTTTAAAAGTTGAAAATATATGAGCATACTAGGGAATGTTAATTAAGGGATTAAAGGCCTGGGGGGACCTGGGATTTCTAGCACTTACTTAATGACCTCTCTCAGAAGACCTATTTTTAGCACTCAATTAGCTCTCCCTGTTTCTTATCATCTAATCTGATGCTTCCCTAAATGGTTCCTTTGCTCTTATTTTTTATTTTATTTTATTTTTTGCTTCCATTCCTATACTATTCCAGGCTCTCTGAGCCAGGGAACACGATGCTTTTCATATACTTTACTCACCCTCTGCCCTCAGACACCCTTGGCCCTTTTCACAAAAGCTGTGCATGTGGGAGACGCTCTAAATAAATTAATCAAGTGAAAAATTATGTGTGTAACCATTTTCATGTAGAGCTGTCTCTGCATTCCCCTTGAATCCTTTCCATTAGTGTATAATTTTACACATGAACATCCATTCAGTGTGCATTACCTCATCTGATCTCACATACACGCAAAGTTCAAGATGGTGAAGGTGCTATTTTGCTAGTTTTTATTCAGTGTTCAGGAGAAAGGGAAGGTAAAAGCCACTTGACCAGCTAAGTGTCAGAGCCCGGAATGAAACTGAGTGGTGTGACTCCCGCTGTGATAGTGATGTCACCATCAAGCACAGGAACATAAGATTTTGCACAGAGCAGGCTGCGTGAAGCTCAACAGAGGTCAGGAGGAATTCTAGTAACCGCCGCGTTTCCTGAAAAAAAAAAAGAAGAAATCATCATAGCGTTCAGAAACGTGACTGCATTTTAACAACAGCTGAGACTACACACACACACACGGTGGCGTTGTGACATTTATATGGCAGAAGTAGTTGCCCAATTTAGGGACAGAGGAAGGGGTGGCAGTTGCACAATCTCTAAGTGTTGCCAGGGCAGAACAATCCTGTCGGTTGAGTGAAACACACCCCTGCGGTTGCGAGGCTGCAGGGCCATTGGTTCTCTGTCGCTGCGCAACCCGCCAGGCCCCGCGCGCGGCGACTCTTCCGCATGGCTCCTAACGCAACTCTTTTTCAGGCTTGACTGAGACAGGGTTGGGGGGTGCTGTTGGGCTTGTCTCCCGGAGCCCCCCAGTCTCTCCAGAGACTCCTGATCTCTTCTCCCTGTCCACCCCAAAAGTTTAACCTCTTCTCCAAAGGGCCTGCTGGTTTGTTCTGTTTTCAGTTTTATTTTTCCCCTTTTATTGAATTTATTGGGGTGAAACCTGTATAAATATCACACAGGTCGACCCTTTCTATAGAGGGATGGGCAAGGCAGGACCCCTGTGACTGATTTCTTCATGGTGCTTGGCCAGAAAATTCCAGATGAGTTGACTAAGATGACATTTCTGAGACAGTTTGAAACAACCGATAAGATTTAATCTAGCCTGACCAGGAGGTGGTGCAGTGGACAGAGCATCAGACTGGGATGTGGAAGACCCAGGCTCAAGACCCCAAAGTCGCCAACTTGAGCGCTGGCCCATCTGGCTTGAGCAAAAGCTCGCCAGCTTGGACCCAAGGTCGCTGGCTCCAGCAAGGGGTGGCTCCGTCTGCTGAAGGCCCGCGGTCAAGGCACATGTGAGAAAGCAATCAATGAACAGCTAAGGTGTCGAAACGGCAACGAAAAACTAATGATTGATGCTTCTCACCTCTCTCCGTTCCTGTCTGTCTGTCCCTATCTATCCCTCTCTCTGACTCTCTCTCTGTCCCTGTAAAAAAAAAAAAAAAGATATTTAATCTAGCTTGGGTGTCATGGGCTTTGAGCACGAGTGACGCCATTTTGAACCTGTGGTTTTTCCTTTCAGAGCTTGTATTTGTTGTGGATAGAGAGATAGGCATCATGATCCAACATTTATAAAAAAAACAAGCACATTAACTAAGTATTATCACTAACCAGAAGTGCAGTGTATTATTATGCTAAAGGATTTCTGTCTCTCTCTCTCTCTCTTTTCTGCTTTGAGTTCCTTCAGAGTAAAACTGTTTCTGTGTCTTGCCCCAGGGAAGGAATGTGTTGAAAAAGCATTCTATAGTCAACTTGGTTCTTTCCTTTAATCTCATGGTTTGCACTAATGACGCAGTAGTCCAAAATCATTACCATATTCTTATTTATGGAATCAAAGTAGTAGGTAATACTTCAGTTTAGACTATTTTGCTGTATTTTTTTTGAGGGGGGTATCTTCATAAATGAATGCATTCTGTTGATTTTATTGATCAAATTTGATACTTTGCCTTTAAATTTATAACAGAACAGACACCCCCAAAAGCCCCCAAATAACAATTATTAAAATTAGTTTTCTGACTTTGCACTTAGAGAACCACAAGTGAACCCCCAAATCCCCTGTGTTTGTACCAGGACTGCCCAGTACTTCTATGGGACCCCTATACCAATGGGTACCTGACATACAGGCTAGTGAGGAAGGGGAAAATTGTTAGCGCTCCATATTGTAGACCTGGTACCAGGGTCCCTAAGGAGTGCATGGTGTTTGAGTGAGCTTATTTCATTTCTAAAAATCAATTGGTAACATTTCACTGACACTACCTATCATTCCCCTTTGTTTGATTATAAAATTACAATGCTAATTTTAAAAATACATGTTATTAGGTTATTATTTAGATTGTTTTCATGTGAGGAGGGCAAGAACCACCTTGCTGAGTCTTAGAGGAAAACATTAGCAAGTAAATACTTGACATGAGGCTTATGTCATATTATAGTGCATTTGTATTAATTTTGTATCATTGAACTAGGAAATGTTAATGCCTTTAGGTAGAATCTTTACAGAGTAAGGATTCAACACTTTTCTAGTTTTCCAGTTTCTGAAGTAGCCTGTTAAGTTATAGCATTTATGTAGGATCCTTAGTTATCCCTGGAGCTCAAAAAGTAGTGTAAGTGTAGGAAGATTCTTGGAGTCGTGTGAACTTACAATAATGCGTGATATTATGTAGCGTGAATTATCACGTAAGGTCGTCTGATGGCAATGGAGTTTCCAGCAAATGCCTCTTTTGTTTTAAAAATTTTTAAGTTACAGTTGACATACAATATTATACTAGTTTCAGGTGTTCAACCCCAGGATTGCACATTTATATAATTTAGGACGTGATCACCTCAGTTAGTACCCATCTGGCACCATATAGAGTTAGGACAAATATTATTGACTATATATATTCCCTGTGCTGTACTCTACATCCTGATGACTATTCTGTAACTACCAGTCTGTACCTCTTAATCCCTTCACAATTTTCACAAGAAAAAGCTAGGGTAGCAATACTTACCTTAGAAAATATAGACTTTACAACGAAGGCTATGAGCAGAGACAAACCACCTGGCCTCTCCACTTCTGGGTATTTATTCGAGGGAACAAAAACATCTGTTTAAGTTCAAGGATGTTCAATAACTAACGTGCTGAGTAAGTCAAAATTAGGCCCAGGACAGGCAGCCTGGATCTATCAGTGAGATGCATGCACTGCTTTGCCTAGGGCCCTCTCTCTGAAACAAACGGCTCCATTTTTTTATAAACATTTCCTGGGAGAGTAAGAGAACCAAAAAGAAAAGAAGGAGGAATTCCTGAGAACACGGGATGTGAGATAAGCTAGCTGTCAGCATGCCGGAGTCTAGTTCCTGCGAAATGCCAACCTGATATTACTCTCATTAGCTATAATGGTCCGCGGATAATCAGGAAATGAGTCGAGCGTAACTAAGAAGATTGGAGTAAGGCTAAACAATTGTTTGAGATACTAAGAGGTTCCATGAGGGATCTAGAACATGATTTATTTGGAACGTAACATTTACTTGTATGTTTATTTCATTTTAAAAATAAGACTTTTACGCATTTCCAACTTAATATATCATAATCAGAGGATGCTATATAAAGTAAAATGTATGATTCTTATTTTTTAAGTTTGATGAGACTGGCTTTCTGGAATTTTCTATCATATATATATATATATATATATATATATATATATTTAGGTAAGCCATAAGTTATGTGTATATTTTTGCATAACTAATAAGGTCTATTTTAATAAAATAAATTATCTCATTCTTTGTTTTATGGATATTGGGGTTGTTCCCGGTAAGTAACTATTACAAAGAAAGCATCTGTGAACCCTTTTCTACCCATCTTTTGGGGCTATGTGCATGAATTTGTCTATGATTGCACTTAGGATATGAACTTAGGGTCATAGGCTATATGCATGTTAAGCTTCACTGGGTAATGTCAAGTGATTTTCCAAAGGGACTGTATTTAATGACCCCTGCAGCTCGTTAAAGTTGGAATTGTCAGATTTCTGAATATATTCAGTCAGATGAGAGTGGAATTAGTTTAATTCCCATTTTTCTCCCTAACAAATCTATAAGATAAAGCATCTTTTTATAAATGTCCTCTTTCTGAAATAACTATGAAAATCCTTTGCCCAATTTATATGGGGTCCCAAGAGAGTATATCTTTTGATCCTAGACATTTTATATATCTTGGATACCAGTCCACTGTTAGTTAAATATCATGCAAATATATTCTTCAGATCTGCAGTTCTCTTATTTCTCTAGATGGTGTATTTTGACGAACAGAAATTCTCACTATTAAAGTGGTGAATCTTAGCTTTTTGTGAATTTAAGGGTTCCTTCCCTGCTGCAAAGTGATAAACATATTCAATATATTATCTTCTAAAAGTGTATATGGTTTTGTCATTTGCTTTTTCTTCTCTAATTTATCTAAAATTAATTTTTGTGAGTAGAGTAAGGGAGAGATCTAATTAATTCTTTCTATATACAAAAATAACCTCATAGCATTTCCTGAAAAAAAGAAGAAAATCACCCTTCTTTTGTTGTGAATCTGCAATGCTACATTTAACAAATATTTACATATGCATGGGTTTATTTCTGGACTCTGTAGCCTGCTACATTGGTTTATTTTTCTATTGCTGTGCCAACAGTCCTGGCTTGATTACTATAGCTAAGAGGGCAAGTGTTCCTTATTTGTTCTTATTTTTAAAGTGCACTTTAACTATTTGACCTTTGATTTTCTATACAAATTTCAGAATATGTTTTTCTCAAACCTATTAAGACTTTATTGAATCTGTAGATAAATTTGGGTATATTAGGCATCTTTACCATGTTGAAGTTTGCAGTTTATTTGTGTTATGTCTCCTTTAAGCACTTCCCCCTCTCCCTTAATGTAAGGAATTGTGTCTCTGTTTACTAAAGAATTCATCAGCAGATCTACATGTTAGAAAGTGCGGTGGTGGTGTTGGGTATGGGTGTGTGATTCAAACTCCCTAGTGCCTATTTCCATTTAGCCCAATAGAGAAAAAGCTACTCTATTGCTTTTAGCTTCTCTTTTAACCTGCTTAGTAGGGCTTCATTTTGGTACAGTTGATTTGGTAACTTCACTATGTTGTGTTTCACTAGTAGAGATGGTTTTGTCTTAAAGGCCAGGGCCCCTGTATGTCATGGTGCCCTCATCACATTCTTCTAGCTCCCAAGTTGCTATTGTATGTCTGAGGGTAGCCCTGCTCCCTGGAAGTTTAATGGGAAAATGAATCTTGGATCTCCAGTTCTGCATGCCCATGGGAACAAGAAGACCCCACTCTGTCTGTTCTCCACATCATCTTCTGCCAAGTAACCCTGAATTTTTATAGAGTCACCGGGACCTTGTTCAGCCAGTGCTTTATCCTCTCCTCTCCCCCCATTTCTCCCATTTGGCTACTGGTCACATGAGAATAGACGTTCAGAGAAGGATGAGAGAATGCAGAAATTCAGGAGTTACACTCTTCTTAAATATCCAATGCCAGATTTCTCACAAATTAAGTATTACCTTCACATGACGACTATATCTAATAACATTATACTTAAAAATATATTTTGTTTTATTAAAGTAAAAAGATATGCCCCCCTTTTTTTTCTATTGAATATTAATATTACCTGAATTTTAGACTGGGAGGTGAAGGTCATAGCTAAATATTACCAAGTGAGCAGGTATATGAGGGCACAGGATTTTAGACAATTGTATTACTTAGAGTCTATTTGCCAAATGCTGTTAGCCTGAATCGATCATCGATGTAAAAGAAGAAATCTTCCCTGAGAAGAACAAATCCTATTGTGCTATAGTTTAAGATTTCTCATGATATTAATTTTACCCAGGTAGTCAGCTGGGAATAGAAACAAAGCAGATGCAGAAGTGCACTTTCTCCTTTAGGAGACTATGACGTGGATGCCCAAGGGTCCCCTCTTCCACAGAGATGCTCATGGCTGCAGGAAGACCATCTTTTTCTGCTGTGCATTGTTCTTAAAGTTTTGGAAAACATCCCATTATATTCTCTTTTAGTGTTCTGTCACACAATTCAGCCTCAAGCCAAAATTGTAAGAATATTGTTTCTCCATTTTCGTGAACTTGCACTTCGTCTCAAAAGTCGGGATCATAAAGGGTAGGCGATGACTGGAAAAATGTGATGGTGTTTTGCTATGGAAAGACCCAGTGCCATTAAGACCAGAGCAAAGGACACAGGACCAGGCGACGCACTGAAAGCAAAATACTAGTAGATGTTCAACAATATTTAATGAAGAAATTTATGAATGAGTAATTAGACTCATTGATATTAGTTCCTAGCTCAATGCTTGGTCAGTGAAGCTGATACTGTAGCCTAAATGTGAAAGACAGAGGGCAGTTTGGTAAAAAAAAAAAGCAAGACGTTGAAAATGCATCTTCTAAAAGTTGACGCTAAGATAGAACTTTTAATTAGGGTCTCAGAAAAAGTGACAGATGTCTCTTTGTCCAAGGGCCAAGGCTAGCAACCAAACAACTAGTTGGGACTTTTTCTTCCTCAGAGACTCAATAGATCTAGGTCCGAAAGGCACTGTATCTGAGTTGTCGGGCCACAGCGAACAGAAGATTAAACAAGAGAGAAGCAATGCTTCTCTGTGAATTCTTCGGAGTGTATTAGTTCAGTGAGTCTAATACAGAGCGAAAGGAATCTGGAGATGCAGATGAAGCAGTACTCTAGTAACAGAACATTTCCTTGAAAACACATTTCTTTTTAACTCATGCAAATTTAGCAGTGTAGTTCATTTTGTATTTGTTCACTTTAATGACCCTGAAGACAAAGACCATTTGTTTCATGATAGATGGTGATTATCACAATGCCTAGCACTTTGCTACACAACCAGTAAAAATCTGTTGAATGAATGCAAAATTGTTTAATTATTTTCCATCTGACAAATCAGTGGGCCTCAATAATTATATCTATTTTTACATCTCATAGATAGTGAACGATTCAATTGCATTAACTCTGTTAACTTTGGAAAATTGTTTTGAATTGACAAGAGTTGATATGTACCATACAATTTCCCATTTGTCTCAGGGTTCCATTTTATGAGACTTCATTCTTACCTAATAAAGGAATATAATTGATAACTATCTTTCTCATTTTTATGAACTTTCTTAGCTGCCATAAAGGAAGACTCCCAGATAGTCATTGAAGAAGTAAGACAGTGCAAAGTTTTGGGGGGGTCCTTGTCATTGGAAATTTTTCAACAAATATGAAAATGTCAAGGCAATGATTGTCAAATGCTGGGCTGAAAATGTCTCCCTCCAACCCACCAATCAGGTTCCTTCACTCTCTCAAGGGAAAATGTAAATAAAGGTCTTTTTCAGTAAAGAAAGATTACTGTTGATGTTCTTTGCTGTTAATGTTCTCATTTTCATTTCATGCAAATGGCCTAAGAATCTGAAATGACTCATTTCTCAACAATTAGCTTCTCCGCCAAGTCTCAAACATCATTTTCATGGCAGCCATTTTGGTGTAGACAGTTAAGTCATTCGATTTTTGCCTTGCAGTTAATTGATTTTAAGCACTCAGCCTTGAAAAAAAGATGCTATATAAGTAAGCATCATGATACACTCTTTTCGATAAATGTAACAATGTATTAATTTATGTAGACAGATTCTTACTTTTTATTATAGTGCCCTTTTCTTCCATGAAGGACATATAGATATCAAGATATGAACTTTCAAACTGACAAACAGCTTCATTCTTTGTACATATTTGCAGAAGGACCCAATAGTTATTTTCTATTTGATTACTTAATTGATATTGATAAAAATGTCGTTTAAAGCACGATATTTAAAATCAAGTCATTTAAATACTGTTTACATTTCCTCTTTAATAAACAAAGCGCTACAGAGAGGCTGCTCTGCTATTTCCTTGCTGATTCGTCGTGGGTGATGCAGTGACTGTGGGTGCATGTGCCGGTCACAATGTTTTGTGTGTCATCATCTGGCTCTGTCTGTGCAGATATCTATTTAGATCCTTTTCTCCCCTAGATGCTTTGCAAAAATCACACCTGAGTTGATGAAATGCATTCACAAGTTTTGTTTGTTTGTTTTTTAATTATTAAGTGTGGTGCAAATGAACATGCCTTCACAGACATATTTAAAAAACAAGATATTTCATTCGTTTGAGGAAGCAAATTTTTTCAATGACTTGCATGGATCTTCATCTATTTTATGCTTTCCATGGACTTTCTTCCTGTACTTTGTGTACTTCCTTCTTCCCTGTGCTTCAATCCTGGACCTTCGCCGAAAGGCTGGACCTTCGTATACAGTACTTGTGAATGAGCATAGTATACCCCTTGACCTCATGGGATTTAAAATTTGGGAAGAGATAAAAAGGATCATTCAATTACTTGAAGAGTCATTTATCAAGTATGTATGGATAGTGTCATGATCATAGATTTTTTAAATATAGAATATGTGTTTTCCAGTAGTTAGAAAGTGAGGACTTTGAAAGAGACTGTGTTCATTTCTTACTGCTCTTATAACAGTTTCTTCCGTTTCTTTGGTCAATGCAGGAGACATACCAACCTAGTTTTTTTCTTAGTCTTTTATACTTTTTGACTTCCATTATTAACTTGCATCTTCAGTTTTTGAAATTTTGCCTCAGGAAGCAGCTTTCTGCATTCTGTACCAGTCAACATCATTGACTGTATATTTTATTTTTGATTCTCCAGCACCAATGCCTAAAACTGTCAACGGTATCAATATATTATTATATAATTGTATATATTAATATATAATCATATTAAAATTTATTTTATTTTTGTTTTATTCATTTTAGAGAGGAGACACAGAGTGAGAGAGAATGAAAGAGAGAGAGGGGGGAGGAGCTGGACGCATCAACTCCCATATGTGCCTTGACCAGACCAGTGCAGGGTTTTGAACTGGCGAACTCACTGTTCCCAGGTCGACACTTTACCTACTGCACCACCACAGGTCAGGCTATATAATCGTATTAAATAAGTTTACTCATAGTTACTACAATGTAAAACATATTATTCACAAATGGGTCTTACACGGTTTGCTTTTGCAATTACTTTCAGAATTCCAAGGAACGACCTATGACTTCAAAGTTCCTCACGTGTAGCATTTTTTGAGGCATTTTTGTAAAGATATGCTCAATTTCTGAAAACGTTTATACACCCAATTTCTTCTTAGGAAAAAAGTGACTCTTTTTTTTTTTAAGCCAAATTATAGGGTGAACAATAGGTTAGACTCTGAAGTAAGCGTCATTGTCAGAGTATATAGACGAGATTAAATACAAGGTCAGGAGAAAGCAGCTGTTTCAGGGGGGAACGTAAGTTCGCACCAGAGAGGACATTCATGCCGCACAGGAAGCTAAGCGCCTGCGTGGTTTGTGATAGGAGTGAGCAACGTCGGAGTAACGGCGGCATCACTGAGAAGAGCGCCTTGCCTCTGCGAGGATGCGAGTGCTGATTTTTGGACAGGACAGGTCCATTTGGTTAAAATATCCCATCGCTCTCATGCCTTCTGTAATGCCATTAAACCGTAACACGAGGTTCCGCGAAGTGAGTGATGCTGTCTCAGTCTCGGCGAGGTCGGAGCTTGGAGGGGGACTGGGATACGACATGGAGGGAGGTTTGAATCCCCTCCTTGCCTAACCGATCCCACACCCCAGGTTATGTGGGAGCAGTACGAACGATACTTTTGCATTAGCCAATTTAAAGAGGATGGCGTTATGCCATTATTCCTCGGCACACCTAAATTCTGTTGACTCAGTCCAATAACCACTCAGAAATGCAGCGTGGTGCAAGCTGGCATTACGAATTTATGTTTAACTCATGCTTCAAGAACTGCAATTCAAAACGTGTCTATTAAAAATGTTAATTATGCCGCTACCAGGAGAGAAATTCACTTGAGAAATAAACTACTTTTTTTATAGAAAATATTTTTACATGGATTCCTACTTAAAATTAACCTGGGGTTGCGAGCAATGGAAGATACACTTCCGCTCTTCCAGTGCTAATGAGATTGCCCGGCCTAAGTGGGCACTGACACTTACGTCCATGATTACCCTTTGAAAACAAGTGTTACATAGTTGTTGTCAGGGATGGGGTGGAAGGTGGCTGTTGGGACCAACTACTAATAGGTACATTGTTTCTTTTGGGGTGATGGGAATATTCTGGAATTAGGTAGTGGTAATGGTGCACAGCATACGAGTTCACATAAGGCTGGTAAAATTATTTATATCTACCAGGGGCTCACCGTTTTGTAATTAAAAGAATTTTGCTGCTGCCCCCTTTTTTAAATTACTTTTTTTTTGGATAGTGGGGTATTCAGAAGTATATTAGTATTTTACCGTGTGTGCTGTCTTTTGAATCTTAATTCCACTGTGGTGAGAGAAAGTAGTTTATATGAAATGCTCTTTTGTTTATACACATCCTTTGTGATTGAAAGCATTTATTTTCTCTTTTTGTCCTTGCAGGCCGTCTACATGTTAATAAGGTAGAGTTTGATCCTCTTAATTTTTATATTTTCAGCAATCTTATTACTGTTTTGTCTGATGTTCAGTTTCTGAGGGAGATATTGGGAAAATCTCTGTGTCTGTAGATTTGTCAATTTCTTTTACTGATTATATTATTATTATTATTTTGCCTAATTATATGTTTTCTTTCTTATGTCTATCCTTATACTTAAACCAAATTCTAGTCTCAACACTGTGTAAAGCTACTAATACAAGGGGCTGACCATATGAAAACACTAATTTCTTCCTGTTATTGTCATGTTATCATGGCCAGGTCTGTTAAGCCTGTCCCCTTCTATTAGTAATCATTATTAATTTGTTTTTACAGTCTGTAATAAATAGGTTTATCAACATGTTTACTGATTTCTATCTTTACTTCTTTCCTTTGCATTTTACTCTTACCTTTGGGTTTACTGTTCTTTCTTTCTTTCTCTCTCTCTCTTTCTTTCTCTTTCTCTCTTTCCATCTCTCTCTCTCTTTTCTTTCTTTCTTTCGTTCATTCCTTCCTTCCTTCCTTCTTTTTTTCAAAATATTAATTTAAGGCTTTATATATATTATATATATATATAATTTATATATAAAATATATGTATTCTAGTATGGTTTGTAGTGACAGATAATAAATGTTAGCATAATAATTAGTTAAGTTGTAGTAGGTTATAACTATTTTTTTTAAAAGAGAGCAGAGGGCCAGAGGTTAGGGCAGCCTGCATTTTTAGACATGATGATCAGCAGTGGTTCACTGGGAACATGACATACAAGCTAGAAGCTGAAAGAGGTGCGAGAGTGAGTTATGCAAACACTAGAAAGAAAGCATTCCAGGAAAGGGGAAATACCTAATGGAAGGCTATGGAGATGTGAGCATGTGTGTAGTATTTGGGAAAAAACAAACACGGAGGGCAGTGTGGGCTGGAGTAGATGGAGGGATAGAGAAGGAGGGGAGGAGGTCAGAGAAGAAACATCGAGATCACACCAAGTTTGTAAGTCATTATATGAACTTGGACATTTTGATTTGAGTGAGATGAGAAGTCATTGTGGAATTCATCTGATCTCATATACCTTTAAAAAATTTCCACATTGATTTGAGAGAGAGAGAGAGAGAAAGAGAGAGATGCACTAACTTGTTCCACTTAGTTGCTCATTTAGTTGTGCCTTCATTGGTTGCTTCTCATATGTGCTCTAACCGGGATGAAACCAACCACCTTGGTACCCTGGGATGATGCTCTATTCATTGAACCACCTGGCCAGGGCCAATATCCCTTTTAAACAATGACTCTGGCTGATGTGTAGAGAATTGATTGTTTGAAGTCACAAACAGAAACAGGGAAATTAGTTATAGACAGCTATGATCTGAATATTTGTGTCCCCCAAAATCATATGTTGAAAACTTACCCCCTAAAGTGATAGTATTAGGAGGTGGGGGTCTTGGGGTGATGCTTCAATCATGAGGGTGGATCCTTCATGCAAGGGATTAGTGCCTTATAATTGAGACCCCACAGTGATCCCCAGCCTTCCCACCAGTTGAAGAACAATTCAAGAAGGTGTCAGCCATTAACTCACAAGATGGTCCTTCCCAGCACCCTACCATGCTAACATCTTTACCTTGAACTTCTCAGCTTCCAGAGCAGTGAAGCATAGATTTCTGTTGTTCATAAGCTCCCAAGTCTACGGTATTTTGTGACAGCAACCCGAAAGGACTCAAACAAGAATAACTGCCATGCTCTAAGGAAGGAGATGGTGACCACTTCACACTTGGAGCTGTGGAGATGGTGCGAGTTAGTTTCTGCAAAAATGTTGAAGGAAAGGAAACAGCAGGTTTATCACTGGGGCTATCAGAAGGCATCCTGGGCATACTGGCATGTGATAACTAATTACAGTGATACCAGCTTTTTGAGGTTAATTATGTTACCAAGTATCTACCAAAATTATACTTCACATATAAACAATGTTATCGAAATTCTTGCGTAAACAAACTCCATGAGCTGAA
The DNA here is from genome assembly GCA_037038555.1 of Rhynchonycteris naso. Taxonomy (NCBI): domain Eukaryota; kingdom Metazoa; phylum Chordata; class Mammalia; order Chiroptera; family Emballonuridae; genus Rhynchonycteris; species Rhynchonycteris naso. The sequence continues at coordinate 145,651,688 of CM073002.1, forward strand.
ACTTCATAGCTCACGATGTTTATTGGTTCCAGGATGAAAAATTTATTTTTATTTGTTACTGTTGCTAATTAGAAAAGACCATATGAGATGAGGTAGTAATTAAAGATAATCATAAAGGTCAAGAAATAAAAATATGAAAATTAGGGCAGGATAAATAAAATGATATTTGTACATACTTTAAAAAAATAAATTGCATTCATTAACTTTTGGGTTTCTTTATGTTTTGTATTTTTTGCATTTGTTGACCCTACAAGACAGAGCTTGTTAAATGAAAGACTTTGCTATACTGTGCATAACACAGGGAAACGAGGTTTTAAATGTAATTGGTATATAGATCACACAGAAAGCCATGAGTCTGGCTAATGCTGTGCAGCAGTGTTAAAAATATAGCCACAGTATCTGGGCATTTAATAAGGGTAATTGCTTTCTTGTGGCAAACAATTTGGAAGAAGGAAAACGGGTATCCATCTTTTTAAACATCACCAGGACCAAGTAATTACTATGGGAATGTAAACCTGCATCCCATTAACAGTGCATTGGACTGAATATAATTCCTGAAGAAACATGACATACAAAGAAACATGATGTCCAGTTCATGTTGAGGAGGCTAAAACATTATATAAGATCATTAGTTTAGCAGCTTTGATCTTTGTGAAAAAGACACACAACCAGCTGTGGACAGAGAACTGCAGGAGATCAGAGAGCCCAGTGTTGTGCTGGTGAGTGTTTAATAATAATCAGCTCACTGGGAGAAAACTTAACAAAACAAAACACTGGTTTGTGTGTTTGTAGATTTCCCTGGTGTAAATACTCCCACTGTGTTGGATTTCTATCTTCCCAACATGATGTCGCTGAAAGTGGAGTTAGGAAGAGATGAGTACTGTTGGCCCTCACAAGCCCATGCAACTCAGGTCCAGCATGTGTTCACTACCTAGACTTACCAGAAAGTAGCCATCAACGTTTGGATAATTCCTGAATTTCCTCAGTTCTAAAACAAGAGACTGGACTAGTTGTTGTCGAATGTCCTTTGAGATTTAGCGCTCTTTTTTAAAGGATGGTGGTAAGATGACTTTTTCTAAATAAAATAAGATGGATACAGAACATCTCCATTTGAAAATTCAACATATAATTACTGGTGGAAAAAGATAGTATGTAATCCATTTTCCCATTAATTACTGTTTTACTATCCCTGCTCTTTAAATAGATTCACAGATATGCGAACATCCTGTAGAAGAACTGGCATTAGAGAGTAGAATGGTTCAAATGAGATAAAATTGCTTTAATTCCAGTCATTATACTATCAATTATAACAAGGCAAAGAGGTGCCCCCTTGCCAGCAGAGAATGCGTTTTTTGTTATATTCTTCATACAATCGAATTCTGTGCGATGCTGTGGAAACCCTGTAAGATTCTCCCCAATCATCTGCCTCCTGGTATTCATACCTTGTGTCATTTTCTCCCTGTGAGTGTGGGCTGAATCTTGGGGCTCACTGTCAATGGACAGAATTCAGCACAAGTGTTGGCTGTAACTTCACTAGTGACCCTGAGACAGAGAATCATTCAGCTAAGCCTCTCCCAGACTCCCAATATTCAGGAAATGTGTGAGATCATAAGAGCTCATTATTTTGCAATGTTAAATGTTGACGTAACTTAGCAAACAGCAATAAATAACGAATACAGGGGTAAGACGGAATATGTCTGAAATTGAAATGCACAAGTCGTCCACTCAGGGCTTGATCAGTATTCCCATGAATTTTGATTAATATACAACAACCCAATATCCATGAGACCACTCATGACGTGTACCCATCAGGAGTGAAGGTTTGGCTCACCCCACTCAAACCTTACGGAGGGAAAAGGGTGTACGAAATGAGTAATGGAAGAAGTCATTATAAATGCTATGAACATGAGATCAGTTGCAGAAACAAGGTCTGTCATAGTTATGTGTATTACACTCTTCCATGTTTTGAAGTCAACATCTTTGTATAAACACTAACAAACTTTTTCCGCCCCTCTCCCATTGCCTTTCCATTTAACACAAGATATTTTAATAACAGTTAACTTTTTATCTCGGTATTTAGTTGACACGATTTCCAAGGTCGACTGACTCAGGTAGGGAGAAAAAAAGAATAAACATCACTGAAAGAACAGGGAACTGAATACTCATTTGTAAAGGAAAGGGGGAATGGGAGATCTACTTTACTAAACGAAGGCTCTTTGCAAGTAGAATGTGATGCGGAGGTTTCAGTGGTCCCCAAGGCCATGGGGTGGGATTGGCAGAAGGGCAAGAGTGGCTTTCCCCTGAAAGGGCGCATCCATGGGACTGACGAGTTCTACTTCTAAGACGTGGAGTTGGAAGCCGTACATGGTCCTTTGAACCTACGTACACGATGACAAGAGCAAAGTCTTGCTCTGCCTACTACGAGGCAGCTATCTCGTGTACAAGACAAACAGGCTGATCCTCTCCTTAAATAAGAATGTAAGAGTTTCTTCGTCTATTGCTGAGCAATGTTTATTTCAGTTCTACCTCTGGTTCTTTCTGAGGAATGTTCCAGGAAATGGCAAGGAAAGAAAAAATGCCCCTGCTACTCAAACAAAGAAACGAACAAAAAATGAGGAATTCACTCTGTAAGGCATATAAGTTGATGTGCTTAAATAATTCAAAATTTTTTCTTACTATAGAGACAGTGCCAGGTAATAGATATAAAGATTGTATTAAGTTCAGATTCCAACTCTGCCACTCACTGTAAACATAGATACTTTTTCTTACATTCTGTAAACCTAGGGACCTGATCTAACGAAAAGAGAGAAGTCTTACCAACTCCCTCCGAGAGTACTCGGGCAGATGACCTGAGATGAGGAAGGGGAATCTGTCACCATGAATGTACAGAGCAGGTGCTTGGCGGCCAAGGTCCCTCATGACATCCTTCCTCCTCTTCTTGATGGTAGAACATGTCCCTTCTCTAGAAATTACACCTGTTACAGACAACATGGTATTACATTGTAAATGAAGGAAAATAGTAATCGGACCTAATGAGTTAAGTAAGTAGACATTTTCTACTCCGAAGAGTCAGCTTCTAGCCAGGACCCTTACACAGCAGTATGGACGTTTCTGTCACTGTGTCTAGAGTACATAATAAGAGCTTTTGTAGTAAGTAAAGAAGTGACATAAGAAAATATATCTAATTTAAAATATGTTTTGGTGTCTCTTTCTTTGCATGCAACTCTTTTGTTTTGGAGGGTTAAAAATAGGTAAGAAAATTTCTACTTTCAATAAATTTATAATACACATATATTAAATGTTAACTTTTCTCTGTTAACTTGTCCCAATAGTCCCTACTCTGCAGCGGGGGTCTGGGGAGACTTCACAGCAGATATCGCTTAAGTTTGTAATGTATGCTGCACCTAACACATAGAGCTGAGCTCTTGAAAGTTAGAATATATTTGATTTCACAGTTCTCTGTTGAAAACACAAGCCATTTGGAGACCATGATGCCACCAAAGAGTCCTTTCTGGCATAAGTAGTATCACCAAGTATATGTTTTTAAAGGTAGACTATGCTTAAAAGCATTTGTTTTGATCTTTATGGCACAATTACTTTTTTTTCCTTTCAGTCAGAAGAACTCTCTTTTCACAACTCAGGACCTCGTGTTAAACACCTACTGCAAATCCTCCACGCTTTGGCTTATTCTTATGCAATTCTGCGTAGACATTTCATACACGTAAATATACACATGCACACACATTTTTTCATGGGTATACAGAACATATTATAGTTTATGTAATTTTCTATAAATCTTGATATGTTTACAGAAATACTTTATGGAGGCCATTCTGTTCATTCAAGAGCAAACAGTGCTCTCGAAAACCAAGAGCCTACCTTCCAGGTCAGAATGTTCCAAGTTCCAAAGGATGGTGTCTGCAACCTGTATTTACTTCAAAACTAAGGTGGCTACAAGACTTGGTTGGCAACACAGGGAAGAAAAACTACCTTTTCTTGAGAGTAAGCTATATCTTGGCTCTCAGGTAGACAATGAGTTCCCAAAAGTAAGGAGCTAGGTCATGTCTAGAACACCTTACTACCTTGTAGTCTGGTGCATTTTTGAAGACATAAACATTGAAATAAAAGTATTAACTTAGAACAAATGGCCAAAGCAGATCTTACAAAGCATCATGAGTTCACCAGAACCTCTACATTAATGGGATTTATAATTGTTACAATACCTACCAATTCTATGTTCTGGGCACTGGCATGAGCCTCTAGCAGAATTCCTAAACTTGTTCAGTATATTTCATTATTCTATTCTATTTCTTTGTAGAATTTGGGATGGTTATGCAAACACCGAGTTTTACTGGGAATTCAGAAGCTTGGGCAGGAGCCCTGTCTGAATTCAGCAGTGGCATTGGGGCTTGCAGTGGGCAAAGTGTCAGGCTGGTGATCTGTGACAATTTACTAGGACTCAGGGTTTGGTGAGATTGAGGCATGAGTCAGTATGATTCTCCTGGATGTTGACCGATGGTGAAATCAACCAGCCACGTGAAGCACTTGTTTTCTAAACAGTGTATTCTTGTACCTTACCCAGGAGGTAGAATCAAGTCTAAGGCATATTCGGAAGTGTAGGGAGGCCAAAAGATAATGTCCCTGCCACTCTGAATGACTGCCACCGTGTTGCATGCTGTGACATCATTTCTATACCAAACACATAGTTCACTAAACATTCATTCAATGTTCCTTGGGGGGTTTAATTTTGAAGGGTTGACTTTTCTTTCCATCTTTCTCTTTTAGAGTAGATAGTAGCATGCTGTTGATAAAACACTTGAGCTCCTGCTGTTTAAATTGTTAGGTTCTGTTCAGAGGAGTGAAATAATGTTCTGCCATTTGTTCCCAGGCACCTAGACTGCCGCTGAAATGTACAAGCGAGTGCCATAAGGATCCTGCACAGTTCTGTGTAGGGTTGACGGCAGTGGGGAGGGGGCGTCTCACCTCTCTCCTAGCGGGAGGTTGAGCTGCTTGTTTCTCCTGCTGGGACTTGCATCCCCAAAAATCCCTTTCTCGTGTTCAATGCACGGATCACTACACATTCTTATTTTTCTAGTTGTTTTCTTTTTAATATTTGCGTGTTTTTTTTTTTTTTTTTTGAGGAGAAACAACTCCAAACTTGCATCGTCAAAGACAAAGTGACTCCCAGGGTTGCCGGACTAGACTTCATCAGTTTAATGTGCTTTCATCTTTTATGTAGATCTTGATGTCAGTATTCTAAAGGATCAGAGTATTTCAGAGCATTTTCTTTTTAAAATGAAGAAGGTTCACTAACTCTCCCTCTTGTCCTTTCAATTTCTTAGATTTTTAAAAACTGATTATAGAGAAAGTAAATGGGAGGGAGGGAAGGAGGGCGAGCGCACGAGAGAAACATCAGTCTGTCGCCCCACTCATCCACGCACTCACTGGTTGTTTCTTGTATGTGCCCTGACTAGGGATCGAACCTGCAACCTTGGCAAATCAGGATGATGCTCTCACCAACTGAACGACCTGCCCAGGGCTCCATTTCTTACATTTTGAGAGCACGTTCTTCTTGATACCAAAGAAGATGCACTTAATGTCATAGGTTCTTATCAATTTACTTTAACTTGATAATTCTCTTCTATACCCTGATTTTTTATATATACCATAAAAATCATACCAGGGGTGGACCATCCGTTCTTACAGACTGCATGCTCATACATGCCCACTCACCGGTACGTATCCACAGTTGACAGCATACTCTTTTAAGATAAGAGGTGTTTTCTGTCTGGTGACAGCTCCCCCCACTACCAATAATACCACGACTGGATTTTTTTCTGTTGACAATATAAATCCTCTTGTAGGTAACATCTCATTTTGCAGAAGCATATTTTTTCTTCACATCGTTATAATAAAAACTTGTTTTTTTACTCAGTAATGATATCTCTATTAGGCGCCTGGAAATTGCCAATAATTCTAACAATCCCCAGTGCCACAGATGTGAATCAAACAAAATCTTTGCTTCCCATGAGCTAACAATGTGGGGTATGAAGTCACAGATGTCAACAGACCACCCTGCCAGTGCTGAGTGTTGTGAGGACAGTATTCTGTCTGTCCTATAAAAGGTCAATGATTATGTATTTATTTGTGTAGCACACAGGGCTATACAAATCTCCTGTCTCTGGAATATTTTTAAGAAAATCGCATATATAACATCACTGTAATATATTATAAATATTACAGAGAACAAAGATTTCATGCTGCATGTCTAATCAATTGCTACTATCACTGATTGTATTGAATTGAATTGAATCAAAGGTTCAGAGACCAAGGTCAGTCTTCTCATAAGAGTCGTACATATGTGCCACCTCAGTCGACAAAGACTGATCAGCAATGAGTTGCCAGGTGTTGATAGAATGCGGCCACCTTTTACGTCCCTGGGGAGCTATGGGTTGGGAGTAGAAGACTTGATTCTATTCAAGAAACCCCTTTGAAGTGTGTGTGTCGGAGCAAATCTCTGAGAGTGTGGCCTGTTTATGAGGGAAAGAAAGCATCTTTGAGTGTCCCTTACAATGATGCTTTTCCACGTAACGATGACCTGCCCCATCTCTGTCGCTTATTGCATATCAAGGCTGCCCCTCTCTGGGGTCTGCTTTCTTTCTGCGTCTTTCTTAGGTCTTATTTTAAAGACCTAAGAATGAGACAGCAGATAAAGAGAATCGAATTGTTATTGAAACCGCAAAGGGGAGAAACACACACACGCACACACACACACGCACAAACAAAAGAACCCAGGCTTCATTGTAACTCCAAAGACACATTTTAAACCCTGGAACGCATTTAAGAACAAAAAGTTCAAACTCCCACCTGTTAAGAAATTTATAACAAAGGCTCATCTATTGTTAATGTTCCATAATTCATCACGCCTTGCTAACAGTTACATGTTGATAAAAGAGGCTCAGATCTTTTGATCAGGGTGTCTCCTTACTGGGTTCCAAGGCTTCCAAAGATGAGGCCACCGGTGTACCTTTGACACGAAGGTGCTCTGACGGACACAAAGGCAGCACGTGGTTCAGGACATGGATGCTATCTGGATATTAAAAATTCTCTCTCCCCTTTCTGACATTTTTCTATTTAAAGGGACAGGCCAGGTGAATTGCAGAGACCTAAAGCATGATAAAAAGAAGATTTAAGAGGTGTTTTTAAACTTCTCATCCCCCCCTACCCCCCCCCCCCAAAAAAAAGACACTTTGGGAAAGAGTTTCTTCTCTATTCCTACTCCAGAATAATTTTCCTGCAGCTGCCTTTGTAAAGAAAGGATTTCAGGTCTCAGAGTCCCTGTGGCATGATGCTTTGGGTGAATGGCTTGGTAGGGAGTACCTTGTAGCAGCAGCCCTGTGGGGCTGTCCCGGACAGCCCTGCTAAGTCTGTGGTCAGAATGAGGTGTGGCACCGTGTCCACAGAATCCTCCGGCCAATACAATTCTCCACAATTACACTGGCGCCATGTTCGGAAACAAACTTTCTACTCTTGGTAACAAGGATCTGCTTCCTGAAGTCAGGAAGTCAGGCCCACCAGAGTCCTGCTTGGGGTTTGGAGCTATCGTCCTATCTAGTAAGAATGTCACCTTGCCAGCTTGACTCTCCTTATCCTTACACCTGTCTCTTCCACGAGCCTCTCTAATCACGTGGCCAGATCACGGTAAGATGTGAGTATTCCTGGGTTAGCAGAGTGGGGATGCGTTATGTATCTTCATTTCCCAGTTGAATCAAGATTGTGACAAATCGAAGGTCATAAAACTACTCAGCAGAAGGACTGATACTGGCAGCTAGTAAGTAATTATCTTATGATATGACACTGAATCTACCAAATAGCCCTGTGAGGAGTTAGGAAGGGGGGCCGGCCATCTCCAATTATTGGCATTCCAGCCTGAAATCGGCCTCAGCAGCCGCTGAAAACAAGGGCTGAGTGACACAGTGAAGAAGGAGCACTTCATCCATCTCCCGTCCCCGAGTCTGTGGGCAGCTTCTTTTTATTGCGAGATTGTAAACCACGCAAGTCCTGAGCAGCCAAGCGATTTGTATTGGTTTGGAGATAGAGAAAACGAGAAGAGGAAGAGAGAGAGGAAGGTACTTCTATAACGTGTTATACGCAAAGAAGGTGGACAAAGTAACTGGGAGGAGAAAAAACAAAGTGAAGCCACGCTAGGTAGATCCATGCGCGTCCCTGGGACCTGCAGCACGGCTCGTGGGTGGAATCTGGTTCTGTCTTTCCTCAGGACTTCTTCCCACCTGGTCCCGGGGAACTCGGGATGCTCAAGACACATGACCACCATGTTCTACCTCACACACTCCAGTCAGCTTCGGCGACAGTCTGTGGCCTCCAGTAGCAGGGACTAGGGGAGGGTGGGGCAGCCTCTGGTGGGGGGGGGACGTGGGAGAGGAGGGAAGAGGAAGGATGAGGACCATCTCTCATTGCCAAGACCCCTGGCTAAGTAGCAGGACCCAGTGTCCCGAGGGAGTCGGTCTGAGCCTCTGCTGGACTCGGACAGCCTCTGGCCGTGCTTCTGGCTGGCTTGGTCAGTACTGGCTTCCTGGGGCAGAGGGCCCCCCAGACGATCGAGGGGGGGTCCCAGAATGAGAAAGGTTACTAACAGCTGTGGCTGCTTTCCTTAGTTTGGCTTTTAAGTGAAAAAAACGTAGCATTTTAGGATGTGTTTTTGTTTTCTTTTTTATAAAGCAGTATTTTTTTCCTCTTATGTTTTTGTTATTTCCTTCAGAACGGGCAAAGTAGAACAAAACAGATTCAGAACTTTTCCAGCCAAATTTCTATGTTAGTTGCATAATGACTATTAAGGGAAGTGAGGTGTGTGTAGAAATTTTTGAAACTCACTCAATTAAGAGAAGCTATAGCGTTACCTCCTTAAGGCTCCCGGGTACCACAAGGCGAAATGCTGAACTGGGCTGGGCAGAGCCTTTAACCGACAGAAGGTGATTGGGCAGAAGGTTTAACAAGACCGAAAAGAGAGAAAGGAAGGGAAATATTTATCGAGCATCTAATAGGTGGTGGGTTCTAGCATTCTGCGGTGGCTGGTATTACGTCACCTGTGAGAGCCTGTTGTTAAAATTTCAAGCCAGCTGTTAAACACATCCATTATTAAAAATTAACTTGTGTAAGCCTACACATAAATAAAATATTAAAAAACATTGATAATAATAACCACTCAAAAAGCTCACCAGTTCCAAAATATTTTTCCATATTTCAGTGTGCCCTCACGGAGGGCATTGATGCCTAGTGGCTCTGTTGGGTGGGCATCCTAGACGACAGGGGGATTCTATACTTCCCAGCCGAGTGCTCCGGGCCAGCGTGCCGGCGGCTGGAGTCAGCCGTGGTTGGTAAATATATTGTTTTATTGATTGTCTACCATTACAGAATGTGAGTAATGCAGATTAAAGTAGAAGGGGTGACTTCATGAGCAGTGACATCACACATAGTTCAAAGCTGACAAATGAAATTCACTTGTCATTTGAAAACTAGTCCCTGAGTCGGCAAAGATGCCGTTCATGTCACTGAGGTCCTGGCTGCCTCCCATTCCCCCTAACTTATCAAAGGGAACAAAAGGATCAAGCCGCACCCAGGTCCCGTATGACACCTACCGATGACACATTGATTGCAGGAGGTGTCGGCAGATGGGGATCCGAGTCCGTTTGTCAAACCCTGGTGGCACGACCGCCCTGGTTCGGCTACCGACGGGAGGCTTTGGGAAGCGTCGGTGGAAGCATGCTGTTAGAATTTACAGTAAGAACTATTGTGCATTTTACTAGTATTTGTTAATAATGTGCTACACATCCTGTACGTGAACAAAATTTATAGTCAACTTAGGGCCATGTATACAGGCCTTTTCTTGAGAGAGAGAGAGATAGAGAGAGAGAGAGAGAGAGAGAGAGAGAGGCTGTTGTTTAACATTTGTCGGCATACCACCTGGAAAGCTCGGCCATTTCCTTCCATTCCCCCATTTAATTCTGTAAGAACTCTCTGAAGGAGGTATTCTCTTCTCCTCTAGGTATGCGACAGGAGCCCCAGAATACTTTGGAAATGGTACCGATGCCACCAGCCGGCCCAGCTTGCAGCTGGGACTGGGTCTCAGGTTTGTCCTGGCCACGGCTTGAGCTTCCTTACGGAAAACCTCTCCGATAACGATGTGTATTTACCAGTGACCTCGGCTAAGTCCCACGGTTTCACACTCTGGCTGCCCTCTTCTCCTCCATGAAGGGAGCACGGTACTATTTATTCGTTTTGTCTCATCGTGAGGGTCAGATGTGAAAATAATTTGCCAATTTAAGGTGCTCAAGTAATCTATAATTCTGTAGCGAAGAGTTGTTGGGCATCTGAGAGAGAGAGAGCGTTGCTGGAAGAAGTTGTCCTCTTCTGAGTCTGACTCAGGCGCCTTATTAGTAAGGACCTTTTCCATCCAAAACCCGAAAAACAGAATGGTGTTTTTCCTTTTGGAAATACTTCCTATTCTACACGGCTAGACATTTGCCTGCTCTGGACTTCTTTGCAAATCTCCAACACCTTTTTGTGTAAGCACAGTGAATATTTTCCCCCAATAATAGATTGATGGCTTCTTACAGTGATTGGCAACTCTGGGTGTCTGAGTTTTTATCAGCCTAGAGCATCCCCGAAGGACACGTCTGACCAGCGCATTCTGGGGAAGCATCCAGAAGCTGTACACCAATGCCTGAGTGAAAAAGAAAGAAAAACAAATCTATCTATCTATCTATCTATCTATCTATCTATCTATCTATCTATCTATCTATCTATTTAGAAAAGCAATCAAGTTGTTTGCATTAGGCTATTGCTACTAATAACCTTGCATAATTTAGAGTTATTGGAGAATATAAGCACATTTTAATACTCTCTGATACCTAGGGTTTAAGTTGCTTTCTGGCTGATAGATAATTTTGCTCTGTCTCTGTTCTCCCGACGCTAAAGGACTTCCAGATGATGACATTTTCCATTGCAATTCTGAGTGCTCGTAGGCGTCGCTTATGCTAGGGAATTATAATATCTACCATGGCATTATGACTCACTGCGTGAGCTGATGCTATGATACGGAATTAATCACATCTGGATGGAAAGGTCATTAGAAAGTTCAATTATTTCACTGGTACCAGACGGGCACCGCATAAGCAAGAATCATACTCCATTGTGATATAATAGATCCTGAAATTCAGTCATTAGTTTTACCTCACTAAGGAGACCTAATTACTTAAGGCCATTGACCACAGTTGAGTATTCCATTAGTTCTACTTTTAACTCTTTGAAAAAGAACTTTAGGTAACATTTCAACAGATACGTTTACTTCACCTCAAGTATTATTTCCTGGGCTAACATGGTAAAAATGCAGATAAGGTATTACAATACCACCAGACATGTACTAAACTCATACTTTGTAGATGATTGTGTATAGTTATAAAGGGAAATTATTCTTTTCATGCTAAAATGAGTAAATCTCCTAATACATTCAAATTGTAGGCGCTTTCTCTGGGGGTCATCCATCATCCCTGGCTAGAACAGACCAGGTTGAGCCTGTGTGCAGAAATGAGTCTTAAGGAATTCTGAATAATTTGAGGGAGAGAAATGGTGTGGGGTCCCCTTATTGGTGAATGTCTTTTTCCCTGGCAGAATCATGTAGTTTGATGATGTTAATGTAAATTCTGCTATCACTTCCTTTTACGTAAAGTGCTGTGTCTTCCTGGTTCTGACGAGACCCCAGGGACACCAGCAGCTTCCTGACTTGTATTAGTCAGGATAGACTAGCTTACGTTGCACTAACAAACATCCCCTTGGTTTCCCTGACATGCAACAATGAAGATTTATTTCCGGCTTATGCCACATGCCCCTTGTGAGTTAGTTGCTGTCTCTGCTATATGTCTCATCTGTCAGGCTCCGTCTGAATGTTCACAGTAGGGGGAAGAACGCTCACGCAAATGTCTCCCAGAGTTACAGTACTACCATGTGTGCAGAAGGAAGAGGAGGGAAACATTTGTGCCCAGCAGTGATGACCATTACCCTCTCCATTAAGGGCTGCAGTGGACGGAGCAAGCACTGGGGTCAGTCTCAAGAACCTCTGTAGTGTCCGCTCCTGCTCTGAGTGATCATGTCACCTCCACTAAAATTCGATAACCTTTGACCAGTAGTAAGTAAAATCAATGAAATTTCTGGGTGGTGTATGTACTCTTTTATTTTCTGTGTAACCTGTAATCCATCTGCAATGTTTTAGTCTTCCTGTTATAATCATCACTGCACCCTGAAGTTCTCCTATAGAACTGGTCAAAAACCCCATTTAAAAAAATGAATTATTTATGTAATAATTTTCCTAAGTGAGATGGGGAGAGGGACTGTCATCACAGCTTTCCCACAGTACCTCACTCATTGACCAGCTCAGAGTAGTTAATACAGACGGTGTGAACACGTGAATGGATGGAGAAATAGAAATTCCAGGTAAATGGAAGGGGGTGGTCAGTTGGAAATATTTAATATCTGTTTCTTTTTTCTTCCTGTTCTTTATCATCTCTTTCTTCTACATTCCTTGGGTTTCATTTGTTCAATGTTAATATATTTTTTTCTTGTTTCTTTAAAGTGGGAGCTTAGTTCCATTTTCTTTCTTTCTTTCTTTCTCTCTTTCTTTCTTTCTTTCTTTCTTTCTTTCTTCTCTCTCTCTCTCCCTCCCTACCTCCCTCTTTCTTTTCTTTCCTCTTCTCTTCTTTTCTTATTCAGTGAGAGGAGGGGAGGCAGAGACAGTCCCATACATGTGCCCCAACCAGGATCCACCTGGCAAGCCCATTAGGGGATAATGCTCTGCTCATCTGGGGCATTGCTTTGTTGCTCAGCAACTGAGCTTTTCTTAGTACCTGAGGAGGAGGCCCTGGAGCCATCCTCAGCACCTGGGGCCATGGCTTCAGGAGGGGAAGAGAGAGAGAAAAGCAAGAGCGAGAGGGGTGAAGAAGCAGATGGATACTTCTCCTGTGCGCCCTGACTGGGAATTGAACCTGGGGCATCCACACACCAGGTCGATGCTCTACCACTGAGTCAACCAGCCAGCGCCTATTTTTCATTTCTAATTAGCACTTAAAGTTATATATTTCCTTCCAGTTGCTGCTTTATACTCCATTCCACAAATTTAGATATGTTTTCATTATTATTGAGCTCAAAATATTTTCTCATTTCTGATATTAACTCATTCTTTGATTTATGTATTATTTAGAAGTGTTTGATAGGCAAATGGGGATTTTTTTGGCTATATTATTGCAAATGAATATAATTTAATATTAGGATTTGATAATTATGAAGAGATCTTCTGGCTGAGCATAAGGTGTCTTTGTGACTATTCCTCATGCACTGGAAATAGATGTGTATTGTTTAGTTGTTATATTCTATAATTTGCAATTAGTCAAACTGATAGATAATGTCAGATTTTATTATAATATTTTCTATTTTTTCTATTTATCCTATCAATTAATGAGATAGGGTTTTGAAATATCTAAATATGAACATATCTTTTTTTAGTTTTAATTTTAGCGGTTATAAAATTTATAAAATTATATTGTTAGAAGTAAAAGGGAGATATTTTTTTTTTTTAATTTTAGAAGGAAGATCTCTCCTTCACTTATAACCTTTTGTGTTTCTTAAAAAGTATCTCTCTGGATAATTTGGATTTTTTTGTTGCTATAGTTTGTCTTTTTGTCAGTGATGTATAAACCATTATGATGTATTTTATAATGTTGAATTTACCCTAAATTTTACCAGTAGAAGTCCTTGTAGTTGATCTCCTGCATCCTTTCAATGTATCCTGTTTAGTATTTGAACATAGCTTTGATTTTTAATGCAACAAAATGTTTCAGGCTCACCTTTTATTTCTTAGTCCCAAGCCTCATATCTTCTAGTTGGTAGTGACATTTAAAAACCAACATCTGAGCATTATATGTACTCACTGCTCTGGGTGACATTTATTCTAAATCCTTCAATAGAAGAGTTTGAAAGCATATTTTTTAAAAAATCATTAGTTTATACTGATGCTTCTAATCCAAACCCAAAAGCATAGGGTTCATCCTCACATTTTTTTTTTGTTCTATGATTGTATTTTCTTATCTCCATACATATTCATTTCTACACAGCTTACAATCATATAAAAGGAATAAATGGAATCATGACTAAAATTAAAAAAAAAGAAACCAAAGAGGAGAGGAAGAAGAGCTAAAAGCATGGCATATATAGAAGACAAGTAACAAAATGTTAAACCAATCCTATCTGTGCCTATTTTCAATTTAAATAAAGAAAGACTGAAAATATAGGGTGAAAATTACCAGGATGAATATTAAATATATAGTCAAACTATATGCTGTCTACAGGTGCACATTTAATATAAAGACAAGGCAGGTTGGAGGGAATAGCATGACTGATAATAAGCCATGTTAAACATAAATATAAGGAAGTTGATGCATTTATGTTAATATCAGGCAGGGTAGATTTCAATACAACAAATAGAGTTAAACAGGTATCTCATAATGATAAGAGAATCATGCTATCAGCAAGGCAGAATGCCAAAATATTTAATAAATTGGCTTCAAAATACATGGAGCAAAACAAGCAGAACCAAAAAGAAAAAGAGGTTATAATAATGTTTGGAAATTTTAATATACATCTTTCAGTAATTGACAGAAAAAATAGACAAAAAACATCAGTAAGCATAAACAATGATATCAGCCAACTTAATGTAATTGATATGTGGAGAAAACAACACCCAGGAACTTAAAAGGGATTGATTGTTCTACAATGCAGGCCAGATATACGTATGGGGCATTTAATTGGTGATTAAAGAAATATAATTAATTAATAAAAAACTAGTATTATATAGGTCATGTTGGTTTGCCACATTGCAATTACATTAACAATTGGTAAATAAGATATCTGTGGTCCCCTAATATTTGAGGGGAGAAAATGACACAATTCTAAATAACCCATGGATTAATGTTGATATCAAAATAAAAAATATTCAAAACTGAATGTTAAAGACACATCAACATATATGAGATAAAACTATATGATACTACATAAGAAATTTATAGTTTTAAATATTTTATAGAAAATTTAAAAATTAAAATCAAAGTTCTATGGAAGCTAGTCAAAGTTGGTTCTTTGAAAAAATTAATAAAGTTCGTGATCTTTAAGAAGACTGATCAAGAAATAAAGACAAAATAAACTACCAATATTAGGAATAAAAGAGGGATGTCACTATACATTGTACATCTATTAAAATATAAAAGAGAATTACAAATGTCTATAAATGTGACAATCTGTAAGAAATAAACATACTTTGAAAAATCACACACACTAAAACTGATCAATAAGTAGTGAAAGTCTGTGATGCCCACACTGTAGGAAACGTACTTTAGCTTTAAAAGTGCTTGCAAAGGCCACGTTCATTGTTCAGAATGGTACTGTAGAATTTTATGACATGCACCTTGGGTCTATATGGCAAATGAATAAAGGATATCATTCTGGGCCCTTCAAAGTTCCATTTCCCATTTTACTTTGCAAATTAGTTCAAAATGTATTCTTCTGCCTTGGCACGAGACGGTGCAGCCACCTGAAGACTCTGAGCAGCATGTTTGAGTGACAGGCTCTGCCCTGGAGCTTAAGGCGTCCCAGTTTTCATTTGCACTACAAAGCATTGGTTGGCAGGTAGGAGAAGCCAGGAGTCTTCCAGAACCTTCTGCCGTGCTGGAGAGTTTCTAGATACTGTGGCGCTGGGGTGGGGTTTGCACTCCCTGCCAACTTTTGTGGGTCTTTCTGGCCCTCTGGCTCATCTCAGCCTCTTAGGGAACTGGCAGACCATGAAGGATGCTCTGCTCCTGTTCTTATGTGCTGCCATCCGTGCCCCTGGTACTGGGTTCTGGAGGGGACAGGAAAGTACCCAAGAAGTTTACTTTCTTGTCGCATGTAGAGACTAATACATTCAAAGAGTGAGCTTCCTTTTGGGGTTCTGTTTTGTTTTGCATTTTGATTTTTAGGGCAGAGTCTCTCTCTCTTACATGCCTCACTCATTATTTATTTATTTGTAATCAAAGGGAATTATCGTTTTTTTCTAGGGTGACATTTGGAATTGACCTCCAGCAATGACTTAGTTCAGGCACTATTTGCTGAATATTGAAAATCAGAATGGCAAAGGAATTTTGTTGAGAAGGACATGAGGGCAAGATGTATGGCCAGCGAAAGTATTATTGATTAGGGGCACAGACTGGAAAAATGCAGAATAACGTCATACTTGATTAAGTGGCCTTGGAGACCAAGAGACATGAGTAGTTGTTCATTAATTTGAAAAGTAGGAGGAGCGATGTGCCTCTGTGTGGATATTGCTTCTTCTACTAAGTGTATCTGTCTATAAAGCATAATTGTTTCATATCTTACATATAGTGCAAGTGGGGAGCAGTGGGTCGAGTGACTAGAAATGAGATAAAACATTGTAGAATAATTTAGGAAGAATAACGATAAAAGAAAGTATCAGGTCGAATAATTACATGTTGCCAGATGCTGGTGTAGCCAAAAGTCTTCAGAAGATAATTGACCTGTAGACATGATCTCCTGTTTCCTCAATTGCTAATATATGGCATGGCCCCACCGAATGTGACAGGCTGGCAAAGAGTCAAGGACGAACATCATACACTATGGAGGGATTTGATAAGTTAGTGAAATAGACTTTAAAGAGTGTATGTATGATAAGAACTAGGGCCATGTAAGATATTAGAAATGTCAAAGGTTAGAGAGAAAATGGAGAACGTGTCTATCTATCTATCTATCTAATTTATTGATTGCTGCATAATCCAAACTTTCCCTTATGTTTTTGGGATAAAGTAGGCTATAGTTATTTAAATAGAAACTTGTACAGTGTTTAAGTTTGAGTTTTAACACATTTTATCTGTTACAAAAACTCCCAATCAGTTAGTAGTAGGTACGTGCACTGCTCTGTGGGGGTGTCATGTGAAACCATGGCCAAGCCCCATGAGAGTGTCCTAGTTAGTTCTTATGTCTGCAGTCATGATGAGAATGTCTGAAGAGTTCATGACCTCTTCACCCTGAACTAGACCCTGCATCACAACTATATCTTCTATAAACCCGGGCTCAGGTCAGGCGAGGATCAAAATTATGCCAGACTTCTAATATCCAACAGGCACTGGTTTTGATGATAAATGGAGAGCCGGTGTCTGTATATTGCAGGACCTAATGGGAGCCTTACCGTAAAAGGCAGCCCCAATCCAGATTTGAGAAGACTCTGAAGTTGCATTAAATCAGATGGTTCTTGGCTTGGAATCAAAGAGTTGAGCAACAGGCTTAATCCAACACACGTGTGGATGTCCCTGGCCGAGGAAGGCTAAGATTGGCTGTAGAGGAGTGTCTCCTTTGGGGTCTCACATTTACGGGCAGTGTTTCTCCATCTTCCTCTTGGGCTTGGTGTACAGTGCATACGGAATCCATAGGCTTAGGGTAAATCATTTGGGTTTAGGGTGCTCACTGAGGTCCTGAGGCTCTGGTAACAGTACCGCCCAGCCTCAGGATTGCTGGTTGGCAGTGCTCAGAGAGATCACTTCTTTGATGATTCGTGTGCTTTTTAAGAGATGGGCTTGTGGGGAAACAGGAACGGCGGTAGAATGTGAGCATGAATCCGAAAGCGAGCAGTCTTCCTTCCTGCAAGTAGTTTTTTAGCGAAGAATTACTAAAAATGTAGTTCAAAAGGAAGTCCACATGGAGATGCCTAAAAACGGGGCCACGCTTTAGATCAGACGTCATCGAACTTTCCAGTGAAGGGACAGATGGAAAATATTTCAGGCTTTGCGAGCTATGTCGTCTCTTGGCAACCACTCAGTGCTGTTCTAGAGTGGACGAGACAAAGGAAGGTTGTGGCCGTGTTCTCTCTCTCTCTCTCTCTCTCTCTCTCTCACACACACACACACACACACACACACACACACAAGCCGGTGCCAGACCAGCTGTGCCCCACCTGCTCTGGTTTGCTGGCCACTAATGTAAGTCACAAAGAGAGACTACAGAAAACGTAAAAATAGAATGGCCTCTCATTGGGCCCCATGTGTGGTCCTCTTCAGAGTCAGCATTCGTACGGAGAGGGCACAGAGAGGGCTCCCGCCCTGTGTTGGCAACATCTTTGTGTTTGGATTTTATACTGCGATCTTGTACCTGTTCTAGAATTCAGCAGCAAACACTCATATCTTCATCACCATTTTTAGTTCTAGTGGTTGTTATCATTTGGCCTATCAGATGAAGGGCTCACTTGTGGGGAGAGCCCCATTGTGCCCTGAAATGCTGGGGTCAGATGGGTCTGCACGGTTTTGTGCCTTTGGCTGGAATAAAAGTGCCTTCGGGCCGAGCCCCACTTGGAAGAATTTGTCCCGTTACCCAGACACATTTTCTTTATTGTCGTCTCTGTCTCTCATTTCAGAGAGCCTCGCCCGCAGAGAAACAAGCTCTCTCAGGGCTGGATTTACGCAATGTGTTTTACTCACTCAGTTTCTTCATGCGCCTGCTACCCCTAACCCCTGTGCAAAGGCTTATATTCATATGACTGGTTGTTGGCAGAGTTGGCAATTCAAGTTCAATGGTTTCCTGGCGCTACAAAGTATACTTTTCAAACACAGTTAAACAGGAGAAATATGAAGCAAAAGCTGAACTTCAGTCCCTAAATCACTCGGGCATCGGGGTAGCTTGTTTCTTCACACACTGTGAGATAGAGACTGGAGACCCAGGCCGGCAGTGTCTTCCTGCTAATGCTGACGAAGAAAGACACAACAGGGCAAGATTTTATGCTGTCTGTTCCTAAAATTTAATATTTTACTGGCCATGTGTTCTAACTGCCACTTACTGAGAAATACATGTTTCTTTTTGTTCTTTTCTGACTTTAATTTTTTTCCCCTGAGAATATAAACCATGTAATGTTTTTAAGCAATAGATTCAAGGATTTTAGAGTTGGAAGAGGCTCAAAAAATCTGTCATCTAATGTGTTATCTGACATCTAAACGCTTCTATAGTATTCCTGCTCAACAGTCACATAGCGTTGACTTCCTTATTTCCTATGGTGGGAAAACTCACACTGTTTTCTGTCAAGTACTGACAATTAGGAAATATTTTATTATAAGTGTTATTTTAAATGTTGAATTTGTATAGCAGAGATTTACGTGGAAGGTTGAAAGATAAAATTTGTACAATATGAATTATAATCATCGGGGCTTTGCATAGTTATAGCTTTGGAACTTTGGGTCATTAGTGTGATAAAAGTTTATTTATGCTCTTCATTATTTGAAAAACGATTCGAGAAACCTGAAACGATAAACGTGACAAGGAAGATGGAAATCAAACTCGTAAAGAAAACAGGCCTGAAGGAAAATTAGGAAACAAAGATAATATCAACTAGAATGAAGTTTATCATAACATTTGTGTTATTAAATACTTCACAGTTACAAATTAAAGCAGCCAAAGCAAAGAGAGAGATACAAGATCGTTCATGGTTCGGGAAGAGCCATTGTTTCCCTTTTTAAGCAAAGCACGAGTCCTCCAGTACATAAAGCACGAGTCCTCCAGTACAAATAATGGATGTATACTGTGATGTACTGAACAAAGCGTCCCAGTACACATCTGGGAGAAAGCTTACTGATAACACGTAATACAGCAATCAAAGTGCAGTTCTATAAAAGTAGTTCAGGTGTCCTGTCAAAGACAAGGACGGCCACTGCCTGGTGGTCTGGTTTGTCTCAAGGATCATTTTAAAACACCAACGGGAAGAAAAGAGATCAACTGAACAGCCTTTAGTTAACACTGTATAAAAATGCCATAATTGAACTTCTCCTATGAATAGGGTAACAGAAAAGCCAATGTTATTATATTCCTTGGTGTGAGTCAGAGGTGCAGAATCTTGAAGTGGGTTATTAAAGACACATCCAACCTCTCGGACCATGCACTTGGCAGCAGGGAGAGTTTGTGTGATTTTATAATAATGAAGACAGTGCCCACGTCAATGATTCTCATCGGATGAGTCTGCGTTCTGTCTCTCTGGTGGGCCCGTGTTTCACTGCTCCACCGTGCGGTCTAGAAATGCCGTTTTACTGTAAGCTAGTGGTTCTCAAATTTTCAGTATGTTGAGGAATCACTTGGGAACTCTGTCAAATAGGCAAACCTCCCACTTTTAAAGACTGATTTTCTTAGATCTATATAGAACACAGGAAATCTGTATTTTGCCGGGGGTCTGTGAACATATTTTGCAAAACATTGCTCTCAACAGGGTGCACCTCTACTCTGGTTTTGCTGCAGTGGTGATCAATGTTATCAGTGGGTCATTATTAACAAACTGCGTTTCACTTCATTTTTCCCCCTTTGGAAGTGGAAAATTATGTCTCTTCTCATAGAATTTGTATCAACTGCCGTCGTTCATTTAAAGCACAATGTTCAGAGTAAGATAAAGGAGATTTCCTGGGGTTACACAAATATCTATCTCCCCTAGGTAAGATTTTCAGTGAACCTCTACCCTACACCATCAAATTGCCAGACAACAACTTTCTTTTCACACTGTATTAATATACTGGTAGTTTCTTGACTTAGTGTTATTATTCTTGGAAACTTCTTTTTATCGTTCACAGGATGCCTGAGGGGGACCATGTTATCTATAGTTGTGTGGTTATAAACAGATTGGGAGATACAAGCAGTGTCACTAAGTACCTAAAAAAGAAAATGTGGGGCAGAGCAGGGGAGAGGAAAGAGCTTGCTGTCCGCGATCCACTTATCTTCCTACAAGTGCCAGTGAGAAAATGGATGATCTGGCTACCTGCTGCCCTCAGGTGAGGAATCTGCATGATTTAGCTCTGCTACAATCTGGGTATTTGCCTCCTTAGAAACAGAGCTGCTAAAAATAGTGTCATGCTTTTAAATTCACACCAAGAGAATGAACTCCTTTACCTACCTAAAATGCGGGATTAATTTACCTGATCACGTTCAACATTCCATTGTCAGCATCAAACACTGAAGAATGTCAAAAGCTCTCTGACTAAAATAGCAAAACAGACACATGTTCTTTATGCTATTTGACCGGCACGGTGTGAGGTTCTGGGAAAAAAGAAATGAATAGGACAAATTTTCCCAAAGATCTGGTACCTAAGACCCTCACCTCCTCTCTGGTCTCTGCTGCTGTAGGCCCTCTGTCTGCCGGTGATTTCTCATTGTGAGGTCACCAGGTGAAGAAATCACTTTACCAGGTTACTTTCTATTATCAGGGGTTTAAAAATGTGTTTCAGCAAAACAAAACAACAACAAAAAAAAGAATTGTGTTTCTACTATCAGCAAGTGGAGGTAGTAGATGAAATCAGATTTTTAAAGGAAAATATCAAGAGGGGAAAACAGAGAAACAGTAGCTACAAGGTGGCTAAGATTTTCTTTTCGCCTCGGGAAAACATAATTACAGGGGTTTTGTGCTGCTTATGTTAATGCTCTATGGTCTCTTTCAAGGCGAGTGAGATGCTGGCAGTTACATACAGAGATAAGGAATTTCTGAGAATATTGAGTGAGAGAATTTCTTTCATTAGTTAATGGGCAATCTCCCCTGCCTGAAAGCCTTCCCTCAAATAAAAGCCCCTGTAATAGCTTTAGGAGCAAACTTGTTTATAGTTTCTGTAGAAAAGCCAACTTTAAGAAACGTTGAACAAACAAGAAGGTATTTGATGCGTTAGAAAGGGCAGTTCTGTATGCAAGCTGCGTGGCAGGAAGTAAGGTCGAGGCAAGGGGTAACTAATAAACGATTTTAGCGGCAGCGGCAGTGAAAAAGGAAATATGTATTCTCAGAGTATTTAAATCTTTTTCTAATTTACATATCATCTACTTCTTTATTTTCTGTGACTTTATGGTGCATATTTGTTTCTGTTCCATTAAATTGTTTTATTGACCAGCCAACCGAACACACAGAGCCATGAGTTTATAATGGAATTTAACGAGGTGACACAGGTTTCAGGTGCCCAACTCTGCCACACATCTCTGCACTCTGTATTGTGTGTTCAACGTCATTTAGAGCCCCTCCCCCTCCCCCCCAAATCCCACCCTGTTGTCTGTGTCCATGCGATATATATTTTTCCCTTGAAATTCTTAATTTTATTTGTAACTTGTGTTTCTTTCTTTCTTTTTTTGTGACAGAGATAGTGAGAGAGACAGAGAGAGGGACAGACAGGAAAGGAGAGAGATGAGAAGCATCAGTTCTTTGTTACGGCTCCTTAGTTGTTCATTGATTGCTTTCTCATATGTGCCTTGACCAGGGGGCTACTGAAGAGCCAGTGACCCTTTGCTCAAGCCAGCGACCTTGGGCTCAAGCCTGTGACCTTGGGATCATGTCTATGATCTGATGCTCAAGCCAGCCACCCCGTGCGCAAGCTGGTGAGCCCATGCTCAAGCCGAGTGAACCAGTGCACAAGCCAACGACCTTGGGGTTTTAAACCTGAATCCTCTGAGTCCCATTTTGATGCTCTGTCCACTGTACCACTGCCTCGTCAGGCTTGTAACTTGTGTCTCTTAAGTGAAGTCTGATGGGAAAGCGAAGCACAGCAGGAGATGTACGAAAGGTGTGTAACACGCATGCCTTGAGCTCCTCGCTGCCTCACCTGTGCATAGCCGCAGAATTCCATGTCACAGGGAGTTAGGTAATACAGGATCCGGAGGTAAGATGCTAGGATTATGACTGAGGAAGAGATAAGGGGCCACATCCTGACCAACCTGGAGGGAGGCTGCACAGCCCAGAGGAGCCCGGACATCTCCCTAAGGCTGGAGGAAGGCAGTCCTGCCATTCTAAAAGGCATGAACACCCCAGATACTCTCATCACACCGTTTCTTACTCCTGTAGTTACTTCCGTGCATTGGCCAGTCGCTTGCGTTGAAAATAAGAACTGAAATGCAATGGGAAAATGGGACTTCCAGTTCCTTTTCCTTCAAGTCCTTCCTCACACGCAGCCAGGACAAGGTGGTGTCGGTGGAATCTGTGCACGTCGAGAAGTGGTAGATGGTGATGATGAAAAAGAATACAACGATGAAAACAAGAACAAGAAAAATAAAACATCGTGATGTTTGTACAACAATACGAACATACCAAATACCACTGACTTATATCTACCCTTAGAAACAATCAAGATGGTCAACTTTACGTCATGCTTATTTTAGCATAGTTAACAAGATTAAAAATCATTTAAGAAAAAGTAAACTCAGCTGGGTTCGTTTTGTGATATGTTTCTACAGTGCTGGCGAGAAGGAAACGTGTGCGTATGTAAGCTAAGTTACTGCGTAACTCATGGTGCTGCAGATCAGCTACCTCCTCCCGTAGTCTCACTTACAAAGGACATTGCATAATACAAGGTAGAGGGTAAAATCCATGCGATTTAAAGTTTGAATTAAAAAAATAAAATTTTGTTGAATAGTAAACACCATGACAAGTCTAGAGAGAGCCCAAGGAAAAAACATGTATATATTTTAGTACTTTAAAAGCACTGAGCCCTGGCTGGTTAGCTCAGTGGTAGAATGTCGGCCCAGCATGTGGAAACTTGGGGTTCGATTACTGGTCAGGTCACACAGGAGAAGCAACCATCTGCTTCTCCACCACTTCCCCTCTTCTCTCTCTCTCTCTTTCTCTCTTGCCCCGTCATGAAGCCGTGGCTCAAATATTTCAAGTAAGTTGGCCCTGGCACTTAAGATGGGTCCAGGGCCTCACCTTAGGCTTTGAAATAGCTCGGTTGCCAAGCAACACAGCAGCCACCCATGATGGGCAGAGCATTGCCTTTAGGGGACTTGCTAGGTGAATCTTGCTCAGGGCACATGCAGGGGTCTGTCTCTCTGCCTCCCCGCCTCTCACTTAATAAATCAATAAAAAGCACTGGGTTGTTGTTTTTTTTTTCTGCTTTTTAAACAAGGGGCCCACATTTTCATTTTGCACTGAGCCATGAAAATTCTGTAGCTGGCCCTGATCATCTGTCTGTGCTGTATTTACATTGACTAGGAATATTTTCTGAAAATGTAAAGGGTGCATGTAATTCCCATGTATAGTTCTGTGAGCACAAAGTGCCCAGTGGAATGTCCAAAATAGAGACGTACACTTTTAATTGGAGCGATTTACCCATGTCATGTTGTTAACAAGCTTATTCTGTGGGTTCTCTTGTGTTGCTTTTTAAAAAAATTCATTTTTTAATATTTGTGCTATTTGAGAGACGTGCTCGATGTCATCAATCAGGGACAGCATTTAGCAGTGCAAAGCTAATGAAGCAGAAAGGATTTTAATTGTTCGTAACCGTCTTTTCACTCTGGCTAATTGCTTTGTGGGTTTTCCATATATCTTCTTGAAGTTAAAAGCATTCTCAAAAAAGAAAGGAAGAAAGAAAGAAACACTTAGAAATGCTCACATGCCTTTTCAAGTTGTTCTTACTAATGCCATAGCAACCAAGAGAAAAAAGGGATGTTTCCTGCCGCTCGGAAGACCTCTCCGTGCTGAGTTAGGAGTTAGACGGGGAAGGGTGGTGGGCCTGTTAACCACTCTGCATCTGCAGTTCCTTTCCATAACTGCTTATAGAGCGTATGCCTTTAAATCTTCCCCGTGCTAATATTTCCACGTTATTGATTACTAACAGGGAGAGGAGCACTTAATAAGATGCTTTCTTCACTCTATTTCTCTTATTCCATTTTGGTCCCCTTTTCTCCTCCAGTCCTGCCCCTGTATCCCTGACTCACTCAGGTGCTTGTCATCTTCAAAGCATGCTTGAGGCCAGTGTCACAGCTGCAAGGGAATCAGGCAGGCACTGAATGCGAGAGTCTTGCTGTTCTTTTAAAAGTAAAAGGGTCAGAAAAATCCATCCTGTTGCCTACCCGGTAGGTCGTTCCCAACTTAAGCTGTTATTTTTATTTTTTAAAGGTTATAAAAGATGCTGCCTTCATATTAAGAAAGACCCCATTGTCCTCTCTCCATAGAGCCTGCTCTCTGATTGTGTTTTTAGCAGGAGCAAGGGTCCATCCACTTTCCTTTGCAGGCTCCTCTTCGGGGCCGGTGGCCTCCTGGGGAAGGTGCGCTTCCAGGGGTGACGGTGCAACCCTCTAAGATACTCGACGTTGATACTGCCAGCCCTGAGGGACACTTTCCTGGGATTGCGTAGCCCTGCTTTGCAGTGTGACACCTCCTCTTGCTTTCCAGCTCATGACCCCCCCTTTATTTCATTCCTTGTCTTTACGGCTGCGCATCTTTTCCCAGCAGCCCCTTTCCTCTGCCAGTCCCTCTTACGTGCCCATATTCTCTGCCACTCTGTGCTCAGCCCTATTTTTCTGTTATTCTGTAATATTCATACTTGGTCATCTCGTTTGAACCTAGGGCGTAAACTGGCTTTGTCTCCCCTGTTGACCTGTCTGTCTCCTGCCTAGACCTCTTGTGTTGTTTCGATATATTCACTGAATCAATTAGGACGGCGTTCGAACTAACAACATCTAACAAAGAGGTGGAAAAAAATAGCTTATACTTTTTTGTTTGCACACTGCATAATAACCAGATAGTCAACCCATGGTTTTTGTAGAAGACCTGCTGATTTGTTTTTGTGTGTGTGGCAGAGGCAGAGAAAGTCAGAGAGAGGGACAGATGGGGACAGACAGACAGGAAGAGAGAGAGATGAGAAACATCAAATCTTCATTGTGGCTCCTTAGTTGTTCATTGATTGATTTCTCATATGTGCCTTGACCGTGGGGCTTCAGCAGACCGAGTGACCCCTTACTCAAGCCAGCGACCTTGGGCTCAAGCTGGTGAACCTTGCTCAAGCCAGATGAGCCTGCGCTCAAGCTGGCAACTTCAAGGTCTCGAACCTGGGTCTTCCGCATCCCAGTCCGATGCTCTATCCACTGCGCCACCGCCTGGTCAGGCAAGACCTGCTGATTATTAATGATCCAAGTTTGGTCTCTCTTTGTGCTTCAGCACTGTTTGCATATTGCTTCTGCCTTTGTGGCTTCCTAGTCATGCAATGGCTGCTGCCTCTCCCGGCATCACATCCGTGTTCCAGAAAGGGAACATGGAAGAAGAAAGAGACAGCTGAGTCTGCCCTTTTGTTTATTATTTAAATTAGGAAACAGGATTCATTAGACATCCCACCAAGCATATGTTGAGCTCTTTGACTATGCCTAACTCCGAGGTGGATTATAAAAGGGATTATTAAGCTTTCCTCTTTGCTCTTCCATGCTGGAGAGGGCATGGAATGGTATGGTTCGGAATAGCTCGCCCACAGTCCGGCCCACCCATTTTCATACTTGACGTCTCCTACTGGATATTCTACAGATAACTTTACATTCAACCTACAGGTTTTTGGAGGGAAGTAAAACTTGGAAAAAGAGGATACCGATAGTAAGTTCCTGTTTTGGGGGTTTTACTTGGGTATAAAGTTGCCATGTTGGTGTGGGTCACTGAAGCTTCCCAAGAAAACCCACTGGCCCAATGACCAGAGGGGTCAGAGGGCGGGGCCTGTGGCAGCTACCTCCGAAGGTAAGCAAGCGGGGGGGGGGGGGGCTGGGGACCATCCCAGAGGGGAGCCTGCCAGACGGGGCGGATCCCCGGTATCTCCTCTCCCCAGACATTGCTCCGATTTCTCCTGGGTCTCATCTACCGCCCTATACGGCCATGTCCATTCTGGTTTGAGATTTCATGCTCTTTGTACCGAGGTTGCTTAATAAAACAGTAATAGTAGGGTTTCAGGCCTGATCCAGGGAAAGTGTGTTGCCCGTGAGGCTGAGAATTGAGGACCTGTTGGAACTGCTGCCTGTATCATTTTCATGGATCTATACTAGTGTATACCTCTTTGGGGTAGCCAAAGTCTTTTTGTTGCTGGATGTGACAACCTCCAGGCACCCAGGCTTTGTTCTGGGAGAGGCAGTGGTTGTGGACGGGAAAGGCGCTGGGGCTGTCTCTCTGGTGCTTTTTATCCTTGAACTGAAATGGTCTCTCCTTTCTTTTGGACATACATGTGATTTGTTTCTACCTCTACCTGTATCCGAACTTTTTATAGTACTTAACATTTCTCTCTCTGGTCACACTTCTCTTTTTTTTATTTTTTTATTTTTATTTTTTTATAATTTTATTTTATTCATTTTAGAGAGGAGACACAGAGTGAGAGAGAGAGAGAAAGAGAGAAAGGGGAGAGGAGCTGGAAGCATCAACTCCCATATGTGCCTTGACCAGACCAGTGCAGGGATTTGAACTGGCGACCTCAGTGTTCCCAGGTCGATGCTTTATCCTCTGCGCCATTACAGGTCAGGCTACACTTCTCTGTCTTTATCTCTTTCTTTCCTATCCCCTCTCTCATTCTCTCCCACAGTGGCATCCTAATGAGGGGCTCTTCAAGATGTTGATGTAAATGACTTTTTCATGTGTGGCTCATTTTTATAGTGTTTTTTGAAGGATGAAAAGAAACAGCCATTTTTATGGTTCTGAAGAATAATAACAATAGTAATGATTGTTAACAATAACAGCAGTAATAATAAATGTTGGCATTATTTACCTTGTCAAAGAGGCGATGTGAATATTATAGTCCATTATTTTATAAAGTGCCCCTTTGAGGGAATGCTCTCTATAAAATATAGTAATTGTTCCTAGCATTTGGGTACAGCACTATTTGGAACAAACACAGTGTGTCCATAAAGTCGTGGTGCACTTTGACCGGTCACAGGAAAGCAACAAAAGACGATAGAAATGTGAAATCTGCACCAAATAAAAGGAAAACCCTCCCAGTTTCTGTAGGATGATGTGGCAGCATGTGCGCATGTGCAGAGGATGACGTAACACCGTGTATACAGTGGAGCAGCCCACGGCCATGCCAGTCGGGATGTGGACGGTACAGAGGAAAGTTCAGTGTGTTCTGTGGCTCGCTAAATTCAAATCCATGACCAAAGTGCAACGTGAATATCTGCACGTTTATAAGGAAGCGCTACCATGTAGGAATAACATTACTCGGTGGGATAAGCAGTTGAAGGAAACCGGCAGTTTGGGGGAGAAACCCCGTCCTGGTAGGCCATCAGTCAGTGACGAGTCTGTAGAGGCCATATGGGACAGGTACCTAAGGAGCCCTAAAACATCTGTGCGTGCGTGTGCTCGACAATTACACCTAAGCAAGACTACAGTTCATAAGGTGTTAAAGAAACGTCTCTGTTTTACGGGGTACAAATTGCGGCTGTTGCACGCTATCAAACCGGCGGATAGACCCGCACGATGCGCGTTTGCTACAGATGTGCTTCCTGAGATCGACAGTGATGCAAGATTTTTGCAGAAGATTGTGTTTAGCGATGAGGCGACCTTCCATATCTGTGGACATGTTCATCGCCATAACGTCCGAATATGGGCTGCTGAACATCCTCATGCCTACGTTGAGTATGAACGTAACACCCCTAAAGTGACGTGTGGTGCGGCCTGATGCATGATAAGGTGATAGGCCCATTTTTTTTTTTTTGCGGAGCAGCCTGTGACGGCAAACACCTACCTTGACATGTTGGAATTGTATGCAGTGCCACAATTTCCAGAAGGTGTCATCTTTCAACAGGACGATGCTCCTACACACTACACCCCCATTGTTTGTGAGTTTCTGGATAGAACATTCCCCTGGCGTTGGATAGGCAGGGGTTCTGTCAAGCCGTGGCCACCACGATCCACGTATCTGACACCCTTAGACTTTTGCTTTTGGGGTTATGTGAAGCAACATGTGTACATTGAACATATTAACGATATTAATCACTTAAAACCGGGAATTACAGAAGTTATTCACTCTGTTACACCAGACATCCTCACCCGTGTGTGGCAAGAACTTCACTATTGTTTGGATGTGTGTAGGGCAACAAATGGAGCCCACATCGAACTGCACTGAATAGGTATGAGACTGGGAGAGGTTTCCTTTTATTTGGTGCAGATTTCACATTTCTATCGTCTTTTGTTGCTTTCCTGTGCCGGGTCAAAAGTGCACCATGACTTTATGGACACACTGTAGTGGTTTGTGACTGTTCACAATTTTTTTTTTTCTATTGAGACTGTAATCTAGAATATCACTGTGTGAAAATCATATCAATGACTCCATTTTGCCGTTTAAAAATAGTTTCGGTGAAATGTGCAAAACCTTTACTTTGTAGGGTTGATTGAGTTTTTCCTGAACAACTCAATTCTCTATATTGTAAATACACATACGCGGAGGATGTAGTATTTATTGTGTTCTGCAGTCCTCAGTGTAGGGCTGCTTGTGGCATCACTCCCACTTGCGACAGGACATGGGGATGTCATGAAGTTGTCATTTTTACGGCAAATTTGAAGCAGCCTCGCGCACAGTGCACATCTCTCAGGGTGTTTGGAGTCATATGAGGATGCGCTGCGGAGTATTTCTGCTTTCTTGGAAATACAGTTTGACTCTGTGACAGAATTAGAGGGAGAGATAAAAGAGGATCACTTAACTTGCTCATGTTCAAAAATAATCAAGGCTTGTTTGCAGGAGTGAAATTGTCTCTAAATTCAGCCCAAGATGAAAATGCGGCAACAAAACCACAGTGCTTTTCTTGCCCAGTTGGAGCGGGAAGCCAGAAAGCCGTCCTGCGCGGGTGGAAATGCGTGCTTTACCTGAACCGCGATTACTCCGCTGTTCGACGGTAGCACGGAGGGCTCGTCTAAAGGGAGAAAGACCTCATGGGCAGGTCAGATGCGAGGATTTAGGGGGCCAGGGAGGTCCCAGGGTCAGGCACAGGCTAGCCTGTGGGCGTGGCCTGGCTGCGAGCTCACAGAGGTAGGAGTTCGTCTCTTGCACAGAGAAGAAATGTAGCTAGTTTCAGTTGTCTGATTAGGGAGCAAGAACAACAAATCCGTTCAGGGCAGGCAAATTCAGAGAAAGCGACAGTTTGATACTAAAAGTTACCAACACAGCCTGACCTGTGGTGGCGCAGTGGATAAAGCGTCGACCTGGGAACACTGAGGTCGCCAGTTCAAAACCCTGCACTGGTCTGGTCAAGGCACATATGGGAGTTGATGCTTCCAGCTTTCTCTCTCTCTCTCTCTCTCTCTCTCTCTCTCTCTGTGTCTCCTCTCTAAAATGAATAAAGAGGAATTAAAAAAAAAATAAAAAAAGTTACCAACACGCTTGTTCAGCCTCTGCTGAGTGTGCCTGTTTGAAGGTGGTCTGTTCCTAGCTGGAGGCTAAATTTATGATACATTAATGAATATTATAAGTAGCTTTTGTTTAATTTAAATGACATGTACATGTATTTTTAATGTTAAAGTTAAAAGAATCACTGATTATTTCTGGCGGGAGGTCCCTTTTACATTGAAGAGTGACAGTGGAAACTATTTTAAGGCTTATGTATTCCCCATATTTTATTTTCTTTATTTACATGGTGATCACCCTCGCTTGGATTTTTCACTGCCATTTTCTCAGTGTGTCGAGGACAAACAGTAACAGTAGTTACTGGATTTTGGAAGAGCATTAGCGGTCTCTTCAGTCTGGGAGAAATGGCCTTTCCTCTCTCCCTCGGCCCCTGTTCCTTCCTCTGGGGCGTGGGTGGGTTGCTTCTGCTCCTTGTCACTCTTCAGATCCCCAGGTGACACTGAGTACCTGCCCTGTCCCAGGAGCTGTCGGGGGCTCTAGGCAGAGAAGAGGTCAGGGAGACTCTACAGGGAAGAAACCAAACAAAGAAAACACCAGCAAGTGAATTTCAAATATTGGGGTGTCCCCTGGAGCTGGGCAAGCAGGGTGTGGGCAAGAGAGGCCCTGTCCAGGGGGAGAGGAAGGGCCCAGAGGTGACCCGAGAGCCACACCCTCCAGGCCCCCACACAGCGAGCAAGGAGGCTGGGTCGGGCCCAGGAAGGCGGGCGCTGGGGGTGAGCTGGAGTGAGCAGAGAGGCAGAGAACCCCGACCTCGGTGATTCCAGCAAGGCCGCAGGGGTCGGATCCCCGCCTTGCTCATGGGCAGGACCCTAAGGAGTGTGAATTGTATTACAGGTGCAGCGAGAAGCCACCCATCGCTGCTGTTGTGGAAGTGCTGCTCAGTGTCTGACTATTCTTTCTTTGTAGGCGGATTGGAGGAGGGCAGGAGTAAAGCAAGGAAGGGAATACGTTGGATGTGACTGAGTGTTTTGACGGCAGAGTAATAGCAGAGGAAGCACGAGGGGCGATGGAGTCGAACCCGGTGGAGCACCCGTGGGTGGGCCTGTGCCACGCGAAGGCGGAGCACGCGGTCTCCTGCAGAATTTGCTTTCAGTGCTCAGTGACGTTCGGTGAGTCTTTTCTCTCCCCTGCATATTCCAAGTGATAGAAGAAAATCTGTCATTTATCACTTGGACTCAATTCTTCCTTTCCAAATGCATGTCATTTTCTGAGAGATGCTCTATTAAGACATGAAAGTGCATTGCAGCATCATAGTGCTTCCTGCGTGTCGCACAAGGTCCCCTCCCCAGGACAGAGCAGCTTGCTTAGAAGGGCCAGGCAGACACAGGAGAAAACAGAGAAGCAGGCGGCATTGCGGCATCCGAGCGGTGGATGTGCGGGGGCGACAGCAAGGGCTTTGTCCGCAGCCTCTGCTCCGAGGCACTGCGTTTCAGCTCCTGACGAGCACGGCTGCGGTCCCGGGCACTTCTGTCGCCCGAACAGCCTGACTCTCCACGGAGTAGGCACCTGGCTTCTTCCCGAAGCCTACAGTTGGATGTTCAGCTTCTCACATGATGAGGCAGGAGATTCCGTTTTATGACGATGTTTTCTG
The DNA here is from genome assembly GCA_037038555.1 of Rhynchonycteris naso. Taxonomy (NCBI): domain Eukaryota; kingdom Metazoa; phylum Chordata; class Mammalia; order Chiroptera; family Emballonuridae; genus Rhynchonycteris; species Rhynchonycteris naso. The sequence continues at coordinate 145,683,518 of CM073002.1, forward strand.
GAGATTGGTTTACACCGTCATCCTGCCATGTTTTGACTGAGGCATCCTAATGTTCTGTAAGGCGTGGCTTGAAGGAATAATAAATCCAAAAACGAGAGACATAAACACCAGTCACCGGTGGTTGATTCAGTATATATAATAGCGTTTTAAGCACTTGTTATGGGCACACATGCTATGCACCCTGTAGAATATGAGGCCTTGGGCAGACTACGTACATACTTACACGTTTTAAAAGATAAAGTTACATACGGCTTTGTAAAGTGGTTGATCCCAAGTGTGGCTAGAAGGGTTGAAGGAAATTTCAGGGAGTCTGAAGGTAACTGTGAGAGAGTCGAGCAGACTTTCGTAGAAATTGTAGCTTTTCAGCCGGAATCTGAAGGCTCCATGTTGTTTCCCCGAGAGAAGGATGAGGGAGGTGCATGAGCAGCGAGCAGTCAGAAGCAGTGCACCTGGAACCTTCTGGAACCTTCTGGAAAGCATGTGGTGCCTCCTGCAGACATTCCTGGAAGGTATTCTGAGTCTTGTGCAGCTGGGTAACTCTTCAGAACTACAAGATGCAGGAAGCCTGTATGGGACTCCCCGTCGGAGAATACTAGAAACACCTGATGAACCGTCTCTTCTTAACCTGGTGACGAATAACATCAGCAGGTGCCTGCGAGGCATGGCAGGAGACACTGAGTATTGCGCTTCTTTGTCAGATGTTATTATGGGCACTGAGAAGAGTGGTTTATCTTTGTTTTCCTTCCCTTGTTGGACATTTAGGGTTTTACGTTCTTTTTAAAAGAAGTAGTCTTTGTAGTTACATTATTTGAGAAACTTAGAAAGGTTTTAGCTTGTGGCTTAATTATTTAAACAGGTAAAAAGGCAGAGAGAGGACGTATTTCGGATTGTACTCTGATGAGTGTGTTCAGTGGTACAACCTTATGTTCGGTCTGGTATAAGTTTCGTATTTTTTTTATGGTTACTTCTTGTAGTCTATAATAGGGAATGGGGTGATGAGTAAGTCAGTTTTATCCATACCTGGATGAATTCCATAGGCCTTTCATTGATTTTATCTATCTGGAAGAAAACATGTTAATATTCTAAAAATAGTAGTAGTGATTGCTAGTGTAGAAAACATTCACCCTGGCCACATTGCTCAGTTTGTTAGAGCATTGTCCTGAAATGTCAAGTTGCAGGTGTGATCCTTGGTCAGGGCACATACAATAATCAACCCAATGGGTGCATAAATAGGTGGGACAACCAATCCATGTTTCTCTGTCTTTGTCTCCCTTATTTGATCTCTAATGCAATCAAATGAAAATTAAACAAGAAAACATTTCACAAATCCCTTTTTCTAAGAAGTAAATGTTCATATGTGTGAACCAACTGGGAAGACTAGACTACTTCACCAAACAACTCATCGTGATTCACGACTTTGGAAAAGCACACATTACTGTAGAACGATGTGAAACCCATAGAGCAAGCAAGAACACGTGGCTGTAATTCAGATAGTTTATCTTTAATTTTATTTTGTATATATATATATCTTTCCCAAACCAAAGTGAAATAAAACTCATGTTTTGGGAGCAGCAAGTATACTTATTAAATGAAATAAATAGATATACAGAGATTTGCTAACTTAAAGGTTAGAAAATATATGTTTTTGTTTGGTACCACAACATACTAATCCTGAGTATAGTGATGAAAACTGCACCAAAGGGGTTCTTTAAAGAGAATTTGATTTCTAAATGTATGTGAGCATCCTTACTTTTGCATGAGCTGATGGGCTGGCTCCCTTCATGAAATGGCCACATCTGAGCTCAATGGTTAGATAATAGTGGTGATAGCTAGCACTGAGTGAGTGTTTAGTGTGCATTAAAAATGATACTACTATTATATATATATTATGATACATAAATAAGAATAGACAGCCTATTTCATGTAATGAATTCCTGCAATGTAGGTATGATCACTAACTCTATAGATAGATGAGAAAACTGAACATAGTTACATTGACTAACACACCCAAATTAACACAGGCACTAAGTAGTAGTAGACACTGAATTCAAATTCAGGCCATCAGGCTACGGAGCTAACAACTGTCTTTCTGCCCCATCACGTGAGTCCCTAGACTCCTTCTGTCTCTGAGATGATAAAGCTACAATACATGTCTTTCTTCTTCAAGAACCCAATAAGGAGCTTTCAGTCACAACAAGATACGTCTTTGGGGACATGTGTTGATGTGTGTAGACCTGGAAACATACCTAGCCAATGATTAGGGTTTGAATAGTGGAAAGAGATGAAATTACAACTTACTTTACTGAAATACTTTAGTTAGGAGGTGCTGGTTCTTAATAACACAAAGTACAGATGATTCATTGTCACAGACTGGGACAACCTTTATTAAAAGAGTACGTGTATGTTTGTTAGTATCTGATGTGAATCCAAACAATGATAAAATGAAAGAAATACTTGAGGGTAAATTTTCCTAAATTTAAAACCAGAAGTTCACTTTACAACTGTAAACATTTCCAAATGACAATGTCATATAACGGCATTAGAGACTTAAAATGTATCTGCGAGCTGTGGCTACATAACGTTTTCATTTACTGGTTCTTACCTAACACATCCTCGGAGGCTTTAAAATTGTAATTTCCAAACAGCCTGGAACCACTGTAGCATTTCAGTAAGGTAAAGAGCAAATAAATATACTAATTTGGAAGATAGAAAAACCATAACCAAAAAAAGATTAAATGGGAACTTCAATGTCACTGAGTAAATTGGAATTAGTGTTCTGAATAACTCTTTTCAAACAAGTGATTATCGCAACACCTCTCCGGAACCCCAGTGGAAGCCTATCTCAGGACTCGGCTCATGTGAGCTCCTCTATTTATCTTGTTAGCTAGGATGTCACTGATTTGCATTAAAAATCAGTCGCTTGGAGAACAGCCTCATTTAAATGACAGGCAAAGAAAAATATCCTGCCAGCAATAAGGATGAAGAGCACCTGAAGAGAGAGGAGGGAGACTTTGAGAGGGTCCCTTATGAAATAGGCGTTGGTAGTACTGAACGAGGCTTGAAAAGAAGAAAGTCAATGGTATAAAAAGCTTCTGTCCTGTTTTCCACAGTGGCTGCACCAGTCTGCATTCCCACCAGCAGTGCGGGAGGGTTCCCTTTCTCCACATCCTCACCAGCACCTATCGTGTGTTGTTTTGTTGATGAGCGCCATTCTGATTGCTGTTTTGACCTCACTCATTTGAGGAATCCAAGGAACACTGAGAACTGAGGAAAGGAATTGAGGCAGAGGAGGGATCAAAGGGACCAGAGGAAAAGAGGACAGAGGGAAAGGGGATGATAGGATGGGATAAACCTGAAGGGAAGGGGGGAGGGCGCTGTAGGGAGGGGGGTAAGGGAGATGTGGAGGGGGACATGGGGGAGGGGGATGCAGTCGGGGTCACCCTAGAATCTATGTAAACACAATTAATTAAATAAATTTAAAAAATTTTAAATAAAGCATCCGTAACCTCAAGTCGAATGAAGACTATTGTTCCCTAAATTTAGAGAACAGGACCTGTTTGTCAGCCTTGCTGAGTCTGGGTTTCAGCTGAGCAGACAAAACGGAATATAGATTGCTATTGTTTGAGAAGTGAGGAGGAGACAGAGTGTGTAGGCAACTAGATTTTAATGTTTAACTGCATTAAAACAAGCAATGGCTAGAATCTATTTTAAACTAAGAAGATACTTTTAGAATTTGGAAAAATGTTCATTTCTGATAGTAAAACCAAAGTATGAAGCTGACCAGTCGAAGAAGCCAACGATGCAATGGTTTGCAGAGGAAAGCTCAGGAAGTATACACATCATCAATCAAGGTGACCAAGTGCATTTCTGCATAACTTCTACGCTGCCAGGAGGCTGGCCGCTGTGCAGCCTTATGTGATAATATAATCTGTCAGGTAGCAGGCTTTCTTTATACAGTATTGTGTGTATTCAGTTCATTCATGCCGGTGTATGATCACGACCTCGCTCTGTTCTTTTTAATTGAGATAAAACATATGTAACATCATATTTCACATCTTTAGCCATTTAAAGATGTACAATTCAGTGGTTTTATTGCATTCACAGCGTTGTATAATCATCACGCATCACCTCTGTCTTATTCTGGAATGTCTTTATCTTCCCCAAAGAAATCTCCTGCCCATCAACAGTCACTCCCTATTCCTATACCCCTTCTCCTGGTCCCTATAACTCTAACCTTTCCATCGCTGTGAATTTGTTTGTGTTAGTTATTTCAAATGAAAGGAATTACATACTATGTGACATTCTTGTGTTTGACCTCTTTCTCTAGCATAACGTTTTCTGAACTCACTCAAGTTACAGCTGTATTAGTACTTTATTTCCTTGTATGCCTGAATGATACTCTGTTGCATGGATATACACCAGCTTATCCATTATTCCCTTGTTTTTGCTTAGCTATCTGTCTGAACACACACGCACGTCTGTTCCCTTGGGTAAGTGCTTAGGAGTGAGCTTGCTGGGTCATGTGGCAATTCTATCTTTAACTTAGACAAGCCGGCTCTTTCCCAAAGCACTTGCACCATTTTTCATTTCTCTCCGTCGTGTATAAGCATTTATATTTCTCCACATCCTCATCAACACTAGTCTTTATTTTTTTGAGAAAAATCACAGGCAATCTAGTGAATGTGAAATGGTGTCTCCTGGGTTTTGACATTGAGCCTCTCTTTGCTCATGGTCATTTGTCCATCTTTTTTTTTTTTTTAAGAAATATCTATTTAAATCCTTTGCCCTTTGTGTGTGTGTGTATGTGTGTGTGTGTGTGTGTGTGTGTGTGTGTGTGTGTGTGTGTGTGACACAGAGACAAAGAGACAGAGAAAGGGACAGATAGACAGGAAGGGAGGGAGATGAGAAGCATCGATTCTTCGTTGCAGCACCTTAGTTGTTCATTGATTGCTTTCTCATATGTGCCTTGACTGGGGGTTCCAGCAGAGCGAGTGACCTCTTGCTCAAGCCAGTGACCTTGGGCTCAAGCTGGTGAGCCTTGCTCAAACCAGGTGAGCCTGCACTCAAACCGGCAACCCTGGGGTTTCAAACCTGGGTCCTCTGCGTCCCAGTCTGATGCTCTATCCACTGTGGCATCGCCTGGTCAGGCACCTTTGCCCACTTTAAAAGTGGATTCTTTGCCTTTTAGTTGTTGAATTATTTTGTTCTTTATATATTCTGGATAATAAGCCCTTATCAGATATAAGATTTGCAAATATTTTCTCCCACTTTGTGAATTTTCTTTTTACTTTGTTAATAGTGTTCTTTGACAAGAGAATTTAATGAGTCCAATTGATCTAATTTTTTTTTTATTTTGTTTTCAGTTTCACATCTAAGTATCAATAGTCAACTCCAAGGTCATGAGGATTTATCCCTATATTTTCTTTTAAGATTTGTACAGTTTTAACTCTTACCTTTTGGTGCTTTATTTATACTTTTGCATGTGGGTATCTGCTATTCTCAGCATTTGTTGAAATGGCTATTCCTCACTCCATGGAACAGTGTTGGCACCTCATCAAAAGTCAATTGACTATGGATGATGGCTTCACTTTGGATTCTCAATCTTATTTTGTTAGTCTGTATGTCTGTCCCTATGCCAGTGGGCGATTGCTTTGATTGCAGCAGCTTTATAGTAAGTTTTGAAATCAAGAAGTGGTAGTCCCTTAACTTTGTCCTCCCTTTTCAAGATTGCTTTGAGTATTCAGGGACCTTTGCAATTCCATATGGCATTTAGGATTAGCTTTTCCATTTCTGAAAAATGGCAGTTGGAATTTTGACAGGAAATGCATTGAATTCCTTGAGCACCATCAATGTTATCCAAACAAAATCAAGTCTTCCAGTTCATTAACACAGATAGTCTTGGTATTTATTCAGGTCTTCTCTTAAGTTTTTTTAAAGATTTTACTTATTGATTTGAGAGAGAGAGAGAGAGCAAGAGAGAGAGAGGGGGGAGGGGATAGGAGAAGGAAGCATCAACTCATAGTAGATGCTTCTTGTTTGTGCCTTGGCCAGGCAAGCCTGGGGTTTCGAACAGGAGACCTTCGCATTCCAAGTTAGTGCTTTATCCCCTGCACCAACACAAGTGAGGCATCTTTTAATTTCTTTCACCAGTGCTCTGTAGTCTTCAGTTTGTAAATCTTGGACTTCCATTATTAAATTTATTTCCATTATCTTTTATTCTTTTTTATATTCTTGTAAATGGAACTTTTCTTTATTTCCCTTTGTGTTGTTAACCTCAAGTACATTGAAATACAAATTATAATTTGAACTCAAATTAATAGATATTTTTCAGAACTGTGGCAAATGGATGATACATACTCCAGATCAAGAGAGAATTCTATACGACAGTAATAGAAGCCTGCTACCGTAATCTGCCCATATATTTTGAGGCATGAAACGGGAAATGCATCTATTTAACATCTAAAATTATCTTTTATTATCAAATTGTATAAATGATGTTGATTTGGCATATTTCATGGGTACTATGTCAAACCAGCCAGAAGAGTGTGGAAGTATGTTTGTATGCACCTACCGGAACCAACCAAAGGGGGAAGATCTCAGACAATCAAATGAAGTTTTACATCAAATAGCGTTCTTTTTCTTCAGCGAATTATCTAAAATTTTCATTTTCAACAAAGCTGTTGGTACTTTCAGCAAAATAACACATCAAGAGATATTTCAGGTTGACATTTCAGTGATAGGAAAGAATAGAAAAGTTCTCATATGAGGAAAACATCAAAATCATATTTCTAAAGGAATGTTTTAAAAATTTCTCTAAAACATTTTCCCATTTGTTATATATAATTCAGGTATATATAGCACTCTCAGAGAAAAATGAGAGCAATCAGAGAAAAGTCCCTTCAAAATGCTATAATTTCAGTAAGTCTCAACTTACTTTTAAAGCCATACTTTTGCACCAGAAAAACTTCAACAGTGCTGAACTTTAAATACCCTATGAAATGAATGTCTGCTCCCATGACAACTTTGTAGAACTCCATTATTAGTACATATTGCTCAAGTGAGCAGTTTTCTTTTTCTTTCTTTGTTTAAAAGAAAAACAAAAATGTTCCATTGGGATGTCTTATGATTGCAAAACTATTGTATACCGAAAAGCTAAAATTATATCATGTGACTTTTATATTTCAGTGTAGAATATTATGCTTTGTGGTAAGTATTCTATGTCTTTTAATTTTCTATACTTGTTGGTTATTATATTTTTGTAAAGAATCACATTGCTGTTAAAGAGAAGTTTTGTTTTGATTATTCAATATAAAACAGGACCCACACAGCCAAGATGTATGCTTAAGGTTATTGAGTAACTGTTAAAGAGACAATTTCAATGCATAAATCTGGACTGCCATCTATCAACCTAATGAGAAGAAATATTATCTTGCATTTTCTTTTTCTGTTATTGATTTGTGGTGCCCCAAGACCATTTTAAAAATGATCAGTGTAGTCCTTATCTGTCACGGAAACAAATTCATTCTCTGGGTGGCTGAGCAACATGAGGGGAAATAAATTTCTCAAGAAATGTATCCCCGGAAGGTTGCTATCCATTATTGTTACAAGTTTGCAATGGAAATGGCTTTATTGCTTCATAGAGAATATGATAAAATTTAAATCTTGGGAAAGATTAGAAAACCAACATAATATGTATATAATACATTGCTGACAATATAGCATCACCTCTGATGCATTCATTTATTCAGACAATGTTTTGAATATATCAGAGCAAACATGGAACAAGGCAAATCTGAATGTTAACCCAAAGAGTAATAAAAATGAAAAGTTAATACACGCAAGGCATTGGGAATGAGAGCAGTTTCCCTTTTCCAACATAGAGCACTTAACATTTTCTACTTGGATGGCAGACATGAGTTCTGGAAATCAGATTTCCTCATTTCAGGGTTCCACTTAAATTTCCCTCTTTCACGTTGCGCCCAGTGTGAATGTTAGCAAGGCTGCACAAGACTTTCTGAGAGATCATCCCAACAGAAAAATAAAGCGAAAGTTGGTGGAACTAATTCCATCACTGAGTTTTTAGCCTTCCCTTTGTCAGCTGTGCCCACTGTTATCAGAACCGCATGCTGTAATAAGAACACATTGTTATTTTATTGTATTGTATTTAAGTATAATCTCCCTTTGTTTATGCCTGTATGGGGAAACATATTTACTTAAAATATTAACATTTGACTGTGTGATAGATAAACAAGGATATTAATGCTTGCACATTTAATAAGAGCAAATAACTGGGAAAACTTTATCGTTCCTCTAAATCTACTAATATTCTCTCTGCATACTGAGATTTTGCGTAATTCTAATTGAAGGTGCTCTTCGGTATCCTTTTGAAATATATATATATATATAATGGTTTTGTTTTCCTTGTTGTGATTACAATTAGTAAAGCTAAATGATTGCATCTGTAATATATATATATATATATATATATATTACCTGCATCTTTTCATGATGTCTTTTCTGGCATGAGTCTTGGAGGTAAGCAGATAGAAAGAAGGAGAATTTCATTAGAATAAACAAAATTGAAGAAAACGTGCGGTAGTGTTAGAAGGTTAGCTGTCATGTCAACAGGTGCAGCTCTCCGTATCAGCATTCGGCGTCCTGTTTTCAGATCTACATCTGTATTTGATATCTTCCTTCCAAAGTAGCTAACCCTTGAATGATGTTTTAAAAGTAGCTAACGCATCAATCTTAAGGATTTCTTATTAAGAATCACTGGAGTTGATGAAAGTATGTTGATGACGATGACCGCTATTATAAGTCTCTTCATCTTTTTAATATTTGGTGTCAGAGACCCAGCATTGAAGCACCAATACCTTTAAACCTATATTAACACATTATCTTATAAGGTAAAATTCCAAATTCTGATTTCACATGTCTGAGCCTCACAAGGTCCCAAGAGCGTACCCCTGAGCTTCTCTGAACTCACCAAAGATGGGTCCTCCCACTTTAACCATTTAAATAGTACTGACTTAGCAGTCGAAGTAAGATTCACACGCCGGGGCCGCAGGTGCCTCCTCTGGGGTCCCGTGGGGCTGGGCGGGGCTGGGCAGGGCGCGCAGTTTGCGGCAGACCTATTATTGCTTTGCTTCTTGTTGTCGGGGCCTCTCAGATGTCTGGTGTGTGGACTTCTGTTCTGGAACCCTGTTCCATCTACTCAGAAAAGTCGTTGTGGGTGTGTAACGAGATAAGGTCAATCAGTCATTTAACAGAATGCTTTGCATAAAATGAATGCTTACTTCTTTCTGGATACTCTTCCCTAAACCCACATCTTGCCGCTCCTCCTAAAATATTAGAGAGAATCCTCGCCCATAATTACATTTCCCTTGAAGATTTCTGAGTGTAAGAAAAGAGCCAATTGCATTGGAAATCTGAAGAAGGAAAAGGGGTAAATGAGAAAGAAACCAAAGTTATTATAAATATTTCACAGGTAAGTTAGAGTTACAGTTTTATTTTTATTTTTCCTTGTAAGAGTATATCATCTCCTGTTGCTAATTTTTAAATTTCACTTAGAGGTGCAAACTAGAAGCTTTAAGTTGTCAGATGCACATAAATTACTGATTTGCTTTAACCCGCAAGGGCTATTTTTTTCCGGTATGCAGTGATTAGACCTGAAACACATTTTAAAGGAGAGTCTGAGATGAAATTGGTTCACCTCTAAAGGCGGTGGGCATGTGCTCCTTGCTCCCTCCTTAAAAATTAACTATTCATGTTTAGCAGAGAGTGAGACTCATCAGGGACAGAACACTGCAGGTGAGCTCATTCTCCTGCTACCTTGATGTATGGAATTATTCCCGCAGGTCCAAATCTAATCAGATGTGACCACAATTCATCTCATACTTTCTTCCAGATCCATGAGGCATTAACGGTATTACCAACTTAATGAATTCTTCTACAGAGAGACCGACAGGAAAATCTTTCTGTAACCAAGTCGTACTTTGGAGAATTACATTTTGAGGCTAGGAGTAGCTTTATTTGAGTCATCAATACTTGGGGAATTTAGCAGGTAACCTATGTGTAATGAAAGACAAATTTTTATTTTTTTTAATATATTTTTTTCTACATTTTTTTTAATTTTTTTAAATTTTTTTTATTTTATTCATTTTAGAGAGGATACACAGAGAGAGAGAGAGAGAGAGAGAGAGAGAGAGAGAGAGAGAAAGGGGGGAGGAGCTGGAAGCTCAACTCCCATATGTGCCTTGACCAGACCAGTGCAGGGTTTTGAACTGGCGACCTCAGTGTTCCCAGGTCGACGCTTTATCCACTGCGCTACCACAGGTCTTAATATATTTTTAATGACAAATGGGTTTTTAAAATTTCCCCAAATGTTAGGAACATGTACAGAAAGAGAAAATAAATAATTTGCACTGGAACAAAAACAATGTGCTTGGTTGTTTGGGTCTGCCATTTGGTAAGTTTCTTCCTTGTTTGAAAACATGGTCTCACTAATAAGTATTGTTCACACATATGAATTCTGTGTCCAATGTGCCTCAATGACTTTTGGAGGTGTTCCAATACCATGTGTTTTGAACACCTATTTGAAAACCTGAGAAAACTTCTTCACAGGGAAGTCAAGTAATAATCATCCAACATTTTTCTCTTTCACCCTGATAAAAAAAAAAAAAATGTATCCAAGAAACAAAACAAAAGAAAGCCCACTTTATCAGTCCGAACAATTCTTGTATATCATTGAATTTCAGTAGTCCACATCATGTCTCAAAATGCGCATTCCTTCAGAGCCCTCTGGAGTCTTTGTGAAGGTTTAGTTAAGTCGAGAATCACACTGTTCAAGATGGTAAGAATATGGAATTCAAGCTGCTTCTGCGGAGCTCTGAGGGACAGATAAGGAGCATGTCACAGGAAACGACAGAAAAGCATTCCGTGTTGTAATGTGGTGGAAAACTTGGCCGGATGTTTTCTGTTGTTGGGCAGAAGGCAGGACTTGTAAGCAATGACCTTGGATTTAGCAGAAGTGATTTCCAAGCAGAGTGTTACCGGTATGAGTAGCCTGAGTCTCCTCACTGTGTACAGAAAGATGTGAGAAAGAAGATCACTTAAGGACAGACTGCTAAGCCATATGGAGTCAGAGCTCGGTTATTTGGTGGGGACATTGGTGATCCATATTTCAAAGATTGCTCAAATGAGGTCCCCCCCTTTTTAAAATTAATTTTTGAAGGCTCTTTCCTATTGGAAAAGCGTGTGCTGGGCAGAGGCCTCTGGGTGTGCCCGGACACTCTGGGGGTGCCTGGAGAGTCTGGGTGTGCCCGCACAGTCTGGGTGTGCCCGGACACTCTGGGTGTGCCCGGGCAGTTTGGTTGTGCCAGGACACTCTGGGGGTGCCTGCGCAGTCTGTGTGTTCCCAGACACTCTGGGTGTGCCCAGACAGTTAGGGTATGCCCGGACACTCTGGGTGTGCCTGGACAGCTTTTGCCAATCATGTGGGTGTCTGACCTCGGGATCCAGTCCACCAGGTCATTGGAAGCCAAGGGTAGGCATGGGGTTCTCCGGGGCAGGGCTGTGTCCATAGTGTGGGTCCCCACACATGGGAGGTAGGCAGGGTAATACACCCCTTCTGTGATTTTTTATGGTATATATAAAAAATCAGGGTATAGAAGAGAATTATCAAGTTAAAATGAATTGATAAGAACCTATGACATTAAGTGCATTTTCTTTGGTATCAAGAAGAACTTGCTCTCAAAATGTAAGAAATGGAGCCCTGGGCAGGGTTCCTGAGATGGCTGTAGCCACAGACATGCTGCAGGCTTGGAGAGAAGAGGACAGGGACGGGATGGAGTGAGGAGTGGCTGGGGGATTTCCGAGACTACCCCAGCAGGGCCACGGGGACTGCTGGTACCAACACGGGCTGCTTCAGGGAGAGGGAGAGCAGCCCAAGTCCCAGGCTGCTGGTGCGGGGGCGAGGCCAGTGGGGGTGGCAAGCGGCGCCCCTGTGAGAGGGCAGGCTTCTGTTGTATAGGCTCCCACGTCGGTCATAATTGTATGGGGGCCTTATGAGATAAATAAATTTGCATGTTCCAGAGTTTGCTGGTTAGATTTGCATGCTGTGTTAAGTAATAAAGCATTTTCCCCAACAGAGTGTATCTGTAATTCTCTCTCTCTTTCTCTTGCTCAGCTTTTTCTTATGTAGAGAAAGGCGAGACAAGAGCAGAGTAGAAGACAGAATGGCATAATGGAAATCATATTAGAATGTGAGTCAAACCAGGTGTAAAATCACACTTCCACTGGCAGCTATAGGGTGGAGATAATGAAGTTGAGAAGTGAATTAATATATATATGTAGAGACCCTGAATAGGAACATAGAACAGGGACTGAGTCCAGTGCCCTGAAGCAAAGGCCACAGTGGCTTTACTGACAAAAATACTGAATGCAGTACCTTGCTGAATGCAGTGCATTTGACATAGAACTAGCAAATCTGGTTAATCAATAGGTGGGGACATTTGAGCTACTCCCTCGCCCCTTAATCTGCTGTAAAGAAGTTTCCCTTCCTGACTTCCTCATTCTCTTCTCTGCTTCCTGACTTCCTAATTCTCTTTTCTGCTTCTTTTTTGTGTGTATCATAAATACCCATGAGGACCCGGGGGGGGGGGGGTCGGGGCCATCTCATAAAATCTGTACAGGGGATTGTGCGGTGGTCTCCCCTAGGTCCCTCAGTGCACGCCATGTGGTCTCCGAGTAGTCATTATCTCCATGACATATATGTGTATGCATGCATTTATATAAATATATAAGTTGCCAGGCACACCGCACACTAATTTTCTCCTTTTCTTTTTATAGGGACGTTATCAATAAGCAATAGGAGGAGTTTACTCCATAATCATAAGTTGAATGCTTGCAAATTTTGAACATCTAGAATGGCTTTATTTCAAGTGATAATTCAGAGAGACTAATCAGAACGTTGGATATTTTTGCGGTCATTTTAACACCTACTCTTGTATAGATGCACATCGTTATGGCCCCAGGGAATTTCATCTAATAATTTCTTTGAATGGCTACTTGTTAAACTTATATGTACAAAAACTGTTCCATAGTCTGAGGAAAAGAACTAATCAGTGTTGAGACACAGGCTACTCCTGTTGTAGTCTTTGAGTTTTCTGTTACTTTATTTCATTTTGTCTGCTACGTCTGATCCCTGTTATTGAAACATACAAGCTGTGGGGTTTCCAGACTGACCTAAATGATGGATAGGGGTCTGTATTTATCCTCTGTGCTCACACCTGAGATTGCGCTTCTGAAGACACTTACAGGGGACACCCGCAGAGGCTTTTACCTCTCCTGACTTCAGTCCTCATTAGTCTCACACGAAAGCATAAGCATCTCTTGAAAAGTTGTATCTGTTTGTATTGATTGCTTTCCCAGCTTTTATGTTCTGATCGGGAGCATGTACCAATATACTGAAGTTGGAAAATTGATCTTTCAAAGTTACACTTATAATAAAACCTCAAATAAATTTGGAGCAATTGTGCAGTAAAATTTCCTGAAGGGCAAGGGAGAGACATCTCCATTTTATACAATGCCTTTTAAATATTTCTCTTCTCAGAACTCTTTGTAGAAAGCTTACTCTGTATTCTCTCTCTCTTTTTTTTTTCCTCAGGGATTTCAACCCTAGTTGTCCATTGGAATCAGAATGTCTGGAGGTAGAGTGTGTGTGTGTGTGTTTTAAAGTACAGCGGTACCTTGAGATATGAGCACACCAACATACGATTCTTTTTTTTAAGAGACGAGCTGAGACTGTCCGTATTTTTGTTCGAGATCCGAGCGAAACTCCGATATGAGTTGTGATTCGGGAAGCTGCCACTAGATGGCGCGTTGGCGCTCGGGTCCAATATCGGCAGCACAGCACCAGCATCTCGTTCTTTCTCACGTGTTACCCGCAGAATCAAATCAAATCTCGTGCTCTGTACTCGTTCTTCCATCATTTTTGCATTTTTTACTAACTTTTTGTGTGTGCTATCATGGGACCGAAGAAAGTGAGCGTAAAGGACAGTGGTGACAAGAAGAGAATGATGTCGATAGAAGTAAAGCAAGAAATAATAGAAAAACATGAGTGTGGTGTACAAGTGATTGAACTGGCAAGGCTGTATGACCACAATACATCTACAATTTGTACCATCCTTAAACAAGAGGATGCCATCAAAAGCGCAAACCCAGTGAAAGGAACTACAATTCTGTCCCAATTAAGGACAAATATTCATGAAGAAATGGAGAAGCTTCTGCTGGTGTGGGTGAAAGAGAAAGAGCTGGCAGGAGATACAGTGATGGAGACTAATATGTGGAAAGGCATGTATTCTTTATGGCGACTTAAAGAAGAAAGAACCATCAACCTCAAAAGAGGCAGCAGAAGATACATTTAAGGCAAGAACAGCTGGACTGAAAATTTCAAGAAGAGATCTGGCACCCACTCGGTGGTGAGGCATGGTGAAGCTGCGAGTGCTGACGTTAAGGCAGCTGAGGAGTACATCGCACGTTTTGAGGTGCTTATCGCAAAAGAATGCTACACCCCCCAACAAGTGTTCAACTGTGACAAAACAGGATTGCTTTGGGAAAAAATGTCCCGGAGGACTTTCATCACCACAGAGGAGAAGAAGCTGCCAGGCCATAAACCCATGAAAGACCAGCTGACCCTTGCATTATGTGCAAATGCTAGCGGTGACTAAAGTAAAGCCACTGCTAGTGTATCATTCCAAAAACCCTCGAGCCTTTAAGACACACAAGATTCTTAAAGAAAAACTGCAGGTTATGGGGCGAGCCAATGCCAGGGCATGGGTTACACAGCAGCTTTTTATTGAATGGGTAAATCTCATCTTTGGTCCTGCAGTGAAGAAATATCTTCAAGAAAATAAACTTCTGATGAAAGCGTTACTAATCCTTGAAAATGCTCCAGCCCACCCACCTGGTCTTGAAGATGACATTCTCGATGAGTTCAAATTCGTGAAAGTCCTCTACCTCCCACCCAACATGACTTCAGTCTTGCAGCCTATGGATCAGCAGGTCATTTCCAACTTTAAAAAGCTTTACACAAAGCACTTGTTCTGCCGCTGCTTTGAGGTGACTGAGAATACAATTCTAACCCTTTGAGAGTTTTGGAAAGGTCGCTACAACATCATGATATCTTTACACATTATTGACTAGGCATGGCAAGAGGTTACAAGAAGAACCTTGAACGCGACATGGAAAAAGTTATGGCCTGATGTTGTTGCAGACAGGAACTTCGAAGGATTCGAACCAGAGACCGAGACCGAAGTAGAAGCGTTGGAGGAGATTGGGTCCCTCGGAAAGTCGATGGGTCTGGAGGTAGATGAGGGTGACGTAAATGAGCTCGTCGAGGAACATGAGGAGGAGCTCTCAACTGAGGAGTTGAAGGAGCTACAGGTGATGCGACATACGGAGCTTCTGCAGGAGATCAATAGTGAGGAGGAGGTAGAGTCAGAGGAAGTGATTTCTACAAGTGAAATCAAAGACATGCTGGCAATGTGGGAGAAGCTTTCAAGTTTCATTGAAAAGAAACACCCAGAAAAAGTTTCAACTGGTCGTGCTTCAGCACTTTTTAATGACACTTGTTTGTCACATTTTCATAACATTTTAAAAGGCAGGCAAAGCAAACCTCTTTGGATAGATTTTTATTCAAAAGTCCTGCAAGTGAAGGTGCTAAACGTGCAACCCAAAAGGCAAAAACAGGTGATGATTAAATGAAAATACGAAATGTTAAGCTTAGGTTAAGTTTAAAGTTAAGAAAGTGCATATTTTACAATTAAGTTTTTGTGGTTTCATTTTAAGTAAAGAAAGTGCAGTTTTAGCTTTGTTTAAAGCAGTGGTTCTTAACCTGGGTTCTATGGAACCCTACGGGTTCGATGAGTTGGTCTCAGGGGTTCGGAGAAGCCTCTGCCGCGGAGGCCAGAATAAAGTAATACCGTAATTTGTTGTGAGTTCATGCACTTTGTTGGTTTTGTTCTTTGAGCAAGGTGATGTTCATGCACGGCTCATTTTGTGCACCAGTAAAAAAAATATACCTATGTCTTGAATTTGGAAAAAAAATCATATTTTATTTATCACTAAAGAAGGGTTCGGTGAATGCACATATGAAACTGGTGGGTTCGGTACCTCAAGAAAGGTTAAGAACCACTGGTTTAAAGTAAAGAAAATGAGCCTGACCAGGCGGTGGCGCAGGGGATAGAGCATCGGACTGGGATGCGGAAGATCCAGGTTCGAGACCCCGAGCTTGCCAGCTTGAGTGCGGGCCCATCTGGCTTGAGCTAAAGCGTGCCAGCTTGGACCCAAGGATGTTGGCTCCAACAAGGGGTTGCTCCATCTGCTGAAGGCCTGCGGTCAAGTCACATGTGAGAAAGCAATCAATGAACAACTATGGTGTTGCAACGGCAATGAAAAACTAATGACTGATGCTTCTCATCTCCCTCTGTTCCTGTCTGTCTGTTCCTATCTATCCCTCTCTCTGACTCTCTCTCTGTCCCTATAAGAAAAAATAAAGAAAATGCAGTTTTAGTTTACATTTAGTGTTAAGAAAGTGCAGTTTTAGTTTACGTGTCTACAGTGCCTGCATTCCTTCCTCCCTCCCTCCTCCTCCACCATTCAGCTCCGTTAGCCGCACTCGTCTGTCTCCAAGGTAAGAATACAGTACTCAATAACACTTTTTTCTTTTATTTCATATATTTTGTTATGCATTGGTAAAATATACATGTGTGTTTCTTAATTAAAAACATGTCTTTTTTCATAATGTAGGATGGTTTGGGGATGTTTCACAGGGCTGGAATGGATTAAATCTATTTCAGTTATTTTACATGGGAGAAATTTGTTTGATATACGAGTTGACTGACTTACAAGCTCAGTTACAGAATGAATTAAACTCGTATCTCAAGGTTCCACTGTACGTTGAAACTGTCTAACATATTTAAGAGTAAGGAGATAGTATGGTGTGTGCCCCCACAAGCCCGTCAGTAGCATCAACAGTGAACTGATGATTAACCTTATTTCATCTGTTTCTTGTGGAATCGGCACCCGCACCCCATCCGGGCACATGCAGAGCCTAAGGATGATAAGCCAGCGGATATTTTCATCTGTAAAAAATTTATATAAACATTTTAGATGGAAACTATTCTTAAATATAACCGTGACATCCTTAATATACGCAAAATAACACTAACTCTTTAATATCACCAAATATGTGTCCCCCTCTTCCCAGACGTTTTGTTGTATGATTTTGTGCAAGTTCTTTCAATGAGGATCCAAATAACATTTATATGTTGTGACTGGAAGATACGCCATTGAGTCTTTTCTCTGAGGCCTCTTTTCTCTCCTGTTTTCTTTGCTATTTAATTGTCGAAGAAATGTCCCGAAGAGCTATGTAATTCAACATGGTAGCCCCTAGCCAAATGTCATCATTTAAATTTTAATTAATTAAAATGAAATAAAGACAGCATAGAATCGAATAAAATCGCAGCTTCACAGCAGATACATTTTGGCTGCTCAGGAGTCCCGTGTGGCTGTTGTATTGAAGAATGCAGCTATCAAACAATTCCACTCCACAGTTGTTGAAGGGTCTGGTCTTCTATAAAATTTCCCACAGTACGGTTTTTATTACTCCTGTATATAAGTCATTTTAGATGTCCTAGCCCCCGTGTTTGCTGTACATTGATAGTTCTATCGAGAGTCTTGATGTTCAGTGTTTGCCAACACTGCTCTCTTGTTTCACTGGGTACTCACCCCAGGAGGTACCTGAAATCCAACGGTCTCTTAGGTCAGTTGACACTGATGAGCATTACCTAGTTTTAATAAAACGGTGTATTTTGGTTACTCCATAACTTTCATTATGTTTTTTTTGTTTGTTTGTTTCCATGTAATTTTTACCGGCACAATCATAGTATACTGCTTATTGCTACTGATGCTGGTTAGCATGAGATTTTTATCTTGGCCTTTAGCACCCAAGACCCCTGTCTCCCTTTTGGGAAAAATAAATCAGCCAGTGATCTGCTGATGTTGTAGATCTTCATCCACACTGTGCGTTACTTGAATCAAGATAATAGAAAGCCTACCGTTCTCGGTTGAAAATCACTTTCAGTTTTATACAACAAAACTACTTTCAATTTCATACAATAAAATTTCTCCTGGAAGTTTTATGATTTAAGAGGAAAGATTACATACATGGACCAGTATTGATTCTTTCAAACTTCACTAAAACTACAATAAGAGGATTATTTTTAAAGACATAGACCCACAGAGACAGGGCAGGAGACAATTGCAACAGCATTTTTGAAGTCAGAGCAGATGGGCAAGCACTGCTCACTTAGCAAATGCTAACCTGGAAATAGAAAAAAAAAAACTGAAAAAGAACCAAAATTAAACTATAAAATTTAAAAAAATAATCTCAGGAGCCAGCAGCACTTAGGGAACCAGTGAAGCACTCTGTTGCCACAGGAGATCAGGATGCCCTAATACAAAGTTTTAAACAGCCTCTCCCATTGCCTGCGCTGGCCCTCCATCATTACTCTGGTCATGCTCTGGAGTTCGGTTTGCTAGCAAAGCTTCACCTGTTTCTGGACTGGGATGCCGAGAGTAAATGTGTGGTATCAGACCAAGACTAATGAGTTTACTGTGTAATACATATAAATACCGAGGGTTTGGTCCCTGGGCTACGTGCAGGCAGCCAGACCTTTTCTCTCCTGCCAGGGACCGGAGGATCTGCCTCTGGGAAGAATGCCTTCCCATAAAAGGAGAAAACAAAGATAATGACATCCTTCACTGGGTCCCCCTCCAGTGAAGTTCAGTTTAGCCAGTCCCACCTTAGATGCTAGGAGTGTTCCACTGATTTCAAGTTCCCCCTTCTGCCACTGTTAATCGTGAGCAGGCCAAAAGATGGTCAGATATTTTGGGGGAAGACTTGAACAAGGAAGACAGAAACAAACCTAAAAAAGAAAGAAAAAAAACAGAAAAAAGAAAGCAATTTGGAAAGGACAAAACATGCAGAAATAGCCTTACCTGTGGTGGCGCAGTGGATAAAGCGTTGACCTGGGAACACTGAGGTCGCCAGTTCAAAACCCTGCACTGGTCTGGTCAAGGCACATATGGGAGTTGATGCTTCCAGCTCCTCCCCCCTTTCTCTCTCTCTCTCTCCCACTCTGTGTCTCCTCTCTAAAATGAATAAAATAAAAAAACAAACAAAAAAACATGCAGAAATAAAAGAATAACAATATCTTAACAGTGATTATAGAGGCTACTGTATTCATAAGACAAATACTGGATAATATAGAGAGAAACATTTAAAAATATTAGAAAAATTAGAAAAATGACCATAGTAAAAATACTTATGAAAGTGTTATAATACAGAGTTAAGGAGACCTCCCAGAGAGTAAGACAAAAAATAAAGTATAGACAGTATAACAAAACTAGAGGACTAGCAGATGCCTGGGATCTTTCAACAACAACACTGGAAGCCAGAAACAACGTATAATGCCCTCATCTCTGAGGGGAGAGGGTTTCTGAATGACAATTCTATACCTAGCCTGGCTATCAAGTTTCATTTTAGACATGCACCAACAGAGAATTTTAATTTCCTATTCCACTTTATTTGGAAGATACTGAAAAATGTGTTCCCCCCAAAATGGGAATGTTAGCTAATAAAGGTGAATGCAAAGATGGGATGGGGTAGGAGGCCCCACATGAGAAAAAGATAAGAAAGTTCTAAAAGGATGGTGGAAAAAATTCTGAGTTCATTGCTATGCTCTAAGCATAGACAGCAACCTGTCAGCTTGGCTACAGTTTGGAAAATTGGTGGCCAAGTATACCATAGAGCTTCATATCCACAGAAGTCCACCCCAAAGCGTGAACTGATGGGGATAGTAGATGTCAATGAAACTATCACTTGTATTGTGATTCACAATAGTAATGGCCTGTAACTGAGACTAGATGAGATGACAAGACATATGTTATTGTCCAAAATGGCTGTATTGAAGCCTGGTCATCTCTTTCAACTAACATTGTAATAAGACCGTCTGTTCCTCTTTCATTAGAATGCAGCCTGACCAGGCGGTCGCACAGTGGATAGAGCGTCGGACTTGGATGCGGAAGACCCATGTTCGAGACCCTGAGCTCACTAGCTTGAGTGCGAGCCCATCTGGCTTGAGCAAAAGCTCGCCAGCTTGGACCCAAGGTTGCTGGCTCTAGCAAGGGGTTGCTTGGTATGCTGAAGGCCCGCGGTCAAGGCACATGTGAGAAAGCAATCAACAAACAACTATGGTGTCGCAACAGCAAGAAAAAACTAATGATTGATGCTTCTCATCTCTCTCCGTTCTTGTCTGTCCCTATCTATCTCTCTCTCTGACTCTTTCTGTCTCTGTCCCTGTAAAAAAAAAAAAAAAAAAAAGAATGCAGAAAAAATACAAATCTATGATAGCCATATAGAAAAGCCTATTTGAACAGGCATAAGTTCCCCTGGAATTCGTAGCTACCAGGAACCTCAAAATGTTACCTTATTGGAAACAGGATCTTTGGAGATGTAATTAGTTAGGATGAGGAAATACTGCATTCGGATGGACTGTAAACCCAGTGACTGGTGTCCTTCTAGGAAGGACAGAGGACAGAAGAAACCCAGGGAAGAAGGTCATGTGGAGATAGAGACAGACTGGAGCATTGCAGGTGCAAGCCAAGGATTGTCATCAACCACCAGACACAAGGAAGAGGCAAGAGCAGGTTCTTTTCTAGAACCTTCAGAGGGGGCAGCGCCCTGCCGACACCTTGATTTCAGAATTTCAGCCTCCAGAACTGTGAGAGAGTAACTTTCTGTTGTTTCAGGCCACCCAGTTTGTGGTAATTTACTTGCAATGAATAGATTTATTTTCTAGAGTCTCATCATTTCAAGTTCAAAATATGGTTATTTCTATAAAACTTGGCACTGGGCTTTAAGCAAAATTTATTCCCGTTGTTGTGTGAAAGACGAATCAAATCAATTGATTTCATTTCAAACCATAGTTCTAAGTCCCCAGAACGCGGTGTTCGCTAAGTGTGAGGCCTGCTTGTGGGGAGCTGTGTGTGGCCTGTCCTTCTGCCCAGACTGGTGATGCTGACCGTAAAGGGATGTGGCCCTGGCTCTGACCCACCCCTCCCATCATGGCTCTCCCGACCCCTCACGGCTGCCCACTGTATCCACAGCAGCCTTCACCTTCTGTCCGACTGTGGGTTGGATGCCCCTGAAAGGGTTGCCTTGCCTCTAGCACATGCTTGAGAGTTCACGTACGTGCTTTCCATTCTGCACACTTCACAGTAAGCGCAGAATGCCTCTACTCTGTGCTCTTAACATACGTTTATATATTAAAGGGCAGGGAAAGCAATCCAAGGACGGACACCCTACCTGGGACTTGGGATATTCACAGAGAATGGAATATTATTACTCTGTTAGAGTGGGCATTTATACGGATTGAATGGTTATATTATAATTTTTTATTTTTATTTTATTTTATTTTATTTTTTGCTTCCCAGGAACATTAAGCAGTTAAAGTGTTAGGCCCATGAAATGTGAGACAAAGCAAGGGCAACTCCCGGGGTTGAGCCCACCTGCCGAGTGGCACCTTGCTGGGGTCTAGGGACTCCGTTGGGGCCCTTCTGGTGGCCCTTTCAGGAAAAGAAAAGAGTCGAATTGTTTTTTCCGGGCCGTCAGGACTTGAGAAGGTTTTGGAAAGTCGATGCTTTATAAATCCAGAGTGGTAGAGGGGTCGGTGGCAAACAGAAGCGCCTGCCTGGCCAGGTGCCAGTTGGGAGTGGTACCGCAGGCCGCGGGTGTTGTCTGAGGACATGTGAGGAGGGGTTCTGTTTGTCCGTCTGCAGTGGGATTTACACGGGACTCGCTTCACAGGGCCAGTTTGCTCAAGCGCAACCCAGGCGTGACAGTCAATGCCAATCAAAGATCGAACGGGACTGTTCTTGGTGGGGAGCAAACCTCAAAGACACAGAACCCCACTCCCCCTGAGGCTGCGCAGACCTCTGGACTCTGCGGACACTGTCTCCTTCCCCGGACAAATGTGTTCCCTGATAGCACTTTGCTGGGAAGTCCGTTTTCCTCACCGACCATTAGCATTGCTTTTTGGTTTGCATTTTCCTTTTCTGAGAAAGGTAAGTCCGCACACCTGTAGTGTGGAAAAGCGATAAGGAGATGAGGCGGTGAAGTCAGTGGATCAATGGGCCAGGTGGCCGCCCCGGCGTAACCCGATACTTCTCTTCGGGGGGGAAGGCGGCCGCCAGATGCTGTCCCAGGTGAGCAGCGCAGCTGGAGAGAGGAATGCAGAGGGACGCCGCAGGCACATCAGGCCACAGCCGAGAAACCACTGCGCACGCGGAAATGGACAAGCAACGGCCCGCAGACACGGGCGAGTCAAAGGAGGAAAATGTCACGGAAACGGGAGAAATAAAAACATCCACGGGAGAGCGATGAGCAGTTATTGTTCCGGGGAACTTAAGTAAGGTTGCCTGACGTCTGACCAGGGGACTTGGTAATAAGGGCTGTGATTGATACAACGTGGGATAACAACGTGTTGTTAATAAGAGGAGTGTTGGTGGCAGTGGGCTGAGGCGTGGATGGGCCGTGAGGAAGTAAGATGTGGCAGTGCACAGAAACATATTCAGATACTGTGAACACAGCCTAGTTGGTGGTCAGAAAAAGGACATGTGATCAGTCACCCCCAAAGCGGAAGCCCAGGTGGTCAAGGAGAGCCTTCTGGTGGGCACAGGCTTGGGACAGGGCCAGCCTGGCGGGCACAGCTGCAGTTTCTTTGGCATGATGCCGTTCTGGGCACGTTCCTTCACTTCTCAGGCGAGGTCGTGTGACAGATGCAGGTGAACGTTTCTCTCCACCTTTTCTTGCTCACAGCACTTTCCTTCTCAGCCTCCCACCCAGCACAGCCCACGCGGAACTAGCAGCGAGGATGAGAGAGAACGGCCCCATGAGCTCTGAGATGACGATTCCCTTCACAGACACTCTCTTACGTGGCTGCATTTGGTGGTTGTTGTTGTTGTTTGTATTTTGATACGACACAGAAATGGCCCGAAGTCAGGGGAGGGGTGATCCTGAGTGATAACAAAACATTTCATTGGAGAGGGGATATAGTTCTGAGGGAGCAGAGGGAATTTTTATTAATGATTAGCAGTAGTCATCTCGTTTTATTGCAAAGTAACCAGGTGCACGCGTGTAGCCATCTTAGATTCTTCAGACCGGCTCAGCCACCAGCCAGCACCGAACAGGACAGAAGACACGCACAACCAAACCCTGCCTGACTCCCTGATGCCCAAAACGGTGTGACACACATTGGTTGCTACATTACAAAGTTGTGGAGTAGTATTTGTTTACCTAGCAATAGATAACTAGATAGACAGATCCATAGGTAGACTAGAGAGATAGACAGGCAATAGAGTAGATAATGGAAAATCCTGTTTATCTGCAAAATGAGCTGTTTGAACTACATTATCTTTATACTAATACCCTCTAATTCTTAAGGCTGAAGGTTTATTCCAGTTGATTCCATCCACTTTTGAAGCATCCTTCCTGACTGCTTTGCCAAATCTCCAGGTCAAAATAATGCAGTGCAGAATAGATAACTAAATCCTTGTGAGGCATTAACTAGGTTAAAGAGATTTGGAGAGCCGTCTCTCCGTTTAAATCAGCTGAACTGTGACTGTGCCCATGATTTTAGACAGACTGTTTCATCGTGTCATGGCCTGACACTTGAAAATAATCACCATTGCCTGGAAACGAAGCTGTCCAGGCTGCCATGGCGGGAGTTAATTGTTCGGCACCGGTGAGAACAGAGAACGGAAGCCGAGGCTCCCCTGAGATCAGGGGAACATCAGGACGGCCAGTTTCCAAATGGGTATTATTATGTAGGTTAAAATATCGCTCTTTTCTTAGAGAATCAATTTAACAATGAACATTATTGATTAAATAGGCTCATGATGCTAATCATAGCAGCAGATCATTCAACAGAAATGCATTTGAGTGGTTTCTGTTTATTCTTCTTTCCTTTCTGGGAACTATAATTGTTAAAAAGAAAGAAAGAAAGAAAAGAAAAAAGAAAAAAAACACCCTTC
The DNA here is from genome assembly GCA_037038555.1 of Rhynchonycteris naso. Classification (NCBI taxonomy): domain Eukaryota; kingdom Metazoa; phylum Chordata; class Mammalia; order Chiroptera; family Emballonuridae; genus Rhynchonycteris; species Rhynchonycteris naso. Next base: position 145,707,674 of record CM073002.1, read on the forward strand.
TCTTTATACATGTATTTCTCCACTAAGTGGAGGGAACAACTTTGTGCCAGTCCTGTGATGGTCTGTGTGAGATGCGCTGAGGATTACCAGTGGCTCACTGGAGGGTTTGTTGGGGTGTTTATTGGTGTCTGTGATTTTCCGTAAGATTCTGAGCCAGTGGTTTATAATAGATAAAAAATTTAACTCAAGCCTTTATAACTATACATCTTTTTTGCTCTTTTTATAACTAAGAATCAAATTCACGGTTTCTTCTTGAAAGAACCTGAACAGTCTACGGGAAAACGGTACTGAAATAGATACAAAGAAACGAGGGGTGTCAATTTTGAACATTTGAATTTTTGGTCTATGAGATCAAGCACGTTCATTGGGTCACAGTTATAAATGCAAGATCATGAAGGGCTCACTTCATTTCTCCATTTTCTGATACTGACATGGCCGACTCCTAACCTGAACCAGCTTGAATGTTGTCTGTTTAGAATTTGGCATTTGCACGTGAATAACATTTTTTCCTTTACTTGAAAATGGACTATCATAAAACAGTTTTTGGAAGAAGTGTATTTCTTCTTACTATCAACTATCCTTCTTTCTTATGTAAAGAAACCTAAAGAAAATTGTACCTATATATATTGAAAAGCTTGGCGATACTTGAGCACAGCATTATGTATATATATTAGAATTAGCGCTTCATGGGCTGCAAAGAGGTATCTATTGATTATTGATTTCAGTGCGAATTCATGAGAAATTTTCAACCAGGATTTATACTGGCAGTTAGAAATGTATTATTTTATTTTTAAAAGTACTAACTTGATGAAATAGAACATTTCAACATATTTTCAATTCCAATTGCTTTTCATTTAGTATAAATACAGTATCTGAGTATCTGAGTAAGATGAATTATCACACTGATTCACATGTTTTTTAGTTAGCTACCACTTCAAATAATACATAAGGGTAGTGAAAAGAAGTACAGGAGTGTGAAAGAAGAGATTCATCACCATTGAACCTTAAATTGAAAACACTCCCAGACACGGACAGCAGTATGGAGGGAACCACAGGGAGAAAGGGGGGTGAGTGGGGTAGGAAAGGGTGGCCGGGAGGTAAATGTTGATGGAAGGAGGTGACTTTAGCTGGTGAACACGCAATACAGTGTACAGATGATGTATTATAAGATTGTACACCACCAGCCTATATCATTTCATTCACCAATGTGACCCCAATAAAGTCAATACAAAATTAAAAATAAAAAGTTAAACACTAAAAAAAGGTGTTTAAAGTTTCTATGTAGATTGTTTTGGCGCTTATGAGCTCACTAGGTGTGGATGGGTATATGGTTTGAAAGGATAGGTCTATGAGTTTTTAAATTATTTCTTTAGCAAAACAGGAAGCGGAAGAGAAAACACAAAGATGGAAGAAAAAAAATCACCAAAAATGCACACATAATGTTTTATTTTTAATATTAGGAGAAGACCTTGTAATAATCAGATAATTGGTAATCTATAAGAATATAATGATATAGTTTATAAATAGGGACACACACATTCACTCACACATAGATTTTTCTCTTTTCTGATCTATAATAGAGTCAAATTTAGTGAAAAACAAATAGAAACAATTGCTTAAACATGGCAATCAATCTTCAGACGTCAGCTAAAAAGAAAGATGAGCCTATAGGGCAGTGGTTCTTAACCTTTTCTGAGGTACCGAACCCACCAGTTCCATATGCGCATTCACCGAACCCTTCTTTAGTGATAAATAAAATATGATTTTTTTTTCCAAATTCAAGACATAGGTATATGTTTTTTTACTGGTGCACAAAATGAGCCATGCATGAACATCACCTTGCTCAAAGAACAAAACCAACAAAGTGCATGAACTCACAACAAATTACGGTATTACTTTATTCTGGCCTCGGTGGCAGAGGCTTCTCGGAACCCCTGAGACCGACTCATCGAACCCCTAGGGTTTGATAGAACCCAGGTTAAGAACCGCTGCTCTAGGGCAAGATGAGAATGTCTGATAGCTTGGAGCGTACAGAGAAGTTCCCAAGAACAACTGTGGAATGTATTATTATACATACGTATATTAGGTGAATTGTCTATTTACATAATTTGCCCAGTTTTAAAAATAGTTTTATTTTTTATGATTAAATCTATGATTGATTTTGAGTTAATCTTTCCATATGTTGTAAAAAAAGAGGCTAACTTTTTTTTTGTCTGTGGTTATATCATTATCTCAACATTTGTTGAAAAGGCTGTCTTTTATCCATTGATTTTCTTTGTCAGCTTTGTTAAACGTCAATTGACCACAAATGTAAGCATTTATTTTGGATTCTTAGTTCAGTTTCATTGATCTATATCTTTCTTCTTTTGCTAGAACTATACTTCTTGATCATAAGAGCTTTATAATAATTTTGAAATTGGGAATGTAAACCCTACAATTTTGTTTCAGTTTTATTCTGGCTATTATTGGTTATTTATCTTTCCATATACATAATGAATTGGCTTGCTATTTCCTGCCAAAAAACCTGCTGTGATTTTGAAGGGATTGCAATGAATCTTTATATTAATTTGGTGATAATGACCACTTTAATTTTTTTTCTTCCAATCAAGTGATATATTATATTTCTCTGTTTTGGTCTCCTTAAACTTTTTTCAACAACATAGTAAAGTTTTCAGTGTACAGTTCTTTCACAGATTTCATTCAGATTATCCCTAAAAAGAGTATAGTTTCTGATGTTATTAGTAAATGGTATTTTTTTATTTTCAATGACCAGTTTTATCGTTAGTATATGGATATAAATTAATTGTCGCATACCGACGTTGAACATTTGACTTGCATGAAGTTACTTATTATTTCTGGTAGCTTTGGGGTCCTGTTCATTATAATTTACATCACATATGATCAGTTTTGTTTTCTCTTTGCAAGGTTTAGGATTTTCCCTTTGCCCCCTTTATTGCAGTGGCTAGGGCCTCTGTTATTAAGATGAGTATCCTTGCTGTCTTCCTGAAGTCACAGGTAAGCCTCCGCTTTTCAACATTAAATATAGTGTTAGCATTTGCTTTTCATAGACTTAAAAGACTTTTATTCCACTGATTTAAGGGGGGAGGAGGCAAGGGGAGTAGAGCCTCAGCCGGCCAGTCCACTTAGCTGCGCATTCATTGATTGTTTCTCCTACGTGTCCTGACCGGGGTTCAGACCCTTGACCTTCACGCACAAGAACGGTGCTTTATCCACTGTGCTACCCAGCCAGGTCCGATATCTCATAGATGTTCTTGACTGGGGTGTGAAAGCTCACAACTTTTATTGGATCGGTGGGCAATTTTAAAAATCGGAAATGGGTATGTGGTTTGATAAATGCTTTTTATATTATTATGGAGATGTTTATGTTTTTATTTTCTTTCTAGTCTGCATATATAGCGAATTACACTTATAGCTCTTTGAATGTTATATTAACCTGGATTTCTGAGGTAAATCTGACTTGATCATGCTGCACAATATTTTTCCTATATTGCTAAATTTAGTTCCTAATATTTGGTTATGAAATTTTATATCTATTTTCATAAGGAATGTCTGTCTGTCGTTTTCATTTTATGCAATGTCTTCTGCAGGCTTTTGATATACAGTAATGTTGGCTGCAAAAAGTAAAAAATATTTATAAAAAGAGAAATCTTCCCATTTATTATTTTCCAGAAGAGTTAGGGTAGTATCTGTTGTTTTTTGTTTTGTAACGTCCTTTGTAGCATTTTTTCCTGCCTTTTTTCAGTTCTATTTCTAAATATGAGCCGCTACCCCACACTAGTATTTTATTCGGTCTTCTTCCCTTAGATCACTGAGTGCCCTTAAGTGAGTTGCATTTTTAATTTGTTGGGTCATTTTATGATTCTTCAGAACTCAGGAAGATGTGATTGTTGGCATGTCTCCGGACAGCAGCAAATTAGGACCTGAGTGTGGTCAGGTCACAGAGCAGCTTCCTTGGGACCCACAGCTGGCAGGTGCAGGCCCCTCCAGAGTGTGGGAAGGGGGTTGTGCCTTTGTTTGTTTAGCCAATCAGCAAGGAGTAGCAGGCACTCTTCTCTGTAGCTGGTCATTTATTCTGTCAATCACAAATAGATAGTGTCTATCACGTTGTCAGAAAGTATTCTTACCGCATATAGCTAGGCAACAGAAACAGATCTCTGGATTCACGTTTATCAGGGTTTAAGGGTGATAAAATATAATAAATTATAACATCATATAAGTGAAAAATAATGTGTTATTAAAAAGTAGAGAAGGTAAGAGTGGCCTCAAATATAAGGTGGAGAGGGACAGTTTGCTGTATAAGGCAGTTAGGGCTTTTATGAGGAGGAAAGATGCATGCAAATACTGGAAGGAGGTGAGAGATTGAGCCAAGTGATTTTTTGGGGAGAGAGCCCTGGGCGGGGGAAAGGGTTGCCAGCAAGACTCAGGCCCTGGACCAGTCAGGGAGTTCCGGCCTCTGCTGGGCCCTGGAGAGGCCGGCTGTGGTGTATGTACCTCCTGCACCGGTTACTTTGTTCCTCTTGGGGAGCTGGGAAGGAGGGGCACGCAAATACGTGCAGAAGCTGCCCCCACCGCGCAGCCTTCCTGTGCAGACTGTGCATCCTCTGAGCGGACACGGCGGGGACCTCGCCCAAGCTGGCACTTTACATATTCTCAAATGAGACACAGAGTAAACCCATTAATCTGTCACTGGGAGAGATTATTGTATATATTTTTTATGGTAGGGAACTCACGGTGACAAATAGCAAAATACAAGCAAAATAGTGATTAAAGTTTGATTTGTTGCAAAAACACCCAAGCTTATTAGCGCTTTATTTGACTTTAAAATAGCCAACCAGAATACCACATCTGAATGCAAAAATGCATTATCTATGATTACTTTTTATCTATTTAAAGATTTCAAAATTTAGGTTCCTGCAGAGTCCTTAGGATCCATCAAGAACATTAGGCAGATAAACATGAAGGCAGTATCATTTATAAAATAAATATAATATTGAGACCTGGCATTTTCTTCATTAAAAAATATGATCCTCTAGTCTTCCCTCTTAGTACCTGATTAATATCATAACGCAGTCCTAGTGTGTTGATCCCCCCCCCTTTTTGGTAACAAGTGGAATAATTTGTAAGTCTTTCAAATTGAGTATATAGTATAAAATTAGATTGCATCATGAAAATGCAGTAGTTGATTTGAAAGATATTTTAAAGATTAACCTGCATTTTTCAATGAATTTCCATACCTTTGTATATCAAGTACATTTTTTTTTCAAGTACATTTTTTTGAGTTTTAAATGTAAAGTTGCGTGTATATACACATATACATCTGAATTAAACATGTTTATATCTCTGATAAAACCGGGGAGTGCACTTCAGACCCAGACTACTTTGCCTCTCAGTACCAATGAGCATTTAAATGTACATACATCAATCTCTAGGGCAAAAGTTTTCACATTTGGAAGAGGAATTGTTAGTCTTTTTTGTATAATAAGATAGAAAAGTTAATTATTTTATATGGACCTGGGCATATTTATTGTTCAGGAGAGCTTTAGAAGGGTGTGTGTGTGAGCGCACATGTGTGCATGTTCACATGCATGTGAATAATCCAAGTTCTTACTGAGTCAATTAAAAAGGATTTAAGGTTTTTTGGCTCAACGGGCCAGTTGAAGTTAGGTGTGATTGTTTACACAAAGTTCCAAGGACCAAAATAGTTTTATTTTTAGAAACCAAATTCAAATAGAAGTACTTCATAAGGAAATTAGAATTGAAATAGAAATCAGATCAGTCTCTATGGCTATTTTGCTATAAATGGGATAATAGATATTCTCTGATTTTATGATCATTAGAATCAAGATGACATTAGGAATTGCATGCTATTTTTAAAACAGAAGTTTTGAGTTTTTAAAGCAAAGTGCTTGTTGAAATAAATCCTTTAGAAAGACATGAAAGACAGGTTTTAAAAAGTCTTTATATTGATAGTGACTTAAATCAGTTTGAACTTATTAGAGGGGAAAAAAACTGTGGTTTCTTCATGAGGTGTTTAATGAAGGAAGAAAAATTAAAGCACTGGATATTTTAAAGTGGAATGGGACTGATGCTTTAACATATCATATGCTTCAGGCAAAGAAATTTAATTAAAGAAACTGAGTGCCTTCGTGGATATGGTGCATTATTTATGCATTTCCAATCCTTTGAATCTAGAGGAAGTAAATGAAAAGCAACAGTAAAACAATCAAGGAAAAAACAGCGCAGCTTTTATATTACTATCTCCAAATGATTTATTTAAACCAGTGGACAGCTAAGTGAAAATGCCAGTAACTTCAACAAATAGAACCAATTGTCTTGCTCTACTGGTATTTCTGATGATTAAAAAAATTGTTACTCTGGTGGCTTTAGGGAGGGGTAAATCCCACCCTGTTGTTTGGGAAAAAAATTAATGGGCTTACTTTTAGCAACATAGTTAAATATTTTTCTAGTCCCTCACACAAAGGTGTCCAAAAAAAGTTTCTGTGGCTCCTCACTGAAGAATATATTTTTTAAAATTAGTTTATTCCTATAAAGTGAAAAAAAAATTTTGGCAGGATGTAAATTCATCCTTGATTTTAGTCTAATATTCTCTCTCTCTCTCTCTTTTGAATTCTACATGCAGAGTACAACTGTTAGTGATTTGTTCTCAATAAAATGGAAACTCGTTTTACATAGAGGCTTTAGCTAACGCGCAAAATATCTAATGAAGCAATATTCTCTGTGAATTACAACACGTTTATAAGGTTACAGTTATTTCCTCTAGTTAAAACACCTGTGGCTAAGTGAGTTACTTTTTGCATCTACCTAGTTGGCAAACTTTTTTGTAAAGGGCGAGCTAGTCAATGTTTTAGACTTTGTGGGCAAGATGGTTTCTAGATTCAAAGTGAGGGGGTTGGGGAGGGTTTATGAATATGGGAGGATGTGTAGACTATGCAAATCTTGGTCTAGAACGTGAAAAGTGGAATATGTTGTCCTGGCCTTTCTTGACCCAACCACTTAGGCATTATGATTACAACTGGTTTTTAGAGCACTACTTTGAAGCATACGTAGTGCTTCCCAGCAACTGCTCCAAAGAGAAAAGATGAGATGAAATGATGAGTGTCTACACCAAAAAGTCAATATGAAAGGTAATGGGATGTTGGGTATTCATAAACTCTGCCCACGCAGAAAGCTTATATATAGTTGGGCATGTGAGGAAATGATGGTAGAAATATAGAATGAATTATGAAAGGTACAGAGAATTATAAAAAGTTTGAATTCGATGACAGAAATATGGTTATAAAAATAATGTAATGTAATGAGAAGAAAATGGTAAGCAAATGTCATAGAAAAGATGGAGATTTTTGTTGTGATCTTTATTTCAACTCATGAGTCAATCTTCAGAAATACTTTCTGCAGATATAAAATTATTTAATTTTTACTGGTTCTTGTTCAATTTAATGGTTAATGTTCTCATTGAATATGACTTATGTTTCCCATTAAGTGGTGGAAAATTGTAATGAAAATTCAGAGATAAGAATCTCTAGATAAGAAGTACTTTTAATATTAGACATTGAGAGTTTTTAAATTAAGACTAATAGATTTCACAGTGCAGAGTGGAAAGTAAACCATCCCAGAGAGGAAAATGAAAGATCCCAGTGTGAAAGAGCAGCTCCTTGTTGTTTTTTGTTTTCATCTCTTATACTAAAAAGTTGCTAAATGTGTCTGGGGTAAAGGAGCAAACCCTAAAGTCGTATGTGTAAGGTGTGGCCGGGCAGGTACCACTGCTCAGCCTGTGAGGAAAATAGTCATCGACTATCCGTTAGCGCCCTCGTTAGGAGTTGTGGTGTACTGCTCTACAAGTGTGGTTGTGCTTACCGTCGTACACGTGTGAACGGCTGTCAGCTCACGCCTCAAAGTAGATTATTCCGTATTCGCTACAACCTCAGCAAGGTTCTTCTGACAATTTTATCTATCAGCTATTGATTGAATCTGCAGTCCGCTGATAGGTTTGCAAGGGGAAGAGGAGTAATATGTTTACAGTGCTCATTTGCCCAGATAAACCCTTCACTGGAAATTGAGGGTAGACTCAAATGCAGCAGCACTTAGAGCGGACTTCAGCCTCTGGCGAGTCTCAGGTTCCCACAGTGTTGTTTCCCTGCCCATGGGTTTCTCCCCTCTGAGGACCACGTACAAAATTTCAAAACCCGTTCTTCCCACAGGAGGCTCCTGGGGAATCGGAGCAGTTTTCCCTGTATGTAGAGTGTGTACACTCATGTGGATTGCACACGATTCTGGTTTACTCGCAGTGCCTCCTTAAATGTCTACATTTGGATTATGGATTTTTTTCCCCCAATAATCTCAAGAAAGCTATATTCTCTCCCTAGAAATATGCACACACTGGCAGGTATAACAGCTCGTTTTTACAAGTTCCTGCCATGCGATAGACTCACGTGACTCAGGCACAGAGCCCACTTTAACAAGCAGTCTCCTACAGGATGGGACCGAGCTGCGTCCGGGTGAGTCCCCTGGGAGCTGTGTGGAGGATGCCATGTAGGGTGACTGCAGCGAGCGCTCACGGTCCCTCTCTGTCCAGGTCCCTCTCTCCTTGATCTCTCTATTCCCTCTCGTGTGCAAGACCATTGCTCTTGTTTGCTCTTCCCTGACTGACTGTCCTCAGTCCCCAGTGCCACCCTGCCCGCTCCTACAGAGACCGGGGAGCAGGTGGGAGCACCCTTTGCCAGTGACTAGGGTGCTGGACAGTGAACACCCTGCTGGTTCCTCTCCCCACGTCAGGATCAACACCGAGGGCTGGCGCGAAAGCCGTCCTCTGCAGGAATTAGGCGACACTCACTTCCTCCCTGTCTTGTCCCTTTCCCTGCTCTGCCTTCTGCATCCCTCACCGATCTCCACCGGGAGCTTTTCCTTATGGCTTCACTTAGCATACAAAGCGTTCTCTCAGCGTCTGCGTCTCACCCCAAACTAACCGTATAACTGAATGATGGAAACCAGGAAACACATCTGAGAGGGAAGGGAGATGCTGTTACTAGTTAATGCTGGCGAAGGTGCATACACAGCAGGGGTCCAGGACAGAAAGCACGTATGCCCAACCTAGGGATGCAAAGGTCTGGCAAAGATACATCATAGAAATCGTATTTTATTCAAAGCCCTTTTAAGATATGGCACAAAGCTGTGTTGCATTTGTTGTGTCTGCTTAACATTTTGTTGTTCCTAGTATGTCACCAATATGTCTCTATTAGGTCACAGTTAATATTCAAAATTGCCCAATCCCCAGCCCCTACTCCAAGCCTCTTCTCCCGTCCTACCCTTACCCCTCACTCAGAGTTAGAGCTTCAAGTCTGCCTTTCCTCTTGGAAACATCCTTACTTCAATACCTCCTAGGGCAGTGATGGGCAATCTTTTGAGTTTGGTGTGTCAAAATTCGCCAAAAAACCGAGCATCACTCGGGTGGTGTGTCACTTGGAGAAAAAGGGCCTTACCGGAAGTCCCAGAACTAGACGCTCTGTGCCAGAGTTCTGTTGTTTTGGCCTACAGACCTCCGGCACAGAGTGTCTACACTACAGCAAATGTTTTATCCTCGGCTACTGCACCTGGCCGTGCAGGAGCCCAGGATGAAACGTCCTTCTAGGCATGCGACCCCATACTTCTCTGGTATGCGGCCACGTGTGGCCACATGTCATCTAAAATGGCTATGCATGTCAGTGCTGACACACGTGTCATAGGTTTGCCATCATGGTCCTAGGGACTTAATAACAACCTCAAATTCCTCCTCATATAGTCTTCCAGAAAGCTCAACATCACAGATACAAATTGAGTTCTAGCAATAGCCCAGAACAGTGAAAGCCCAGAACACACCATATTTCCCAAAGAAATTTAAACACATTAACCTTTGTAAGCGGTTATTAGTTACATTTTGTCTTGCCTTAGTTTTCACTAAACTTTTAATTTGGAGACTAAATTTAAGGAAAATGTAATTATGAGACTCAGTCCAGATTTCGATGTTTGGAAATTTAAGAATTATTTGCGGAATTTATTTTGAGCTATTTTATTCCTATCATAGCAGATGATACAGACTGTCTTTCATTTCTGTCAAGTTCTAAAAGTGTAATTTATGAGTTATATATATATAATTAATGAAACAAATACCTTTGCATAGAAATACTGAATTGCAATACTCTTTTTTATTAAAAATTCTTGTCAAAATGTTTCTGTTTTGCAAATTTTGTTATGGTGTATGAGACATTTTACAAATGTAAGTGATATAAACAGTGAATGTTGTATCTTAGCTTTAGGTCTAAATGGACATGATTCAATTTTTAGAATTATTCAGTTGATTCCAAATGACACAATGTAATGGAATTGATTGTAGTCAATGTGAGTCTCTTCTAGGGTTAAAATGAATTGAAATTTAGACTCCTGTCACTACAGTGTAAAGACTTCCCCCCACAAAAATAGAACCTAACGTTTGTCAAACAGCATCGTAATACAGTTCTAAAACTTTACAGTTTTAATTTATTTGCTTTAATTAAGATACGTTTTTGATGACAGGTTGATGAAGATGCATTTGATTTCAAAGAAGTGCTCAAGTGACCTGTTGTAGTATAATTAGGGTCTCTTAACAAGGCAAAAACAATTATTGTCTTCTTCCTTAGCCCAAAGTAAATATCATCTTTGATTTTACACATTTCAGAAAAATGTTGAAACTTAATTTTGTCAGTGGATTGGGTGTCTTTCCAAAACAAAGATAATAATAAACTCAAGAGGAAAACAATATGGCCTGACCAGGTGGTGGTGCAGTGGATAGAGCATCGGACTGGGATGCGGAAGACCCAGGTTCGAGACCCTGAGGTCGCCAGCTTGAGCGCGGGCCCATCTGGCTTGAGCAAAATCTCGTCAGCTTGGATCCAAGGTCACTGGTTCGAGCAAGGGGTTGCTCAGTCTGCTGAAGGCCCACGGTCAAGGCACATATGAGAAAGCAATCAATGAACAACTAAGGTGTCACAACAAAAAACTGATGATTGATGCTTCTCATCTCTCTCCGTTCCTGTCTGTCCCTATCTATCCTTCTCTCTGACTCTCTCTCTGTCCCTGTAAAAAACAAACAAACAAACAAACAAACAAAAAAGCAAGAGGAAAGCAATATGAAATAAAATGAATTAAGTGCACAAAATGCTTAACTTTCTGTCTCAGAGTCAATTAGGTATGGAATATTGGTATATCTTGGAACTCTCTCTAATGCCATGCTATTGTTTTGTGTGATAAAGCAATTAATTAAAAAATTATATATATATATATATATATATATATATATATTATAAAAATGTATATTTTGCTACCAGAAAACTTTAAGCATTTTAATCGTTCTTTAAAAGTTCTCTTGAGATCATACTATTCACACAAAGTTAGCAGTTAGCTCTGTACAATCTTGTTCTTAGAGTGGTTACGAGGAAAATGTTTTGTTTCATTTGATGTTTATATCAGAGCAAAAGTCCTCCTAGAAAATAGAATTTATAATTCTTTAAGAAGTTGCTAGTATGTTGAATTGCCAAGGAACTCATTTTCTAAGCATTATTATTGTCCTTATCCCAAGTGCGGGGCACAGTTTTCTGAGTTGTTTACTACAGCGACATCATGTCATTTCCCGTAATTAGATGTTAGTTTTCGTGTAGCTGTCTTAGTGCCAGGGCTCTTCCTCTTACAAAATGTTCATTATATTAACAGAGTGTGTTAATGGTTACCGTAAAACACTTCTGCTGTAATGTGGTGCTTACCATGATAAATTTGAAGTAATTTATAGTAGATTGAAGTAGCCATACATTTGGGAAACTGACTTCTTGCAGAAATTGCCAGTTGCCTGTAATAAAATGGAAGGGTTCAATGGGGCATCCCGTTGAACAACACAGGGACCTAACAGTTAGAAGGAAGATTAGCTAAAAGTTGCAAGGAATCTAAAGTCCGTTTCGCAAGTTCCTTCTCCTTGCTTTGCTTAGAGGACAAGCTCTCGTGCTCTGCGGGACGTTATTTTCATTCAGAAAGCATTTGTATCATAGAACTTTACAGCTAAATGAACTCTTAAATTTCATCCTCCGTGGCAAACTCCTTGTCATTCCTTCCAAGTGACCAGAACATGTCCCTCCTGTGCTGCCTTCCCACCACCCAGGACTGAGAGGAGTGCTCCCTGTTCTGCAGATTCTCCGAGTGTCATTATTTCATCCTGCCCCTGTCATGATGCACCTTATTTGTAGTTAGATCAGGGGTTTGAAATACAGAAACGGGCATAAAGTAATTGCCTAAAAAAACGTCTGATGAATAAATACATGAATCAATGAAGAAATCTTTAAAATGATGTGTCTATAAACTCCTCGGGAACGAAGGTATGAAAGGATAATTTTAAGTTGCATGCTTAAATAAAATTTGTAATTGTACTCATAGTATTGGAACCAACATGCTGATGGATTATGATTTATTCTTTTAAAGAGCATAATACAATTTTAATATAAATTATTTTTGATTTTCTGTAATGTGTTATTTTAATCTTACCTGGTGTTCATTAACTCTGAGAACAAAGTGGCACAAAACAAACTTCGCAATGACTGTGTTTGTTTTAAAGCAGGTAATGGCTCCAGACATTGAAGTGAGCCAAAGGAATGTAGGGGAAACAGCACAAGGGAGGACTCACAAATACGCTTAAGGAAGGAGTGAACGTAGGTGTTTTCTATCTAGAGGGATAAGGACTAAAAGGAAGTCTCTATGAAGGATGGAATTACCAGAGCTTTCTCAGGAGAACCATCTTTAACATAAAGAAATATATGATAGGCTTTATGATATAATTATCTGCCATTGTTTAATGAATGAGCTGATCATTTTAGGGGGATGGGCCAGAAGGCGACAAGGTTAACTCAAGGTTATTTCCAGCCTTTGCCGCAACAAATGCCTCTTGAGTGTTTACTGTCCGCAGTATGCTGTATTGATGATGGGACTACGTCCGTGCGTATTTGTTCAGGGCACTGGCCCTCAACGAGTCTCAATTTTAGTGCGGAAAACTGACACATACATACGCCATTGCACTCGAAGACAGAAAAGAGTATGCTAGGGATATGAATTAAAGGCTGTGGTAGACAGAAATAAAACGCGCCTTCCTGGAAAGGGGAAAGGCTTTTCTGAGTGGATGTCGTGGAAGCGGGGTGTCAGAGAATCCGAGGATGGATAAAGAAAGCAGAGGCTATAGAGAAGGAAGGAAGACCTGTCACATAGGAAATAACGTGGAGGCCTGAAGAAGCTCGGGGTGCCGGGAGAATGGGATATGTGTAGCTCACCTTGTTTCAATGGAGGATGTGAAGGTGGAAGGCATTTGGAGGGGAGATGGGCCAGTGACAGATGATGTCTCGTTCTACAGATCTCTGGGCTTCCTTCTGTGATCAGTGAGGAGTCACTGACAGAGGCTTAGCAGGTAATCCCGATGAAGTAGGACTCAGCCCTGCCCCGAGGAGGTGGCTGTGGGGAAACGTCCAGCGGGCATGGATTTGAGTTGTGGAGAGGGTATGACGGACAGAGACCGTCAGACCAATCTGGATATGGGACGACAAGGGGGAAATCTAGATTTCTGGCTTGCTGATAATAAAGAAAAAGAAGAGCAGGCGGGGGGGGGGGGAGGACACAGACGATGAAATAATGGGTTAGGTATTTGAAAAGATGTGCGAGGTGCCAACAAGCCATCTCATTAGAGAGAGGCTCCGAAGGCAGGTATGTGGGGAAGCATAAAGCTTTAGAGAGATGATCTGAAAGTTTGGTGGTGTGAACCAAAAAAAACCTGTCAAAAAGGAAGTGAAATTTTAAACGGTTCTTGGAAAGAATACAGCTTTCAATTGGTTGACATTCTAAGGAAAGGAAGGAAACTATTTTAGGTCATAAGAATTTTCTGAACGAAGGCGGAAGGACCCGAGATCACAAAGGCGTCTTTGGGGGATGGTCAGTATGGAGCAGGTCTGCAGAACCACGCGGGGACCCACCCGTGGGAGGGGAGTCTGGGAAGGCGGGTTGGCACACACGGGTTCAGGTCTGGGATTTCTTTCTAAGCATTTTAGAAGTTTCTTTTTTTTTTTTTTTAATGTACTGTGTACATTTGAGACATTAGTGAGTGACATGATCAGAGTCACCAAAGAGCCGTGATACAAGCAGAGGCAGAAAGGAGAGGAAAGAGAGTCAGGAAGCCTGCGGCAATGATGGCTTCCATTACGATGGCGACACGGGGACTGCACACGACGAAATGGACCTGCAGGGTGTTGCGAAGGTAAAGCCAGCGGGGCTTTCGGATACGAGAAGTGATAAATAAAGGAGGGACTGCCGATAACGCCAATAACGCCAACCGTGTGGGATGAGGCCGGAGACTGGGAAGTCGGGGCTCATTGGTTCTGTTCGCATTGACTCCGTGTGGATTACGAGCCTGTCACTGGACTGGGTTCAGTGCCTAGCGATTAAAAAATAAGAAGACAGAAATGATGGAATGGAAAAAGAAAAGCTGCCGTCCTTGAGCGTTTATGCTCTGTATAGTCGGGACACAGAAAGGCACGCGCACCAGGAATAAATTGCGATAAGAGCTACGACAGCGGGTGGAGATGGTGCCCATCGAGCCCAGGCAGAGAGAGGCTGAGCCTGCGGTTCTGGTGGGGGCCTCGGGTAGAAGGGTCCCCTTGAATCGGAAAGGGCGTTTACACCCAGGAAAGAGAGCCAGGTTGGATTTGAAGTCCGATTTTACATGACCGTCCTGATTTTTAGCATTGCTAATCCAGCCCTTTTCATATCCTCACTGTTTTTCAGTATTTTTTTATTCCTGTCTAAAGCCCTACCATAACCCAGTAGAGCTTCCATTGTCCACATTTTTAATCTGAGTAATCTGATGTATATCGATGGGTTAATTCCTTATATGTGTTTGATTGCAAATTTGTATTTCTGGCCCATATTGTCTTTTGAATGCTATGTGCATGAAGTCACTGTTTCTAGATAGCATTACTGGGTCTCATGTGTATTCCAGACTCACAACACATCTTAAATTTAATCCTTATCTTTTTTTCCTCAGACTAGTCCATTGAGTGGTCCAAGCTAGGAATCTTAGAATGCCTCCTTTTTTATTTTATCTTGACATTCTTGAGAATGTGACATTAATAAAGGACTAATATTGTGTGCCGGGGGAATAATATGTTCACACGGCAGGTGTGACATCATTTTTATAAAATCTTCTGCTCAGTAGAGACAAAGGGAAGGGATTGACCTCTGGTTTTGTTTATTTGTTTGTTTTTTAGTTAAAGTGATATTTCAGTCACCTGTTGGATTAGTGCACCAGCCACAATAGAAGCCTCATACCTAAGGAGTCTACTTAAACATTCTTCTGTGTGATGGTGTGTGGTCAAAGCATGATCTGATATCGTCTCTTTATTTAACCTGGATACCCACCTGGCTCACGGCCCTTGATAAAAGGAAGACCCAAGCGGGAGAGGATGCACCCATTCTCTTACTGATATTGGCAGGACATAATGCTAACACCTATGTAAATCTTTATAGACCGCAAACAGAAAGACACTTAAAATAACCCTAAGAAATAGTAAACATGCGCAAAACTCTGTTTGGCTATCATGTTGTCAAAATAATCCTATAATGTTATCTAAATGGAAAATGACTTAAGGTTAATTTCTCTCCCTGACCTATTGCTATAAAAGAGACACTACAAGTACATAAGGAAAAGCAATTAATGGGTCAGTAGAACTTTTGTCCTTTTTTCTCTGATGCAGTTCTCCCTCTTGTCCTTCTATTATTTCAGCCTTCCTTCAACTATATTTATTGAGAAACAATTCTGTTCTATCACATATGTTATGTAGTTGATATTTGTCATTGGATAAAACAGATGAAGACCCCCCCCCCACTCTCATGGAACTCACATTAATATCATTCTCAGAATCAAACTTTTAAAGATAGTGGTGCCCAGGCTATCAGAAGAACATGGAAAGAGAAGAGATATAATAGGTTTCAAAAGGGAAAATAAGTATGCCAAGGACAAGTAATGAACATAAATATTATGTGATTAGCAATTTTTATCACCAAGGACCCTGACCTTTGCAGGAACATCATGGTGGTTTGTTAAAAATAATACTTGTAAAAGTCAAATCCGGTCTGAAATTCTGGAAGCCAAGTCTTGAGAAAATGGCCCAGATTCCGAGAACTCATCTACAATTTGCCATGCCCCCCCCCCCAAGAGAGGGACCGGCCATTTATAACACTAATGGGCACATGCGTTCTTTATAATCACATTGCCACCTCTCTTTCAATCCTTTAATGTCGCTCTAGTGGCTCTGAATTCATCTGATGCTCTGACTTGCCCTCAAGTATGGAAATCTCCGTGCTTCCTCCTTGGCTCTCTTCTCGTGGTTGTAAATGAGGAGTGAAAAGGGAAGCACTTTGGAGGCAGACTCCTGACCAGTGTCTGAGACGCCGGAAAGATGGGCAGTCAAGCTCAGATTCTCCAATCTCTTCATCATCTCAGCCCCCACAGCGGCTGCCTGGATGGCCTGATTCCCACTGCTCAGAGCAAAATCCATTTATTAACAACTCAGCGGGAGCTTTCTCGGCAGTGAGTTATTAGAGTTTTGTAGTGTGGATGAGGCAGAGACGGATGACGTGGTGTCATCATTAGTTGTTGGCGGTCATTTAAGTGAGCCACCATTTAATTATTACTGTAATGCAATCATTTGAGCTTGTTTTGGTGTCCTGGAAATTAAAATGAAGCACATTTGTAAATTTCACTAAACATTGTTATTTTTTTTCCCCCAGATGAAATGCAATTAGCATAACAGTATTTAATAGTGTACTAACCCACTGCTATTTATGGCAAAGCCTGGGTTTGCTACACAATCAAACCTTAAGATATTGTCTAATACCAGAAAGCAGGAAGCCCACCAGGCAATAAGCACTTAACGTTTTTTCATTAGGGGGTTGATTAGAATTCAATGTTAGCTAATACCTTATAAACAATGTGTTCTTATAGGAAATGATTCTGCATTTTCTGGGGAAATATGATATTCTGGGTACACTGTGGTATTTTTCAGGCAATATGAATTTCTATGTGTTTTATTAAATTTCCATGGTTTTTACTTTTCCTGGAGATACATTCAAAACTGTTTTCTGAAAAATGGATAATTTTTAAGCAGTTCTACATAGGAGAGAACTAAATGTAGGAATGACTTTGTCGTCCAATTTTAGTGTGGCTTTTCTTCATGCTAAGAAAAACACAATGAAATAGTTCAGATCTTCAGCAAAACATGTTTTGATGATTTAAAAGGCTTTGTAGCATGAACCCCGTCAGGGCTAGTTGGATGGTGAATAGCTATACTATGCTCATTTGAAATGAATACTAGTGTATCAATCTGAATTACTATTTTTTTCTGCTATAGAATTTATTATCCATTTTCACAGTTGATCCCTTCCTATGTGCAAGGAAGGCATTGTGTCAAGAAACTTATGGGACATAAAGTCAAAGGAGAAAAAATAAGAAACCTGTTCCCAAAGTGATCTTTTATTATTATTATTATTAAGTGAGAGGTGGGGAGGCAGTGAGAGGCATTCCTGCATGCACCCTGACCAGGACCCACCCGGCAAGCTTCCTGAAGGGCAATGCTCTGCCCAACTGGGGCTGCTGCTTCGTTGTTCTGCAACAGAGCTATTTCAGCACCCGAGGAGAGGCCATGGAGCCACCCTCAGTGCCTGGGGCCAACTTGCTTGAATCATTGGAGCCATGGCTGTGGGAGAAGAGCGAGAGTAGGGGGAAGAGTGGAGAAGCAGATGGTTGCTTCTCCTGTGTGTCCTGACCAGGAATTGATCCTGGGACTTCCACACACTGGGCCGATGCTTTATAGCTGAGCCAATCAACCAGGGCCCAAAGTGATCTTAACATTTTCCAGGCAATAGGGACAAGTAATAAAATCTGACAGTGATTCAAGGCAGGATGCAGTAAACGCTTCCCTTGCAGTTTAAGTGGAAGATGGTAAGAGCCCCAAAGGAAAAAGTGATTAAAATATATAATTGGTGTTTTCCTCTGGGCCTTAAAAGAAAAAGACATGAATGGATAAATAATTAGAAACGTGCACTGCTGCCATAGACTGCAGGAATGGTATGGGGAAAGGAGTGGGCTCCTTGGAAAAGAGGGGTCAGAAGGTGCTGAGTGTAACACCGCAGTGGTACGTGTGGAGGGCCACACAGTGGAAGTCACAATGTGAGGACCGGGGGCAGGGGGGGCGTCTGTTGTCCCCGCACTCTAGAAACCTGAGCTGGGCATCAGCCCATGCGCCAACACTCTACTGGGTATTTTGATCCCAGAAAACCATGAGCGTTAGAAGGAACCAGTGAAACAGACAGGAAGGAAATAAAATATAAGCTGTTGCTTCTTCACTGCGTCGTCACCTGTTTTATAAGAAGTCACAGTTGGTTGTTTGGTGAAGCCGGACATCCCTAGAGAGGCCACATGGAACGACTGCATCTCTACACGCTCTGTCCCAGGGCAGGGGGTCAGCACTCTGTCGCCAGGATGCTTCTCATTCTCTCTCTCATCTGTGGAAATTCAGACCGTGGGCGGTGAGAAGGCTCTAAAACCAGGCGGAGCTGATGGTTGTGTAACTGTGAACACACTGAAAACCAGCGAACTGTGTACAGTAGGCAGGTGAATTCACACAGCATGGGAGTTATAACTCAACAACTATACTAGTAAAATAATTCAATTTGCAGGCTGCCTTTCGGGGTCCAATCAAGTTGGAATGAGGAGTTAGCATTTCTGTGGGTTCTCCATGAATGGCGGCAACCAAGACTCAGTCCAAAACCAGCTCCCACCTTTAGGGACAGCTGGGACAACTGGGTGTGAGAAGAGGGGGTGAATGTGACTGTCCCAGTGGCCAGGGCTTTAACCTAAGATGGTCTGGCCTTTCACACTGGATGTTCAGGGCAGGAAAAAAGCCGTTGGACATGACCCAGAAGAATAGGTAGGAATAAAATAACTAGGGAGAAGCATGCATTCGTTCCTAAAAAGACTTAATGAGGATTAACAAATCAACCTGCAGTTTCTGTGGTTGTGACTGACCTTGGGGTCTGAGACGAAAGAGCTGATTCCTCACTCCTGATTCATTGAGAAGTGGAGTCAGCTGCCCTTCTATTGGACCTGGGTTGGCTTTAGTGATCTTCCTGACTAATATAATACAAAAGAATGGACTTCCTGGGACTTTTAAACTGGTTACGACTGGTCCAAAAACTTCTTTGACTTTAGTTTATGAGAGGGTATTGACAAACTAGGTAACGGTTTTTCAGAATAAATCTGAAGACGGCCGAGTTTTTGATACATGTACAATTTTGGAATGATTACCACCTCACACGGTTACCATTTCTGCATGTGGGGAGAGCGGGGAGGTCCCTCCAAAACCCACTCTCTTAGCAAAATTTTAAGCAAGCAGTACAGTATTATCAGCCTTAGGCATCACGCCGACCGCTAGATCTCCAGGACTCATTCACGCGGAGTAACTCTGTGCCCTCTGACCTAAACCTCCCTATCCCCCCCCCAACCCCCTTGCCTCTGGCAATCCCCATTCCACTCTCTGTTTCCGTGGGTTCAACTTCTCGGGATTTCACATAAAAATGAGATCATGCAGTATCATTGCAAATGAGATCATTAGAGAACAATGCAGATGAGACTGTCTTTCCCTGTCTGGCTCATTTCACTTGGCATAATATTCTGCAGGTGCATCGATGCTACTGCAGGTAACACATTTCCTTCTTTCTACGGGTGAACGCTGTCACATTTTCTGTATCCACTCATTTGTTGATGGCCACTTAGGTCGTTTCCATATCCTGGCTATTGTAAATAATGTCCTAATGAACACAGGAGTGCAGATACCTCTTTGAGATACTGTTTTACTCCCTATGAGTTTATACCCAGAAGTGGGATTGCTGGCTCACACGGTAGTTCTGGTTTTCATTCTCTGAGGACCCTCCACGCTGTATTTTTCCATCCTAACAGCACGAGTTTACGTTCCTGTCACCAGTGCACGAGGCTGGCCTTTTCTCAACATCCTTGCCAACACTTACTGTCTCTTGTCTTTTTGAGGAAAACCGTTCTAACAGGTGTGAGTTGGTATCTCATTGTGGTTTTGATTTGAGAAATACCCTGGGGAAAGGATCCCTTGTTTAGAGCCTCAGGGAAAAGAGCAGGAGGATTAGAAGTGGGGTAATTTGCAGGTCAAGATGAGTCTGGCTGGTGAGGAAAAGAGGTACAGGAGTGTAAACTTCAGATGCTTAGAAGATTTATTTTTTTTCCTTTTTTTTATTTTTATTTTTTGCTAAAAATTAGCTGACAGTGTCTGTTTTAGAATCAATGTTTTGTGTTTAGGCCTTAGCATTTTCATAAAAGAAAGTTGAACCATATATTATTTGGGATTTTATTTTCCCTGCATTTCTAGCATCCCTCAGAAACGAATTACTCTTGATATGCCAAAATTCCCCTCATGGCCATTATAATTATAAGTCACTCTTTTTTTCTTTTTCTTTTCTTTTCTTTTTTTGTGGCAGAGAGAGGGACATATAGGGACAGACAGACAGAAAGGGAGAGAGATGAGAAACATCAGTTTTTTGTTGCGGTTCCTTAGTTGTTCATTGATTGATTTCTCATATGTGCCTTGGCAGGGGGCTACAGAAGACTGAGTGACCCCTTGCTCGAACCAGCGACCTTGGGCTCAAGCTGGTGAGCCTTGCTTAAACCAGATGAGCCCGCGCTCAAGCTGGCAAGCTCGGGGTCTTGAACCTGGGTCCTCCGCATCCCAGTCCGACGCTCCATCCACTGCGCCACCACCTGGTCAGGCTTGTAAGTCACCCTTAATAAAAATATTCCCATCGATCATAATAAGCAAAATTATTTTGGTTGTAGTAAGACAAAATAGAGGAGGCGTAAGTTCTGCCAGAATGGAATCACAGTGTTAATGTACAGGTGAACCATGACAAGCAAGAGGCCCGACCAGGGTGGAGTCAACTGTGTGCCCTTGTGATGGCATCTTCCCTTACCCAGTCAGCAGAGGGTGTGCTCAGTGCCCGGGTGATTGTTGACCTCAGAATATGGACCAACCAAAGCAGTCTTCTTTCATAATTTTCCCTCCCAAAAGTTTTGTAGGGAACTTGAAGCAAAATTCAACAAATTACCTTTCTAATGAATTGATCATTGGCATAACAGACCTACAAACATTTGACAAGTAAAACTTGCTCTCTATGGCATTGATGTTTTCTGTATGATGTATGGTCACTAATAGAATCTTTACTCTTTTCTAGTGAAGTCATTCTAATTCCTATTTATTTTATACTTTCTGCCATTGTTGGTCTAAGGAAATAGCATTGTTTCTGTGTGTATGTGTGTGACCATATTAATCACCGGTCAACTATCCTTTACTCTCTTATGAAGCCCGTTGTATAAATGAGTCCCTCTTAGGTATAATGTATATGAATATTTCTAAGAGCTTCATCTATCTCTCTGAATCCCAAGCTCTTGCCTCTTTAGAAAGCTGTTAACTATGCAATCTGTTGATCCTACTCAAGAACCCGTTGACTGAATTAAACTGTGCATTTTCCTGCTAGAGAAATGAGACCATTTTCTATCACTTAATTTCCATTGGCTCCTTTTTCCATCTAGCTTAGGTAGTTTTTATGGGGAAATCATCAAAGCACAGCAAATTATTTTAAATTATATTCTGGAAGCTCTAATAGCAGCCACCATCTGTGGTTTAGTATGTAGAATTCCAAAATCTTTCTTCTTAACTGGATCTTTTTCCAGACCACAAAAATCTCTACTGGCTTGAAAGTCTTCCAAGGTTCATCTCCATTAAGGTGGCTGAGGGCACAGCATTTCAGTCTGTCCTGTCTCAGCTGGGTATGTTTCAGTGACATCCCATCAGGCTCTATCTCATTCGTGACTGTTCCATTGTCCCACCTGGTTAGCAAGGGTTCTCTCTTCTCACAACCGGAAGCCTACATTGTGAAGGTCTTTGACTCACTGAGACAATCAGTTCACTCTTTTTCCTGGTTTGTTTTTCAACTAGTATCTCTCATGCGTGATTTATGGATGCTCAGTACATTTGAATGGCAACACTTCAATGATAGTCCATCTCTTCTTAGGGGGAAAAGAAAAAAAATCAAATGTTTTAAAATGTCCTAAATTTGTTTTCTGAGAGCCAAATCAGCAAAGTATAAAACAATGAAATGCCCTGATGTCATCAGAATTCACGTGTAGACTTAACAACACTTACTGACAGACACCAAGCAAACATAGGCTCTGAGTATTCACTGATGTTTTCTGGGGAAAAAAACAAAGTTAAGGAACCTTGAATTCTGGAGTAGTTTTGATTGTTTCATGAGACAAAGGACTGGATTTAATGACATTTAAATGTAGTGAACTGTGGTAACTAAAATCTCACAAAATATCATGTGAGAAAAATCTTAATATTTTAAAATTTTTATTTCAAGATTGAATGTGAGCTGCCATTGGTATTTAGTTTCTGCATTTGATCTAAGCATATTGCAAAGTGGTAGTTGTCACAGTAACAATTACTAATTTTGTGACACAATATTCTTGCAAGGCGTTTTCTACTTCCAAGTACTAATCAATTCCTAGAGATGCAAATGCAGATTTCAGAGTGTCTGGTTTCTAATTTTCATTTCCTTAGCAGAATGTGATTTCACATAACTTCCCTCCGTCCGATGCCCCCTCTCCTCCTTTCTCACGTTGTACCCAATCTCCCTTTTACGTGGCTGCTTCTTCTCTTCATTTTAAAACTTTTTTTTTTTTTATTTTGCTGGGGTCTCCAACAGCCTCATAATTGCCTGATGTAAAGTCCCCAGTATCCTTGATGTTCCCTCAGATTTCTCAGCTGCATTTCGTCCTTCTGACACCCTCCTCCTTACTGCACTTTTTCTGTGCTTCCTGGAGACAGCGGTTTGCGTGTGATCTTGGCAGCACTCTGGGATTCTGTTTCGTTTTCTCCTCACTTACATCCTCTTCCCGAGTCACCTCATTGATAGGACTTCTACTTCTCTGCAGGAGCAGAATCCTCCTAGGTCTGTATTCATCCCAGGCGTGTTGCATGAGTTCTGGACTGTCATGATCAACAGCAGCCCTGGGTGCCGTGTGCCTCGCATGCTGAACTCCGAGGTCTGGCTCCGGAAGAATTTCTCTACGTAGCCTGACCTGTTGCCATCGAACAGACCATCCTAAGGTCTACAGACTGCAGCTTCCAGATTAATCTTTCACCGTCAAGTTCTTTTGTATTTCCTGGACCCTGTCTTATCTTTCTCGCCCCTCATTTCTCATTTTTCATTTCTCATTTAGTCTGCCTACGAGTCTCCCCAACTTGTGGTTTCTCCAGCTTTCCACATCTCATTCTCTACAACTGTCACAGTATAATCTTTCAACTATCAACTGAGTAATTCATCTTAAATAGAATTTGATGTATACAATAAAATTTCAATTGATGTGTGTAAAATTTCAAGCCCTTTGTTCCAAATCTAGTTACCCAATATTTCTCATTTCATCTGTGACGTCTGTATTATTGTATAATCAATTCTCACACACAATTGAATCTCTTTCTGGGCAGCCCTTCCCAATCCATCCTTATAGTAGCTTGTCAGAGGATACCACTTCCTTATATTACCCACTGTGTCTTTATAATGAACTGATATATTTTGTATAACTAGATTCTTTTACATTATTGGTCTTTTCTTTCTGAGTTATCTTTGATTTAATCAACTAGTGATTTTATTTTCAAGCCATTTTGTGTTTCGAGTTCATTTAAATTGCATTGAATCTGTGACATAATATGGGGGTGAACCGACGTTTTTATATGTACAGCGGCTTTGGAATAACGTAGTATACCAACCCACTTACTCTTTCAAAGCATTTATCCTTAAACATTTGTAGTCTCTCTTAAGATAGATTTCAAATGGAGAGCTAAAAAGGGCTAAAAGGTCCCCTTTTGCCACTTTCGTTTTGAAGTAAATCATGTTGCGAGAACATTCCCTTCTAACCATTTTGTATAATTTCGAGTTGTCACGGGAAAGGTAGGCACTAATTTTCAGCCCTCCCGCCTCATGCACATTTCTGTGAGCGTTTTAGGCCACTCCTCCCAGAAAATGGAAAGAGAGTGACTACGTTCCAGTGTGGCACAGATAGCTGAAAGTCCGTCACAATTTGGTATTTAGCAGGAATATGACCTTATCCTGTTGCCACAACTGGTGGAGATGGGATTTATAATTGTAATTAAAGGTATTTTTTAAATGGAGGATATTAATACGCACAACGATTCTGACATACTATTTTCTTACTTTCATTTTGAAGATTAAAAAAATATATATCCCCACAACCAAAGCTAACTGGAAGTCCCAGAATTCGTGCATGGTGGCCCCCAAGAACTGGGTCAGTGAGCGCACTTCTAAAAATCCGTAAGCGTGCTGTGACCCGCACCCCACTGCCTGCAGTCAGCACATCTGGGTGGTCCCAGGAGTTTCCTTGATTCGTCTCCCCGAGTGTCAGCACCAAAGAATTTTCTCTTCCCCAGAACCATGTCCCCATATCCCTCTTTCTGAAGGCCTTTCCCTTCTTTCCCCTGGTACTCGTATATTACGATTAACAACTACTGACCAACCTCTATTCATTCACTGACCACGCCCTTCACCTTCAAGTTTTACGGAAGGTCTGTCTCCTGCATTCCTCCTTGCACCTGTTCTCCTCACAGCATCCGAGTACCTGGCAGCTGGCAGCTGGCGGCTGGTGGCTGGCGGCTGGCGGCTGGCGAGGGGTCAGGATCGGGCTTCTCCATATCACTGATACTCTCAGGTGACAGCGCCTCCATCTTTATGGTAAAACCCCTGATGCTTTAAAGGTCAGGACATTCAGTGACCCTTCAGTATGCATTAGAATCACTGGTTTAAACAGATTGGGGCCAGGGGTCTGAGGATTTGAATATCTGACAAGTTAACTTGTGATGCTGATACTGCTACTCAGGACCATGCATAGAAATCACTTTTAGATTCGACTGTGAAGAATAAAATCTATATACATTTTAGAGATGAGGCTTAATCTTGCATAGAATAAAATGATCTTACCATATTCTCCGTTACTGAAATTTGAAATAATCCTCTTAATTTCACCAAATATTAATTTGACAATACTATCCTTATATAAAGCCATGCAATTTTTTTATATATTAGATAGAACACAAATATTAATTCTAAAATGTTTTTGAGAGTAAACTAGGTAATTCATTATTAAAGTTGTAATACATGAATGTAAAATTACCTTGTTTCAGAATTATTTCCCCAGTTCATTCTCTCAAGTGTCATTTTGAATTTTGTCATTGCAAAACCTTGGAAAAGAATCCAATGTCCCCGTATCACTGAAGTCTTGTATTATTCATAGTAATATTTTATAAATGGCAGTATATTATCTTTTATATTAATATCTGTATGTCCATTATCAGCCTTTGGCAATGCTTAGTATATGTAATCTCAGTAATTATACCATGAATGAAACACTCAACCACCCTCTACTTTTTGGAATGCTTTGCAATTATTTTTCAATTTATTGTTTAGCTACACAAATAAATCACTGCTAAGAGCCCGAGTTGAGGATAGTGTGAATTCACGTGACAATTCTAATTAAAGCTGTGAGTTGACACTCGGTTATTTAAATGTCAAATGTTAGGGAAAACACTGTTTTCTAGATAAGAAAAACGCATATTTAAAAGGTCTCATGAAGCACAGGTATCAGCGATGGTAAAGTTATTGCTGAAAACCGAAAGAGAGTACAAGATTATCTGTACGTAACATTTTTGGGAAATCCTGACAGAACAAGGTTATTATTTTATAAAGAAAGAAAATATTCCGCCTTGTCTCCCTTGTTTTGGTGCACTGAAAATGAACGATCTCTGTTCCTATGTGAAAAACAGCCTCCCTTTCATTTACATACATGCTCTGTGTCTAGATAAATTACTGTCGGCGCCTGTGGTTGACATGAATATCAGCGGAGCACCGGGATAAACACGACCACAATAAGAGAGAATTTTCTTTTCCACAGGGTTTCGTTGTGTAGAGTAGACAGCAGTATGAATTAACGAATTTTAAATCAGTTCTATTTGAATGCTGTCAGGCACCTCACAGGAGCGCTGGAGGGTTTCATGGGAACTTGAAATTCTTTTCAAAACTAGTCACTCAGGCTTGCTGGGGCCCAGTGTTCCTTCTTACATCTTTTTCCTGAATGTCACCTTGATTCCCTGATTCTCTATGGCCCAGCTCTTGCTTCCCTATCAGTGCGTTCGTTCTCGGAGCCTCACGGCTCATCTACGGGAGCCCAGCCCACGGCAGCGCAGCCCATGGGACCCCAGGAGCCCCAGCCCACGGCAGCGCAGCCCATGGGACCCCAGGAGCCCCAGCCCACGGCAGCGCAGCCCATGGGACCCCAGGAGCCCCAGCCCACGGCAGCCCAGCCCAAGGGGCCCCAGCAGCCCCAGCAGCCCCAGGCCACGGCAGCCCAGCCCAAGGGGCCCCAGCAGCCCCAGCAGCCCCAGGCCACGGCAGCCCAGCCCAAGGGGCCCCAGCAGCCCCAGCAGCCCCAGCCCACGGCAGCCTGGACTTTTAGAGCTTTTGATTCAGCCCCACACACGTGACTAACCCTAATGGCAAAGCTGGGGAAGGAAACCAGATCAAGGACTGTGGGTGGAGCGAAGTCACGCACGTCCGGAAGAGCCAGGTTCCTTACTTCAGGCTCAAGGTGTCGGGCAGCATTCCAAGTCTTCTCTTCCTTTCTGTTACAGAGAAAAAGGCCTGATTCCTTACGATGTCTGGAATCCCTGTACACCACTCTCCTCCCTTGTTACTAGTTGTTAGCTCTGCGCACACTGTCATTGTTATACATATAAGTACAGGTACCGCAATAGTCTGAGGTGGGGTGCAGAAGCGCCAGGCAGCCTAGCTTAGCCCGTTTCCTTTTGTTCACGGCGGCGCCTCTGCCCGCATTATCACTCTACTCTGAGGGCTGTTTCTTACACATCAGAGAAATGAACAAGAAGCGATCCTGTGCCTTCACAAGACTGTAGACACCAGACTCACCTGCCTCTGTGCCCATGGGTGCATCTTCCCCTTATTACAGGGAGCACTGCTCCCTCCTCTCGAAGCCCCAGGCCTCTTGCATCTCCTGTGGGCTTCGGCCCTTCAGCTTTGCCCGCAGCCTTACTCCTTCCACGCTGGCCTCTCTGGCGAACGTTTCCTATCAGCGTGGGTGCAAAGCGTTGTCACTCCCACTGGAAAGAGTCCCCTCAGACCCGCACTGTCCCTCCAGATGTGGCCTTGTGCGTGTCCTCATTCTGTACAGCCGAACTCCTTGGAACATTTTCTTACAGCTGCGAAGGTTCCGTTCGCGGTTCTTCCTTCCCCTCCTTTTCGACCCACTTTGACCTGACTTGTCACCGCCACCCCCCCCCCCCCCCGCACTAAAACCGCTCCTGCAGAATAAACACCGATGTCCATGGTGCCTTAAAATAGTAAACACTGTTCCGTGCTCGTTTGCCTTGACGTTTTCACAAATATTTGACGCCACTGGTTTCCATTTCTTCGGACACAGTTTTATATTGGATTCTACGGGTCCACTCTTTCCTCACTCTTTTCTGGCCCCTTTTCGTTAGTCTTTTTTTTTTTTTTTTTTTTTTTTTTACAGGGGCTGAGAGAGAGTCAGAGAGAGGGATAGATAGGGACAGACAGACAGGAATGCAGAGATGAGAAGCATCGATCATCAGTTTTTCGTTGTGACACTTTAGTTGTTCATTGATTGCTTTCTCATATGTGCCTTGACCGTGGGGCTACAGCAGACCCAGCCACCCCTTGCTGGAGCCAGCGACCTTGGGTCCAAGCTGGCGAGCTTTTGCTCAAGCCAGATGGGCCCTGCGCTCAAGCGGGCGACCTCGGGGTCTCGAACCTAGGTCTTCCGCATCCCAGTCCAATGCTCTATCCACTGCGCCACCACCTGGTCAGGCCCTTTTCATTAGTCTTTACTTGTGTCTCCTTGTCTTGTTTTACATATTTCATTTCCTACAATAGAAACCCTGGACTTCTCTCTTGCATCTGTCTTCCCTATATTAAAGTGGTATTAACCATCTCAGTGAGAGTTTTAGGATCTTCCTTTTGACCCACTCTTTTAAACTGTCCAAATTATATATTTTAACAAGAATCTATTTCCATTGGATTTTTTTCTTCTTCTAGAGACATGCAAGGTCTCTTAAGGAGGCAATATATTTTGGTCGGCCATGAAAATTTTTCTTAAATCACTTACTTATTTTTGCCCTTCTCTTTTTTTTTTCTGTAATAGCTTTAGAAAACCCTTATTATTCATATATAGGACATACTTGATTAATGAACCAATTTTCTTCTATTTTTTTCAGTTTTCCATTTTCTTGTCTTAACACTATTCACCTTCTTGATTTCATCTATTTTGTTTTCGAACACTTCTAAAGAGTTTCTCATTTCGGCGACTGTGTTATTTTCTTGAGCTCTTTTCTCCGTCTGATCTTTGGTTTGCGTAGCATTCGGTTACTGTTCTGTGCGTGTTCTCTCTATTGTCTGAGGATATTAATAACACGTGCGTGCATGCATGCGTGCGTGCGCATGTGTGTATGGTCTTCAAGCTTCTTCACAAGCTCATCTTTCCTCCACACTCCTAACTTCTGTGTGTGCTGTCTGGTCTGTGTCTTTCCTATCAGGAGACTTCTCAGGAGGTCTGACACTTCTTGCTCCCTGGTTGTATGTGAGGGTGCAGTACCCAGTCCCGGCATGACGGGTCATTGCACAGGAGGAAATACCACTGGAGGGGCTTCACTGGAGGTGATCCTGCCTGCAGGGCTGCTTTACCAGAAAACTCAACGTGATGACCTGTCTGTCCTTTCTCCGACTTCACAGAGAGACTCTTCTGATCACTTGGACTAGGGGACTCTACGGCTCGCCCTTGGAACTGTGGCACAGGAATCCCCCGCCAGTGCCCCAGGAACGGAATGGAGGGGGAAAGGTATAGTCAGGCACTCAGTGCAAGCTTTCATTAGCCCTGTTTTTCACACATCACCTCTGCCTCGTGTGTCCCAGTTCTGAGACTGTTTGACTTTCTCCAGGGAGTGCACTTTCCATCTCTGCTGAGTGTGGGGCTTGCGGTGGCCAGCAGCCTGGCTTGGGGGAGGGGAGGGGAATTGTGGCAAAGGCTTGGGGTCCGGCGGAAGTGGGCAAAGTGTTCTTGAGCATGTTTTCTGGTTCGTCTCCCAGAGACAGCGGTACTGCGGAAATCCTGAATGGCAGGGCAAAGCGCTTCTCGCCTTGACCTCTTCCCACCCAGAACTAGAGTTCTGGCGAGAGTCTGTGCTCACTTGTCCTCTGGCTCCCAGGTTCCAAATGCCACCTCTGTCTTCTTCCTGCTTCGTCCCTACAGGTCTGTGGGTTTCAGAAACGTATTTTATTGCTGTTTGAGTAGAGGGGAGGGACAAATAATGGCCGCATTTTAGAAGGATAGATTTAAAAGCATCAATCATGTCATGTCACATCCCTGCTCAAAACATATCAAGGGTTTCCTGTCCCACAGGGACGGAGCACACCGTCCTTCAGATGTGTGTGGCCCTGCGGCCTGGTATCTGCCCTGTCTGTCCGATGCCTGATCAATAAGCATCAGACACTGACCTCTTTTCGTTTCCTATAATGGGACTGTTCCCCCTCCCCCGTGGCCGTCCCCCCACATTCCTCACCAGGCTACCGCAGTTACTCTCCAGCCAAAATATCAGCTTCACCGGGAGGCATTTTTCCCCGCCATAAGAAGGTGGCCTTATTACATTATGTGAGCACATCCTGTATTATTATTATTATTATTATTTTGTCCTTGCTGTTGCCTGCCAGCAGCAGGTGTGCCTTATTGTGATTGCTTTGTTTGCCTCCTGAGTGTGTCCTTTGCTTGGAAGAGAGGAACGCACGTTCTGTTGACCAGTACATGGGACCGCGGCCCTAGCCATTACGGACACGTAGTTAGTACTGAGTATATATGGAAGGCGACGGGTGGGAGCCGCCTTGTGCAGGCTGTGGGTTTCCTAAGGAAAGGTGGAGACTTAGGAGGGGATGATGCCAAGAAGTGCCACCGAATCTCTTTGCTGATGCAAGGAGAGAACTCTCCAGTGGTTCCCGAAACACGTGATTGCATCGAAGGTTTCTGCCAGACCCCTTCTCTGAGGCCCGAAGTTCTCTTCAGAGGATGGAACTTGCCCTCTATTCGCTGTGTGATTGAGCGTGCTACATACATCTTCAACTCTTAGTGTTCTCATGTGTCCAATGGGCACAGAAAGGCCAGTTGTCAGCACATTGGCTTTTTCAAGGACTGTTTACCTCACACATGGAAAGCCATTGGCAGCACTCAGTTTGCCGTGAATACTGAATGTAATTTGGAGGGGGGGGGTCTTCGGGTTATGACACGGTTCTGTTCCTACAACAGTGATGTAACCTGAATTTTGGTGTAAGGAGAAACACACCCTAGCCTAACACAAACTAAGTACTTGAGCTTTTAACGTTCCAGAATGGCGTAGGTAAGTGTACGGGGGAGGCAGACTTCTTCACTCATAAGCCGCGTTACTGCCTGTTCTTCTGCTATGTGCAAACAAACTAGTTCACCCACGTAGTCTGTACATATGAAGCTAACAGAGTAAGCCGAAGCACTCATGTCTCAATTTTTTTAAGGTTTTATGGGAATGAGTGTCGTAAACTTAAAAGGTCATTTGCTGAGGCTGTCGTAACCCAAGGACCCCCTGTATTAAAAAATAGTTTCATTTCCTACTCATTTTCTCTATGTTCTACATCAGTGGTTCTTAACCTGGGTTCTATTGAACCCTAGGGGTTCGATGAGTCGGTCTCAGGGGTTCGATGAGTCGGTCTCAGGGGTTCCGAGAAGCCTCTGCCATGGAGGCCAGAATAAAGGAATACCGTAATTTGTTGTGAGTTCATGCACTTTGTTGGTTTTGTTCTTTGAGCAAGGTGATGTTCATGCACGGCTCATTTTGTGCACCAGGAAAAAAACATATACCTATGTCTTGAATTTGAAAAAAAAATCCTATTTTATTTATCACTAAAGAAGGGTTCGGTGAATGCACATATGAAACTGGTGGGTTCGGTACCTCAGAAAAGCTTAAGAACCACTGTTCTACATTGATTGGATATAAGGAATGTATCTTATCTTTTCTTGGTAGTGGAAACCATAAAACAGGGTACGTTTTTATGAGACACTGTGAATTTGACTTTTCTAACTGCCTTAAAATTAGGATAGACACATCTGTTGGATCTTCATTGACTAAGTCAGCCTCTCCAGGTCTTTTTGAGGGTTGCAGATTCTAGAGTAGAAGATGTGTTTAGCTAGTAGTAGGGACATCTTTCATAATGCAGAGCAACCCTACTAGCCACAGCGATAAGACTGGAGGCCTCTGAAAACCGGACCATCCTGTAAGGTTCAAGGCGCACTGGGAGTCAGTACTTGTACAGCCAAAAGGCAGAGTTACGTTCATGTCCTTGAAGGAAGGAGGTTCTATCTTACGTTCCCGGACTTACAAATGCCATACATGCAGTATTTCCTGACGTGCAGTACTGGCTAAGTCAGCTATATTAGCTAATTAGACATTAATTGGCTAAAAGGATAACTTTAGTGTTTTTCTTGTTGTAGCAGGCAAGAAATATCCGAACACTCAGCATTCTGACATTACTATTAAATAGCCATTTCTCTCGGGTCAGTTTTATTTATTCACACAATAGGTATTAGCTGAGATCCTCTTTCTTGTAGAGAGCGGTTAACTTTATTTATTTACCTGTTTATTTAATTAACATAATACTGTAGAGAAATATCAGTCCCAGCTCATTGCTGTCTTTCCTTTGCATTAAAGCTGGACCTAATATGTTCTGACTTATTACAAAAAATTAAAACCCGCAAAACTGACCGAAAAGGGAAAGGCCCCATTCATCTGGAAAAACCAGCTAATGCTCCCTAGAGAAGGCGGAGCTTGTGCTGCATAGCAACATGCCCGACCTGAGGTAAACTCGGGGCCACGTGACCAGGAGAGGCTGGACGCTGATTCAGGCGACACCAAATAAACCGGCTTGATGGGGTCATCGAGCTCACGTGGGGTAGTTGTGAGAGTTCAGCTAGAATTGCAGTTTCTGGGCAGCATCTCTCTATCCTGTCCCCTCTCGCCCAGCCTACTAAATTCCCACCCACACCATCAGTACCAGTTTATTGTCCTCCACTGGGGAAATGGGCGTCTTATACTACATCACATCCTCTTGTATCTTTTGCCTCCAGGCTTCCTTTGAAGAATGCTCAAAGCCTGCCTAGGCTCTACGTCGGAGGGGGCTTTGGACCTGATAGCTCTAACACTGAGTTAGGTTTGGACTATATTTCGTGTCATGCCAGAAAGAAAGCTCGTCTCAGCCACACGAACAAAGGTGGTCTTTTCCACACGCAGAGGGATTAGCTGATAGGACTTGGGATACTGCCGCAAGCTTGGCTTGCTCCTGAGTCACTTTACCCACAATGAGTAGCAGGAAGACTGACTCACAGATCATGTTTCAGAGTGGCTGGAGCACTGAGTTCCTGCGCTGAGACGCCACGCAGGCCCTGGTGTGGCAGCTTGTGTGGGCACTGCCAGGCGCTCGGTGCCTAGCCGCCACGGGAGGACAGTGGATGGGCGTCTCTGAGCTAAGCTGCATTCATTGGTCCTGGTGAGCGAGCCATGGAAGCCAGTTATCCAGACCAGGCATTTCTGTTGTTCAGCAATTATAAAGGCTTATAAACGGGGGTGCAAAATAAAAACAAGTGTCTTTTAAACTAACTCATCTAGACTGTAAGCAAATTATAAGTAGGTCGGAGACTTTCCCGAAGCCTCTCTGTTCGATGGAGAGGAGCTGGAGGCAGAACTGCCCTGGAAGTCCAAGGCTCTCAGCAGGTGGGCTCCGACAGCAGGCAGAAGTGAAGAGAAGACGTGGCCACTTCGGCTTTCAGAGGCCGTCCTCAGATTCACACACTGGCTGGGTTTGCTTCCAGTTTCCTTGCACTGTGTTCCTAAATGTATGTTGCACTTTTCTGTCCAACCTTTTAGTAAGTCGGTGAGGAAATCTTGAACAATTTAGTCCTAGTGCGGAGGTTGAACCGAGATTGCTCCGGTGCACGAGTCCCAGGTGCGGTGTATACTCAGTC
Organism: Rhynchonycteris naso; assembly: GCA_037038555.1. Taxonomy (NCBI): domain Eukaryota; kingdom Metazoa; phylum Chordata; class Mammalia; order Chiroptera; family Emballonuridae; genus Rhynchonycteris; species Rhynchonycteris naso. The sequence continues at coordinate 145,741,023 of CM073002.1, forward strand.
CCATCTTGAGAGGGCTCTAACGTGTGTATAATCCAGGTGGAGGATGCTACGGGAAATACGTTTGGAAAATGGGTCAATTCTACGCTTTCTGTGTAGCTCTAGAAAATGGTCTGATCTCAAGGCTGCGGTGTCTGACATTTTAGTATTTTAAGCCAAATCTTTACTTTGTGTTTCGTGTTTTCCTCTCTGGTGGTGCAGACACAGGAAGAGACTCCATCGTCTTCAACATAGAGTAACTCTGTCTTGCTTTAAATGCGTAACTTTAGTTGTTCTGTTGGCTAATTTTTGTTTCCAAAATAGAAAAGTATTATTTTATACTTTACTTATTTAAGGAAAGGGGCTAAAAAGACTCTCTTTCATGGTGTTCAAAACCTCAATTTGAGATCGTTACCTGCTGATTTTAGGGGAGTAGAGAAGGAGAAGCTGATACCACTTTAAAAGGAATTGTATCTTAAAAGTCTTTTACTTTCTGGGAAATCTTATAGCAGATATGGAAATAACTCTTTTCCAGGGGATTATCCCTTTAGGAAACTTAATATTGCTTTTTATCTTAGAAGAAAAGAAAGCTGTCACCTGGAGACTTCTTTCTCTCAGATGAATGGAGCAGCGATTGAAGCCAGTGGGAAAACTGTGTCTGAAAATATTAAAGTATCTATTTGAGTCGACATTTCTTTTTTTCAACTACACACACACATGCACAAATAGACATACACACACATATACACAAAACATGATAAAGATACATTTCAAAATAGAATTTTAGGATGCTGTGAGGTAGTATTAAGAATTTTTCATTAGGCGATCATAATTAGAGTTTGCTGTGTGTAGAAGAAGCCCCAGTTAGAGTTTCAGTCTATGGGAGTGAGGGTAGTGTACACCCCGTGACACTTGCTGCGAAACTGTTTTGGTCTCTAACATCATGGACCTCTAGTTGTGTGACCCCAGACAACCCTGTACCTCTCAGAGATATTTCCATAATGTTGACAAGTCCCCTAGGACAGTTTGCCGAGATCAGGTTCAAGGATTATTATGAGGGGGAAAAATTCATGATCATTAAGTTTATTTATATACATTCAAAGAAAGAGAGAGAAAGAAAGATGTTCTTTTTGTCCACTCACTGCATTTTCCCTAAAAGTTCACTTGACAGCATTTTAAAAGGGAAATGGATATTACCTTCATCTTATTCATATCCGGTACTGTGAATGTATTTCTTTAACAGGCATCAAGTAAAATGATAGTTGTCTAAAACATTGAACTAGACATAGTCTGGTCTGATTGTTTACCAAGGAGTTATTTTTAGTTCTCTGTCCCATTTATTTTTTGCTCTCTGGGACTTGGTTGAGCTGGCTAACATGTTGAGTTCTCTGGCAGAATAAACTCATTGAGCATTAGTCTACGAAAGCCTAATTAGAAATATGATACATGGGCTACCAATAAATCATACAATAAATTTCTGAGCCCACGGTGAAGGGTTTGGGGTTTTACAGCCGATTTGAATAATCCAGCCCAGCTGGGAATTAGCCCTCACTGCCATTTGTATGGAAAACACCCTGTGGTTGCTGATAGGTTTTTACTGGTGCTGGAAGTAATTTCTAAATAAAAGGGGGGGGGGGGAAGAGGTGCTGAGAGCTTAGGAGGAAAAGCTTTCAGAAGTGTTTTTCTCTTTGAGATTTATATATTCTTATTATATTCCCTCTAGGATCACAAATCACATGCTCCGGGCCAGTCGGCATTAACACGGATGTTTTTGAGCAGACAGAAATCTCAGGATGTAGTGGACCCAGTTCCCGTGGATAGAGGATAGAGTCAGGGTGGGGAGTACAGGAAGCGGGGGGTGGAAGTCTGCATAATAAACTAAGGGGCGCATTCTATGGACCCATGAATTCCAGGTTTAAATGCCTCTAGGACTGTGTGAGTATCTCAGTGAGTGGGAGACACAGCCTCATGTAAATTGTTTCCCTTCTTGAAATTCTTATACTGATGCAATGAATTGATTCCCTCTCAGTGTTGCCAATATGTGGGATCTAGTCTTCTTGAGCAGAGCTCAACACCCTTTAACAAGAGTCAACAGAAGAGAGACACTGAAAGACATCCCATTTACTAATGACTTGCAGCAAAGAAAAATCATTACTAGGCAGGCAAATAAGTGGGAAAGTATCACCCCTAATCTGGAGAGAAGTTAATCAATAGAAACAGACTCAGAAATAAAAAGTGATGGGATCAGAAAGCAAAGATGTCCAAAATAAACAGAAAGTACTATGAATAGGGAGTTGATTAAGGGAATCTGATTAGAAATAACATCATCAATAATGAAGTCAAATGATATCACCCAACATAAGGGGCATGTGTTTTAGAGAGAGAGAGAGAGAGAGAGAGAGAGAGAGAGTGTGTGTGTGTGTGTGTGTATAATATGAAATAGAGATACAGAATGTCTCAGGAACATAGGTTTACTATGGATCTCCTGGCTCAGCTGTGACACATATGTGTAGAGATGGTCAGATACAGCATCTGTCTTTTAAAGAAGCACAAGGCCTCTTTAGCATTTTAGCAGGGGTGGTATCGCTGAACACACACATACACGCCTGTACGCAGAGACTCACCTCTGTTTAGAAATTAAATGCAGAGGACATGTGAATCTACGTGTTTCGGTATTTACATACGCATCCCTATACGAGTATCTAGGTGAAAAGCTGATCCTTGATTGAAAAGCTGGGGGAACAAAAAGACTGTTTTCATGTTCATCTTTCTGTTTTCCTAGTAAGGACTACCTGGAAGTGAAAGTACTGTTTTCCACTGTGATCAGAGCAGATGAGAGGAAAGCCTTGCTGAGCTCCATCCTGCAGGCAGTCTCTTAACACGCGTGGAAGCCGAGCTCTTGGGCTGAATGGACTCTCCAGCCTCCCCCAGTGACATTCATTGAAGGAGAGCCATGCTTTGCGGGTCCCAGCGAGGGAGACTGAAAGCTTCCTTTAGGTACCAAATAATAGTGGCGATGCTTTTGTAAATAATCAATCCTCATTTGAACGGTCTTGATCTGAAAGATTTGGGAGCTTACTTCAAATTAAGCACAGCAAGCGGGTTGCATTGTTTTGTTTCGTTTTTTTTTTTTTTTTTTTTTTTTTTTTTTTTTTGAGCACAATTAAAGCCCGAATTTAGTATAAGCTGTTGACACATTACCAAATAATTCCATTTTAAATATTTCCCAGAGGGAATGTACTGTGTTATACTCTGTGTTCTAGGGTTGAGCAAACCGCCTGGCACTCAGCCTTTACTTCCTTACTCTGTAAGCCCGTGGGAGAAATCGATTTATAAATTGGTTGTTTTGTTCCTTTTCCAAAAAAAAAAAATTGTTGGCAACTTCGTTCCTCTTCCTGCTTTTATCAATATTTGTCAGTCCTTTTGTTTCTAAGAGGTCTTACAATGTCGAGCAACTACTTTTTGAGTCACGAGATACTTTCTTACTCAGCAGTAAATGGAAAACCTATCTGTAAAGCAGGGGGACATTTAGCTGTTCTGAAATCCTCCTAATCCCAGGGCACGGAGGCTGGGCACCCCCGTGGATTCTTAGAGTCCTCTTCGACTTTAGTTTTCTAATCGGTAATTAGAAAACCGAATTTGTTAGGAAGATCACAATGAGGCAGTTAATGCTTGTCATAGGGTAAATGTGTCCTGTCCTCTGATGGCACTTAGTGAGGTTTGTCATTCTTGTTTCATCATACGCTTTACCAATAGAAAATGAAACATCTCCGACTTCTTTTGTTTTGTTTTTGAGGACCTGAACCTGTTGAGGATTATATCAGTCAGGTAATGTGTAGAATGCACCCAACTGGAATTTTCCTGCTGGTTTCCTCATGATTATATCCGGGTGATGAGTGAGTCGTTGCGGTGGGGACCACAGAAGGAAAGTAGCATTTTCATCACCTTGCTCCTTGCTGTCAAAATGACGTATCTCTGTTGATATTAACCTTGGCCACCTGACTTAAGATTGTGTTTGTCCGACCCCCCATTGTAAGGCTGTTCTTGATTCTCTCTTCCCTGCTCCACCTGCAGGGAGAAAGCCGGGGGGGGGGCGAAGCCTGCACAGAGGGGTGGGGAGTTATGTTCTGTCCTCTTAAGGGCAAAGCCTCGACATTAATTATGTAGAATCCTCATGTATGAGAAATTTGTCAATTCTGGGTTCTTTATTTGTTCAACCATTTATCTCCCTATGGACAATTTATTTTATACTATGGGTTATAAATCAGTACTACTTATTTGCTCAAATATTTCCAGATTTGGCCTTTGGGAGTTCTTTTAGTTGGCTCCTGAAATATTCCAGACTCATCTTCTATATTTCCTGTCCTGGATCTAGTATCAGCCATTTCCCCAAGGAGTCCCTGCTCCTTGTTGCAGAACTGTGTCAGAAATCATGATCTCGTGCTCACTGTGCTTGTTGTCACTGGTATGTCATCATTCCTGGATCCTCTCAAGCTAACTGTGCTGAAAATCATGTCTGTACTATATGTATATACTGATACATCTATAAGTATTTCCACATGCGGCCATATGTGCATTAAGCCAAACTTGAATTCATTCTGATGTCTTCCCCATTTTTATCTGTAACTTCCCACTCGAACAATGAAATCTATAGCTCTCTCAGCCATCATCGTGTTTTTCCTATGGCTGCTGTAACAAATGACCACAGACAGACACAGCGGCTTGAACAACACTGATTTATGACCTAACCGTTCTGCAGGTCTGCGTGACGTAGGCATTTCCGGTGACACCGGAAATCAAGGTGTCAGCACTGGGGACGCTGTTCCTCCATGAGAGGAGCCTCTTCCTTCCTTTCTCCAGCCACCGCCGCCTCCACAATCACCCCACTGGAATGTCTGTAACCGCTTACCACAGTCACCCCACACCAGAAGCTCCTAGGAAACCACACATTTTGGTGGACTTTCTTTTTTTTTTTTAAACTGGTTGAGGATAAATACCTCCCAGCACAATTGCTGGGTCTCATATTACGAGTTTAGTATTTTAGGAAACCGATGATCTCTCTTCCAAAGTGGCTGCGTTATTTTGCAATTCCGCCAGCAGTGGCTGAGCCATCCTGGGCTCCACATCCCCACCAGACGTTGTTCTAACCGGAGATTCACTAATGACAAAACACTACTGAGGGCCGTTTCATATTCTCAGTTGCCATCTATGAAGATGTGTCTGTTCACAACTTCTGCCCACTTTCAGATCATGTTTTGTTTTCTTTTTCTTGAGGTTTAAGAGTTCTTAGTATATTTTGGACACCAATCATTTATTAGTTATGTGTTTTACAAGCATTTTTTTAGTCTGTGGCTCATCTTCCTATTCTTTTAACAGTAACTTTGACAGAACCATTTTTTTTTTCTTTGAATAAAGTCCAACGTACCTTTTTAATGGATCTGTCCATTGTTGTTTTACTAAAAGCATCACCAAACCCAAGGTTATGTAAATTTTCTTTTATGTCTTCCTCAAGAAGTTTTATGTTTTTCATCTTAAATGTAAAATCCGTTTTGAGTTAACTTTTAATGTAAGGTGTAATGTAATATCTGTCAAGCTTCCCCTCTTGCCTCTCCTCCTCTTCCTCCTTTGACTTCTCCTTCTCGCATATGAACATCCAATTATTCTGGCACCATTTGTTGGAAAACATGACTTGGATTCCATTTGTTCCTATGTCAAAAATAAGTTTACTGTATTTCTATAGTTCTATACCTGGGTTTTTATTCTGTCCCATGGGTGAATGTGACTATTCTATTTTCATATTACACTATCTTGACTACTTTACTACTTATAGTAAGACTTGAAGTCAGATAAAGGGAGTCTTCTAACTTCTTCTTCTTAAGTATTCATTGGCTCTTCTAGGACTTTTTTTTCCCCCTTATAAAATTTAGAATATCCACAGAAAAGCTATTCAATATCCATAGAATATCTGCTGGAATAGTGATCGGAATTGCATTGACTCCATAGATGAAATTGGGAAGAATTAACACCTAAACAATACTGACTCTTTAGCTTATGTATACAGAACATCTCTCCATGTATTGCCATCTCCTTTGACATGTTTCACAAGTGTTTCATACTTGTGCTTATGGTCTTCTCCGTATTTTGTTAGATTTATGTACATTTCAGTTTTTCAGTGCTTTTTTAAATGTTATTGTGTTTATAAATTTCAATTGTTCATTGCTCGTATATAGAAAGTAATTGACTTTGTATGTTAACCTTGAACCCTGTAACAACACCCTTACGCTCACTTATTTAGGTTTAGGATGGTAATTTGAGAATTCTTTGTGATTTTCTTCAGGATAGATCATGCCATCTGTGATGAGAGACGGTTTTATTTCTTTTCAATCTTTGTAACTTTTATTTCTTTTTCTTGTCTTATTGCACTAGCAAGACTACCCACATGACTTTGAAGAGTAGTGATGAGGGGGAATATCCTTGCCTTGTTCTTAGTCATAGGTGTAAAGTGTCCTGTTTCTCACCATTAGGAAGAATATTAGCAGTAGGGTTTCTGTAGATGTTCTTTATCAAATTAAGTACGTTCATCTGTGTTTTTAGTTGTAGAAAGTTTTATTTATTTATTTTTATTGTAATTGGGTACATGATTTTGTCAAATGTTTTTTCTATGATTATTGACAGAATCTTATGATTCTCCTTTATTCTGGTGATGTGATGCCCAACATTGATTGATTTTCAAATGTTAAACCAGCTTTGTTTACTTGCAATAAAACCCATGTGGTTATTGTATATAAATCTAGTCATATCCTATTGCTTTTGACTTGCTCATAATTTGTTGAGTATTTTTACAGATACATTCATGTGTCTCTTAATCTGTAGTTTCCTTTCCTATAATTGTTTTTCTGGTTTTGCTATTAGAGTGTTTTGTTAGCTTCTGCCTGCTGGAAGAGATTTTAATGAATTGATATCCTTTTTCCTTAATTTGTTGGTAAGATTCACTGGAGAAACCATTTGAATTTGGTGTTTTTGTTTTTTTGCAAGTACATTAATTATTGGTTAAATTATTTAATAAACATAAGGCTATTCAGATAGTATAGATTACCTTGTGTGAGTTTTGATAGTGTGTGTCTCTCAAAGAATTATTTCATTTCCTTTACATCATAAAATTTCTGACCATAGAGTTATTTGTTATACTTTTATGTACCTCTTTTGTTTGTTTTGATTTGACATTTTAATGGAAATGCATAAAGAACTGAATGATGTGTCTTTAGTTAATCCACTTAAGAAATAGTATTGATTGCCAGATGTCAATCAAGCCCTGTGCCTTGAAATGCTTATGATATGAAGCAAGCTTTGTACAAGCCTGTATAGTAGCTGTCTTTTTTAACTTTTTCTTTCTTTGTATGTGACAGAGACAGAGAGAGCCAGAGAGACGGACAGATAGGAACAGACAGACAAGAAGGGAGAGATATAAGAATTATCAATTCTTTGTTGTGACACTTTAGTTGTTCATTGATTTATTTCTCATATGTGCCTTGACCAGGGGGCCACAACAGACCAAGTGACTCCTTGCTCAAGCCAGCAACTTTGGGCTCAAACTGGTGAGCCTTGCTCAAACAAGATAAGCCTGCACTCAAGCTGGAAACCTTGGGGTTTCAAATATGGTTCCTCTGCATCCCAGTCCAATGCGGTAGCCACTGTATTCAATAATTGTTATCAGCTTTACTAAATGACATTAATAAATTATTTATTTTACAGTTTCTCCTCTCAAGAACTTAAAGTTTTATATTGAAATCCTAGAAAATTCTAGGCTGCTTTTAAACTTATTTTTGTTAAAAATCCATCTTCCGAGAAAGTTTTTTCTACTAATGTGTGGAGAACAAAACTGAGTCAAGTAGTTAAGAAATAAAAAATAATCAAAAATTATTATAGTCATTCAATTAAATATGCAAAAAATTTGTCATTTAGAAAATTACATTGGATAGTTGAGTTGATAGACAAAAGTTTCTAATTGGGACAAATACATTCCTATCTGATACATATTTTTTCTTATATGTATGAATACACTTCTCACGTAGAGAAAAAAATTGTGTCATTTTTCCTCCCCAGTGGGCAAGATCTCCTTCTGTTTCTCTAGTAGTTACCAAATTCTAGGTACTTTGAATAAAGGATAAAAGACATATACCTGTGAAATAACAACCAAAAGGAAAGAAACAAAAGTTAAGTCATTGGGTTAAAATTTAAATATAGTAAGGGAAAGTTGAGAAAAGTAACTAAAATAAGATACTTCAATCGTTTGAGGACCAGGCATGCTGGATTTTGAACAGTCCTGAGAGATTCTAGTTTTCCCCTTAGCTGAGCACATTCTAAGAGAACATATGACCTGTTAAGAAATACCATCAATAAGAATGTTCTAGTAAAATATGTAATACAGTAAAAGAAGCAGGGTTTACAAAACAAAGACCCTAGCCACACAGAGTTGATACTTAGAAACAAATCCTAGTGTTTACAGAGTAGAGCCGCTGTTACGGAACCCTCATTCTCTCTGCACTACGCACAACAGAATCATTGTTCTGTCCTGTTTGTTCCTGCTGGAAGTGGCTATAGAAGTAATCCAATAGAAGTAATCCAAAACGACCGGTTCTTTTTAACAACCGATGAAATTGAAGCCCGTTCACTGGGGGAATCGCCTGTTCTCAGCTACACAGTGTCAGAGTTACGACTGGAAATGAAGTGTCCAGACTCCCTGTGAAAGCTGTTTGCCTCTACCATTCACTCCCTTAGTGGAGCACACTGTCATTTCTAAAGCCATTTAAATCAGGTGGAATGATTAGCCTCTTCCCCTCTGAATCCGTAGGCCTGTAGAAGTAAATGACTCGCAATCATCTAAAGGTCTGGAGAAGATTTTCCTTATTTCCTCAAAAATGTGGTTCCAAAGTTAGACTTCAAAAGAGTGTAACCCAGCTGTTAGGGAGATCAGTTCCCCAGTTCAGGAGTTCAGACAGCTAGCAAGTAAATATTTCATTTAAAAACAGATTCAAGTATTGCAGTTTGATTAGTTATTGAGAGAGCACCCTGATATGCTACACTTCAAACAAGATTGCAGAGGAGAGGGCTGAAGGGAAGTCACCCCAAGATGTCGTCCAATTCCTTCATGATTTTCCTTGGTAATTGTAAATTCAGAACGGCGAGTAGACACTAATAAACTGAGCTGAAAATTGTTTTTGGAAGGTGCAAGAAAGCAAATTCTTAATATTTTGGATTATAATGGGGTGAATTATTTGGAAATATGCAAATATGTTCATAATAGAACAATAAACCCAGCTAGGGGTCCCACAGTAACCTTCAGGTCAGTCCCTGATTTATTTCTTCTGAATTAAGCTGCTAAAAGTTCCAGACTGATCCATGGGTACTTCATTTAGTTACCACTGAGACTACTGCTTTTATATATATATTTTTACATTTCTAGAAACCTCTAATAAATATGCCTTGACATCTTATACTTATTTTTATTAAGATTCCTAAAGTATATACTGGTAACATCAATTTATTTCTTATAGTCTTCCCATGAACTAGGTAGGTGGTGGTTGTAATTAGATACACTATATTAAAAAAAATGAGGACCGGGCCTGACCTGTGGTGGCACAGTGGATAAAGTGTCGACCTGGGAACATTGAGGTTGCCAGTTCAAAACCCTGCACTGGTCTGGTCAAGGCACATATGGAAGTTGATGCTTCCAGCTCCTCCCCCCTTTCTCTCTTTCTTTCTCTCTCTCTCTCTCTCTCTCTCTCTCTTTCTATGTCTCCTCTCTAAAATGAATAAAATATAAATAAAAGAAATTTTAAAAAAATGAGGACCAACAAGCTGAAAACTTAGCCCCAATATTTGATGAAGTATTTAATTAATTCTTTAGAACATTCCACTATTCAAAATATAACAACAACACACAACAGTAATTACCTGTAAGAAAACAAAAGATGTTTCAGTTTCTGCTCTAGCAATTGATAAGAAATGAGACTAAGGGTCTTTATATTTCTTGACTTTTCAACAGCAGGTAAGATGTATGAGAAATTCTCTTCTCCACTGGAAGTTGCTGCTCACCAGCCCATCTGTGTCTCTATGTTGGCTGGTGTCGATTTGGGTGAGCATGTTCAAGGCGCTGAGCTGCTCTTCACGTTGTTAAGTATGAGCTGACTGGGAAAAGTCACAATTTGGCTCCCTCTGACAATCGCCTATCAAAATCTACACGTCGAAAGCTTTCCCTTAGGGAACTCATCAGAAATCCATCTTTTGCCAGTGATTTCTTTTTTCTCAGCCCTTGACATCAAGATGTATAGTAAGCATTGGTCATTCTGCCATTTTTCAGGTACTTTTGCTACTGGAACTCTGTGATACTAATATTCCAATTTTGAATATTTTGAAAGGGGTCTTCAATTAGCTTTGTCGGAAGTGCATAGTACTTAAACAAGAAGGCAGAACTATATTTCTAATAGGTAAAGTGGAGGAGGGGTAAGGGACCACACCCTTGGTATCATTTGAGGAGTTCTAAATCCTCATATTTCCAAATAATATTGCAATGTGCTAATGCCTAAAATTGAACTCCTAGACTTCCAAATTTGGGGGCTGTATAAATAAGACTTTATAGAATAAGAATTTGGGAGAAATCACAGAATGCCCAATGATCATTTATCTTTTATGGAAATGTGAAAATCCACAGACTAAAATGGGAGAAAACTTCCAATGTGAAGAAGGATGAGAAAATACAAAGACTCAGAGATTAAAACTTGGGGTGGGCAGAATGGCATCACAAAGGGTACAGAGAAAGGAATGGTTTCAGAATATTGAGAGGTTACTGAATTTGCCTTCTTCACAAATTTTCTTTACCCTGACCTCAGAAGAGGTCATTCCCCAGAAATGGGATATTGTCCCCCTTAAGCTGCATCTCTAGTATATTTTATCATGACAAAGTTGTCTGTTTTGAGAGGATACTTAAAATACTATTCTCTGACTTAATTTGCAAGTTGGAAAGGAAGCTATCCTTACTTAGTGCTTAAACTTTCAGGCTGTATTTTTCTTATGAAGAGCACAGATGCCCATCATGGTACAGTCAAGGCTATGTCCTATTCAGCCAAGGTTAAGGAAATAAACGAAAACATGGCTTGGAATTATGCTCTATTTAATAATAGCATTTTGCATCTCAAGAAAAGCTCTGCAGAATGGTATTCTCTTCACTTTGTGTGGCTCCTTGTGGAGGGTGCTAATTCCGATCATGATGGTACTGACTGGAGTTGGGATTGTTTGTTTTCTCAGCTACTAAACTCAGCTGAACGTTAACTAACGACACCGTAACACCATGTTGTTAATCACTGAATGGAACAATAGAGAGAAGAGATTCAACCATACAAACTAATAATCAAGGAGGTATACTGCCCACCTGAATCTTACTGTCAGATCTACCACTAACTGGACGACCTTGAAAATGTCTCTTCACCTTTGTAGGTCTCAGTTGTCCTCTCAAGTGAAAAGACAGGCTTGCTCTCAGTGATCTCTCCAGTTCAGATGACGTATATCATCTAAGGGGGAACTCCTGAGAGCCAAGGGGATCAGTACTGGTAATTATCCCTAAAACAGAGATACAACCCAGGAATGCCTTAGGGAAACTAAGGTGTATGAACACCCCCCACTAAAATGGGCAGACACTTCTTGGCATTTCTTTCCCACCCCATGTCCCAGAACCTCCCGCTTTCTCCTCATGAAGACAGCCATGAGTCCCAGCAGCCGTTTGTAAAACAGTCTTCTCCTGCCCTAGCCTTATTGGCTGCTGGCACCTGAGCGCCAGAACCACGCTAAGCGTCTGAGCTCTTTACCTGGGAAGTTAGAACCGAAACTAAAACATCACAGTTCAGTGAGCCTGTTCATTGTGAAGGCAAAGATTTCACCTCTACATTGTAAGTAAATGTTCAGAGACCCAGGAATCCTTTCCACAGAACAAGTGTAGAATGAGACAGCTTGACCGTTCATCTGTCATATTTGCTCAGCACAGTGACTACCAAAAAATGTAAACCTGGTGCAAATATTTTAAGTGAGTCTTCTGCTTTTCAAAGTTCTCTATTATCTCTTTTATTTACTTAATTTTTTAAAATTTAATCAATTGATTGGGGCGACATTGGTTAATAGGCTCATTTCTATGACACATGATCTGGATGTAGCATCGCGTGCCCACCACCCAGAGCCCACCCATCTTCCCTTACCATCTATGGGGCCCCCTTTGATCCTTCCGCCCCCCTTCCCTCTGGTAACCATCTTACTGTTCTCTGTGTCTATGCATTTCAGTTTACTATCCCACATATGAATGAAATCATTAGCTTTTGTGACTTCTTTTTGTTTCTTGGCTGAAAATTAGTGTTTGAGAGATTTCAAACCGTGTTTTCACTCTCTGATGCTTATCGGCTCTCCAAAAGGCACACCCTGTTTCCAGTAAGGATTCAAAGTGGTTCGTGTCATCATCGTGGCGAGGGAGGGGAAGAGAGGGGCGCTTCAGGAGACAGAAAGCGATCCTAAGAGGGCTGTTGACGGGAGCACTGTGGGATAGTCCCACAGACTAAAGGAAGAGCTCCTAGCCTTGGAGACAAGGGGAGCAGGGGAGCTCTGGGACCCCAGCAGAGGAGCCTGTGGTCCTCTTTAGGGCATAGCCTTTCCGATGCTGCCGCCAGTGCAGGCTCTGTGGCCCCCTGGTCAAGTTTAAATTTCCTGCAAGAGACAGGATTGATTCACCTTGGGTCTCATGCTTCTGTTACTGGGCTGGTCACTATGGTGGAGGGAAGAGTCACAGTAGCACAGACAGAGCCATGGAAGGATTTGTCCTGAGTGAGGTCAACCTCTAAGAATAGGTACCAGATATAATGTTACGTCCCAATTTCAAAAGGTAACATTCAAGGGAAATGGGGCATCTTAAAGACAAAGATCTTGGTGTGCATTTTCTCACAGACCCTGAGAAAAACATTTAGGCCCAGCAATTTATCTGGGAGAAAGTCTCTGGAGATGTCAGTAGAGAAGGAGAAGTATGACAGCAAAGTAAAGGGAACCCATGGGGTGTTGACTCAGCAGGCGACCTCTGGGGGGTATTCAGAGCTTCAGGTCACTGCAGGGCTCTGACTGTTGGCGGACAACATGCCACAAGCATGGGAGTCATACGCTGAGCCATGCTGCTGGGGGGGGGGAAGGCATCATTCTCCTGCACTTCCGTCCTCAGTGCGCAGAGAAAGGTGTCGGCAGGCAGCGGAAACCGCGCCGGCGTGCAGATGTGCGTCATACATTCCGCTAACCTACTTTAATACTGCTGCGGATTTTGTTGTCCCCAGAGGAATGAAGAATTGATGTCCTTAGACAAACTCTTTGAATGATGATTTTTTTTTTTAAAAAATATCAAAATGTATATGTCCTTTCAACTCTTCAGAATTTGGCTAATTAATGGTTTTCATATTTTGACAAATGAAGTCTTCTTTGGGGCCTTGAAGAATCATTAAGGAATCATAATTACAAGATTATCCAGTGGCAAAATATGTAAATGTGAGAACATTTTGAAAGGTGGATTTCATGATCTAAAACCTGGCTTCTAGTGAGCATATTATGTCTATCCTAAGAAGGCTGTGAGACAAATGAACCCCCCCGATTTTTAATGATATCACCAGAGAATTAACACACAGTTTGGAACTATTTCCTAACCACTGACTCTCTGCTCCCTGCTGGGTGGGCTAATCCATCAGGGCGGGGGGTCCCAGAAATGGTGGATTCTTGTAGGGTAATATTTGCTGACCCTGCAATCTAGTGGATCTGAGTAGCAGAAGAATAAAGATATATAAGTCCCTTTGCCTGGTTTTAGAATTCCTTCGGCTGCAGATAAATTCAAGAATACAGAGAAAATATCTGGAAACAAAATGTCCCGAGGAAATGGTCACTAGATGGCCGGTGAGCTTGAGGTCATCTGGGTTCTCTACAAAGGTGTAAGAGTTTAATTAAGTGAGGATTGAATAGAAATAAAACTCTGCTATGGTATTTGATCAAAATATGGATGGAATGAGGGAGCCTAAGTCTGTGCGAGGCCACACACATCGATTGTTTTCCTCTGAAGGGTTTACAACAGAGTCTTTAAAATCTCTTGTTCACTCTCGTGTGGAAAGCAGTACAATTATAAAACCATTTCCAGATTAGCAATTGGTCCTCAAGAAAATCTTACCAGCGTTTGCAAGTTAGTTGATTTCACTAGAGGAGGCAGGCTAAATTACTGAATGGAAGGAGAATATCTTAAAAACAGAGTTTGCCCCAATTTATTGTTGTTATTATTATTATTATTTTGCACGGAATAGTCACGTTCCTCGTCGTATAGCTCCAAGTCACAGAAAGTACAGCAAAACTGTTGATGAACCAGACAGGCCTCAAAGACAAACCATTTATTTCTTGATATACAGAATTTCTGCAAAAATCATGTAGGCTTAAATCACAAGAAAGCAAAGGCTTTCGCATTCCTCCCATGAATAAAAGTGCTGATAACGCGCATTTCTTTGACACCATTTTCAAGGACAGCTTGACCTAAAGCTGAAAATCCTCAAAGTAGAGAAAATTTACTTACGAGATAGCCTTTTGTGGTTTTATTTATTATGAAATGTGTAACGTGTAACTTGTCGTTTTCAGAGCAATCTATCTTTTCCGAGGCATTAGGGATCCAACTCTGCTGGCATCTGTATGTTCGTCGTGAAGCGATGGTTGTGATGCGAGATAAGAACGCCTATAAATACTGTACGCTCTTGCCGGGGTCTCCCGATCGCTGTGACTCATGACAATGAGAGCTTATGAGAATCCGTGACGTCGGAAAATGCACTGTAACGTTCATTGTAGGGCCGCTAACTCTCTCCCTCTCCCTTTCACTTTTCTCTTTCTTTGGCGAGGGGGTTTGGAAGGTGTGGGGATTCTGCCCATGAGCGGCCCTTTGCAAGGTGGAGTCTGATCAGCCGAGATGACGGAGGGAAGCTGTGGGATAAGGAAGGAAGGAGTGAGGGGAGTTGGGGGAAGGATGAGCCCAACCTGGGCTGTGACGCTGCGTGGGACACGATGTGCATCCTAGTCACTCATCGCTGGGGTGTCGGGTTTGCTTCTGTGATGGCAACACTCTTTCTTTGGGCATATTTCATTCTTGTTTCTTTTCAGTTTCTTTTTTTTAGCATCTACCATTTCTGTCCCATGCTTTCTTTCTCCTCCGTCTCCTCCCCCATCACCACTTCCCCCCCCCAACATCATTCTCTTTCTCTCTCTCTCTCTCTCTCTCTCTCTCGCTCTCACACACACACACACACACACACACGAACACGAAGTAGAAGGGCTAAGTGGAGTTAATAGCTCTTTTTTAACTCATAGTTTATTTCCTGGGAACAGCTGAGTGAGGCAAGTATTTTGTGTTTAATTTATCTTATGATTTGTTCATTTAAACCCCACCTTCTATCCCTTCACCCTGTAGATATTTGATTTCCGTGGCTAGCAGGCATACATGTCCATTATTACTATTATTATTTCCTCTATAGATGCTGCTGGACCTCTATGTACATATAATTGCAATAAATATGATTTCTCTATGTTCTTTCATTCTTTTCTTCCTTCTCTCTCTTCCTTTCCTTCCTCCTGCCACTTACAAACCATCCAGTGTTCAAGAGAACGCTGATCTGTCAATAACTGGACAGTACGCACTTTCTCACCGAGCTAATGGTTCTTCTCTAAGTCACTTTGATTCAGGGGTTGTCCTTTGACCTGTGTTCACATAATCAGGATTCTTCTAGGAAGGGGAGCAGATAGCCATCCAATAATTGAGGATTGCTGTTGAAATCAGCCAGGAAACTAAAGGACACGATGGACTTGGCAAGATCTTGAGCAGGCTGGTCTATTCTAGTTCACCGGGCTGGATCAGTGCTCCAGTATTATGTGTTTGTTTGTTTTATAAACAGTAGGTTTACAGTTGTTTATGTGGAAAATAATACAATAATTAATGAGTAATAATACAAAACTAAACTCTGTGTCTCACATGCTCGCACATGGAAAGCTTCAGTGACCCCACCCTGAACAGCACCTGACGGGTTCCACGTGTTTTATACATGTCTGATATTCTATTGGTCTTTCAGGTATAGAGAGACGTTATTGTTGCTTTTACCTGTGATTGTTTTAGCCCTCTTGAGAAGGAACTTCATGTTATAAATTATATCAACATTAGAGCTATAAATTGAAGAGTTTCATAGATAACAAATTTGCTGCAGGACTTTTTAATCCCCATAAAATTTATGAGTATGTTAATATTCTAATGAAAAATTGCTGAGGAATCAAATTCATAATTATAACTGACTTAATTGAATAAAAATGTTGATTCAAGTAATTATTTACTTAAAGCTTAAGTTTGCTAGAAACCCTCTAGCAAGTTTTTTATTAGCATCATATAATAAAGTGATTGCGATACTTTTAATTAAATTCTCAGAGAGGCGACAGTATAGTAATATGATTTTTCTCCTATGCTTTTGAAAAAATTGGCTTATCTAATGCACTTGTGAGGGAGTAAAAAATAATTTATCCTTCAACCCTTCTAAGTTGTTCTCTGACTGGTCTAATAATAAAAATTGACATGAGACAGATTAATGGAAGAACCTAACCAAGTTTATTACTTATGTAGATACGGGCTTCCGTAAGAATATGAGAGCCAGGTTGGACTGCCAGAGGTCCCCAAACTATGGCCTGCGGGTCAAATTGCGGCCCCCTGAGGCCATTTATCTGGCCCCCGCCGCTCTTCCGGAAGGGGCACCTCTTTCATTGGTGGTCAGTGTATGGAGTACTGTATGTGGCAGCCCTCCAATGGTCTGAGGGACAGTGAACTGGCCCCCTGTGTAAAAAGTTTGGGGACCTCTGTCACTAGACTAATGAAGGCATATATTCTGTCCTGGGCTAAAGAGAGAGACAAGGGGGCTGGGGTATCCATGGGACCATAGGCAATTCACAGGTAATTGAGAAAGAACAAATATTTGGTGAACAAATATTTGGTAAACAAATTCTTGCGAAACACCCAGAAACAATAGGACACAGAGATTGCTAAATTCCTCACTGTCACAATTAGTTTATATTGTGCTAAAGAAATGTTTGTTTCTTAAAAATTTCCTGCTTAAAGTAATCCACACCCCTCCACCCTCTCACCCTCTCACCCTCTCACCCTCACCTTCACCCTCATTCATGGTGTCAGACAATCAAGCACTTAGAAATATGAGATGCTCTACCATCAAGATTGGAATTGGAAAAACACGGTTCATGCTTTCAAGCTGCTAGAGGAATTTGGGGAAGGGCAGTTAAGAAATATATTTCCAATACTGAATAATTTCTGGAAGATGCAGTTCTCAAAACATCAAGTTTAGCTTTTGGTTGGGAGTTCCCTGGTGAGAAACAGAAGTTAGTGACGTGAAAATATTAGATTGAACACAGATAGGAAATCAATAGACAGTATCTTTAAAACTCTTAAACATCATATTTTCATATGGTCTTAATGGGTGTTTTTCATAAATCTTACCTTCACCATTTACTTGGCTTTCTGGGCGTCCTTCCCCAGGGACGTGAGACTCCTGTTCAGCCTGGGAATGAACAACGGCTGGGTGGGTTTCTGCACCACAACATCTGCACACAAAGGAATTCCTGAAGCACATCAGGGCGAAAATCTAAATACCTTTGGGATGACCCCCTAAATTTTCTCCAAACATCACCATGAAGTCAAATTATAATAGGCCTTATCAAAAAAATAATAATAATACAATTAAAATGGTAGTTCTAAATACTTTCTAAGAAGTCTAAGAAGCCCTTGGGCAGGCAGGAGTGCATCAAGAAAGTGAACGTGAAAACCAGGAGAAAGGTGAGCTGCCCGGGTGAGGTCTGACCTCTGGCTCTGGGTTCCGCTCACTCCCACGCGTAGGGAACTCTAATGGAACCTTTTGGAACGAGGCTTATGAAGCAATTGATCTACAGGGCTGTTTACAAATTAGCTTGGCATTTTGTCATTATGAGACACATGACTAATTTTCCTCTTAGAAAAGAATCCATGGAAAACAACCATCCAACCCTCCACCTATACCCCCCACTGCTTCTCATTTATCATGGCAGGAAGGTAAGAAAAACATGATTTGTTAGGTCATATGTTTTTTGTTCCCCCTCAACTTATAGTTTATTATTTTTTTTAATTTCTTTTTATTTTATTCATTTTAGAGAGGAGACACAGAGTGAGAGAGAGAGAGAGGGAGAGAGAGAGAGAGAGAGAAAGGGGGGAGGAGCTGGAAGCATCAACTCCCATATGTGCCTTGACCAGACCAGTGCAGGGTTTTGAACTGACGACCTCAGTGTTCCCAGGTCAACGCTTTATCCACTGCGCCACCACAGGTCAGGCAGTTTATTTTTAATCTATCTCAAAAATGCTCACTTAAAACCAAAATGATATAATTCGTACCTCACAAAAATATTGCCAGGAAGATGACATAAAATCATTTTTGATCTATTTGAGCATCCACAAGAACCAGGAGGGGGTGGGGCGGGGATTTTTCCTCCTCCACCAACTTAAACCCATAGTTCTTCAATGTACCCCTTCATTGTTGAAGAATTCCAGGTCTATCCATATGATAGATTACCATTTACATAATAAATAGGATTTTACAGATTAAACTTGATCAACAGGAAAAGATAATCATGTAGAATTTCCAATTGAAAAATAATAGATCCTTTTCTTTAAAGTTCTCTAGATATCTATCCATCTTTTTTTTTTTTTTTTAGTCTTTCTTGGTTTCAGGTAACAAAAACCCGTCCCTTTGCTGGGAGCACACTTCTTTCCTTCCCTTTATGCTCCTTGTGTTTTGGTTGGTTCTTCCCTCCCTCCTTTCTTTCCTTCCTGCCTTCATGGTCTACCTTTACAGGTTTCCTGCAATGCATCGGTGTGCCGTTTGCTGTAAAATGCTATGAAATGAACAATTTTAGAAATACTATTTTGCACTGTTCATAGAGCACGGTCGGTGCTTTGGACCAGGTCCCGGCTGCCCTTACCAGGTCCGAGGATGTCTGCCAGCCTCAGCCACCTCTGCATTCTCCTCGTGGATGAGAGGGATAGTACTTCAGAGATTAATCAGTATTAACAGCGGTATGACAGGTTATTTGCTTGCCTGACACTTTTACTAATTCTTAAGCCTGATAATAGCTTTGCTCCCTCAAGACTCCAAACAATTTTTAAATGATTGACACTAAATGTTATTATAGTGTTTCTGGGCTCAGAATTAATTTTAATCAAATGTTGAAGCAAGGGCTTTAATTATGGATCAAGAGCATTGCCTAAATATTGAGCCATATATTTTTTTTGCAATACAACAAATGAATAATTTAAATATCTATGTATAGTCATTATTTTGTTTAGTTAACTATTCCTTTGCAGCAAGAGATAAATTAGTCATTGCATTTCAAACTACAGTTCATAGAAATGTTAGGCATAAATATTTAAGAGCGTCAGGTAACTCCAGAGGTAGAAAATGTAAGAACATTTTTAATTCTATCATTCTTCTCTTCCTCCTCCTCTTTTGTTTCATAATGATGCCCAGAACAGGGATTGTATAGACTTAAACATATATATTTCTATACTTTTGAATATATTCTCATTTTTAACATGTATTAAAACCCATGCACATATGTGTCTCATGCCTGTTGTAATTAATATATATTTTTCTTAGAATTTAACTCTAAATATGGCACTACAATAATTTCTTTTTATTTTATAAAAATCATGTATGCTTTGCTGTTATATTTTTATACAACAGTTGCCTCTGTCTTCTATGTAAAATAATTACACTGAAATTACTTAAATTAATTTTTAAAAAGACTAGAGTAACATAAATTCACATTACATAAATAAAAATAAGTAATGCCACTTATAAAATAAAATTACTACAGGAAAGCCTGGAATCTCTTAGAACCCTAAAAACATTGAAAGAAAATAATAGAACCTATTTCCTTCAAGTTGGCACTTTATTTTTCCCAAAGCTCTTTATTGTCACGATATAAGTTTAAGCAGACTTTTAGTATTAAAATGTCAGTGCAAATCTCAAATATCAATTTATTATATTTTAAAATCATTTTTATGTGGAAATCAAGTTAATCATGGAGTTTAAATGAAGACATTGATTACTACTCAGTGTTAATCTTTAGTTTTTAGTCAGCACGAAGAACACAACAGGCAACATTTAAAATATTTTCAAATTCAGCAGAAGCAGACTTGCCTAAGAGAGATTTTAAAGACTATTTGCTTTACATAATCATATTTTAACCAGAAAAGATCCCAACCAACTCAATGTCCTTTGAAGTGCAAACAAGAAAAGGGATTTTTATAAGTACTCTTCCCCTTGAAAAACATGCTTCTAATTAGCTTAAAATAAGTCTATTTTCTGTGACTACATTTCTCCAGGACTTTGATTTTGGGTTATTTTTGTGCTATCTCAGCTGAACTAGACTAGATTAAACATTGGGGTTATTTTCTTGGAGTTCAGTTCTCTGCAAACAGGACAGACTACGTTTGGGATGTCTAAGTGCGCGGTAGGGAATGAGGCCAGAGGATTGTTTGAGCCCCGCAATTGAGTTGCTAGGTTAGCAGAAGTGTGGGTGTAGCTAAGCCTGAAGTACCAAGTTAAGGCCGACTGGACTCACATTTCCGTGCATTCAGCCACCCCACTCAGAAAGGCAGACACCAATCAGGAGAAGCTCAGGCCTGCTGTGCAGGCGCTGCAACATGACCTTCTTCTGTTCTTCTTGTTTTGCCTATAGCTGACTTGCAAAATCTGTCATCAGTTGGTGGCAGTTCCTTCCTCCTCTTCTGGCTGGGTCGTGTTATACAGCTTTCCCATTCAGTACAGGACGGCAGGACAGAAGTAGGTATGTAGCGGGGAGTACACAAAATACAGTTCATTCTTGTGCTATTATTTGTTCATTGTATTACTTTTCACATGAGCAGCTGTACACCTGCCTTTGCCCCACCCTGCATTGTGAAGATGAGTAAGTGTGCTCGCGCGCGGCTTAAAAAAGAACAGGGAGTCTACAAAACACAGGGCGGGCCATCTTTCCCTGCGCGTTAAGCGTGTAGTGAGCAAAGGGCACGCGTTGTAAAGTAACGTTCTGCTGGGTTTACATAGAGCAGGGAATTTTAAGAAGTTTTATTAAAAGGAGGAGGTTTATTAGTATGCCGGCCGCATATGATAAACACGGGGCATAGCTGACCCAAATCGTGCCATCTAGCATATAGCCCTGAGGCAGGTTATATAGCTTTGATCACACACAGTCGGCGGGAAAAGGAGGGGAGGGGAAGATGACACAACTCATTAGCAAGCGTATAACATTCGTCTATAGGATTTATATATATATAAAAAAAACATTTCTACATGTTAAAACTTATAAGGTAATACAGTAGCGAAAAATGTTGTTTCTCATATTAAAAGACATTTCTAAATTTTTCAGTGTTTGCTATTCCTTTGTCTAGAGCAGTGGTTCTTAACCTTTTTTGAGGTACAAACGCACCAGTTTCATATGCGCATTCACTGAACCCTTCTTTAGTGATAAATAAAATATGATTTTTTTTCCAAATTTAGTTTTGCCGGTGCGAGACTGGAGTTGCTTAACTTGGCATTGCATATCATGCAGATAGGATGCTGACTCCCATACCGTTCTGTGATACATGTGAATCCATGTTGTACATATTCGTCCGACCACTTTCTTTTTTTGCTCGACATATTTAGTATGGATTAAAATATTAAGAAAGAAACCACACGACGTACAACTACAATAGCCGTTGACTACTGAGCACACTAAATTCCCCGCAGCACTGGTTGGCCAAGCAATGTAACGTGATCCTCTGCAGCAAGTGATGGCCAAGCGGGGCGTGTCATCACAACTTTACACAAGTGTGTCTTTACCTTCGCAACAGAGGCTTCTCCGAACCCCTGAGGCCGACTCATCGAACCCCTAGGGTTCGATTGAACCCAGGTTAAGAACCACTGGTCTAGAGGTATATACAATAACTATATGCCTTTGAGAGAGGGAGGAGGAGCTTACATGGTGCCAGGGGATAAGCGTCTGTGAAAGGCCCATTAAAGAAAGGAGAAAGGGAAGGCTTTGCTTAATCTCTTTTCCCCTCACCCCCCCCCCCCCTAACCTGGCTAGATGTTGTGTTTATTTTCTTCCTTACAGGTGCGGGGGAAGGGAGGGAATTCAAGTTTCCTTTCTACTTTTATTCAAAAATTAGCACAAAATCTTTTTATTTATAATATAATGCTGTCGTCTATCCTGAGTTGGTGGGTGCCAATCACACACAAGTATAAAAATCATATTTATAAAATCTCTCTGTATGCTTAGCCTAAATTATAAAATGCCCTTTAAGCTTCCTAGTAAAGGGGATTTTCTACACAGTATGTCTCAGCAAGCCAGAAAACTCCCACATTCTTCTCCTAAAATATTAATATTAATTTTTCCATTCTTTGGTACCTTACTACACATGAAGATGAAAATCCCTGAAATACAAATTGAATGCTCAATGCTATTAATTCCCCAACTTGTTTCCATAGTGCTTTGAATCGCTTTTTAATAATTTGTTTTCTTTTGATAGATGACAGTGATAGATACACACTTTCTTCTCCCCCTTGTCTAGAGCAGAATGTCATCGTAGTATTTCCAGGTGGTCCTCCAGTGCCTACCATCCTTCTACAAAGTGGGAAGTGTTCAGTGCATGCTTATTTAATTAAGGGAATTAATGACATTTAAGTCAAGAGCTTTAAAAAAAGAAAAGAAATTCTGAGAGGTGCAACTTCAGTGAAGTACTGACAATTTCTTTTTCAAGTCTGCACACCTGCTGAACTTTAGCAGAAGGTGTTGGTCATTTGCAATGAGACAGAGAGAGGAGAGAGGAGGAGGAGGAGGAAGAGAAGGCAGGGAGGCAAGGGCAGGAGAGGAAGGGGAAACAGAATGTGTGAATGAGGAGAACTAAGAGATTTCCTGTTCTCAAGAGAGAACATGCCAAGGGTTGCCTTTCTCTTGTCCCTATCCAATTGCAGATTGTTCCAGGCAAATAATAAAATCTCTGTTTTTAAAATTGTAACAAATTACCAAATTTATACCATTACGTAGTAGTTAAGGAGTTGCTGTTTCAGAGCAATTGTTAAGAAATACTGTACTTCGTCTCAGAACTTGAAAAATCATGGGTAAGACTGAGTCTATTTTCTCTACGTTGAAACAAGGCTGCGTGGTACCCGATGACATTCTCAAGCCTTGCCCTGGGAGTGCTCCGTAACCCATAAATGACGGTTCTGAGCTTCCCCATCTCTGAGGGGCTGCGAGCTTTGAAGTCTTGTGCCATGAAACCATGACAGCGTTAAAACTCACATGCCTTTTTAGAAAATCACTTTTCCTCTTTTGGGAATTGGTGTCAAATATGTCGTCTTTGGCTGACTGATTTATTACTTCACTGATCTCATTAGCTAATTAAATTACTTTTTTTAAAGCATATCATCTTCATACTCATGGTAATCATTAGTAGTAGTTTGTTTTTAAAAGGTATACATGAAGCTAAGACTTAATAAGATAAAAATGTGAAAAACAAACATACCTATAGACATAGGCATAATTTACCAAATAAAAATGCTTTAAGTTAATTAAGGCACATTTAATTATACTTCTCAACCTCATAAATGTTAAGGTAAACCAGTTAAGTTGGTACTCTATAGTATACATAAAACCAGTGAACACAATGAGAGAATAGATTTTGGCAAGAAATTACTTTCTTCAAAGAGACTTCTTCGGATCTAGTAAAGTAGAACCCAGATATATGGTTTGGTGGGAGAGAAGAAAAACTCAGCTTTCTCAGGTAAGAAAATATCTAGAGGTTGGGGGACAGGGACTACAGTCAAGAGGAGAAGAAAAGGGAGTTGAGCAAATGAGCAAGGCTCTGTCTCTTAGACGGTTGCAGGAAATACTGCACAACGGTGGTTTCACCTTTTGACTATCACTTCTACCTTCTGAAAATGGAGTCAATAATATCAAAACTATAAGAAATGTGTAGAATATTAAAAGAGATGTCCGTAAAGCATCTGCATAATACTTGACACCCAGTAACCATTTATTGTGTATTAACTACCCAATATGTGCTTAATAATAATGAAGCAAGCCTTGCATTCTCAACGCTGGTATTGGATGAACCCAAGATGATAACAAAATCACATCCTTTTATTCTCACCTTTACTTCATAAACACAGAGAATTTGAGAAGCTTCCACTTCAACCTACCTAAAACTCAATTAATGCCTACACTTCTCTTACATTATTAAGAACAAACCACCCCCCATATAAAGACATGTAAAAACCAGAATATGTACCTAAAAGATTTCACACATTAAGTAGTTGTCCAAGCCATGATGGCTATCCCCTACATTGTCTTCAATACTCACTACAAATCTGAGGTATATAGTTTGGGTCCAGTATTATTTTAGACTTTGAAAGAATTCAACATGAGGTGACATGATGGGAAAATAGAACAGCAGGATTGAAATGCTAGATGATCTCAGGGCAGAGATCTCCATGGGAGCAGATGTTAAAATGGAAAGAATTAATGAACCTAAAAATATGTTACTAATATTTATGTGACTAGTTATGGCTTCTCTGTATCAGCACTAGCCTTTTCCATGATCAGTAAGTCACTCTGTGAACTTGAACCTGGACCTTGACTCAAATGACTCACAAACCTGCATCTCTAGCCATCACCCTTTGTGGTCCTCTCAGCTGCATCTCTGTCCTTTGGCTCGGATGGTCCTCTGCAGCTGGATATCTTGTCAAGGCCCTTCTAAAAGGGACACTAAGATGGACGCCTGAAATTTGCAGTATTAGATTTCAATGTCCCCAATTCTCCCCCATTCCTCTTATCTTTCCTTAAACTTGACATCCTCCTCTCTCCTGTCCCATCCTGCTCCCTCCCACCCTAACAAAGCACCTGGCTCTCTCCCCTTCCCTTTCTGTTTAGTCTCTCACGTGACTTGTCCAGTATGAAGCATATGTTTGCTATTTTCTGATTTCTAATTCTGACATGATTCATAATCAGATCTTTCTCCATCTATACAAGGATAAAGTTATTTGGCTAAGACCACTGTTTTGAATAAAGCCTGGGATGGCCATCTACTGAGACCCAACCCCTACAGACAGATCCCCAGCTTGCTGAGGTTAGGGCAGGGCTTAAATGTTTCCACAGGTACCTGTGATTCGTGGTACTTCAGTTTGTAATTCTCCATGTTACGAGTCTAGAAAGGCTCCTTTGGGAGTCTCAATAAAAATTTCTAGTGTGGGATCACATCTTAGGGCCAAAGCGCAGGGTAGGAATTTTTGGTTGAGGGAACCAAAAGTAGAATCAGAGAACTGTACCTGAATCAAAATCCCTGAAATGTACCATGGGCAGAGCTGAAGGAATCCATACAGCCAATAATGCCTAAGAGCAAGCGTGAGAATAAAAACGGGAGGTAAATATCCCACCCAAATAATGAGATGTTTGTGTCTCTTGGCCAGTGACCACCTATAGGGACTGCAGGTGATAAAAGAGCTTTGACTTCTGACCTGGTCAATAGCAAAGGCATTTAACCAAGAGCTAGAATCTATAACAGTTTACAAAAGTATGTTATGATCTACGATTCAATTAAAAAATGTCCTATCTAGAATCAGCGAAGTCTTAACTCGAGTGAGAAAGACAACAGACGTCAACACAAAACTGACACTAATATGAGAAAAAAAGTTCAAGGGTTTTCAAGTAAATATTATAAATATGCTTAAACACTTGAAATATCTAAAAGATAAATCTCAAGAAAGAAACAGAAGATAGAGAGAATGAAACGAGTATGTTAGAACTGGAAATGAGAATAACTAAAATGAAACATGTTGGAAGTACTCAATGATGGGATTGGGATGAGAGAAGTAAGATTTAGTAAAACTGAAGATCAATCAATAAAAGTTATCCAATCGGAAAACAGACCGTAAAAATGAAGAGCGTTTGAGTATTCTATGAACAATAACAATATCTAACATTCATGACATTGGAGTCCCAGAAAGAGGAGAAAATGGTGGACAAGAAAAAAAGATTAGAAGATATAATGGCTGAAAATTTCCAGACTATAACAAAACACATAAATCTACATACAATTTTAAGGAGATGGACCAATACCAACAAGATAAACCTAAAGTAATGCGCACCCACACAGATCGTAATCAAATTACTCAAAACAGAAGACACAGAAATAATCTAGAAACATCCGGAGAGATAAAACATGGCCTGAAAGGAAACACGATGCTGCTGACAGCAGATTTCTCTCCCGGAATCACGGAAGCCAGATGAAAGCAGCATAAAACTTCTCAATTGCTGAAAGAAAAGACGTTACCCCACCATTTTTTACGGAGAAAAGATATCCGTCAGGAGCAATGGCATTCTCAGACAAAGGGAAGTCAGGAGAATTTGTTACAAGCAGTCCTGCTAAAAAAAGGGGAGATTTTACTCCAGACCCTGAAGACATCAGGAAGATAATAAGGGAATACTACAAACACGTATACATACACACAGAAAAATGACAGCTTAGACACAATGGACCAACTCCCCAGGGAATAAAAACCAACCTACCAAAAGCATCAGTAGAGGAGTTTTTCAACAAGAAAGGAAATGACAAGAGAAGGAAACTTTTAAAGAGCAGGACTAGAGAAATAACAATGAAAAAGAGAGAAAAATGCTGTTAAATATAATAGATATTCTTCTACTTTGAGTTTTCAAAATTCTATTCGTTGAAAGCAAAATTATTATAATTGATGATATGGTTATCATTGTATGGTTAAATGAGATATTTATGACAATGAAGTATCATCAGGGTAAAGAAATATAGATGGTGGAAATGGTAAAACACCAATAATAACTGTGTCAATGTATGTATTAGAGCAACTATTAAAAACATACTCAAACACGCTTTAGATAAAGCAATAGGAATCAAAAGTATCGAGCACCTCACAGGAGGGCAAGGAAGGGAAACAGGAATGAAAGACAGAGGATTCCAACAGCAGAAATGTATGGTTAGATGAGGGAATGCAGTAATGGATACATGAAAAGGAAACAACAGTCATGCTGAATGACTTCCTCAAATAGACATGCATTTAAGACGAAGCCTCAGTTCTCCTAAGAATAAATCCAAAGGTGACATGATGAGAATACAAGAAAACCTGGCCGTCTGTGGGTGGGGAACAAACAAGAAAATCTAAATCTTCAGCTTTTTTAGTTCCTAAAACTAATTTCAAACTGTATAAATAATGGGTGATTTGGGAATTATATCTACTTCATCATTGTTTTTTGTTTTGCTTTGTTTTGCTTTTATTTCTTGGGGAGATGGTGATAGCATTGTAAAGAA
Organism: Rhynchonycteris naso; assembly: GCA_037038555.1. NCBI lineage: Eukaryota > Metazoa > Chordata > Mammalia > Chiroptera > Emballonuridae > Rhynchonycteris > Rhynchonycteris naso. Next base: position 145,768,492 of record CM073002.1, read on the forward strand.
AATAAATTAATCTTGAGACATAATTTCAATGTGCTGTGGGTGTTACTTGGTGATTTAATAGCATACTTTTTTATATTCTAAGAATGAAATTATTTTAATTTGATGATCATAAATTGGTAGAACTGGATGAAAATGTGTAGGTTAGATTATGTTATCATTAGATTCTAGTCCAACATTACATTTAATTTTAATTTATTTATTTTGGGACAGAGAGAGAGAGAGGCAGAGAGAGGGACAGACAGGCAGGAAGGGAGAGAGATGAGAAGCATCAATTCTTCCTTGCAACTCCTTAGTTGTTCATCTATTGCTTTCTCATATGTGCCTTGACTGGGGCGGGGGAGAGTTTGCAGCAGAGTGAGTGACCCGTTGCTCAAGCCAGCAACCTTGAGCTTTAAGCCAGTGACCATGGGTCATGTCTATAGTCCCACACTCAAGCCAGCAACCCTGCGCTCAGGTTTTGAACCTGGGTCCTCCACATCCCAGTTCGATGCTCTATCTACTGCGTCACCACCTAGTCAAGCCAACACTACATTTTATAAGTAATTCAGCAAAAGACAACAAAACCAGACAGGAGCACAATATATAAATTGTTTCTTGTTGTAGGTAGAAAATAAACTAATTCATGAACAGAATTGTCTTATATTTGTTTTTCCCCTCCCCGTTTTTCGATATTGAATAGAAAGAACACAAACCAAAATGCCTTTTTTAAAGAGTGAACTGTGATATCATTTGATCTAAACTGCCCAAATCAAGCCTATTGTAGACCGACTTCATTTTTTTCATTAACGACGATGTCTGTTTCTGTAAAACCAGCTGGATAGAGCTGGTTCGTAATCCCCACACTCTGGTGGGCAAGGAAGTGCATGCTCTCTCCTGCTAGAGGGACCGGTCCTTACAGAGAATCTGAAGTCCTGCTTGCAACCCTCTTGGGCATTCCCATCACCCCCTAATATTCCCCCCCCACCCACCCAAGTACACCTTCTCTTTCCCAGGCCTCAATTTGCCCAGCATCTCTGCCCCTGAATTTGTTCAGCCCAGTTTCATTTAGGACTCTGAGTTTCAGCCTCTGGGAATGATCAGAATATCTGAAAGTTGGGGCTACTCTCCAATGATGTTTAATAAAATCTGGAATGATGATTGTAGCAGTCACTCACTGACTAACTAATAAAGCTATGGATTAGAACATGGGGTGGATAAAAAAGGAAAAGTCCCCTTGAGCTGAAGTAAAATTCTCTCTGACTGAAGCAATACAGTGTTTTCTTAAAATAAATGGAGATTATTAAAGTTGAGGTTGAGAAAACATAGAACACTTCAGTTTATTTTTGTTGTTGTTTTTAAATTTATGTCTGTGGTTGATTAGCACAGTGGGTCTGTGTTAATGACCACAAAATTGATTCACTAAATGCCTCAAAGATGACGCTGGCTGATACAGACCTCACTGATGTTGGCTTCCCATTCTGTATGAGGGACAGCTCATAAACGCAATTAGGCTGATTAGCACTTGTTTTCTATTATTGTCTTTGAGAATCCATATAATTGTGAGTGCACATAAATTTTGAATGCTGTTCTAAATGTACTATCTTACTGGGTTTGAAAATGTGCTTTATTGAGGGCGATGACAAGATTAACGTATTTCAGTTTTCTTCACCCATGTTTAGCTGATGAAAGTGGAAGGGGCCTGACCTGTGGTGGTGCAGTGGATAAAGTGTCGACCTGGGAACTCTGAGGTCGCCAGTTCAAAACCCTGCACTGGTCTGGTCAAGGCACATATGGGAGTTGAAGCTTCCAACTCCTCCTCCTCTCTCTCTCTCTCTCTCTCTCTCTCTCTCACTCTGTGTCTCCGCTCTAAAATGAATAAAATAAAAATTAAAAAAAAAAAGAAAGTGGAAGGGGAAGGCTTTAAAGTCATATTTATTCCAGTCCAGGGCGAGGGCTTCGTAAATTAGAGGTTTTATTAATGACACATGTTTTGTTTTGATTAATCTTTGGGAGCTAAGTTGACTAACCTATGCAACTGGTGTTTTCCAACCATCTTCACTCAAGCAGCCTTCTCATTACAAGACGAGGTCATTGATCCAACGGGAAACTTTGAGACCAACTGAGTCATTTCTGTGCTTGCAACCGTACATATCAATCATGATCTAAATCAGGCTGATTACTTGGGCTGCGGTTTTTTATTTTCCATTCTGTATACATTATTTTTGCATTCTCTGTAAGAATGTCATGTTTTGCCTTCTCTATTTGCATCCATGAATGTGCAAATGAGCATCCACATTTCTTCAATTCTATTTGAAAGAATGACTCTACCATGTACTTCCAAAGTCTTCATCATGGCTCTGCTCTCACCCAACTGGTTTTTCTCAACATAAATATATGGATGTATAACATATGTAAATATATAATTTGTACCCTATAGATTGTTCAAAATACACACTTTTAAATAAATTTTTGAGATTTCACTCTTATATTAGGGTTATTTTTAGGTTGTCACAAACTTTAAATACTACACACTTTTGCAGATATGTTTTCCTTATTCCATCTATAAGCATGATACATTTTTAAAAATTATTCCATAGAGAAAGTAGATCTTTATCTCTTTGCCCTGGCACTTCTTGGCTTCAGGACAAACATTGGATTCTGTTGGCTTTCATGGGGCCATAATAGTAACCTACCAGGATACTTGAGCTGAATCTCTACTCAGGCAACAGTAATTTAAAAATCCTTCAAAATGATTCTAATATGCAGCCAGAACTGAGAACCACAATTCATGAAAGCAGTTCATATGAGGAGTCATGTCCTAGGGAGGTATTTTTCTCTACTAAAGGTCTGTGCTTACCTTAATCTAGTTTGTCTGTTGTCTTTTGCACCTATAATAACATACTTGATAACCTACCATTGAAATGTGAGAATAATCTTCTTTTCCCACCTCCTCAAGGTTGCAGCCTCCACACCAGAGCAGAAGCCACAAATCCCCTCATTATTCTTGTTACCATGTTACTTGTTAACTGTTAACTATTCTAAGCCTGCCTATGTAAAAGAAGTTTGAGTATATACCTTTTTACTTTTTATCCACTCCAAAGATTCCTCTTTCTGCTTTCTCCCGCCTCCCTACTCTATCACCGGTGGGTTTCATGTAACCCCCCCCTTAGATCTTCCCCTTTGATTCTGACATATAACATCAGTGGTAAACCTCGTCATTTTTCCGGAGCATTTTCTCAATCCATTGAGACTTTGCTTCCCGGCAATTGTTGACAGTTGGGCTCATATAAACTCATAAAAATTCTTAGAGGTTTGGACGTTTCTTATGTCGACATGAGATTTAGGTCAGATTAGTTTCGAAGGTTACAATATTGGCCAGAAACCATCACGAAACTATTTGTATAAAATAGGCAGATTGCATTCTCAGCGGGGAAAAAGTTATGAGATCTGAGACAGAGCATAATGAGATGACTCTGTGCGTCTATGAATACATAACTTGGTTCTATTTGCATAGAGGGTGGATGAGTTTAAAGTTTGTATTTAGGGTGTTTGTTTTACATGTAATGGCTCTTGGGGAGGTGCTTCAAGTAAAAAATAAAAAAAATATAGCAATACTAACACTGTATATTATTTAAATGAGACAACAAACCCAAAATAGAGTCCTTCACGCTAAGCTCCATGACTCCCAAGGGAGACTTGATACTTGATACCTAGTTTGTAGGTTAAACTTTCCCCAGGTGGATCTGAAACCAGTGAATCTGGACTTACCTGGCTAGCACCAGGGAGGTAACACACCTTGTCGCAAACAGTGAGCTCTTTGCCAGTAACTTTCTGTCCTGTCCCTTTCTGGTCACAGAATTCTTGTGTTTGTGCCGCTCCTCCAAGTTCCTGTCTGCTTGCTAGATGGAATGCTTCCTCAATCATAAATCATTGAACAAAACCAATTAATGTTTTTAATTTAAGCTTATTTTTTTAACTATGTTAACTCTATGTAAGAGACAAGGATGAACAGTTTTCAAAGCAGAAAAGTCATTGATATTGAAAATATAACAGTTAACTTAAGCAGTCTATTTAGGAGTCTATTTAAGGATGAAAATGAAGACAAGTCATCTGAGTTTTTTTTTTAATTCAGCTTATTCAGGTTTCTGCCTAGCTTACTTTCTAACTAAATGTCTATCTGGTTGAGATATTTGTTCTGCATCTATTCTATTTGTGTTCATCTGACTATCATTTATTTATCTGGTTGTGATATTTTTTCTCTAGCTTACTGTATTAACTATCTTAAAGACAAACATTTTAATAATTATATGAATGAGTAGAACAGAGTATTGTTCAGGTGAGCCAGAAGCTTAGTTTTCAATTTCTTAATCAAATGGTTAATATATAAAAATCACGCTGAATTTGCTTATGAAATTAATGATTATGTGGCTATCCTTAAATTGCATAACTAAGAAAGGGAAATCCTTTCTTAAAGTATATAGGCCTCTAGAACTTTCTATTCCTTCTTTAATATTGGGACTCTTCTATAGTCCTTTCTGAAGCACGAGTAGAATTTTCTTCCTTCTATAGAAGAGGTGAATGTGTATATATCCAGGAGGAGGGGTGTGTGGGGCATAAAATCTGATGCTCAAGGAAAGAAAATTCCACTCAGCAGGCTCCAGTCTTTGACCACATGAAAAACTGCTCTCCCTCCATCTTTAAATCCCAGTGTCTTAGTCATTCACAAAACATATAAATACTCCTGCTCCGTTGTAATTTCCTGTTAGAGAAAAGAAAATAAGATCTATATGTTTTCTCATTTTAAGTCCTGTATCTGTTGTGTTGACTATTCAGAAAAGAAATATCTAAGATTTCTCATTTTACCAAGGAGAGAGGCAGACATAAAATGCCATATGATGGAAATATAATTTATTATAACAGTTTTGAGCTCTCCCTAAAAATAAATAGCTCCTGCTATTTGGGATCTAGGCAGTTAGGGCTCCTCTCTGAATTCCATTGTGGAAGGTTTTTCAGATACCAACACAGGCAGCGACTGCACAAAGGATGCTATATTGGAAAGAGCACTGAGCAATTCAGGTCTCCAATCAAATGCAGAAAAATCACATTACAGATTTGTATCTTGTTTTATGTCCCTTATCATTCATATATTACATCAAAAATTGCCTTTTTCCTGTTTTTAATCCCTAAATTATAATTCTAATACAGTTGTAGGTATCATACTTCAAGTTGAAATGCACACACTAAATATAAACTATGTTTATATCCTGATCTTATTTTTAAACAAATATTAATTCTATTAACATTTCAGAAATGTTAATACTACTTTGATTATATAAAACCAAATATCTTATTAATAAGTTTTATAACCTATTAAGAAGATTGTAAATATTTATAAATATGAATACAACTTATGAATATTTTAAAGTAATTTACATGAGATATTTAATGTCAATCTAGTACTAATGTTAATCTCTTACTGTTTTTATTGAATATTTACTAAATTAATAATAAATTTATCTACTAAATAATAGTAAATATGCTTGATAACATTATTACAGTTAAGCTCATAAAAGGTACTAGGATTTTTAATTCCAGGAAACTGGGAATTAGAATTAGTGAAATAATGTTTTCTAGTGAGGGACAAAAGTTGGATTTAAGCCTAAGTTTTGTTTTTTAATATATGACTTTAATTACTGTCTTATATAACCCAGTACCCTGTGGCATGTAGAATACAAAGAAATATAACAATTGCTGTGTTCTTTGAAGGGACGTGCAACATAGTTAAAAATTTAATTATCAGAAATAAAGTTTTTAATTGTTGGCATTTTTAAAATTTCCAACTTTCTTCGTTATCATTCAGCCATCTTGTTTATTTGTATCATCTTGGCTTTGATATCAATGAGTTTTGCTGAAGTCATTTCACAAGATGGTATTTACTGCCATTCTGAGTTCTAAAAGTTTATGTTTATTGCAAATTAAATAATTCATTTAAAACAACTGCATGTTGTTAGTACCTCATTCAGGTCTCCAATCAAATACAAGCCTCTGAAAGAACCTCGCACATGCCCTTCCTGAAATGGCCACGTGGCAGGAAAGAGACAGTGTTCAGGAAAGTTTGAGAAAGGAATGCATGAATGTCAAAAAGTTACTCATACAATTTGAATGTCAGTAAAAGTGTACTTATGTAAAGATAAAAAGAATATTGTTGATGATACCTTAGAGATCAGGTACAGCAGCTATAATGTGTATTTACTGGATTATTAAAGAAGATTCAAATCTGCTGTAGAGAATGGGATAAATAAAGCAATAATGAGGGTAAATGGAATATTATAGATGACAAACAATTAGCTTGTGAGTCATGCTGCCATGGAGTTCAAAAGGCATGATGGATATTAAACCACTTACTGGACAAGAATTGCAATTTATATTCATTTCTGTTTCTAAAGATGATTTAATTTCAACAAGATCAAATTTAGAGGAGGTTTAGTAGAAAGTTCTATAACTGACATAAAAAACCCCTAGTAAAGAAGAAGAACGCAGGGGAGATAGGGCTTTATTAGGTGTGAAAAATCTTCAGAAGTTATAGCTTGCAGAAGGGTGAAAATATCACCAGTGTGAAGTCACCTTCAAAATTAAACACAAGCAAGGATGCAAGCCAACCATCGCCCGTCGACAGCCTTCACAGACCTCTGTGTTCATAATGGGGACCTTAGACTATCCCTGGGGTAAAGGTCTGATGCTGGACTCTGCTCTGTTTTCCCTTTGTGCGATAGCTTCCCAGTTGATTTCACTTTATAGCAGACATTGATCATCCAAGGTGGTTTCAGAAGAGACCAATCAGCAGTATGAGGCCATCTGATCCGCGTCAAGTCCTCAGTGTTTAAAGTCACTTATAATATTATTAGAAAGGAGAGGAGCCTTTGGAAAGATCTGGTACAGCACATCACAGAAGTCTGAGAATGTAATAAACTATTGTGAAAGTTGATGAATGCTCACTGCTGAGTTGATCAAAGTCAGTGGTTTCAATGGTTTCAATACTGGCTGACTTGGTCCCATGGAATAATCCACTTTTCTCCATCATTAGCATATGTTACACTATATCCGTCTATCCGTTGTTTTTAGTTTTGTTTTGTTTTTGGTATTTGAGTTGTTTCTATTTCATGACTATTATAAACATGATTTCTATAAGCATTTCTGTTCAGGTCCTTTATTTGGACAGATACAGGGTGTCCGTAAAGTCATGGTACACTTTTGGCCGGTTGACAGTCAAAAGTGCACCATGACTTTACGGACACACTGTATTTTCATTTCTCTCGAGTAAACCCAAGTAGAACCGATGCCTTTGAGATTAGGTGTACATTTAGCTTTAAAACAAACTGCCAAATACTTACCCAAAGTGGCTGACCATTTCTCACTTCCAGCAACAATAAGTTCCAGGTGCCCGGCATCTCCCACAAAACTTGGTGTTGTCAGTGTTTTTGATATTATCAATTCTGGTGGGTGGTAAATTGTAACTCAGCATGGTTTTCCCTCATTTCTCTGATAACTAATGCTTTTTAGTTCTTTTGTCTTATGGTTATTGGCATATATTTTTGAAAAGTGTTAGTCTTTTGTTCATTTTTAATTATTTGTCTTCTTATTTATATTTTTGTATTTGTTATATCATCTAACCTTTCTTTACCATGTAGATATGCCACGAATATCTAGTGTTTCTTAATGAAAAAGGATTTTGAATTTTGCTAAGTGTCAATTTATTATTATTTTTATTTTTCATTACTGCCTGTTTGTTTTGTTTGTAAGAAATTTTCGCAAGGTTATTTTCTTTCAGAAGCTGTATGATTCCGGGGTGACGGTATCCCAGGTATCTGAGATATAATAGACATACCTGCAGTGTTTCCAGAACCATTTGTTCAAACAGGACTTCCATTTTCCGGTTGAATTGACTTAGCACTGTGATCAAAATATCATCTGAGATATACATGCCATTTATGGACTCCATGTTATGGTGTATTGATTTTCTTTCCTTTTTTGGTCTATCCTCTTGTCAATACATCACAGTGTTTAATTCCTGGCTGTAGAGTAAGGTTTGACATCAGGACATGTAAATTCTGCACTTCCTACTTCGATATGTATTTTACAATCAATTTTGAAGTTTCATCATAAGAGCTTTCTGGTATGTTGACAGGAATATCATTAAATGTAAAGATAAATTTTGGAAGAATAGACAAATGAATAATCTTGAGTCTTCTAATTCAAGAAGGTGATATGTTTTTCTATTTATTATCTTTACATATATTTAGGTTTTTGAAATTCGCCTGGAAGATGTTGTATGATTTTAGTGTGGAGGTTTCATCCATCTTTGTTGTATTTCTCTAAGAGGTTACCCAATGTTTTCAGGGCACGGTCACTAGCCCTACTCTTCGTGTGTTGTTTCTTTGTAAAGACAACGGTTCATTTCTGAGACAGAATTTTAGTAAAATCAAATTTGATTATGAAAACATATATTACTTTTTACTAGTAATGTTTGAAATTCTTTCATGCTTCCAGAATTGCAACCTTTGACTCATTGTTCGACTTTATGAGATTAAGCCTGCTCTGGTGGGAACATTATCCTTTCTTTTCAAAGCACAATGAAAGAGTTTAAAAAAATTATGTTGAGAAAAATGATTTGAGAAGAAGTATATGTATATGTTCATGTATGTGTAGGGTTCTCTATATAAATATATTTGTGTTTATGTTATATGTGCATCTATAAACATGTTTATGCATATATGTGTAAGAAATATATTTTGTATTATTTATATGCAATTATATAAATATGAGATAGAATGAGAATTAAAGAAGCAATCATGTTTCTTTAAAGAAAGCTAAGTTGTAGTTTTGTTCTTGATTTGGTTTTTATTTAGGAAACCTCACTGGCACTGCGAGGATGAGGGTTATTTTTTATTCAGAAAATTGCAACAGTATGTTACAGAAACATCAAAAAATTATTTTCTAGACTTGCTATTTTTTCAGTCCACAGCTTAATAAGCAAAAAGTATCTTTATTATTATTATTATTTTGAAAGAAAGTACATATGGGAATTAGTTCTCTCCCTTGGGAGAGAAGATATTTTGAAGGTCCTCCTACTGTGCACAATATCACTGAAAATTTCAACTTTTCTTTTCCAAGTATCAGGAAGGGAAGGTTATTCAGTTCAGCCCCTCATGTAAAGATCACGGACTTTTGGTGGGAAGAATCTGAGTTTTTCTATTTTCTAATTTTAAGATCCTGATATGGTGATTTATTTCCATACATCGCTATTTCTAATATGTGAAGAGAGGATTATAATACTTACCCAAAAGAGTGAAAGTAAAAGTAATTGAAATTATGTATAAAATTCCACAAGTAAAACCTGGCACCTGCTTTTCACTCACAAGTAAAATAATCTAATACATAAATATAGAAAAGTGAGGGATGGCCAAAGGAATTTTTAAAACTATTTTGAAATTCCTTGTAATGTTGTTAATTGGTCTGGTGACATACCAACACCAACATCTGGTGTGGTCATATGATTTAAATGACATAATTCAATGTGAAAAATACTGATGAAATATCAAATATACTTAAATTTTTTACTTAGCAACTTTTAAATATATAATTTAATGTTAATAATTATAGACACCATTCTATACTTTACACTTCTGGGGCTTACTTATTTTATAACTGGAAGTTTGTATGTTTTGTAACAAATATGCTTAATTTTATCTTAATAGTTTTAATAGTGTCTTCTAGCCCACATTTTTATTTTTATAACCTTCACACTTGATAGCAACCCAACCAATCAGTTTCTCGAGTGTCTTAGGATGGTTTTGTTAACATGGCCTACAAGTGTTTAGCATCTAAAAATAATTTTACAAAATGAATTCTAAGTTACAAACTTACCAAATATCTTTCAAGAGAAGTTTTAACATCTTATTTATTCGTTTGCCTAAAAATAGTACTTTTTATTGCATAGTTAACATTATTTCCACGTAATCTAGTCAGATCCTTAAACTAACATGACCTGTTTTTATATCAGATGGGTCAGGCATCGTAAACTTCTCTGATGCTTGTTTTAGAAAATGTGTATATCTTCATGGATGAGGAAAACGAACTCCGTAATTTTTATTTTTTATTTTCTAAGCCAAATCAAAGCAGCTATTGTCAGCTTATCCTCTCCTGATTATTGCTCTCCAGGATTTCCACCTAATCCTTAGAAACTAATACAGCATAGCATTAGTAGCCCTTGCAAAAAAATATTTTTTTCCCACTAAACATCAAAAATCAGTCATTTTTACCTCAGAAGGAAAGATAACCATTTTGAAGATAAGACTAATCACATTAGGTCTTCAACAATCTCTTTTTCCATTTCACAGTTATATTTATCTTCAAAAGGTCTAATCCAGTTCAAGGCAAAGATGTATGAAATTAGTTTTATTCCCTAAGGCAAACCCAGAGAGAATCTTATATTTATTTCTTTTAGTAAAATTATGGCTGCTGTCTAGGCTCAAATTAAAAGCATAAATAACAAACAGGAATGGACGTAGAAGCTAGATAAATTGACTTCACAACTAGATTTACACGTTGAATCATCAAAACCTTCCCTGGCCCAGCCCTTAACTTACGAAATCTAGTCTCAATTTCAGCCTTTGCATTCTTTCCTATTTTTTCCCTAACCTTCTGCACGAAAGCACCTTGGCTTTCCCCTGAAATACAAGTCCTCCTCTGGTAATAATGCAAGCAATAGAAAGGTACCGTTTATTACATTTTTTCTGCTAAATAGTCTTTCCTGGTGTGCACCCTCTCCCTCTTCCTAGAGCACATTTTCTGAACACCCTCTTAAGCATTAATAAGTGAAAAAAACACTATATATTTAGTCTCGCACACACTCTTGTAAACAAGGATTAACAATGCATTTCGGAAACTGACACAGCCAGTGGGAAGTTATACTTAAGCGATGTATAAGGTTAAGACTAATTTTTAAACTCAAAAATTTCAATATGTTGACATTTGACGTTTTATTTTTTGTGTATGTCTGTATTGATTCCTTTTGTGGTGAATACGTTTTTATACCTAGAGAAAGTCAACCACAGAATAATTAATTTATTGACTAAGATTTTTAACTTACTCATTATATATATAATATATATATTGCTCTTTTTCAATGAGAACTTTCATTTGTTGCAATCTATCCTATGTGTTTCTCTCCGATGAACACCAGTAGCTGATTTCTTGAATTTTCTCTTGCTTTGAATTCCCTCTTGCTCTTGAATTCCCTTGATTTTTCTCTTGACCTATATAAATCATAGCTTCCACTCCTATGTGAGGACAATCTAGAGTTTGCATTCAGTTAAAAACTATCCCTCTTCCAAGGCCTCGTTTATTATAGGGTGCACTGTCCAATTCAGATGTCATTGTACAGAATCATGTTCTACTCACATTTCATACCAATCGCATTACTTCTGCTTTCACTGATTTTCTGTCCTTTTTGTTGTTGTTCTCTATTTTGTTTCTATACACTTTATTCATTTATTCTTATTTTCTTCTGTTAGCTTTCAGTAAAGTTTACTCTTCTTTTCCCAGCTCCTTAAGGTGTAAGTTATTGATTTGAAATCATTCTTCTTTTTTTAATGTAAGCATTTGAGCTATAAATTTCTCTTCAAGCAGTAGCTTTACTTCATTTCATATGTTTTGGTGTATTGTATGTGGGCTGTTGTTTCTTAAATTCATATGAGAGTATTTCCTCATTTTCCTTTGATTTTTTTGACCCCTTGGTTAAGAGTATGTTGTCCAATTTCCACATATTTGTGATTTTCCAGTTTTGTTTTGTTTGTATTTTCAACTTTTATTTCTTTGTAGTTAAAACAGTTATGCTGGGTGATATCATTCTTTTAAAATTGAGTCATTAAGCTTGTTTTTGTGCTCTACCATATGGTCTATCCCAGAGAATGTTCCACGAGCACTTGAGAAAAATATGTGTTCTACTTTTTAGGAGTGTAGTATTCAATTTTCTTTTATTATTTTATTTTAAACTTTTCTACTGAGAGAGAGAGAGCAGTAAAGAGAGAAAAGAGAGGGAGGGAAAGAGAGAGATAGAGAAAGAGAGAGAAGCATCGATTTGTTCTCCCACTTTGTTGTGTACTCATGATTGTTTGATTACTTTTGATTACTTCTCATATGGGCCCTGACCAGGGAACCCACTACCCTGCTGTGCCAGGACAATGTGTCATCCACAGAGCCACCTGACCAGGGCCTCTATTCTCTTATTGATTCTGTGCCTACTTGTTCTCTCCCTTATTGAAAGTTGGGAATTGAAGCCTCCAACTATTATTGTAGATCTATCCATTTCTTTCTTCAATTCTGTCAATTCTTTGTTTCATATATTTTAGAATTCTGTTGTTAGTTGTGGATATATATATATATATATATATATATATATATATATATATATATATATATAATTGTTACATTTTCTTGATAAATTGACCCTTTTATCAATATATCATTTCCTTCCTTGTCTCTTAAAACATTTTTTTTTAATTTACTTTAACTGATATTGATATAACTAACCTTTGTTAGTATATTATATAAGTAAAGCTCTCTTTTACAGGTTTTTGTATGAAGTATCTATTTTTGAATATTTGATTTTTAACCTATTTGCATCTTTGGATATAAAATAAGTCTCCTATAGACAGCATGCATTTAGATCACGCTATTTTTGTTCATTCTGCTCATCTCTGCCTTTTAAGTGGAAAGTTTAATCCATTTACACTTAAAGTTATTATTGATGACTGACTTCTGCCATTTTCGCATTTGTCCTTTTATCTTTTTGGTCCTCCGTTACTATCTCATTTTTTATTTAATTGACTTTTTTTGTATACCATTTTTATTGAAAATATTTTTTTATTCCTTTTCATTTCCTTTACTTAATATATTTGAGATGTTTTCTTAGTGGTTAATATGAGGATTTTATCCTTTTTATCCATGGATGCAAAAGTTGTTTCAGAATATTGAACTAAGTAATCTGTTAGGATGAAGGGAAGAAACGGCAGGACTGACAGAGAGACATGTATCTCTTTTTTACTTAGTATGTAAAAAGCCATCAGTAATTACCGGTATATATTCGTGGAATGCAAGTATTTCATTTTCTTTAACTGATATGAAACTATATATGTCTTATATAAAAACATTCATACAAAGGATACCCATAATAATCAAAATTTGTATCCTAATTACAAATTACTATATCTATGTTGGTTGAATCTTGTATTGGCAATGTATCTGTAGATGTAGATTATTATTATATAAATATAACTTGCATGAAAAACTTGTTGAATTTTATCTTTTCAAAGCATGATTGCTGCCTTTTCTATCCTGCCAATCTAAAATGATAATTCATTAATGAAAAATGAGTAATGGCAAATTTTCATATTTAAAGAAACGATTTCTGAAGAAAATGTTTTAATACTTTCACTTATTTAAAATAAGACATTTCCTCAGCCCAATTATTTTTACTCATACATTATTAAACTTTTTTCTCCTCTCTCTGTTTAAAACAAAAACAAACAAACAAAAAACGTTCTGCTTTAACATACTTGGAAACTGACCACAAGATCCTAATACTTTGGTGAAAGGTGAGTACCTAAGATTGGTAGACAATTAAATCAACACAGGGCAAGAAAATGTTCTGTTTGAACATAGAAATTAAAGTGATAGACTCTATCTTTTTCTCTTAGGCCTCTGAATTGTGAACTCTAAAAGCCAGAGTCAAAAAAGCAGCAGATTGGCCAAGAGCACACTTATCTGGGACAAGAAACATTGTGGGTGTCTAATATTTAATTTTGATTACAATTCTCTTCATCTCTAGCTGTACTTCCTATCTTTGATTCCATGTGATGCCTCTTTATGATAACAATAAATCTATTTTTTCCATAAATGTCCTTGAGTAAACCTATAAACTGACAGTTTATACAAAATAAGCAAGTATGATCAAAAATGAAAAAAATTGTTTAAGAACAAGAGTTCTTTTGTGAAGTTAAAAAAAAAAATCTATTTGGAAGGTGAATGGAGAAATTATATAGAAAAAGCAAACTGCCTCATTAGAGAAAGGAGACCCAGTGTAGCACCGAGCCACATAAAGAGTAAAATTATATATAATCACATTCTCTCTACGTGTGTTCTGTAAAAACCACTTAACACGTATGGAGCTCTGACCATAAGTTAGCAGACAACGCTAAGTGCTTTAAATTGATTTAATCCTCACAAGCATCTGCTTTAATTATTTATATACAACATGATGAATAATTCAGAATAAAAACACTTGATATGTACTTGTGATTCTTATGAGGTTCACGGAGACTCTTACAATCTTGCTAATGTCTAGTTTTCAATGCTTGCTTTCCTCCAAGGTTATCCAAGATAATCAATATTCTTTTCATTTTATTTTTTCCTCTCTTTTGACAAGACCACCGCTTCTATCATGAAAATATTGGCACTCTCTGTCAAAATCCTGGTTGTTTCACGTAACAGAATGGAGGGACGTTCTCTCTAAATATGTGCCTGAGGGTGACAAGTACCAACATTAAAACAAACTTCTGGGTAGGCATGAAGCTAAATTATCCAAGGGATTATTTTTTACTATCACCTATTTATGGTCTCTCTCCCACTCTCCTTCTTTCTCCCTGTGTGTGTGTGTGTGTCTCTCCTCTCCTCCAGTCTCTTTATTGAGTATTAAGATAGTTGTCTTCTAGTCTCTGCTAACTTGGTTTAAAGCTGTACAACCTTGGACAAATCACAAAAGTACTTGGGATTCTAAATACCTTTCATTTAAAATGATAACATAAAAATAGATAATATCTAGTGTTACTTTTAGACATAAAATTTTGTATTCAAAGATGTAGTGAAACATCACCTAATGTTATAAAACATAAGTGATGAGATGTTTCCAATGAGAACTTTTGTAAGTCCTACATGTGCTTGAAAAGATGCATCTTACTTTGATACGAAATGTCACATTATCCATGTGTATGGCCTTCGTGGTTTTATGTCTGTTTGGTTCTGAGAGAAAAGGATTAATGAAGCTCGATTTAGCCAAATGTTATTTATTGGGAGGACATAAGTGGAACATAGTAGAAATCAGTGAAGAAGACAGATTTCATGAGACACAATCTGGATGTTAGTGCTGGCCCCTGAGCTGCGCTAAGAACCCAGCAACAGCAACCCCCTACTGGGGTCCCCTACTATGGACGTGACTCAGAACATGGCTTATAGATTGCACAAGTTCTTCTTCTTAACCTCTTCTCTTCCCCTGTTTGCTTACAGTTTCTGTTACTCAGACCTTTCTTGTGCACATGGCTTTGGCTGACGATGGCCCTCAACCTACTTTCAAGTCTTTGTCTCATCTCTGATACCCACTGCTGATCAGCTAATTCATTTTCTCTTAGTTCAGATGAATTAATGAGAGAAAATCTCGTAAGTCCAGTGCATTTTTCTTTTTCAAACCAGGATTTTTGGAAGGGGCCAAATTTTGGCCCTGTTAGCTACAGTAGGGCTAACAGTTAGGTCCATGTGGTAAAGGCCACACCTTTCCGTGGATTATGTGGGTTTCATACTTCCCCCAGAAGCAGGTATGGCCATGCAGGTAACATGAAACATGTTTAGCATACAGTGATCTAAGCATAAGATTACAAACAGCAGCAACAGCTCGTCTGGACTATAGATACTACTGTATAAAGCATTTACATCCCTGCTTTTCAGAGCCAGTCATCTTACAGGATGTCCAGACGTTACATAGAACAAGGAACATAGAGGAGATTCAATATGTGTCTCCAATCCAAAAATAGTTGAACATTGGCATTTCTTCGTTGAAGCTGCTACTATAAAGAAGAGAGAAGAAATTAGAATTCCTAAGCCCTGGCCAGTTGGCTCAGTGCTAGAGTGTCAGCCAGATGTGTGGATGTCTCAGATTGGATTCCCGGTCAGGGCACACAGGAGAAGTGACCATCTGCTTCTCCACCCCTCCCCCTTCTCAATCTCTCTCTCTCTTTCTCTCCCACAGCCATGGCTCGAATGGTTCCAGCAAGTTGTTGGCCCAGGTGCTGAGGATGGCTCCATGGCCTCACCTCAGGTGCTAAAATAGCTCAGTTGCTGAGCAATGGACCAGCAGCCCCAGATGGGCAGAGCATCTCTCCCCATAAAGGCATTGCCAGGTGGATCCCGGTCAGGGTGTATATGGGAAGTCTGTCTCTCTGCCTTCCTGCCTCCCACTTAATAAAGAAATAAATAAATAAATAAATAAATAAATAAATAAATAAATAAAAGAATTCCTACATCTCTCTGCCAGTTGTAACAACTAAAACTTCAAAAGCTTATATGAAAGCAAAGGCTAATTATAATATTTAATTTAAAAGTTTTTCAAAGTTATGTTTTTAAAAATTATCTATGTATTGGCTACCTCCTTTTCTTGTTGTTTTTCTCCACAGCAAAAACAGTACAAATTTAAAAATTAAAAATGGCCCATGAATTTGACAGAGGAAAAAAGACATATTTAAAGAAACATAGGATTGTGGTGTTCCTGGTTTAATCCCTTGTAATGATGACAGTGTCAGAATTTTTCAATGTAAATAATACAATGATCATATAAGGCATTCTGAAGCAGCAACTAATGATATCTATTTTATGTTAATATTGTGTTTATAAATGGGGCCTTTTAACTGGTATGAAGCAATAACCAATTTTTATACCCCATAAAGGGTATACTATACTACCAAATGCTGAAATTGAGCTGAAATTTATAACTCACTTATCTGAGGGATTTTTTTTAGTACATGCAGTGTATAAAGACATGCATTATTCATCTAAGCTGTTAGCTCATTTGAATTTTCATTAAACAGTAAAGACTATATCACTGCAATGTGAGTAGAATTTTAACTTTATTCTGCTTTGCAAATGCAAACACAAGTTTCTTGTGTTTAAAACTCAGAGTGTTTACTAAAAGGCACTATACATATATGCATACATGCACGTTTAACATGCACATGTATGTGAATGTAATTGAGGACCAGATGCATTCAAATAACAAATCTAATACCCAATGGATTTGTTCTTTTTTGAAATAAGATATTTTCCCCTATAAGTGAATCATCTAAATAAATGAAACATTTTTTAAGCACTGAAACCTTTCAAAAGTTATTATTGCTTGAAGTATATTATATTTATGCTCTGAAAGTCAAGTATACAGACTAATATTATTCTATTATTGATGATCAAAAGATAATTTTCATAAGCTATTAAAACTTTGTTTTTATTTCTAAAAATAAGACATGCTTTAGAAGTTTCATATACATTTTTATATACTTACATATATAACATAGGAAGTAATTTCGTAAATATTTATGAAATATTAAAAATATCTTTATGGGATTTCACTAAGAGGTAGTAATAAAGAAAGTGGAGGAAATAGCTCCTTCTTACTAGGGTGTATCGCTTTCTAGTTTGTCTTTACAAATGTACCTAGTGAATCAGTAGATAAATATTTACTGATGTTTATGTGTAGGCTCTTGAAATCCCAAGAAGGAAAAATAGGCAAAACTTGGTCGGGGAACGAGAGCTGACAAACTGGTACACATTTAAATGAATAAAGATCATTTCTGGTATTAGTAGGGATTCTGTGATGCTGTTGGAATAATAACAACACTGAATAATTATCGAACACGTTCCGCATACCAGAAACACTTCTTTGTGTGATTGACTTCTTCTCCCTAAAGGAACTTAGAAGGTTTTATAACTCATTGTTGTTCACATTTAGAAAGTGAGGCAGAAATGTTAAGTAACTTGCTAGTTCATGGTTAGTCAGAGTGGAGAAAATAATTTTGTAAAAATTCTCCAGGTAAGCCAAAATACCTCCCCACAAAAGTAGCAGAGCAGGAAAAACAGTTCTATTATCGAGTAGGCACTGTGCATCACGGGCAATCTGCGAAGAGGTTGCAGAGGCAGAAAGCAATCTCGCCTTACATAGCACCGGGCGGGTTCAGCCCATACCATGCGTGTTGCAATCGCTAGTCCTTGAGTAACAGGACTTGACAGCACCATTTGTCACATGTACTTTAGTAGTTCACAGTTAGGCTACTAACCTGCCAGAGAAACAGGGGGACAGGGGTCCTATCTTCCCTGATTATTACATATCAAAGCGATGGTTCCCAGGTCCTTGACGAAGACATACCTGAGTTATAAAGCCAGCAAAGGCTTGTTTAGATTTTACAAAATTCACACATACTTTAAAGAGACAGAGGAGAAACTTACAGGTTTTCTAAAGGCAATGCATTAAAGAAGAAAGAGGTCCCTTCCCTTCTATTCAAAAGGAAGAACCAAGCCTCTTAATTCTAACTTGTATGTGCCTTTACATCAGTAAATAATAGAATTAAGATTTGAGCCCAGGATATATTGGCTGAGCCCAAGTCCTTAAATACTTCCCTATATAACATTCTGCTAACTGTATACTTGGCAAGAGATGATTATCTTAGCTAGACTTGATACTTAAATGATGAGAAGTCTGGAGTCTTATAAGTTCCAAGGGAAGAACATTCCAAGAAATAAAATGGTAAGTCAGAAGACCTTATGATAAAAAAAGACACAGTAAAAATAAGTGTGGCTGGATACAGTCGATGAGGGGACCAAAGGCTTGGACATTCCAGTATGGTTAAATCTTATAGTCCATATAAAGTCATGGTAAGAAGTTTGGATTGTGTCCTATTATTGCTATAGAGCCATCAGAAAGCTCTTCTAAGCAGAGAAGTGAGTGTTATATAACTTCTGATTTAGATAAATTATTTTTCCTGTTGTACAAAGAAGTTGTGTTGTATTCCGTTGGGGTGCTGGCAATAGGGGCAAAGTAGCCAATAAGAAGAGACTGTTAACAGGGCCGTGGTGGGGTTACTATGTGGATAGAGCATCATCCCAGAGCACTGAGGTCCTGCATTCAATCCCCCCTCGGGACGCATACGGGAAGCAATCAATGAATACACAGCTAAATGGATCAACTCGTTGATGGTCTCTCTATACATTTCCCTTCCCCTCTCTCTCTGTCTCTGTCTCTCTCTCAAATCAATGGAAACATTTTTTAAAAAGTGTCTGGTTAAGAGTAGTCCAGATCTTCGGTTACAGCAATGGAGCTTTTCGCCTACTCATGCCTAATTTCGGAGGAAAGCGAAGGAGCTCTGCTGATGTTTTGGATTCAGGGAGAGAGGGAAGAAAAGAATCAAGAGGGATGCTAAAATCCGTCCGCGGCCAATACGGTTGCATTATCTGCTGGTATAGAAGGAAGATTCAAGTCTAGAGCAGATTTAAGAAAGGAGTGGGCAGTCAAATAATGGTTTTAGCAGTATTATGGTCGTAAGGCTCCTAGATGTATGCCCAAATGATGACGACAAGTTAGCACTAATAGTTGGTTTCAGGAGTCTGTGGCTCCGGGGAGTAGTCTGAGCTATAGCTACACGTCTGAGCAGACTCTGTCAGCACGTGAAAAGAGGGCCTATCACTGTGGGGCCCGGACCGAATGAGTTCTTCGTCCTGTGAGAGCAGCGAAGACCTGTGCTGAGGACATGAAGCGTCTTGGATACAGATGAAAGATAAGTTATCTGAACGAGTGTCTGACCTACAGATTATTTGTTGGTAAATTGGAGGGCAAAATAATCTTTGCAGCAATACAAAAAGAGACAAGAAGTCCAGAAACAGTTGTTCTAAGAATGAATAAGGGAGATAAATCTCTCAGCAAAGCCAAATTTGATAAGGATGAATGATCTCCCTTGGGCTTAAGAGGTAAAATATATTGAGTATCTACTGAAGTTTAGATTTTAAAATCTCAGTAATTATTTAAAATTTTTTATTTTAGCTATCTCTATGTAGTGGCAGGCCACTAGACACAGGAGCATTGGTTTTGAAATACTTTTTCCATAACTGGTTTTTTTGAAAAATCTCTGTATAGTATATACAAAAGAAATGTTCTGTTAGCTAGTTGGCTGGAGCTGTGTGAACTCCATGTCATGGATCCCTGCCTTTCTTTGCATGAGCCTAAACAGGTATTCCCGAAAAGCAGCAGCAACTGACAGCCTCAACAACAAAAGGAACAAAACCAACAGAATTCTCAAGCTTGATTATCAGTGTGAACAACTGGGCAATTTACCTCTACAAACTAGCTCTGAGGTGTCACGCAGGTATCATTTCTAAATAATTCCTATAATTATGTTTGATAAAGGACTTGAGGGGGCAATATGATTTTTAAAAAGCCCATGTACTTGTCTTAGAAATGTTCATGTTTTGTATTTAAAAAAAAAACCAAACAATTTTTTTCAATAACATTTTGTCCAATAGAAAAGAAAAAGGAGCAAAAATTATTGTTAATTCCTCCAATTGGGAGGACCGTTTAAGGCAGTTTTACAATGTTAACAGCCCTGAAGACCCACTCCCATTTGATTCACTGTGGCGGTGAGGATAGTAGCCTGGTTCATGGCCCTTAGCCAGGTGCAGGAGCAGGCATATTGTTTCAGTCCCCACACCCTCCCAGCTGAGCGGTAAAGCTATTCTAAGTCGTATATTAGTAACAGCAATCCTGCGGACGCTGGAGGGGGTTCTGGGACATTTTAAGGAATTTATTTCTCCTTCTGCACCTACCACTTAAGGCATAAAGTTCTTAATGTGACACAGACTTCAAGGATCATTGAAAATAAAATATAGAACATCAGCGTCGTTGTAAAGCAAATACATAATCACTGGGAATTTATATTTCAGTGACATTTTGTTTTAATCCAGTAATGTTCAGCCTTCGTCTTTACCCTAACGAAAGAACTCATCTGACAGCTCGCTCTACCCCAAACTGAGAGGGGCTCAGGCAGCAGTGACGCTGTCCACGGGTTGGGCTTGCGCCCTCCCGGGTCTGGGAGGCAGCTTCCGGGCTCAGACAAGTCACAGGGAGGAAGATGCTGTGTTCCTATACCGTTGCCAGAATACTGCGGAATGCAGATACATTACTGAGGTCACCCCTGCTGCAGGTCCTTCAACTACTAGCTCAGGGCAAAGAAACACAAAAGGGAACTAAAACAATACGGTTCCAACACCGAGAGTCAGCATGTGTGGGGGACTGCACGTTTTCTGTGTCCACTTCATAATGCTGATGGGTATCTCCCTGAGCCCAGCACTGTGCCGCCCCGAGCTCATGGGGGCACCGGGCAGACCGGGTCCCTGCCGTCCTGCTGTTACCATTCCAGTTTGGAGAATGTGCACACAGGCACAGAGACTAAAGCAAACCCGGGGGTGCTAGGGACCGCGACTGGAGCGGATGGGCACTGAGCTCACAGTTACAGGCAAGCTTCCCTAGGCTGTGGAGGTCGAGGTCGGCACAGGCCTCGCTGAAGGGGGCGGGGGGGGGGCACTGCTCTTGAAATGTAAAAAGGATTTATTCATGACAATAACAGGGAATACAAGTAGGAAGAAAGAAACACAGGAACAGCAAAATAAAGTTCTGAGGCAAGTTATGCTTCTGTTTTAAAGGGAAGGTCGTTTGACTGCAGTATGATCTTTTATTGTTTTTATTTATCATTTCTGTAAGTATTGATATAAAACGTTACGTGTTTATTATATATAAGTGAAATATATATGTAAGTATTAAGTGCATTATTCTTTTTATTAAATACCACTTTATATCTAACTTGAATGAAGTCCCATACAATAGGTGCCTTTGCCACTATATAAGTCTTTTGAATGACTCAGGGCTCAGAATGGTTAAATACACTGGAAAAACAATAAATAAAAGTCACGCTGAGAGGTGTTAGACGTAGTTAGATGTCCGGTGTCCTCTTGTGTGCATGTTTATGTGGTCAGTCTCCCCATCAGCGTTCCGTCTTTGTCGGGATGTCCTAACACACACCGCAAAGCACAGCCCAGGACCTCAGCTCCTGAGGTGCACGCTCTCTCTGGCCCACTTATTTGAAATGTGCTTCCTACTCCTCAGTGCTTGTTTAAAACCTAATGGCCCTTTAATAAGGTGACCAGAAATCCCGCTTTTTAACAATTAGTCCCGTGTCCCGCGGTATTTTAAAAAAGTCTTGATTTTTGGAAACAAGGCACAGAAAGCTAGGGAACGGGCGGGAGAACGGGAAGGGAATATACGGTTTTCGGTGGGGAGACCCCACCTCAACCTGGAAGCGCCCGCACTGCCGCAAGAGCTGGCTACCCCATGCGGGGCCGAAACAAAGAACTTCGGGCCAGAGGTACCTGCTGGGGCGGCGGCTGTCAAGTCCCCTATCTACCCATAGGCCGGTGTCCTGAACGCAGGTGAGCGGCTTTGGGCTCCGCGAGGTGCAAGCCACTCCATCTTCAGCAGGCCGTGGGGCTGGACTCAGGGAGCCCCCCCCTTGCAAAAACGAGTCCAGGTGGGGAGTGCCCGCGACCTCTTGTGTGCGAGGCTGCGGGCGGAGCTGCCCTGCCTGCTCCCGCCCGCGCGTGCAGCTCCCGCACCGGTTTCGGCACCGTGTAACCCGATCCCTCTGACTCACTCAAAATTTCCCATATAGTAATATTTCCAAAACTGATCTTTTTAATGAGGTATCATTATTAAAACAATAGCTTGATAAGGAAAAGGTTAAGTCTTGGGCATCAGCAAAAATCACAATGGAGAACAAATGGTTAGAAATATTTCATCATTTTTCAAACAAACCATGTTCCATATAATAATGCACTAAAATTGTGGAATATGCGCTGTCTTTACCAGGAACTAATGCTGCGACTGAACGCGTTTTTTCTACGGTAAATAAAGCGTGGACATCAGAAAAATCACAATTAAGTGTTGAGACCTTGAAAGCCATTTTATGTGTGAAATATAATTTAACAAATTCTTGTGAAAAATTTCATCCATGACCAAAAAAAAAAAAAAAAAAAAAAAAAAAAATTCCATGACCTTTTAAACAATGACAGCAATCTATTAAAAAAAATTCACTCAAATGAGAAATATGCCAAAGAATAAAATACTATACATGATTTTTTAATGTATTATATTTGTAAATTGTACTTATGTTGAAATTTAAAAAAATATATTACAATACTATTTTTGCATTCTATAAAATTTTTTTTTGTTCCATATAGAACAAATTTTTAATCAAGAACCTCCTTCCTCTCTCCCCCCCCACCCCCCCATCAATGGTGTCCCGCTTTACCAATTTTAAAATCTGGTCACCTTACCCTTTAAGCCAGATTATGCCGCCTATTCTTGCCCCAATCCCGGAGCAATGCCTCAGTTAGCTCTGGATTACCACTCATCTGGGATTATCCTTCAGCCTTTCTGGGCACCTTCCGGTTAGAATTGAACTTTGTCATGACATTCTCCATGTTACAGTTGTACCTCAGCCTAAGTGACATGAGCCCCGAAGTTCGACTTTATCCTCTGTTACCCTGGTACACTTCATAATTTTACATATGTCGCTCACAAAGATTTTCTCCGTAGCTGCATTCCAGTTGAAATACTCCAGTCTTATTGAAATAGCCTCATGAAGGGGACCTCATTTCATTTCTTCACTGTCTGGGTCACAATGAACTCATAGCACCCTATAACTTCCCCTGTTGTTATATAATATCACATCCCACACAGAGACGTGCACATGTATGAGTATATGTGTTTATATATGCACATGCAAAGTTTTCTGTTGGAATTTTAGTTAATTATTTTCTACTAAAGATTGTAGTTACCAGCTTGGAGTCCACCATCTCTAAGGATACAACAGTGCTTTATCCCAGCCTATGTTGGAATCACCTAAGGAATTAAATTAATTTTCATTTAATTGGGTTGAGATTGGGCATGGAACTGACATTTAAACGTTCCCCATTGAAATTGGAGGTTTACCCAGGGTTGAGAATCTTAGGTCTGCCATGCAGGTGGAGAATGCCTGGTATAAATCTGTTATTGAGAATCCAAGTTAGCTTTGGTAAAGATGAATTAAGGAGAGGTAAAAGAGGTTTAAAATATGCCTAGCTCATTCTGGCTCTAAGTGGTTCCGGTCGATGTAGTACACTATTCTTTTTATTCTTCTGATTAGAGGTTTTATTTTTGAACAGTGCTTGTGGAATTAAAAATTTATACTTGTGATCTGGACCTCACATAAAATATCTAACTTTGTTTTGTGTGATGGGTGATTATCCTTCTGAAAATTGGTTACCTAGAACCAAGTATTAAATATTAAAGTACCAAAGCAATACGATAGCATAAATGACATTGTTGAAAATTTTTAGAACCTACAGGACATTTATTTGTGACTGTTCGTTGCATCTGTGTTGCTAACACTAAGAAATAAAATGGATTGATTGCAATGTTGTGTCTGAGTGCCCAGTCATGTTTTGAATGAGATAATTTTAAAAGTATTACCACACAGGACAGATGTTGGGAATAAATTTCTGATATGAGTGAAAAGAAATTGATGTGAAACATGTCTTCGTTGACTTTGAAATAAGAACATGCTCAACAGTGATTACAGAGTAAGAAGAGCAATAATCAGATGTAAATTTTAGCAGCAAATATGTTCATTACTAAAAATGACAGCAGGCAAGTAAGTGGACTAATCACATAACTTTAAACATTAGGGAATAATGAAACAACTTAATTCATTAATAAAAATTACAGCAGTAATTAATGTATTATGAAACATCCAAGCAGTTGAATAAAAATGATTAAAAATGCCATCTGCTGTTTTTCAAACACAAGAGAATAAAGCAAAAACTTCCAGCTAGTCCAATAGAGCACAAAGATAAACAACCAGACACCAAATTCGTTATGAGAAAAGGGACACAACCACAGATTCGGAAAAAATTAAGAAAATCATATGTCCTGGGGACAGACTATGAAGGGAAAGCTGATAACAGTATTTGAATTCTTTTTTTATTGAATTTATTAGGGTGACGCCAGTTAATAAAAGTATGAAGGTTTAAGGTGTACAATTCTGTATATTGTGTGTTTTCCACCCAAAGTCAAGCCTCCCTTCATCACCATCCATCCCCTTTACCCTCTTCTACCTCCTCACCTCCTTTCCCTCGTCTCTACCTTATTGTGGTCTGTGTCTATGAATTGTTGTTGCTGTTTATTTCTCCTTTGTTTGTTTATTATTTTCCTTAATACAATTCCTGTTGTTGATTTTAGTTGTCAGCCTGCTTACGGTCCCTTCCTGAGACTTTTAAGAGGGAATCACTTTCCCAGAAGGCAAGAACCAATCAAAGGACTAATCTGTGAGATGTTTACTGTGAGATTTTTCTACACACACAAGTCTCTTAATCAAGGTAAACTAAACACTCTTGTCTGCATCTTTTTGTTTTGTTTTGCCCTGACAAGGAGCAGAACGGGGTTACAGAGACAGAACAAACCATGACGCCTACCCTCGCATTCAGGCACAGAACGTAATCCCACGTTACCTGCACAGCGGGGAGAAGAGGCCAACGCTGGGGAGTCACCAGGTCACACAAGGAGCAAGGACAGGAGAGTAGGTGGGGAAGCAAAGATTGGTATTTCCAATTTGCAAACTCAAGAGAAGAAAAAGCAAAAAGCAATTATTTCAATATTTAGTTTACCTAGATTTTTTTACAGTCATAAATATTAGAAAGCTTTACAATTCTTAAACCCTTCAAGCCTTCTGGAGTTTTCTGCATCAACAGTATGGGGACAAGAGGGAAAGGGGGTTAGGTAGGAGAGGGTAAGTAGGGTAAACGGTGATGGAAGGAAACTTGGGGTGGTGAATACACAACACAACACACAGATGAGGTATTGTAGAATTGCACACCTGAAACCTATATAATTCTATTAACTAATATTACCCTGATAAATTCGGTAACATTTTTTTTAAAAAATAATGAGCATCGTACTCAACAATGAAAAATTAGATTTGTCTTAATTGAAATCAGGAGCAAAACAAATATGCTCTAATTACCACATGTATTAAACAGCGTTCTGAAGTTTTAATTAGTTCAATATCTAGCAGAAAGAACTAAGACGTAAGAATTGGAAAAAAATATGTTTTGTTTGTAAATTATGTAATCGCTCCCCAGGAAACTCAAGACATTCAGCAAGAAAACGATTAGAAGTCATGGCGTTCAGCAAGATCGCTAATTGTAGCACATACATTTTATGTACATCAGAAATAACCAGTTGAAAATAGAAATCGTTTTAAAGGACAGGTGCTATTCACAATGGGAGGAACAATCACAACTATCAGGGAACCAAAGAATGTGCAAGTCCACATATAATGGCAAGCGATTAAATACAAGAATCTGGCACCAGACGGACATAGATTGAATCTCACATATACTAATAACTCTCATGTATTTACACTCTCTTGGGGCAGATGCTATCAGAAGCACTTACTGTGGAAATTACTTAATGTTTTCAACCACTCAATGGGTCGGGTGATATAATGCCAATTTTACAAACGATCCAACTGAAATACAAAGAAAACTAAAAATGATGTGCCTAAGATCGCAGCTAATACCTTGGAAAGGCTGGAAGCAAAGTGAAAAAACATGTTCGGTAAAGCCCTTGCTTTTAGAAACCTCAGGTGTGTGGTCTCCTCAGTTTCCTCATCTGTAAGGTGGGAATGATCCCAGCAGTGCTACATCATTGCCTACATCACCTGCAGCACGCCGTCTAATATACATCAAGCACGTGGAATGGGAACTCCAGTTTTTATTAACACGGCTCTATAAGCATATTTTTCTGGATAGGAAAGTTCATTACATGATAGTTCTGAATTATCTTCTTAATCGAAGTACTGTCCTTAGTGAAATTTAAATTTAAAAAATGAATTTAATGCTCATTGAGAAGTGCAAATGCCTCTCACCTCTGGCAACGACAAAGTAATTGGTACCAGACTAGCCGTTTCTATGTAAAGAATCATGAGACTGGATGAAATGGCCAAGGCCCTCATTTTCAGGATTTGAACAACAGACAACACAGGGATGCATTCTAAAAGAAGGGGAACTTAAGTAGTGAACCCGTAGTGCCAATAGCTCTTTGCTAAAGACGATGTTTTGACCTGGGAGCAGTGGACTAGTTATAGAGCCTGAGCAGACCACAGCTACCCGTTGGAGCCGAGGAGGCAGACATACCATGCATCAGGGCCACCGAAGCAGGGAGTACTGTGGGATGTGCAAGGGGGAGTGTGAGGATGCTTCTTGTTGCTGTAACAAACTAGTACAAATTGAGTGACTGAAAACAAGGCAGATTTATGCCCTAGTGGCTGTCATGGTCAGAAATGTATAATCAAGGGGTTGGAAGGGCTGAATGTCTTCTAGTGGCTTCAGGGAGATTTTGTTCCCTTGTCTTTTCTTACTTCATAGGCCACCTGCCTTCCTCGGGTTGGGAATCCTTGCCTCACCTTCAAAGCCAGTGAGCAATGTTTTCTTGTTTCATTTTGTTTTTATTTGTTTTTCTGAGTTCCACCCTTCCTCCTACAAGAACCTTTGTGATGATCTTGGGTTCACCATGATAATCCCAGGGTCGTGATCCTTCTGCTCACCTGTGACGTCCCCTGTGTCAGGGAACATATGCACAGGCTCTGGGAAGTAGGGCATAGTTATCTCTGAGGGGCATCGTTCAGCCTTACAAAAATGGTTTCTGGTACGTTATCGCCAGAGACTTATTTGTCTCAACGTGAATTCATCTCAATGTAAATACACGCCCTGTGTACAATGGTGATACATGGATAGGGTACTGCAGTGGCCACTCCTGTCCCAACGTGGTGGGGACGAGAGCCCACAGCAATGTCCTGTACATAGCGATTCTCAAATCCAGCCAGACCCTTGTCACCATGTCCTTGGTTGTATCTCAACACTGTTCCCTCCCTGCAAGTTATTTTCCGTGGCACTTAGCTGGTTATCTCTATCTAGGCTCTTAATTCTATCATCTGGACGCTTGACTCTCCATTCTCAGTCAGCGTTCCTTTTTTTTTTTAAAGAAATTTACAGCTTTGTGGCTTCCTACCTATAAATGGGTCAGTGCCCAAAGGAGTTGTCTCCTTTTGAACCTTCTCTATTTTGGTGCAAGCTGACAGTTTGTTCTCAAATACTGTATTCTTAAAAACCCTCGTGGTTTCCCTGTGAATATCATAGAATTCACTCATTGGACGAAAGCCATGTCTACAAATCTCTTTAAGACAGAGGGACTTGCCATTGTCCACGTTATCCCAGGGGGCAGTTTTGCTAAACTTTCCACTGGTATATGACAGAGGTCATGTTTGTCTGGCTTCCAAGGAACATGTCCTTACTGTCCATGCAGCTTCTAGTGACAACCTGGATGCTTTTCAGGGCTTCATGCCACCCCATCCTATAACTGATGTCATAGAGTTTGATTTTTTCCCAGTTGTATCACCACATTGTAAGTACTAATTTCTTTCCGAGTTATTTCTGTGTTGTCACAAATCATCTTAGTGGCTGAAGGCAAATGCAAGAGAGCTAGCATCTGCCATGACTGCAGCTTGTCTGGGTTCAGCTGAGTGCTTGGGTTCTCTTCGGCCGATGTCATCAGATAACAGTAGAGGACATTAAAGGCTGAGTGAGATAAGCTGAATGTCCAAGATGTACCACTCACATGACTGGCAGATAACTTGGTTGTGGCTGTGGTCTCAGCCTGTGTTACAAGCCGGGGTGACTCCGTAGAGACTATAGACTACCTGGTTTGGGTTTCGCATAGGGTTGTGGATGGGGTCAGGGTTCTGAGCGTCTTCTTATGACCTGACTCTACTGGATCTGTTGGTGAAAAGCAAGCACAAGGCCAGTGCCACGTTCATTAAAAACGACTCCACAAGGGCGTGACCACCAGGAGGCATGGCCAACGAGAAGAGCAGATACCACATGAAACAGTCATTAGCATCTTAATATTTGTTTATTACAAATTTGCCTTATTGAGTGATTTAAAATTTTCCAGATACTGATATATATATATATATATATATATATATATATATATATATATATATATACATACACACACACACACACACACACACATTTGGATGTAATTGAATTGAATGGGTTTAAGTTATCCAGAAATAAAAGCATAAATTTTGTCATAACTTTCACGTGAATATTGATATTTGGTTGATCAGAAAATCCTTTCAAATCTGCCATATTTCCAACTATAGTTTTATAAATTATGTTATTATTGGTTTCAGGATTTCCTTAAAATAGTATTATCAGTTTTCTTAAGATTGTCACAGATAATGTTTATTGTTATATCTTGTCAACTAAAAACATGAAAAGGAAATCACATATGTATGAAAACATGTAGCATGGATAGGCCCACCGTAAGAAGAACCAAGCACTCTTTAGCTTAAGAAAATGGTCTTTTTTATCATTTTCTAAATGTTTTAAGTTCTTTTTTTTCTCTAACATTCACTATTATCTTGTAAGTATATCGTAAAGATTCGTAACTCAATTAACAGGTATACAGAGGGCATTTTTAAATTCTCAAAGAATTATGATCTAAGTGATAATGATAATGGTATACTGATTATTTTCAAAGGGAATTGATCGTTGTTGAAGGAACTGATTAATTGTGCCTAAATTTAGTCAGTTATACTTCCATCTGAACAGGTAATTTCATTCTTCATAGTATCAAGGTCTATCTTATTCATTCCCTCTTAGAAATTTCTAGCTTTATTGTTTCCTTGATCAAATCTTGGAGATTTGCAAACCTTTCTTTTCAGAGGTCCAAACTCACTGAGAAATTAGGTACAACCTGACCAGGCAGTGACACAGTGGATAGAGTTTTGGACTGGGACACAGAGGACCCAGGTTTGAAACCCCAAGGTCGCCGGCTTGAGCGTGGGCTCATCTGGTTTGGTCAAGACTCATCCACTTGAGCCCAAGGTTGCTGGCTTAAGCAAGAGGTCACTAGGTCTGCTATAACCCCCTATCCCCAACCCATCAAGGCACATATGAGAAAGCAATCAATGAACAACTAAGGTGCTGCAATGAAGAATTGATGCTTCTCATCTCTCTTCCTTCCTGTCTGTCTGTTCCTATCTGTCCCTCTCTCTCTGTCTCTGTCACACATATACACGCACAAAAGAAATTATATAGAGAAGTAATATAAATGAAAAACAACATATCTGCCTTATTAGGCCACAATTTCTCCCATTCTTTATATATGGACCGCAGTCACCCACCCCTACATGCATGCTTGTCCCCTCACGGTGCAGGGTCTCCCACGGGAAGCTTCCCAGGAGTGGGATACACAATGCCAGTATTCTGTACCCCGAGTATAGATTGTCTCAAAAAAGAGAAAAGGCTGAATCACACACAGTCAGTATTTCTCCCTAAAATCAACAGCTAAGTCACTAATGTTTCTCAGATCATGAATGAAAGAGGACATGAGAAGAGGCTAGAATATTTTCTCCCCAGTACTTCCAAAAGGGCGAAGTGTCCAGGTATGATAGACAAGTAGGAGTGTTAGGAGAAGAAAATGATTTTCTGTACCAAGATTATGTGAAGAACTTATATATTATCTGTCGTTTTTCTAGGTATTGAATTGTTAATAAACTATTGGTAATTAATAAAAACCCAATGAGAAGATAAAGACTGTATAAATAAAATACAAATTTTATATGCAAGCTATCAGGCTAAAAGTTATCTGTAGAAAAAAAACCCAGATGTGTGTAATGTATAAATAGAATTTTTAATGCTATTTCAAGAAAATAAACATTTAATAAGCCTTCAATTATAGAAAATGTGATAGTTTATTTTCATATTTCTGTAGTGTAAAAAAATTGACAGTCCTGGCCAGATAGCTTGGTTGGTTAGAGCATCATCCAGAAGCACAGAGGTTGTTGGTTCAATCCCCGGTCAGGACACATACAGGAGATCTATGTCCCCCCTTCTCCCCCTCTCTCTCGCCCTCTTCCCCGCTCTCTAAAATCAATAAAATAAACACTTAAAAATTTGACAAAGTTTTCTTCAATACACAGTCGATTCATAATTTGAAACACCCAAATTAGATAAAATTCTCTCATAACTACATTTGAAGTAGTGACATTTGGGTTTTCTAAACCTTTTTCCTGTATAACTTGTTATATTCCTTATCAGTATAACGTGCTCTTCCTGTAAGGATGTCAAAACATAGAGTGAATATATGCCAAATAATTCTAAGCCATTGTAATTAAAATTGTATTATAACAGTATATAACCTTCTCTTTTACATAAGTGTTGTAATTAAAGGAAACAATACAGCTAATATTTTAAAACTAAGATCAATGGGAATCTCATCGTCCTTGAGTATTTGCCTATAGATGAATTTTTTCCTTCAACAATTTTAAAAACCAAAAATTAAAATATTCTGAATAACTAAGGATTTTTTGACCACAGGAACACCTCACCTGTACATAGTCTTTTCACTAAATGTATCTCCTACCCTTTTAGAATAAAGGAGTTATTTTAAAAAAAAGGTCCATAGGAAATGAACTTTGTTTAGTACTGGGTCAGAAAACATTCTATTCTTTTAGCAAAGTTCTGCCTGAAGAATGTAGATACTGTATCTTTTTCTACTTGGGATTATAGCACAAAATACACTTGAGTTTTAGAGATGTAAATGCAATCTACTGGTCAAATGTTAACTTTGTGGAGATTGATGAATCATTTGGCATGATAAATATAATTATTGGACATGATAAATATATTAAGGAACTAGTCATAATGTCTTTAACATCGGAAGCATCTTATAAACCATTTAGGACACTTTGCTTTGCAAAACTTAGTTGACTTTTACAATAGCATGTGGGTGTTAAGGTTTCAGTCTGGGGTATTTTCCCCTTCTGTACAAAGTTCCTTTGACCTAGCTGCTGCATGTTAAGGGTTATCAAGTTTTTGTGAATGTGTTATTGTGAATGTGTATCGTCAGGCAGGGGGTGTGAACCTCAGGCTGAAAGGCAACAAAGAGCAGAGAAGATGTTTCTCATCTTTATTTTTTTATTATTATTTTTATAGAGACAGAGAGTCAGAGAGAGGGATAGACAGGGACAGACAGACAGGAACAGAGAGAGATGAGAAGCATCAATCATCAGTTTTCTGTTGCGACACCTTAGTTGTTCATTGTTTGATTTCTCACATGTGCCTTGACCCCGGGCCTTTAACAGACTGAGTAACCCCTTGCTCAAGCCAGTGACCTTGGGTCCAAGCTTGCAAGCTTTGCTCAAACCAGCTGAGCCCGCACTCAAGCTGGCGACCTCAGGGCCTCGAACCTGGGTCCTTCTGCATCCCAGTCCGACACTCTATCCACTGCGCCACTGCCTGGTCAGGGTCATCTTTGATTTAGGGAATATGTGCTCATGCTCACTCAACTTCTCATGAGTCATGGATGTTAATAGTTTTCAAAAGATGAATGTTAGGTTTTCATGAAGAATCTCAGCATATTCTCGATTATTTGGACTTTGAAATTTAGTGACATGATTAAAAGAGAAAATCAGCTAAATTTTTAGTTTCAATGTCTTTTATTTTTTATTTGACCTTCATCATAAATGTATAGAACTCATGATGCTCTGAGGATCTTGAAACCTCTACCTGTAAGGGCAGATTTCACTGAAAAGAATTCTGCTCCCAAAGGCCAGAGCTGCCTGCCGGCAGCAATCTGTAGGAAGCTGTTCTGGGACATTGTTCCAAAAATTATTGCTGCTAGCAGATGGCTTTTCCACAAGTGAGGGTGATTCAGTACTAAAAATGATGAAAAAGGATGGCACATTGGGGTTGAAACACACACACTTAACAATACCCAGCTTGTTCAAAATCTTATATTGATATAAAATCTCAACAGTTAAGACACTAATGGGGAAATATCTCCTTTACCTTTTCTCACAAAATGCTTCTCCCTCCCCCCCCCAAAAAAAATATGGTTTATTTTAAAAATCATTTGAGGGCATTGTGAATCATGATTGAAATAGTTTTCTAATATTTTTTTTTCAAATCTAGACTTTTTTGTTCCCATATGGGCACTACTGTATTAACTTCAGATCATAATATATTCCATGACAAATGCTTCTGAGATAGTACTATGTTCCCTGATGAATTCTGGGTAGCTTGTTGAGATAGTAGCCCACTAATTAAAATGCACCTAGGAAATTGTCACTATGATCAGGACTTCAAAGATGGTTAAGACAAATTAATATTGCTGAACCCATGAGATAATATTATAAATTGCTCTTTATGCTTCCTTTATTTCTTTCAAGGACAATTTACCCCCTGCAGACATAACTGATCTTTCAAGTTGCTTATTGTCTCCTCCTGAAGAGTCCTTTTTAATTCACTGCTCAGTAACGTTAGATGCATTTTTGATGCATTATAAATTTTGGAACCCAAAAAAACATGACATAACCTCAATTTCCAAAATTATGTTGGAGATTAGAAATCAGGAAGCCTTTAAAAAAAAGTTCTACTTTACAATAATGTTATAAACATATTAAAATCATGACTTTTGATCATGACATTTACCAAATGAACTTAAAACATATTATTTAATATAAATAAAATTACTAACGTTAGAAAGACTCACTGGAAGAAATGGCTAACTATGGGAAGATGGCAATTTAAGGTTAAACTTTCTATTTCTTGTTTCTTATTAGTATTTCAGAAATATTTTTTTCTATGTTATAGTCGGTATAAGGATGGTTATAAAACTTGTGACTACTTATTTATTCTCTGGAAAAATATAGAAGATGTCAAATATGTTTCTTACTCTAATAACTTGTGAAGTGAAATAGCTCATATTCCCAGAGTAGAGTAGAGAGTGGGAAGAAAAGATAACAAGCATCGGACTATGAAACAATATGCCTGTATTATTAATTGAAACAAGAGAGGCAGTGTTACCTAATGGTCTTAGGTTCAGTGTTTGGAACCAGTCTGCCTTCTTTCTGTTGCCCTTACCAGGTGGGTAACTGTGGGCTTATGGGTTAATTTTATTAAGCCTCAGTCCCCCACTTTAAAATCGAGACTATTACAAAAACTGACTTGTAGGATGGTACGGAGAAAAAGTGAAATAAATTATATGAAGGGCTTATTTCAGTGTCTGGCCAAAGTAAAGGCTTCGTAAACATTTGTTTTATTATAAATGGGCAGGCCATTTCTTAATGGAGATATAATTGACATGTAACATTAGTTTCAAGTGTAACACATAATAACCCAATCTACCTGAATATTGTGAAACAATCACAAAATTCTAGTTAACATTCATTACCACACCATAGCTACACTGTTGTTTTTTTTTTCCTTGTGATGAGAACTCTTCCGATCTCCCATCAGAGTGACTTTCAACTCTCCACCCCGGTGTCATTCACTATACCCACCACACTGTGCATTTCATCCCTAGATTGTTCATTTCATAACTGCAAGTTTGTACCTTTCGACCACCTACCTTTGTTCTTTTCGTACCCCCCCCCGTACCCCCCACTAACTCACGCAGGCATTTTTGTCTTCATGTCCTGGCCCAGAATATATTTTGCTTTTTTACAAAGAAAATCCACAAACGGAGGTTTTTAGGGATCGTATTCCGAGAATACACTGACCAAACACGTTCGCCCAATCTGTTGTAGGTCACATTTGCATGCTAGTTGAGACAATTCTACTTTCAATAAATGTTTCAAACGCAGATTTTCCAGTTTGGACTCTGGAACATTTCCCAGACTTCATAGATTTTTAACAATCCCTTGGTGAAGCTGTTCTAGTTTATATATATTAACCGGATCTAGAGGCCTCTGAATTCTTCCTATCCTACACTTCAGGTAGAGATTCTGATGGGTGTAGCCTTAAATGGTGCAGGGTCACAAGGGATGCTTCATGCTAATGTCTTTCTTATACAAACGTCAATAACATGGTCCCCACCGGAGGCCCCCTCTGTGCCTGTGTCTGTGTGTTGCTTTCCGAGACAGATGCTCTTTCTACTGTTCTTTCCAAATGCTTATAAAGTACCGTCTGTTTAAATTTTGTGTGAGTGTATTTTGTGGAGTTTATCATTCAACAAGCAAAAATAAGAGAATAGAGAATGAGTTGGCGAGAACGTTTTCTCAGTTACAGGTTTCAGAGGCACGAATCATTGATCTTTGTGACCCTCATGTAAGGTGCACGAACTCCCCAGGGCTGTGACGGCCAGGCCCGAGCAGTCTCGCACGATGTCCCGATCCTGCAGTACAAATTTTAACGTTTTATGGGATCGCACCATTAAAAACAAAATACCCATAGGAGACAGCTTAGTAATAGTTTTAATAATGTACCTTTATTCTCATTCTCTCTCTCTCTCTCTCTCTCTCTCTCTCTCTCTCTCTCTCTCTTTCATTCAATCATAAATATATTAGGCAGGGCTCTTAATTTTAAGAACAGAAATCCATTGTTGTTCACACGAGCTGAAAAGCAGTTTAGAATAATGTTATGAACACTTACATTAGCCTACATTGCAGTTGAGCAAACCCATGTAACACAAAGCCTATTTATTTTATAATAAAGTGCTGGCTATCTCAATGTGGTTTTTTAGGTGTATTACTGTTGGACCATCTGAAAGTCAAAAAAATTGTAAGTCAAGCCACTGTAAGTCGGGGACTGTCTAATCACTTCTAAGCAGTTCTTTATAGTGGGCTAATGTAAATGTTTTGACCATGTCAGATAGTCTTGGCTAAGCGCTGACATTTAGTAGGTTAGGTATATTAAATGCGTAATGATATTTTAAACTTACAGTGGGCTTAGTGGGACAAAACCCCATGGTCAGATGAGTAGCATCTGTATTCTAGAAAGTCAGAATAGTGGTTATTCATTGGAAGAGGGTAAGGGTTGAACATAAAAGGGCTTCCAGAGGGCTTACGACATTTTATTTCTTTACCCGAGTACAGATGGGAAGGACATACTTTGTAATGGTAATTAATTAAACCATGCATTTTTTAAAATGAAGTTATGAAAACACTCTGTAGATGGTCACAAGAATGTCTGGGGGTCGGGATTCAAAACTATCAGCAAGAATCAGCCTCCAATCTGATTGTGCCCTAAAGCTGATGTCACAGCCAGACCCAGCTGTGGTGGTAGCCCGAACCACCCATGCCACTGGCCTCTGGATTCTGGGTTCTGTGTCAGGAGCTCCTCCAGGCTGACATGGAGCCCAGAGCATGCCCCTGCCACTGTCACTGCCGCTTACAGAATGAAGGTTGTGTGGCCCTCCCTGCTGCAGTCACTGGCTTCCAGTGAAAGCTCAGGAGTAGGTGGGTGAACGCAGGCTTCTAGAGTGGGAGGCACGGAAGTGTCTCACATATTTGACTTCTCGGAGGACCGACGTTTCACCTCTCGAGTGGAAGGTGTCCCCACACGTAGGACTGTTATTTGCATGCGAA
Source organism: Rhynchonycteris naso (assembly GCA_037038555.1). Taxonomy (NCBI): domain Eukaryota; kingdom Metazoa; phylum Chordata; class Mammalia; order Chiroptera; family Emballonuridae; genus Rhynchonycteris; species Rhynchonycteris naso. The sequence continues at coordinate 145,804,866 of CM073002.1, forward strand.
GTCACCTGAGACAATGGCACATGCTCCTACAAACGGCCATTCGAGACTCGAGCTAAAGTGAGTCATTTCATTTAAGAATGATAGTTTCAATCCTAAGAAACTAACAATATCTTTGAAGGTTGTTTCTGAAGGTGCTAACACAACTGCTAAAGCATTTAAGTACAATTAAGTGTGCTTCAAAGCCAACCTTCTGGACTAAGTCCTGTTAGTTCTAAATCTGGAACAACACAGCTATGATTATTGACTTAATAATACTTTGAGGTTCACTATTGTGAATAACTCCTAGGTCATGTTTCAGAGCCATTCGTGATGGTAGGGAAAAGAAACAATGAATAAAATGAGCCAAATTATTTAAGTTCTCTCCTCTCACATTAAATATTCCTCAGAAATAAATTAATTCTTGTTTACCATTCAGTAGGTTAATACAAGAATTCTACTTGAGTCATTTTGATTCACATTTAAACTCAGAGCATCTAAAGAAATGTGATTATAGAATTTAACTTTGATATCTAGGGACATTCTTGTTCTCTAAGAAAATTTGTATTTCCACATTTTCGAAGCAATGCATAGTTGTACGTTAAACATATTTATTTTGGGCTAACATAAATTATAGGATGGCAACTCTCAACTCCTGGGGTCAGTGTGTTCTCAAAGTTGGACGATTTAGCCAACAAGCCATTGAAGTTCCCCCAAATCTGAGCTACAGGGTGTGGCCTGAGTATAGCCTGGTGCTAGTGCATCAGGATGTCATAATCTTGGAAAACTATCTTAATATTCTGTAATTAGGTTTCAAAAATCAGTTACAGAATACTCTAATCATTTAACTTTCTTCTTCTACCCCACCTGCACATACACACACATGCACACACATACGCACACACATGTACAGAAACACGTACACACACATACACATACATGCACAAAACCATATCCGGGACCTGGAAGAGAAAAACCTGTATTTTATCACCAATTCTACCACATTCATTTCTTTGAAGAACCAAACCTCCGATAAAAATAAGCCCAAAGTTAGCATGAGTTTATAACTAAATTCATGTCCTCAGCAGTTGATAGGTGTGTCTGTAGTAATTTTTAATGTGTATTTTATAAGCTGGCCAATCCGATCATGGCGGTGGGGAGTGAGGCAAAGGGGAAGTAGGTGGGTGAGTGCAGTGGTCAGCACAAGTAACACACTTATCCAGTGATACAGTTCAGTTCTTTTATTTGGTTTTAAGACGCCATTTTGGGATCAATTTTGATACTCATGTTAGTGTTTTGGGCCCCTTTAAAATTTATTCCAAACATTGTTATTTTCCTTGTCCTGGCACTGGCCTGGCCCCGGAGGCTTGTGTAATCTGAAACAATACTGACTGCTACACACTGAATAAAACTGAATTGCCAGTCCACCTTCGCCATCAGGCAGAAACATCACTCTTCCCTGATACGGAATCTTACTGCTACAGAGAAAGAGAACATTGTAGAATAGAAGTTAGCGCTTTATCAATTTTAAGAAAGAAAACCTAAATTATCAGGTTACAGTTACCGAATGTCTCTGCTTATTCTTTCTACACAGTGGAAAAAATATATATCTTTTATAAACCTGATAGAATCTTCATAATTTTCAGACTCCCTTGGCTCATGCAGTGCGACACAGCGTGACCCGCTCTAATGGAGCGTCCGTGTCTGTAAGCACATAGTGACAGGAAGGTTACAGTGATGGATGCAGAGAAAGCAGCAGCACTGCAGATTGTAACATTTTTATAAGCGGCGCGTCCTCTGAGGAGCTCTGGCCCCTTCCCTGCCGGTCTTCAGCCCCCATATGATTCTGAGAAATTTCATGCCTGTATCTAAAAGTCATTTTGCAAACAGTTAGGTCTTAGATGTGGTCTCTTAAGAAAACAACAAAAAGGGATTCTTTTTGTAATGCAAAGAAAATGTTTCTTTAAAATAATTCTATTTCCCTGACTCTTTATCTCAGTCTCAAGGAAACTTCTCCGAACCCTTTCTTCTCCCTCACAATAATCCCAAGAAATTCTTCCATCTGCTCCAGCATCTACCTGAGTTAAATCTTCTCTCCCCCTCCCTGTCGCCTCTCCACCAGGGGCTTTCCATACTTAGCAAATTAGTGCACTAACGTGATTCTGTGCCACCTCTCCATTCTCCCACTCAGTCACCTCGATTCCCTACGATGCACAGACAGAAATTGGGCTGGGACTTGGAATTCTCCTTGGCAGAGAAAGAAGTGTGAGTCCTTTGTTTTCTTGTCACACAAGTTAACCCCCAGATCTCTGACTTCTCAAGCGAATGAGTGTACTGTATACCTATTGACTCAAAAGTTGCTCCGGCCTCATTTGAATTCACAGCTGCTGATGCTGGATATTTAATGACTTTGGGCAAGTCCAGACAATTTTCTCTTCTCTCGGGGAGGTTATTACCCGCTGATACAGGGATGGAGACCATAGGAAATGTTGCTGTTGTGAATAGCACATAGCTTGCAACAAGAGTTAGTTTCCTTTGAAGATGGCTCGGCTTATGAGAACACTTACATTCAGTGATAATTACGATTTCGATGGTGATTAATTTCAGCACACACATTTATTTGGGCATAATTAGGCAAGTTCAAAAATCTGCCCAAAGACATTGGTCACTTTGTTTACATTTGATCTTGAAGTCTGTAATGCTCATGCTGTAAATTATTTTCAAGGGCTTAATTTTCAAATACCAAACAAACAAAAACCATCATGGAGAGTACATTATAACATGATTGTCGGTAAATTGCGTACCATAGGTAAAGCTAGATATTTTAACGAGGCGTTTTTTCTTGTTTCATCACAATTACTTACGTTGACAAAAATCTTTTGAGCATGGTCAATGCTTAACTTTCACTGTGGGTACCATTTCATAGTCCCAACTTTTAAAATTAAAAGTGATCTCTGTCCTTATTTTAAAAGAGCAATTCTTTGAATGTGGTGCTCTCATTCCGATTATTTCAAAATATTTTATTAGTGTTTAAAGGAAACAGTTTAACTAATTTTAGTGTCAGCCTACTCCTCAAGTGGGCAGGTTTCCGTGCACTGTGCGTGAGTGTGTTTATCTAACAAGGAAACGACCTGCTGGGAAGAGATGGAATCTTAAGCCTTTGGAAGTCTTTTACTGGGCTGAAGACATTTCTTTCATTGCAGGGGTTCTTAACCTTTTCTGAGGTACCGAACCCGCCAGTTTCATATGCGCATTCACCGAACCCTTCTTTAGTGATAAATAAAATATGATTCTTTTTCCAAATTCAAGACATAGGTATATGTTTTATTTTACTGGTGCACAAAATGAGCCGTGCATGAACATCACCTTGCTCAAAGAACAAAACCAACAAAGTGCATGAACTCACAACAAATGACGGTATTACTTTATTCTGGCCTCCGCGGCAGAGGCTTCTCTGAACCCCTGAGACCGACTCATCGAACCCCTAGGGTTCCATAGAACCCGGGTTAAGAACCACCGTTTCATTGAAAGCAGTATTTCATGGAAAGACTGATCAACTATAAACCCATAACACTGGGGAACAAAATTTTTGTTGCATCCACAACTTGTTCTTACCTAATTCGAGTGTGCTGATCTCAAATTTGACATTAGTTTTTCTCTGTAAGCTACAGTTTTTTTGAAATTCAAGATTTTAGGTTTTCATCTTATTGTAAAATTTTCAACATTTAGTTTAACATAATGAAGTAGAATAGAATATCTTCTTGGGCATTATCTTTGTGAAAATATAATAATTTATATAATGCTATAAATACACTAATACACTAAAAGATATGATTGCATCAGAATTTGTCTACAATTTTGAAAAAGAACATATTAAAACACTTATTTAAATCATAAAATTAGCACAACACTTATTTAAATTCTATTCAGGGAAAAATTTGCATTTGTATCTCTTGCGTTTGTGTACTTTTTGAGGACAATCTCGTTTGATGCTCCAGCAGTAGTCTGCCATCATATTTCTGTCCCATCTCCCCTGATAACCCTCTTCCATCGTCTTCAGATCTTGATAAAAGCATTCTCTCTGCTCATCACTAACAGCTCCAAGATTCTCGGGAAACTTATCAAGGTGACTTTCAGGAAGTGAATCTTAATACTCGTGTTACATCCAATGTTGCAGAAAGCCAACAGCATCCTTTAAACCAGAAGTTCATAGTTTTTTGCTTTTATGTTACCAAGGAAGTTCTTTGTAACTGCCACAAAAGACTGCCAATCTGCTTTCTCCTCCTTATTTATCTCTCTGGCAAATTCTTTGTCACGTATGAGGGTTCGAATTGGAGGTCCATCGAATACACCTGCTTTTATCTTCTCGAAAGACAAGACAGGAAAAGCAGAAATAATATATTGAAAGCATTCACTTTCTCTATTTAAAGCCTGAACAAACTGCTTCATTAAGCCAAGTTTGATGTGAAGAGGGGGAAAAATGATCCTGTCTCGATTAACCACAGGTTTATTCACAGTATTTTGCATCCCTACTTCCAGAGCTTCACGTTTTGGCCACTTCTTCTGTGTCCAGTGTTTCTCCCGAGCTCGGCTGTCCCACAAATACAGAAAGCAAGGATACTTCGTGAAACCTCTCTGTCGTCCTAACAGAAAATTTACCATTTTAAGATCCACACAAATGATCCAGTTATGCTCCTCGTACTTCAGAAAGTCGATGACACTTTTTATGTCATTATGATCTTCTCGCAGATGAGTTGAATAACCAATTGGAACCGCTGCATAAACATTACCATTGTGTAGGAGAACACATTTCAGGCTTCATTTAGAGTTGTCAAGAAATAGCTGCCATTCTGTTGGACTGTAAGTGGTAACACCTAGCTGGCTGAGAACACTACTGATATCATGACAGGAAATAAACAAAGTGTTTGTCTTCAAAAAAAAAAGTCCACAGCCTGACCTGTGGTGGTGCAGTGGGTAAAGCGTCGACCTGGGAACACTGAGGTTGCCAGTTCAAAACCCTGCACTGGTCTGGTCAAGGCACATATGGGAGTTGATGCTTCCAGCTCCTCCCCCATTTCTCTCTCTCTCTCTCTCTCTCTCTCTCTCTCTCTCTCTGTGTCTCCTCTCTAAAATGAATAAATAAAAAGAAACTTAAAAAAAAAAGTCCACAAAAATATGTTCCTTCCTGAAATGGGATACTTTAACTGACCAGTGAAGTCCATTCTTTTCTTGAAGCCTGGAGGCTAATAACTCAGCTGCTTTCTTTGATAGGCCTAAATCTCTTTCTAAGTCATTTAATTCAGGTTGGCTAAACTGCTGAAGGGTTAATGACTGCTTGGCATCAGAAGAAGACCCTTCAGATTCTACAACCATTTCCTCATGCATCTTATCAAAATACACTGGATCACCATGTTTATTTTCTTTGTCCCTAGAAGAAATAAAACCATTGAAAACTGGAACTGGGAGTGTCTCAGAGTGTGGGATAGGTCATATTGCTGAAGGAATATTAGGGTATGTGATCATATGCCGTTTTTTCTTGCCGATGCCCTTTGTATGGATCAGACAGAAATAACAGTCACTGCTGTAGTCCTTAGGTTCACACCAAACCATGGGAATACCAAAAGGCATTCCTTTGGCTTTTCCTTTTGTCCAGTCACGAAGCATTTTCTCACAATTAGGACACACAATATGAGGAGCCCAATTCTTGTCTTGATCCCTAAGAGGAACTTGAAAATAGGCAATATATGCACGTGTCACAAATGATGAAATATTGTGCCTTTGACGTTGAAGTGTGTAACAGTCACATATATAACAGAAGGTGTCAGGACTATTCTTACATTTACGCCTACTTGAAGAAGCCATGATTCAATCTTAAAACAAAATAAAAGGGTGTTTTATCAGATAATAATGTTTTACATTTAAAAACAACTACAATTATGTAAAAATGATGTTTGTAAAACATTAATTGCCTTGTGGTTATGTTCAATCCAAGAGTCATTGCCCTTTAACTCCAATTTACAAACCAATACATGCTATAACAAATAGAAATTAAAACTGCATAAAAACTAGAGCATGCACCAAAAAACGAATTTCAGATTTGGAAGCAGTGATGCAGAAATATATAGAAAAAGTTCTAAAACCTTATGCAACAGAAAATGAAAGAAAAAATTCTTCCCCAGTGTAATTTTTTTTAAAGTAAGATATTTGTGTTTTTCTTAAGGAGTCATCATTCATGTCAAGGTAATTCTACGTTGCATTAGCTAATGAAATGGGGTCGTATGGATTGACTGAATTGGGCCTGTCATCTTCATGAATCTTTCTTTGTGTATTTTCAGGTAATGACAACTGGCCTGAGACAGCCCCTGGAACCTTGCACATACCTTCCTACAGAGGATGTTAGACTGCCCCTCATACAGTCCAGTCCATATGACATAAGACAGTAAATAACGATTGGTTGCATTTTCATAACTTTTACTGTGTGTCAGGCACTGACCCCAGCACCTTGTGTATGTTTACTTATTCGTTCCCCATAGATAACCTATGAAGAGGTGCTCTTATTATCTGCATTTCATCGTTGAGGACACCAAGAAACAGGTTCAATAATATGCCCATGGTCAGAAGCTAATAAGTGGCAGGTCAGGATTTTGTCAATGAGACATCTTGAATAATTAGAAATGTGGTTGGATGGATATTGGATAAATGAGCCTTTGTTCTGCCAGATAATAGCATGGTTTTAGCTTGTCCCTTCCTCGCGTCAGCACGGAAGGGCAAGGAGGAGCAGACTGCTTCTGCCATCGCTGAGATATTGTTTACTACTGTTTCTGATTGACAGCAAGTCAATACTTGTTACCTGTGCATGTTTGCATTTCTTTAGCGATCCCTAGATGTGTATTTCTCCAATACAAATTATTGAGTGTAATCTGGTCTTCAATAATGAGTTCGCTACGTGTGTCTGTAAATGTTTCTGATGAAATTAGGTCTTATTTTCCGTGGAGTCGGGAGGAGGAGATTATGGAATTTAACATAATGACATACGAGGGTACAAGCTGAGCTTCACTGATTTATTAACCATTTTCCTTTAGTGTGGACATTTAAAATGTAATTACAGCTATTATACTCTCAACAAAAAAGAAAACTGAATCTGTACTACTGGAATGATGGCAAAAATTTGGGTTCTTAGTTTCTTTTTAAATATTTCTTACATTTCATATTTAAAATTGGTTATACATAGCCTATTTATTGACATGTCAAATATATCTTCTACTTTAAGCTAAATTGAAAGCAGCAGGCTGCCAAGCATTCCCCCATCCTGCCTATACTATATTGGTCTGTATTATATAAAATGTAACATTCTATGGAATTTGGCAGGAGAAAATGAAACAGTGCTCAAGAGGTGCCTTCTGTAATCTTAAACTGTGGATTTACCAGGTTTTAACATTTTTTATAAGCTCCTTGAATAAAGCTTAGCTATGCGAATCTGGTTCTTTAAACCATTGATTCTTTTTTAAGAGGCTAGGCAAATTACTCAAATAGTTAGACCCACCCGTCAGCCAACATGAAGGAAACAATTATATTTTAGGTAAATGTGGTCAAATGTGTTATCACGGAATTCACCTTCATGCCTCAAACGTATAGAACATAGAATAAACCAGTTGCACAGCTAAGCTTGAAATCAAAAATGGGAAACTACCTAAGTAGCTTATGGCGTGAAAATAGGCAGAATGCAAAGGAAGATTTCCGAGTAGATGCCAGGCCAAGATGCCCACAGGAAACTGAAATCACATATGGGCTTTAAATAAGGGGCACGGGGCTCTGTCCACCCATGCAGATACTGACCCCAGCCGCTGATTCGGAGAGAACAGAAGCAGAAGCTCAGTGGCCACCAGAGAGCCAGGAGCCACACTGGTATAGACTGTGTAATGCAGCCTGGAAAAATGTCACCCGGCTGGCTGTCTCAGGGACACAACAAGGACATTTCTGTCTCCCGTCCCTCCGAACTCTCCCCTCCCAGTTTCCTCTTTGAACACTCTCGGGAACCTGGAAGTTGAGTGAACTAAGCATTCATCCGCCTCAGTGCCTTTGCACCTGTTGTCTCTTCTTTGCTCGCTGTTCTCTGCTTCAGATCCTCTCCCTCCGGAGAGTCACGGTCTCCTCACTTCCCTTTTTTTAGGTCACTGCCCAAATACCACTCTGTGAGGAAGGCCTTCCCGAAGCACGGTGTTTAAAACAGCCCGACCTCCCCAGCAGGAGCACTGTTCGCGCTACGTTGCTGTAGAGTCATAGCACTTTTCATCATCTGAGAGACAAGGAGGTTCATTTATTTATCATCAATCTTTTTCACTAGAATTAAGCTCTGTGCAGACAGGGACATGTCTAACCACTTTCTGTATAGAATGTCATCTAGCTTTTAGATGATACTCAATGGTTGTTAATATTAAGAAAGAAGGAGGGAGGGAGGGAGGGAGGGAGGGAGGGAGGGAGGGAGGGAAGGAAAGAAGGAAGGAAGGAAGGAAGGAAGGAAGGAAGGAAGGAAGGAAGGAAGGAAGAAAGAAAGGAAGGAAGGAAGGAAGATTATCTTCTTTGCAAACAGATAAAACAGGTAAAAGTTTGCCTCTATCAAAAATAGACAAAGTATTGCTTACTGATCTAACAAGCTCTTATTAAAATAAATAGCTGCTTCTATCATGAAGTCTTCATTGACATTGTGTTAGGTGGCAGAGCTGTGCATCTACTATGGCGAATAACAAAAGCTGAAGGTGTTGAAAATGCCAAGTTAGTAATCATCAGTGCATTACTTCCTTAAAATCTGCATCTCATGTAGAGCAGGTCCTGCCTGAGAATGAAGAAGTCCTTCCTGAAGGTTGTGCTACGGCAAAGATACCAACGTCTTTGAACTAGTTTTGTCTCTTTGCCTCTTTTACATCTGCAGCTTTCCAATTTTCTTTCCTTTACTTCCTGCAGGAACTTATAAAAGAGTAGAATTCATGTACTTTCCCACACCTAAAATTCTCATCCACTAGCACTTCAACTAGCTCCTTTGTAGGTACTAAGCCAAGATAAGTGTGTGAGTGCTTATCTTGTATAAATAAGCTCTCTGCATGACATGACCTGTGGGGGCACTTTATCTATTTGAAGTTCTGTTCATCATGATGGTCTTTCATGATAATATGTTTTTACTTTTATTTTTACTTCTCTTGCTACTCTATATTTTCCTCTACCTTCTTTTTTAATATTGCTGTTCCCTATATCCACATTCAATCCTTTTTTTAACCGTACTTAATACTATACAATTTTACCCAGACCCGTAAGTTCATTTTTTACTTATTCTTACATTCATAAATCTCTATCACTAGACCCAATAATTTTCCTGTTCTGTTTTACCACATACACAGGAAACACTTGCTTGAATATGCAACTGAAACCTCAAAGTCAATAAATATAGAAAAGATCAATTAAGCCCTCCAATCATGCACATATCCTTTTCGAGATGTTCCTTATTGTTGCGTATGGTGCTACCTACTTAGTGGTCTGAGTCTCTCAATTTTGTCAATTTTGTCTACTTTAAAAACTTTCTCAAATTATTCTTTTCTGTATATAGCCATTATCATGACTTTGGCCTAGTCTATTATTCTTGGTATGCATATATTAATAATGGAATAGACATGTCTCTTGTTTCCCCCTCCCAACTATTGTCAAAAAGTTCGTCCTAGCTTGAGCCTTCTGACACACTGAACTTAATTTCATCTTTGTCTGGCCAGACAAGGATCCTGTAGTGTCTTTCCTTGTCCTTTAAGATAAAGTCAGACTTACTTAACATGGAATAAAATACCTTCCTGATTTGATTCCTGCTCATTTGATCTCGTTATCCCACTACAGAGCACACCGTAATTGTTCGCATATTTATTTACTTTTGTCTTTGAAGCATGAGTCTCTAGATCAGGGGCCCCATGGACCGCATGCGGCCCCCTGAGACCATTTATCCGCCCCCCCACCCCGCCGCACTTCCGGAAGGGGCACCTCTTTCCTTGGTGGTCAGTGAGAGGAGCACAGGATGCATCCACACCCATAGTTCCCATTGAAATACTGGTCAGTTAGTTGATTTAAATTGACTTGTTCTTTATTTTAAATATTGTATTTGTTCCTGTTTTGTTTTCTTTACTTTAAAATAAGATATGTGCAGTGTGCATAGGGGTTTGTTCATAGTTTTTTTTATAGTCTGGCCCTCCAACGGTCTGAGGGACAGTGAACTGGCCCCCTGTGTAAAAAGTTTGGGGACCGCTCCTCTAGATAATGGGGTCCATGAAATATCTTCTAGCTCCAATTCCTAGAAAAGTGTCCCACATCGATGCCCCAAGGATGTTCATTATATACGTTAATTTTTTAATTAAAAGATAATCAAGTTTAATGTAAAAAATAAGATGAATTCCTACTCAGTGTTATATAGAGGAATACCTCTAGCAAAGAACTAGAAACCAAAGTTCTTATCTGGAACCTCTTTTTAACTAGTGTGCAACTTTCATCAAATCACGGAATCTTCCTGGACCTCAGTTTCTTAACTGTTAAATGATTTTGTGATGTTAGATATTTTCCTCAAGCATCTTCCAGTTCTAACTTCCTATGTGACCAGGTACTGTTCCGTGGTTGTATTTTAATGAAACACATTAACTTTTCAGTCCTCAAAGGAGCAATTTTTTAGCACTCAAACATAGTGTTTCACCCAAGTGTCCGTCCTAAATCTGAGTGTGTTTGGCCCCAGGGAAAACTGGCTTGCAGTGCAGTAATAGTGGAGAATATTTTCTCATTTGCATTAGTCTTATATAAAGGGGGAAAATGGTATCATAACTCCAGTAGATTTATTTCCTGCTAACTTTAAAAGCTAAGAAATACTTGAAAATATATCCCCAATGTCACTGATTAGAACGTCTTGTGGAGACAAATTTTCTCTAAATGACATTTGAAAGCTTGCTAAGGGCAAAGAATAGGAGAATTCAGCTATCCAATGAGTCATTTAATAATTTCAGCCTGAAATCCACCACCTTCTATGATAAATATTTTTGTGTGTGTGAAACAAACAGGACAAGGTGAGTTCTCCCCAGCTATGAGCAAAGTACCTATTACTAATTTAGAAAAGGGAGTGATAAGAGTCTGGAAAATTATAGGCTCATTTAAATAACTAAATGTGCTATAAAAAATATGCCAAGATTTTGGTGACAAGACTTGAAAGAGTTATGGATAAATTAATAAACAGGGACCAAGTTGGATTTATGAGGCATGAAATAATTACAGACAGTATGAAGAAGAGTTTTATGTTAATGCAAATTGCTAGTGATATTCTGACTCTGGTGTTTGCAAATTCTGTTAATATACAGGAAGAGTGTAATAAAATAGAAATCACTGAACAAATACGAGATCGTGTAAATTTATAAGAAGTATTATATTGATATTTTTAAGAGGAAGATACTATTGTTATAGCAAAATAGGCTGTATATTTATGATGTCAAACACTCAACATGAAAAATGCAGATCATCAATGGACTGCTACTTAATTTGAAAAGTGTAGATACATGATTGAAATAATTGCTTTTTTCTTTCTTTCTTAGTTGGCTGCCTGTTGAAAGTCATTGGTATGCAGTTTGTATTTATGTTGCTCTTTTTCAATTTGAATTTGTGATTAGGGAATGACTTAAGTCACCCATATGACACATTTTAAATAATGCATTTACAGTCATAGGAATTTAAACTATTTTTGGAGTTGCAAATTTAAAATGCTGACAGTGGTGTGTTCTCACTAAGTCTAAATAAAATTTGAGATGCATGTGATCTTTTTGACTGAACTATTTAACGTTTGAAATTGCATAAAATTAAAAAAAAAATTATCACGTTTGTTACCAGCAGAGAGGTATATTAGATTCAGGAGGACCCTCCTCTTACAAAACAACTAACTCTTGCACAAAAATACTTGTTGGTTTTTAAGAAATAGGAGAAAAAAGCTGTAAGTTGAAACCTGAGCAGGTGGAGGTGAAGAATAAGTTCATCTAGAAGCTGAGTTAGTTAGTCCAAGGTATATATAACCCATGCCATCCCTGGGGCTAAACACTATTATGAGAGTGATGAGAGTGTAACATAGTAATAGGGAGGTGATATCTCATTGTGGTTTTGACTTGCAATTTCCTGATGATTAACAATGTTGAGCTTTTTTCACGCACCTGTTGGCCATTTGAATGTCTTCTTTGGAATAATGTCTATTCAAATCCTCTATGTTTTTAAATCAGATTGTTTGATTTTTTTGCTATTGAGTTGTATAAGTTATATATATATATATATATATATATATATATATATATATATATATATATATATATATATATATATATATATATATATATATATATAAAATCGGATATGAACCTTTTATCCGATGTGTGATTTGCAAATATTTTCTCCCATTCAGTAGGTTGCCTTTACATTTTGTCTGTGGTTTCCTTTGCTGCGCAGAAGCTTCTAGTATGATGCAGACCCTCTTATTTATCTTTGCTTTCATTCCTCTTGCTTTTGGTCCCAGACTGAACACTGCTAGTCCAAGACCTATGTCAGGGTGCTTCCTGCCTGTGTTTTCTTCTACGAGTTTTATGCTTTTTGCTCTTATGTTCAAGTCTTTAATCCATTTTGAGTTAATATTTCTGTATGGTGTAAGACAATGGTCAAGTTTCATTATTTTGCATGTTGCTGTTCAGTTTCCTAAAAACATTTATTGAAGAGACTTACACCATCGTATATTCGTAGCTCCTTTGTTGTAAATGAATTGACCGTATATGCATGAGTTGATTTCTTGGCTCTCTTTTGTAACTTTGATCTATGTATCTGTTGCTATGCCAATACCAAACTGTTTTCATTACAACAGCCTTGCAGTATGGTTTGAAATCAGAGAGCATGATGTATATACAGCTTTGTTATTCTTTTCCTAGATTACTTTGACAACTTTTTTGTGTGGTTCCACACACATTTAAGGATTATTTGTTGTATTTCTTTGAAAAATACCACTGGAATTTACATTTAGTGACTGTATCAATTCTGTAGACTGCTTTGGGAAGTAAGGACCTTTTAACAATGTTGATTCTTCCAAACCATGAGCATGGGCTAGGTTTCTATTTATTTGTGTCATCTTCAATTTCTTTCATTAATGTCTTCTAGCTTTCAATACACAGACAGGTCTTTCAACTCCTTGGTTAAATTTATTCCTAGATATTTTATTCTTTTTTCTTTTTCTGCACTTGTGATTGGATTTTTTAAATCCTTCTGGTAGTTTGTTATTAGTGTATGAAAGCACAACAGATTTTTGCATATGGATTGTGTGTCCTGTACCTTTATCAAATTTGTTTTTTAGTTTTAATAGCTTTTTTATTAAGTCTTTAAAGTTTCCTCTATATAACATCATGTCATCTTCCCTGTTTAAGAAAATCTGTCAGATTTAGAACACCAGTAAATTACAGTAACAGGCAAGCTGGAAGAAATGGTGCCTAGAGTTAGATCGCGTGTTCTGGGATATACTACGTTTTCACCCACTCTTCAAAATTTTTATACAATCCTAATTCGGGGGGGGGCGGTGGACAACAACAAAATAGCTTGCATACCTGACTTTTCACTTTCTCTTTTTTTTTAACCTCTTTTTTAAATGGGCTCATCTTTGTGGTGATTTCAAGGGGGTGATTTTAGAGAGTTTGTTTCCTTATTTATGGGAGAACATGTCAAGAGTGCTTAACATCATAATTGTCCAGAAAGCCAACTTTAACCACTTTGATTACATCACTAGCATAATGCTGAACTTCTTATTCAAATATAGATTGTTATTCTCCACCTTATTTTAGAGAATAAAAAGAATTATTAGTGCCTTTCTATTAGATTTATTGCCAAATGAATAAAATGCCTCCCTGAAGTTTTAAGGCATGTGCTTTGTCCTGTGAACTCTTTGTAGAACAGAGTGGTAGGTAGTTAATATACATGGCATTTCCTTAAACTGATTTTGTTTACCAGTGAAACGTCAAAATAGCCAGAAACAGCCTCACTTTTATAACTTTATATGTTTTTCTTTGATAAATTGTGGGCAATATGCTACCTAACCTAAAAAAAGCATTATGTTGCTGTGAAAACATAATTTAGCACCATATGTTCATATGATATAGAAAATTTGAATGCTTCTCTTTATTATTAAATATATTTTAAATGTCCACATATTTCAGAAAACTCCAGTATTTTTTTAAGAAACAGTGGAAGTAGACAAGGTTCACACAACCTTTTGGTATATAGTTCAAGGTAAATAGTTGCCTTTGTTCAACCTGAAAAATATTGTGATTTTTTTTTAAATGACTCACTTATCCTCATGGAAATTTACATTGGGTATATGACCCTCATGAGCTCAGAAAATATAAATTGTCACAAAATGGCAAATGAATTACAGCATGAAAGGTCATTTGTAAAATTTCTGACAGTTCAGAACATTAGAAGGTCAAAAATCAAAGACACATTGTCCTGTACTGGAAAATCATGATTTAATCAAATCACTCTGTGGGCTTTTATAATTCAGAATAATTGTCCTGTCTGTGACATCAGACATTCAGAGATGTAAGCTACAGTTTTAATAGGAAGTGAATCAAAGATTAGAAGAATTTTGCTTTTACTTCCTTGTTTTTTTCTCAGAAGCAAATGTAACTTTCCAACAGAAAGATATTTCCTTCCACTATGTACTTTTTAATGTTGTATTTGTACAATTGATGTATAGTCTCAGCATCAGCGAAATGCCTGTCAAAATGTGTAGCAACATAGAAGTATAACAGTTGTTAATTCAAGGATAACTTAACCTTGAAACTCAGGTTAATGAAATAAGACAGTCAGAGAAAGACAAGTACCGTATGATTTCACTTATATGTAGAATCTAATGAACAAAATACACTGACAAAATAGAAACAGACTCGCAGATGCAGAGAACAGACTGCCAGCTGGCAGAGGGGAAGAGAGGTTCAGGGCTGGGTGAAAAAGGTGGAGGAATTAAGCCAACAACAAAAAAAGTACAACTCCTAGTATGCTGCTTACAAGAGAAGGGAGCTGGGGAGGTAGATGAGGGTAGAGGGGTTACTAATGGTGATGGGAGGAGACTAGACTGGGCTGGGGAACAGTGCCGTGCACAGGTGATGTGTTACGGAATTGTACACCTGAAACCTGGATCATTTTATTAAGCATTGTCATTCCAATAAATCTAATTTTTAAAAATTAAGTGATTGTTGACTAAAAAAAAGAGAATGCAAATTTGAAATAGTTTGTGTGGGGCATGTTTCAATGAGTACAACCACATATCGCCACTCAATACCTCTATTTAAAGGGTAGTAACTGCCCTTCGTCAAGTAAAAAAAAAAAATACAGTCTTTATCCAGAAAGCAAAAGAGTTCAACTTTTATGCACTATTTAAATCAAATGTGGATGTTAAATTTTTATCAAACACCTTTTAAACATTTAAGTGATTATAAATATTTTACATTTGAAGCTTTCATTTTTCACATTATTTTAGTAGATTCCTTCAGTGTAGAAGTCTACCTGAATCCAGTAGGACTCTCATTAATATTGGATTGCTATTATTTTCTTATGCTCCTGCATTCTGTTAGGATTTCTGACCAACAGTGAGACGGCTTAATGATTTTTCTTTGCTTGACTTTTACCTTGCTTAGATTTGTTAACGATGTTCTTGAACAAGTTAAATAGCATGGTGTTATGTTATTTAAATAATTGATGAAATTGCATGAATTTCCATTAATTTCTGATGAGTGCCTTATCTGGCATGTCTGTGCATGTGGAGATGACAGGTGAGGGCTGTGCTTTGACAAGTTTCTCTGTTCCCTCCCTGGTAATCTGTAGGTTTCCGTTTTTTATGCTCTCTTGCATGCGTTATTTTAGGTTATTCTATCTGTGTTGGCAAATTAATTTTCATGGAGATGAGCAAAGTAACTTATGATTCTTTAATGTCATATTCCATGAAAATTTACATCATTTATTTTAAGTGTATTTGTTTTTCCCCCCTTTTTAATTAAAAGAATGATTTATTTGTTTTATTCTTATTTTCCCTATAGACTCATCTTTCAGAAATTTAACTAAATTATATTTCTTAGTTCAATATTTTTTATTTATTACTTTTTAAAGTATATTTATATTCCTTTATTGCTCTTTCACTGTTTAGGTTGGATGTTCATTATAATTTTTTTCTATTTAGTGATGTGAATGGTAAGACTATTAAATATTTCTCTGAGCAATACTTTAGGCATATCACTTTGGCTATTAAATGTAATATTTTTATTACTGTTGATTTCTAGGCAGTCTATATTGCTTTTAAACCAAAAGCTATTTGAGAGCATTTTTACATTTTAAACTTGTGCTAAGTATAGGAGAAAACCCTCCTTTTTTTGTTTCTGAGATTTATAATGTTTTGGACACCCCACTAATATATTCTGCTCTCATTTAATTTTTATACCGAAAGTGAGACGTAGAATCTTGACTTGTACAATGCAGAGGTATCCTACAGTAAGGAGCAGGGAACATCATGGAAAAATAAGAATAAAAGCTAAAATTAAGCCTTCCTCTTCTAGCGGTCAAATGTTTCTTTATTCAGGTATATGTGAAAAGGCTTAATGTATTTTTATTGAATAAATGAGGGGATGCAGCTATTCAATAAGTAAGAAGATGCAAGGAAGGGCCTGCGGTACCAGCGAAAGTAGCGTGCACCCCACTTCTGAGGATTGTGCACTTGAGTAGAACGAGACAGCCGTCTCCCGGGGACCCTGCTGCATTTGGGGCATCCATTCTGTCTCATAGTTCCTAACCCCAGGGTCAACAATGCCACCTTGCCATAAAACTGAGCTGCTCCCTGACTAATTAGCCTTTGTTTTTATTTCCCCAGTTAAATGTCCTTAGATCACGATGGGATGAAATGTGAAAGTTGGATGCTGACTAATACTGTGGAAATATATCGTTCTATGCTCTGTCACCCAAAGGGCATTATTACGGCCTCCAAGGCTTTACAGGATAACTATTAGAGAATTTGACATTGCAAATGTAATTTCATTTGTGACTGAGAAAGCCTCCTTCCCATATAAACGTGGGTTGTTTACAGTGATGCCCAGAAGATCTTACCCCTAGATGACCCAGTTCAGCAAGCTTTCTGCAGTCCGTTAGCTCAACTGTTGTGACTGGAAGATTCTGTGGGACCTAATTTACACCTCCCTGTCCCGAGGAGAAAGTGGAGACCTGAAAGTCGAGCTGTTCTTGTTGACATGCCAGTTAAAGAGAAAAGCCAGACCTTTTAGACCTTCCCAGTGATAATCATGTTCACACAAAACTCGATCATAACACCCTGAACAGGTGCAGAAGAACGCTGGTTGGGTGACAGGTATGGCTAAGTGTGTCCTCCCAGAGAACACCTGTCACCCACGGCATAAGACATAACCCCAAATAAGTCTACTCGTTTGCCAAACAGCCCAGGAGTAACAGCGCAGACTGCAACAAAGGAGCAGTTTTCATGATGTTATTTTATTCAAGCCGCTGAACAGCTTGTCTCTTAAATTGCTATTAGCCAAGAATTAATGTAGCCGACTTATAAAAATTTGGTTAACAAAGCTTGCCCTTGTCTGCAATTCCCCTTATTTTTGTATATGAGAGAAAAGATATAAAAACTCCACACGTTTGAAACAGAAACTGTCCTCCTTTGAAAACAGAGAGAATCCCATTTCTTTTTTAGTGGCTTCGTGTTTTTTAAGGCAACAAAATTACCCAATTTGTTTTCACCACAAAATGTTAATGCCAGATAGTCTCTGTGACGATGTTAAACACGTAATTTAACTGTCACACATACTCTCGAAAAGCAAGAAGGTGTGGCTGGGACAACCCTTGGATTATGCTTTTGTAAAGTTCATGAATATATATGGATACATATTTATTGATATTTGAAACAATTATTTCTTATGTAATTAATAACATTTTAGAAGGAATCACTTGTGCTCCCTGCTTCCTAGGAGAAGGCATCTTTATTACTGTTAAATACGTTACATTTATTTATGTGGGACTATAATGCTGTATGTAGGTGGGGCCACAGTCAAGCTTATACAGAATGTATCATGACACTGCATGTAAGCAAATGACTTAAAATTAGGTGTGCTCTTTTACAGGGTGTGGGATTGAATGAGGATAAAATGCTAATAGTCATCCAGTCCATAAAAATACCGTAAGAGGCTTGGAGATGATCGTATACTTGTTAGTCTATAATCATTTGACTTTCAGAAGGAAATAATAAATTTCTGTTACTGCCTCACATTCCAGTATATTTCTGTCTTCCCAAGCACTGATAGGTCATATGTGTTGGTTCTTTATGTTATTCGATGAGGCAATATCTTTTATGTACTAAGATTTACTAATATTTATAGACTTATTTTAATTATTTCCTCTTTAAGAATTGGATGTCTTTTAAGAGCCTTTCTATTGCAAACATTATATGACTCTGTGAAATGAACTGGAATACTGCTCCATAATAAAATAATCATAGGAGGTCGGGAGAGGAAATTAGGTCAGACTAAGCTTGTTACTTTTTTCTCGTAGACAAAGAGTGAGAAATACGTAAAAAATCATGGGCAACCTGCCATCAAGTTGTAGCTAGTTTACACCCATAAGTGAAACAGGTCATGAATGGAAAGGCACTTCCCACATTATTCTCTTGTTTAAAACACTTCTTTCTAACCTATTCCCTGCGATCCATTCCGGATGAGAAACTCGTTAGTCATCCTTAACACCTCCCGTCCTTAACACCTCCCGTGCCTGAACTCTTATGTAATTAATAACATTTAATTACGTGCTGCTGCCGCCATTCCTGAATGGATGGACCCCGCCATTTCTCCCACCACCGTTCTGTCCCTCCTCCCCCTGCAAGCTGCCCTCTCAGCTTTCTTCTCTATTTCCAGGGTAAGCAAAAAGCACCACGTCCCAGATTGATCTGCTTTCCCCTCGTTGGCTCCACGTTTTCCACCTTCAGTTGTACCGTGAATCCCAAGCTAGCGTCCCTGTTAAATCCCAAGAGCCTGAATGACTTCACCCATATCCAGCGTCCCAACCTCCTCTTGCACTGGGCTCCTCTCTTCCTCCCTTCTTATAATTCACCGCTCCTGCCTTGGTCTTTCCCCCGCAGGGGCTGTCTACGCTCTGTTCCCACTGCCCGCACTTTTTTTCCTTCTTGTCCCCTATGTGGACTGGGTGTCTGAAGGAGTCAGGCGGTTTTCAGGCCTCGGATCAAACAGCATAGCCCTCCCCGCCCTCCAGGACAGATTCTCTTGTAACTTTTTATTTCCCCCAGGGCATATCTGCCCATGTCACGTTTGGGCAATTATTTGGTGAATAGCTAACTCAGTCACTAGACTGTTGTTCAGTGAGAGCAAGGTTGTGTTGGTCATCAGCAGTACGATAATATTTTATCCTCTGTGTTTAGTTTAGAGCAGGGGTCCCCAAACTTTTTACACAGGGGGCCAGTTCCCTGTCCCTCAGACCGTGGGAGGGCCAGACTATAAAATAACTATGAACAAATTCCTATGCACAGTGCACATATCTTATTTCAAAGTAAAAAAACCCAAAACAGGAACAAATACAATATTTAAAATAAAGAACAAGTCAATTTAAATCAACAAACTGACCAGTATTTCAATGGAAACTATGGGTGCGGATGCATCCTGTGCTCCTCTCACTGACCACCAATGAAAGAGGTGTCCCTTCCGGAAGTGCTGCGAGTCCCAACGGCCAGGGCTGAGCAGTGGCGGCGGATAAATGGCCTCAGGGGATGTAGTTTGGGGACCCCTGGTTTAGAGCTTGCCACCTCCCTGAATACCCGTTGAATGAATGGCTATGAGTAAGCAAGTGAGGAAATGTCAGTCCAGCTTCAGGGACAGGAAACTATGAAAAGGTGCTTCCAGGGCTGGACACCTAAGGACGTAGGTCAACCTCAGTCGTTCCTGAGATCAACCTGCTGACAGATCAACCCCCAATACTTGTATAGCTTCAAGATAAAAACAAAAAGTAAGTACAGTGTGTCTGTGAAGTCATGGTGCGCTTCTGACCATGTGACCAGTCAAAAGTGCACCATGACTTTACAAACACACTATTGTTAATTGCTATATACTTTATGTAGTGCTTCAGAAGATTAGGGCCATGATTTTTTTTAAAAAAGCATCTACAGTACAATGAGATGTTTGAAGTTCCCAATGTCTATGACACTTTTGTCTCCAGGGGGCGCAGATATCTGCTGTAGGGACATCCATTCAAATAAGTATGTGGGGGTAATATTTTGAGATCTAAACAGATGGAAGCCTCATTTCTTGGTATTTCCAACTATTCCATACAGCAGATGGATTCGATTTTTTTTAACAGTCCGCATCAGTTTTCCTTATCCCTGAGGTTAAAATTTCTTCCCTGTATGGGATGAAAGAAAGAGGAAAATGAAAGGGAGGACTCAAGATTAAAAGCTATTGCATCTTAGAGGTAGGTCCCAGGAGAGAGATGATAGAACCCCATGACAATGAGATCAGAAGGGGACTCGGGTTACTGTTGTCTGATGGGCCCAAGGATGCAGCCAACCCTCGTATGTTTTGCTTGCATGATGTGGAAGGAGCAAGTCTGCCAGCCTTCTGGTCATGTCATGTCAGTGACTCAGGAGTCTCCACCTTCCAGACCTTCTCATAGCTGAGGTGTTGCTAGAATGTCTTATTCACTTGACCCCTTATCTTGTGCAAAAGAGACCTGATTTGTATTTAACTCCTTTCTTGGAAATTAATAAATTCTTTTACTGCTTTCTAATTTTAGAAACTATTTTGGAAGGAAGGAAGGAAGGAAGGAAGGAAGGAAGGAAGGAAGGAAGGAAAAGAGACTCAGAGAAGGGATGTGTTCATTGGTTTTAGCCAGAGGGATTCCATAGAATAGTCTAGGATGACTAATACTGTTTCTTAGCCCCATAGGAGTCAAGTGTCTTCTATAGATGTAAGTAGTAGATGAAACTGTGAAACTGTTAATATAGGGAGCTAACTAGATATTGATGGGGAAAGAGAGAAAAGGGAGGCGGACATTATATTTTATGAAATTGGAAAGCCTATTCCAGGAAGAACCTTCAGAATTCCATTTACTAGGAAGCTTTAGCATTTACAATTTTGCACACCCCAGAGGATTGCTGAGCTAAAGAGATTAAAACTCCCTCTCTCTCCTGTGTAGGGAGGAAGAACTGTTTTTTCCAGTTTCCCAGGAAAAACTGCCCCATCCCCAGGCTTCTGAGTTTATACTTTGAGGCACTTGCCTTGCAAGCCAAGATGGAGGCCACAAAGGCCTCTCAGTCTGGCCCAGAAAGATCTGATTGGTTAGTGGGAGGAACCAACACAAGCCCATAAAATTTTAAAGAAAATGATTGGTGGGCTTAAAGGGAAACTAGTTCTTCTCACCGGAGATACAAAAACAGGACTTAACAGAGATCTGGCCCTTCTCTTCTCACTGCGGTCCTGGTGGGGACACAGACACATGCTTGCCCTATTTGCTACCGTGCAGCCTGGGCTGGCAGCTGCCCGTGGGTGGTCTCCCAAGTGCAGGCCCTGTGCAGCGCCTGCACTGGATGGAGCTTTGATATGGACTAAGCCATGCTGTGGACTATCTGGAATTAGGCTGTTACACTGGGCTTAATGAAGACAAGGCCGGACTTGATCCTTGGCGGGTGGAGAAGAGACACTGGAAGCCTATGGGAAGCCTTCCATTTCATCCCCAAATAAATCTTCGTGGGAAAGCTTAGGCTTCTCCAAATGAGGGCCCTGTAAAATGCTTTTGCTGCAACTCCGTACAAGAACCACATTTCCACTGGCATCAAAACGACATGACTTATAAGGCAAAATGCATTTTAACAAGCAGTCGATAGGCCAAGAAAACAAAGGCGTTTTTAAAAGAACTACGTTTGCTGCAGCCTTTGGGCGTAACGGGCACCCTTATTGTCCATGTAACAGTAAGCACTTCCCGCAGTTTTTGAATTTTGCAGATGTTCTCTTGGGCTTCAGAAAAGATTGTAAAGGTATATATTAAAAAATAAATGTGAAAGATAATTTCTTTAGGAGTACTTTCTCTCTTTTTTTTTTTTGAAAATTATATATATATATAAAACAAGGCATTTTGGGAGTGGGGGTTGGTTTGAAAGCCTTCATGCTCATAAATCACATTATTGTCATTATGTATGTTTTTTGGATTTCTCCCAAATAGCTCAATTTATAGGTTGAAAGACACTTTTCAAAATTTGTTTTACAGTAAAAGAAGAACTTGCTATTATTTAGGGATTGTGTGTGTGTGTGTGTGTGTGTGTGTGTGTGTGTATATATATATATATATATTATCACTACCATCGTCATCGTCATTGGTTTCCATGAAGTAAAAGAAAAAATTTGATTGCATTGTGAAAAATTCATAGAGTTTCCTCAATAAGCAGAGTCAAAATTTTTATTATTATTTTGCTACTATTTTTGCTGAATTCTAGTGAGAAGCTCATTTTAATATACAACATATTCTGACCTATGATCAAAGGTCTAAATTCCTCTTGGCATCAATAGGTGCTATATGTGGTTTTCTAAGAGATATTATTACACAGAATTTGTTGCGTAGAGAACAAAATGCTGTAGGCAGCATGCTAAAGTATATTTGGTATGGCCATGATTTAAACTATTAATATTTCTTCTTCTAGCCGCAGAAAGAATGCTGGCTGTCTAGCAGGTGGAGAGCGGCTCTGGCCCAGACACCGTGGACAAGGTATCCCCGACTCTATTCCTAATGACTCTGTTTTGGCTGAGTGCACCTGAACTTGCCTCCCATTAGTTCTGAGCCAAAGAAAAGTAATTATTTCTCTCATACCCATGAACATGTATAATTTCTGTTCCTCTCTCTCCCAAACAGGAGAAAAATACATTCAGCTTTGATATATTCCATATTAGCAAGAATGAGAGATTAGTCGTGCCTGCATATAACTAATGTGCATGAAAGTCAGCCCATAAGCATTCATTGATTTCATACTAATTACTGTGAAAGGCAGTGGCGTATTGTTGAGGCAAGAACTAGATTTAATATAAGCAACACTTCAGTTGATAATTATAGTTCATACTAGTTTTGAGGACTCAATCATGTATTTTACATTTCTGGGCATCTGTCGCCTGAGGTTATCAATGTCTACCCTCCTGTGTTGTTACAACGATTAAATAAAATAGTTCGTGCATGTGATATGATTACACATAGTGCTCCGTCACTATCATCTTTGTACAGGAGCAGTCCCGAGGTCTCCCCGTCACTGAGAGTCACATTGCTTTCCTTTTCTCAGACACCTGCTACATATGTCGCCTTCGGACATTTGCTAAAGATACGATGGGTACTCTGATCTCTGCTGAGAAAATCTTTGTACAAATATTGTCGTGTCTTTCCCCTGTGGCCCTCCCATTCTGGCCAGCATTTGCATGGTCTATTACCAGTCGGATGAGGGGAGAACTAGTAGCCTCGGGCTTAGGGTAAGAATATACAATAGTAAGTGCATGGAAGTGGCACTTATTTCCTGGCAGAATTTTGAATATAGCACTCCTAAATATGCTTCTTGGGAGAATGTTAATCTAGTATTCATAAATATATTTCTTCTTTTTTGCTATGTCTCAGGATTTCCTCAGAATAGATTCCCATTATTTGCGTTACCTGAATGCACCTCTTCTCATTCAGGGCAACCAGAAAGATCATGCATAAGACAGTCCTTTCTTTTCTTTTACCACTAATATGGCACCTAAGTGATATTTTCAGTGGGGAAAATTTTTCCTCCTAAAGAATCAGGTATAAAAGACATTTGTCCACTGTCTTGCCCCCAGAAGTACAAGAATTACAATATGAAGGACAAGACTTTCCTGGTCTAAGTCCCCAATAAAATCACCGTATAAGTATCTAATAGTTACATCATATCATTGAGTATCATAGTAAATGCTAATTGGGGAAAAAGTGATGGGCTCGTTTCGCTGTGAAGTGTGTTTGCAAAATTTAGTACAATGCCGCTAAGTAGAAATTTTTGGCGTAATCACTTTAAAGAGAGAGAAAACTTTCAAATAGCCACTTTAGAAGATGAATTAATTCATGTTTATAAATTAGATTAAAGATGAAAACATTATTTCAATGTTAGAGTACCATCTAACATGCCCCGAAGAATTTAATTTATGTGCAAAATGACAATTACAGAATTCTAATTAAAAAACAGGAGGGGATAATGCTCTCATGCTTTGATGGTAGGCTTAGTCCTTGATGACTAGAATCCAGAATTATTGATCCTAGGCAACCTTAATTTTTTGTGATCAGATTACAAGAAAGTTTTGTTTCATAGAAATTAAAAAAAAAAAAGATAAAAGCCTGACCAGGCAGTGGCGCAGTGGATAGAGCGTCAGACTAGGATGCGGAGGATTCAGGTTCGAGACCCTGAGGTGGCCAGCTTGAGTGCAGACTCATCTGGCTTGAGCGAAAAGCTCACCAGCTTGGCCCCAAGGTCGCTGGCTCAAGCAAGGGGTTACTTGGTCTGCTGAAGGCCCACGGTCAAGGCACATATGAGAAAGCAATCAATGAACAACTAAGGAGTCACAATGAAAAACTGATGATTGATGCTTCTCATCTCTCTCCATTCCTGTCTGTCTGTCCCTGTCTATCCCTCTTTCTGACTCTCTATCTCTCCCTCTCTCTCTCTGTCCTGTAAAAAAAAAAAAAAAAGATAAAAATATTTTTTTGTGGTCTGATATTATAAATCTCATTGTTAATCAATTTTGATAGAGCCTCTCAGTTGTCTTCTTTAACGCTTATCATTAAAGAAATTGTCAATCTCATCTTCTTTAATACTTAATATGTAAGATAATGTAGACATATGTAAATGTACAATTGTTATTCTGTTTTCATAGTAAAATTTCTATAATCATTTATCTCTTCATATATGCATATGCATATACATAGGTACGCATATATGAATATAAAATGAATTAAAATAGGATGTAAAAAGTGTATATATATATATTATTATATTTTTATATATATCTACAAAAAGTTTACAATGAATTTAATGTTTTTATTTAGCTGTGGTAGTAATACATTATGTCATAAATGTACCAGCAAACAATTATACTATATAGCCTTATTTGAGGATCAATGTAGATAGAAATAGACTTATATTTAAACTGAAGACTTGACATGTTCTTTTCCTCAGCTCCTTGTTATTTATTCTCAGCCTCATTAGTCATCCAGAGTCTTTGCTATTCATTCATTCATTCATTCATAAAACTGTTACTGAAACACTCATATGAGTCCTGAATATTCTGCTAAATTTAGAGAATGCAAAGAAACTTAGGTCTCATCTTCTCAAAAATATTTCCCGTGAACGAGCAGGATCCATAAGTAGGTAAACTGCACCAATGCATTACGTTGTGGAGATAGCACGTGCACGGTACTTCCTGGGAGAACAGAGGAAGTACCTAACCAGGTCTAGGAGACATGCAAGAAGGTTTCCTGGAGCGTGTTCGCGGAATAGCGTGGTTAATAAGTAGCTACGAGTCACCGGAAGTGTGGAGGGGTCGCTGCGAGACAGAGCCGTTTCAGCAAAGGGAAGATGCCGCGTTCATTGGGGTGCGCTGTAATAGTGAGTTAAAAAAAAGGGACCGCTATTGCGTCTCTGGTCTCAGAGTCAATTGTCCTGTTCCCTAAAGGGGAGGTATACCACGCTGGGCCGGGTAGTGCTAGTAAGCAGCGGCTCTAGGATGTCACCCTAGTCACCTTACCATTTCACTATTTCATGTACCGTTGTGTACCGCATACACATCTACACCAAGCTAATTGATGGCCAAGCTCGGTGGCAGGAACTGTCAATCACCTGTGTGAAACAATGATGCTTCTATCTTGGATAATTAGACATTATGTGTTATAGAAAAAGGCCTTCTTTGAACCTCGAAGCAAGTTCTTATTATACCGCTTCCTGACTTACCCCACAGAGTCAGAAAACTGTAGTTAACTTTTAGAATAATTTGACTGTATACGTCCTTAGGGTAAGAGGAGAGCTCCGATTGTAATTAGGATCCTAATTATCTAGGATGCCTATACATTGAGTTCAGGGTATGGAATTACCAGAAGAACCTAAGAGAAAATGGAAGATTATTTCACATTTGGTCTCATGCTGTTGAGTTGGTTTCTTTTCTTTCTCTCTTAATTGGGGGAGCCGTTGCCTTCTGTGTTACATGCAGGTCCAATTAATCTTCAGGTAGTGTGTAAGTAATATGCATGCTAGTTCCACTTAGGGGATGATAATATATCATAAATGGCTACATTTGTCTGGAAATAAAGCTAGACACTTCATTTCATGACCTTTTAATTTCTGTCATGTTAATAGTCTTCAGGGAATAGATTCATTTCCACATCTGGAAAACGGAGAGGACACGTCCCACTTAATTTTGGTGGCAAGGTAATTTATTGAGACGTAAAACTGTGAGCATGTGGGAGGTCTGCTGTTTTTTCTACTATTCTGCAAGAACCTCATTACCCTTCAATTCCAAGAAATACCCTTTATTCCCCTTCCTCGGGAGCTCTTTTAAGACATCAGCATGAGCCTCAAGGTCTGCTAGGATGACCACAGCCCTCAGCTGTCCTGGGACAGTCCGAGGGCAGCAGGTGCTGTCGGGCTCTGCTCGTCTGCACCGCCACGTCTTTTAATCGTGTTGTGCACAGAGGTTCCTGGTGTGGCCTCTTCCCCAACAGCTAGCACTTGTGTCTTTTTGTGGAAGGGCTCTGTCAGACTCCTAGGAATGACTGCTTCAGCACCCAGAGGGTGGGAAAGGCCTGGAAATCTATATGTCCCCAGACCTGTGCTTACCCAGGGACTGATGGGTGCAGAATCTAACTTCTATAGGGATAATCTAAACCAGGGGTCCCCAAACTTTTACACAGGGGACCAGTTCACAGTCCCTCAGACCGTTGGAGGGCCGCCACATACAGTACTTCGTACACTGACCACCAATGAAAGAGGTGCCCCTTCCGGAAGTGCGGCGGGGGCCGGATAAATGACCTCAGGTGGCCGCAATTTGGCCCGTGGGCCGTAGTTTGGGGACCTCTGATCTAAACCATATAGAAGATTATTTAAATATTAACTTTCAGTGATCTCAAATAGTAGCCGTGAAAGTGAGACACATATTTCAGAGGGAGAAATACACAGACTTAACACATGACTACATGTGTAGGATTTCTGACTTAATATGACAATTAAATTGTAGCCACCATGCTATCTTGCATTCATAGATTTACAAAAGAAAAATAGCGTCTAAATTTGGAGTAAACTATTTGATGCATCTTTACTTAATGGAAGTATAAATTAAGCCATAAGAACAGGATGATCTTCAACTTCGAAGACCAAAGGGTGTATTTTTCTATTGCTTTTAAAAAATGAGCTGTGTTAATTTCCTTTGCTGAGTTAGTACAACATGACCCCAACTTTTAAATGCACTCAATTTTCTATCATCAGTACTTTCTCAAGGAAGAGATAAAATTTAGAAATTAGAAGACATGATGGATAGCCTTTATTCTAGGGTCAGACAGAAGGTACTCAAAGCTAATGGAAAACATCACTCTCAGCCAGAGAAGATGGGTCCTATCAACGTAACAAACTGCTGATAACAGCCAGGAAACCATCTTGAATGTCAAGGGATATGCTCTTCTTCATTTGCAGTGTTTGATTGTTCATATAAATATTTAATGAAAATATTATTAGACTATTCAGCCGAGTGAAATAAACGGACGGCAGGAGAAGCTACGGAAGCTTACTTGATAGTCAATAAATGAAGTGGCATAATAATTTATTTTGCATATTATATTAGTCTTTTGAGAGGTTTTGTACTTTTAAACTTTTTAGCACTATTTAAAAGGCAATGTTACTGCCATAATTATGCGTTTTTAATATATGTTGATGGTTATTGAAAATGTAGCACACGTTTTATAGGGAGAAAGACCATCATCCTCATCACGCGTAATGGAAATAGGAGACTAATTGTGAAGGTTGACTGACCTTTAATATAGCCTCATTGATTCTTACTGAAAGTGTTAACTTTATACTACGTAAAATTACACAGTGGGTTTCTCAAGAGTAGAACTTACATGATTAGGTTGATAAGGTGGAAAGCTTTTAAACCACCATCTGAGCTTTGACTTTTCAGGAATATTGAGATTCACCTGTTGGGAATCGTGTGTACTATTTTTTTTTTTTTTTACAGGGACAGAGAGAGAGAGGGAGAGAGAGAGAGTCAGAGAGAAGGATAGATAGGGACAGACAGACAGGAATGGAGAGAGGTGAGAAGCATCAATCATTAGTTTTTCATTGCCGTCGCAACACCTTAGTTGTTCATTGATTGCTTTCTCACATGTGCCTTGACCGCGGGCCTTCAGCAGACTGAGTCACCCCTTGCTAGAGCCAGCAACCTTTGGTCCAAGCTGGCGACCTCGGGGTCTCGAACCTGGGTCTTCCGCATCCCAGTGCGACGCTCTATCCACTGTGCCACCGCCTGGTCAGGCTCATGTGTACTATTAAACACTATTTTAGTGAAGCAGTGTGGAGAAAAATGTGGACTCAGGTTTCAGAGAATTGTTACAAGTTTATATATTTGCACATGGAATTTCTCAACTTGTCTTTCTAAATGGTGCCTATATTAGTTGTTTTGGAAAATATTATTTCCGTTGACTTGAACTGTGTCATTAGCTTGGTTCTCCCTCCTAAAATAGAGGTATTACAGTGAAAACCCCAGACCCCTTGCAGGATCAGGGTTCTGCAGTAGTGGGAAATATTGAAGAGACATTGTCACTTCCTTTCTTCATGACTTTAGGGAAGGGGAGTGGGGACTTTGGAAAGGCATTGCAGGCTTTTTCTAAGTCAAACTTTTTTGGCTGGATTTTACTCTGAGTAGCATTTCTCTGTCGTGCTAATGTACACATGGCCACGTGTAAATCTCCTGGGGGCATAAACCTATTTTCCCTTGCTACAAAAAAAAAAAAAAAAAAAAAAAAAAAAAAAAAAATTGAACTCAAACTACTAAAGAAAATCAATATACTGAAATCCAGGTAAAGAACTCATAATTTGCACTTCAGAACATTGAAGCTAAAAAACCAATACTGAAACTCTCCCCTTAAGCTTAAAAACAATAACCCTATAACAGTGGTTCTTAACCTTTTTTGAGGTACCGAACCCACCAGTTTCATATGCGCATTCACCGAACCCTTCTTTAGTGATAAATAAAATACGATTTTTTTTCCAAATTCAAGACATAGGTATATGTTTTTTTACTGGTGCACAAAATGAGCCGTGCATGAACATCACCTTGTTCAAAGAACAAAACCAACAAAGTGCATGAACTCACAACAAATGACGGTATTACTTTATTCTGGCCTCCGCGGCAGAGGCTTCTCCGAACCCCTGAGACCGACTCATCAAACCCCTCGGGTTTGATAGAACCCAGGTTAAGAACCACTGCCCTATAATATAGAATGGGATCTGTGTGGATAAGTAAAGACATGTATCCCTTAAAAAGAAATCTGAGGCTAACATATAATATAAATCTAATATCTGAACATTAATTTTGACATAAAAGGGAACTTTTGAGAATGCTCTTGTGATTAGCTATCGTTTCATGGAACTCACTGGTAAAGCCTCCATGTACAATGTCATGTTGTTCTCTCTTTTCACTGAGGATATAAATTTAACCGACAGCAGCATAAATCCAGTCATATATACCGAGGAATGTTTTGATAGCAAAGGACATTGACTCCAAAAACAGACTTATTGGAAGAAAATTCACAGATTCCGTTGCTGTGTATTATTGGAAAATAACACTCACCTATCAAGCATGACTTCTATGCATTTTCAGCTGAAGTCAACAGGATCAATCAGATACATTTTCAAGGATTGTTGCCACCATATAATTATTCAGGACTGATGCACTATATTTCAAGTGCGATTCAAACATCAGAAAGTAAAGGCATTTATATCTTTGTGAGCAGAAATCACTTCTGCAATGGTTACACGCACAGATAGATGGGAGATATTGAGATTTTTGCTTTTTAACATTTGCCAACTTCTGATGAAGAAGAATGTAAAATTCCCACTATATTAAACCTTTTATGGTTGCATTTTATCATTTGAAACCAAGGCAAACATAATAATGAAATAATTTCTGATACATATTATTTGGAATCGGCACATTCTTCTAAAAACAAGAAATCCTTCTTCTTTTGTAGACAAATGTAAACATTGTCTATATGTTTGGGTACCATGCATAGTTGGTACCCAGGAAATATTTTCAAAATTTTATTTGTTTAAATGGTTTCCAGATCCTTAAGATCTTATTAAAGAAATTTTAATGAAAAGCAAAGCCTCTGAAAATGCTTTGTTTGGTGAAAATTAAATCAGGCCATACCCTCTCTTAGGCGTGGTGTTCCTGTCCTAAATGCTACCACCACACATTTGTGGTTTTCTCACCAAAGCGAGCTGGGCCCAATTTGTTAGCAATGCAATGAAATGAATTTTAAAGTCTGCATTTTGATGCTTTATGTTCCGTTTGCCATAGTTTTCTGTCTTATTTGCTTTAAATTTCACTTTTTATGACACGTGTCATTACACTTCCTATTATCTTTGGGTGAACACCCTGAAAAGGATGAAAATATGCAACATCAGAATATCAGTATGTAGGATAAAACATGAATTTAGAAAGTATTAATAATTTTTGTTCCATCTTGAATAAATTCAAGCTAATCTTTTTTATTAATAAAAGTTGGAAACACCCCTATGTGTCAAAATACATACAGACAGACAGACAGACATACGGGTACATAAAAATAGAACATTAAGAACAATCAGATGAGGAGGTATGTGGTACACCAACAAAATCGCATAAAACACTTGGAAGAAATTCACACCCACTGTTTGTATCCATTTAGAAATGAAAGCAGAGTTATCCTACTGGGCTTATTTTTACCTCTTTTGTCCACCAGAAATTTTATCATTCCATTACTTGCATAGGGTTGAAATATTTTAGCATCATCTTTTATCCTGTGTGGGTCTGTAATTTGAAGTAGCTCCCAGTAGATGGCAGTCTCGGTAGCATATCCAAGTGGGCACTCATCAAGGCAGACATGCCCTCTGTGATACTGGGTATTGTGGAAGATCATGGAAGCTAGCAGTAGAGTATTTTTTTTTAAATCTATTTTTAAATTAAAAATGTAACTCAGCTAACAAAAGGAGGTTTATATATCTGAAGAGAGTTCGACAAGCAAGGATTTTAACAATGATAAAATGCTCTGAAGTCTGTTTCTATTCCAGGCACTTCAATAAATCTGAATTTTCTCACTTGGTTGGAGACTGTATCATAGTTGAAACCTTTCCTGTGTTACCTAATTTTATAGATTTCACTCTTGCTTATTAACCTGTATGTCCTGACTTCCCCTTTGATCCAACTCTCCCCTTCAAATCTCGCTGTGTCTCAGCAGAGCCGAGCAGTAAGTTGTGATACTCCAGTGCGACTTGCAATGGCTCTTTGTGACAACCTTGCTTCCCACCCTTTCCACTACCCTGTTCCTATTCCATAGACCCTGACCCAGGCTGTGTCTGCATTTTTCTCACCCTCTCCAAGCATTTGGATTTGTACATAGGTTTTCTTTTCCTAGACGTAACACTAGTATTCTCTAAGGATGCTGGGTGACCACCAGCCCTGTCTTCTCCTTGTCCAGGGGACGTGCGGTGGGGTGTATACTCAGCCTCAGTTCAGTCTCTTGATCTGTCATTGGCCTCCTGGCAGGGTCTACTCCAAATCTCCGTGCAAGGAAAACGTTCTCAGCTGTTAGCGGACTAAAACACAGTGGGACTAACAAATGGTGACTATTTTTATTTCCGGCGGGATTCTTAGAAAAACACTGTAGGTCCTCAGAAGGTGGGTGAAGACCCCCCACAATGAGCGAACCTGTGTGTAAATGACTCTTGATATTTCGGAGGGCTGGTGCTGAGTCAGTGTTACCACTTAGGCGTTTCTGATTTTAAATTCAGGGACGTACCTACAGGCCAGAAAGCTGAGAAAGGAGATAGCTTTGTGTTCTGTTTTCTTTATTTGCAATGAAACATTTCATTTCCAGCCGTAATTAAAACAGATGTCTTATGTGAAGATTCTTTTATTTCTATAAAAAGCACTGCTAAAATGTAGGCTTTCACTCTCTGAAAAGCCTTTACTTGCCAGGAAAACAAGGCCAGGCTAACCCAACTTCAGTTCTGTCCTTTGACGTTGCGAACATTTCAATTTCAAGTGCTCTTCACAGTGTCTTTCATGCTAAACTGCCCCTGTGCTGTGTGGAGGTCTGCACGGAGCCAAATGAATTGCTGGGGCAACCGTGAGGGTGACAGTTGACCAATCCTTGACTTTTCTTCTTGAGTCTGTCAAGGCTCCTCTCTGGAAAGTGGATTAATGTTCACAGAAGCCTCTCAATATAAGTCTCCGAGGCTACAGGGCTAACGTTATAAATGCTCTTAGAAGGGCCATAGCATCCTTCTCTGGAGGCTCCTAGAGTTATGTGTTCGAGGCTTAGAGGTTTGTGAAGATGGACTTACTTTGTGAAACTTATTTTAAGGTATTTTCCCCTCTAGTTATTTCATAGGTGTGTGTGTGTGTATATATATATATATATATATATATATATATATATATATATATATATATACACATTTTAAACTCTACGAAGCATTTCTCTACTTCTTTCCTAAGCTGATTATAAGGAAAGGAGGCAGCCCTCTTTTCTGTTTTCAGTCTTCTGTCTTATACTCAAGTCTCATTAGTTTTTCTTTCTCCCAATCCTATACTACTGATTCCACTCAGGTACCCAAAGGAAGCATTATTTTTTCTTCTTCTCGGCTCCTATTCTACTAGGATGCCACCAATTATAATGCAAGGACTTTGAGAAGTAGGTGTCCCTATTATATTTCCATTTGAATATGTAGTGCAGTACTTCACATAAAGTGAGCACCAGTGGTTTCCTCCCCCAGATTGATTGATTGACTTACCTTTTCAATATGAAGTGATGTAGCAGCCTCGTGAAATGTTAGCATTCATTTCCCCTATTGCTTTTCTGACAGAACATGCATTATTAGACAGGGTATTTCCTACACTGTAATTGGAAGCAGGTGTTATAGATCATCCCCAGAAGATCGTAAGTGTGCATAAATTCATACATCTTGGGTGAGCATTCTTCTTTGCTGACTGAAGTCGAATAAAATGATTTCCATTTCTTTGAGGAAGTGGAGAAAAATAAAACAGAAAAAAGTACTGCCTGCAACATGGTGAGTGCTCAGTAGTAAACACCAAGTAGAATTAGCCTGTTTGGAATATTTTCAATTATTATGATGTTAAGTGTTAAAATAGACCTTTGAGATTTGTCAAAATAGTCTCTACTAAATTGTATTTAAAGAGAAGACTGATTCATAAGAATTCTACATACAGGAGGAAAAAGGTAGGCAGATCACTGCAAATATTACCAACAAGGATGCTGATCATACCGGCAGTATTAATAGGGAGGAAGTTGCATACCACCTGAAGGAAGACACACTGCGTTAATGATCTTCTCTGGGGAGTATTTCTTCTTTACAAGGGGAATAAATATCTGTATGTAAAGAAAATGGATTATTCTAGTATCCTTGTAAAATCTGAATTACAAATTTTAAAGTATCAGAGTTATCAATTTTTCCGGAGGTATTTGCACTTGAGA
This sequence comes from Rhynchonycteris naso, assembly GCA_037038555.1. Taxonomy (NCBI): domain Eukaryota; kingdom Metazoa; phylum Chordata; class Mammalia; order Chiroptera; family Emballonuridae; genus Rhynchonycteris; species Rhynchonycteris naso. The sequence goes on from CM073002.1 coordinate 145,838,703, forward strand.
ATTGGAAACTATTTAAATTCAAAGCTTTATTCAATTTAAATAGAAGTATAAAACTGTAACTGACATTAAACACTCGAGATTTTAGATATTCCAATAAAATATTCAGGTTCAACTTGAATAATTTAGACATTTCCAGACTAACTAGAAATATGCTTTACAGGCAAGCCTGTAAAATATACATTTTGGAAGATATTTGATAACACTGTACTTTTTCAACAAACTCTGCTGTATTGGATACGCTGGATCTGAGAAGGCTCCTTATAAAAATGCAGCTAACACTAAGTCCCAATGTTGGCTTTATTTAGAATCTAGTCATACTCAGTATATCCAAAAATTATTTATTTGTTTTCCAAGAATTTACTGATCTTTTTTTTTTTTTTTTAATTCAGGATACTGATGACAAGAAGCAATCCTTAGAAAAGAAATATGCCACAGGAAGAGTCCAATGTTAGGGTTAGACTGAGGTAGTTAGTCCAGTAAGAGAGTTAGACTGACCACGGATGAGTAGTTACCCATTCTTAGTTGGGCAAGGGTGGTTTAAGGAGGCAAATAAATGGGCAAACATTTAAAACTAGAACTCGGATGTGTGACTTCCGACCCTTAGGAACCTGTGATCTCGACCCAGCCATCCACTGATGAGCGTCAGCTTCCTCCTCTGTGAAGACTGAGAAGGCGTTTCCTCTTAAACACATCAGAAGGTTAGTGTGACTGCTTCTCCCCCCAACTAGGAGGTAGGAAAGGGAACCAGATCTGGTAGCTGGCTATGACAGAAGGAAGGGAGAATGGTAAAATGCCCATCCCTGGGCTTCTCTTCTCATAGAACGGTTCCCCCATCATCTACTGACGGCAGACGGACAGACGTCTGACAGCTCCCTGTGGTATTTCTCCCGACCCTTTCCCCAACTTTATTCTGTGTGTCCGGAGGTGTATCCATTTCCCTCAGCATCTAGACCATGCTAGACCAAATTGTGACTGCAGCCTCTCACTAGGGCTAGATGAAAGGCCCCTCCACCTTGTCCCCACAGGCAGCCTTTGCCTGACCAACCGATGACAGCCTCTGGTCTCTTATAAACATCTTCAACTGTCATCATGGCGTACAGGATCAAGTACAGCATTTCCAGGATTCTCTGCAGGCTGGCTCGAATCTACCATCGTCATGGTAATTATAGTTAGAAAGAGAGGAAAAAGATCAATTAAAATTTTCAGTAATTAAGATTTTAGAGTCAAACTGTATTCTTCATTGGTACATATTAGGAAGAAACGCTTGCGTTTGGGGAGGGAAACAAGACTTCAGAATTCACGCTTAATAAAACGCCTTCGAACTTGGGCAAGTCCTGCTCATTAGAGACCTTGCTTTGCTGAGCTTCTGCATGAGTTGGATATGCGTGTCTGTGGAGAGAGACTGTCACTGAACTTAATCTCGCAGCATCAAAAAGAGAAGTTATAATAGTTTAGGAATAAATGAAAAGAAAGAGGAGCCAATAAGACTTTATGCAAAGAGGGAAAGAAAAGAAAAAATAAGTCTCTAGTTAATTAAGGTAAAACTTAGCGAAAGGAGAATGTGTAAGGGATTTTTAAAGAAATTAGCTCTGGCCCTGGCCTGGTAGCTAGCTCTCAGTGAGTTAGAGCATCGTCCTGAAGCACAGAGGTTGCCGGTTCAATTCCAGGTCAGGGCACATACAGGAACCAATCAATGTTCTTTTCTCTCTCTCTCCCCCTTTACCTGTCTAAAATCAATTAAAAAATAATTTTAAAAAAAATGTGAAAAGAAATTATCTCTAGATATGTGAGCCTGTAAATAATCAGAAATGTTTTGGGCAAGAGATCGTTTTGCAGGAATTGGAAATACTGCTGTCTATACACAGGCATCTGAGAACGGAGGGGAGCTGATCACTGGTGAAAGCCGCCTTATAAAAGTGATTATAATAACTTCATTTTAAAATTTATATTGCACCTCAACCTAGAATCAGGGTGATGTTTTATCTCTGTAGTAAGCATCTGCAATGCATGCATCACTTATCAAAGGAAATAAACACTTCAAAGCTGTAAGTGAATAGGGAAGTAGAACAATCAATCTCAAGAGCTTTGGGGGCCAAGCACATCAGGTAAAAATAAATATTCCTTTAAATAATGAAAAATAAACAATTTCCAGTTCATTTCGTGCCTCTATTCAGAGACACATTGCAACCAAGGTCATGATGTCTAAGAATATTCCCTCTACACAGCCATTAATTCCCAGATTTATTCATCTTTGCTAAAATAACAAAGCACTGGCCAGATTACTTAATTAGGCAGGGAAGATGAAACATATTCTTGAAAAAAATAGTAAATAAGCCAGAAGTATTTGTTTGTTTCTCATAAACATTTCATCTCTTCTTTCTACTGTTAAAGTATATATCTTTCTCATGGATCTGATTATTCCTGCCATTCATTTAGAGCAAAATTCCCTGACCCTGTGCCTCTCTTCTGAATTATTCTCTTCTATCTACTAGCTGTAATCTTCTGCAGAAAATGATTTTCTTTGTACGTTTATTGTCCGTCATTCCTACCATAATAAACACCATTAGTAGAGACAGCTTGTTAACTTTACATCTCAAGGAACTAGACCAGTGGTTCTTAACCTTTTTTGAGGTACCGAACCCACCAGTTTCATATGCTCATTCACCGAACCCTTCTTTAGTGATAAATAAAATATGATATGTTTTCCAAGTTCAAGACATAGGTATATGTTTTTTTACTGGTGCACAAAATGAGCCGTGCATGAACATCACCTTGCTCAAAGAACAAAACCAACAAAGTGCATGAACTCACAACAAGTGACGGTATTACTTTATTCTGGCCTCCGTGGCAGAGGCTTCTCTGAACCCCTGAGACCGACTCATCGAACCCCTAGGGTTCGATAGAACCCAGGTGAAGAACCATTGAACTGGAGAAAGAAGAATAAAACGAGCCCTAGATCAGCAGGAGGAAGGTGATAACAAACGGAAGAGAGGGAGACACTTCTAAACCCATGTTACGAGGCCAGCAGTACCCTGATTCCACAACCAGACAAGGACACTACAGAAAGAGAAAATCACAGGCCCGTCCTCCTGAGGCACTGAGATGTGGAAATTCTCAACAAAATATCAGCAAACTAGATGCATAAGTCAGCCCTCTACATTCACGGATTCCAAACCATGCATCAGAAATACCATTTTTGATCCATGGTTGATTGAATCCAAAGATTTGCTACCTGGCAATACAGAAGGCCATCTGTATATTTATTGAAAACAATTTGTGTATCACTGGACCCGCACAGTTCACACTCATGCTGTGCAAGGCACAGCGACAGTAAACTGGAGAATGGCACTGTTGACGGCATTTTGTTGGAAGGGAGGCCTTTGACCACTGCCCTACCAGAAGGTTGGTAGGGTGCACGACAATCTGAAGCTTATAACATTAGAGCTTTATCAAGCCCTACATTTGTCAGGACTTCCCTGTTCTTCCAAATCTGCAGGTGGACAGACTCTTAGGGTTCTGATGACAGGCAGCTAGGGGAGAACTCCACTGAGTGAAGACAACAGAAGAAGTCTACAATGGCCATGAATTCATGAACGAGGGAGAAGAGCAGATAGGTAGAAAAGAACACAATGCTTATATTTTGGATGATACTAGGCAGGGAATTTTATTCAAGTTTGAGGTTGGTCAGAGTTTCTACTTGCGTTTCTTGGTAAGGAAGCTGAGTCCTTCAGGCATGATTGTGGAAACTAAGGCTTTAAGACATTGTCCATATGCGGGGGTCAGGACTCCGAGGTCCCTAAACACCCCTAGCATCCCCCTGCGTCCAGTACTGTATGTTTCAGTACCAGGCAGAAGAATTCTCTGCTCACTGCTCTCCTCTTCGAAAGGTATTGGGCTACTATTGCACATTCTGGCTTCCAGATACTTTTTAAGGTGACTTGACAAGTTCCATAAAAGTCCTGTAGGGATTTAAGGAGTAATTGAAGGGAAAATGACATTTTTACAGTAGTGAGCTCTCCCTTACAGGAAATAAGTTCTCTCTCAGTTCATTGAGGTCTACTTTTATGACTTTCAGGAAAGCTTTAGAGCTTTTTTCTTTTTTTGTTATTTGTGAGTTCTGAAGTGCCTTTTACATGGGTGCCACACTTCTTTCATTATTACGTTTTCTATTGGATAAAAATGGCACATTGGTCGGAAAATCATTTATGTATGTTAATTTTTATTTAATTTGACCACTTATTTTATTCTTTTATGTGTATGAAAGTGGGAAATTAATTTTCTTGTCTTTTTACTGTAGATAATTAACATGTTCGAAAATAATTGGGATTTTGAATTCCGGTTCCCAATATTTGTATCTTCACTAATCAAGTTACCTTTTAAGTCTAGCTTGCTAATGTATATTTAAATTAAATAAAGTGTCAAATTAAAGCTGTTAATGTATTGCATTCCAGTGACATATTTTATTTAATGTTCTTATTTTATTCACTTAGACTAGCGATATTCAACTGCTGCACTGTAAGAATTTTTAAAATATGCGACACCTGACTATTTAGTCAGGGGCACTGGCCTCTTTTCCCTTAGACTATCATATTTAAAAAAAAAACCAAAAAAAACAATAGCCTGACCAGGCAGTGGTGCAGTGGATAGAGTTCGACTGGGAGACTGGGACACAGAGGACCCAGGTTTGAAACCCCAAGGTCACCAGCCTGAGTGCGGGCTAATCCAGCTTGAATGCGGGGTCGCTGGCTTGAGTGTGAGATCATAGATATGACCCCATGGTCGCTGTCTTGAGCTCAAAGGTCGCTGGCTTCAGCAAAGGATCACTTGCTCTGCTGTAGCCCCTCCGATCAAGGCACACATGAGAAAGCAATCAATGAATAACTAAGGAGCCGCAACAAAGAACTGTTGCTTCTCATCTCTCTCTACCTTCCTGTCTGTTTGTCCTTGTTTGTCCCTCTCTCTGTCTCTGTCACAATAAATAAATAAATAAATAAATAAATAAACAACAGCCAACACAACAATAGCTGTCTAGTGTGAATAAATCAAAAGTATACCTATTTTTTTGGTCAGATCAGCACAAACTCTATTCCTTGGTTTGCTGCAGAATTTTAGTAATTAGTTTATATGAGCCGTGAGATGAAAAGGGTAGAAAACCGTTGACTTAGACGCCTAGCAAGTTGACGCTGGTAGTGTGTGGGAGGTTTCAAATTCTTGTGAGCGAACTCTCTTCCAATCGGCCTCCCCCAGGGCAGCTGGACTGTCCCTGTGACGCCGTGCCCACCTTTCCCCAGACCCAGTGATTCCGGATCAAGGCAGCGGCCAAGCTGGTCTCTTGATCTAGCCCTGGAAGCCATACACTGATACTTCGGAAGCAGTCTATTTTGTTTGAAACAAATGAATAAGATGACCGTGTTCAAGGTGATGGAAATTAGTGTGTATCATTTGAGGAGAAGACAAAGCACATTGTTGCACATGCTAGTTTTTATGAACAGTATCATAGTGTATATATGCTTCTGCTGCTATTTTATTTAATGCTTTGGAGACTTTCATCCACTCATCTATTTTTCCAGTATATTTACTCACATTTCTACATGTCAGGAATATAAGGATTTATTATCCTGCTGATGAATTTTAGTCCAGGAATTTTATTTTTACTGCAGATTGTGTCGTAAGTGCTTATCTATGTCTCCTTATGCAACTATGTGAGACTTTTGGTAGGGTTTGTATCTAGGAGAGCGATTTCTGAGTAATTGTCTTATAATTTCATCGTTGTGGATTTAATCAAATTTCTTTCCATGGGAAACACATTAGAGGCCTCATTGCTATAAATTTTCACAACGTTTGATATCTCTTGTCTTCTAATGTGGTCAAAGTATCTCATATTAATTGTTCTATGAGCATCTCTGATTGCTAATGAAGTTAATCATGTTTCAAAGGTTCATTTGCCAATTTGGATGTTCTCTTTTGTTGATTAACTAGTTTATTTCCTTTACCCATTTTTCCTTTTTCCTTATTTGAGATAATTATTTATACAAACAATTTTCTCTTTCCTGTAATCATTTTTAAATTTTTCTATTTTTTATTACTATATCTTTAGTTAAATGGACATGCAATGTTCTATCAGTGTTTCAGATGTAAAACAATGAGTCAGCACTTTTGTGGAGTCAAAACTGACATTTTCAGTCTGACTATATAGGTATATCTCAAAGAAGAAACAAACAAACAATTTTTTTCTTTTAGATTAAAAAGCAGAACAGAAAAACAGGTTTAACCTATCTAATTCTGGTCTCAAAGTCAACACACCTGTGCCATCCCCTCTAACTTACTCCCTAATAAAACCAATTTATCTCTCAGTTTTGCCATGTTGCTATTTGAAGATACATTACAATCTGTAGTTAGGGTAATTCTGAAAAACGTGTCATTTTGTTTGCCATTGTATACAACATCACTGCCGCATACAGACACTGTTTAATAGATAATCTCTAGTTTTTTCAGCCATTCTATCTGCACGACACAATCACATCATCAGTGAACAATTTTTATATTTGTCCTTTGTTTTATTTTTTATTTCCTCCAGTGCAGGGTTGAGTTATGATGGCAGCGGACATTGCTGTCTCATTCTCAACCTAAGGAGGAAGGCTTTCAATATATGACTATTAAGTGTGGTTTTGCTGCCGTTTTGTGTGTTGGGCGAGTATATAGACTTCAATAACTTAACCTATTGTAATTGTAGTGGGCTGGGGAAAACAAACACAAATACATGCATTTTGCATTTATATATGATCATATGATTTTTCTCATTTATTCTGTTAAAGTTGCAAATTACATTGTTGGTACTCTTCTCATCAGTGTTCTGTAACTGCCTCCCTATAAATCTTGTATATATTTTGTTAGAATTATAACTAAAGACTCCATTTTGGGAGGCGCCAATATAAACAGCATTGCGCTCATTCTGTTTCTTTGTATTTATTTCTTAAATTTTGGACCCGTTTTAGGGCTAGGGAAAAGTTTTGAAGATAGCACAGAGTTCCCACGTAGCCTGCACACCATTGTTATTGTACTATATTAGAAGGATAGATATGAACAGTCAGTAAAGCAATATCAATACACATGATTAGCTAAATCCATTATTTACTTCCTATTTCTTGTTTTTTTTCCTCCCCCCCCCCCCGCTATTAAAGGATGTCATACTAGGTTCAGCCATCATGTCCCTGTAGACTCCTCTTGCATGTGGTAGTACTTGTTTTTGATGACCTTGACTTTTTGAGGAGTACCTGTCAGTTACTGTATCCCTCGGTGGGATTGGCCAGGTGTTTTTCACGTGATGAGACTGTGGTTGTGCGTTTTGGGGAAGAAGACTTGGCAGGAAAAGTGCCGTTCTCACTCCATCAGCTCAAGGGTATGTACTGTCAACATGGCGTATCACTGATGACGTTAACCTTGATGTTCTCTTGGAAGGAGGTCACTCTGAACAGCACACACAGAAGGAGTGAGAAGTGACATTCTACCCCCGTGGCAGCAGAGTACTGATAGAAACTACCTAGATTTCTTCTACACGAGGAACTTTGTCTTTTCTCTCTCACTTATTTATTTAGTTCAATCATTTATCTGCGTGAGACTCACAGATGCTCATTTTATAGTATGGTATAAAATGCAGCCCTTCATTGTACAAATTATTCCGGCTTTAGTAAATCCAGATTGGTAACTCTTTCAGTTGGCATGCACCCCATCAGTACGCTAGTACATCAAATTGTACTAGTTTGGAGAGGGGAGAGGCATATTCATCCTGCACTAGAAGGCACTTCAAGCTCATCTTGTATCTCTTTGGCCCCAGTCCCAGAGTCAGCCATTCAAGAAGTATCGTTCCTTCTGCTGAAGAAGGGCATTGATCTGGGCAGTAGCACACTGCTTCTAGGCCTCCCAGCTGTCAGGACAAGGACAATAAGGCACGCTCCTGGACGTAACCATCTGTATCGATGTTAAGCTCAATCACGAGACATACTGATATCTCCAGCTATTATCCACTACTACCACACAGGCATTTCTTTGCTTATCTGTAACTGCTCTCTCACTTCAACCTTGAAAAGCCTGGCTCTCGCTATCCATCATCCATTTTCTTAATTGTCCGATTCCGGTCTAAATATACAGTGGTTTTAGACTTGTTAGCCTGTACCCTCAGGGAAACAATTTATCAAGCAGAGTTCAGTGCTATGCTACCTTTCTTTACCTTTAGGCTTACAGGCTTGACTTATTTCGGAAGCAGCTTAGGGTAGCACCTCCCAGCCCACCCCCACCTTTAGTGGTATTGTTTCATGCAGTTATAACAACGGACATTGTTTCTAACCATAGTTTCCATTTCTGTTACAAAATTCTTTATCTTGCGCTTTTATATCCTGACTGTATTAATCATAGTTTTATGTTTTGTAAGATAATCTGCTCTAGGGTTCACCTGTGGTTCTTAAATTTGTTCTCTTTTGTTTGTTTGTTTTTATTATTTTTATTTAAATTTTGTTATGTTACATATCTGGTGATTTTTGTCTGTGAATTACACATTGCATGTGAAGTGTTTGCAACATCATTTGATCTCCTGGATAATGTTATCTTTCTCCAGAGAGAATTTCCTTTTCTCTCTGACAGGCAGATGACACATCTAATTAATACAGTCAGCACTCAAAATGATCACAGCTGGTCTTTCCTCTCCTGTTTATTTTCAGTTCAGTGTTAATTACATTTTGTAGCTTTTTAGGGTCCCAAACCTCAGTGATTTACAAGAACTCTTCCTCAGTGGCAGGTCCTGACTCCCATTCCCCCTCCCTCGTCACCCGTGAGGCCACAGAAAGTTCTGCTCAAAATGTCAGCCTCTCAGTCCCAGCTTTTTATGTCACCAATCAACATGGCGGAAAGGCAGCGGCCACCAGCATTTTTACCACTTTTTGACTTCCATTAACCCCTAAATATTGGCTCAGAAATATCGTAGAGCTTAAGTAACTAACTCCTAGATGGCTTCCGTGAGATGGCATTTCAATGTTCTGTCCCATTTTCCCAGTTTTTCCAGCAGAACAGGATTAGGTATGACCTGTGACATCATCCTTGGAACAGAAAGAATTGATATTCCAGTTTTCCTGCCTCTTCACTCTCCCATTCTGGAACGATTTTTCCTCTTCCAGAATTGTTAAAAAACAAAACAAGACAGCAGGCTCAAAATGGAGTCACTTATGCTAAGCCCCATGTCACCAAACCAAGACTTAGCGTTTGGCTCTCCCAGGAATGGAATCTCCTGATCAGCACTAGCTAGGCGTGCCCCGCAGACCGCTGCCATCCCCTGAGGGAGAGTAACCTGGCGGTACCACCTGTTTTGCCTTGTGTAACCCTTGCTCTTGCTTTATTTTTCATTATGTACAGCTGCACGGGCTCCTTTCTTGCTTGCTACACTGGATGCTTCCCGAGTCATGAGTCATTGAATAAAGCCAATAAGATCTATAAAATTAGTTTGGTTGGATTTTGCTTTTTAACAAACCATACTTTTATACTAAGTATATAGATCTTCGGGCTTCTGGATTTATGGGTGGATGCATTTCCTATTAGATTATATCTCTTAGATCTCTACCTAGGTTTATTTTCAAAATGCTTTCTTTCTACAGGTGAGAAACGAGGAGATTCAGTTCACCAGGTTTGGCAAATACTGTCATGGGGGGGGGGCTTCATTTTCCTTCTTACCTATTTAAGCTCCAGTTTTCACAAGAGTTTAGGTCAAATAAACTCTTAACTAACTTACCGTTTCTTTAATATTTTGAAGGAGATTTTTTTCTTACTCCTCTAGCAGCAGCCTTGTTATATTAATAGAAACAAAAATTTAAATCCTATCTTTAACTCTATATTTCTTCCTTTTCCTCTCATTATGGAAAATTCAAGTTTGACTGCTAATTCACAGTTGTGTTTTTTAAATGTTCAAATCTGTATTCTCTCCTTTCATTTTGGTTTTGACTTCTCTTTACAATTCCACTCGGTTTTTCCTTATATAAGTGGTTCTTAGTCAAGGCTTCTTTTTCAACTTGTATAGATGCAGCCTCTTCTTGAATCACTGAGAATAGAATTACAGATATTCTAAAACTTACTTTGTGCTTTTCTTTCTATTTCATAAGGAGATCATTTTAGAGAATTTACAAAAAGGTCCATTTATATTTCATCAAAGTATGTTTTCTTATGTTTAGCGAGGCTTTCCAAATTATGTTTTTAAAGAAAGTTTTCTTCTTTTTCAGGCGAAAATTGGCATAATTGCTGTCCAATTGCTTGTATTTCTGTTTTAATATGCTCGAATACTTCAGTCCTAACAAAACAACATAGAAATGGTTGGCTTGGCCAAAACTACGCATTTCTAACTTAAACATACAGAGGCTTGTTGGGGATAGGAGGCAGGCCACCATTGGCTTGGTTTCTGTGCCAGTTAATTTTGTACTTCACGTTTCATGCAGCAGATAGAGGGTGTCAGTGTTTCCATTTATGCCCAACCTAAGCTTGTTCCCGGACTACCACAGAGTCCAAAGTCAGGGTGACCACTTTTGTCTCCTGTGTTTCCCGAAGGTGAGTATGGGAGATGTTTATACTGCAAGTGCCCCATAGCCTTTTCTTTGACTCCAGTGTTGAATCGTTGATGAGGTTGCTAAGTGAAGCTCTTCTGGGTTTCTACCCATTTACGTTCACGCGCTATGTCCCTGTGTGCCATCAGGAGGCACGCAGAGTGTCTCCTTTCTTCCGTCGGGTATGTCCATACTAATTCTAGGAGAAATCAGTCAAAATCCCTGTTCTGTGGATACTACTCTGACATTCTTTGGAATTTGTTTAAATCTAATATTTTTTTAAACACAGAATTTCATTTTATTTCTTTTTATTTATTCATTTTAGAGAGGAGACACAGAGTGGGAGAGGGGGGGGGAGGAGCTACAAGCATCAACTCCCATATGTGCCTTGACCAGACCAGTGCAGGGTTTTGAACTGGCGACCTCAGTGTTCCCAGGTCGACGCTTTATCCACTGTGCCACCACTAAATCTAATTTTGAGGAGTTTCTTTTTTAGAAGTAGGGACAGTGAAATTAGATAAGTGTGTTCAGGTGTTATTGTACCTGAAAGTATTTAATATTTTCTAAGCATTGTTTCTGTTTAACCTGAAGATTTAACATATTGAAGTAACTGGGAAGGAAGTTAGATGTCATCAATTCCATCTTCACGAACTTAGTCATTTTATTTTAGACTTGTTGAAAAATCTCTTTAAACATATAGGTATACACATATAATCACATGGCATTATCTACATACAAGCAAATATATTTTCAAGTAAATATAAGCAAAACAAATTAATGTTACTTCTAAAATTTCTAATCATTCTTAGATGTGCTGTTTTTAACATCTTTGGAACTCAGATGCATAGTAACTTGATTAAGTAATTGTTACTCTTGACCTACATCTCCCCGAGCCCTTATTTGCTGGTTTTCTGCCCTTGGACTTGTCTGACCTTCACAGCTTGAGTTGTTTCTCCTTATTTTCCCCAAACCCTAGGGTCTATCTTGTACAATTGCCAAAGGAGCTCGGAGAACAAGATTTCAACCTGCCTTACTTCTGTTGACTATTCAACATTTTATTTTATATATATTTAGCAATCGTTTCCCCAAACCTGGGAGATATGTTTCTTTTCAGCCTCTATGTTACTTCCACTCTTAATTCTGCAGAATACAATCAGAGTTGTTCAAGTTGACTTTCAAAGCACTTGGTAGTCTGGCTCTGTATTAATTCTTCAATTCTGACTCCTTATGCTCTGCTCTGAAAATCACTGCTCAAGTCAGGTTGATCTCGTCACGGTCTTCTGAACACACCAGGAGCATTCCCGCCTTCCTGCCTTTACTCTCCAGACATCAATCTGGCTAAAGAAAGTTCCATTCTCTCCTTCTCGTGCCTCCAGGGTTGCCTTTATGACAATATCCTTTCCTATTTTACAACACTCTCATAGTGCCCTGTTACTTAGTCATTCAACAAATATTTCTTGAGTATACATATCATTACCAAGCAGGTGACTAAAACAAACAAAAGCCTCTGTCATCATGACAAAATAAAGGGTGTAGGAAATCAAATAATAGATAGAACTGTAAAAACTGTTTTTAGATACTGATGATCACACTAAGGGAAATGAGAGTGAACGAGTTAGTTTAATGGATTTTGTGAATAATTGTCAATTCCAATCCACAGCACATTTAAATAGTATGCATTGAGTTGTTATTCTATTCATAGGGATATAGCTTCTCTCTATAATGAAAACATAAATCAGACACTGAGTTAATTCATATCTGCAGTAGACTTAGCAGTCCGTAAAGAAACAAAGCAATTCAAACTTTACTCCTTTTTTCCCATAAGATGACTAGCAATTGCCAGCCATGTAAACATATTAAAGCCTCACAATAAAACAAATATCTGTGACCTAGATAAACCTTTGTGTCCCCCCCCCCCTCCGTTTCTCAACAGGGGAGGTATTCATTCTTATGTTCTCCCTGAGGAAGAGGAAGGGTAAGAATGATTTGGAGGAGAAGGTGAGGCTTGTCTCTTGCCAGAGAATTGACCAACTCAGTCTCAGGGTGTAGATTCCTGTGTTCCCAGTGTCCTCTGGGGTCAAGGACATAATTGGAAGATTTTTAGTATTACCACCAGAGTCCAGAAAGGTCTAGCTAGTAATAGATCTTCCCAGAACATTTAAGCTGAGGTTGACACATTCCCTTGAGTGGCGACAAGCTATAGCCTGGACTCAATAAACAACAGAAGAGGAAGAACGGACTCCTGTGCATATGATGACAAGCCCTATGTTATGGTAGAATTGCACTGAGTATTTTGAATGTAGACCCGTTCACCTCTTATTGTTAAAACCAAAGATGTTGCCTGGCCTGTGGTGGCGCAGTGGACAAAGCGTTGACCTGGAACACTGAGGTCACCGGTTCAAAACCCTGGGCTTGCCTGGTCAAGGCACATATGGGAGTTGATGCTTCCTGCTCCTCCCTTCTCTCTCTCTCTCTCACTCTCTCTCTCCTCTCTAAAATGAATAAAGTCTTTTAAAAAATTAAACTATTTCACTAAAAACAAAACAAAACAAAGATTTTCCCATAGGTTTAATAAGTATTTAATGTTCTGGCCATATGCATAGTATTAACCCACAGTTCTGTAGATTTCAAACTTTTAGCTTAATATTTGTATGATTTTGTAAAAAGTAAAACTTTCCTTTCATACTTAGAGAAATAATTAAAATTCACCTTTTACTCTTGAATATTAAGTGGTATCTGTAAATAACTTTTTCTGAAATCCATAGGGGAGTGTCTTGTCTCCTGGCCCCTGAAGAGTTCCCATCTCAATTTGGAAGTCTGTGGTAGCTAAGGCTCCATAGGACATGGTATCAGGCTCCTTGGAACAGGAGATCAACCACCTCTCCAAATGTTTCCTTTGTTAAGGAGCCTGCACGTGTGAAAAATCTCACTTCTTCTGTTCTCTGGAGCTTAATCAGATATTTCTTGCGGGAATTACTTTCTTTTTTTCTTCTCTTATTCACGAGGTCACCAATCCTTTCCTTTTATTTTTTCAAGACATGTTATATGTACAACTCCAATAGGTGTACTTATCTTAAATTGCTTTATGTGAGATATGTCCACCTCTGAAAACAGATACATGAACAAAGTAACTCAAACAAAAGTTTATAGCAAAACTTGTGTAATGACAGTTGGATGGTGCCAATTACCTGGGGTTGGGGATCAAAGGATTCAGGTCTGGTAATCACTGAGAGTTGTTATTCAAATAGCCTATTTTTTCCCCTCCATGTCCTCTTTTATTTTCTGCTATTTCTGTTCATTCAGACTCGGGGATTTTAGCCCTGGATTCCAGCCCAGGTTTCCCACTGGACGTTTTTCAAAAATTCTGTGGGTAAGAGAGCATCTGGCTTATGATATTTATAAGTGCCTGAGCTTCCTAATGTGCATAGTTACTGTGGAGACTAAGCCGATGGGGACCCGAGCTGAAATGCAGGCTTCGAACAAAAAGCGCACAGTCTTATTTCCCAATCCTTTGCAGCTGAAGTTTGAACGGGCCCTGTGCAGTGCCCTTTGCTTGCAGAGATGCCAGCTGAAGTCAAGACAGTATTTATCCCACGGAAAATAGACATCAGATAACCTCATACCCATATCGCTCAGCATACCGCACGACGTTAAGTTCTCCAAAGACTGAACTGATTCATTCTGCGTGACAGCTTACGCTCGCCTCTGCTCCCGTTCACTCATTACTATTTTAAAATGTTAATGCATTCCTTCTGGATAAATATTACATGTCTACCTCATTGTACTCATTATTATAACAGAACTGTGCCTCATACATTTGTTCAACACTTTTGTCAGTTAAACACACTTACCATAGACCGGGAACGTGGAGCTGTCCTGTTTGCCCACCACAGCCTCTTCCGTCTGGCCTTTGCTTCTGTGACTTTGGCAGTGCTGACCCCCCCACCCCCTTTCTATTCCCACCATGTGAGCGAGGTGCTGTGCTTTACTGCAACACATGGTGTCCAAGGCTGTCCCCCACTTAAATGACGCACACTTCTATCCATGCTCCAACTGTTCAGAAGGGGTTGCCATTTTAAGCAAATTATTAAAATAAGGAACATTGTACTCTAGTTAAAAATAATTGCCCAACGTGTATACATTTCTTTTAGACGCGGAAACACGTCTGTGTTATGAGCAGGGTATATGTACTTCTTCACACAAATGCTTTTTATCCTGATGAACAACGTCTCTTTGGGTAGAAATGTTTGCAAAGGATTTTAGTCGCAGAAGAGAAGACAGTGCTGAAGACAAGGACTCAAATAGTAGAACTGGGAAGACTTGACATCTAAAGATTTCTCCATCTATAAAATTGTGTTCTTTGGAGATGGTACTTGGGGGAGCTGTGATACCGTGGCAAGAGGATGAAACAGAGATTCAGAACACCTGTGCGCTAATCCGGGCCCCGCCATTTATCACCGGATTTATTTTCAAAGGGAAACACCATTTTATGCCCAACCCCTCAGACAAGGTCCTTCTAAGAATCAAATATGTATGAAAGTGCGTTATAAATTATAAAGTACTATCTAAGTCGAATCTATTAATATTTATTGCGGGATACCTGATTTGCAAAGTGGGCTTATTTATAGGAAATGCACGATGGGTTATTTTTAATCGAATGCTTTTAAATTGTAAAATGATGGTGAGTGATTATGCTCTACGAACATTTAGTTGGTTACCTATGAGGAGATGGCCCCACAATATTGCATGTCATTTTGTTGTGCTGTTATGTATTCATATGTTTTTACAAGATACGCATTCTTAATTCCATAATATACATTTGGATGTTGTGTCTCATCACATCCTTCTTTCTTTTTCTTTAGGAGAAAAACATTTTCTTTTACCTAAATTCTGCCTCATTTGGTTTTTGTCAACACTGGAATTCTTTTTAAAGGTAAGTTTCATAAGATAATTTGCTGCCAATCCCGAATTTGAATTTGCAGTAATTAACACTTGAAACGATTTTCTCTCCCTCCCCCTCTCCGCTGTGATATCAGGCTGAGTCTCATGTAATTATGAGATTTCAAAGCAACTGCTTCGAAGACTTATTTTCTTTTCTCTCTCTCTCCTATTTTTTTCTTTGCAGAAAGGAAAGCCAAGAAAAAGTCTAGTTTCTAGCTGGTACAGGCACAAATCTGGGTAGAGCAGAGCCATCCCAGTATCTAAACCCTACCAGTTTAATATGCAAATATCAGCAGCTCGAGCAGCAGAGAATGTCATCCTATTAACGTCTCAAATTGATCGGAGTCCTTCGAAAGGCCGATTAGCCTGGCTTCTTTATTGTTGGTACCTCTGTTGGTTTCACATCCTTCCACGTGAGAAAAAGTGATTTGGGCTATCGTTGCTTCCAGAGTTCTCTCTCGTCAGCATAATCTTTTACTTCTGAGTGCGAGGTTTTGTAATAACATATCTAGAGAGCGAGAGTTTGTTACACATCCATTAAATTAAAAATTGTCCATCCATTTGCACAAATAGATTCACAGTGAAACTTAATTATTTGTCATAGTTGATCTCTTCTGTTTCGTTTACCATCTCCAAACCACTCTACAAAATCCACATCAACTTATTCCTGTTTTAACCCCAGTTTTACGTATTGGTAGCGGAGTCGTGGGAACCTTTCAGGCACCCGTACCCATTGAGTGATGCTTAAGGTGAGTTGGGGACAGAAGCACATGCCACTGCCCCACCAAGATGATCCCCCAATGCCATAAAAATGTAAAACAATGTGGGTTTGAAGGCAGACCTTTCTGGGTTTGGCTGTCTAAGTTACATTTCTTTTTTTTTTTTTCATCTTTAAAAATCCTGCTCATAAAAAAAAAAAAATCCTGCTCATTATGCTTACTAATACTAACTGTCACTGTTGCAACAATTCAATAGGGTGTGCTATCTGCAGGTGGTCACCACATGCCTAGCAATGTCACGACACTGGACAGCTGCTTCTCAATAATACGTTCCTTTGTTTCCCTTTCCTGTCAGTTTCACTCTGATAAGGTGTAATCATACTATCTTTAGTTTATTCACTAAATCATCTCAAATTGTGCAGTCATCCCAAACATTGGGGGAGGGGGGAGCCTTTTCAGGTCAAATTTACCTGACTTTGAGTCTCAATGATAGCAAAACCCTACAATATAACACTAGACGGTAAAACCAAAAATGTGAATCTTGGTAAGCAGGAAGTTTACATAAAAATAAAGGGTCTGATAGTTTACAAACATGAATTAAAAAGGACCACGTGAGTAACATTTTAACCTGGCTAACTTAGAATGTCTTAAGACAAATATAAATTCTCATTAAACATCGATTAAGAAAACTTAGAAATTCTAAGTCAGAAGGATAAGGGCAGGAATGCACCTATTAAAGCCCCGTGAGTGTGACCTTTCGGCTGACTGACCATGTACACCTGGAGATTAAGGGTGACCGCCAGTGCATTGCAGTGACCCACCAACCGCGAGGGGTCACTATCCTGATGCCATTCACAAAACAGCGGAGCAGTCCTGATGCTATGCTGGGGTGGTCCTAGGCTGTTAGCGGGACAAGCAGCTTCGCCCTGGGTCTGTCGGAGCCCAAGGTGTGTGTAAGTCTGGTGACACTGTTAAAGAGCCCAGGTGGAGAGGCTCCGAGGCTACGTGGAGGAAGAAAGTGACCCAGCTGAGCCCAGCCCTCCAGCCTTCCGCGCCACAGAAACACAAACCTGGGTGATGTTACCTCAGACCCTCTCGGTTTCTCTGCGCGCCGGCGGAAGACCATAGAACGGCCCAGCCAGTGCCAGGCGGCGTGGAAGAGTCACCCAGATGGGTCCTGCTCAGATTCCTGACCCACACAGTCATGAACTGTATACCTTTTTTGTTTTGTTTTGCTTTTATTTTAGAACACTAGTTACACGTAATAGAAAACAAAAGCAGAGGTGAAGACTTCCTTGCCTGCTGCACTTACAGGCACCATTACTTTACTGGTCTTGCACATGATAACTGTTCCAACAGCAGTGCTAAAAATATTTACCCAACTTGTTTGTTTCAGCATTTCATTAATACTGTATGTGTGGATAATCCGAGCGATTTCTATTATTGTGGATAATCTCAGTGATCATTAGTGGCATTTACCATGTTAGTTTGTAAAACTAATCTGTTGTGGAAACCCTGAGAAGACACAGGAAAATCAGACATTTAGGGAGGCAGCATCTGTATTTATAGGGAAAGAAGACAGAACAACTAGGTTCTCTATTGAAGAATCTGGGACTGGAGATGTCCCCTGCCGGGCGTTCGCGTGCTGACTGTGAGCTCTCTGGATTTTAAAGTCTTCATCTACGACATTGTCTTCAGTAGATTGCCTATCCACAGGTTGCTTCCAACTCTGTCTGAAAACTCTCCAAGCTCCCGCTGTGACCGTGTTTGTGTTTCTTATTCTTCCGTGAGATGGTCGGGGCCACAAGAGGGGACCCTGGCGAGGCGTGAGAAAACAAGGAGTGTTATCCTCACAGATCCGAGGGCAGCAGAGTCACGAAGGGGCCACAGGAGAGGAACACCAGGGAGCTGGCCCACCCACGAGAGAGAGAACCAGGACCCGTGGATAAGGGGGCTCAGAGCCGTGTCCTTGGCCAGAGCGCAAGGGATATCACTGGTGCGTCTCCTTGTCGCTGGGTCACAGTCAGGGGAGGGCAAGGAAAGGAACCTGTGGCTGAGCGGAGTCTTCTCAGACTGTACAGCCGGCCACCTGGGGGTGGTGCTCACAGCCTGTCTGGGGGGACGCTGAGGCAGCAGGGGACAAGAGGTGTGATAGTTTGCAATGCAGTCATCAGGGCGGGCTGTGGGCTGAGTGTTCGTGTGCCCCGGAAATGCGTGTGTTGAAACTCTAGAGCCCAGTGGGATGGTGGGAGAAGGGGGGGGGCCTCTGGGAGGCGCTCAGGTCATCAGAGTGGAGCCCTCATGAGGGGCATGAGGGGGTCAGTGCTCTTGTAAATGAGACCCCAGAGAGCTCCTGAGCCCCTCCGCCCTGTGAGGACACAGGGACACCCAACCCTGACACCCTGATGGCAGGCGTCGGGCTCCCCAACGGTGAGGAATAAATTTGCTTATGAGCATCCTGGTTGGCGGTATCTTGTTACCGCAGCCTGAATGGACCAAAATAGGGCGCAAATAATTTGACATGTCACAAGTAAATTGACACCAAGCCAAGGGGGTCTCAGAGCAAATAACTTCCTCCTTCCCTAAGTACAAAAGTACCTTAAAATTTTGCTTCTGCTAAATATTTCATCATCCTAAAAACTAGCCTTTGATAATCTTGCTGTGAAAACTTCTTTTGTTGGGGAGGGGTCGGAACCTACTGCTTGGTCCTCAGGTACTGGATTGTCAGGGAACAGCTGGGGCTTGGAGAATGCTTACGCATACATTATTTATCATAGGAGCTGTTCTTTCTTACTGCTGACGTAGGTGATCCAGTGTATAAATAAATAAATGGTATGTGTCCATTAATTTGATACTTTCTCTGCAGTTGTCCTGCCTTGAGGCTAGTTTGTGATAGCTTCCAATTATAAAATAAATGAGCAGTTATTTAAAATACATTGTTAGCTATGGCAATTTTCTCATTTAAGCGGGTTCCCTCCGCAGGTGAATTTTTCAGGAGTGCCTTTTGCTCCCAATTGCGGGTTGTGTCTTTGGACTCAGGTGAAGCAGTTAACTTGTGGATCACATAGTAGCATTCTCTGTCTCTTTGCCCTCGTTTAAGGTGACACTGTGATCAAAGGTGGCAAAGCATGGAATTATGGCCAGCTGTAAAAATGTCACACGCTATTTCAAAGTCTTCCTGCAGCTGGAGAATTTCCTGATTATCGGGACCCAGCACGGGAATGAAGATTCAGCGTGCCTGACATTACAGCATGTTTTAACAAGAGCACAATTACATTCCTTCCCTGTTCCAATCTAGAGGTGCCTAGTCAGGCCCGTCAGACAAGTCCACGGAGGATAGGAGCTGTCACCAAGCATCAGCTCACGCAGGAGAGCCAAACGGAGTCAACGCTGTCTTCCCTTATGAAAATCACTAATTGTGTTTTATTTTAAAGCATGTGCGCCTTTATGCCTGGAGCAAGCCCTGAGAATAGAAGCAAATCAGTCTATTTTCAAGTTCGGTGGCGAAGTTCTTTTCTTTATATAATAAGAACAGTAAGTTATTTCCTCCTCTGTGAAAAAAGAATTTTTCTAGGACATCTGCAGCCACTGTCACCCTCCTGAAAAATAAGACATTTTGAAAATATGTCTGCAAAATTACCAGCCTTATTTTTTTACAAAGAAAGCAAAAATGTCCTTTGTGGGTTTCAGCTTTATTGAAGAATATTGATGGAGCGCCTACTTTATTTGAGACTGTTTGCTGGCTTCCCAGGTACAAGAAATAAGTGATTCCACTTTGCGGCTTCATGGAGCTCACAGCCTAGCAGAGGCTACAGAGATGCAGATAACATTAATTCCCTAGTCAGGAGTGGGGAAAGGAAGATGAAATAATAAATAATTACAACCCAGAGATGATTAGGCTCAAACTAAGTGCTCAGCCCAAACAGCAGCTGCAGGAAACTTAAGTCTGCAAACATTAGTCATTGTTCCTAAAAATGTCCTCGTTCTGAGAAGGCAAAAGGTACACCAGTTCACCTATTTAGGATAGTTTCTGTCTCGTACATTCAGGAGTCATTTTAATTTGCTAAATGAGTTAGACGTTGTCAACAACAACAAAAAATAAGGTTGTTAAAAAAACCAGCAAACTCTAGTTTTATTAATGTTTAGTGTTTTCCCCTAAAGGGGAAAATATAAAAATTATAATATAGCAAGAAGACATAGACCAGTGATTCTTAACCTTTTTTGAGGTACCGAACCCACCAGTTTCATATGCGCATTCACCGAACCCTTCTTTAGTGATAAATAAAATATGATTTTTTTTTTCCAAATTCAAGACATAGGTATATGTTTTTGTACTGGTGCACAAAATGAGCCGTGCATGAGCATCACCTTGATCAAAGAACAAAACCAACAAAGTGCATGAACTCACAACAAATTACGGTATTACTTTATTCTGGCCTCCGCGGCAGAGGCTTCTCCGAACCCCTGAGACCGACTCATCGAACCCAGGTTAAGAACCACTGACGTAGACTAATAAGAAAGGGGAGCAGGAGGGGGAAGGGAGTTTTGCTGAGGTGACCAGCAGCTCCACGGTGGACGGGTAGGGGGTGCAGCAGACAGGTCTGAGTGTCTGTCCCACCCGTGAGGGTGCCTGGCACCCACATACACCCACCACTAAGCATCTGCAAAAGGCTTATTTAAGAAAGGGTCATACTGCTCAAAATATCTTGTATATTTTATTTGTTTTCCTCATTGCATTAACCCCATAAGAGGTTAATGAGAATTTATATTTGTCTTAAGACATTCTAAGTGTGTTTCATCTATGTGCGTAGTGAAGCAAACAGTGGGGTGTTATAGTTATCAGCATTTGCCATCATGTTTTCTTTACTTAAAAGAAGAGAGGAGAAATATACTTGAGTTCAGGAACACATTTTTACAGTTCTCTTTATTTTTCCTGGTAAATTTGAGCTACCATCTGACGTCCTGTACCTTAAGACTGGAAGGTTCCCGTTAATATATTTTAAGACATATTTGCTAGTAATAACTTCACATCCTCCTCGCTTATCTGTGAATGCCTTCATTTTTCCTCACTTGCCACGGTAGTTTTGTTGCGTGTACATTGTGGGTTGACAGGCTTTGCTGTTTTCCTTTCACCGCTTTGCAGAAGGCATCTGACGGCCTCTGGATTGTACTGTTCCCGCTGAGGAGTGAGTCATTAATCACATTGTTGTTTCCTTGTCCGTGATCTGTCCTTCGCCCTTGCTGCTGTCTAGTTTTTATCTTCTTTTAAGCAGTTTGACGACAACGTGTCCAGACTCACGTAACACTTTGTCCCACATTAAATTTTTTGAGTGACTTGACTAGAAAATAATGTTTATCATCAAACCTGGGAAGTTTTAGACCATTGTTGTTAAATACTCCATATTCCTTTTTTAAGAACTTTTTTTTTTTCTTTCTGTGTTCAGATTGAATAAACTCAATTGATCCATCTTTGGATTTGATGGTTCTTTCTTCTGCCATAAAACTGTTGCAGTTGAGCCGATCTATTTTAATTTTGGTTATAATACTTTTCAGCTTTCCAACGTCCTGGTTCCTTTTAAGTAGTTTTAGTTTCCTTACTGAAATTCTCCATGTGTTGTTTCATCAATCATGTTTTTCTACTCTTTAAACATGGCTTCTTTTAATTCTTGAACGTATGTAAAATTTATGCTTTTAAGTCTTTGCTATATTCAACCTCTCTACCCACTCAGGGACCATTTGGTTTGACTGATTTATTTCTTGAGTGTTGGTCACGTTGTCTATTTCTTTGTGTTCCATAGACCTTTGTTGAAACCTGGACATAGTAGATAATATATTATACCTACTCTAAATTCTACAGTAGTTGATTTCCTTGCTCAGTTTTATTTTAGTTATCTTTTCATATTTTTGATATTTTATCCTGGCTTCCTAAGGTTCATACTATGTCCATAAACTCAACCATCCGTTAGCAATTAGTTACAGATTGTGATCAAACACCGTGAACCCATAAGAGTTCCACGCTCTGCAGATAGGTCTGTATATAGTTAGGAAGCACAAGTAATGTTCAGATAGCTTCAGGTTTCTTCTGGCCTTTTCTTTCCATGGCGTCCTCTTGGATCCCTTGCATGTGCACACAGCCTGCGGGGCAGCCGGGGCTGAATTAAGAGCTGGCCTCACTCTCCCAGTGCTCCCACACGACTGGTGTTTCCCTGTAAATGGCACATGGCATGGCAGTTCCGTGGATAACCCCAATGGGACTGCAAGGCAAGGCCAGTGGAGCTGAACGCTCTTCCAAGGCGCTTTTTACTGACGCCACTCAGCGAGTGCTTTGCCCTCTGCCACGGGTCACGGCAGCAAGCTCCTCGCAGGGAAACACCCACCTTCCATGGTCGGCGCTGCACCAGCCACACGGGGTGCAGTTTCGAGGATGGGTCCGGGCAAAAAGCAACTGTCTTCCATGGATCCTATCCAGTGAGCTGACAGCTTTTCATGAACAGAGACTTTTCCATTTATTGTTTGCCTTTAGTCGTTTCCAGAGCTATTTTTGCCAATTTTGTATATTTTTTGTGGGGGGTGGGGGGAGGAGATATTGTTGTTGGCTCTCCCAAACCAGGGGTGTTGGACACCATCTAAGTGACCACTTCTGCAGGTGAGGCCAGTACAAGGAGGACAGAGAACTAGTGATCTGTTAGAAGGAAGGAGAGAGGGGACATATGAGTGAAGGAGAGAAGAATTTCTCCAACTATGCCTTTTTTGGCACAGGGATTATTGGGGGCTGATTAGTTTTGAGAGGCTGCAGGAGCAGGAAGAGCTCTAACCACTGAGCAGCAGTTACCTTTGTGAGGCCCCCTCCCGTTTATCAGGGAGATCTCCCTTCCCGAGGGCGTCTCCCTCCCTGCACCCAGAAGAGGAAGGTGGCTAACTCTCTCACTCTTCTCCGTGGGGAAGCATGGTCTTGAGTCTGCATAGGACCCACACCCTCATTACTGCGCTCCTCCTGGTAACCTCCCATAACTGCCCACCCCCATCCTCTTTTATCTCTAGCCAAAGATGGTATTTAAGATGCTGGCTTCATCCACTTCGTAGTCACTTGGTTAGCCTGGCTCTCTCCCATGTATATAGGAAGTGTACATGCTAATCAACTTCTGTTGTTTCTCCTCCTGTTAATCTGTCCTCTATTACAAGGGGGTCTCAGCCAAGAACCTAGTAGAGGGAAATTATTACTGCTCCTCTAGAAGAACAAGGATAAAAGTCCTTGGGGGGATGTTGCAGTTTGGCACTAATTTTATAGTACCCCCATTTCTTACCTGATATTGTAAAGGTGCAAAATCTTATTTTTTTTTAATTCAGTGAAAGCAGGGGAGGGAGAGACAGACTTCTGCATGCAAATTGAGTGGGGTCTACCTGGCAAGCCCACTAAGGGGCAATGTTCTGCCCATCTGTGGAATGGCTCCTGTTGCTCAGCAACTGAGCTCTTCTTAGCACTTGAGGTGGAAGCCATGAAGCTATCTCAGCACCTGGGACCAACTCACTCCAATTGAGCCATGGCTGCAGGAGGGGGGGGGAGAGAGAGAAACGAGAGAGGGTGGTTTGGAGAAGCAGATAGGCACTTCTCCTGTGTGCCCTGATTGGGAATAAAACCAGGAACTTCCACATGCCAGCCGATGCTCTATCACTAAGACAAATGGCCAGGGCCAAGGTGCAAAATCTTAAATCCAACTAAAAAGAGCAGTGTCTGCCAATGAATACACTTATGAGGTGTTGTCTGAAAAGTAAAATGTGCTTTATGAGGTGTGTGTTTGGCACCAAGATTCCAAAGAATTAGTTTTGGAGACACTCAAGTTCTATCCATCAGAGAATTCTGTCCTTGGTTGAGATTAAAGTCATGTCTTTCTTTATTGAAAGCAATGGCAGAACACCACTGAGTCTACAAAGTAATCCTCCACCTTAACAATGCCAGAGCCGTGCCAAGCCCCCGAATGCCCTTCATCCTTCTCCACGACAAGTCGCTAAGCTGCACTTTCCTGGAGCTGAAGTCATCACCTGACAGTTCAATCAACTCTCCCCTTCCCGATGCCGGGCTGCCATCTGGCAGCTTGTCTTTCTCACTGAAAACGTGTCCCCGATCCAATTTTCATTTGTTACCTTGTAGAGGAAGCGTTTATTCTGAGGGGGGACCAAATTGGAGCATGGTTCTTTTCTGCAAGCACTGAGGGTGAATTTTCACTTCATTGTCAACGAGTAAATTTTCTTGAGATTATGGAATGTTTGGCGATTCATTTTTATTTATTTATTTAGCTTCTTTTGTATGTTCTACTGACATTGCTTCCCCACTGCTTTAGTTTGGTCATGGGCAGCATTCAGAGGCAGGCCTGTCAGTCTGGGCACACTGGTGTCCCTCCTTTCCTTACGGTGTGTAAGTTTGCACACACATAGTAAGTCCACAGAAAGAACCCAACTACATTAAAAATAGAAGGAGTGCGCATTGTAATGTAGACTGTCAAGAGGAGAATCAAGTTCTTTGGCAATATTTTTCTCTTATAAAAACAGACAATAAATTCTCGTAATGCGCTCCCTTTTTCTGCCTTCTTCCCCTGCTCCCCAGCTTCACTGAGGTGTGACTCGCAAATAAAAACATAGAGAGGGAAGGTGTACAATGTTTTGACAGACATATACCTTGTAAAATGATAACGATCAAGCATATTAACTTATTAACCACCCCACACAGTTACCAGCGTGTGTGTGTGTGTGTGTGTGTGTGTGTGTGTGTGTATGCAGGGGTAGTGAGAACTCTTAAAATCAACTCTCTTAGCAGACTTTAAGTACCCAATACAATCCTATGAACTGTATTTGCTATGCTGTGCCTTAGATTTCCAGATATTATTTACCCTGCATAACTGGAACCCTAACCGTGCGACTACTATGACCAATATGGCCAAACTAGGTTTGATTCCTTTTTTCTTTTTTCTTTCAAAATGAATTGAACCTTTTTCCTGAGTGTGTTTGGTATGACAGGCATTTTTGTTACATTCTGAGGAAGGTGATGTGAAATAAAGTGAACGAATTCAACAACATGCAAAGTTCCTGACCATGTGTTCAGCTGTATGAGAGGGTAGGCAGCCAGAGGAACGGGCCTGGGCTGTTGTGATGAAATACAAAGCAAGAAAGAAGGACATTTAGAATATTATTTTTAAAGTTTGTGGCGTATGAAAAATAAAAATGTGAACGAGCTTGCCTGAAGTTCTTTCTTACATTTCCTGCCATTCTCTTTGTTTTTCCCTAGCCTTTGCTGACAGCTTTGTCTCACCCTGTGCCCGTCACTGTGGTGACATTGACCACACTGCAACATTGCTCCTGTTTCTGTGGTGTAAAGTCTGTCCCTGGCTATCTTTCTGTGCCAATGTCTAAACTTTTGTGGTTAGGACCAAACATGCATTATAAGAATGAAAAGATGAGTAAATTAATGAAAAACAGCTCTGTCAGATATTTCCATGCAAAATACAAAAAAAAAAAAAAACCCCTCTATATTTATTAACCAGAAAAAGAAGAGGGAAAAAAAAACTAAGAAAATCCAAAAATCATAAAATGAACAGAGCCTGCAGGATCTGTGGTGTTTGCCAGCAAATAAGCACAAGTGTCATAAATACAAGCCAGCAATTATCTAAGAAGAGACGTGGAGGGATTTGAGAAATGACACTACAGTTGGCTTTCTAAAGAGGATGAATATTTAGTAAATAAGATGGACAGAAACAACAGAATCTGAGGATAAACACATTTTGAACAGTATTTAGGCAATCAAAGATGCCAGTTAGAATAATAAAATACCTGAAAGAAAAACAAAGGAGACAAACCAAACATTGAAGTTAAAACAAATATGAGGTTCCATATAAAAAACAATAAGCTAAATCTTTAGAAGAAATAACTAAATCATTTCAAGCTCAGAGAAAAAAAGAATGTTGACTGACTCCAATGATAATATAAGTTTCTAGAGAAAAGACAACTATTTCATGTGAATATTTTAAATAATTATAGTTGAGGCCCTGGACAGTTGGCTCAGTGGTAGAGCATTGGCCCAGTGTGTGGATGTCCCGGGTTCAATTCCTGGCCAGGGCACATAGGAGAAGCGCCTATCTGCTTCTCCACCCTTCCCCCTCTCCTTCCCCTCTCTCTCTTCCCCTCCCGCAGCCAAGGCTCCATTGGAGCAAAGTTGGCCCAGGCACTGAGGACGGCTCCATGGCCTCCACCTCAGGCACTAGAATGGCTCCAGCCTCAAAGGAACAACAGATGGGCAGAGCATTGCCCCCTGGTGAGCATGCCAGGTGGATCCAGGTCGGGCACATGCAGGAGTCTGTCTGCCTCCCTGCTTCTCACTTCAGAAAAATACAAAAACAAACAAACAAAATATTATATTTGACTTATAGCTAAGACCAGCCGTTTAATTTATGGGGGAACCCCTACCTAGTTGTAAAGTCATTGATTAGGTTTCACCAATTTGGCTTCAGAAACACAATTTGGAAAACATAGAGTGTATACAAGACCCCAGCTAGGCTGGTGCTAAGGGATCTAGAAATTATATCCTATAAAAAACAGAGAATTTCATAACAGAATCAAAAAATGAAAATCACTTTTAAGAGAAAGCAATGTTATAAGACGAAGTGATCTTTCCATCAGTGGAGAAAAACTTCTCAGAGAAAGGGTAAGCATCTTTGCGATGGTACGGAAGGGACTTACGCCTTGGTGACATAGTAGTTGGGCCTCTCTCATCCTTACGATATGATTATCATGTTGGCTAGCAAATATTAAGGGATCTTTGCAAAACATTTCATTGCTACCAAATATCAAAGAGTTAACAACCAGTCACGGAGACCCCCAAGTGAAGAACACGGAAGCCTTCATACCATTAACCCAGCGTCTTTCTGAATAGTATTAGTTTCACCCCTTTTTAAAACATGCCCTTGTTTTTCCATCTACTGCTGCGACTGTTTTCGTGAAAGTTCTCTCCCTCTTAGTGCGCCTGGCTTCCAAGGTCCCCACTCTCCACAGTGTTCAATAAAAAGGTTTGTGAGAAAGGTAAAATAAAGATCAGTTCGTGTTTCTCATCTACCTAAAAAAAAAAAAAAAAAAAAAAAAAATCAAGGAAAGGAGGAGTTTTGTTTGGTTTTGCTTTTGCATTAAGACGACACCTAGCCGCAGCACCCAGGAATGACCAAATCATATTCTGTACCAGTCACCTTCTTCTCTGTAGGTCCCTTGAAGGGACGCACACAAGAGGAAACTAGAAAATAGCAAAGAAGTCCGGCTTTATGGCCTAGATTTCCGCCTGACACGCTGGATTTGAACCGTGGCTTGACCAAGATGTCTCTGTTCCCCGCCATCTGACTAACCTGCAGACGCGTATCTTCCTGACTCTAGGCCCACGACCTTCCTTTCCTTAGAGCAGTTACATTAGAGAACTTATATTGCAGATTCTTTCTCCGCCCCTTTGAAATGTAGATAAACTTCTTTCAAAT
This sequence comes from Rhynchonycteris naso, assembly GCA_037038555.1. Lineage (NCBI taxonomy): Eukaryota > Metazoa > Chordata > Mammalia > Chiroptera > Emballonuridae > Rhynchonycteris > Rhynchonycteris naso. The sequence continues at coordinate 145,866,447 of CM073002.1, forward strand.
TCGCCTCTGTCCGGTTTTATGACATAGGGAATTCCTTCTTCAGAGACCTGGGAGCCATCCCACGGACATGCAATCATCGCAGTAGACAGCGCCCCTGCCTCCCAGTGTCTGTGCGAGGGTAGGGTTTAGCTTCTGCGGGATCTCGCTCCAACTTGTGAAAGAGAAAGTTCTCTGTCCCTTTGGATGAGCCCAGTTAGCAAACACAGATAGATGGCCTAAAACCCTCGGTCTTAAAAACCCTCTAACCCTTTTGTAAGTGGAGTTGAGGTGATTCTTTCTCCCCTACTGCAACAGTTTTTAATAAAACCTCTCTTGCATATGTTTAACGTTGGTGCAATTTTATACTTTCATAGACTTCTGCCTTTGCAGAAAGGAAAGCTCCCCTCTAAGATCAGTTGTAAAAATCTTAACATAAGCCATCTGCTGAGCCCCAACCAAGGGCACCTGCAGGGACTGGTAAGTGGAGGATGAATGGAATGGCATATCCTGTGGTTAGCTGCCTCTTCCTGAGTCAGATTGCCATGGAAATTGGAAGGAGCAGAGCGTCAGCATCAACCTGGGGGCCTGCCAGATATGGTGTGGCTGAGTGGGGGGAGGGCATGTCAAGTGTCTGCCAAGTTACACACCAGTCGGTGCAGTGTCCTAGAATGGACCCCATATGATGATTATTGTCATTGAAAACAGAGACCAAGGCTGGAGTGACAGTTTGGGAGAAAGACCGACAGACGCCTCCCCAGGTTTCCCGCTGGATTGTCCAGTCAGACCCAGCGTCCATCTCGCAGCCAGCTGTGGACTCGCATTACTGTACGTCCAGCTCGCAGCCAGCTGGGGACTCGCGCTGCTATACGTCCAGCTCCCCTGGGGACTCGCGCCGCTGTACGTCCAGCTCGCAGCCAGCTGGGGACTTGCATTGCTGTACGTCCAGCTCACAGCCAGCTGGGGACTTGCACTTCTGTGGGGAGCTGTGATGAGCCACGTTGCTGCCTGACGGGGGTGGCTTCCCCTTCTCTCCCTCTCCCGTCCTGGAGCATACCCGTATGCCTGCACGCCTGCACAGACTTGCTCTGGCCCGTGGGATGGGAGCAGGTTGGAAGCCAAGAGAGGTCTTAGAGGGGCCCACATAGTTTGGCTCGTTCTGTCACACTGGCATCATTCTCCATGAGAAGGACATGCCCCGGGTGGCCACTCGGAAGAGGGGAATGAGAGGAGTCGCGGCCAGATCGCATTCTAATCCCCAGTTTGGAGACAGGCCCAGATGCACCAGGCCCGAAGCCGCGCCATGCCTGGGCGGCCAAGGCTAGATCAGCTGAGCCTGTTTGCCAGAGATAATTCCTTATGTTTTAAGCCAGAGAGATTCTACTGTTGTATCTTTGTAGCTAAAACTAATACCTGTGCTAATATACTGCATTATAATTATTGTATCCATTTGTCTTCTGAACTACATCATGGAAATTAGAGGGCAAAGACTGTCTCATTCACTTCTGCATCTCAGAGCCCAGTACCGACTGGATGTTCAGTTACTGTGAGCGAAATATACAGGTCTGGCTGAATTAGCCACTCTCGGGATACTAATCAGATTCTTCCCATCCGGCAGGCAATTTATTCTCTTTTGAAAACGTATTGTTTATATTCCTTTCATTGGTGATCCACTTTGAACATTTCTGGAAGTAGCTGGACAATAAATTTAGAAGTCTAAATAGCTGAATCATTTCAGATCTTGTGGGTGAGATGAATATTTTAGCAGGGCGTACTTTCTGCTGTTGAGGTCTAAAAAATGCAATGAAGAAAATAGATTCCCTGGGGCACCCTTTTATTTGTCAATCACTGGTCCATCCAGCCACCCAGCAAAGTAACTAGCGTCTTCTTACACCATTAAAGTAAGTAGACCTTGAAATACATTGTGACATAGAGACAAAGGGGGTCAGAGCCTAAGGACGGAGTAGATATAAAAATTAAAGACGCGGATGAATATATGGGAAGAGCAAAAGTACATGATTTCTTTGACACTCAGACGTTGATATTCCCTTATTGCCACAAAATGCATTGGTAAAGATTATAGGGTGAATCTAAACTACAAGGAATCTTCCAAGCTTTACTAAGGATTAAAGAAGGGAATGCCCAGCATCCCAGAAGCCCTGATTCGTTCTTGAGCGTCCTTTCTGCCCGGCCTTCTCCTCACTCATCAGTCTGTCCTGTGAATTATGGTCCAGTTCTGACTGGTCCTTCAGGTGGAGTGGGGGTGTTCATGTTTATCAAACACAGCACACGTACGAGGCCGTTGGTAAATGCCAATATGAGAGAAAGTGAGTAGTAGAAATTGGATAGAAGTAAAAATCTGGCAGGAGAGGGTAGATATAACTCAAAATAATTGTTACAGGCTTGTGTGTGATGGGGTCTGCTGAAGGAAAACAAAACAAAACAATCAAGTGCAAACCTGAGACTGTAATCCTCAGTGCTAGATTTGCATGTCATTACCAAAACGTGGGCAGTTAAACAGGGGAGCTAATTTGGGAGTAAACGTTCTGTTTTCCTATGTGCAGGTCAGTGATGCAATATCCTCTTCAGTATTCACTTTTTATTATTTATTCAGACGGGGCTACTAGATGTAATTAGAACCACGATTTCCTAGCGGACTGGCACACGCAGAGACATTATGGCCTTCAGTAGAGTTGAGCTAATTGCTTCCTCCCGCCCAAACTCCAAATTTGGCATATTAGACTTTAATTATATGGAGAAAGAAGAGGAAAGGGGAAGGAGTATGAGAAAGAGGAAAAGGAGGAAGAAGAAAAAGAATTACCCCCTATTTTAGTTGCCTATTTGCCAAGCATTAATTTACATGCGCTGTGAATATTATGAATATTGGTACAAAGTAGAAACTATCACATTCCTTTGCTACTTGTTAATTTTTCCACATGTTGCTGAGGTCAAAGGAGGTTAACGATAACCTTCCGTGTAAGAAAATCTACAGAGAATGCAAAGATTATGGGATGAAAGGCCTCATTTAAAATGAACAAATCAGCATTCTGCTTCTTACAGACAAGTCCCATTATCTTGGTTAATGGGACTTGGTCTCTGAGTGATTGGTGCACTCAGTGTCTGAAACATTTCAATTACAGTTTTCCCAGTTGACCGTTAGGTCACATGAAATTCACTAAGGTAATAAAGGGCCCCCCTCTGAGGTCTCTTAAGAGTCAACCTAGACCTCACTTTCTGGAGGTCTAATATTATCCAGTGACTCAAAAAAAAATAGTTATACATGTTTTCACCTCCATGTTTATTCATTTAATGAATATTTACTGTGTTCCTACTATGTGCCAAATACATAATTTTAATATATATTTGAATCCTGTTCAGATGTTTTTTAATATGGCTATATTTTACCTATTTTTATAGCATTTTGACAGTTGGTTTTATCTGACTCAATGAAATTCACTATATTTTGGTGTATTTTTCTGTATAAAGCTTAAAACATTCTTGCATTTGATCATGTCAACATTGGTATACTTTAATTTCTTAAATTTCTGCATTCACATTTGCAGTCCTACCCTTCAATACACTGTTTTCCTGCTCTGCTTATGATATGTAGCTCTATAATTTTTACTGCATTAAAGTAAGAGACAATATTCATTAAAATATTTTATTTTGTGGGGAACAATGAGACTATTAAAAATGCTTGACTTCCTGATGACATTTGAAAACTCAAAATTATACTAATATAAAGATCAAAGTTATGCCATCTACTTTTGTATTGTAATGCTAACTGTCTTGTCCCTCAATCTATCACTTGACCTTTGGCTTCAAAATAGTAAATAACCTGGTTTGATACGGATGGAATGAATCTGACCCAGTGGTGTCCGCCATGCAGGCTTCTAGTCCTTTGATACATTTCATTGTTTCTGAAATAAGGAAGAGAGTCTTATGGGATGAGGTTTAATAGTGAAGTTCTTCACACCCAACGTTGTTCAAAACATTGTACAACTGGTGTTTATAATAGAACTAAAGTTGAATACCACAAAGTTGAATGGGCTCAGATATAAGAGCTCTTCCTTACTAACCTAGCTGTGTGGTAAGAAGTACTTCAATTGAAAGTAGGTTAAACATGAAACATGTAATTACCTCTGTTTTGGATTTCTCAATGATATTAATTTTGTGAAGATGTTCTTTCATATTTTCTATAGAATACTTTTAAGAAAGAGTTTTAAAATCTGAGAAATGTTTGAGACCTTAATCATTGGTGGATTTTTAAATGGAACACCAATAATCACTAATAAATTTAATAAATTCTAATAGCTCAGGGTCCAAATATTTATTATTTAAGCAACAAACCACCTAAACAGTAAAAATTGGCTCTAATTTTCATTCATTAATCTTATTTATTCTAATAATCATTTAATTTTCATTGATGAATCTTCATGTATGGAAATAAGATCTCTGATACCCTTGACCCAAATAAAATAAATATATGCAGTTTTCTATGACAACACTCATTTTTACTTTTATAATCCATTAATTTAATATAATTATATTATAATGAGTTTAGAATTTCACTAATTCATCATTTAATCAATTAGTTCACTGCACAAATAAATCATATGTGCTTACTGAGAGCAACCCCTGTGCAGGCGTGATGATGGTAAAAAATAGCCACCCACCCTGCTACTCCGCCTCCATGCCAGTTCCCTTGTCGGGCAGCTTAGAGTGGCACTTAGAAGCTTTGGCTCTGGACGTCAGAACACCTGGGTTTGAATTCTCACGTCATACTCACTGATTGTTCTGACCGAGTTGTCTGTCCTCTTCAGCCTAAGACTACTCCTTTGTTGCTTGGAGACACTTCTCCATGTGATTTACGCTGCAACTGTGAGGAGTTAGTACGGGTTCCTGGGTGGGGTTCTGGGGAGACTGCTTTGGCACACGGCAGGGTTCTTAACAAATGAGGATTAATACGACTTGTTATTCTCTGTGGTCTCCTATCCGATTGGGGTATTCAATCAACTAACCCAAATGGATCAAAGCAACCCCATTGGGATAAAAATAAAATGAAAAAAAAAGTAACTTTTGCTAACACATCGGAGAAAAACTCATATTAACTGGGCATTTCATTTGACGTCAGCTTTCTTGGTCACTAAAGCAATATTCTAATTTTTTTTAAAAAATTGTGAATAAATTGTAGGTAGAGACTGGTGTAGAATAGCAGGTATACAGAGTCTTCTCTAACAGGGGTGCTGAATACGTCAATCGCCATCTACTGGTCGATCGCAAAGGAAGTATGGGTAGATCGCATGCCATTAAAAAGACATTTGTCTTTTGATTGGCATACAGGGTAGCCAATCTGACGTCTGAACTTTTGACACCCTACGCATGCGTGTTAAACCCTGCTAACTTGTTCAGTTACATTGCTAGTAGTTAGCCTTCCATTTATTTAAACTAAATACAACAAAGGGTATAAAAATGAGTGCCGTAGCTGGTCTGAGTAAGAAGCCTGAAACCTACCACTTTCATACAGAATGGGAGGGGATTTTTTTCACTATGTCATATTCTAAGTGCGTTTGCCTCATCTGTCTGTGTGCCATTGCTATTCCAAAGAAGGGAAATGTGGAGCGGCTTTTTCGGACTGTTCATAAAAACTATGACATTGACTTTCCTCCGAAAAGAGAGCTGAGAAGGAGAAAGGTGAAAGAAGAATACAATATTAAATAGTAATAATAGTAACTTAAATAATGATAATATAGAAGAAATAAATTTATGTTTTGCATTTTTATTGTAGTTAGATCATTCTGACTTGGTCATCTTATAAGTAGCTCGCAAGCTGAAAAAGTGTGGGCACCCCTGGGCTAACATCTTACTGTGTTAGTAACAGAATATAACCTGAGCTGATTGCTGAGATATCGAGCGGTAACTGATACTCCAGACTGCAGTCAAGGTCATGAGTCATTCCGATGTGTCCTGACATGACATCTGGAGTCTGCATCTGTACTGGACGTGTGCTTTCATTCCAATCTTTCGAGGGATAAAATGCAAAGTTGTTTTCTCTAGACAATTTATATATGTTGCAGTTGGACTGGCTGCACAAACAGCAGTTGCCTGTTGTATTCTAGAAACAGAGTACAATAGGGACATTAGTTTTGTTTTTTTAGAGTTTCTTTTTTGCTTATTTTATGAAGTGGAACCAGGTTCGTGGCGGTGGCTTGGGGGGCCGGCACTTGCATTCTCGTATTGCAGTCAGCAGCTTCTAACTCTCCATTAGTTTTATGTCAAATTTGCATTTTAATTGTTTCCAAAGTGCATTTAATTTTGACTATTTGTTGCTGAAGAGATGATGGCACTTGTTAAGACAGTGATTTGTTCAGCCCAGGAAGTTGCCCTTCCAGTTCTGAGGGTGAGTCACACTTACAGGCATCTGAATCCAATCGGTTGCCACACTAAAGGCCACCGCCGACATTTTCAAAGTGGGTGGGGGCATGTGTTTTGGATCAGCTTCCTCCTCATGAAACTCATCTTCTAACTCCCTGTTTAGCCTGACGTTCTTTCTGTAGTGCTTCTTTATTCTAATAATCATTTAATTTTCATTGATGAATCTTCATGTATGGGAATAAGATCTCTGATACCTTTGACCTAAATAAAATATAAGCAGTTTTCTATGACAACACTCATTTTTACTTTTATAATCCATTAATTTAATATAATTATATTATAATGAGTTTAGGATTTCGCTAATTCATTACTGAAATAACAAATTACTCTTTATAAGATCATATTGGTTTTTGGCAAATGCGTGTTTGATTCGACATCCGCTGTTTTGAACTTGAAGTCCTCTGTTCCATTTAGACAGACAAGTGGCATCCTGTTTGTTTCTCTCCTGTCTCCACATAGTAAGTAACTATGGCTCTGGTCCTCAAATCAAATTTATTCACCATCATATGAATGAGTAGGAGAGTAAATGAAAATTGTTTAAAAATAGATATTGCACTCTATCATGTGTTTTATTGTTTTTCTGGGGGATGACCTTAGACCTTAAAATGGAATCAATTCCTAGGACATCTTTGCAAATTTAAAGTTCTTTCCACGGCTTTTAATCCAATACCTAACCTTTCCCTCATCACCTTTTCTTCCTTCTTCTCTCTCTTTCTGTGTGCTTCAGGGCCTTGGACCAACTCACCACCTACCCCCAAACCCTGGGCATGCTTCTCTTCACCTCTGAGAAGGAAAATGTCTCCTGTTCTCTCTTCTGGGAGTCTTCCCAAATCTTAGCATAACTTCCACCGTTTAGTTCTCAAATTCTCAGAGACCTCCTTGACCACCCCTTTAACATCACACTGCCTATGTTCTCTGCCTTGCTTGATTTCCTTCTCTTTATAACACCCAGACTATGTGGTATATCTTATAGCCTAATTAAAATATTTCTGTTCTAAAAATTAGAACCTCCTGATCAGGATTCTCATCACAAGCAGTGCATTTAATAACAATCATGTTATTCAACACTGGAAGTCTCGAACACACTTTTATTCCTGAAGTGTGAGTATGGGAGGAAACACAACAACCACATAGCTTAAGGGAAATTTTAAGGTACTCTCAGACTTCGGAAGACCTCTCCTAAATGAGTTTCTACATCTTTTCTTTTTTAACATGCATAAAATAAATATACATAGGTCCATTCTCATCATAAATTTGTTTACCCTCAAATTCAATCAGATACCAACCTTTTTCAATCCCCAAAGGCACACATGTTTAAATTCTTATCCCTAACCATATTTTCTTCTCTTTTCAAGATAACATTTTACTCCTGTAGCCAGTTTCTAAATAGTTGCAAATCTTACACAAATTCACTTTAAATCTCCCATGCTCCTGGAAGATTAAGCACTTCCTATTTTGACCACACATCTATCTGTCTGAATATACATGACATTAAGAGTTAATAAAAAGCTGATGAGTAACTTTTTTTTTTTTAGAGTCTCAAACATATTTAACAGGATGGATGCCACTAAAGCTGCCAGCGGATCAGATGGCAGCATAACCTTAATGTTGGCAGAAGCGAAAGGCAAAGTTATGATTTTATGTTAATATTATGTCTTCTTTGCCTGCTCAAGGAAATAACTATTGTGAGATGCATCTGAAGAGAGCAGAAGCCAGTCTCTTCCAATGAACGATTCTGAACATAAACATCCTTCCTTCTTGCTGGTATACAGAATCTTCCAAAATTGTGGGAAGCAAATTCTTCTTTCCAAGTTTTATCAGAAACAAAATAATAAGTGGCAGCATAAAAAGCAAGAATATGCCTTGTTTGGGCAGTTTTTAATTTATCTGGTGTAGCACACAGTATAAATAGAAATGGTGTCGAATGGGCAACAGTCTAGCTCACTTGATATGTAATTGTTTCTCAAATTAAAGGTGCCAAAGCATGTATTTTGAGCTTGGCTTAGTCTTGATACTTCAGAGTAGAAAATGGTGCATGTTAATTATTTATGTGTGCCCAATAATACAAGCTTTTTGGGGAGAGCTAGGGGACTGGACAAAAATCTTAACTAAAAAAGCAACTCCTAGATAGCCTTACAAAATAATAAAAATACCCCATACTATCTAGAAATGATTAATATTTGTACATTTTTATTGGGTACTTGTTAATTGAACATTGGGAAGAAATCAAAAGTTTCAACACTAGAATTTTGTGTTCTATAATATTGGGTACTGGAAGAGAGCTCCAAGATTTAACTCCATTTTTTCTACTCAAATACTTTTGGAGTCTTGACTAGCATTAGTCTCCTAAGATAAAATCTGAAATTTGTAATGTAAGCCGTACACTTTCACCACAGGTAGTTTTCCTCACTCTTTAGTCCTCCCCCCCTCCCCATAGTGGAGTCAAAATCAGGTCACAACTCCTCCCTCAGAGATCTGCTCTCTGCTGAGGAACGAAGAGAGGTATCGTTTTTTAGATGCTCATAATCATGCATTATCCAATCATTTAAAAATATTTTTGGTTAGGTAACCTAATGCTTTAAAATGGTGGTCCTCAAAAAGTATCATTGGACTTAAAAGTTATGCCACAAAGTACGTTTCCGTGGCTAGATTTGTAGCATCAGCTTGCATACGTACACTTTCCTAAAACCATGTTACTTAAAGGACGCCTATGATGGAGTGCTATCTTCCTTTCATAATCCCCTTTCTCCTGTTTTACACAAAAAAGTCACACCCTCATGTGTTTTTAAATTTTTCTGTGATGCATTTCCCAGCGTGGTATAAAATTCCATTATATACAACAGAAATATAACTTGAAATACTTACGTCAGTTGAGCCTTTTATAAGCAAGGTACCTAACAGCCAGGTTAGAGTCTTATGTCTTTTCATGTCTTATTACATGGTCTCTAAAGGCACTACTCTGCTTCATGTGCTACAGAAACATTTAGAAGTTGTGTGGCAGATGGCGGTAACATCGGAGGAACATAAAATATAGATCCTTTAGTGGGTCCATTCATGGGTATTTCCCCATCACCATCAGTCAGTTATTCTTATACATTATTCCAGCAAAGAAACCATGAAACCCAACTGCTGTTTGCTTTCAAAGACTTCCAAAATAAATGATTGGGGAGAGGATTTCCAAAACTGGATATTTTATCCTCTAAACATGAGAATGCTACAACGATGAGGCCCTAAAGTAGCTTTATTACAATATTCACATTTAAATTCTACTATAATATGGGAACTGTTTGATTGCGGGGCGGGGTGGGGGGATTTGAGTCAAGATTAAGTTTTGGATGTTGCCCTAAAATAGTAAATATGGTTAAATATAAGACTTTAAACTTGCATCTTTACAGTGTGCATTTAGAAATGAGACAGTGCCACAGTGAATGCTCCCTAACATGATTGCTCTCATTGAGCAAAGAAATAAAACGATGTTTTTCCAAGAGGATGTAGCATTTGACCAGTTCTTCTGAGAACCATAGGCTTTCCTAGGATGGGATACGTGACACACTTTTCCACTTTTATAGCAAAATCTGCCATCCGGTCTCTCCTTCTGCAGGGCTAAAGAGGCTGGGTTTTGGGAATGCAAACAGCTGGTAACCCATCTGATTTCCTTGTGAACACACCAGCAGCAGATCTTGCGGGATACAGGTATTGTTAGCAGGAGAACTGCTAACTACAGAGTGCTCTTAGCAGAACATTCCTGGATGTACATAGGGTTGTTTCATACAGACAAACGAGGCATCCATGAACTTTCAGGGTAAGGCTCTCTGAAACATCACATTATCTGTCTCTATGATGGGAAGTAGAAATGTTGCATGAAACAAATGGTTATTTCTATGATAGCAGAGTGACCATAAAACCCCTGTTGTAGCCTGACCAGGCGGTTGCGCAGTGGATAGAGCGTCGGTCTGGGATGCAGAAGACCCAGGTTCAAGACCCCAAGGTTGCCAGCTTGAGTGCAGGCCCATCTGGCTTGAGCAAAAGCTCGCCAGCTTGGACCCAAGGTCGCTGGCTCCAGCAAGGGGTGGCTCGGTCTGCTGAAGGCCTGTGGTCAAGGCTCATGTGAGAAAGCAATCAACAGCTAAGGTGTCGTAATGGCAATGAAAAACTAATGATTGATGCTTCTCACCTCTCTCTGTTTCTGTCTGTCTGTCCCTATATATCCCTCTCTCTGACTCTCTCGGTCCCTATAAAAACAAACAAACAAACAAACAAAAAACCCTGTGTAAACCTCATCTGTTAATCTGTTCCTTCAAATGGGCAGACGCAGGAGTCTGGGCAGCTACTCCCGCGGTGCAGGATCGCCCTGCTTTGTGCACAAGCACCATTCCTGAAATCCTTAGAGAAACGTGAGCCTGGCGAACACCTGTGATTCAGGTAGGTACGATTTCACAGTCCGGCTCTTTGCGTTATCTTAGTTGGTTTCCGATTTTTTGTCTAACAACATTTGAGAAGAAGATGTCATCAATTTATCAGATGATTGACCATGAAAAATAACTTCTTTGAATTTGGGCACGTGACTCAGAGGTCATTCACAATTAATGTGTCGCGGTGCTATGAAAACACATCTTCTGTTGTCAACTGCTTCACCTGTGCGCTGTGTTTCTCAGCACTTGTGTGCAGAAATGAAAATGTTACATTAACTTCAGACACGGAGATGTCACAGGTGATGAGACCTCATGCTTACTTCTCAGGTACGTGCTAAAGATACAAACACTCAGAACCGGCACACCGATAAGCAGGCGGTTATTGTGTTTGTTGGTTTATCTCTTTGGAAAGAAGATGGTTTAATCCAGTTCAAGTCCAGCCTTCAATGCCCTAAGGACTTTGAAATCAGCATTTCTAAGCCCAGGTTTGAATGTCTCCTGGAAATAGTATAATTTTCCTTGATGCAAAATAGACTTTTGTTTAATCGAACCTTTAATTTTTTTTATCAAGTGTTTTACTTTTAAAATGAATAAATCCATTTTCTTAATTTTAGGATATAAAAATATGTACAGGAACTCAAAAATTACCTCTTGTCTCATTAACCTCTTAGAAATATTGCTAGCATTCAGATGTTATCATTTATAAAACATTGGTCAATTTCCTTTTTAAAATATGCAATCATAGTCCTTTACTCAGCCTTTTCACCTAAATTTGAATCATTCACATTTCATGTGTTACTAAATATACTTTGAATGCATAAGTGCATTCATATAATGGCTGATTAATATGCTATCAAAATTAAACCAAAATGTATTTCAATATTCTGTGACTAATAACGCTACCACAGTCATCTTTTGTAAAAAATTGTTGCCTAAATCTTTATTTTCTTGCGATTTCTGAGAAAATTTATATAGAGTGCTGCAGTGGCAGAGAACAAAATGCCCGTCTTCCCACATTCTCCACGTCATTTAGTATGATTTCAAACGTGTTTTCCACTATGATAGGTGAGAAATTTTAATTTGTCCTTCTTTATTTAGAGACTAAATGATTTTTCACTGTTTTTCGGCACATGAAAATTTTTTTTTCCCCACAAATTGTTAGGGAATATAATTGTGATATGTCAACGTCTTCCCATTTTATCCATTTTCCAAGCTGTGCCCAATAATAAAAAAATATATATCAACCATCTCCTCATTATCATCTTAATGAACAGGGCTGAAGGCATTTATTTCAGAACATGCGCAGGGGACCTGCCCTCTATCGATGGTTTTGTTGTAAGGAGACTTTCTTTTCAACTACATGTGAGAGACACATAGTTCCTAGTTGGGTACATGGAGATTTATGGGGCCAGTGGAACAGATGTGAGCTTTCATCTGCCCTGAAAAATAATGTACAGTTCTCTCCCACAACCCTTTCTGCCCGTGCTTCTCAGGGGTCTCTTGCTGTTCTGTTGAAGACAAAAAAGAGGAGGGGGGATAGAAAACCATTTATATAGAACCAGCAGGAAATAGAATTTTCATTTTAAAAATAAAAAGCTTATCATCTTCTTAGGTGTAGAGGACCTGTTGATCCTGGAATTCTATCCCCTCATAAACGCCAGATGGAAAATTTTTGAGTGCATTTGTAGGGAAAGCAAGTCTCCACACCCGAGAGCTGCTGACGTGGTATTATGTGTGGCTGGGTTATTTGTGGTTCTGCCAGCGGAGATCAAGCATTTCATATTATTTGCATTTGCATTCCTGGTTTTGTTTTGTTTTGTTTTTTTTAAATTAGCAATTCTGTTTCACAGTCAGCAGCCCGGCCGGCCAATGCAATGACAAGTGACATTAATTTCATCAAAGGTTAGGCTAGGAATCAGAATGAAACATTACTGTAAAGTGCACTTAGCAAAAGGGTCTTTTAAAAGTCATTTTAGCAAAATTTTAACCACTACCATTGAAATAATGATGAATTTCAAATCTCTAATCCAGAAGTGTCCCCTGAGCTCAGGATCCTCACACCACATGTGTGATGACTTCTCTTTTCGCATGTTCATAAAACCTCACACGGCTCGACATGGAGAAGCACCAATATCTGCATCGCTCCTCAAGACAGAGCCATGGGGGGGAGGGTGTCTTTCCTCTTTCTCTCCGGCGGGGAACTGTGTCTAATCAATGCAAGCATTTTCAATCTTACCTCCTAGGCATTTCTCAAATCTATTTCTTTCTTTCTGTTGCCACTGTTACCTCTGACTCAATGCCACCATTCCTTCTGTCCTTCATGGGAGAGTTTCTAGTGCTTTTCCCTCCCCATTCTGGCCTTTCTATAACGTGGTTTCCAGCATATCTTTTCCCAGAGCCCAATTCTGAGCTGTTCCAGCTACCTGCTCTTTCCCAGGGTTAGGGACATAATGGACACTCAGAAGTTGGTCACTCACATTGCGACGACTGTTGTTATTGCTATGATACAATGCTGTGACTGTCTAACACAGTGGTTCTTAACCTGGGTTCTATGGAACCCTAGGGGTTCGATGAGTCGGTCTCAGGAGTTCGGAGAAGCCTCTGCCGCGGAGGCCAGAATAAAGTAATACCGTCATTTGTTGTGAGTTCATGCACTTTGTTGGTTTTGTTCTTTGAGCAAGGTGATGTTCATGCACGGCTCATTTTGTGCACCAGTAAAAAAACATATACCTATGTCTTGAATTTGGAAAAAGAAATCATATTTTATTTATCACTAAAGAAGGGTTCGGTGAATGCGCATATGAAACTGGTGGGTTCAGTACCTCAAAGAAAGGTTAAGAACCACTGGTCTAACATAAACTTGCAAATCCCGATACCCCTAGGATTACTGAAAACTGACCCAGATGAAGTTGTAGAAATGCCTTCTCTCTGATCTGTTCTGAAGTTCTCCTTTGACTTTCTCAAATTCTACTGATATCTTTCTGATGGTCCACACTATTCCTTCATCCTTACGAGCGCGTGGGGAGTGTCCCACTTTTATATCAAGACTTAGATGTCGCTTAGCATCCTTAGGATCTCGCATTTTGTCGTTGCTAACATGTTAAGTACTGAGTCCCCATGGAATTAGTTCCCGGTATGTTCAGCAAGACTTTCTTCCCTCACTCAGTCTGAGGGTGAAGTGTGTGCGGTAGATGATGGTTTCGCTACTGGCTGTGTCGGAGATGAGTTCTGCGGGCCTGTTCTCTTCCTTCAGCAGTGACCCGAGGGTATGGCAGTTTAAGACGGCCAATGAATAGTCCTTAAGCCCAACTACGATAGGATCACCCTTGTTGGTTTTTACAGAAATAGGTTCCTGGCCCCCAACTCAGACTAATTAACTTGAAAGTGCCCTGAGGTTGGGTCCAGAGCTATATATTTGAATCGAGCTAGTTCTGCAGGTGAGTGGGGTGTGGGCAACCTTGCAGTCAGCCCCGAGTAATGACCTTAGCTCCAACACCTACTAGAGTGTGATATATGGTTAAGGCCCCTAACTTCCCTTTGACTCAGAAATCCCTTCTTTCCAATGGTTATAGTAATTGGAACTGTATTCCACTTCTAGGATAAATGTGAGGACTAAATGAAAACATGTAAAATGCATGTTTATAAAAAAGAGTGTTTGGCCCTGGTCAATGCTCAGACATAAAAGCACTAATAATATGTGTCATTATTACAAAAAACAAAAACCACATTTTTTTTATAGATCGCTAAGAGAAGATATCCAGTATCTCATCTCAATTTTAAAAAACCCACATTTTTTTATAGATTGCTAAGAGAAGATATCCAGTATCTCATCTCAATTTTAAATTCTAGGAATTATTTTTTTATTCCCATAATTCCTGCCAAAGTTTCTGACCTCAGCAGATCAGGACCCTCGTGCCCCTTCCAGACGAAGCAACTGGCCACTCTGGGTACTCAGAGGATTATTAGTTGTATCATTGGCCCCTTTTCAGTGTTTCTTAGGCTTAAAGCATTTTTGAGGTTAAGGGGGTAGTTTTATGACGGGAGCAAGGCCAAAATATCTGGCAGTAATCGTAAGTATATTCAAATTACAGTCATCAAACGCTTGCTCTATTGGAATCATTTTCTAAGCAAAGAAATCTAGCCAGTCCAGCTAAGTCAGAAATAATTATTCTCAATTAATATAATTATAGAGTAATTTACCAAGTAAGCTGGACTATATAGCACGTCTTTTTTTTTTTTTTTAACACATCATACTTTAAAACTATTTTGTATCATCCATAGCTTCTTTTTCAAAATTTCTATTGAGCGTATTGGGATGACATTGGTTAATAAAATTAGATAGGTTTCAGGTAGCAAGTGTACAGTCCTATAATACATCATCTGTATGGGGTACGGTGTGTTCACCACCCAAAGTCAAGTCTCCTTCCGTCACCACTTACCTCCCCTTTGCCCTCTCTCCCCTTCCCCACCCCCTCTCCTACTGGTAATCACCTCACAGTTGTCTGTGAATGTGAAGATTTTTTTATTAAGAAAAAATAAAACAAACCTCCAATAGCTTCTGAAATAACGCTAGGTGTGTAGCAGAAAATAAATACTCAATTACCGATTGATTATTACTCAAGGATAAGAAGTAACGAAAGCAGGTCCAGAGAGTACTTCACACACAGTGTTTTAAAGAAAGTAGCTTGAGTGCTTGTGACTCAGTTCATTGCTTGTGGCCCATTCGCATGGGCAGCGTCCTCTTGACCTGTGAGCCCCAGCTCCTGTCGAGCACAGACTCTGTCCTGGCACGCATCTGGTCTTGTCGTTACTTGTTTGTGTGTCTTCTGTAGTCCTCGAGTGCAGTCACAGTGTCTGATTCAACGTGTATCCCTTTTTCCAATCTTTCAAGAAACTCAAGCGTTTATATTGAATTAATGAGCTAATTAGTGTGGTTTGTTTTTCTTTAAAGGCAGAATCAGTCACAGAGGTGAATAAGTATGTTTTCTTGGGGACTTTCTGGATGATGCAAAATTTCCACACGCACACCCCAAATCAGGCAGTGCTATCATCAATACTGATCTGCTAGGCCTACAGTCCAAATAACAAGATATATTTTCTTATAGCAGGATGTGATTGCTTTGAGGGGTGGGCGGTGTTATTGGACGCAGCAGTTAGGCCCTCTCAGCTTTCATATGACACAAACAAATGGAATGAAATCTAGGTGGATCTCATTCCTTTAAATAGAATTTTTATGAGTGCCACACATTCATGACTGGGGTATTATTGGGGAGTTGCCGTATTTGTGGCAGGAATTATTAACAATGGAGTGATGAGGGATTCCAGAGGGGAAGACCATGAGCCCAGAAAGCAGATGGCTCTCCACGGTGTGAAAGCTCACAGAGCTAGGAAAGTAGACATGAAGGACCGAGAAATGGGTTTTGGCTCAGTGACCCAGCACTTGCCAGATCTCTCTTCACCCTCCTAGTAGTTCAGCTGGTTCCAGTGCAGGCCAGAGGGAGAGAGTGTTCGAAGCTCAACTGAATCATGAATGCAAATCTCCACATGCTCTATAAGGAAAACCACAAATATTGATAGCAAGAAAGAAGGATGTTCTAGGCATCGGGTACATGCAGAAATAATTTAAGGAACTGAAGTTTGAAGAGACGGTGAGGCATGAGCCAAGGCCATGTCGATTCGTATTAATTCAAATTACATCTTCTGAACACCTGTTGCGAGCCAGATACTATGGTAAAGGCTCTCATATGCGTTCTCTCATTTCCATATCAATTTAAGTCTTGGAGGAGAATCCTAAGTATTAGATTTGGGCAAGGAAGCAACACCATATCAGAACTACTCTTTCATGTCTTTAGTCGGTTCTGGTAAAATCTATTTCACATGAACAATTCTCCTGGGCAGAAGGAGAGTCTAGTGTTGTCCAAGAGGACTAAAGCAGCTCTCCTTCTCAACTCTGAGCTGAGCGAGAGATGATGGACTGTTTAACATCACAGCCGGTCCAGAAGAGAACAGAGAGGCACGGTGGTGGGAAGAGTGGTATGTTGGTCTCCTGGATTCCATTTCTTAACGGGCATTAGTGGACTGTTGTGGTACTAGACAGTTCTACCATATAAATTCTAAGATTTCCTTGAAGTGGAACAGTATACCAGCTGATAGAACACCACTGGATCCCTTGGCTCAACACCAAAGCTATAACAGACAAATTCCCAGAAATGGAAGCCGTAAGTTCCCAGACTCTGTCTCCTTGTCAGACAAGGAGTGGCCAGTTGCTTGTCAGCAGGTTGGACCGGAGGGGCTGTGATAGACCTAGCATCTAGTTCACCAGAGAGATGAATGACCAGTGTCATCACCTCTTGGCAGAGGTGCCCTGGTTTCATGTTAGCCGCCGTGGGTGTAGTGGCCCACATGCAAGGGAAGAAGAAAACAGGGAATCAGGTGAGCAAGGAGGTTGGTGCACGCCAGGCAGGATCATCATCACGTAGGTCTCAGTGCCAGACTCGCCATGCCTCACTTCTGATTCCTTTAAGCTTGAACATACTCTCTCCCTTTGGGTTTCGTGCATTCCTCTTTATCTTTAAGAAAACACACCACTCTACCCTGTTTTAAATTTCTTTCTTTTTCCTTCAACCCAAAACCGGCTAAAACAAGCTCATTCATTTAATATATATATATATATATATATTTCAAACTCTTATCAGTACATTCACATCAAATTATCAAGTGTCAAACATTACAAAGCTCCAGTAATAATTGGAAATTTGTTACTCTCTTCATTTCATGTCCGAAACATATCTGGGTACAATTGGACTGATCTAAGTAATCCTTTGACGATAAGTCTTTCATTTAAACTTAGTTTTTGATTGCTAAATCTTTATTTCAAAGGAAAGTTTGTTGCCTCTTCAAAGGATCAACATTGACTCTTATTTTGACATTGGGAATGCATTACAGCTAGTGCTTGACTTACAACCACGATTGGTTCTGACAGACCGGTCGTAACACGATTTGGTCGTAAGTTGAGTAGGCTATATGTACAGTACTGTGAAATGATGTTATAAAAATCTTTAAGTCATATTTTATCATAATTTTCTTGCTTGCTACAAATTCTTGACTGTCATCTTCTCCAGCACGCTCCTTCAGAGTGTGAAACAGACTTCTCGCCTTCCTCTGCACAGTAAAAAGACTTAATGGTGTCCGTTTTTGAATTTGATCTTCCATCCAAATATATAGCAATTTCTCCATTTTATGGATGGGCCCGCTTCGGTGCTTTGTTATAACTGTTGATCGCATGGGTGCAGAACCTTTCACAGCTTCATGAATTCTTTCTTCATCTTTCAAAATCGTCGACACAGTCGAGTGTGATAACTTCATATCACGTGCGATCACATTCACTTTCTTTCCTCCTTCGTCCTGCTTAATTACCTCCATTTTCGTGTCGAGATCGATGGCCTTTCTTCCCTTCTTGGCAGGCTGAGGTGTAGACAAAGACAATTTCCTCGTGGTAGACATCTTGGGAGGGGTTTGATGAAAAACGTCCAAGACACAAAACACAAATTGCTGTACCGAGTCTGGGATAACAGTTGAAATGGTGCACGCGGAGATGGTCGTGCTGCCGGAAGCCGGTCCGCACTGTTGTTCGCCCAGCTGGGCAACGTTTGCGCTGCCAGACGCGGAGCAGTCGTGGCTGGCGATTGTGGTCGTAAAGTCGAATGGTCGTAAGTTGCATAGGTCGTCGTAAGTCGATCAATACCTGTATTTGTTTTATATTTTCTCTGAACTTCAAGTTTAAATGGTTGGTTGATATTTAAACCATGATAATCAGTGTAGTTCACTTAGAATGTGTGATTGTTTTAAGGATAGTTTGTTCAATTTATATACTCCAAGCATCCTACTCATTTTCCTAAAAGTTTTCGTTTAATATGTGAAATCAGAAACCGTGCACCTGAATGTATTTGTCCCCGCATTTAAATAGGTTACTTCTCCTTGACGTCCTGTTCTCATGCCGGATACGTAGTTTTAATCTTTCCACATGAGGTTGATACAGCCCTGTACAGCATGTGCAGGATTTGGCACATCTGAGTTAATATTTAGATTTTCTTGTACAAACCATTTGCTTTTTCTGCTGAGTTGACATGAGTTATATATCTTTGTACATAACAGAAAGTTTCTCTTGATATTTCGGATATGAAATTGCCCACTCACTGGTAAGGGGTTTTTTGGGTTTTTTTCTGAGCTATTAAAAAAGTCAGTGTAAGAGATGTCAGAATTGGAATTTCAGCGTAGGCACCGACAAACGGTAAATTGCCACAGAAGGCACCTGGTCAACATTAAATAAGAAATGAAAAAAGATTTGAATCCAAGATTCTCAGGAACCTCTCAAGCAGTAGCATAAAGAAGGCGTTAAAATTTGGAGCAGCTAAAGATTTTTGTAAAAGGTATTTTTTCTGTTTTGATATTTTTTTTCCTGAGTGTGTTTGTATATCTGTGTGTGTAAAAGAGCTTTGGCATACACTGAGTGAAGATTGAAATATTAATTAACATCTTACACGGTACACTTCTGATCCTGAAGCTGAATCTGTGGTTCATAACTTGAGATAAATCTAGAACCCATCTGTCATGCCGGATTCAGCAGGGAGGTTGCATAGCCAGACATGTGAGAGGAAAACAAGCTTCCCCCGCCGAATAAACGTTAAAATATAATTATGTTTGTTTACGTGCACAGGGTGTAGTGTTTCAACATGTTAGCTGCGCCGATTTCTATTCAAACAAAATCGGCTGTGGGAACATTACCTCTGTGTGTCACACAGCAGATGATCAGGGAATGGCATGAAAAATAAAATAAGACATGACTTAAAAAGGATTATAGCATTGAGAAATGACTTCATTTGGAAACCACATTTTATTAGAATATTTTATTTTGTTATTGATGGAACTAGTAAGATGTATTCATTAAATAGATAAAATTTTTTTTTTGGTAGTAATTTGCTATTTTAAAGCCTCTGGTAGTTAGGTGAGACCTGGTGTTTTAATGCAATCTATTGGGCCCTTAAACCAAAGCAATACTATCATTCAGATAGCAGTGATAAAAACCAAGTTCAGATTGGGGTTAAGATTTTGTAAAACAGCAAAAGATACACGAGAAAAGCAGTATTTTAAATTTTAGTCCCATTAATAGCTAAGGATAAGACATTTGAATTAATTCTGAGGAGACTAAAATCTTTTGAAATGACATTTGATTGAAACGAGAAGGACCGAAACCTTACGAGAGTTGAATAAGAATTAGTTGGCTGTTATCTTTAAAGGAAACCACAACAAACGGAGGAGAGGGGACTTCAGTATGCTCCAAGGACAGGGACAGCCAAGGGGAAACGAGTGACATAATGAGTAACTGAAGACAGTGAGAAATAGAACTATATTTCTAATACATAAAAAAAGAGAATGAGAAGGAAAGGCCGGTGGATAGAGGCCGGCCCTGAGAAGCTAGCAGGGAAGGCAAGGAGGGCAGGTGGGCTGGTCATCCCAGGTAAGCCCCCTCCGTCAACAGAGGAAGAAACAGAAGGAGGGAGCCTCTGCTGGAACCGCAGAAGAATGTCCTCGTGCTGAAGAGACAGTTATCGAGACTGTTTTCATTCCGCTGAATACGTCACTTGCTCAGAGAGCCCGTTAACAGCCCCTGGTTGACTTGACCGGGTCAGAACCGCTATAACTGAATTGATGGTGGCAGGAGACAACGAGGAAAAGCGGGGTTCATTGATCAAGTCCGCCATCCCTAATGCATTCCCACGCAGTCCGTAAGCCGGGATGGGAAACAGAGGTGTGAGAAGTGGGGGGTGGGGAGGGTAAATAGAGAGCCACCTTAGTCATGAAAGATAAGTGCCCTATGGACATCTGCGTGCCATTATATTTTAGAATTGGAGTCACATAAATTCAGGACAATTGACACTTTATCCTTAGCTATTAGGTTTGAAAGGTCGACCACATGGTACTGGGTTCACAGAGTCCCTCCTTCTCTCTGTGGACAGCGACCCTTCAGTCATTGGCCCCCATGCCAATGGGTCCATCAGAGTGTGGGAGGAGGACAGAGGACCCGGACCAGGTAGTGTTCACAGTTGCTGAGAAAGAAACACTGAGCATACTACTAAAGTTGCCGGAGGGAGTTCTTTGTTGTGGTTTCTAACTATTCATGCAAATTTTGTCTCTCATTACCACATATAACTGCAAAGTAACCATTCATGACAAGGCAGTAATTGATTAGCAAACGTTCTTGTTCTTGACAAACAGTAGATATTCAATGTATTCACTGAGGCTCTACCAGTTTTAGTTTGTGAAATTATCCCCTTTCTAGTACATGAGTGAATACTTAAATGCAAAGATTCCAAACTATTTCTGAAAAGTAAGACAGAATTTTTTCCATTTTTCTGGCACACGATAGTATTGAAAGCGATGCAGTCGAACTTGAAGCGTCATTTCCCATTCATCGGCAATTGTAAAATTTATATATTTTAACATGTTTCGTTACAGAAAGATTTAATAATACAGTAGCCTACTATTGAAAATAAATGTTTCCCTTTGCAGTACCAGCCGCTCCAGTCTGGCTTCCTAGAGATAGCCAACCGCCCCTAACAATTCAGTATGTGACTTGCCCAAATAATTTCCATGAACATATAAACACTTACTGGGGAGTGACAGTTCATTTAATAACAAATATAATGGGGTTCGGGTTTGGGGGTTTCTCTCTCCCTAAACGCTGTGTTTGCCTTCCCTCTGTCAAGTGCTTCTTTCCTTAAACAGCCCACTTTTGCTTATTAACATTGAATTCAGTATTCAGTCCCCTTTGAAGATTCTAATACCTAATCGAGTATTTATCCTTTCTCTCCACTTCTCTCTCTCCCCGTGAAGGAAGGGAGATTTACGTACATTACAAAGTATTATGACTAGGCATAGGCTCTCGATCACTCATCAAAACCTGGGAAAGAAGGAGGAAATTGTGGGCGTTCCCATTCACACGTACCTCAAAACCCCCATGTTCACATTATGTTTAATAGCAGTTAGTTCATAAAATAAGTAAATACGCCATTAAAGATACTTCTGATTGTGTTGAAACGGTTAAATTGTAATACCAAACTCCTCAGAGTGTTTTATAGACTAGTGCAGAAACTTAATTTACTTTTAGAGGTGTAATCTTTAAAGTTTTCTAAAGTCATCAACCAAGTCACCAGAAGCAATATTTATTTGGAATAAATAATAGGAATAGTTGCTATTTATCCAGAAAAATGATCTTACTAAGCTGTTGAGAAGAACTTTGAGGAGGCAAATACCTTTTTCAGTTAATTTGCAAATGTAATAAATTCTGTTGGGAATCAATACTCCGGAAGTTTTTGTTTTTAAAGACTTTACTTGTTCAATTTATTTTTCAGAGAGGAGAGGGGAGGGGAAGAGAGAAAGAGAGAGGGAGAAGGAGGGAGGAGCAGGAAGCATCAACTCCCATATGTGCCTTGATCAGGCAAGCCCAGGGTTTCAAACTGGCAACCTCAGTGTTCCAGGTTGACGCCCCATCCCACTGTACCACCACAGCCCAGGCAATACTCTGGAAGTTTTGACACATACTTTATAGATAAATTATTTTGACTTGAATTTAAAATTTAATCCTTAAACTGAAGTTATTTTTGAAGTTAATTATAAGCTTATATACATCAGGGGTTTTTTTGGTTTTTTTTTTTTTTACAGGGACAGATAGAGAGTCAGAGAGAGGGACAGACAGGGACAGACAGACAGGAATGGAGAGAGGTGAGAAGCATCAATCATTAGTTCTTCGTTGCCATTGTGACACCTTAGTTGTTCATTGATTGCTTTCTCATATGTGCCTTGACTGCAGGCCTTCATCAGACCGAGCCATCCCCTGCTGGAGCCAGCAACCTCGGGTCCAAGCCAGATGGGCCCGCACTCAAGCTGGCGAGCTCGGGGTCTCGAACCTGGGTCTTACGCATCCCAGTCCAAAGCTCCATCCACTGCGCCACTGCCTGGTCAGGCCATCAGTTGTTTTGAATACCATACATTAAATATTACTTTCTTAAGCATTTTGGAGGTAGTCAAATGTACTTACATAAAAGACTTGATGAAAAGAGCAGTTGGAGTTAAAGCAAAATGAATTGTAAGACATTTTTCAATCAATGCAATGACTGGAAATAGACCAACATACGGCCTTGAGAACAGCCAGAGCTTAGTGTGCTTTCTTATTTCATGCAAATTACTTTTATATCTAAGACCAATTTTTTTAATACTAATGTGAGGTAATGCACATACTATTGTTCAAATGGTTCTAAGAATGAAGTTATGAATGTAAGAAAATATAAGATTTACCTAAATTTAGTCAATATTATGACTAGGCTTAGGGTTTCGATCATTCACCAAAACCCCGGGAAAGAAGGAAGAAATGGTGGGCGTTCCCACTCACAGGCACCTCAAACACCCTCAGGAAATGGCCAGAAGAGCACGGGGATCAACAGTCCCCCCCCCCCCCCGGTCCTGTGAGTCTACGAGTCTCTTAGGAGTCTCCAAATATTAGGGTCCTCAGGACTCTGACCTCTGAGATTTAGAGCTAATTTGTCCCTTTACTTTTCAGGTTTAAACACGAATAAAAAATGTCTCTTTCCACCCACCCCCTCTGTGAACCCCTTAGATGAGAACGGGGAAATTATTAAAACTTTTCAAAAATTTTACTAAGGAAATAAAGCAAAGAGGGCAAAGCTAATAAAAATGATGATAAAACAAAACATTAGCCTGCACTGCTTTGTAAATTCTAATGAGAAAAGGGTTAATATTGTTCACAAACCTGAGTCCCATTCATTCCCTTTCTCTACTCTGTCTCAGGGTCTCTGCCAAGAGGAGATTTCTGTCATGAGTGTGAATAATTATTGCTATTCGTCTCATTTTCACCCTACATGTTCTCCTGCAGCAAACCAATAGAGTGAATTAGACTGTTATTCTCACGATGTCGTGGGCTGTGCTATGTTATTCTTGAACTCAGGTGCGGAAGCTTTCCTTAACTGTCTTAGAAATTCCAGAACAGAACCTTTCACAAATTAGCGTGCAAATTAATGCACATATGTGTTAGTGACTATGTATGAAAATGCTACTAGTGAATGATGTTTAGAATGAACAGTGGTTCACACTCCAAATTTCTAAGTTCACTACTATGCTTGCTATCTTACCCTTTTCTACGGGTTACAATTTGTATCGACTCTAAATCTGTATCAGTCTGGGTCTTAATAAAAGATGATTCATAATTTACATCGAATTTTGACATAACACACATCCTCTTCCCCCATCTGGTTTCAACAAAATAATCGTGTCATAATTACTCTGTTGCTATTTAATGAGGATATGAGAAAAGTGTCCCAATAATAAATATAAAAATGGGTTTTTAAAACTATGCCATCCCAGATGAAATTTTCTCTCAGGAAAAAAAAAAAGGATACTTTCAAAGCAAAGCTAGAGATATAAAATTAATAACTCCAATGAATATAGTCAAGATAATGAATCAGAAGCAATAAACGTATCTCCCTAGCCAAACCCCAGGAAATGATGAGTAGAATGAAAATCACATAATTAATTGTGCATGATAATGTGAGAGAAATTTAATAAAAAGTATTTTTAAATGAAGTGCTAGTAGTAATTTGAAGGATATAAAAGGCAGGTATTTTATAATGAAAGCAAAACGTTTCCTTTATCATATTTGCATAAAATTTAAATATTCTGAAAATGTTATCAAATGAGTATTTAATTACTTTAGAAATCTACAATTTAGTACTTATGGGCTTACATACGATGCTTTATTATTATCATCATCATCTCTATTCTTATTTAAACCTTTATGAACTCAGACCCAGTTTCCCTCCGTCTATCTGCCTATTTACAAGTTTTCTCTACCTCCCCTACAACGCAGTGTATTAGAAACAGTAACAGCGTCAAAAGACCGTTTTCCCCGGTACCCGCTGCTTACCCCCCACCACTTTTTCTTAGGATGAGGATGTGAAATGTTTACTATAAAACTATTTTAGTTTTCATGTGTATCGTTTAAGACAAAGCAGCTCTTCTGCTTGTGTTGTAATTAGTTAGGGAAGTAATTCTGCACAGCAGGAAGTTATGCTGAAAGCATTCCCAAGGGGTATTTTGAGGAGAAGGCCACATCTGTTGCAAAGAAAAAAAAAAGTTACATAAATCTTTAGTGGGCAGGAAGACAATGTTTCCCATGATCCCAGGAAGACTGGGATATGGATGGACGGTAGCCTCAGTTCAAGACTAGGTTTCTGTGAAACTCAGTTGTTTATTCAGAAGGTAGTTTTTAAAAATAGCTCAAACTACCTTTCTAAATTGTATTAAAATAGCAATGTTTTAATTTTAGCTTGGCAATCAATATGAATTTATATATGACATTGTATTAACTGTTGACAATATTTTTACCATATTAATGATCCTAATAGGAAAATAGTTATATAAATATAATAAATAATATAGCCTTCTAAAAATAATTGGTCTTGATTTAATGAATTAATTTCTCATTATTATTTGAAAACACCAGCACTACCTACACTGAACACCACACAATCAACATTTTCTTTTAAAAATGTCTGTTCCATTTATTCAATTTTGACTTAAAGCTTGTAAGAGCACCGAGCAAAAACAAATAGTTGTTTTATTCTCTGCCTAGATTAAGTATGCCAGTAAACGCCATCAGTATATTCTCTCTTTAATAAAATTGTTTCAGAAATGCACTGAAATGAATGGCTGTTCTGTCATGTTCGATTCCTCCTGTCAGATGTGCTTTATTTAATCTACTCCCTTATTACAAAATATCAAGCAATACCTTGCCAGGACACTATATGTGTTAGGTAGATTATTGGGGTCTATATCTATCTGTCTATCCATCAATCTATCTATCTACTTTGTTATTTTGATATTTTATGCTCAGATATAATTGATAATATAAATAATACCAAAGACGAGGTTGAAAATAAATTTACCTTTAAATTTTAAAGACATTTCCCCGTAATCTTCTATTGACAGCCCAATATTACCGTTAAAGAAATTGATTCTATTCTGATCTTTATTCCTATGTTGATGATCTGTCTAATCTTTTGTTCATTGGAGGGTTGTTATTGTTGTGCGTGATGTGTCTGTGTGTTTATGTTGTGTTCTCACAATGGAGTACTGCAGTTCATGTCTTTTCTGATATTTTATGCATTAAGTGGGAAGATAAATACAACCTTTCAATGGCCATGCTTGTGTCTCTCATACGTGGAATATTGGGGTACTGCTTTCTCCTTTATATTTTAAAGAACTTTCAATTTTAGTGTTCTTTTTTAGATTTACTGAATAATTACAAAAAATAGTAAAGAGAGTTCCCATATGTCACCCACTGTCAGTGTCCCCTGTCATTAACATCACACATCAGTCTGGTGCAACGGTCACAACTTATGGATCCCTATAAATACATTATTGTTAGCTCAAGTCCTTACATAGTAAGATTTCCCTTATTCTACCTAATGACCCTTTTTTGTTTGAAGATTCCATCTAGGTCAGATACAACATACATTTAGTTATCTTGTCTGCTTAGGCTCCTCTTGGCTGTAAAATTTTCTCACACTTCCCTTGTTTGGGATGATCTGGACAGTTGGGAGTATTACTGGTCAAATACTAGGAGGAAAGCTCCTCAGCTGGGCTTTTTCTGATACATTTTTAATGACTATATTACTGAGTTTATAGTGTTTTTGGAGGTAGACCCACAGGGGTGAAGTGTCTTCTTGTTCATTATATCATAACAAAGGTACATACAGTCAGGGTGATATCACTGGTGATGTCCATTTTTATCACTAGACCAAGATAATGATTGTCACTATAAAGTGGCATGCCATGCTCTTTGAAAGAAAGCCTATAAGGGTTGGCCGCACTTAAAGAGGGGACAGCAACACTCCACCCCCCGTGAAGGAAGAGAATCTATATAAATTATTGGAAATCTGGATGAGTAATTTGTCTATTCTCCCTATATATTCATTCAATTTTTTTATATCAGTAAGGACTCATGGATATTTATTTTATACTTGAGGTTTTAATCTAATAATGATTTGTTTACCGTGTTTCTCAAGTTGTACTGAGTGCTTCGGCAGTAGGGAGCTCTTTTCTTTGCGGTCCTGTGTCCCTGTGACATACCCCCCCATATTGTAAAGTTTGTTGAATACCTGCTTACTTCCTGGGTCTGCGAGATGCTTTTATCTCACCTTCTGTAGTGCCTGCTGCACATCTAGATTCAGCCACTCTTTCAAGGCGCTTTGGTTCCTCTTCAGTTCCTTTGGAGAATGGGATTGGGAGCCACGATGTGAGCACTGTTTTTCTTGTTACTGTGTCATTATTGCTAAACCCTTTCAGCTGACAGGGGAAGGAATAGTAGACGTCTACACTAATATGAATATATTTATATTTATATGTAAAACTATTTCTATGTGTGACATAAAATTAAATATACCACAATAAGTGACCCTCAATTGACTGGCATTTTATATATATGTATATGTATTTTTAATACATTTTGTTCACAAAGCTTTTGGTTTAAAAAATAAAGTCATGAAGTTGAATTGTATTCTTAATCCACTCACACAGTCTTTGAATTTTAATAAGAATATTTAATTCATTTATAATGGTTGTCGTAACTGTTATCGTGGTTGTCCATCTTGCACTGTAAGTGTTTTGTTTTTACTCTTTTCATTAATATAAAGTGTTTTATATAGGCTTTTTAGGGAAATTTGAAAGGCACAAATAATGTCTCTTTCTTCATTTACCTTTGCTATAATTACTTTTAAATTTAAAATTGATTATGTAAATAACAGGAATGAAAAGGGTGTTTATTTTATAGCTTATACATAAGGTAAAGGTTATAAGTTTAATTTGACTTTTGAGTCATTTTTGTCCACATCAACTTTCTTAATCATTTCTGCAATTTGGAATTTTAGACCCACATTAGCAATCTCATCTTCAATATTATATATTTTGATTTTAGAAGTTATTTTGATAAATATTTTAATGTTGTAACAGTAATTTGGGAATCTTTTGAATTGTTTTATGAACATTAAATTTGTCTTTTTATTCTCCAAGATTACATTTGTTGGGTTAATCAATTTTATTTCTGTCTTTATAAACTAACATTTTTAAAGACTTTATTTATTACATTTTTAGAGAGGAGAGAGAGAGAAGGGGAGAAGAGCAGTAAGCATCAACTCCCATATGTGCCTTGACCAGGCAAGCCCAGGTTTCGAACCCGCGACCTCAGAGTTCCAGGTTGCCGCTTTATCTCATTGTGCCACCACAGGTCAGGCTCAACTACCATTTTTCTTGGTTACTTACAGCTTCAGAAAGGATAAGCTTGTATAGTTTTTCTTTACATTTGTAAAATTTATGATGTCTAAATAATTTTTCATTATTTTATGGCTATCTATTCTTATATAATCAACTACTTAAAATCATCTTACTTTAGACCCTGGCCAGTTAGCTTGATTGGTTAGAGCAGGGGTGCCCACACTTTTTCAGCTTGCGAGCTACTTATAAGATGACCAAGTCAAAATGATCTACCTACAATAAAAATACAAAACAAATTTATTTCTTCTATATTATCATTATTTAAGTTACTATTATTACTATTTAATATTGTCTATTCTTCTTTCACCTTTCTCCTTCTCAGCTCTCTTTTCAGAGGAAAGTCAATGTCATAGTTTTTATGAACAGTCCGAAAAAGCCGCTCCACATTTCCCTTCTTTGGAATAGCAATGGCACACAGACAGATGAGGCAAACGCACTTAGAATATGACATAGTGAAAAAAATCCCCTCCCATTCTGTATGAAAGTGGTAGTTTTTAGGCTTCTTACTCGGACCAGCTACGGCACTCATTTTTATACCCTTTGTTGTATTTAGTTTAAATAAATGGAAGGCTAACTACACAGCAATGTAACTGAACAAGTTAGCGCGGTTTAACGTGCATGCGTAGGGTGTCGAAAGTTCAGACGTCAGATTGGCTACCCTGTATGCCAGTCAAAAGACAAATGTCTTTTTAATGTCATGCGATCTACCCACACTTCCTTCACAATCAACCAGTAGATCGCGATCGAGGTATTGAGCACCCCTGGGTTAGAGCATCGTCCCAAAATGCCAAGGTTTCAGGTTTGAGCCCAGGTCAGGGCACATACAGGAAATGATCAATGAATGCACAACTAAGTAGAATAACAAATGAATGCTTCTCTCTCTTTCCATTCCTCCCTCTGTCTCTCTAAAAATTAACCAATAAATAATAAAAAAAAGTCCTTAAATCTATCTTACTTTATTTCCTTATTTCTACATGTGCCAACTGACATGCATTTAGTCCCTTCATGTAACGCTCAGATTCTTGCTCATCAGCTCACGCTCCCCATACACTCACACGTATGTGCCTCACAACCTTACTCCCTCTCCTCTAGAGAGCGGAGGAATCTGGAAGAGTGGGAAAGACCAAGGGACGCG
Source organism: Rhynchonycteris naso (assembly GCA_037038555.1). Classification (NCBI taxonomy): domain Eukaryota; kingdom Metazoa; phylum Chordata; class Mammalia; order Chiroptera; family Emballonuridae; genus Rhynchonycteris; species Rhynchonycteris naso. The sequence continues at coordinate 145,895,808 of CM073002.1, forward strand.
GGGATCCCAGTTACTTGGCCCTCCAATAGCCAGGAGCACGTGGGCCCCAGGTGGGAAAGACTTTGCTTTGTGAATAATCACTTGGCAACATGTTAGTTTGAAGACATCATCGCTTTTTCTTTTTTTTTTTGCCAGAGTCTACACCATCTGTTCTACATTCTAATTACCAATAAAAGAGGGACCTAGTTCACAATCTCATCATAAAAAAGTTAGATGTGATTGAAGTGCATTTGTTTGTTTTTTATTTAAAGAAATTTCAATGATGCATCTGTTACACATCTTTCAACATTTTGACACAGATCATAAGAACATTCTCAAATACATTTATATAAAAGCAAATATGCAAAGTTTCCAAAGGGGCGGTCCCTTTCAGTAAAACTCAGCTAATCACCAGTAGGTTAATAATTGAATAAAAGTAAATTAGTATAGACTTAATGGGCATTTTAAAACAGCATTTAATATTTTTCTTTTTTTTTTAATTCAGACTACCTAAGAAAGTCTATCACTAAATTTACAAACTACTCTATTTCAAGAAGAATTAATTGATATTAGCAGGTAGGGCACCTGGAAGGTGATGAGCATTCGATGAAGTCAGGAGGGCAAAGCACTCATGAATGGGATTCATGTCTTTACCAGAGTCAGGCGAGAGGTTACTCCCTCTCTCTGATCTCCATCGTCTGAAGATAAAGGAAGAGGTCGACAGTCTGCAGCCCTGAAGAGAGCTCCCCAGCACTCTGGCCTCCTGGCACCCTGATCTCAAACTCCAGGCTCCAGCACTGTGAGGAAATAAGTTTCTGTTGTCTTGACACCCTCCAGTTTATGCTCCTTTGCTCCAGCCGCCAGAAACTACTGAGACAGTGACCTTGTGGTTTCTGGGCGTCCAGGAGGTGCGTCGAGGCGAGGCACGGGGAGGAATGCAGACCCAGCAGAGGCAGGGACTCCTGATGCCCTTGGAACTAGTGGACCAAGCTGTGCGGAGAACCAAATTTTGCTTAAACTTGTCAATTGTGTAATCTAGTAATTTTGTTAACTATTCAGGTTTACCTCAGTCCATTAGTTTGCAAATGATTTAATCCTCTTTAATCCCAGATTAAGTAAGAGCTGATCAATTTAGAAACAGAATATTCAAGCCTTTTACACAATCGATTTATACAAAAATTAGTTATATATTATTATGGGCTTAGGAGGAAATGTGAAAAGATTTTTATATTAATAAACTGCTCTTCATTATCATAGGGCTTATATGAGAATTTTTACATCATTGAGAACCAGCATGTGATTGTGTCCTTGGCATCATAAGGTGGGCTCAGAATGTAGTGTTTTTTACATAGTATTCAATTTAACATCTTGCACACAATGTTCTCATTTTTACTTTTTAAATTTATTTTTCTTTTAACTTATTTTGAAATATTTCAATGTAGATATATAAAAATACACAGAAAGCCCTGTAGCCGCCATTCAGTTTTATGCCCTAATTGCTTCAAATATTTTTTAAACACAAACATAAAACATCACAGATAAAATTGATGGCTCTCTCTTTAATCTCACGACTGTTCATACCTATCCAAAGGTAAAGAGATTGAAATTAAGTACTTATTTTCTTTAAAGGAATGGAAAGATAAGCCAAGAAGTGGAGAAATGTATTTCCCACATGTGTTCATGGTATATAAACTACTACGATACATTTCTGTTAAGATAAAAAAACAAAACAAAAAAACAGAAAAAAGAGTTAGAGACAGAATGGGAACTTTCCGAAAGAGGGTATCCAAGACGTCCTAAACATATGAAAACATGCTCAGCTCTGTTAGTAAGAATGAAAGAGAAAGCTGAAACCGTCGTGAGATACCTTTCTAACACTCACCAGAATGGATAAAATGAAAGAGTCTGACGCAGTGGTTCTTCACCTGGGTTCTATGGAACCCTAGGGGTTCGATGAGTTGGTCTCAGGGGTTCGGAGAAGCCTCTGCCGCGGAGGCCAGAATAAAGTAATACCGTCATTTGTTGTGAGTTCATGCACTTTGTTGGTTTTGTTCTTTGAGCAAGGGGATGCTCATGCACGGCTCATTTTGTGCACCAGTAAAAAAACATATACCTATGTCTTGAATTTGGGAGAAAGAAAATCATATTTTATTTATCACTAAAGAAGGGTTTGGTGAATGCGCATATGAAGCTGGTGGGTTCGGTACCTCAAAAAATGTTAAGAGCCACTGGCCTGACGGCTGTCAGATGTTGGTGAGTATGTAGAGCACTGGGAGTTCACATCAGCTACCGGCATACGAGAAAGCTGAGCACTTTTTACTAGCGTTGAAACTGCACGGGTTCTAACAGCCGCACTGCACCCCCAAATATAGAGTCCACAGCAGTTCACGCGCGCATCCACCGAGAGATGCCTAGACAAAGTGTCCGGTAGCGGCTGTCTGTATAATCAGCCTAAACCAAATTGGTCACCAGTAATACAAGGAGCGATATTAGGTTGGAATAATATTCAGCAACAAAAATGAACAAGTACTGTAGCATGCAACGGCATCGTTAAACTGCACAAAACCAACATTGAACACGAGAAGCCAGGCAAAGGGATGGAATTACTATGCGGTTATTACCAGGTGTAGACACATACTTGGGGTCTGAGTAACCAACTGGCTTTCTGAAGAAAAGTCAGGAAGCTCTTCCGTACATGGCAGGTAACAGTTACCTTCGGAGGGGAAGGGAGGACCCAGCGGTTTAGATAAGGTGGCATGAGGAGTATACTCTTGAGGGTGCCCCCTGCTGTTCTTTCTAGAGTTGGGTAACTGTTGCACGGACTTCAGTCTGTGATAAAGCACTGAATAGAACAAAACAAATAAATACAAAAATCTTAAGCGGTGAGCTCAAAGGGAACAGCACTCTCAGTCTGCCCAATTATAAACTTTGGAACAAATTACTTGAAAGGTAATGCTGATGCTGTGGTATTTCAGGTTATGTTTAGAGGATTTATGAATTCATATTTGTAGAAAAGTACCTTCAAAGAACATTTGCGTTAAGGAAATATCTTACCAAAATATCCATGTAAGCTCCATGTGGTTGGGAATGGAATGAGTATTTCAGGTACAGGTTTTCATGATCTCGTGCAATTTTGTTTCTGGTTTTGTGTTCAGCACAGGCAGACATATGATGATGGTCTAAATGTTTCTCCCGTTATCGCTTGTTAATGTCCACCTGAGCCACAGCCCTGGGAAATCTTTCACTTTTACTAAGTCAGTCACTAAGAGAGAAACTGTAAATGACCAGCAGAAAATAAAGTGCTCTTAGTTAAAATGGAAAATGTGTTAACGTCATTAGACTAATAAAATTACTTCTGGCACGCTGCCACAGATAGGAAACAGCCGCAACTCCTACTGGGAACGTGAACAAAGAATGTGGATACAATATTTGACTCTTCTGCATTTGACACAGCTTAATTGTCCCTAAATAATTATATTTCAAAAGGCTAGGGAGTCCTTGGTTATTTGAAAATGATGTTGAAAAATGTAGGAGCTATAGGAAAACAGTACATCCCCTTGGGAATCCTTTGTGTTAAGTAAGTTTTAAAATAATAAAAACAAGTATCATTCAGGAAAATATGCTTTGGTTCATTGGCATCTCTTCTTTTCTTTTTTTAATCTTTTTTTTTTATTTCTTTTTATTTATTTATTTTAGAGAGGAGACACACAGAGAAAGAGAGAGAGAGAGAGAGAGAGAGAGAGAGAGAGAGAGAGAAAGGGGGGAGGAGCTGGAAGCATCAACTCCCATATGTGCCTTGACCAGACCAGTGCAGGGTTTTGAACTGGCGACCTCAGCGTTCCCAGGTCGACGCTTTATCCACCGCGCCACCAGAGGTCAGGCTGTTGGCATCTCTTATTAAGGCAAAATATTGACCTTAAATCCTGTGTTTCCAAAGGCTTGCGTTGCAATGGTACACACTACGAATTGACATGGTGTGCTCGTAGTCTTGACCATTCTTGCTTGCCTCTCTGCCTTCGAGCCTAATGATTCCTCCATTTGGAAGGACGTGTCCCTCCCTCTCCTTTTCCTTTCTTCCCTATTCATGGGGTGGCCTAACTTCAGTTCTGTCTCCTCCCGGATTCCTCCCCCTTTCTTCTCAGTCTGAATGGATAAACTCATTCTTTTCATAGAGTAGCGTTACACTCAAGTCAACTCCTCCTGGTTTGTCCATGTGTGTTTCTCGGGCACTGGATTGTAAAATTCTTTAAGGACGGGGGATAGGTCTTATCTCGCCTTGTATGTCTGTGGGACACCAAGTGGTACCTTAGAAGCTTGGCGAATATTTGTTGAATTGAACTCTTAATCTGACAGGGAAGACAGATGACACATTACATGTTTCCTCCGCTCAAGAAAAAAAAAACGATTTTCAGCTCACAAGGGAATGCATTCCTGCTTCGTGACAAAGTGAGCCATTCTGGTTTTCAGTGGTCCATGCTGAGAGGTCTATTATTTGGACAACATCAAGTCCAAGCCAGTGCTTTAGGGAGCTGCATTAACAAAAATACATGATTTAGTCCATATTTATTTTTTCTCAAAATGGCTCCATCATTTTAAAAGTTGTCATTTATTAAACACTATGTGCCAGGCAGACTGATAAGCACTTTCACTAATTTATCTTTTTTCAATCATCTCGCAGGCCGGAAGATGTACTATATCATCTTGGTTTTACAAATGGGGAAATGGAAACTCCGAGCCCCTAATAACGGGCACCAAGTCGCTGGCTAGAAAGGGCAGAAGAAGGCAGTCAGTAAGGGCATGACCTAGCGTCTAACATCCTGTGACAGAAGCCCAATCCTCTGCTAACCCCTGGGTGATGTCATTCAACGCCGATGCTTTCAAATGTTCATGATGATCTCTTTTTGCCAACTGCATATTATAAAACCTTCAAAATGACTTTTGCCCGGACATGTCTGGATTTCTGAATTGTTTTTAACCTTGATAATGTCACTGGTATTAAGAGATTTTATTGAAGGACAAATCGGAGTATCTGACATAGATGGAGCTAAAGCAAAAAGTGCTACAAAGCAAGCTAGACCTGAATAGTTCCAGAAATGCACAATCATGATGAAATGGGAAACAAGTATGACAGTGTAATTAATGCAGTGAGCTCAAAGGGAACAGCACTGTCAGTCTGCCCAATTATAAACCTTGGAACAAATTACTTGAAAGGTAATGCTGATGCTGTGGTATTTCAGGTTATGTTTAGAGGATTTATGAATTAACATTTGAAGAAAAGTACCTTCGAAGAACATTTGTGTTAAGGAAATATATGAAGTTATTATCTTATAGTAGGGTCCTCCTATCTAAAGCAACGTTGGTGATGACCCCCCCCCAAAAAAAATCTGATGTTTACTTAGCAGTGGAGGCATTTTCTTAAAACATCAATTCACAAAAGAGCTGGCAGATTCTTGGCTGTCAAATGTCTCCCTCACTCAAGCTTCTTAAGACAGGTGGGCGGGCGGGCGACCATCGTGGGCGCCCTGCGGGGGCGCAAATATCTTCATTCCTGTTTTGTGACATTTACCGAAGCAGCAGGAGTCTGAGTCACTTAATAACCAGGCTTCGTGGGCTTACCTTTAGTTGCTCCTCCAGAAAGTGATTGCGTTTTCTAACTCACTTCTCTTTGAGAGGCTGGGTATATACTCAGTTCTCCACATACAGTCAGGACTCAGAGAAGGTTCTGGAGTGTTCCCTGAGGAACGGGGTGGGATCTGGCGAGCATCACACTGATATGTAACTGGGATAGATGGAGATGCAATGAAGAACTGGAGAAATCCACCCCACCCCCACCCCACCCCACCCCCGTCCCCCCGTCCAGGATTAGGCTCTCTACAAGCAAACTTCAAGACACAGTACCATATTGATGAATTCGTCCTGCAGCAGCTTGGTTTAATTAGAGCAATTCATAAGGCAGTTCCCACCCATAGGATCTAGGCGGATCCGGAACCCTCAGAAAGAGTTCACGGAAAACAGTTCTAGTCCTCCTCTGCCTAAACCAGAATGTACAGTCATTGCTTAAACTAGATAGCGCTACCTGAGTGCTGTTGTTGCTGAAACTGTGGAATTTCCTGCATGGTTCCCAATAGTGGCTCTTCTAGCTACATAGTTGCATTCTACTCGAAAGCAAAAATAGACTTGCACAAGTTTGCAAAGAGGCAGCGGGCAGCCTGCCCGTCTCTGGCCACATCTTCCCTCATTTATCAACGTCTCCACGAGGCAGTAAGCCCAGTGCTCTTTCTCAGGGTGTCTGGCATTTCATACTCTAATGCCGCACCAACTTCTGACTTGTACCTCTCTTAGAATGTCCTTCACTGTACACTATACATTTTTTTTTTTTTTTTACAACTCAAGAAGTATTTTAAGACTGAAATGACATCACTCAGGGAGCCAGCCCTGAAATACAGTGAAGCTACAGAACAAGATTTTGAAAGGTCACCAACCAAGGCAGACAAAATACAACCCGAACACTAGCCAAGGCATGGAAGTTTCTCTGCTGATCAGAGTACTCTGATTTGGGGGAGTGCGTGGGACAGGGGGGGAGGCTTATGATAGGCTCCAGTTACAGGCATGCCTGCTCCACCGCACAGACTAGGGATCAGACCGCCTACACACAGGGAGAGAAGGAAGACCCCGTATCACAGGTCCCCACCCTGTACCGTTGCCGTCGGAGTCTTGATTCGGTAATGGCGGAGCCCCAGGGCAGAGAGCCCTCTGGTTCTCCCTCGCGGGTGCGTCGTGCACCGGGGTAGAATACAGAATGTGTACTCTGCTCCGTCCCTCTCCTTTTCTCGACCCTGAAGTCAGTCGTTTCTATGCATAGGTCTCAAACTCCTGCCACAGGCAAATTAAAAACGTCAGGAAAAGCGAGAGAGGGAGCCGCCGCGTGGCGATGCCCTGCAGGGTTGGAGCCACGATTCCCCTTGGAAAAGGGGAGTTTTCAGGGATGGATCTAGAAAAGAACTGGAGGAGACGTAACGAATATCTTTAAGTTCGGGGCGATATGAAGGCCCATCCAAAAAGAGCCGCAGACGAGGCTGTGCTGACAGCAGAATGTTTCTGAGGTTTGCTTTCTTTCTTTTTTAAATAATGGTTATATTTAAATTACAGAAGGAATTCATGTTTATTGTAGAAAAGCTATAAAATTCATAAATTACAGATAAAATTTTAAATATCATCTTGACTCTTTTACTCACAGAAAACCTTTGAGAGAATATTGAAGTTTTGGAATTAAATTTAAGCATCTTTGATATTGATTTCTAGTTTGTATTGGTCCTGAAATATGTCCTACACTATTCTTATATTATACATTTGAAATACTGCATCTGGTTCAGAAAAATTTATCATCTCAGCTTATGGGAAGTGTAGGGTATTTTTTTTTAATGCCTACTTGATCTCATAAAGATGAAAAATCATAAGCTAAATTCTCCTACTAATATTATAATTCTATTAATTTTTTCTCCCATGTTTTGATCTAAGGCTTACATGTAAAAACTTAAGAGTAATAGTTTAATATATATAGAGAGAGGGGGGGGACAGGTAGGGAGAGAGAGACAGGAAGGGGGAGAGATGAGAAGCATCAATTCTCTGTTGCGGCACCTTAGTTGTTCATGGATTGCTTTCTCATATGTGCCTTGATCGGAGGACTACAGCAGAGCGAGTAACCTCTTGCTCAAGCCAGCGACCTTGGGCTCCAGCTGGTGAGCTTTGCTTGAACCAGATGAACCCATACTTAAGCCGACCTCGGTGTTTCGAACCTGAGTCCTCTGCGTCCCAGTCCAACACCCTATCCACTGAGCTACTGCCTGGTCAGGTGGTAATAATTTATTATAAATGGAATACTCTATCAATATCACTTATAATGCTTCTTATTTAGTACCCTTATCATTCATTGTATTTTATCTGATATTTTTGTCAAACCTATATAGCTTTTAAAGAAATCTTTCCATACTTCTGCGAATGCCCATCAGAGCTCCATCCTGACCCTCGGGTCTTTTTTCCTGCAGTCTTCCTGGTGATTTTTATCTAGTCTCATTATTTAAATGTCAGCTTCTTGATGACAACTCCCTGATTTATACGTCCAGTCTGTCCTCTGAATTCCAGATTAACATCTCCAAATGCCAATTGGACATCTCCGTTTTGATGTATCACAGACATCTCAGACTCAAATATTCCCAGTCGAATGGAAACCTTGATTCTGTTTTCCCACCCAAGCCCTCCCACTACCTGCCTACTTCCCTTCCAATCTGTCTTCCCTATGCTAGTAAATAGCCCCAGTATTCTCCCATATTAAAGAGAGAGAGAGAGAGAGAGAGAGAGAAGAAAAGAAAAGAAAACCTCTCATGCTTCCCTGTTTGGTGTGTCAAGCTGGCAGCAGCTTTGCTAAGGGGCTTCATGTCTTAGGGCGGGTCTTTCCAAACCTCAGCAGACAGTGAACAACAGTCCTGCCTTGTCCTCCACTTTCCGCTTGCAGGAGCCTCGAGGTCCCGGGGGGCGGGGGAGCCCCGAGGACCCTCCCAGGTCTGCTCTGCACAGGTGCACAGCTGTGTGCGCACACGGCGCTTTATAGCTTCCCCGGATTAACAGAGGATGTTGGGAAGGATCCCACGGACATCTCATTCCTCACCATGTCCTTGTAAGATTTTTGGTCAGCCTCTTGTTAGTCTCAGTTGTAATACCAACTCAGGCAGTCATGATGTTAAACATTTGTTCTTCATTTTTTTTTCTTGAAACCAGTAGTCTATGGTTAGGGCTGTTCACATAAAGTGAGCCCCGAGTCAGTCCAACTAGAGTGAAGCCCTGGGAATGGAGCTTTCGGGAGAGCTTCAGGCAGGTCACACGCTGCCCGTTCTTCAGGGCGGAGGGGGCTTCTGGGAGCTCCAAGCCCACCCTGCTCTCTCCGGGGCGGGCGGCGGCCTCACACAGCCGCCAAGCCTGCGCATGTGCGGCTCCCAGAGATGGTACAGGGCTGGCGGAGAGGTGGTTAGGGTTACCGCAAGGTAACATGTCCCCATGATTAGCACTCGTATGAAGATGTGGCCTTTTTTCCTGAATAAATATACCTCAAATTGTTGCAGTTTTTTAAAAGGAATATCCAGAGTTCTGCAAGTTGATCTTGACAGTTTTTGCCCAATACCATTGATTTTCCAGAGGGGTGGATCTTTTTTTTCCCTCCCTTCCTCGGTGGTGGGGGTGGGGGACCACCTTCTGATCCCCTGCCTTTCGGCCTCTGGTGAGAGCTACCTTGGGGAGCCAGTCCTGAGCTTAGGGAGGTCTTACTAGATATGGTGGTTGAAACTCTAGTTCTCTTATCTGGAAAAAGAAAGAATAATAGAACCAACCTCCCAGGAAGTTTGTGGGAAACAATCGTGCTGATGCAGGTGAACTTGTCAATAAGCACCGTTAACAGCTACCTCTGTCGTCACCACCACTAGCGCGTCTGGACGACGTGAGGGGCACAGGCGGCTCTGTGGAGACGGGACTAACAGACAGGAGGAGATGGTCCTCCCGCGGAGTCGGGGGAAGGGAGTTCAGAGGCACTAACGAGCTGGGAGGTCAGGCACGGGTGGAGACCAGGGGCGGGAGGGGTGGCCGCAACAGGAATATGGAGAAGGCACCCCGCAGGGCCTGAACTCCTGCTGCTGCGGCTGCCTCTGCACATGGACCCCCATTTCTGATCCCGTTGTCTCCGGAGGCAGGCGCAGCCTCGTGTAACTGTTACGTCCCGTTCAGGAGCCCAGAAGTTTCTATTAGGGAAGGAAAAATGAGGATGCTGGCCGTACTTTTCACAACGTATGTATTCCTCAGAGAGTGGTCCTCTGAGATGTGCCTGGAAGGAATACTGATTACAGACGGGAACGCGAGTTTGAGCAATGGTGCATGCTGCTATCACATTACATCCCTGTCGTGGTAATGCCCGCATGAGAGCCGACTTCTGGAAGGTCTGCGCAAGCCTCGGGCTTGACTCCTGCTGACTCAGTGCTTCCCAAGACCGCGCCCTGTGGCAGAGCCCGCTCGCGGCCTCATTTGTGCGTGGGCTCTTGCTTAACACCAATGTACAGGCTGTGAAAAGAAACCTTCCAACGGGTATTCTCTAATAAAGATTTTTTAAAAAGACTTTTCTAGTATATATTTTCATGGACATCACTCTAAATCTCCCTTTTGGGGTAAATCTTGGCAAGGGCCATATTGTAATACAACTTGATCTCCATATTTGAGGCGATTCTCACAATTAGTGAAACCTGCATGGGTCTGAATATCACGCAGGTGGACACAGTAAGAATAGAATGCTGAAATGCAGATTAAGTACTAATTTTAAAGTTTGAGAAGTCTGGCCATAAATAATATAATTTGACATATTACTTTGACATGTACTTCTCAGCTTTTAAACTTAGACTTTAAATCCCCCAATAAGATCAATAATAGATCAATAACCAACTCACTGTCCACATTTAAACAAAAGAAAAGAAAAAGACCACATTTCCATCTCTAGGGTAGCTTGAGGTGATAGATCATTTTCTTTGGTCCTTACTGAGCCATTATACTTACTAGAAACTTCTGGGTTCCAACACCTACCAGAAAATGGGGATCTAGTTCCAAAGATACCGCCTCTCCTGCCCCTCCCCCACTTCTTCCTCCTGTCACCTCCATGCGTCCTGTAGTCTGTCCTCATTGGTTTCAAACATATTTGGAATCAGTCCTCAAGTTTATTTTTCTCATATGCTGTGATCTCTATTAAAGGGATTCATAGAGACACTTGAAATTAGGAATTGAGTATGTTACCATCAATCATATTTTAGCTGTTCCTCATGAAAATTTTATTCTTTTTTTTTTTTTTTTTTTTACAGGGACAGAGGGGTGGGGGATAGATAGGGACAGACAGACAGGAACGGAGAGAGGTGAGAAGCATCAATCATTAGTTTTTCGTTGCCGTTACAACACCATAGTTGTTCGTTGATTGCTTTCTCACATGTGCCTTGACCGCTGGCCTTAAGCAGACCGAGTAACCCCTTGCTGGAGCAAGCGACCTTAGGTCCAAGCTGGCGAGCTTTTGCTCAAACCAGATGGGCCTGCGCTCAAGCTGGCGAGCTCGAGGTCTCGAACCTAGGTCCTCCGCATCCCAGTCCAACGTTCTATCCACTGCGCCACTGCCTGGTCAGGCGAAAATTTTATTCTTTAGTATAATTTGACATTGCGAGTGTGTTTATCACCCAAGGGAGAAAGGAAATGCTATTAGAATTGAAATACATCACGCCCTGTGTAGGGTAAGTTTGCAATGTGAACACACAGATGATTTCCTGAAAGGTGAAAGTGACACTCAGAAGGCCCCAGAAGAGAGGGAGAGAGATGCAGGCTCTGTGTCAGGATAGTGAACCCCATACATTGTATGTGCCCTGACGAGGGATCGAACCCACAATCTTGGCATGTGACAAAGCTCTAACTGACTACGCTGGGCGGCCAGGGCCTCGAGTACTTTGCGTATCCTGCAAAGGCCCTAATGTCTGCTCAGTCTTCCTTCTGGAACCTCCACTTTCCTGGTCCTCTTTCCCCAGCTCCCTCCTTCTCCTCTTTCCCCATCTACTCATTCCGGAGGATTTCTTTTTTCCCTGAGACCGGATTTTGCTCTTTCCCTTACGCCCCATACAACACGTGCAGTGACATAATACTGTGTGTCCATTTTCTTCCTTGTTCTACAAGCTTAATGTGACAATGTGTGAAATAGCAATTCCATAATTATTTCTGAATGAATCAATAAATAGATATATCACATGAGATATTAATGCAGAAATGCTGTGAGAATGTTAAGTGACCATAACTGGGAAGTGTTGTTTATAATGCGTGCCAACAATAACTTTATTTGAGTTCATTTAAGTGACATTGCCTATAATTTACAAGACACAGTGTTACGTTGAGGGGGAAATAAAGATGAAGATGAAATAGCTACTGCCCTCAAGAAACTTAACATTAAAAATAATTTATGTAATTACTTAAAGTAGCTTTCTAAAATAAATGCCTTTTAAAATTATTGTGTGCCTTAAAAAAAAAAATGAAGGTCTAGAAATAATTGAGTCAGTGCCATTTATATTGCTTTACTCTCTTTTATGTTTATGAAGTGTTAGGAGTCATAAAACAAAGGACTTTCTAATGAGCATTCTATAGACTCCTCTGATAGTTAAGAGGAATGTTCTGTATGGTTCCTAGAACCATTTAACTTCCCAAGTTATATCAGTGGACTAAAATAGACATTATGCAGAACTCCACATGTTCATTTATTCATTATTCCAGTTATCTAACATCTATGCATATAATATGAGTACTGTGTTATGTAAAAAATACATGCTGTGGCCCGGGCATACAATATTAATGGATAGGTCAACCAGAAACAGGAAGATTTCACGGTCATTTTTTGTGAGAGTGTCTAGGGTGCTGTCGGGAGTAGAAACTGTGCCTAAAACCTCCTAGGACACTGGAGATACGATGTAAGAGAGAGGGAAAAGAGGAAATATCTCATAAAAGTCTTTCATAAAAGTCCTTCCTACCGGCCACCTTAGTGAAGGTATGAGGTGGTTTGTACCTCAAGGAGTAGCAGCAATCACCAGTGTGCACTCTGTGGAGTGTTGACATGTTAGGAATCAAAGCTACAACTCAAGAGAGGTTTCTGGATGTCTCCAAACTTAATACAGATCTCAGAGAAAGAGTATTCCTCTTCTCTATTGATGACTTGTCTGTCGTAATCTTGATAGAAGCAAAACTCAGTACATGTAGCAAAATCTTAATCTTTATCTTAAAGTGGTCGGGAAATAAAGTATTTGGAGCTGATGAACCAATAGAGTATGCAAACCTCAAGTGTCATCAACCTTAGAATATTTTAGAGCTAAACCTTTTAAACAAGGACAGATTAACTCTCACAGTTTAAAAAGAAAAACTAGTCAATAAATTTTGAATGCCCTGCATCCCTAGAAGAAGAGACTGACTCGTCTGACCAGCCTATTAACAAAAGAGATTCAGTGAAAGCAGAGTATAATTTTTTACCTTCAAATAGTCCTAGTTTTTCCTACTCAGGCTAGTTATAAAAATAGTATATATAAAATGAAAAAAATTAAATCTAAAAGTTCAATGACTGGGGAGGTATTTTATACTGAAATAGATGAGTGGTAGCCATTTTTTTTAAGTGTAGTACAAGACACACCTTTTACCTTTTACGGCTGTATGTATTCAAATTTTTGTGTTTTGTTTTTTAACTTAGGCTTTTTTCTTATTAAGAAAAACTGAGTGGAGAAACCTATCATAATGAATAATTGGTAGAGATTCTAAGCAAAGCCACTCATACGAGATCCACATATTAGCATCAACGATAGTATTCTTTCCAATGCTTAAACACATGGTATTTGCCTGACCTGTGGTGGCGCAGTGGATAAAGCGTCGACCTGGGAACACTGAGGTCGCCAGTTCAAAACCCTGCACTGGTTCGGTCAAGGCACATATGGGAGTTGATGCTTCCAGCTCCTCCCCCCTTTCTCTCTCTCTCTCCTTCTCTCTCTCACTCTGTGTCTCCTCTCTAAAATGAATAAAATAAAATAAAAAAACACATGGTATTTAAAACTATGTGTAGAAAAGAAAAATCATTTTATTTTATTTTATTGCAGGAACAATACTTACAATAAAGTATGCGAATCTCAAATCTAGATTGTGGATTCTGGCAAATGCCTATGCCTAAGTAAGCAGCATTCCTACTGAGATATAGAACCTTGATCAACCTGTCCCCTCATGCCCTTAGCCTGTCAATCTCCCTAGCCCGCCCTGCCGTAGGCAGTCGCTGTCCTGATGCATAGCCTCACAGATTCACTCAGAAATACCTTTCAAAAAAAATGCCTCACAGCGGAACAGAAACAATGAATTCTTTTAAAAATGTTATCCTGTCAAAGACATTCCAAATTCTGAGGCAAAAAGTATTTCAGATAGCAGAAACACTCGATGTTGGATTAGAAGAAGAAACAAAACGTTTTATTTTCAACTTGATTCAATGAAAAATACCTGCTAATTAAATATCAAAACCATATTTGTTCCTTCAAAAACAATTTGAGTATAAACAGGCTTATCAAATTAGTACAAGAACCTTCATCCCATAACACCTCTCACAGGAAGCTCCTTTCCTCAAAGACAAAGGTATGGACTGGGCAGAACCAGATATTTTCTTTTTTTAATCAAATGTTGACTATGTAGGAATATAAAGTATATTTAGAATTTGAATTCCAGAACCACAAATAGTGTCTCATTCAATTCTAAATGCCCTGCAGGCCCAAGTCATAAAAAATGGCTGGTCACCAAAAGTATCCGTTGCCTGAATAGTTGTCTGAAACACTCTTTGGTGGGAACTGTTTCTGATGCCCCCACAGACTAAATAATAGAGAAAGCAGGAGACCTTACGTTGGAACTCGATAGTAGGGTGGATGGGCCCGAATGATTCTGCAGGTTAGAATTAGAGCATCTGCACCCTCCCAATCAAGGGTTGTATATTTTGATGTCAACAAGCCGGGCTAATGGTGTATCAGAAGGAAACCAGCCTGTAAGAACTAGTGAGGACATGCCTCTCTGAACTTGGCAGTCTCTCATCAGCTCTGGCCACGGACAACCACCAAACGTCGTCACTATGAAGAGACTCACCTATCATAAAAGAGTGCCGCAGACCAGTGCAGCTCCTAATTCTGGGTCTTGAGTGAGAACGATGTGGAATTAAGAAAACAGACTTATTAAGAATAAAGGATGGGATCGGGATGCCTCTTCAATGCTGATGGCAATATCGGAGCGAGTGCCCCATAACCCCAGTCTGCTTTATTATATAGTCATATGCAAATCAAAGAAGTCCTTGATACAAAGTTACACACCCGAGGCTAAAACAGGAACTCTCCCTAGGCATAAACAGGAATCCCCCTAGGATGCCTAAGTGAAATCAACCAACATCTGAACAAACAAGGAGTGAGAGGAAGGGCATGTAAATTGCTTCCAGCAACTTAAGTAAGCAAGTGAAGTGGGTGCAAATACTCAGCATCATAGCCAATATGGAGGTGGAGGGACGGAGACCTTGGCCTCTTGCTAAGCCTTGAATCTACAAAGGCTTTTTGCCATTTACGGCCCACGACAGAAGAGGGGTCTTCTTATGGAATCGGTGGTCTATGAGGAACGCAACAGCTCCCCGAGGATGGTGCCAAGAGAAGGAGGCATTGTAAGTTCCTCCTCATCCTGCCCTTCGTTCTCCGGTGGTATTTAAACGAGAAAGTGAGGGGTTGGTTAGGTGACGCAGTCTGCGGGAGTCTGCCGCCCGCCCAGCGGGCCTGGAGCAGGGCAGAGGAAGGCGGAGGGTGAAGGCCTGCTCCCGAACAGACCCCAACTAGCACAAGGAGTGAGCGCTGTCTTTGTAAGAGGGCAAGAAAACACTATATAAATCGCCGGAGTAGCTGTACATCTCTCCATCTTGTTATCTAACCCCACTCCGCTTCATTTTGGATGAAAAGAATGTGCAATGTTTGGAACTGGGTCAGCACGCTGGAGCAGGTATAGGTGATGCTCCAACTGGAGAGGCATTGTTTGCAATTTATTAGATATTTACATTTTGACTACTGTGTACAAAGCCTGTTCTGGAATGATTGGGTATCCTCCTCTACAACCAAGGGCAGAATAAAAAACATACTTCAAGTGCAAGATGAAGATTTCTATCATTAGTATTAGTAAGGGCTATGGCGTTGTAGCGAATATTTCACCTGTCCGAGCTGACTTGAGGTTGGCACAATGTGTACACAGAGCTGTGGAATCAGTTTTCTTCATGCCTAGCTGTCATAATTTTTTTTTTTTTTTTGTAATGGAAGAATGCTGTTCATCTAGATAGAAAAGCTAGAATTTAGTGATTCCTGCTCAGAGGATCAAAGGAAAAAAAAACCCACTATAATCTACTCATAATGCCAACTTTTGTGAACAAATGTCGTAGAAATAAATAACGTTAGAATTTGCTTCTGTAAACACAGGCAAATAAATGGCAGTGCGTGTCAGTAATGTATGCCGCCACATGCCAGGAGAGACTCGCTCCGTGGAATGTATTTATGCGTGTCTGTGGGAAAACTGCATTTGACAATAGAGGCAATCTCCAGAAAAAAAATGTTTACATACAATGCACTTGCTTCTTCTGTTCCTTACCCTAGAGGACTGCAGTGCAGATGAAACGGACTAGCTCTTTGTTTCGGCTCATCATTTAAAAAAGAGCCGGCGGAGATAGCCCCGGCCACCCGCACAAGGAGACGATCCGCCTGCCAGCGCTGGGGAAAGAAGAGGCTGCAAACCAGACGGCCGAGAACAACACACATTTCTACTCCCCCCATTCGTTTTGAAGGTGAAAAGTCCCAAGTCAAGGACTTCCAGGTCATCCCCTCTCTGGAGCCTGTGGGGGAGCCCTTCCCTGCTGCGTCCTAGCTCCCAGTGGTGGCCGAGAACTCTTCTGCACTCTTTGGCTGGTGACTGTGTCACTCGGGTCTCTGCCTTCGTCATCATACCTCTCTCCGTGTTTCTGTCTTTACACGACCGTCTTCTCAAAAGAACGTCAATCATATCGGATGGGGGGCCCACTCTACTCCAGTGTGACATCATCTAAACTAATTACATCGACACTAGAAGGTACGGAGAGTGGGGACTTCAACACACCCGTTTGAGGGGACAATCCCATAACGAAGCGTTAGCCATAAAATTTTAAGCATGGGCCGAGACACAGGAACTAAACTGGTTTGTATAAAACTATCCTATTATCATTTTATTTCTTCTAACAAATAAATGAATAAATAAATAAATAAATTACATTTCTAATATTTACTTACATACGTTTTGGCTGTCTTTAATTAAATCAGCTACAGCCAGTTGAAACATAAACAAATGAAATAATAAGTATTTTTAAACGTGTTTAGTAATCAGAAGCCGTGCTCATTTTCTACTAGGTGTCCCCCTTCTGATGACAAGTTGTCTTGACATCAGGAATTACTAATTGAGAGTTTAAAGAAGCGCGATCAGAGGGTAAATCAGGGCGGGATAGTGCCGGAGGAAGAAGGTTGGTTTCACAGTGCTGCTATAGTTCAGGCTACAGATAATAAGACCTAATTGCGGCTTACACAGAGAAGGGGAGAGGAGGCTGGCACGGGCAGAGCACTGTGGCAATGACACTGCCAGGCTCTCCTTGAGAGACCGTGCGCTAGCCAGAGATCGTCTTTGAAATCATCCAACTCCTCTCTGGATGGGAAAGCAAATCAGGACCTTTCATATCAGACAGGTAGCTCAAAGCCCCTCCGAGAGCATGGTGGTGCGAAAATGAGGCTTGGCAGGCTGAGGAGAACCCTGCAGGCCACGGGAAACCGAAGCGCCCGGGATGGGAAGTATGCCCGGCAGGGCCCAGGGACCGCAACGCGGCTGACAGGTTTGGAGCAGGCGAACTGTTAAATGGCGAGGAGGGAGACACGGAGGGCCATGTCTCGTGGGTCCCGATAAAGCACCGTGAGGACTTGGGTTTGCACTCAGCCCCAGCGAAGCAGCCCTGACAGAGGCAGATGCTGTCACCGCCATGGTGGAAGGAACACCTTGCGGGTCCCTGAGACAAGCAGGGGTGCAGGTACTTCGTGAGGGCCTCTCCCAGGCACTGCCTCGGACCGCTCACGCCTCTTCCACCCTCGCTGGGGTCCATTCTCCATGTTGGGTCTTTTCCTATTTTATTCCCTCTCAAACGAAGTCAGTCTCTGATGGCGATGTTGTCAGAGTTCAAGCCACAAGCCGTGGCGAGGAAAAGTCTCCAGTCTCTACCCTGAAGGCAGGTCTCACAGAGCAGAAACCCCCAGACACGGGAAGGCTGCCCCAAGCTCAGTGGGTGTGCAGCAGAGACTGGAGGGCCCGTGCAGGTCGAGAAAGAAGGAAAACGTGAAGTTAACAGACCTCCTTTGTTAACAGTCATACTCTGCCGGAAATAACAAACTTGTAAAGCTGGCTATCTCACAGTTACAAGAAAAAATAATTAGAATAAGTGAAACAACACTTTTAATAATTTAGAAAGATGTTGGCCCATATGTGTATGCAGACATGGACAGACATTCACCTTTAACAAAATCTTTATGGATTCAACCTATTGTGTATGGTGTTTTATATAAATATACACCGAACCTTTTCTGGTACATGTAGCAAAGCAATGTTATGAGCCCTTTTACATGTATCTCCCCGTTTCGTTACATCTACAATGTGATGAGTTAGTTGCTATTTTTGTTCTCATATTTAGTTAAAAAGGCAGATGAGCACTTAGAATTCTTCATCCCTGACATCAACTGTTTTGCGTTTGTCCCATATTCTTCCCGAGACTGCTAACTGCAGCCTGTGACTAGTGTGTTTTACTTGGTCTTTCCAATCACGCTTGAATTAAAGACCACAAGGCTCTGGCCGGGTATCTTAGTAGGTTAAAGTGTCATCTTGATACACTAAGGTTGTGAGTTTGATCCCCAGGTGACAACACAAACAAGAATCAACCAATAAGTGCAAAAATAATAGAACAGCCAATAACCATCTCTCTCTCTCTCTCTCAAGAAAATATTTGGAAAATAATTTAAAGAAAAAGAAAGCTAGAATTTGACCTGCTGTTTTATATCTGAAATATGCAGAGTGCAATAATAATGGTCAGGAAGGTAAAGTGGTGGATTGGGTCCCTTAAGTTGCTTAATCTACGGGGTACCCCTATCACTTTAGACAAAAAAGAAAGGTAGAACGAGACTACCTGATTATTTCTGTTACCTCGAACCTAGTGATTCCCGGGGAGGCCATGGAGGACAGCCACGGGGGTGGGGGGGTGGGGGGGGGGGGTGGACCGCGCTTCCAGCCTCCGGAGCGGATGCCCGGATTGCAGTATTCTAGCCCGTCTCTAATTATATCCGATCTCTTCTGTGTTCATTTCTAAATCTCAGAGAGAGATACAAAGAGACAGTCTCCTTGGTGAGAACATTAAAAAGAAAATCAAGGAAACCAACACAAAGCAGATACCACTAGCTTTTTATTAAGTTGCTGAAAATAAAAGGCGCCGGTGAAAGCTTGGCAGTCTCTTGGTCGGGCTGCAAGGAAAGGTATTGAGCTCTCCGCACCCTAGTGACTCGGAATTCAGGTGTTTGGTGCAATTTCAGAGGAATTAAAGGAGAGGAATGCAAAATGTGGAAGTGCTCGTTTCTGCTTCTCAAAATAACTGCTCACAAGAATTAGGAGGTATTTTATCGCTTCATAGTCATTTTGAAATATCCCCTAATTTTTGTGAGCAGTATCTTTAGAGAAAATGGTTAGTAAAAAAAAAAACATCCTCATCATCAGCGTTTAACCCTTTGAGGAGTGTGTTTTTTTCATGTTCTCTGATCCCCGGGAGTGAGTTTCTTTTTTTCAAAAAATGAAATTAGTTCCAGTTCCAGTTCTATTAACTTAAAATCATGTTGGTTTGATAACCAATTTATGGGAATAAGAAGAACATACATTAGCCTTTTTACTTAATTTAATTTAATTTATTTTTATTCATAGAAGAGAGAGAGAGAAAAGGGGGAGGAGCTGGAAGCATCAACTCCCATATGTGCCTTGACCAGACCAGTGCAGGGTTTTGAACCGGGGACCTCAGTGTTCCCAGGTCGACGCTTTATCCACTGCGCCACCACAGGTCAGGCCATTTGCCTTCTTTTTAAATGTTGCCTTACACATGTACGATTATACTCTGGATGGTCAGGAGGCACGAGAATGTACATGAACGTTCGTATTACTCAAAGGAATTCTGTGTTTCTTTCTTTCTTTCTTTTTACAGGGACAGAGAGAGAGTCAGAGAGAGGGACAGATAGGGACAGACATACAGGAACGGAGAGAGGTGAGAAGCATCAATTATTAGTTTTTCGTTGCTGTTATGACACCTTAGTTGTTCATTGATTGCTTTCTCACATGTGCCTTGACCGCGGGCCTTCAGCAGACCGAGCCACCCCTTGCTGGAGCCAGCGACCTTGGGTCCAAGCTGACGAGCTTTTTGCTCAAGCCAGATGGGCCCGCACTCAAGCTGGCGAGCTTGGGGTCTCGAACCTGGGCCTTCCGCATCCCAGTCCGACGCTCTATCCACTGCGCCACCGCCTGGTCAGCTGGAATTCTGTGTTTCATAAGCAACTCCATTGTGTTCACATGTGACTGTGGAGGACTCTTTGCTGACAGCACCAATATTTAACAGGAGGCATTTATCTTCAGGGGGAAAAGAAGAGAGAAGAATTTGCCGATGAATGCTTGGAAACATTAGAATTGCAGAGAATCTGGTCCCTAATCAGTTTGTAAATCAATCTAAACCAGCCTAAGTATGCGTTACATAGAAAGAAGGCGGTTTTAAGCAAGGTGCGTGCCTGGCCTGCATCAGTCTTGGTCGCTCAATGTTAACATTAAATGCGTTGTTAGGTTTGGGAGATGCATGTGTTTGATAACCTGGTTGTATTTTTGAAATGGGATTTAAACTGCCAGGGAAGAAACTTCCAGTGCCAGGAAAAACATGTGACAGCCTCTCTCTCCCGCTATTTACAACTAACACTGAACAAAAGCCCGTCGCAAGATCTCAAGGACTCGGAGCAGGTATGGTAATAGCAGGTGGATTGGGCAGGGAGGATGACCTGGGGCCAAATGGGGTTTCCTGTTTTGTTTTATTCTTTTCTGTGTTATCTCTCTGCTGGAGCTGAGGGTGTCGCTGTGACAGAGGAGCACGGGAAAGTGTGGGATGAAACATTCTATGGCACCTCCTGTCTTTCTGGCTCTGGAACGGGGAGCCTCTGCCAGCTGTCCCCAGGGGTCGGGGCAGGATCCCCGTCATTCTCCTGTCTTCCTTGTCTGGCCCGGCCTCAGGGGACCCCTGCGCCCCCCATCACCGCAGCAGTGTGGCAGTGGGGGCTGACCCAGCATCCTGAGAGAAAACCCCTTCTTCCTGGCCAGAGGAACTGAGAAAAAGGGACCATGGTGTCCAAAGAGCGACAGGACTGGGACCTCATTTATTTTTCTCTCTTTTGTTTTCTGTCCCTGTTTTACCTGCAGAAGACCTGGTCATGCAGAAATGAGCGACAGCGCGGGTGGCAAAACCTCTCGGCAGCTCTGGGTCTCCACCCGGGGGACAGGGAAGAGGGGCCTGAGTGTGCGAGAGGTGCCGTCGAGGGGCAGCTAGAGGACACAGATGTTTCCGTGACCCTGGATGAAGCAACACGTTCCAGATTCAGCCCTGAAGCGGACATGTGTGCAACAGACCCAGAGCTTCCCAGCAGGGGCTGCATGCAGAGCTGTAGAGAATACGTCAGCTGTCGTCTCAGACCGGCCCCCACGAGGCACGTGCCTGGCAGTCTTCACTGCTGCATGGACCCTGGGAGCTCAGCTCAGAGGAGGGGGGACAGTGTCTTCATTCTGCGTCTAGCTGGATTGGTTCTTTTTTTTTTTTTTTTTACAGGGACAGAGAGAGGGATAGATAGGGACAGACAGACAGGAATGGAGAGAGGTGAGAAGCATCAATCATTAGTTTTTCATTGCCGTTGCAACACCATAGTTGTTCATTGATTGCTTTCTCACATGTGCCTTGACCGCGGGCCTTCAGCAGACTGAGCCACCCCTTGCTGGACCCAGCGACCTCGGGTCCAAGCTGGCAAGCTTTAGCTCAAGCCAGATGGGCCTGCGCTCAAGCTGGAGAGCTCGGGTCTCGAACCTGGGTCTTCCGCATCCCAGTCCGACGCTCCATCCACTGCGCCACTGCCTGGTCAGGCTGGATTGGTTCTTTAATCACAATAAAACCAAGTGGGCTTTCTCCAGAGGACCCGAACAGGGCTGGGAGTGTCACAGGACAATACACAGAATGGCGGCTATGCAATCTAAAAGTACTCATCACAGAGAAGACCAGGAGGCCAGGAGCCATTCTCAAGGGGAAAAAGCTAATCAACGAATAAACACCACGAGAGGCTTGAAATGTTAGGGGTAGCAGAGAGGTCACAGGAGCCCTTAACAGCGGTGCACCTGTAGTAATGTTAGAGTCCCACAGAATTAATGAGAAAATGAGTATTTCTCAACGCAGATAAAGAAAAATATCAGAATTTTTAAGAGAGCACTAAACGGGCCACACAAAAGCAGAATGGAGATGGGAGAGAAAAGGTACAAAGAACTTGGAGACAGAGAACGGAAATTATTCATTCATAGAAGAGAGAGGGAAAAGATGAAACAGATTAAAACTCAGGGACCCGTGAGGTGAGAACAACTTTGAAACATTTTATCCATTACATTTAATTAAAAATATTTTTTCTCTCCTTTTCGAATGAATGCCAATGAAAAAAAAGTTAAGATTTTTGATACTGTATTTTGATTGTTATTTTATAAGTAGTTTCATAAATCTACAAGAATGTTTGTAAATATAAGATTTCATTTTAAGAACATTAGCATGTCTCCATAACTCAAAAAAGAAAAAAAAAAAAAAGAAACTGAAATGCCTCATTTTTATGAATGAAATTTGAAATCCTTTTAGTTCATAAGCATTAATCTTAGAGAAAGAAAAAATAGAAACAGCTCAAACATGCAGAAAAATAAAACCTAGGAATTCTGGATAAAATAAAACAAAGTTCCATTTAAATACAGTACATTGTTAATCTTGTATTAGATTAGGGAAATCTCCAGGGATTGGAAAAAGAAAAAGTTGCTTAAAATCAAGAAGCTCTGTTAACCTTGGTGAATGCATTTGCCAGCCTCCTTGATCCTGACGGAGCTTCAAATTTGACAATTAATTCTTAACTGCTAATTACTAACCAGGGACACCAGTCAAGTCCTCCTTGGGCTGTATGAACTGGGGAGTTGCACCTAAAACAGCTGCTTAAAATTCCTGCCCCTCAAAAAAGAAAGACTAGATTAGAAAAAAAAAATTATAACCAAGAAAAAAAAAATAAGTTTGTTTATGTGTTCTTTTGTTTGTTTCCTGTCTCAAACTGAGATCTGGCTGAGGGAAAAAAATGTCGTGCCTTGGAAAACATCATAGCCACGGGTCTGCCCTCACACTCAGTTAAGAGTCTATGCTACCTGTATTATCATGGAAACCTCAAGCGGTGGGTGACAGTGAAAATGGGAGCTCTTACGGGGTCCGACACCACTTGTTGTGTTATGGTTTATTTACCTGGACGATGGGTACTCAGGTGATGGTTACATTCTCCTCTGTATCTTTATGGATAGCAACAACAGATCAGGACAATAAAGTAACAGAAAAAGAAAAGCAGAGATTCTATAGTACTAGGGGTTTTCTGGCTTGTATAAGCACCTCCCTTTTTTTTTCTTTCTGGGAACGATATTATCTGGCTTTCTTTATAGAGTGAAAGGGTAAAATCATTAGAGTCATCATAAGATGGATTTGGCAATAGCAATTTTTTTTTTCCTTCAACCCCAACTGGCTGAACCCTGTCTAATGTGTAAATCCCAGGATGCACTGCTGTCCTTTTGAAGAAGTCATAAAGTCTATAGACGTTAATTTTATTCCAGTATTCTTTCTCTAGGTAATTAGAGTATTTTCGAGTTCAATTCATTATTCACTCGGGGGTTTAGAAATCCTTTTGTAGTCTGAACTGCCTTTGTAGATATGAACCTGCTTTCCACGTCTTCTTCTTCCTTCCATCCCAAGCCCCAGGATGCATTGTTGAAAGAGCATACCCCTCTGTCTCTCCAACAGGTATTATCTGCGCAGCCGTAAGCAGAGTGGTTCTGATAGGCAGCAACAGACTTCTTTGTTCAGTGAATATACACAGTTGGACAGATGTGGGCGCCTGTGTGCAGACACGCCCATCTTGTATCGGAAATATATCCCATCAGGACTTAGGTTTAGCTGAGTCATGCTGAGATGTGGAGGCTGAGTTTGAGGTCCCAAAAATATATCTTCTTTCTTTCTAACCTTCCAGCCTCAGATCATTACCCCTTGTATATTTTTACCTATATATCACGATGGTTGATGAATATTGTTATATGCATGTGTGTGTGTATCCTTGATGTTCTGCTTTTTTCCTTTTACTGATGTGAATTTGATTCTTTCCTTTGGTAAACCCACCATGATGCCAGCTTGCCGGGCCTGCGTCCAGGTCCCTGACTGTGAATGCAGGCATGTGGCCTCTGATGGGTGATTAAAGGGAGAACTTCCGTGTTCTCCCTGATTCTTTCAATCAGAGTCGTTGTTGTGACTGAACAGTCAATGATCAGCATCAACAAGCTCTCTAATCCAGAGTGTTTAAGTTTGTATGATATAGCCATGGGCTCACTAACAGCCATCTGACCTGCACAGACAAGAGGCACTGTTGTGTAAGAAATGAACAGAGAGAGAGGGAGAGAGGGAGACCACGGGCAAGGACACCCTGGTGACGAGACGACAGTTACGTACCTGGACCCAGTAAGCAGGTAGCGATCGATAAGCCTGAGAAATGCCATACAGTCCAGGTCTGTCTAAACAAGCCGTGTCTGAGGGCTCCTCAACCATGGGAGTCATTTTTCCCGTAAGCTAAGATTGGGTTTCTGTCACTTGCTGTCAAAGGTTCAGAATAATACCGGTAATCATTTTTGTTTTATTTCTGAACAGAATACTCCCAGCATCTCCCTAACTCCTATTGACCTTCTCGTCTTTGTCCTTTCTAAGAGTCACTGCAATGCCATTTTTCGCTTCAACATTTTATTATGAAAATTTTCAAACATACGGAAACTTGGAAAAAGTTTACGGTGGACACTTACACAACCACCACCTAGATTCTACAGTTAATATTTTACTGTGGTTGCTTTATCCCATACCTAGCCATCTGTTCCTCTTTCAATCCGTCTGGGTCACCTTCTTTGTTTTTAGGCATTCGAGGCACACTGCTGATATCACTATGCTTCCTTGCAAATTCCTCATCATGCCTAGTCTTAAGTAGAAGCCATAGCTTTCTTTTAGAGAAGCTGGCATAAAATGAAATATAGAATCAATCCTAATCAGTACTTGAACTCCCTAAGAAGCAAATATGTTCATGTTTTGTTTCCTGCATGCTCAGTCACTGAAGAAGCAATTAGTAAAAGTTTATGGTGCATGCGTCAAAAAGGACAGTTTGCAAATTGGGAGTACTCACACCAAAACAGGCTCACAGCTATATTGTTATGGAGAGCTTACATGATGTGGAGTCGGGGACTACTCGTCATGGTCATTGTTTGCAATACTAACACTCTCTGAAATGAAAGGGAATTGGTTAGTGGTAACCCCACATCAACTTTAAATTTCACTTATGATTTTCAGAGGCAAAGTTACCCAGGTCAGGTTAGCCTTGCTTGTCTTGCAAAAAATGAGCCAAATTAAGCTTTGTTTGTATGACTGAGCTGGTTTTATCTGCTCAGGGAACTTTCACATCTGGTCTCCATTTGTGTTTTTGACTTTAACAAGAGAGATGGGTGATATGTCTGCTGTATTTTTAAGCTTTTAATGGTGCCATTTCATATGATGATCACACTCAGTTTTACCCCTCGCTGAATAATCCAGGAAAAGTCAAGAATACTAACACTATTACCTAGTCATATTTAATTGTGTTAGGTGTTAAGTTGACCGGGGCTTCTCATTTTTAGGTAGTAATTCGCTATAGAAAAGTCTTCCCTGGGTGACTCATATCAAAGTCACAGTAGAAAGCCAACCTACGCAGGGATCACTCTTTATTTATTTTATGGCACTATTTCCTGCTGATATCAATTCACTCCAGAAGTGACCAGGAAAACAATAGGTCTTTGGAGAAATTAAACATACGGTGTGGAGTCCTCGGCTTAATATTTGGAAAGGAGTCACCAAAAAAAGTAGTACGCCATATATTAGATCACCTTTTGCTTCATTGGCTGAAGGACTAAATTCAAATTATTTAAGTGTTTATTTTCACCCGAGCTTTTATTCTCAGTTAAGATTTCTAACAGGTGCCCCATATTTATAACAAGAATGTTTTCATAGCAGGATGAATGTTTGTGAGCCAGG
This sequence comes from Rhynchonycteris naso, assembly GCA_037038555.1. Lineage (NCBI taxonomy): Eukaryota > Metazoa > Chordata > Mammalia > Chiroptera > Emballonuridae > Rhynchonycteris > Rhynchonycteris naso. Next base: position 145,921,858 of record CM073002.1, read on the forward strand.
AAATAACCTCTTTCACTTCCGTCCTCAGGAAGAAGTGCATCAGATGTTAAATGCTGGGAGCTAGTCCGCATGTCGTGCTCTGGTCCTATTCCTGGAAGAAATGCCACCAAGGAGTCAGGAGGCTCTGCTCTCATTCTATAAGTCAGGGGGCAAGATTCTTAGAGCATGGGATCTGGACACGACTCCCACATGGTATTGTAGAGCTGAGCATGCTCAGTGGGGTCGCTGTGCTGCAGACTTCCTCTCCTGGGGGCCACGTTGCCTTCTCACCCTCTTCTGTGGCCCCCTGTCCCTCCAAACCAGGGTGGCTGCTTGAGTCTCCAACTTGGACCCTCTCTGGACCCATGACACTGGTCTTTGTAGGTAGAGGATGCTGACTTGCTTGTGCTTGTGTCCTGATGTCACCTACACAAAGTCCTTAATGTCACTTAACTGTCCTTAATGGGACGGTGTTTCGTACTTAGGGACTAAAGTGAGATTTCACCAACAAGCTTGCATAAGAAGCAATACAGTTTTCATGGGAGGGTTCAACTGTGAAATCCAGTCAATAATCAAGACGGTCAGAGCAGTTGAAAGTAATAAGCAGAAGGCTGGATGACTGGCTCCAAGACCAGCGGATTCTGATCACCACACGTCAGAATTCACCTGTTTATTCAGTCCCTTGGTTTCACTTATTCAATCAAGAAACCTTACTAAGCACCTTCTCTGTGTTCAGCACTGTTCAGAGCCCTGGGGGTACAAAGGTAGAAATGATGCAAACGCCCCACTCTTATGGAGCCCTCTCAGAGAGGGCAGCTGCTGCAGGGGGTGGAAGAGCAGGATGAACTGCCCGTTTCCGGAGCCTTGTGGAGGGACCGCAGGGCGCAGGAGGGGCTGTGAGCGCCAGGGGAATGGTGGGTGTGAGGGCAGAGATGGCGAGGACTCAGCTCTCCCTGGGCCCAGTGTGGGCAGTGCCAGGGACTGCACACGGTGTCCCCCCAACCCCCGAAGTTGTATGTCAGAGCCTTAGTTCCCAATGGGGCGGGTTTGGAGGCAACCAACCCATGAGGCTGGGGCCCAGGTGACTGAGTGAGGTCCTTACAGGGAGAACCCCGAAGGGGCTTGCCTGTCTCTCTGCTTTGCACCCGCTGGGGACACAGCGGGGCGGTGGCCATCCACAAGCCAGGAGGAGGGCTCTCCCCAGAACGCTGCGTGCTGGCCCCCGATCTCCCACCTCCAGCCTCCGGAAGTGCTGGAAATCACTGTGTTGTTCCAGCTTCCCGCCTGCGGTATTTTGGGACAGCCTGAGCAGACTGAAGGCGCACAGTATTTTGAGTTAAACTTAACCCGTGGTGAGAAGCCGTTGGGACAAGTGGATCCGGGTTGTGACAAGTGACCTTCATGTTAAGTGACCTTCATGCTCTCCTGAACTTGACCCAACTTGAGACAGGATTCTTCCTGCCTCTAAGCCTCTGACCTTCCTCTTTGTAGAACATTTACTTGGCAAACTCGTGATTTCTTTCTCTGCCCCTTTGAATTGTAAACCCTTTTTAAAAACTCTTGCCAGTTTCACAACCCAGGAACACCTGTGTCGGGTGGTTATCGCAGGTGAGTGTGCTCAGCAGGTGGCCCCTGTAGAACCTAAGGGCTGGGGGACCAGGGAGCCTGGGTGCCAAGGGAGGAGAGCTGGTAAGGCTATACCTGCCTGTACGGGGACAGGGTGACTGCAATCTGACATGGGTGTCACGTAGGCACCCGCCCGTGCCAACGTCATCGTCATCGTCATCACAGGCTATGCTTGTGTTTATCCAAAGGTAACCGACACCCACGTGTTTGGGCAAGGAGCACGGTGGGCTGTGGCGTGGTTCGGTTTATCTTCGGGGGAAGTTACACCCTGGAGAGTCTGGAGGAACTGAAGAGAGAGGGACAGAGGGTCTATGCGGATGTTACAAGCGGGCCACTGTGGTCATTTAGACAAGACGTAGCTAGCCCGACAGCAGTAGCGATGAAGAGGGAACATATTTCAAACATTTGTGAGGCAAAATAGACAACTCTGGAGTAAATTATATGGAGGAGGTGAGAGAGAAAGAGCCATGCTGACTCTCAGGCTTGGGAATGAAAGTGAATAGGGCTGTCAGTCACGGAGGACGAGACCACGCAGCAACCAGCAAGGGGACAGTGGTGAGCGGGGCAGGCTGAGTTGGGAGAAATGCTGTGTAGAGGAAGACAGAATGCAGCAGTCAGGCAGAGGTCAGTGGGTCCTGGGTGTCTAAGAAGAGAGTCAGAGTCCTGAGTGGATAACGCCCAGGGAAAGGCGTCCTGTGCTCTGGTTACAACCTGATGGGCAGGGGACTCCAAGTGACCTAACAAAACAACCAGGAACAACAGAAAACAGATTAGATGAGCATCCTTAAAGAGGAAACCACAGGCCCCAAATGGCATGACTTGTGCTAGAAGCCCATGATCCCAAACCTAGATTTAATACCTGACCTAGTCACGGTTTAACCTTCCTGAAATGTAGTCTTACTCAAGCAGTCTGGAATTTTCTGATTGAGTGTCAGGATGGTAACCCGTCCTGCCCCTCTTTGTCCCCCATGGGGTGAAAAGGCAATCTGCATGATAAACACCTTGCCCTCCCCCCGCCCCCAAAAAGGAGGTAGGGGTTTAAAAATATAGTCCTTTCTTTTTTTGCTGAATAACTGCTGCCTCCCCCCATTTCCCTCTCAGACCTTACATTTCGCAAAACTTCACCAAACACCCTTCAGGTTACTAGATGGGACGCTGCCTGGGTCAGGAATCCCTTCAGAGCCCAATACAAGGTCAGAGGCACTCAGCTGAATTTTTTAAACAGTGTCTCTCATTCTTTGATTCATTCAACAAACAAGTTTATTGAGCAACGATGTAAGTGCCAGGAGGTTTGAGGTACAGGTCGGAATCGTGTAATGCTACCCATTTTCTGACACCGGGCTTGCTCAAATTCTATGTTTTTAAATTTATTCATAGTTTGGACTGCATGTAGCTTGCCCGCAGGAAAAATAGGCTAGCCAAAGGGCAGGAGTGTGCCGGAGCCATTTTGCCACTTAGCCAGGTTTCCCCTGCAACGGCATCAGGTTGCATTCTAGCTTCCACGTGGGCGTCCTCGGCGTAGGGCATGTGAACGTACCCCAGATGGATGGGGCCATTTCGAGGAGGCTGAGAGCCCCCCCGAGCTCTCCGAGCCTGAGAGATGGGGATTAGTGTGCGCTCAGGGCTCTCCATCACTCCGAAACGTGTGCGGGAAGTCCTTCTCCCATTGGCCAGGCGCACGGAATGCTCGCATCCGCATTAAGTGCAGTGTCTTGCGTGGAAAGTCACCTCAGCTGAGCAATGAACTGTCGTGCCCTATAAATATCCTCCCCGGAAACTCTTTGAACCATTCCAGCCCTGAGTTATTCTTAACGTGTTAGGCATAGTTCACTAGTCCCGTGAATACCATTTAACATGATTCGAATTAACACTCACCCTTTCAGATCTAATAGCTACTAGCCTTTAACGACCTTGTAGATTGGTTCATTCATCTTCCACCAATGTCTCCAGCAAGCACTTGACGGACTGTTACCCGACTTGCAAATGGATTACTTGATGTTTTCAAGTCGGATGGGACTCGGCACAACGTGACCTATAACTGAGTAAACAATTTGAAAGCCATGTGCTCCCTCACTTTTGCTATTCTGTTGATTTCTAGTTAGTGCCCAGAGACGTGTTAAAAGATTTAAAAGAGAAAAAGAAAAAGTAGCTCCTTTCACCACCCTGAGGGGTGGTGTGGGGTGAGTGACTGAGAACGTACTTTGGAGGGAGGGAGGTCCAGCCTAAATGATTCCATGTCATGCACAGTTATTCTCAGGAGAAGGCCTGTGTCTGTCCCGTCTCCATGTAGTAATCAGCAAAAAGAAAGGCCCTCAGGAAATAAATAAGGCGTAATAATAAGGTTAGTATGAAGGACAACTATTCTTGTCATTTTCAGCCACCATGCCTTCTGAAATCTCTTCCTGGAAAAGTACCTTTTATTGGGTATTTGGGGGCAGATCTAGGTTTGTAGGGCCCAAAGCTTGTGTCATTGTGGGTGTTTTTTGTTTTTTTGTTTTTTAAATCTCATAATTACACTAAGCGAAAATGGGTACAGGGCCTCGGAAGAGGCCATGCTAACTAAGGGGCCCGGAAGCTTCAGTTTTATTACCTTCACAGTAGATAAAGCTCTGAAGACGGCTGATGAGGGTCCGTAATGGGAAAACGCAGCGTAGCAGGAGTGAATCCCCTCCCCTCTCAGGTGTGAAATCGACGTGCTGGTCAGTGGTGGTCATCTCTCCGGGGACCAGCGGGCTCCTCCCAGATGCCTTTCTTCAGATCTTGAAAATGACATCAGCACAGAGCACATGTGTCACCTAGCGCCCTCCTGGTGCACAGGAAAACAGGCCTCCACATACTTTCTGGGACTTGAGTGACAGGTACTCAGCAACAGTTAGGAGAGAAGTCAAAGGGGAAAACGAGCATTAGAAGTTTAGACCTGAGCTCGCCTTCCGACGGATGCAACAGTTCCGAGTGTCAGTTCAACTCAGTGTCACGGACGTTATTGACTTTGAACCCAATAAACCAAACCGCAGAGATCCGAGAAGGCGTCACCGGGGTAGGGACTGGAGCTCGGCCTTAGAAGGTAATGTGAACCCGTCGAATGGCTTCTCCTCTGGCTTCCTCTATTCCCTAAGTCAGGATCTCCCCCTTTTTTATTCAAAGAATTGCTGGAACAGTCCCAAAGTAGTCTCAAAAAATGCATCGTAATACAGGACCCTACTCTCTCCACATGGCTCCCTCCAGCTCAAGATTGTGAAATACAGGCAGATTGAAATGATCACAAACCACATAAAGCATTTTAAAAGAGAAAAGAGAGAGAGAGGGAGAGAGAGAGAGAAGCGTGCAATGAGCTCCATGGCTTGGTACGCACACCTCTCCAGCTCCCTGCAGAGAGAGAGAGAGAGAGAGAGACACGAAGGTCGACCAGATCTCCCCAAATCCCTCTTTGCACAGAACTTGCTTCCTGTGAATTCTCTCTGCAGCACCGACCCTCTCTCTGGCCACTTCTCTGCTCCCCTCTCACCCACTGAGTATAAATAACTGTGATTTTTAAAATAGATTATTGCACAGGCATTTCTAAAACTATTCTCTTCGTTCTGTTAAGAATTTTTAAGAGACAGGCATCTCTCACTCTTGTACCAGAAACCCACTCTCTAAAGGACATTACTTAAGGTCACATGATGCAAATTAAGACCCATATATTAAAATGGTTCCTTCCAGAAAGGAAGCATTCACGTTGGCAGTCTTGTGTGCATTAATTACCCTCCTAAAAGCTTTGAGAAACCTCTTTGATCAATGGGATACACAGAAAAGTGTTAAGATGATCAGTCACCCTTCTACGACGTGACTGTTGATGCATGTGACTTGTCAAAACGAGATGCGGCTTACCAGAAAACCTTTAAAGTTACAGTTAGGGTTGTAATCGAATGCTGTTTCTCGGGAGGAAGTGAACCGAACTTCACCGCTTTGTTCTGCTTCAAGTCACGACAGCAAGTCCATAACCAGTGTTTACCTTAGCAAATTTCTCCTCTCTCTCCTTTCTTTTCCTTTTTTTCCCAGTCATCTCTGCAGCCGCGATTTTAATGCTGCAAGGGAAGGAGGAGCCTAAAATTTATTTGAGTGTGAAAAAAACACAAAACAACCTTCAGTAAAAGTAGGAGAAATTTTTGGTGTCTTTGCTCCAGCTGGAAAATAGAAATTACTGAGGGGGTAAAAAATGTGTAAACAAAGAGAAAAATAAAATCTGTTACCAGGGGTATTTTATTAAGGTGTGAAGCTGCAGGAGGAACTCAAACATGACCTTGAGTCCTGAACATGCCCAGTCACCCCAAGAAAGAGACACTTCCTAAGTGTCCCTGAGGTCTCTCCGACACGGAGCCGGTGGGAAGCGGGTGACAGACACGCAGGTCGGGGAAGGGGAGAGAAGCAACTCGCAGCTGTCACAAGGCAGACGCCAGGAAGAGCCTGCTCTGCTTCGGTGACCAGAGTATAAATGGACACGCAGCTGCAAACGTTGCTTTTTTTTTTTTTCTTGTTTTTCTGCACAGGGTTTTAGAGAAAAAGAAAATAGGCAATGGGTGAAATTAGACCAGTAATGATGCCACTAAACTTTGCAGATTTGTCTGAGAACATCTAAATTCCTCGCAGAAAAATGGTTAATCCAAGTTGCTCGCATACCCGGCCTGCACGAAGGAAGGGAGGGGAAGATTGTGCCTTCCTGAAGGCTCCAGCGTGGTTGGGGACGTGCCGATCCACCGACCCGGACACTGGAGGTCGCCGGCAGACACCAGAGCAAGAGCAAATGGATCACCAGACCATCGAGATGGAAGGGATTTTGTAGTGCGCCTTTTCCACCAGAGTCCTCAGAGCCTCTCTGTGTTTATTAAATTCTCTGCTTTCTCTGTGGTTAAGTCATTTTTTATTCTGAGTCACAAATGCAATAGAGTGAAAGCTCATAAATTTAGATTTCAAAGGTTTATATCTATTTTTTTTTTAAATCAGTTTGAAAGGGGTCATAGAGTCTTTCCTTAGAGTACCTACGAAGAAAAATTCAGCAGGCAAATTAGTAGCAAACAACGGTTGCCGGGGCGCCGTCTCAGGCCACTTCACAGGTGGGAATTTACAATCACTATCAGATCATTCAAAACCAGCCACTTTCGGGCAATGGCAATTGAACGTTTATTGGAAATCATTCCTTTATCTTCATGTAAAAATAATTCTGCAAGACACCATTCCAAAGATTTGGTTGACCTGACTTCAGATACTTCCTTTACAATAAGTGCAAATATTCTAACATTCAGTTAATTTTAAAAATCGAATTGTTTTTTCATCAAAGATGCCATTATAAATTTTTTTTTTATCATCATCAGCCTCCACTTATAATTTCTGGTTCTCAATTGGCCCTCCCACCCCTCTCCCCAACATCTCCCTCTGAAGCTGTGTGGTTTCTGTCCCCAGTCCTTCTCTGTGCCTCTTCCTGCCATCTGTCTGCACATTCACATTGCTGGCTAGGGGCCATTCCTGGGGGAAGGGGGCCCATTCCTGGGGACTGGGGGTCATTCCTAGGGGATGGGTCCATTCCAGGGGTATGGGGGCCACTCCTGGGGGCCGGGGGCCATTCCTGGTGGGTGGGGGTCATTCCTGGGGACTAGAGGCCATTCCTGGGGGGTGAGGGTCCATTCCTGGGGGCAGGGGGTCATTCCTGGGGAATGGAGCTCATTCCTGGATGTCAGGGCTATTCCTGTGGTCTGGGGGCCAGTCCTGAGTGCTGGGGCCATTCCTGGGGTCTGGGGGAAATTCCTGGGGGGAGCCATTCCTGGGAGCTCAGGGCCTTTCCTGGGGGCTGGGGGCCATTCCTGGGAGCTCGGGGCCATTCCTGGGGGCTGGTGCCAGGGCAAGATTTCAGGAGGCAATATTGTTGTGTTTCCATCACTTGTCAAAACCAGTGACTCATTTCCCGAGTCCTATCCTTTCTGCCAGATGAACACAGACAAGGGAAAACCCAAGTGCCCCTAATGTCTTAGTCAGGCACACACCTCACCTAAGCCACCCAAGCTATCATGTCAGCTGAAAGCCAGATGCTTTCAGAACTTCCCAGGTTATATTATCGGGGCACTTGAAAAGCTTCACCGCTAAATCCCTATGGACAAGTTGCTGGAATATGGATGTTTTTGAAAGCAGGGACACTATTTTGACTAATTCTTTCACCAGTCATTGCCCCCGTCACTCAGCGTGTGTGGCTGTCAGTCAGTCCTCCACTGCCGAGAGTTTGAAGGGACAGAGCACTCAGGGGAGTCGGGCGGACATGTGTCATTTTCGTTCAAGTTCAGGCCACCCTATAGCTTCAATATGACGATAAACAAGACGTTATAAGCTGACAAGAAGTATGTAGCATATTTGCAAAGTCATTCCCAAGCAGAAAATTTTAGAGATGTAACACCCCCAGTATCGCTACCACCTCTCTGAGGGTTCCTTTATCTGTGAAACGCAGGTAATGCAGGTAACTTCAGAGAAGGGCTCTGAGCTTGTCCCCTGAGCTGGGGACAGGTGCCGTGCTCAGGGGAGGCTGGGTCTGTTCTCTTCTTGGCTCTGATACCAACATGTGCCTGTGAACGCACACACGCAGAAAACTGCATGCACATGTGTTCACTTGAAGGTGTTCACTTAAAGTAAATAGTGTTTTATTATATTATTTTACTTAAATGTATACTAACGAGCATTACACCATGCTTCTTCCTTTGTGAGAAAGAATGCACATAGTTCTGTTGCTATTTTTGGTTATATGTTCATTTTCTTCTGTTATAATCTTCTGATTTATAACTACATTTTAAAAAAGATTTTATATATTGAGTTTAGAACTAGGAGAGAGAGAGAGAGAGAGAGAAAGGGGTGGGGGGAGCGGGAAGCATGAACTCTTAGTAGTTGCTTCTTCTTCTCGTATGTGCCTTGACCAGGCGAGCCCGGGGTTTCGAACCGGTGACCTCAGCGTTCCAGGTCGACGCTTTATCCACTGCGCCACCACAGGTCAGGCAATATAACTACATGTGGTTTTTTAAAACCATTCTTCTCTCAGCTTGGAATCTGCCGTCTACCTTCTGCACCCATTAACCCCTTACACAGATTTTTGAAGTTCATCTCAAAGGCCACCTTCCCAATGAAGTCTTAATTATCCAGATACACATAATTTTCTTTCTTCTATACACATTCATGATACATTCATAGCGATTTTCCTAACATTTATACCATACCTAATGATTTTCCAGTCAGCTTTCTCTGCCTGGCAATTCGTGTATACATAGTTTTGCCTGAAATATGTCATTGTGAGTCACTGCGGAACGGAATGAATAAAACTGTGTCCCCATCGGGAAACAGAGGGCAAGGGCTTGGTAGTGACATTTTGGCGGCAGCATGTGTGTACACGTGTGCAAAGACGCACAGCTGCCTGTGGATATGCTTCTGTGGGCTTAGTCTCCAAGGAGGTCCTCGTTATTTCCCTCTATCCTAGAAGAGTGTGTTTGTGTGAACATAACCACAGCAGCACGATGTGTGTGGAGGTGAGGGTGTGGCCGTGTGCCAGGTGTGGCCATGTGCCAGGTGTGGCCGTGTGCGAGCGGAGATCTCTCTCCCATGTTCTCAGGACACCTGCATTTTGTCTCTGAGGCACTGACCACCCTGGGGGGACCCACAAAGGCAGGGACTTTGTCTGGACACTCTGATTGGCTTGATTCATTTCTAATTCATAATTTTTATTTTAGAAATAGCACAGAATAGATTCTCGGTAAATATTTATGAAGGAAGAAGGGATAGAGGAGGATTGGGTGAAGAAGAAATGTCCTCTATCAAACAAAGCTGATGCAACATTTAAAAATAGGCTTGACGATTAGCGGTGCCTTGTCACTGAATGCTCTTTGTGTTTGAATGTCCCCCAGTCTGTTCCGTGCGTACACACATACATGTGCATGACATGGACATGCACACACACAGGCACACACACACACAGGCACACACACACAGGCACACACATACACACACAGGCACACACTTCACGGTCACCGACCCATGGTTGACCACACAGGAGAGGTGTCTGAGGTCTGCCCTGAGCCCATCCAGCCTTTCCTGTTCACTTTGGTGTTGCTGTTCCGTCTCTCCCGCCCCAGGGCTGGCATGCGGCGGCCCGGGCAAAGACAGAGCAGATGAGTAGGCTGGACTTCCATTTTCTGGTGATTAACTCTTCTCTGTGTGATTTGAGTTTGTACAGACTTTGTTCACTGGTCAGAGAATTGCAGGCTCTTAAAACTGTCACCTTTGTTTAGCTCTGGTCTCATCTGGTTTTTCCTTTTTGGCAATCTATACAATATCTATTTCTTATCATTAACGAAAGCACCAACCTACGGAGACATCGCAGCACCCCGGACCTTGTAACTCAGAATGAGATCACACCCACAGTTAGGCCAGGGGCTCAGGCGCATAAATAAACTCAATGTCCGATGTAATTAAACTGCATATAAAAAAAATGTGCTCATAGTAAGAAAATTTAGAAACTTGACGTAAGAAGTAAGTAGATGCAATGTTACTGGATATCTACAAATAGCTACCTCTCTCCTGACAAAATGATGCTTCTATTATAAGTAAAAATAATAGTTTCAGCTATTATCTAAACGACTTTCTGAAAACGTCACATAACCTCAATATGGATCAGTGGGAGTTTGCTTCCGAGTTCCTGGGTGTACAAGCATGGAGCATACTCCTAAGCTATTATATAGAATAAAATATATATATGGCCTTTTTATTAATAGCTTCTTTGACGAATGAAAGCAGTCAGCTTTATCACGTCATTGGAAATTAAGTTTGTTATGCATTCAATTCAAACTAATAGTCATCTTTCAAAACTTTTTTAAAAATTTATTTACTCATTTTAGAGAGGAGAAAGGGTATGAGAGAGAAAGAAAAGAAGTGGGAGGGGCAGGAAGCATCAACTCCCATATGTGCCTTGACCAGGCAAGCCTAGGGTTTTGAACCGGCAACTTCAGCATTCCAGGTCGACGCTTGATCCACTGCGCCACCACAGGTCGGGCATTATAGTCATCTTTCAAATAGACAGTTGGGAGCATGTTGAAAACTCGATGAAATACTAAAGCAAATGCATCTAGTGAATTTTATTTTACCTTAAACCGGTAAAAGTTAGAAATATGTTATATCATACATTTATGCAATTACACTTTGCAGGCCATTTCGGTGTTGGCCGGTGTTCAGGTAATGAAGATCCGGCTCTTTATGGGTTCAGAGCCCAGTTTACAAAATGAAATGGACTCTTTCAAATGAAGAATTCTTTCAAAACGAAACAGCAGAAAAGCGTAGGAATTTGGAACACAGGAAACCAACTCATAGAGTCCCATTATATTTACAGAACGCGTTCCATTTTGTTTCCGACGGCTCTCCCTTCCCCTCTGCACAGAAGGGAGTCATTCACGGCACTTAATGAATGCTGTGCTCTCAGTGGCCGCGTGTGGAGAGCAGTACTGTGCATGCTCAACAAAAGCCAACAGCCATTGTCCTTGGAAAGTTGGAAGTGAAATGTAACATAACAAAGCAAAATTCATTATCCTTTCCATGGGCTGGGTGATGCTCGTGTGTCTCAATTGCGCTCGAACCATAAGTAAAGCATGACTCTTCTGGGGCAACTTCCTTATGTTTGACTAAATGATTGAGGGAGTAAAGCAGCTTGCATTTAATTAAGCAATTCATTTGAATTATAGCATGCAACATAACTGTGATCGTATATATATATATATATATATATATATATATATATATATTTTTTTTTTTTTTTTTTTTTAATTTTCAACTGAAAGTTTGTTTTGATGATAGAGAAGCTGGTCTTGGTGAAGTGAGTAAAATGGATGCAAAGATAACAAAGGACGAAGAGGCCAGGGAAAAGGCCGACGATACCAGAAAACAGCATAAACTTTGTTTTCCAAACGTCACTCATACACATTTTCCCTTGACATCTGTCTGAGGACGCACGATAGTTCCATCTTTATAGCCCGAAATAGCTACTGACATATTATGTACTGTATCCTTTCTTGTTTCAACGGCTCAGATCCTTTCCCCTGTTTTCTAGTTTCCTGCCTCAGTAAGTCCATGATACAGGAAAAACAAAATACCTACACCTACCGGTAATACTCATGCTGTGTCTAGAAGGAAGCACTTGGAGCTCTCTGTCCCAAGGCATAGAAAATGGAAATTTCCTGGCTGTAGGGAAAGAAGAAGTCCTTGCCAATAAGCGTTAAACCATGGGAGGGATGTGGGAGCAGTTGGTCAGTAAGGATCTCTGTCATGAGCATGGGGAATCTCCTCCGTGTGGGGCCATTGGGATGGCACCACAAGAACGGGTAGAAATAACCATCAGTGCAACACATTATCATTAGCCCTGACTACACTTCAAAACCCGGCTTGCTAATATACTGGAAATGCCTACATCATCTGGTAAGAAGGTTTCATGGAGGTCTCATCTCTCTGTAATTTCGTCCAGAGCTTCTGAGTTTATTCTCATCCTCTGCCTTTAGTCCCCTTCCTTTGTTTCTGTGTGTGTTTCCTTCCCTCGCAGAGAAGTAGAGACCCCAAGACGGGTCACAGGGACTGGGGGTTTGCAAACGTTTGTCTAACGGTGGAATGGCCATCGATGTTAGAAATGGAGTGTAACTAAAATGTGGAGGACGATTTCATTTTTGGATTTACTTGGATATTCTAAAAGCACATTTTATTCTGAAGCCACGAAAAGCCCCATTACATTGTATTACAGGTGTTCCTCTTTATTAAAACGGTAAGGTTTTTGGGTGTGTGTGTTTTTTGTGACAGAGACAGAGAGAGGGACAGACAGGAAGGAGAGAGACGAGAAGCATCAATTCTTCCTTGCAGCACCTTAGCTGTTCACTGCTTTGTCGTATGTGCCTTGACCGGGGGGGGGGGGCTACAGCAGACTGAGTGACCCCTTGCTCAAGCCAGTGACCTTGGCCTCAAGGTGGTGAGCCTTGCTCAAACCAGATGAGCCCACGCTCAAGCCAGTGACCTCAGAGTTTCAAACCTAGGTCCTCCGCATCCAAGTCGGACTCTCTATCCACTGCACCACTGCCTGCTCAGGCTAAGTTTTATTTTAATCGTTGTGTTACACAGCCAGGTACAGCAGACACTATTGCTCACGGAGTGAGATGAGTCAGTCTCCGACAGGGCTCACTGGGTAAGCGAACATTCTGTGTTACCCACAGAATGGACCTTACGGGTGTCCCGCTGCGAACCCGTTCTGCCTTCTCTGGTATGAAATGTGCGATTGTGAGACGTGATGACTCAGTTGACTTTATTATTATAAATTGTATTCCACATTCTGTTGGCCTCAGGAGAACAGGATGATTTCAAAGTCTGTTTTGTCACCCTTTATACTAATATGAAAATAATGGTGGTTCATGCGCTTATTATGAAGTTTAGTTAAAATTTATGTAGAGTTTTACATCCAGGTCTATAAACCTGTTTCTGGGAATCCCGCCTGTTTGGATTGCTGGTGTGTTGTCCAGGGAGAGTCAGGACATCCCATTTCACAAAAAGAACCGTGTTTTTAGAGAGAACTAGCTTGAATCTGCAGTTAGGGGCTCTGGACTTGAGACCTTGTGACCTTCTGAGGTGAACCATGGAGCCTCCCGGGAACCCCGAGTGTTCTTTTGTAAAGCAGATTAAGTAGCGTGGACTCAACACAGTGTCTCTAGGTCACAGATGTGGCAGTGTTTGTAAAGGAAATCTTCTGAGTGGCCATTAAACTGTCAAAGCCACGGAAGCCCTCCCAGCAGTGAGGAATGAGAAGGAGTCCAGACCAGGAGAGGTTGAAGCAGGGACGTGTGTGCACACTCTCTGAGGATGGGTCCCAGATCCAGTCACCAATGAGTGCGAACACGGGAAGGACTGAGAGCACAGGCTGCTGTTGGTACCACAGAACCTGCCTGGACTCTCTGTCGGACCACATGGCTCAGCAGTGTCAGCAGGAGCTGACAGCTTCCAGAGATGAGCAGCCAGGTCCCATCCCAGACCTGCTGGACCAGAATCTGCATTTGAACAGTGCCCAAGTTGTTCATTAAATTTCTAGAAGCACTAGATATATTTAGAAGTATTACAAGTATTGGCCTTGACCTCAGGATGTAGCTTAAGAATACCTAATCTTGGGATAAGCCTTGAAATAAATAATAACCTAATAACCAAACACTTGTAGAAGGACTGGACCAATAATGCCTGGTAGAATTTTATGCTTCCTTCTCCATAGACCTTCCTGTTCTCAGATCTCCCCGCACACGGACACATCTACTGGCCCCAATAGCTAGTGACCAGTGTATCTAGGTCACTACTCCTTTATGCTCTTTATGAAAATAGAAATCTCAAATAAGGCTTATACCCGGCCCTATGGCCTGCTTTTTGTTTTTCTTTTTAATATTCACATGCAGGAAGACTAGCCGCCTTTGAGTTGCTGTTTTATAACTACCCACAGGGGTATCTAAGAGTGTCGGGAAGCGTTGGAGACTTCTGCTAGACCAGGGCATATTTTCAGGCCATAAGAGACTTTAAAAATACAGATTCCAAGGCCCCAGGGCCCCAAAGGCTGCCACTCTAAGAATCTGCATTTTAACAGTGGACGGCGCTTTATTTTCTACATTCAGAGAATCCAGCTTTATTCAATCTGTAATTTTGCCCATCTAGGTGTCAACTGAACAGACCGGCCAACAGACACCCAATCTCATCCCTTGTTATCAGAAGTTCACCTCACTGTATGTGTATTAGAATCACCTGAAGACATTTTCAAATTCATTCCGCCTGGGCCCCACCCGTGCGTCTGACGTATATGTGGTTGGAAAGGTGGGGAAGGGGCGGAGCCATCAGGATTAAGTGTCCTGCTGTGATTCTAGCCAACGTTTCTAGCTAACGTAACCTGCAAATTGCCATCAAAAAAGAATCTCCCATCATAAAAAGAATTTAGGTCAACACTGGTCCTTTGTCATATAAGGTCACATTACTTTCCCTTTCCTGAAACTTCTTTTCTGATGTTTGCCTGCTTCCTTCCACCCGGACCCCCCCACCCCGCCCCCCACATAGTCAAATCGATTCTGTCTAGGCCAGTGAAGAAATGTCCATCTTTAAATCAGAAAGAGAACAATTCCCAGATACATTCTCGCACATCTTGCGTTTGGACTCATTAGCCTTAGCCACTGTTCCTTGCCTTCGTGGGATTGTTACTGTATTTCATTTTGGAGAAATGGAGCATTTTTTCCTGGCGGAGGAAATGGTGCAGTAAGAGTAGTCTTCAGCAAAATATCACAGCGACTTCTTTTAATTCTTGAAGCAGGTCATGAATAATAGTAGGACGATGTGAGATTCTTATTCCTTTTGTTTTTTTCTCCAAGTCCGTTTAGCAATCACGTTATGCAGCTTCCCTGCCAAAATAAAAAAAAAGGCAATATCATTATTATGCTGAAAGCAGGTGCCCATGATGGGTAGGTATCATACCACCGTGCTGTGTCTAAATCACAAAGATTATAAATAAAGTAAGGGACTCGCTGGAGGTTGACATAAAAAAAAAAAAAATTCTGTAGTTGATCCTTTGGTAAAATGAAGAAGGAAGTTGGTTCCTATTTTTCCCAATACACGTTTTAGAACATGGTATTAATTTACAAAGAAAGATGTACATTTACTTCCTGTGGATAATTTTACATAATATTTCAGCCAAAAGAGATCTTAGAAATAGCCCAGCACACCGTTGTTTCTTTGCATGTGAGAAGGCAAATACCACAACTGATGTCATGACCATCTTTACACTGTCGTTTGAGTTCAAAACAGTAATTCCCAGGTCCTGACTGCTGGCCCGTGTTCTTCCCTCCCTCACGCTTCCTCTGTATTTTGTGGATAAATGGAATTAAGGATAGGCATCTGAACATTTAGATTCCTACTGTGAAAACAGATCTTTTGTTAAAGGTAGGATTGATGATGTTAAAGTGCAAAAGATCACTAATGCATGAGCGTTTAAATATTTAAATTGGATTGAATAATACTTTTTATAGAAGACTTAAAATGGCCTGTGCTTTTAATGTGCATAGTTTTCAAACATCTACTAATAGACAGGCTAATCAATGCAGGAAGACTATTTAGCACCACCTTTGAAATAATGAGTACATTGAATGCGCTTCTTATGAGGGGGGGGGGTCCCCTTTATACTGAGAAACTGTCTAAGTGGTGGTTTGCATCTGGCAACTTTACCCAGAAATGTGTTGCTCTTTGTACTGCAATTTGTCCATAAAGCAGATTCTGAAGCCAAGCTGAACATAAAAAAGTAAAATCTATGGTCAACAATATATTGAAAGGCCAGTTAGAAGGCAAATGGAAAGATAGAGGCTTGCCAAATTACCCACACTCTCTTCTTATTTCTTAATTGGTAAAATGATATTTATAATAACTACTTCACTTGGTGTGCTGGGATTTTATTAGGTACTTCCTAAAAGGCCCAATATATAAAGATAGATACTTTTTTTGTTTGTTTGTTTTTAAGAGAAAGAGGAAGGGAAAGAGAAAGAGAGAAACATCAATTTGTTGTTCCACTCATTCATGCCGTCATTGGTTGATTCTTGCATGTGCCCTTACTGGGGATTGAACCTTCAACCTCAGAATATCAGATGACACTCTAACCAACTGAGCTACCTACCTGTCCAGAGCCAAAACATGTATTTTTAATCACATGTATTTTTAACATAGTTTTCATAGTTAATGGCATGAGATCAGGTATATTTTCCATGAATGCTTTACACACAAATGCTCAACGTATAAATTCTATGTGGATTTTAAAATGCTGTACCTACCCCCAGTTATTTTAATAATATTTTATCGTTTCAGCTAAGCAACATGCTGTAGTTCTGCAGGAACAGCAAGTCAGATTTCTCACTGAAGAATTTTCTGGAAGTTAAAGTAAACTAACTTCATTCTGTCCACTGGGTTGTATACCATCGCTAAGAAATCAACTGCCCAAGTTATCACAGGTAAGAGTTTAGGATGCTCTTTCTCCTTCAGATCACTACAGATACATTTTAAACAAATACACAAAGTAAAAAGAGGAATGAAATACAAAGCAGAAAGATCCCAAAACAACCTCTTTTGATACTTTGTTCTAATTCTTTTCATCCTTGTTTTAGAAACGATACACAGTATTGAACCATTCTGTTTTGAACAAAGTAATTGTTTCCAGTTTCTAGAAGCTGATACTTAAAGCAACAAGTTTCCCTTCAAGATTTTTTTTAGAATATTTTGAAGAAACGTTTCCTAAGTGTACCCTAAACCCTTTTGCCTTCTCAACTAGAAAAGTGTTGCTTTTTTTTCTGCTGCTGAGTTGTTGGCATCACCAGGAACAAGTTTCTACCCCGCAGCCATGCCCTCCGCGGGTACCAAGGTGCGTACACCTGTTCACCTTTCGCACAGGCGGCCTCTCTGATTATAGGCTGCGCTATGGATGTGTTTGAGTTTCAAACAGTCACACGATGTTCCTCAAATCACGTCACTTGGTTCACTCCAACATCCATCAAAACATGCGCTTCTTCTGGTCTTTTGTCTTGTAGGGTCATTATCCATAATGGATATTCCCAATCTTTAAAATCTATTTATGCACAGACAAACGAATAAATTAATAAAAGAGGGTCTTATCTAGTGCTGCTTCGCTTACTAAGTACGCAGTCGGCAGTGGCTTCCTTCTGGGCACAAGCGCGTCGCTCGCGTCTGCGGACGATGGAGGTCATTATTCTCCTCGGTGCCAGGCTCCATCAGATAGTCTGTGCTCTGCTTCTTAGCGATGAAATAGTACATTAGCTGCAGGACAGTAACAAGAAAGAAGCGATGCAGCTGCCAGCCGAAAGGCCTTGGATAACTCAATTTCCGAGCACGTTCCAGGACTGCCGGGCTGATGGCGGCCGGGCGCAGCTCAGTGGCTGTTCCGTGCGAGCTGCTGGAGGAGTGACAGGACGCTATCCAGGTCAGTAAAGCCGTACGGTAACAATGAAGGCGAAAGCATTTCCTTCCCGGCAGCTTTTAGGTGACCTTTCCCTTGGTCACGGCTGTGTTGGGCATCTGTTTGGGAGAGCTCCTTAGCTTTTAAGTTAAGTCGGAGGATGACTCTCCCTCCTCCAACAAGGAGCTGATAGGATTTTTATTCTGTTGAAAACTCCAGGGGCAGTGATATGGGAGCTTGAGCATTTCACAAATACCCACATTTGGTAAAACCGGTTCTCACCAAGTTCCATGTTTGGGAGGAGTGGATTGCTCTGGGCGCATCGACTGACCTTTCTGCTCTAGACAAGAATGACTACACTCTGTGTGGCCCCTGATTATAACCCCGTTTTGCAGATCCCACACCTCCAGGTGCCTCTCCAACTAAGTGTCATGTTATCTCATTTAGGTGGCCGACGGTGTGACATCCTACCCTACATATCCCAGGGTTTTTTTGTTGGTTTCTTCTTGTTGCTGATGCTATTTTTAAAGCCTTTTGCCAAATGACTTCACATAGGACACTTGAGCTTTTCTGTGTGACGTTGACTTCATAGCAATCGAAGCACCTTACTGTCTCTGTGCCAGATGTTTCTCTAGCCGTTACCACGTGATTAGATAGCGTGATAACTGATGAGAGATCCCTAGAGAATACGAACAGGCATCACACAGGACTCGCCTTTTTTTTGCCAGAGTCACAAAAGGAGAGTGGCTTGTGTTTCTTTCGTGGTGAGGGAGCGGAGATGTGACAGTCTCACACTCACGCCGGGCCTCGGCCGGCCGGAAAGCTCACATCTCTCTTGGCTCCATGGGTGCGAGCCGTCTTACCTGTCTGCCGAGATGCAGGGTCAGAGGTGAAGAGAGCATGCTGGGATCAAAACACCCACACCCACGTCACACTGTGCATCTCGGTCCATGTCACTCCTGAAACCTCTTTTCAGTGTTATCCGTGCAAGTGCGTACGGACTGGGTTCTACAGAATGTATTATTTTGATTTGTGGTAAAAACAAAAAGAAGTTGGAAAGTGTAAAAGCCAGAAACCTGGAACTTACTGAACAGGCTACCTTGAATTATAGCTCGACTTAAAGATCACAGAGTCACACATTCGGCCCCCACCAAATTCATTGCCAAATTAAGTGCAGAAAGGAATGTTAAGGGGCTGACCAGGCTCTTACTGTCTTCCTTTTCTGTTATGCCTTAAATTTAAGGAGTGGGAAATTGAAAGTCCATTTATTAACACTCTCGCAGCCTGCCAAGCCGCTTGGTTCATCGGGACCACATCATGGGAGTTGTTTAATTTGCTGTAACCTTGGTGGCGAGACTCTGGGCTCCAGCCCTGGCATGCAGTCCGATCTCAGAGCGATGTGATGGTGTAAGTGCATCTCTCAGTCACTACGCTGACCCCTGAAACTGCCTTCCTGACTGCTGCTCTGCCCGTGTCTGCCGGGTATATCATTTGCACTCCTAATCCACAAAAACAGAAAATCAAAAGAAGCTTCTCCACCTGTTCTGCCATGGTTCACACTCTGGTCTGGTTTACCCTGGAAGTGGTAGAACTCCCTCAGTGTACCTTATGGTGAAGAACATTTTAATACAAAAGAAGATTGTAGGTTGGTCAGCATAAAACCTATTTAAAACTCGTCTGCCCCATGACCCCTCCTGCTGAAGGCTTCCCCACGCAGCCCTCCGACCTGGCACAATGCTGGGTGCTTTCGGGGTACTGGCTTCTATCTCCTTAGCGAATGCTCTCCCCTCCCCAGAGTAATACCTGCGAGTTATGGTTACACGACTCAGATTTCCAGAAGGTCCTCGAACTTTCTGACATAAATGATCATTCTTCAGATTAATTAGTTTTGATCCTTGGGCTAAGTGTGCTTTCTTGAAATGTATATGATTTTTAGCCCTTTCTTTTGTAATGTAAACAGAGAGATTGAATGATACCAACCATACAAACGTGCATGTGTGTGTGTATGTGTTGTCATTTGCTTCATTGAGGGTTCTGTTCCTCAGTCTGCACTACCTCCCCCCAGCCATATCTCATTGGTAGACAGATGGAAATTGTTCATTGAAATGATGCCACTCTTCAGTGTTCATTGGGCTGTGCTTTCACTCTCTCATAAGCTTCCATTTTCAAAAACTGTCATGCGAGGTATTTTCAGACACCGCATTTTGAATTAGGACATGATTGAATATACAGTCTGCAGCTTTTGAAAGCACCATCACCACCTGAAAAGGCAGTGGTGCAGTGGATAGAGCATTAAACTGGGACTCAGAGGACCCAGGTTCGAGACCCTCAGGTCACCGACTTGAGCACGGGCTCATCTGGCTTGAGTGCGGGCTCACCAGCTTGAGTGTGAGGTTGCTGGCTTGAGCATGGGATTATAGACATGACCTCATGGTCACTGGCTTGAGCCCAAAGATCACTGGCTTAAAGCCCAAGGTCGCTGGCTCAAGCAAGAGTCCACTCACTCTGCTATAGCCCCCCGGATCAAGGTACATATGAGAAAGTAATCAGTGAACAACTAAGGAGCCACAACAAAGAACTGATGCTTCTCATCTCTCTCCCTTCCTGTCTGTCTGTCCCTATCTGTCCCTCTCTCTCTGTCACAAAAATAAATAAATAAATAAATAAATAAATAAATAAATAAATAAATAAATAAATGAATGAATGAAAATAAAAGCGCCATCACCGCGTGAGTCTCTGGGTACGTACCACATGGCATGTGAGCGTCTCATGGCCATGTTCACCTGGAAGCCGTGTGTCAGGTGTGTGAGCTCAGAGCCATGTGAGTAGAAAGGGAGAGAGCCAAGGTGGAGCTCTGGGCAGGCTCTTCCTACCTCGGCACATCTAAAGTTTTATACCAATAAACCGAGCATTTTCCTTTCCATGTTTTTCTTTCTATGCTTTTTCTCTTGTCACTTCTGCCTTTTACAATTATTTTCTATTCCTCTTCCTCTTTTTCTCCCCCTTTCTATTCTTATTTATGCTTTTAAACTCTGTAAAGTCAAAAATATCAAAGGGCTTCTGGAACAACATGGGTTAGGTAAGAAGAAATAAGGGTTGGCCGTTTTATTTTCTCCACCTAAAAATATACTTACCATAAAGATCTTTTATCTCAGTTGCCTAAGACGTGTCCTAACTGATACTTGGAAGAATAAGAGGAAATGCTTGTTCTTGCTCACAGCCGAGCAATGAAGATGGATTAACTAGCTTGAGTGGTCTGAATGCGACATGGTCTTCAACTTACTAGAGAGTAAGGGAAGCTTTGAAGAAAACACCACACAGGCAAAAAGGAAGAGGTATCGTCTGTTTCTGTCGGGCCAGCCTTGAGCAGGGTACCACATGTGCCAAATTCCATTGAAAAAGCCGGGCTCATTTTCAAGGTCTCATCCCTATGAACCTTGGTTGCCATCCAACCAGGCATTCAGCCTCGCTCTTGTGCAATTGAGCCAAAATGTTGATTTCCAAAATGTTTGGAAATGACAGTCAAGAGTAGTTGTAAAAGTTAAATTGGTTTTTATGAATAGTAAATTTGAAAGGTCAAGGGCAAAACAATAAATGCTGAACAATGAAATTTAATTGGTAACTTAGTTAGGAAGTCAGTTCCACACTACAGAAAAGAAAACTATACTAATATATTGTCTGCTCATTTGGTATGTTTCTACCTAAATCATCAATTAAAATGTTGAGTAGGAGAGATTATTTAAGTACTGCATGTGCGACTTCTTTCATATTGGTGTAATTAAAAATTAACATAGTAATATTCAACTAAAGATCTCATAACAGTGTCTTTCAGCTCGTATGTTAACCCCAACCTGAAAAATGAGAATACCAAAGACCTTGATGTATGACTTACTAATCTCACGATAAAAATATTTTCTAATTCATTTGTTTATTTTATTGTCAGTGATACATATTCAGAACAGCATGTATAAACACATCCGTATTCGTTGGTACTGAGCCACTTTGGCCTCTCATTCTCATTATGTTATTGCGCACATATTCATCAGGATATGTTTGCTAATCCATCCTAGCCATCCCAAAAATCAACATGAATTTTACCGTTTAGCGCTCCATTTCCGGAAGGTTCCCTCTCCTTCCTCATGACATTTACTAAACTTAATCTTTCTGAGTGTATTTTTAGTCACCATCGGCCTTCAAAGGGCACCCCCCTCCGCCCTGGGTTTTCTTCCCCACCTCTCTTCAGCCCCCTGGAATAACTTTTCCTGGAACAGTAAGCGGTTAGAGACCACACAGTAGTGTGGAGTCACCCCAAGATGGAAATTTCGGAAATAGGGGTGCTGCGGCCCTCTGCGTGTTCCTGTGACTGAGAAGAAGGGCTTCATAGAGAAGGTGTCTCTGGCGACAGCTGAACTCAGACCTGTGGAGCAGGGGTGGAACTTACCCAAGCCGGGTGAGGAGACTTCCGCAGAACTGTTGCGAACATTAATAACGGGACCTACCACCTTGGATGGTGGGTTTCTGCCCCACCACCCGGGACTAATAGAAGGGCCATCCGCGCGCTGGCCGTGTGGCCTGGTGGCCGAGGCAGAGAGGAGGTGCACGCACTTCCGGAGCTCGGTGCAGCTGGAGACACACGCGTGTTTCCCAGAAAGAGCGGGGTGCTCGGAGGGGATGGGGGTCGGGCGGGGGCACTTCAATCTGACGGCGTTGCTGTAGAGCAAGTGGCAGAGCAGAGTGGACCGGAACAAATGACACGAGGAGAGGAGGCCCGGGGAGAGGGAGATGCAGGTGTCTGCTTCGTGGGCAGCGTATAGGCTTTCCCTGTGGGGTCTCTGAGCACCCCCCAGAACGGGCCCTGAGAACGTCAGCTACAGAGGGAAAGGGGGGGAGGTGGGAAAGGGGACAGGGGCAATCAGCAGTGATGGAAGGGGGCATGGGGTGGCGAACACACAGCACAGGGTAGAGACGATGTAGAACAGAATCGTGCGCCTGCAAGCGATGCAGTTTAATTAATCGGCGTCGCCCCAATACATTCAATAAAAATAAAATAAAAGTGAGCTATAAACACGAGCCCCACGGCACCAGTCCGTAAGAATGATTTTCCTTTGTACACTCAAACCTTCAGGAGCTCAAAATCTCCTTTGTGCGGATGGACGGAGGGAAAGGAACCAGACGGAGTCCCAGCCCACCCTCTGGCCTGCAGACTGTCTTCACTAAGGAAGGAAAAGTGTTCATTTCCGAGACCTGGGTCACTCTATGGGTCTTACCATTTCTGAACCGGACAGTCGTCCCTGATTTGCAGCGATCTTATTTTTTTATATTACCTCAGCGTAGGCAGGAAAAAAAAGTCAGTTTTCATGTACATGCAGGGGAACATTGGGGCCGCTGAACTGATTTTTTAAAAAACATTTTTATTATGGAAAATTTCAACTCTAAACAGAAAGTAGATATCATAGCACAGTAAGCTCCCCTGACCTCTCACGGCTTAGAGCAGGCATCAGCTCATGACCAGCTTGTTCTATGCACTGCGACCTTGACCCAAGCACATCTACAATATCCTGTCACCCACTTATTTTAAAGAGACAAAGTTACCTGGAAATTACACCTCAGGAGTCCTGCAAGTATTTCTGTGTGCCTTGTCAGGGACAGAGCGGGCCTGGATTTTGAATCATGATTTGAACCCGGCTGGGTTTATCCGGATCAGAAAGAGCTGAATCGATCTGGGACAGTTGTATCCCAACCACATGCGGGCTTTCTGAGTAGTAGTAATTCATTCTCTCACGTAGAATGTATTGTGAAGCATTTAGTCCATACCTCAGGGAAGTTTGAATAGTTTTCTAAGGCATAGATAACGAATGAATTCCAGCACCTGAATTAGCACGAGGAAAGCCCTGCACCCCTCCCTGACGGGGGTCCCTCACTCATCCCATCTGTCACAATCATGGTGACTACTTTTGTGTTTCTTGAACAACTGCTTGTCCAAAGAATTTCTTCCCTTGTGTATCCTTTCTTTTTTTTTTAATGTTTTATTTATTTATTTTTTTACAGGGACAGAGAGAGGGATAGATAGGGACAGACAGACAGGAACGGAGAGAGATGAGAAGCATCAATCATTAGTTTTTCGTTGTCGTTGCGACAGCTTAGTTGTTCATTGATTGCTTTCTCACATGTGCCTTGACCGCGGGCCTTCAGCAGACCAAGCCACCCCTTGCTGGAGCCAGCGACCTTGGGTCCAAGCTGATGAGCTTTTGCTCAAGCCAGATGGGCCCGCACTCAAGCTGGTGACCTCGGGGTCTCGAACCTGGGTCTTCCACATCCCAGTCCGATGCTCCATCCACTGCGCCACCACCTGGTGAGGCCCTTGTGTGTATCCTTAAAACATTATTTAATTTTGCATGGTTTTGAACTGGATGTGAAAATTACTGTGAATGAGGGACCTTTTGAATTGTTCCTAGATTTTTGGACATTGTAAATAATGCTGCTATAAACATTCTTTTCTATCACTGGGCAACGGGCGAGAATTCCTCCCGGCTACAGGCCCGGGAACCAACAGGCTGGGCAAAAAGACTCACGTCATTGATGGCACCAGTGGAATTTAAATTTATCCGCAGGGTGACTTCCCCGTTCCCCACCCTGCCAGCTCTGTGAAAGCTTCCCGTGGCATGCCATCCAAAATCAGCCCTGAAACCAACCGGCAACATGTTTAAGGTTTTGTCGATCTGACTTGTGTGAAATGGTAATTCAGTATTGTTTTAATTTGTATTCCCCGTAGTCAAACAACGTTCAGTATGTTTTCATATTTTTGCTTGTCATCTGTGTCTCTCTCTTCGAAATGCATGGCCTTGGTGTTTGCCCAGTTTTTAGTTTGGTTAATTCTTCTTTTCCCCTGACATATGTAAGAGTAGTTGATGATTCTGTATACAAACCCCTTGCCCGTTTTATATATTAGAAATCCGTGGCTTTTAATCACACTTTTAAAATGGGGCTTTTGATGAGTAGATAGATGGCTTCCAAGGTATGAATCTTTTCCTTATGATTTGCACTTTTTATATCTTTTAAAATAAATTATCTCTTACCTTAATGTTATGATGTCTGCTATCATTTTAGAAGCTTTAAAGTTATGTTTTTCACTTTTTTTCTATTTTTGTCATCTGGGCATGATTTTTGCATACTGATCTTTGCCAAACAGAAAACTAAGATTTCCAACCACCCTTCATTGAATAGTTCGTTCTTCCCCCCGATGGGTCTTCAGAGGCAATTTGAATTCATGTCAAAGGCTGGCAATGCAGAGAAGTCTGTTTCTGGACTCTCAGAACTGTCCTGTTTGCTAGTTGCCCATGGAGTTGCTGACGGCTGACTGTTTCTGACTGCTAGCACAGCAATAGCATATAATTCTACTTAGTAGGGTATGTCTCAGTTTATTTGGGATCTTCAGTGTCTTTCATTACATTTTTATTATTTTTCTCCAGGGATTCACATACATCATTCGTTCAATTTAAACCCGGGCACATATTTTAATTTTAATCTATTATTGTGAAATAGATCTCTTTCGAAAGTTATACTTCCATTTTGCTAATATAAAAAGAAAGTCCAGATAATTCATTTCAATTCATCTTTTTATTAACTTTATTTTCTTACACTAAATCACTCAGCCTATTAATTTATATGAGCAGTGACTGGCAAGATCTGTCACGTTCAGTGCTTGATTTATTTGTATTGACTGGTTGATTGAATTTATTGGGATGACATTGGTTTACAAAACCATTCAGGTTTCAAGTATACAGTTTAATAAAACACCCTCTACCCCGAGCAAACTCTCTTTCTGTCTACATGTCCCCCTCCCCCCCTCCACCCCCTTTCCCTCTGGCCATTACCACACTGTTGTCTGTGACTATGCGTTGTGTATATATGCTTGACTTTAAAGGAAAGGCTTCCAACATTTCACTATTAAAATACCATGTTTATTATTAAAGTACTATGTTTGCTGGAGTTTTTCGATCAATAACTATAATGGGTTTAGAAATGATTCTTTTTCATTTCAGTTTGCAAATAGGCTTTATTTTCCCATAATTGAAGGATGGATATTATCAACATATTTTTCTGTGTTTAGCGATAGGGATGTGTGGATCCTTTCCATGTAACCAATGGATTACAGTGCCGTATACCAATAGGCTTTTCTCCAGAAATATAGATTGTTTTTCTCTCAGTATTGTTCGTATCTTATATTTTAAAAAGTAGATAGCCTATTTGCTTTAATCAACTCAAGAGACAGAACAAATGTCAACAGCCCAAAGCCTACTTAGAAATAAGTGCAAGCCAAGATCCTGTAAAAGTAATTGATGTGTATCATCTTCTGGACAGCAAACAATTCTGCCCTCTGCCCTGGAGGGAGACACTGTTTCTACCTGCCGGACTCGTTTGCTGTGCAAGCATCCTTGATAGCTGCAACAAGAATCACAAGAGACTCATGGAGAACTTTCTCAGCAGCCCTGGACCCTGGACCCTGGACCGGTGAGGCGACTTGCTGGGGTTGGAACTGTCTGCCCTGGAGTACTAGATGTGCACTCTCTGCCACCAAAGGGGGTTAACAGTTATTTGGAGACCAGAAGGGCTGGCTGAAACAAAACCCTGTGCTCAGCCATATCTATTCTTTCTCTTCGTCCCACATTGGCTGCTCGACCCCTTGCAGAGACACGGGGCTGCACGACTGTGTGACTGGTTCTCACCAATGGACTTTGGGCTGAAACGATGCGTGTTAACACTTACCAAAGTTATTGAGAGGGGATATGCTGTTCAACTGTTCTTTTTATTTCTACTGTCTCACGTTTGGATGCCAAGAATCTGTCAAGCCCTCGGAAAATGACAAAGGTACACTGTGGGGTCAGAATAGGTTCCTGAATGACTGGAAAGGGCAGAGCCACCCTCTGACTTCCGTGCGACTCTAAAATAAGTGATGACTTGTTTTCTTGTTAAACCTCTGAACTGTGTGAGTTGCTTGTTACAGCAATTAGCCTTTGCTGACTGATAACAGGGATCACGAAAATGTATAACTGCATTTTATTGGGTACTTATCATAGGATAGATGCAGTATATTGCCAAATCTCATTCTCCCACGTGCTTATGGTCCAGGTTTTATTAATTCCCTCTGAGTGATGATCTTGCCTCTTCAAGCTTGTCTCATGGCTATTACATGGGGGAGTTTGGGCTTCCTACTAATTCTAACTGGGCCCACAAGTCCTAGTGCTCTTCACCTGTTCTCTGCCATGCCTGTAAGTTCATGGAATTCTTGGTGTACCCTCTCTCCTAAAAATTGGATTGCAGATAAATTTAAATTCAGCAGGACTGACTTCTCCCCACCCTCAACCTTCAGATGCCACATTTTTTCTCATAATTTCCACTATCTTTCAGTTATACAGGGAAATTATTGATTTTGTGTATTTCTTTTATGTCAAGCTATTTTATGGTAGTCCTTTGTACTATAAATATTGTATCATGTTTTTCTTGGTCTTTTAGGAATAAAGTGATATTGCATGGAGATATCCAGTCTCTCTTCTCTCAAAGAAACTACATTCAAATAAATCTGCCAGTAAATTATGAGAGCTAAATTTTCCCAGCTGCGTTCTCCTCTGAGGTGACAAGTTCACGTCAATGACATCACAGTGTCTGTCTAGGTTTGGGGATATCAGAACTACTACCAAACCCATGTATCTAGGAGGAGATGTAAATAGCTATTTAAATATCTATTTTCATTCATACAAATAATCCACAGTCATAGCAGGACATCATTTATTTTAATTAAAAACAGTCTTAGTGTGTTTTCTAAATCTATAAGTCCTTCCTTCTCTGTGTTTGTACACAGACCATTCTTGGACCTGATTTCTGATAGGAATGAGTTGACTTTCCGAGTCCTTCTGCACCATATTGATACACAAGCATCGTGGAATAGGAAGTGCTTTAGGAAACTCCGAGAACACCCGAGGCCCCTATCACAGGAATCTCTAAAGTGCATCTTTAACACAGAATTTTATAAAGGTGATGATTGTCTGAACCTGAGCTGAAAAAAGACTCCTCCTGAGACTTTAACTTGCAGATCAGTCGGTGAAAACTGACATTCTGTGTGCTGTGCCATGAGGTTTGCAAGGGCATGGCCCTCTCTCCTCTGTTCTGTTCTTGGTTCTTCTCTGTGCCAGCCCAGACACTCTGAGCGAGGAAGCATCACCCAAGGGTCATACAGGTTTTTATAATTTGAAGAAAAAATACCTTAAAAAATATTTTTATTTTTAAATAATGTGTTGTTAGTATAAGTGAGTTATTTTGTTTTGGTCTTGTCTAAATATTCCAAGACTCATACATAACCTGGCAGGACTCTTATTCCCATGGGCACATCATCTGTGACCACCTGAGTGTACAGGAAATCTTACTGGGTTCGCTGGCATTTTCCTGAAGATAAATGTCTGTGTCGGTACACCTTAATTTTTACCTAGTCAGTAAACTTTTAATTAGTCCTTATTTTGCTTCCCCGAATAGCTAGAGAAACTCACTAATTACCTTGGAGCATTAGGCCGGATAGAACCCCTGGTGAACGTCGCCGTGGGCAGTACCATTTTTCATCCTGTTTCTAAGGGTATGGGAAGGGCTGGGATTATACTTTGCCTGTGTAATAGCTTCCTGGTGTAGGCTGATATGGAGCCCTCGGTCCAGAGATATTCTGCTTTTCACCTTCAGCAAGATGTTAAATGCCTTTAAATAGCTCTTCTGTACTGTTTTATTGGTGTTAACCGGACTATTATGGCTGTCATTGGCTATCTTTACAGCCCTTCCCGGTTTTCATTTCCACAGCACGCAGGCCCGGCTACCAACCCTTGTCATTGATCATACTTTCAAGCATCATCTTTAGATGATAAAAATTGGTGAATAGCGTTGAATGACAGGTTCAAAAGTATTATAAAAAGCCTCTGCAACAGATGGCAAATATACCGCTGTTTACATTTTTAAAATGAATGCTACAGATGGTAAGAAATTATTCCGCCATGTTTAATAGTAAAATTCCATGGCATTGCTACAAAGACACCTTTTCTTTTACTGCACAGAAACAGATTCAGTAATTCAGCGACCAACCACTGTGTCTGCCTTCCACATAGTCTATGGGAAGCATATGGGGAAGACATCTAAAGAGCCAGTGTTCCTGTTTTCTTTATATGTCCTTCAGTTAGTTCATTGAGTAGTGGGAATGAACAGGGGGGAGGACGGGGCATGGATGTGTTCATTCTTTGGGGAAAAAAAATATAATAATTCTTAAAAGCATTTTTAGGTTGTTTTCTCATTCAATTACAGTATGCTTGAAAATTTTTGGCTGTAAAGAAAACGTTTGAATGTCACACGTTCCTGTTTTAGAGAACATCATTTTTCCAATATGCCAATAGTCTGTTTGGATTGCATGCTAGTCTTATGCTGCTTTTGTGAGATGGTGAGTTGGATTGCATGCTAATCTTATGCTGCTTTTGTGAGATGGTGAGTTGGATTGCATGCTAGTCTTATGCTGCTTTTGTGAGATGGTGAGTTGGATTGCATGCTAGTCTTATGCTGCTTTTCTGAGATGGTGAGATAACAGAACGTTTCAAAGACTTAAGAACCTCCAAGTTAAAGAGAGTTGGGGAGAGTGAGCAGCGCTTGGAAATGTGAATGACCTCTCTGTGGCTGGTCCGACGGGGATCTCCTGAGGTTGGACATGAACTTCATTGTCCCATTTCTGTTACAGCCGTGACAATTTCAGCCGGTAATGAAAACGGACTGAAAAGGTGATTGACGGTTCAGAATCAATAAAGAGGGCGAGGGCGCCGCAGAGAGTTCGGGAAATGGTTTTCTAATAGGTACCCCTGGCAGTCCCCAAAGTTTCAATAACAAGGCCATGAAAGTAATAAAGGTTTTGAGGAAATCAGATATCATACTGTTACAATTTACTTGTAGTTATTATAAAACGGAGCAGCCTGGCCTGACCAGGCAGTGGCGCAGTGGATAGAGCATCGGACTGGGATGCAGAAGACCCAGGTTCGAAACCCCGAGGTCGCCAGCTTGAGCGCGGGTCCATCTGGCTTGAGCAAAAGCTCACCAGCTTGGACCCAAGGTCGCTGGCTCCAGCAAGGGGTTGCTCAGTCTGCTGAAGACCTGCAGTCAAGGCACATGTGAGAAAGCAATCAATGAACAATTATGGTGTCATAACGGCAACGAAAAACTAATGATTGATGCTTCTCATTTCTCTCTGTTCCTGTCTGTCTGTCCCTACTTATCCCTCTCACTGACTCTCTCTCTGACTCTGTAAAAAACCAAAAACAAACAAAAAACAAAAAACGGAGCAGCCTGAACAGCCATCCGCCCTGGTCACCCTTCCGATCTGTCCTTTAGCAATGACCCCTAACAAAAGGCATGTGGCTGGCCCAACACTCATCTCGGCTGGATGTGTGCAAACCCCTGAAATGGCAAAGAATGGCACACCCCAGTTGCTTCAAACAAGTCATCTGCAATCATCTCATCTAAATGTTTTTGGTATAAATTTTACTTTATAAAAATAGAATTTATTGGAATTAAATAAATAGTATATTTTACTGTTCTAAATAAAATTAAGTACTATACATAATTGTGATAAAAAAGTCCGTCTAAAATATACGTAGATCCTCATGGCTACAGGGACTTAAATTTTCAAAATACCTCTTTGTACGGAGGTTTAAGAGATTCAATAGAAGACCCTTAAATATAAAATATTACATCAGGATGAATTTTCATTGCAGAATTGGAATGGAAATAAAAGTTCAAGGAGACAAAATTAGTGGTACGAAATTTCCTATTTCTAAAGAATAGCTTGTGTCTCTGTTTTTAAATGATACCACTTTATGATGATATTTGTGCTCCTTTGGTGTCAATACTTAGGTAATGTTACATCATTTCAACTTAAGATAAAAAATGGATATGTCACTTTAAAATGCGTGAGAAGTAGGATGGTTCTTAATTCCTTTTGAAGCAACAATAATATCTGGGTACCAGTGCTGCACTATTGAATAAGTAGAGTGTAAATGACAACAATAACATCACTAACAGGAATAGTAATGATTCACATAATGGCAGTGTTGAAAAAGAAACGTATTGGATTAACATCCCCATGTAGTGAGGGAGCATTATTCTCCTATCGATGAGGGAGGAAGCCGATGGGTGGGTATCATGGATGAGGTGCTTGCTCAGAGTGAAACTAACGGGAAAGCCGCAGCCTGGACCAGGTCTGAACCGAGGATTCAGACTTGTATTTCTAGCGCGGGCTCTTTCTAGCTGACGTCTACCTGAGGGTAAACACTGTTGGAATGGAGACATAACATTCTAATTCTATCTTATTCATCGAGAATCATGATTCGGTCTGAAAAACTTTGCAGAAGCTCCCTGTGCTTTGGTCTTATTAAAAGAGTCCCGGTTTATATTTTTGTACATTTTATTCTATGGTTCTATCATGTGTTTCGTTCTCAGGACCCGATTGTCTTTCTAGTTTGAACCATTATTCTTTTGTAATTAAGTTGGGTCACTCTCCCAGTATTGTTAGTAAAGTGCCAGTGGATTTAATGTCACCTGGGACTGATAATTCTCAGTAGCAAATTATCTCTGAATTCATCACAGAGATGAACACTTAGAATCACCTTTATTTAAAAATAAAGAAGCCTAAATTAGTTCAATCAGGAAGGTGATAAAACATTTTTTATTTGAGTAAAACATTGCTTTAGGGGCTGTAATAAAAGAGTAAGTGTTCG
This sequence comes from Rhynchonycteris naso, assembly GCA_037038555.1. Classification (NCBI taxonomy): domain Eukaryota; kingdom Metazoa; phylum Chordata; class Mammalia; order Chiroptera; family Emballonuridae; genus Rhynchonycteris; species Rhynchonycteris naso. The sequence goes on from CM073002.1 coordinate 145,953,250, forward strand.
CACAGCCAAGAACATTGGTTACGTTGTCATCTTAAGTATTTTAAAAAAGTGTTGCTCTCCCATTTTTCTTTATTAGAAGGGGTTAGATTCAGCATTTTGATAACTCAACATTCTCATCATTGGCAACCAAAAATATCTCGCCAATCATTCTTGCCTTGTAAAGAAAACTTGAGCATCTCACATGACCACCATTTTGCCCTGGAATATCTAAACACAGTGTTATCAACTGTGAATCTAGCATCTGTTGGGGAGGTAAATATAACCTGACCTAACGGAGTTCCATCGCATGAACTCACTGGTTCAATGTAACCTAATACATTAGTTTCGATACCTTAAAGTATGTCCCTTCTGAGTATCTGAAAACATCTTTGGGTCATAAGATAGTTATTGTTCGTTTCTTATGAGGGGAAGAGAGATCTTCAATTTACTGCTTCAGTTTACTTTTAGCTCTTTCCAATATTTACGTATTTGGCACAAGATGTAAGCTTCTCTTGTAACTGGAAAATGTTTCAAGAAGCTTGATGCTCTCTCTCTAAACCAGAAAGGTGTGCTGAAATTTTGCTACGTAGCTACTGGTCAGAGAATAGAATTTTAAAGACACCAAAGACTAATTTTCCCAATACCTGTGATGAGCTGCCTTGACTCACACAGGAAGACCAGCGTCATAATGAGGCTCACGTGTAAACAATCTACAGTTAATATCGGGGCTGACCAGTGGTAGAAGCTTGCCTTGCTAAAGGGTGCATTTTTTATTGACCTCCTCTTTTTAATACAGAGCACTGTATTGGTTTTTAGAAACTGAACAATACATTTTAAGAAGTTACACATCTCTTATTAAGCCAGTTCTATATCATCCCTCAAAGGCAAATTTGGACTGGTGGTAATGATGCCACATGTTTATAAAAAAAAAAGAAAAAATGTTTTAAGAATTAAAGAAAGAACACATGCACCTGACCTGTGGTGGCGCAGTGGATAAAGCGTTGACCTGGGAACACTGATGTCGCCAGTTCAAAACCCTGCACTGGTCTGGTCAAGGCACATATGGGAGTTGATGCTTCCAGCTCCTCCCCCCTTTCTCTCTCTCTCTCTCTCTCTCTCTCTCTCTCTCTCTCTCTTTCTCTGTGTGTGTGTGTGTGTGTCTCCTCTCTAAAATGAATAAAATAAAAAAATAAATAAATTAAAAAAAAAAAAGAAAGAACACATGCGAACGCTTGCTTGCTTTTTCTCAGTGAATCTGGCAAACGACACGGATAACAAGATTGGGGGAGGGGAGAAGTGTTAGAGGAAAATTTTCTCTACTTATTAATCAGAATAATAACGTTCGTGACATTTCTAAGCCTTAGAGGAGTCGGGATTTGTAATGGCTCCAATCACACCTTTACATAATTATGCAGTCAGATGGTGTCAAAATGAAGGCATTTTTAAAAAGTTCAGATTACAGTCAAATCCCTTTTCCAAATATTAGATAACTCTATTTGAATATCAAAACAGTCCTTTTAAGTTATCAAAATAAAAGCATTTCTTCAGCAAAGTTTACTGGGTAGATTTTATTTTTAAGGAAGGAGGTTTGTGGTGTTTTGTTGCTTTTTCAAAACACTTCATCTAAAGCTCATTGCATTGCTAGTAGAATCGATTACTTTTTTCTTGGTCACACGTGACTTGGCAGGAAGTCCATTGTTGCTGCAACATTTAGGTTTTACAAGCAGTCCTGTTTTATGGGCTTTATAGGCAGTAGTGGTAGTATTTTTTAAAAGAGAAGCTGTACAACGCATTTTAGAGCCTCTGAACGTAAAGATATATTGTATTCAATGGTGCCAAAAAGAGATAGCACGGGCTGGCAATATACAAACATGTCCATGGTCATGATACAGTAGCCCAGAGGTGACATACAGAATATCTCCTATTTCAGCCCCTGACATCTCAGTGGGGGCTGGCAGCTGGGTCTTGTCCAAACATGGGCAGAGTTCTAAAATATGGACCTACCAGGTAAAAACTCTATTGATTAATATATGACCTTTCTCGGAGAAATTGCCTAATATTTTAAGTTTAAACATGTTAACAGAAGTCTCATAATGATTTTAACTCCTATCTTCGAGTTTCTGTCACCTAAATTACATTTGGTAAGTCTACTGAGTAACTTTGAGCTCTAATGAAATACTCACCTCTACTGTCAGAAGCAATTTGGACAAAGGGAAAAACATGATAAGTTTCCTAACAAATATTAATGTTTGCAATGAACACTCATTTGAGAATCATGGAGAGTAAGTGTTTCATAAGTAATTTGCCTCACTATACAGTAGAATGTTAATAGTAATCTGACGTGTCATGACAGAATAGACTGACTGCTTCTTACCGCCTTAGAGAAATAAATGTACTTGTGATTTTAATGAAGTTTTTAGTGCAGGAGAAAAGAATGTCGTTTCCAACCCACTGTATTAAAAAGTAATACAAACATGAAGATACTAAGTTGTGCATTTGAGCATAACTGATAATATAAATAAACCTGTCATACTAATGATCTCATTCATTAATCAAAGAAAATATGGTAAAATTATGGAAGAATACAACATACATATTTACCAGACTCAATAGCATAAGATCCTACAAAGACTGAAATATATATTCCAGGCTACCTTCCATTATTCTGCCCGAATGGGGTACACTACTTTTATAGAAGGGCTACATTAATGAATGAATGAGTAAAGAAACAAAGTAGCAAATAGATCCCTTTACAACTTGATTACAACACTTTGAACTTCTGCTGCTATTACAGCTTTCATGCCTACTTTCCTTTGGACACTGAGTGATTACCAGCCTTGATTCAAATCACCTCCACCCAAAATAGTGTTACTTTACATAGTGAACACCTGTTGTCCAGTTTTATATAAACTTTGCTTCAAATCGGGGAGCGTTGGAATTAACAACATGCAGACACATTAAGTACTGAGTTAGGCAGTTGAGGTCCATTTTTAATGCAACTTTTATTGATTAACCTATCATATTACCATTTTATTTGGGTGTCAAAATGTAAATTATATTAACTAAAACACAATAAAAGGTGAAGTGATGTATTAGATTTCACTGTTTACAAGGAACAAAAACAAATGACTATGTTATTAATCCTAGAAGCCTGTCACTTTGAAATTCTAATTTTTCTTCCCCAATCTATTGATGTTTAGTCTTCTAACAACCATCTAGAACAGACACAACACACCCATTATGATTACCTTTGTTGGCAATATATTTCTTATCTCAAAATAGGAGCTTACGTAATTCAGTATCAAATTATGTCGTATTCGTTTACTCAGAATAACGTGAAATGCAGAGCAGGTGCTAGCTTAAAGATATGTCAGGATTTTACCAGTTCTGGATACTGTTAGGAAAACATAGCATTATTTCCAGATGAACCATGTCAAAGTAAATGACACACTTCAGAAGGAATATTTTTAATGAGGTCATGCCTATAAACCATTTCGTTCCATGTCAAAAATAAGACAGTGATTACTGGGTCCTAACTTTAAAGTTTAATGTGTATAGAAGCCTGGTTAGTTACATTTTTTTATATTAACCAAATGGAAACTGATAGTTTAAAGGAGATGAAGACCTTCTTTTAAAAAGCTTTAAAATTTCAGAGCAAATATATGGACCAAAGTTTTATATCATAACCTAAATAATAGTAGGAAATTCTCAAGAGAAAATGTGGGAACAGAACTATCTGACAAACTATTTCAAGGCAATGAATCAAGACTATTAGCATAAGGAAGACAGTAGACAATTATTTTTCTGGAATCCTATTAAAAACAAAAAAAGACAAATAAACGGAGGCAAATTACTGAGAATTAATCACCAATTCAGAGGAACAACAGCCAAGAAAGGCAGCTAGGAGCGGAGAAGCCCCATTGCAATAGCACTGAGGTAGGAAGATGGTGAAAACTGAGAGGAGACCCATTTTCAATAGACCAAACCAAATAGAGCACCACGAGTAAGCCTCATGCACACGCGTGTGTATGTGGCAGTAGACATCCCACGGGTGGGTTCACTCAGCACGGGAAACGCCAGTGAAGAACATATACATGTGTTCAAAGATAGATATAAATCCAGCACGCCGTCAGACACTGAATGTCGGAACGTCATGAACACACCTGGACGTTTCAATGCAGCTGTGCCTGGGTTTCACAAGGACTTGGCTTTATACATTCGCTTTCATAGGCTGCTGCTGGGGAATGGGCAGATCGCTAACCATGCTGGAAACAATTTGGCATCCATTATACATGTCGACATGCGAATCACTGGTTTCCGAGCCACTCAATGCCGAGGGGCAGGACCTGGGAGGAATCACGGCACCTGCATCAGGGGACCCCGGGGAAGCACATTCATTACGGAAGCAATGGAAAAAAAGAAAGAAAGCAACCCAAATCTTTATCAGTAGTGTAAATAATGAATGATGTTCTACACAAGCAACACGATATTATATCGTACTGGGAATGAATGACTGCAGCCTCAGGAGATAAAAACGAATGAATTTCTAAAACACATTAAGCACAAAGGAACGCCTCAGAAAAACGCACACCGTGTTATTACACCACGGATAGGAATTTGGTAGAGGCAACACTAAATAATAGATTGTTTATGTCGTGATGGTTATGCAGCAAACTTATCTGCTGTCTTTGGGGGAGAGGAGGCGTGTCAAGGTGGAGGGGGACCCCGCGGCTTGGCTTTGGATGCTGCGATGTCTAAGGGACAGGAAAGCCCTCTTCTTTAATGGGCGGGACAACAGCAGTGTTCACATTAGCAGTTCTCATTAAACACTCCACAGCGTCTTCATGCACTTTTAATGTAAGGCGTCATTTATTATTAAAAACTTCAAAAAGAAGAAATATCAGCATAACCGATGCAATATTTTTTTTTAAAAAAATGGTTATTTCTAAAAATATGTAATTGTTTGGTAATGTAAAGACTGTGCAACTCTACAAACTATAGACCCAGATCTTAGAGAAATAAACCGTGACTATGAAATGAGATCATTCTTATGCACTGAACTGTGTCCTCTCGAAATCCACCAGTTGAAGCCCTGACTCTCAATGTGGCAGTATGTGCTGACAGCGGTTACGAGAGGTTGTAAGCGTGGGACCCTAATCTGATAAGACTGATGTCGTTATGAGAAGAAAAAGAGCCACCAGAGGGTGTGCTCTCTCTCCACGGGGGCACAGATGAAAGGTCATGTGAGGACACCTGGACAGAGCCGTCTGCAAGCCGGGAAGAGAGGTCTAACCAGAAACCAGCTCTGCCAGCCCCACAACCTGGGATCTCCAGTCTCCAGACAGAGAATTAAGTTTCCATTGTCTGAGCCACCCAGTCTATGGTACTTTGTAGTGGCAACCCAAGCAGAGTAATAAAACAGTCTATATAAAATCACTTTGAAGATTAAAACCTGTTTTCCAAGTGATATCATTATTACCGGAATTTCTAATACTAGTAGCATCATTATTAAGAGTCCTTACTCACTACATGTTTCCAGCCCCTGGATCAGCAGCACAGTCCCTCTGAGGTGTTGCAGAGTCCTGACGTGGGTGCGGGCAGTGGAGGAGCCGTGGTCAGCAAAAGGAACACTGCCAGGGGCAGAACAATGACCCAGACCCTGTGAACGGAGCACTCCCTAGAGCATGCGTGTAACTGGGAGATGTCAGAGGCCCCACAGAACGGAGACCTTGTCAAACACCTGGGACATTTAGTAGAGAATCCCAAAATGCAGTATAATTTTTTCTTTAAGAGGCAGATTAAACTCTCCCTGGAAAAAAAGCAAAGTCATCACCCTCATCATCATCATCATCATAATCATCATCACCATCAAATATAATAGATAAATAAAGTAATTGAACACTCAAATTGATACCAAAATAAATACCCACCAGGAAAAGCAAGCAAGTGAGAAAACAAACATTTAACACTGTTTACAGGAGAATAATAAAGTCAGACATACACAATTACCAGCATCCTATAAAAAAAATGACCACCCATTTAAGGAAAAAGAAGTCATGATGCATAATTAGAATAAAAATTAATTAATAAAAATACACAGAGCCTGGCGAGGTGCAGCGGATAAAGCATTGAATTGGGATGCGGAGGACCCAGGTTCAAAATCCCGAGGTCGCCAGCTTGAGCGCGGGCTCCTCTGGTTTGAGCACAGCTCACCAGCTTGAGCCCAAGGTCGCTGGCTTGAGCAAGGGGTCACTCGCTCTGCTTGTAGCCCCCCGGTCAAGGCGCATATGAGAAAGCAATCCATAAACAATTAAGGTGCCAAAACACAGAATTGATGCTTCTCATCTCTCTCCCTTCCTGTCTGTCTGTCCCTACCTGTCCCTCTCTCTGTCTCTGTCTGTCTCTGTCACAAAAAATAAAAAACAACAATCACTAAAAAAATACCCAAAAATAGATTCCTAGAGAGTCATTATACATATACATGTATATATGAACTTAAAGGGAAATAATAGCATAATGAGAGGAACATTGGAAACTATAAGATAAAGAACTTCAACAACTGAAAAAATGAGGAAGATTCCCTGCAGCTGGGCCTGTTGCTGCACCTCGTTAGCTGAGAGGTGAGCTCCTTGATCAGAAACGACTGCGCTGAATACCATGCCAGTGGACAGTGCACGGAGGGTAGTCTCAGCAGAAGCGTTGCACACGGGAAGGTAAACCCCTCTCCAGAGTAAAGGTCTGTTCCAGTAAAAACGAAACGCTGCCCTTCCATGATGGAAGAGGGCCAATGTAATCCATTTGATGCCAGGTAGCTGGCTGAGCACCCTGTGGGAATGGGGCCATATTGGGACTCAGAGGTGGTCTTCGCTGTGGGCAGATGGCTACACATCAGTAGCCATCGATAGCTGAGCCCTGATGAATGAAAGTCCATGTTGTCATTTTTTTTTTAATTAATGTGAAGTCCTGGCCAGGTAGCTCAGTTGGTTAGAGCATCGTCCTGATACTCCCAAGTTTGTGGGTTCGACCCCCAGTTAAGACACATACAAGAATTAAACAATGAATGCATCAATAAGTGAACAAGTCTGTGTTTCTCTCTTTTCCCCCCCTCTCTAAAATCAATCAATTTTTTAAAATTAATGTGAAAATTAAAAACTAAAGGATATCATTTTTAATAATGAATTTTTAGATGGGCCATTAACACATCTGTGTTGTAACAATTTACCACAGTCAAATGCAGTTTCATCAGTTTAAAAATATTTTCTTACAAATACCTAAGCACTGCTGATAACATGGCGTTTATATATCCTGAACTGATCTTTTTTTTTTTTTTTGTCCCAGGGACAGAGAGAGAGTCAGAGAGAGGGACAGACAGACAGGAATGAAGAGAGGTGAAAAGCATCAATCATTAGTTTTTCGTTGCCGTTGCAACACCTTAGTTGTTCATTGATTGCTTTCTCACATGTGCCTTGACCGTGGGCCTTCAGCAGACCGAGCCACCCCTTGCTGGAACCAGCGACCTTGGGTCCAAGCTGGCGAGCTTTTGCTCAAGCCAGATGGGCCCGCGCTCAAGCTGGCGAGCTCTGGGTCTCGAACCTGGGTCCTCCGCATCCCAGTCCGTCGCTCTATCCACTGCGCCACCGCCTGGTCAGGCAACATTGCGTTTATAGAAAAAAAAACAAAACAAAACATACGTATATAAAGATACGTATGCATGCAGCTTATTCTTACCACTGCTTCCTGTGCCTGGGACCAGGGAATCCCGTTGTTTGGGAACTCGATCTCACACACCCCTGTACAACTTTACATCTGGTTGTGAGAACTCGCTAACTGAATTAGTGTGGTATAAAACAAGGGAACATTTTACTCCCGCCAATCTTCAGGGACCACGTTACACGGAAGATACACGCCCCTGCCACTCTCGTCAGGGAGTTAACACGTACTCACGGAGTCAGAAAGGTTTGGGGTGTCAGAGGCATCTTTGCAAGCCCTACTCCTAACCGTTGAGCTGGTTTCAGACACCAGCGTCCTAATGATTTCCCGTAGCAACCTGTCTGGCTACAGAGATGTGTGTTCCATCAGCGTGGGCTCAAGCTTTGACTCCAGGGAAAGTGTATCTGCCCGCCCGCCCGCCCGCAAGGGAACCTCCCCTCCCACCGTGTGGATTCCCGGAGGGAGGTGCTCTGTTTCTCCTGGACCCAGTCGATTTTTCTCCGCTCCAGTGACGGGCTGTACGAACCCGATGCATTTTCTAAGTGCCATCGAGCTTTTCTGGAAACACGCAAGTGAGAAAGAAGAACAGAAGAGAGCCAAGCAAGGCGGTTTTTATAGATCCCCCGATCAAGTTTCCTACTTTGGAACGGTGTTTGGAAAATAATGACTTACCTGAATGTTTAGCCGATGAAAATGAATGATCCTATTTACAACCAAAACGGTGTCTCCAGGATCGCGGAAGACATTCTTCATCTCAAACCTTATGACACGGGCATGTTTAAGGTTAAAGCCGGTCAGATAGCAGCAATTTTCTATAGTACCACCCCTATACTGGGTAGATTTATCTCTGCACCCCCCGTGTCGTCCCTCACACTGTTTTGTTTACGATACTGTTTCTTCCTTAAAGGAGATTGTTTATATTTATGTAGCAATAAATAATATATGTTCAAATGACCCAACTCTGTGTTGCAGGGACACACGCTATAGAAGCCTAAGCTGTGTTTAGCGGCGGGGTTTTTCTGGTCTTGGCTCAGATGACTGTTTCTTGCTGGAGTCTCCCATGATACAAGAGTCACAGCACATTAGGAGGAGCTCGGGCTGACCACAGCCCACGGAAGCTGTGGATAGAGACAACCCCTGCAGATACAGACAGTTGTGACCGGGAGACCGTGATGGGCCGCGTGGGCATGCAAAGGGCCACTTGTCCCGGGGTCGGCAGGAAGGCTTGTTCTCGGTACAGTCAACCCCCGTGTAAATATTTCAACCTTTTTCTTGCAGGAACTAAGATTTTATTATGCCTCTAAACCCTGTTTGGAAAGGAGCTGGCAGTCAATTTAATATTCCTTTATCTTTGTTTTTCCTTTATCCCTTCGAAGTTCAGTGGATCCCGAGCAGGGACTGAGAAGCCAATACTCATGGAACGAACACACACACACACGCACACGCACATGCACATGCACACGCCTGGGTCCCTGCAGTGTACACTAAGGACACCTGTGCTCCTTCCGCTGCCACACGTGAGGCGTTTTCAAGGGGCCGGCGGGAGGATCAGTGGACTCGTATCACGTGGACACATAAATATCTTTAGGAAAAATCTTGCTTTTCTTTTCAATTCCATTTTCCCCCTTCTCCTGTCAGTCGAAGTGACGTCCCCTTCTCTGTCCCCAGTGCTCCCCTGCGGAAGCACTCAGGGAATAATTCTCTTCAAGGGAAGTTATTGAAATGTCTGCTAACGTCAGGCTTCCCCTCTGTGTGACAGGGCCTGTCAGAATGACGAGCCCGTGCTGCTGCGGGCTCCCTCTGTCACCCGCTCTTTAGATCTGATGGGTCCCCGCTGAACCGAAGGAAGGGGCTGACAGTGACAGGGACAGCCGCCAGCCAGGGCTGCGCGTCTCAGTGGTGGGTGGCCCAGCACCTGCACTGAGCCATTCAAACCTGGGTGCCGGGTGGGAAACCAACGTGCTGGCCGCCCCGAGGGCTTGCCTTCCTTCCCCAGGGTTTTCAGATCCCTGACGTACCGCTGGGATGTGGGACAGAGCAGAGGAAAAGAAAAATAAACCGTGAGACGCGGAGACAGCTCACAGCGTTCTCGTCCCTCAAAGAGCCTATGGGCTCGCCCGCGGAGAGTTGATTGTTCATTAGAACTGCTGCAGGAAGGCTCTATCAAATCGGATACCATCGGGCTCATGTCACCTCGTGTTCCTGACAGCAGGGCTAGGTCACACGTCAGTGCAGTTAACAAAGGACTACCTGGAGGACTGTGGGAGCGATTCACCTCCAGCAGGGTTTTAAACATAGTCTCCACCCAGCTTTGTAAATACCTTGCTATTTGTGGTCCCCTTCAACACAGGGGCAGGCAGAAAAAACACAGGCTGTCCTTACAGCCTTCCTTCACGGAGACCGGTGGAGACACAATGTCCTGTGTGTCGAACGCCAAGTATGAAAATGATATTTAGTGTTTGGTTGGCTGACAGCAGGTAAAGACTTGAGTCTGGTGGATAAGTGAGTATGGAGAATTTGGCATTCTTCATTGAGACTGTCCTAGGCCCTCTGTGGAAGAACCAATTATATGGAGGAGGCGTCAGTGTCTGCATTCACATGGGGAACACAGAGGACCTTGGCGGTGGCGCGGGAGAAAGCGCAGGGCCGGCACTGGGACGATCACCTTGTGACGGAACGCTGTTAGAGAGATGGGTGGCACGCTGCTGGAGCCCCACCACACCCCTCCGTTTCTCAGGGAGAACGCCATCTACTCAGCTCTGCGTTGAGGATCAGACGCATGCAGTTGTCTTTGTTAATGGCTCATCCAACAGTAAATGTAATTAAAAAATAAAAAAACGTATCTGCCTTTTTATTTTTCTTGGCTTACCAATCATATATTTTTTCATTTCTCATTTCTTCATGCTACTACCTTAACTTTCAAAATGTATGGCCAGGCATAAAAATATTACCTTTTTAAGTCACTCGTTTATTAGCATGGACCCGTTAGTGTGTGTTATAAGGGGGTGTTGTGGAGTTCTGTTCTTTGATATGTATTATTTCTTAGTTTCTCTGACTTCTGTTCTCCAGTACTTGCTTTATAATTCCTCAGTATTTTAATTTAATATACATTGTGACATTTTCTTCAACATGTTTTCGTTCTCTTTTTAACCGCCTTTACCCCCCCGCCTTTTTTTTTCAGCTTCTCTAATAATAATCTCTAGCATTTACTGAAACATTTTGTTAGGCGTTCTCTCTCCCCCACTGACCATCCTGGGAGGTAGATGCCATCGTCATCTTTGTTTCATGGGTTAGGCACAGAGAGCTTAAGTTACTGGTCCAAGGTCACGTAGCTAGCAAGTGATAAAATCAGAATCTTGAACCAAAGTCATCAGGTTCTTGAGCAACTGCACTGCTTGGCTTCCCAGAACACCCTGCGTGGCACTAGTCTTGACCTTACCAATTCATGGCCTACGTCAACGGCCTTCTCTCCGGGAAGGTTCTCAGAGCTATGATCTGCCCCCTTCTCTAAAAGTATCTGTCATGTGCTACATTCCCTCAGAAATGTTTTCAAAATTTGGTGTTAATTAATACAAGATTCCTCATCACCACATACAAGCTAAAGACGTAAGACATTTGCATACATAAGAGCCTATTGAAAATAATTACTTAGTCTCAATGAATGACACTAATGGAAATAGCTAAGATGGGTTCTTGAAAAAAAGATGTGTGCATGAAAGCCTCTAAGAAAATAGATTATGATAATAACTGCTCGCTTTAGTTTTTTTATTAGAAACATACAAACTGTATCTCTTCCCCCCCTTGTAACCAAGATGTTAACGGAAAAAATAAAATTATTCTTTCCTCAAATATTTAGTGACAGATAAAACTATTGAGATTCTAAAGATCAATTTATGCTATTCATAGGTTATTTGTAAATGTGAAATATATATATATGTGTACTTAAGATGAAAGAGAAAATATACTAAATAAAGATTATATATATTTTTGTCTTCTGTTCCCCTCACTATGTCTTCATATTAAATATCATTTATCCTCTTACCTGTCACTCTGAATTCCGTAACTTTAATATCTAGAGCGTGATGAAATGATCCTCATGCCAATATTTTATCTTCTCCTGTGAGTTATACACTCATGCTGCTACAGAATCTCCAAATTATTGCATCCAAAGAAATCCCCACTCCTGCCATTTCCTCTTCTAGTACATTCTTGCCTGTTGCTTCCTCCCGTATTGTCACATGGCGCCTTAAATCTAGCAGCACCCTGACTGAATTCCTGTTTGGAACCATCCATCAGTAATCACACTAACTACAAATTAGCTTTCCAAACACAGAGATGTTATCACGTTGCTCATCTTCTCAGAATCACGTCCAAACTCTTTTTTTTTTTAGGTATTTTTTTAAAACTTTTTTTTTTTAATTTCTTTTTATTTTATTCATTTTAGAGAGGAGACACAGAGTGAGAGAGAGAGAGAGAGAGAGAGAGAGAGAGAAAGGGGGAGGAGCTGGAAGCATCACCTCCCATATGTGCCTTGACCAGACCAGTGCAGGGTTTTGAACTGGCGACCTGAGTGTTCCCAGGTCGACGCTTTATCCACTGCGCCACCACAGGTCAGGCACGTCCAAACTCTTTTACAAGGAATATGGAGTCATTCTAGCTTGTTCTTCCTTTAATTCTTCCATACTTATCAAGATTACACCAAAGTATGCTACAAAATTGGTTGAACTGAATTAATAAAATTTCCTTAAAAGTTATGTAGTAAGGCCTGACCAGGCGGTGGCGCAGTGGACAGAGCGTCGGACTGGGATGCGGAAGACCCAAGTTTGAGACCCCAAGCTCACCAGCTTGAGCGCAGGCCTATCTGGCTTGAGCAAAAGCTCGTCAGCTTGGACCCAAGGTTGCTGGCTCCAGCAAGGGGGTGCTCGGTCTGCTGAAGGCCCGCAGTCAAGGCACGTGTGAGAAAGCAATCAATGAACAACTAAGGTGTCGCAACAGCAATGAAAAACTAATGATTGATGCTTCTCACCTCTCTCCGTTCCTGTCTGTCTGTCCCTACCTATCCCTCTCTCTGACTCTCTCTCTCTCTGTCCCTGGGGAAAAAGAATTATGTAGTACATGCAGTTGGCCCTTGAACAATGTGGAGAGTAGGGGTGCTGGTCCCTACCCAGTCAAAAGTCTTCATAAAATTTTTGACTCCCCAAAACCTTAATTGTCTTTCAGTACCCACAGGGGATCGGTCCCAGGAACCACACAGACACCCAAATCCTGGGAATGTAAGTCCCCTGTATAAAATGGCATAGAAGAATGCATTCAGTCGGTCCTCCATACCCACAGACTCCCTACTGCCAATGAGAACAGTACAAGTATTTATTGAAAAAAAAAAAAAGCCATGTATACATGGACCTGTGTAGGTCAGACCCGTGTTGGGTTTGGGTGCAGGAAGTGTCATCGGAACCCACCAGTGCCCAGGTGGTCCAAAATCAGGTGGTCCCAGTTCTCAATCTCATTGAGACCAGTTTACCGAAGAGAAGCATAATGGCAAAATGGCAATAACAATTTTTGCTAATGGTATAGTTAAAATGAATAAAGAAAACTAGACATTTTAAAGGGAACTGCTTTCAATAGAAACCAAGCCTTTTATGGTGTAAATAATCATGCCTCCTTTTACTTAAGCATTCAGATGTGGGTGGATGTGGGTGTGTATGCACACATATTTTTATCTTTGTTCAACATTGGCTTGTGTTAGTAATTAAAGAAACTAACTCCCATTTAATTGAATATGAACAAAGATCCCTTGAAGTGGGCTTTATTAATATCCAAATTAATTATCACAATTAGCTATAAAGAAAACAAAGACAGGCACATCGATACAGTCGAGAGACTAAAAATCTGGAAAGAGATAAAACTTAGCATGAATTTGATTCAATTTAGTTCTTTAATCTTTCCGGTTAAGATGAGTTCTTCAACGTTCCACACTCACTACAGCAGAAAGAGTGAAAATGATTTTCTGTCTCAAGCTCAAACCTTTACTTCTTAACAATTCGTTGTATGTCATCTTTCTGTCCGAGGACCAGGAGCCCGTAACAGGATCCAGAGACAGCTGGCCTGCCGTCCTGTACCCCGTTTCAGTGGCTACGTTGAGGGGAAAAGGCTTTCTTGCATGCTCGAACCCAAAGCCACTCCAGTGATAGTGTTTCTGTACCAGGATCTTGTCACCTATACAATTGACAGTCAGCTTTCTCTCTTTCCCTTTTCCTGTTCAGTCTGTCCTGGACATGCATTTCTTTCCTGATACACACAGAAATAACCGACTCTATGAATACACAGCGATATTAGAAAAGGGCACTTAGGTAAACGAGGGTCCTCATCTGTTCTTACTGAATTTGATTTCAGAAGATCATTAATTATGTGTTAATGCAGTTTGTGGAAATGATTTTATTTTTCACAGTCAAGGGAGGGTTGGGATCATTTTAGCAGTACTATACATTGTAATTGACTTCTTTAAATTTCCCCTCTTTATTTAATTTTACTGCCAACATTTCTTACAGTTATACCAGGCCAGCTGTATTTCAGCCTTGTCCTTAGCACTGCAGCCTGGCCGAACTCATCTGGGGAAGGCTTTGGCACATCCTGCAAGAGGACACGCTCATCATGCTGGTTCTACAACCTTAGAGATCCCGGCTGCCCTCACACATCTTGGCCGACTTGAGGAAGAAGTGGCCCATGGCTCCCAGCTGCCTGGCACGGGCCACTTCTTGCCTTTTACTCAAACTTGATTGCCAAGTGTTTTGTCGTCCGGTCCTTTCTCACGTTGCCGACGCAGGCGGCCAGACCAATGGGGCTCACATTGGGGAGGACAGAGAGGGGTCTCTGCCCAGAACCCCAGAGTTAGTTCACCAGCCCTTGGGACCAAACCCTGCCTTCTGCCACCGAGTGAGCTCGGAAGTGGAACTCACCCTACACACCCTTAAGGTGCTCATCTGTGCTCACTCGGGCTCGAAGGTCTTTCATGCTGGTTTTCTCTGGAGAGTCCCGTGTGGGAAGGACAAGACTGAAATATTGTGACTTTTGTTAATAGAAAGCCTGCTCTAAATTCTTTAAGGGTAGAAACCATTCCCATTATTAGCATTATTTTTGCCTAAGGCAAAATAAAAATACATTCTTTAATTGAGATGGAATTTTAACAAGTCTTAAAAAATGGTGTGTGAACCAAGCAATCACACATATCTTGCTACCGATGATAGTTTTATTATTTGTACTAAGGGCTAATGATTAAAAGTTACATAGATCTTTTCAGGTTGAAAAATATTAGATCTTGAATTTTATGAAAAAAAAGTCTACAGTGAAATAGAAAAGATGAAACATCAAGAATGTCATTGCAAGAAGAAAAATATGTGTTTTCTTCAGAATTCTTTTGCTGTAATCTGTAAATTATTTTCAATAGGTGGGAAATAGAAATAGAAAAACATTTAAGTCCCTCCTTTGATGAACCATGCAGAATTTTAGTTTCCCTATTCAATGAGGATAATTTAAGTGTTGGGAATATCCTGCAGGTAAGATACTCTATACAGATATCTTGTTGTGTACCAAATACAGTTTCAGGACAAATGATTAATTCATGGGTTCTTTTGTACCAAAAGTTTTTCAATTATATAACACTGATGGAATGTGTATTTGAGATGCCATTTTGAGGCCATTTTCTTAGCAGTAAAATGGAAAAATAATTACAGGATACTGCTCTCATTGACGGCCGTTTTTGTTTTGTTTTGTTTTGAGAGCACAGTCCAGTCCTGGGGCCACGGCGTCGCCCACAGAGGACACAGACTAATTCCGCAGACAGCCCAGAACTTCGTTAACTTGTATCCCCTCTTGGTTCGCTGGGTAATTAGTTGTAGGTAAAAATCGATGGTCGTTCCCCCAGGGCACACCATGGCAGTGACGATTAAATAACCCGTTTCATTCCATTTACGACACTTCTCTTCCCATGTGGTGAATGAGTCCGAGGACTGGACAAGCTGAAGTCCTTGCTTACAAAATAACGTCAACAGCAAGACAGCCGTCCAAGCTGCAGTGCCCATGAGAAAGTGGACATTCCTCGCGTGGCCATAGCCAATGAAGGGTCTGTCACTGAGCCAGCATGAGCATTCGGGGTATCAGGTGTGTGTTGTCGAGATGGGGAGCAAGTCTGTTGGCAGGCCAGTGACTGTAATAACATACAAGAATCCCCTTGTGAACCCCCCAAAAAACCAATGCATATTGGCCTTTTACCCCCAAACCTGCACACATTGTAACCTCCGTCGGTGCCCCGGGACGGTGTGCTGGCCCCGGGGCAGAGCTGGGAGATGTTTTCCCGGGTGTCCTGTTTTCCTGGGTGTCGGCGTGAGTATGCAGGCCCCCTGCCCAGTGTCCTCAGAAGCTGTCGCGTGTCAGAGCTCCCTGGCCCCAGCGCCCAAGGGCTTTCACTCCTGATAGCTCATGCTGGGACCCTCTTCAGCACATAACTCTCGGGCTGGTAGAGTTGTTTTCCTCAAAGCACATGAGCACAGGAGCCCGACAGGTCATGCTGGCCCCGTGCCCCCCACCAAACCCCCTCAGCCAGAAGCAACAGCTGGAAGGGGATGCCAGCCGGCCCATCTTGCCTGTGCCCAGGGCAAAGCTGAGGGGTCAGTTCCTCCAGCCCGTTCCCCAAGGACCAGGCTCATTGGCCACCTCCCAGACTGCCTGGACTCACAGCTCCTGTCTTCATTCCTGTCTGGCTCCCTCCCACCCCCCGCCTTTCCTTGCTTCCCAGGAGGACTTCTGCCTTTCCGCACTCACCTGAGGCGACCCTCAGCCCACGTTCGGTTCTGGCCCAGACAACTTGACCAAACACATAGACCACCAGATGTGTGTGGTCACCAGGCCTCCTCCCTCCCTCTAGGACTGAACGTCAGCAGTTCCAGCTGTGGGAGCAGAGCTGTTGAGCACCTGGAGCCGTGGGGAGCCCACGGGAGTTGGGTGGGTGGATTGATGACTTATTCCTGGAACAGATTGCAGCCACAGCTTCTTCAGGATCTCGCACGGTGCGATCCAGGTTTGGCCAGGTTGCAGTCACCTTAAGGGTGTGTAGGGTGAGCTCCACTTCCGAGCTCACTCGGTGGCAGAAGGCAGGGTTTGGTCCCAAGGGCTGGTGAACTAACTCTGGGGTTCTGGGCAGAGACCCCTCTCTGTCCTCCCCAATGTGAGCCCCATTGGTCTGGCCGCCTGCGTCGGCAACGTGAGAAAGGACCGGACGACAAAACACTTGGCAATCAAGTTTGAGTAAAAGGCAAGAAGTGGCCCGTGCCAGGCAGCTGGGAGCCATGGGCCACTTCTTCCTCAAGTCGGCCAAGATGTGTGAGGGCAGCCGGGATCTCTAAGGTTGCACAACCAGCGTGATGAGCGTGTCCTCTTGCAGGATGTGCCAAAGCCTACCCCAGATGAGTGGGGTCAGCTCAGAACGCCATGGAGGCCACCAGGCCCGTGGAGGAGAACATGGACAGGCCTTCAGGGTCTGCGGGCCCTGGGTTCTACCCAAACAGACCTTCACCTCGGGTATCCTGGGTGAGCAGGTCAAACTCATCTAGGAGACTTGCGAGCACCTGACCCCGCTCCACAGGCTGGCCGCCCCCAGGCTGGGAAGCTGTCTCTGCAAGAGGGTCCCGCTCAAGCACTGACAAGGAGCTATGGGGCCCAGAGGCCATGGAGGGGCCCCTCTGCAGCCCCCTGGTGTCTGGCTTCTGCCTGTGCCTCTCCTGCCCCCATTAGGCAGCCTTTCAACCACCTGGAGCCTCTCCCATGCCCTGGACCAGCTAGAAACAATAGAGCTTTTCTACAGGGAAAAACAACAACAAAAAATACACCAAAATCTAAACCTCAATAATCACATTCAGAAATCAAAATTCTACGGAGTTCACTAGTCTAAATAGAGTTGAAGCACTTATTTATACATAAATATCACTTCAATGTCGGGATCAGGAGGAAATACTTATACAATAGCTTTATCCTTGGAATTCCTTATGAAAACTAAAACAGTTAAAATTCTGTCATGAGAAATCATGCAGGTTAAAGACGTAGACATCTTTGCTGCCACTTGGCATTTTATTTATATAAATATTTATTTATTATGTTTTTTTTTCTGAAATGATGCTCAAATAATTTGCATCTGTGCTCACTCGGGCTCGACAACTGTGCTCATCTGTGCTCACTCGGGCTCGAAGGTCTTTCATGCCGGCTTTCTCTGGAGAGTCCCGTGTCCACTGCCATGGCTCAGATGCAAAGCCGCTCGACTCTGGGATATGAATGACTCATCACCCCTTATCTGCCTGTGCGGACTGCCCGGGCTCTGGGGAAGCCAACGTGATGATTTCTAAACGTGGAGGTTGGGTGTCCCCCTGGGAGAAGTGGTGCAGAGCAAATACAGGTGCATGGAGAGACAACATTTATTTTATTGTCAATTTTTAATTTAAAATCATTGTCATTGTTGCTCATAGTCAGACCGTGCTCAACCCTTCAATGGTATTAACAACCCTTTTCTCTCCACTTGCATGAAAATTGTATGTATATATTTTATATATATATATATATATATAGTCAGACCGTGCTCAAGCCTTCAATGGTATTAACAACCCTTTTCTCTCCACTTGCATGAAAATTATACACACACACACACACCTGAGTTATACAGGTGATATATGAGGTCTCAGTTATACACAGCAAAGCTGAAAGGCAGCCATTATTTTGAAGTTGACCTGACCCCTGTCTAAAATTTTAGCAGCTATTGAAAAGTGCCGGTCCCCACCAGTTCATGAGCAAAGCAAGTGGCGTCACATAACCTATAGCACTCCTAGGCCACATGTGGCCTCTCGTGCTTGCCGAGTCTGCAGGGGACTGTAACTAACTGACAGGGGACAGTGACCTTGCTTGAATAGCAAGTATGCATGAAGGTTATCTCTTTGGTTTCCAGAAATGTTTATTCAGTGCATCATTGATTTTAAGTGGAATCACAGTTATGGTTAATCATTAAAAATACAGGTATATGTATTTTTAAGAAACCTGTGATTGCTAAGACGATGCCTTGCCTTGTGCTGGAATGTTTAAAATGCACTAACATCCTGGGAGCCATCCGTGAGAGAGCCGCTCAGCTAACAAGATGAGAAAGCCAAGCCATTCATAGAAATACACACAAATGTGATGCTGGAAGTCCATTAATCTCCTTGAACAGTACTTCCCGTCTCAACAGTAACAAAATGCATACAGTTGTCAAATCAAACAGACGCAGCTGACATGGTGTCGACAGGCCACCAAATCTGGGTTCTGGAAGAACTCGCTAAGAGGGAAAGCTCCTGTCTCAAACTGTAAGCCGGCACGGGCTCCATGCCCTTGGCACTATCATGAAGGGATGAACAGGAGGAGGAAGTCAGAGCTCTCCCTACAGGGTAAACCGGAGCTCTACCCCCAGAGAACCGACGTGTTTACTGAGCAGGAAGCGTGTGACGCCTCTCACTCCATCCCGCAAGAGCCTCTCAGGGCTGAGGGCAGGAGGGGAGATTCTGGTATTGGGGATACTAAGATATCTGTGAGCAGACCTAAGCCTTTCAGGAGACCTGAAGTTGTCTAAAATATGACAACTTCTGATGGAACAGAATCTGTTCATCTTGTTTTCAAAAAAATAGCACAGGCCCTGGCCAGGTGGCTCAGCAGTAGAGCATCAGTCGGGCATGTGCAAGTCCCGGGTTCAAATCCCGGTCAGGGCACACAGGAGAAGCACCCATCTGCTTCTCCACCCTTCCCCCTCTCCTTTCTCTCTGTCTCTCTCTTCCCCTCCTGCAGCCAAGGCTCCACTGGAGCAAAGTTGGCCCGGGCACTGAGGACGGCTCCATGGCCTCCACCTCAAGTGCTAGAGTGGCTCCCGCTGCCATGAAGCAATGTCCCAGATGGGCAGAGCACCGCCCCCTGGTGGGCATGCCGGGTGGATCCCAGTCAGGCAAATGTGGGACTCTATCTGTCTGCCTCCTCACTTTGCACTTCAGAAAAATACAAAAAAAAAAAAAAATAGCACAAATACAGTATTGAAAGCAGAGGTACTACGCTTTAAAACATTGTGACTCAACGTTTAGCACAAAGAAACACATCTTTGTTTACAAATACATGTGTTTACAAATGCACACACACACTACTTCCCTTTGAAAAGCAGAATCGCCCTGCACATATTGTTTGTAAACTGTTTTTTTAATGCTAAAATACATCAGGAATACCCTGCAGGTTACGGTAGAAAGTGTTAGCTACATACAACCTGGTTCCCTAACATCCACTGCCTTCAAGCCTGCACAAAGGGTGTCGTATGGAGGCGTGGGTGAGGATGGGTACTGGCCGCTCACAGTGACCCCGTTCCCTGGTGTTCCAGCACCCTCAGCGTGAGCCGAGCACCTGACCCAGTACAGAGCAATCAAGTTCCAGAGACGAGAGCTGGGGGGCTCCGGGAAGTTCAGTTTTCTGATTAAACAAGGTAGACGCAACTGGCTTGGTTCTTCCTCTTCCCCAGCCCTCCCTTCTTCTGCCTGGCGTCTGGATGCTATGGTAACCGCCTTGGGATGCTGAGAGGAAGGCAAAGCGGGTCTCAGAGGAGGCCTCCCTGACCCGAGGGCGGCGCTGCCTACGTCTAGATTTCTTTATTCATTTTATGTTTATTAAGAGAAACATAAACCACGCAGGCCACTGTGACTGACGTTTCTGTTACTTAAAGCCAAAGATATGTCTTTTATTTCTACTATACCTCAGTTTTCCCTAGAGGGTACATTACGGATGTTATGATTACAACATATATGTGGTTTAAGACAAGGCACTAAATAATATTTAACCATATAACTCTGTTCCATTTCAACTATTCTGTTCCTTCTGATAATATAAAAAAGAGCGTCTCTTAGTCTAACCTCAATAATCATCTAATTTTCAATCATTTTTTTTGTTCTGTTTTGCTTTTTATAAAAATGCCTTAACAGGCTAATCTAGTTCAAAAGTAATACTGTGTTGCATACATTTATATGTCACAGGTTAACGGTGGGATTTGCTGCCACAGGCCTCTCTGTGGTCACATACTGGTCTTCTCATCGGTTTGTCGGATGCCAGTCTGCAGACTGCCTCCTCACTTGGTGTACTTCAGACCCCGCCATGATGAATGAACCGAATGCCCACGTTCTGAAGCTGCAAAAATTATCTCCCTTCTTCTTGTCCAATCCTCGTCTTCCAGAAAACCACCATGCAATGCAGCCCTTAATCCCGGGGCATTCCCGGTCGGCACCTGCTCAGATGCATCTCCGCAACTCGCCTGCTTGGAGTAGGAACTAACTGCACCCCATTGCTAGCATGCCAACCAAATTATGACTGTGAGAGATGATTGATACCTATCTGTTTGTTTAATTGATATTGCATTGTATGTGGTAGACTTAGCCAAAGGGAGAAATGGGATCAATGATTTCTCTCAAAATACACAATCATTGACCTATGTATTTCAAGCACCTATACATTTTCACTCTATGAAAATTATCTGAACAATCACATTAAATACACATATTTTTAAAGATAAAATTTAGAATCAAATAGTCATAGTTTTTTACCCAATCTATAAAGTAATAATCAGCATAAGCAATGGAATTGTATAAATAAATGATGAATCTCTTTGATTTAATTGGAGATATAATTGGACTGTGTATTAATATTGATTAATGAAGATCATTTCTGGTAAAACCTTTATTAATCAGAGTTATTAGAATTGTTTAGTTAAATTCCTATTTTGAGATTTAAGATGTGCCAAGCAGATTTTCACCTTAAAATTTCTGTATCTTGATAACACTGCCAGTACATACAATTTTGCTTTTATTCTCTAAGTTATAAGAAATATGTAATACATTATTGACTTAAAAATATGATTCGAATAAGAACCATAACCATAATAAAGATACTTTATATTCTTATTTTTTAAGTTTTATTTTAAGATTTAATGTATTCACTTTAGAGAGAGTAGAGAGAGAGAAGAGAGAGAAAGGGGTAGGGGCAGGAAACATCAACTCGCAGTTGCTTCTGTGTGCGCTTTGACCGGGCAAGCCCACGGTTTCCGAACTGGGGACCTCAGTGTTCCAGGTCGGCTCTGCATCCACTGCGCCACCACGGGTCATACAATAACGATGCTTTTTACAGAACATTATTGCTCAGTACACATTTGAAATATTGTGGAGAAGTTAAAGTATAATACTGACTCCTTCCTATTGTAAAAAATGCTATGCATAATTACATAAATCTACCATGTGTCTTTTCCTGTGGGGCAGGTCTGCTGGTGACACAGTGAAAGTAGGAACATTACTACTAACCTTACAGAAATAACAAGGATTCAAAGAGAATCCTGTGAATAATTGTTTGCCAACAAATGAATAATATAGATGAAATGGAAAATTTTCTATAAACACAAAATTACCTAATTCAAGAAAAAAAAAGAAAGAAAATCTCAACAGATTTATAACAGGTATCATGGCTGGGTAGCTCAGTGGGTTGGATCACCATTTCAATATGCCAAGGCTGTACTTCAATCTTTGGTCAGACAGTGAGTGGAACAACAAATTGAACACACTCTCTCTCTCTCTCTCTCTCTCTCTCACACACACACACACACACACACACACACACACACTTCTCTCTCAAATCAATAAAAACATATTTTAAAAGAAATTGAACCATTTGGTGTTATCAGCATTCTGGATTTTGTCCATTCTAGCAGGTGTGTGATGGTGTCTCACTTTTGTTTAAAGTTGCATTTCCCTGATGACATATCATATGGAACAAATTTTCATCAGCCTCATTTTTTAATTGCAAAATCAACGTAAAACACTTCCAGAAAAAAGCTTAGAGCTTACATTTATAGGCAATATCAAAAGCTTCAAATAGACAATTTAAATACAAATGTCTACATTTTATAGCATGTAATTACATATAAAATTATGAAGCAAAAGAAGACGGACTGTAAAAGATACAATGTGGCTGAAGTTTGTAACATTTTCCATTAGCTTATGAGCAGCGTGCTACAGCTCGTTGTTGATGTAGGAATTAGTGCTTTCTGCCGCCTCTCTACACCACCCCTTCATCCATTTGCCAGCTGAGTCAAGTTCTGAATGTTATGGTTGATTGGTGAACTAAAGGACACTGTGACAGTTAAATGCTGGAATCCACCCTGAAAGTGCTCATTTTGGACACTTCTTCCAGCTCAGGTGTAGCTTTTACCTATTCACATGACTGCAGAAATTGTCATTATTTTAACGATCTTTAGAGTGTGACAGTTTACTCTATGATACATGTCTTATTACCATTCTCACTGAGCTATCTGCTATATGATTGTCACTTAATAGGAGGAAGGCAGAGGACACCTGGGACTTCACAATAAAAAGAGCCACTTAAATAGTAGATACTGCCTACGGTGGTGAAACATTGATAATCAGACTTTTAAAGATAGGGGAATGAGAACACCTAAGGTGAGGAAAGATCGAAAATGAATGTAACTGTACTGTACTATACTAGACTCTCTCATTAAGTCCTTTGCCGTTTGTTTTTCTATTTATTTATTTTTTTATTTAGTTTCTATCTGAACTTAGGAATCCTCCTAAGTCCTTTTTGACTTTGTGTTTCATGTTTACTGGACTCTTTCCTGTGTAAACTCCTTTAAATAACTAGTCCCCATTAGACGATACAGGTGACTGTAGCCCTGGCCTAGGAGCTCAGTTGGTTAGAGCATCGTCCCACCATGCCAAGGTTTTCGTTTCTATCTGTGGTCAGGACACATAAAGGAATCAACCAGTGAGAGCATTAATAAGTGGAACAACAAAGTGGTAAATTGGTGTTTCTCTCTCTCTCTAAAACTTAACTTGAAAATAAATAAGAACGAGGTTGTGACCTCCTAGCTTTTCTCAGGTATCTTTCTTCTGCGTAGATATAAAATACATCTTGTACTAATTAAAAATATTAAACACTCCTACTCCTTCAAGTAAAACCTTTTCCCTTTTAAGTATTTTCTCCCCAATTCTTTCTCCACCCCCATCACCATTCCCTGGCAACCACAAACCTGCAGTCTGCCTCTGCGGATTGATCTATTTTGGATATTTCTTATCAACAGAATTATGCAATAGGTGAGTTTTTGTGTGTCTCTTTTCTTTCACTTAGAAAAATAATGTTTTTTGAGGTCCATTCATTGCAGCGTGCACCACTCACTACGCTGTTTTTATGGCTGAATAATACTTGTATCTACATAATCAGAATTTGTTTAGCGTCCATCTGTCACTGGACAGTTGGTCTGCTTTCACCTCTTGGCTTGTGTGAACAGTGCTACTATAAATACGCACGTCCGTGTACTTATTTGATTATGCATTTTTAATTCACTTGGATGTACATCTGAAAGTGACATAGTGGGATCACGTTGTAATTCTATGTTTATCTTTCCGGGGCGACAGCATTTGTTTCCCACTCCCGGGAGCAGAGTACAGGGGTCTAGTTTCCCTGCATCAGTACCCACATTTATTACCTGTTTGTTTGGTGTTGTGGTTAGTGCCGTGTGTGTAAGGTAACACCTGTTGTGATTTTTACTTAATCTCTCTAATGATGAGGGACACTTTTTAAATGTACTTGTTGGCCATTTGTGTATCTTTGTTTTGTTTTTTATTTTTTTTGGAAAGATATCTATTCAAGACCTTTGCCCATTTTTTAAAATTGGGTTGTCTTTCTGTCTTTAACTGTTGAACAGTAAGCATTCTTTATGTATTTGAATAATGGACTTTTTCAGTTATATAGAATTTCCATCTATTTCATACCATTTTGTAGTTGTCTTTCTACTTCCTGGGTAATGTCCTTTAAGGTACCATTTATTTATTTATTTATTTATTTATTTATTTATTTATTTATTAGCATTTTTATGAAATCCAATTTATCTGTTTTTTAAAAGGTTTGTGCCTTTGGTGTCTAAGAACATCGTAAATATTTATTGTTAAACCCAAGGTCATGAAGATTCACCACTATGTTTTCTTCTAAGAATTTTAGGGTCTTAGCTCTTATAAGCTGCTGCCCACTTTTGAGTTAATTTTTTAGTACGGTAACAGGGAGGCATCCAAATTTTCGTTTATTTCCCATATGGACATCTAATCTCAGAACCATATGCTGAAAACGCTACTCTTTTTTCATTAAGTCTTCTTGTGGAATAGAATTTTGCTGGCCTCAAGAAATTAGTTAAGATGTATTTCTTCCCTTTGTTTTTTTTTTTTTGAAGAGTTTGAGAGGACTCATAGAAATTCTTCTTTAAACATTTGGAATATTTGCCCAGCATTTGGTCTTGGACTTCTGTTGTTCTTGGATGGTGTTTGATTATTAATTCAATTTCTTACCCTGTTATAAGTCTGTTGAGATTTTCTTTTTTATTTTTTTTTGAGTCAGGTAATTTTGTGTTTATAAAAACTTTTCCTCATTTCATCTAGATTATCAATTTGCTGGCTTCTATTTTCATCCTTTTTTATTTCTGTCCGGTGAGTAGTAATGTTTCTATTTTCATTGTGTCGTCAACAGTCCTGCCCTACAGGAAAAGACACATGGTAACTTCACGTAATTATGCAGAGTGTTTTTATTATAGGAGTCAGTGATATACTTTAACTTCCTTAAAATATTTTAAATGTTTATTGATTAATGATGTTCTTTAAAAAGTATCTTTATTATGGTCATCGCCCTTATTAGAGTCATATTCTTTTTTTTTATAAACCAATAATGTACTACAAATTTCTCATGATTTAGAGAATAAAAGCAAAGTTATATGTACTATCAATGTCTTCAACATTCATATGCTGTACTGTGGGAAACTGCTTTCCATATTTTAAATCTCAAAATAGGAATTTACACAATTCTAATAACCCTAAATATCACAAAGAGCTCTAACATCTCCAAAACCTTGTGAAACTAGTTCTTTTTCATATATAAATAATTTCGCAGACTAATCAATTCAAATTATGGTATAAAGCAGGGCTCCTTTTGTGTGTCTTTAAAAAGAACATCTCCACTCTGACAGTTGCAGTCGATCTGAAAACAACTGATTTAAATTTGAATGATGAGATTTCCCAAGATGCTGCTCTGACAATGAGAATACTGTGTATCCTTCAGCTGTTGAGGAAAGACTTTCTGATAAAGAATTCTTAAGTGCTTTGCATGCTGTATGTGTGTGCAAGCACCAACGTCACACTTTTCGGAGACTCTGAAATTTGGTGAACACGTCCAGCTCTCTGTGACTTTGTAGATATAGCTCACAGTCTTCCAGCCCTCATATTTCCAAAGTCAAAAACTCAAGCTCTTGGGAGCTGCAGTCAAACCAATCTCCACCAGTGCCCGCTGTCTGTGGAGCACTCCACTGCCCGTGTCTAATGCGCAGATGACCGTGGCCGAGGTCTTCCCTGTCGTTCCCGTCTGGCCTCTAGGTTGTTCTCTCAGTGCTTCTAAAATTGTTCAGCCAAAATTTCACTCATGGATGAGTGTGTGAGTACGGGCCTGGGGGTGAGGGGGAAACAGTGGGCACAGGCGTGCCCCATTTAAGAGGAAAACAAACAGTTCATCTCGCACTGTCCTGCAAAAGAGCAAGGAATACAACCACCCACGTGTTTGAACTGTAATTGTCCACTGTAAGAAAGGGAGTCTATTTTGAAATGTCTTATCCAGGCCTCTCCCCTTGGGCTTTCTCATATTACGGTGCCTTCCCCCCTCCCCCCCCCCCCGAAGTACAATGAACAAATCTCTGCTCAAATAAATTGGCTGACCAATTCTGACTTTCAGCCTCGTCAAGTCAGTCCGTTAATACACTCATGTGAGAGCACGGAGAGTAAATATATCATGAGTGGCTAAAAATCGGCTGAAGAGCGGGAAGCTGTGGGTGTTTATATATATGTGACATAAATACAGCACTGTAGACACCACAAGTCCCTTCCCACCCTGCCTCACGACTGTTTTCACTGTTTGCCACCCAACATTTTGTAGGCATTTTGGGTTTTTTTTTGGCTCCATAGACACAATGGCAAGACCTTATCCCCTGTCGTAATCAAAAGTGCGTGTTTATCCCCTTACACGTGTAGTGAGGCTGCAAACAGCGCGTCGCTCGCACAACCTATTTGCCACGCGGCACTTAGAACTGGGCGGAGCCTCCCCAGCAGGGCGGGGTTTCATGACGGCGCACTGTAAGGGGGTTATAAATACAAGGTTCCTTTATCTCTTAAACCACCGTGGCTGGGGAAGCAGAAGAGAAGATGACCTAAGACTGGATTCCCAGGTGAATCCACAGTACTGTAGTGGTTAACGACTTTCTCCTGCTGTATCACACTCACCAAGAATGTGATATATATATATCTCGCATATATATAGCGTATATATATAGCGTATATATATATATATACACACACACATATATATAGCCCATATATATATATGAGACTGACAAGAACTCTCCCCACTCTGCAGGTCTTGGATTTCCCAAGGTGCTTCAGTTCTGCTGAGGCGGCAGATTCCTGCAGCAGGCTCCTCACAGGGGGTCCCCCAGGCGTGGCCCGTCCCTCATTCTGTCTAGCTCAGTGGTTCTTAACCTGGGTTCTATCGAACCCTAGGTGTTTGATGAGTTGGTCTCAGGGGTTCGGAGAAGCCTCTGCCGCGGAGGCCAGAATAAAGTAATACCGTAATTTGTTGGGAGTTCATGCACTTTGTTGGTTTTGTTCTTTGAGCAAGGTGATGTTCATGCACGGCTCATTTTGTGCACCAGTAAAAAAACATATACCTATGTCTTGAATTTGGAAAAAAAATCATATTTTATTTATCACTAAAGAAGGGTTCAGTGAATGCGCATATGAAACTGGTGGGTTCGGTACCTCAGAAAAGGTGAAGCACCACTGGTCTAGCTTCTCCTTTAGTTTTGGTCGGTATGAGCAATGAGCATAGACACAGGGAAATGAAGGCTTATTAAACTTCATCTCCATACCTGTGACTAGGTGAGCAAAACAGGTTTGTCTAGAAACTGAGTTGTCCGCCATCTTTTATTGTCTCAACACCTATATTTGCTTAATCAAGTTGTTCACAATTCTTAACAGTTTAAAAAAAAAACAAAAACAAAAATATGTTGCCTGACCTGTGGTGGCGCAGTGGATAGAACATCGACCTGGAATGCGGAGGTCACCGGTTCAAAACCCTGGGCTTGCTGGGCATGGCACCTAGGAGAAGCAATCAATGAACAGCTAAAGTAAAACAACTATGAGTTGATACTTCCCTCCCTCAACCCCTCCACTCTCTCTCTCTCTCTCTCTCCGTGTAAAAATCAATAAATAAAATCTTAAAAAAACAAAACAGAAAACATGTACAACTTCCAGGACTTCTCACCTCTTTTCTTCCCGCCATGTTTGTTGCATTTGTTGTCTTGGGCATCAAATTGTGGAAGCCATTCTTCTCTAGACCAAATCACTTTTCAAAGGAAGAGGTAGTACCACGGAATCAATCCATGACCCCAAGTAGAACGAGGAGTTGGACAGTGCACGCTGAGCTCACGAACGTAAGCTGCACCCTTTTAAAATGGGAAGGAATTTGGGTCATGTCATTCTCTTCCTCTCCCTTTTCCAGGTAGCGGTCACTAGCTCCTGGATCTCCGCGGAGTTCCCTCACACGCTTTCCAAAAGAAACATGAAAGATTTAGCTACAAGTAGACATAACAGGAAGAACACACACATTTCATCGAAATCAATTGAAAAGTGACCAGGAACATGCTCTTAAATAAAATATAATGAGCTGCAAAGCATCTTCCATTTATTAGCAAATTAGAGAAACTCAGCATATTAAATTCTCATTAACAAACCCCCGACGTGTTCTCTGTCAAGCGTTTTTACTCAGATCCCTCCTACCTGCCTAATCAGCAGGTGGCAGTGTAGGAGCACTCATGCACATCTGTCTGTGAAAAGACAAATAAAAAGTGCCGTAATGATATTTTCACATAATATAGGTAGAAGTGTGGGTTTTAAAATTGTTATTCTCTCCCAGTATTAAAATAGCCTTGCATGCTTTTCATAAATTGCCTTCTCTAATTTTCTAAACTGGACAAATCTGAATATATATTACCTAACTGTTCTTGGTTGTCTTATAATTTTATATATGAACCTTTTCTTTATTAAATCAAGAAGTGAATTCTGTATTTTTTTTTTCCAACCAGCACTTTTCAATGATTGGATTAAGACCGGGTTTCCCATGGCTTTGACAGAAGCACACGCCCGCGGACTCCAAGCCAGTATGACAAGAATTCTGACATTTCATTTCTGCTTATCTGAACTTCCCCGGCTGTCATTACGCTACGGGAGACAAGATTTCCGACGACAGCACGAAGCCCCTCCCTCACACCCTTTGGGTTTGCGCCCTGTCCATTCAGCAGTTTAACTGGGCCAAGGAACCAACTTCTACACTTGCTTTCAGAGAACGAGGACCTATGTGTTTCAAGTCTGTCTGGCTTCTTCTGTTTGGCAGATAGAAATTCCCAGATGCCAGTAGGGGCGTCTGCTCCAATGTCCATGGTGTGGGTGGAGGACAGAACCTAACACATGTAACATTTGTGTTTTCTCCCTATCTGAGATGGGTGTTATATCACCCCCAAATATTCTTGTGGGACCGGGAACGTGCTTTGGAATGTCTCCCAAGCCCTATAATATAATCCTTACCTACGTTTGGAGCCAGTGGGGAAGGAGACTGCCTTCACATATGGGGGAGCTGAGCAGGAACCACGTGGGAAAGCATAGGCTATGTCTTTTTCTGTAAGAACTGGGCGTGGCCCTTTCAACGTTGACTACACAAAACCTTTGAAAAACGAAGGGAAGGGAAATTACACTATAGGACCGGAGAATCGCGCGGGGGGGGGGGGGGCGGGGGGGGGCGGTCTTACAAGGTCGGATTGAGAAATACCAAGACATCGACATGGGAAACCTTGGTTCTGTAGCCCGTCCATCTCCATGAGCTCTGGGAAATTGACCTCTTTTTACTCTAAATAAAATGACCCAACCCATACTGTTAATCAAGAAAGTGATGCAATTGTCATCACATTGCATTGCTCAGGGACTATTTTTACATGTTTAATTTTGTGAAGTTTATCATAGAATATTTTGGGAAATGTTAATATTAAAATGTACAAGGTCCCAAATCAGGATCCTAAGATTTAGCATTTCAACTCAGTCTCCAAGAGGAAGTTTGGTACCTGCCTTGAGGGACCCTTTGGTTGCTCCAGAATTCCACGTATGTCAGGGACCAGGCTCAACTGTACGTCGTCATTGTTGCCAAAGCTCTCAGTAGCTCATTTGGGGGAAAATGGAGAGGTGGGTCTACCTTTTCAAAAGATGACCACTGTTGAATTGAAAGACGTTTCAATTTGTTCTTTTTCAAACTGTTCTTTCTGAAATTCTTCAACTCAAAGCCTAGATTGTATAATAACAATAATTACATTAAAATCATTCAACCTATGCCGTAGATGCTACCATGGAAATCTGCATGTTAATAGATATGAGATGAAAAATTTTGGCAATAATAATTTTAAGATACTAGATGTTAAAAGTTTTCAATTACATTTTATAACTAGTAAAATCTCAGATAGATTCATTTTAATTATTTATGTCACTAACTGGGAAGTCATATTTTAATGGATAGAGCGTCAGACTGGGATGCAGAGGACCCAGGTTCAAGACCCTGAGGTCGCCAGCTGGAGCACAGATTCATCTGATTTGAGCAAAGCTCACCAGCTTGAGCCCAAGGTCGCTGGCTCCAGCAAGGGGTCACTCGGTCTGCTGTAGCTCCTCCCCACTCCGCCCCAGTCAAGGCACATGTGAGAAAGCAATCAATGAACAACTAAGGTGTCACAACAAAATAATTGATGCTTCTCATCTCTTACCCTTCCTGTCTGTCTGTCCCTCTGTCTGACTCTCTCTGTCAAAAAAAAAGTTTTATAGAAATTATTTTTAAAAGAAATGTTCAATTAAATAATAAGGGATAACATTTCATGGATTTTTTTTGCTCATTCATAATATGAATTGAACAGTACACATTTCTAGAGATCTTACTATTTGAGAGCTAGAAAGTTCCCTGGAGATATTCCAGGAAAATCTGATGCTTTATGGAATGTGAGCTTCTTAGGCTGGAAGGCAGAAAAGGGGCATTGGCTGAAAGTTACTATGCCTCTTAAACTCTTTGCTTGGAAGTAGAAGCCAGTAGGTTTGTACACATTCCTGTGGCCAGTGCAATCACAGGGCTAAGCCCAACATCAGTGCAGCAGAGATAACATTGAGGATGAAAACATTCACAGGCAATTTAAACGCATTAATTACATGTGCTTGCTTTCTCTGGATGATGTGGTCTTTGACTGTAAATTTATTGTTCGATCTTGACGATGTCTTTGGATTGAGATTAGAAAATTTATCTTTCTACAGATTTTCAATGAGGAATCAAAAGATTTTATAATAATTAACTTATTGTATGAATAATTATTTAAAAATGTAGAGGCATTTAATGCAGACATTGCTAATTTTGGCTTTCTTAACTTTCTGTGATGAGAGAGCCTTCTTCTTGTGGGTAGACTCAGCATTCCTTATAAGAAAGACATTAAAATAATAGAGGAATTCATATAACCAAAGCCATAACATTTCACATTTAATTACATGAGCTAACTTGAAGTAATTAAAAGTGATTTTATTGTTCATCATTTTTCTCCAGAATTGTGACTTTCTGATGCCTGATACCCAGGTATCTCTTCTCTTGAAAAACAGGTATACACAGGTATGTTTTTATATAGCCAATTAATATTCCTTCTTCTCTCTTATGAGACCATAGGCTATCTGTTCACATTAGCAACCAGTATCTGTTACTTTGTGTGAGCCATATTATGCTCTTATGCTGCTTGAAGCTATTATGAAGATTATTAAACAAATGTGCGAAGTCAGTCAATTATAGTAAAATATGAAATCCGAAAGTTATCAGTTGAGCTGATAAAAAGACTAAATAGTGTGGATAATGATAGCAGTTGTCTTTTTGCATTGAGTCTAATAATTCAAATGTCTCTCACCTTTATTATATATTAGTTGTCTAATTGGGTTCAACATCCTCACTTAAATAATAAAATTTAGCAAATGGATCAGGGTTAATATTCCTCTGATGTTTGAAAATGTGTAAGGTTAGGTCTCTGTACAAATACCAAGGCAGACCCTGAGGCCCACCAGCTCTTTAGCCTCCAGGTGGTAGGGATAAAATAACATAGCTTTGTAAATATATTTTGATTTTATAAGACAATAGTGCTTTAAATTTTTAAAAACTATTGAAAAAAAATACACTGTTTAAGGTATCATAATATAAATTATGATACCTTAAACAGTGTATTTTTACACTGTTTAAGCAGTCACAGAGTATGTAATGGCTATAAATTTCTAAAACAGTCATAAAATTCCATATTTAACAAACACTGTTCCTATTAATAACTCTAAATTTAAATACATTTGTGATTTGTCATAAAAATGACATTTACTTGTCATACATTTGATTCGGTATTCATTTATTGAATACTTATTTTGAGTAGAAATGTTGTAATAAGCATTATGCTAAGCTTTGAAAACAGACAGCCATGATTTCAACACTTAAATTTGTTTCCGGCTGGCAACACTTAAATGTGAATCGGAATTCACATTTAAATCAAGAAGGACCTATAAATAGGTAGCTATTATAGAGCTTATTAAGCTGTTGAAAGTGATCATAGCAGTGTATCACTATGGCTCCAAATATAAGCTTGTTTCAAAAGTTGGCTCAACACTTACTCTTCTTTCACGGTGAGGCTTGTTAACTTGTCTCCGCTTTCATCTCCTCACCTGAAAACCGCGAGTAAGCCTCGTACCTATCTTACAAAGTCAGATGCTTTCTGTACATAGGGTTCCTCACAATACCAGGCACCTAGTAGCAAGCTAATTTGCATTAGCTATCGCTATCATATGTAAGATTTTTAACAATTTTATCCCATTCTCTTCATCATTATCATTACAGAGATAATAATAATAAACAGCAATGAGCACAGTGCTTGCTCGTCACACTGCCTACTGAAAACAGGGGACTCTCTTTCCTAGAAGAAACTTAAGGATTAGTTAGATCTTGAGGCTAAGCGATTGTCTACAAAGTGAAGAAGAAGTTAAAGGCGTCCCAATCAAAAGGAAAGTATAACATTAAAGTGAACAAGGCCTTGGGTTAACCCTCATTCTCAGCGATAGTGCAAAGTTGTGTCACTGAGGAACTGAATGACAGATTACTGTCTAAAGGTCGCTCGTTTAAATTATATCCACATGGTTTCTGAGCTCCATAGATCCTTGCCAGGTTCAGCCTCTGTCTGCAAAACAAGTGTCACAGACTGACCAGGTGGTGGCGCAGTGGACAGAGCGTCGGACTGGGATGCGGAGGACCCAGGTTAGAGACCCTGAGGTCGCCAGCTTGAGTGCGGGCTCATCTGGTTTGAGCAAGGCTCACCAGCTTGAGCCCAAGGTCTCTGGCTCAAGCAAGAGGTCACTCGTTGACTGTATCCCACCCCCACCTCCGGGTCAAGGCACATATGAGAAAGCAATCCATGAACCAATAAGATGCTGCAAGGAAGCATTGATGCTTCTCATCTCTCTCCCTTCTGGTCTGTCTGTCCCTATCTGTCCCTGTCTCTGTCACACACACACACACACACACACACACACACACACACAAAAGTGTTACAAAGCTGGTTCGATTAAAACAATAATTTGGTTCACATACTTCAGATAAATTTCTGTCTAACCAGATTGTCTGAGAATACAATTTTGCTTGTAAAATAATATAACGGGATTTTGTTTCCCGCTGGCAAAATTCTCTAAGTGTCTACTTTCTAACGTTTCTTCTTCTTAGAAGTTTGGAGTTCCGTGAGCGCATACACTGTACTACAGGAAGGTGAAAGTTTCCAGTGCCTCAGCCTGCCTTTCTTCAGGGCAGTCCTGTTAATAATCAGCCTTAGCTTCTCCCACAGACTTTATTTGAAAAAAATGATGATGTCAGACACGGGGATATCATTGTGCTAGATACTATTTGACCCGTAAGAGAGAAATGGGTCACACAGGTGGCCTGCTTTCTGTTTCTGTGTACAGATGCTGAGAGCTAAGGAAATAAAGCCAACTTCATCTGAATGCTGAAATCCCCACAGGGCATCTGGGGCACTGTCACGAGTCACAATGGGGCCCTCGGTGCACACCCCAGTCTTCTGAGCTTCTCTCACGGGCTCCACCATGACGGATTCTTCAATGGCTTTGCGAGCCCTTGAGGAACCTGCATGGTGTTGAGGGTCTGCACCGAGCAGCAGCTGCTGGCTAGCTGCGTGAGGATCTACTCAGATCGAAGGGATACTAGGGATGCTGCAAATGTGGGCTGTCCCCCACTGTGACTCTGCAGAAAAGACTGTCTATTCATGCATTTATTTATTTTTCTTTACATGGAACGTATCGGTTAACAGGTTTCAGGTGCACAGTTCCACACCACGTCATCTGTACACTGTGTTGAGTGTTCCCCGCCCAACTCAAGTCTCCCTCCATCACCATGTATCCTCCTGTCCCCTTCCCCACCTCTCCTCACCTCCCCCCACCTACACCCTCCCCCACCTCCCCCCACCTACAACCTCCCCCACCTCCCCCCACCTACATCCTTTCCCACCTCCCCCCACCTACACCCTCCCCCACCTACCCCCACCTATAACCTCCCCCACCTACCCCCACCTACCCCTTCCCCCACCTCCCCCACCTATACCCTCCCCCACCTCCCCGCTACACCCTCCCCCACCTCCCCCCACTTACAACCTCCCCCACCTACACCCTCCCCCACCTCCCCCCACCTACACCCTCCCCCACCTCCCCCCACCTACACCCTCCCCCACCTCCCCCCACCTACACCCTCCCCCACCTCCCCCCACCGGTCCTCTCCCTGACACTGGTGTCTATGGCCATGGATTCTCTCTCTCTCCTTTTTCTCTTTTATTGCTCAACCTCTCCTTCCCATCCACAGCCCCCAGCGCCCCCAACATCTGTCAGCCTGCTCTCTGTGAGTCTGTCTCTATTTTGCCTGTGATTTCCTCGGGCTCAGTAGATGGCTTGCAGGAGCGCGTGCAGCCTGGTGCAGCCCCTGTGGAGAGCAGTACGACGCTGCAGCAAACAATTAAACGTGGAAGTGTCTTAGAAGGAAGCGCGGACTCTTGAGCCGTGTGAAGCCAGAAGCAGAGACCCAAGCAACCGGTCTGATGAGACTGCTTCCATTTCCAAAATCCTTCTGCGCAGACGGAGATGCAAAAACAAAAATGTAGGAACGAAAAGACATGGGGTGGGGGAGCAACCTTCCAACATCTAGAAATAATGTACAGATGATAAAAGCTTCATTTTTTTTCTCTCCAGCCTCGGTTTGCTCCCCTACATAGTTTTTGCGCTGATGGATGAGTTTTGTTATCCTGTAAATGAGATAAGGAGCGGGCGTATGTCTGAGCACACCATTCATCACAATGGCCCTGATCTACAGAGAACACTCAAGTGGGCGTCATGTGATTTTTCTAAGGACCCTTTTAAGAAATGATTTCATTAAAATGAATGATTGCACAGCCGTGCGTAGCATTCTTCCTGCTGCTCAACTGTTCCCGGGTCCCGTTTTAACTTGAACGACTGTATGGACTTGTGTTCCTTGTTACCTGGTTCAAATGCTATCAGCATGACAACAGTAAAGACGTCTCTGAAATACCCTAACTTATAAATAATATATGGCTCTTAAGCATACATTTTACTATTCCTTATACATGATTCTCCCAGCTGAATAAGTTTTTTTTTTTCAAATTATTTCTCCAAAAGAAGTACTTCATAGATCAAATACTCTTGGAGAGTGCTACATTATATAGTTACATTGGTTTCTGTTACATAAGGTGTCTTAGAGCCTTTAGTTGTGAATATCCGAGGAGAGTAATAATGGGAAATTCCCCTTCTAATTATATTACAGAATGTGTGTGTGTGTGTGTGTGTGTGTGTGTGTGTGTGTGTAATGTATGAGATGTATGTAAGCTATGTATCTTAAGAAAAAAAAAAACGCTCCATAGAACATACTTTGAGAAAATAGCCTAGAGTCTGGGGTGGATGCATGTTGCTTACTAAGAGTACCCTGTGCACAGACACCCTATAAAATGGAATTGTTTGATTAGGTGCTCTCCATGCACCCCTGTCTTCAGTAAAGATGATAAGCATATCGACTATTTCACAAGTCATACTGAAGATGCAGTCTCCTGGTGACAGGGCCCAGAAGTCGCTCTAATAATCAATTGAAAGCCACTGACCATTTCCTCAGAAACATGTAAATAACGTCAGGGGTTTTCAGACCCCTTGAAACTTCTCAGAGTGCAGGGACAGAAAAGGGTCACATTCACAGCAACACTTTGGGGAAGGAGGGAATCTGTGGGTTATAAGATGAGAACCTGGGAAATTTTGAGAACCATTCAACTCTGAAACCAGGAGGCGGACTTGAGACTCTTTCCTCTGTGTCCAGAAGAAATGTGAAAAGAATGAGGGATGGGGGAGACGAGAAAGGGCACCGTGATTATATACTAACGAGTAATGAGCACCCCGGCCATTGAACACTCAACATGTAAACATTGCATTCATGAAACCCAACACCGGGAACGCCCGAGCTCAAGCTCTCAATCACAGCTGTGCCGGAATGATTGGGTGAGACCGGACATTTCTGGGGGCAGTCAGTGTGGGCTCCAGCTCTAGCCCCACTGAGCATTGCTGTGTGCCCTTGAGCAAATCGCATGGCCTCTCTGTATCTCTGCTGTCTCATTGGGAAAATGTGGGTCATAAGGGAAACTGGTTCATCTGGTTGTTGTGATGTTCCAATGCGTTAACTTATCTAAGCACTTAGAACAGCACCGGGTATGTAGGGGTGGAAATACAGACAGACAAACCAGCAGACAGAGATCACTTACTGTTGGCTCTTATTACCATTGGTTTTGTTTTGTATCTAAGTAGAAGATTTTGGTGGGTGGAAGAAGACCCTCTGACTCTGCCCCTGAGGTCGCTAGTGAAGGAAGACACGTCTTCTGCACGTGAAGAATGCATCTTCCGTGCGATGCTACAAATGCCGTTTTTGCGAATAGGTTGAACCATTAGCAAGAAACCTCAAAAAGCATGAGCAGCTAAATAGTCTTGGGGGGCCTGACTTGAGACCAGTATTACCATTTATGAAATTACTTCTAGGAGGAAGGCTGGTCCGATTGTAAACTGTAACTAACACCTTTGGTATAACAATCTACGCCTAAAATGAAGACCCCTGCAACACGTGTGCGCACATTGAAATGGAGACTGTTCTGAATTATTTGCGCTACGTGTGTTCTACTGCAAAGGGCAAAACGGTCAACAGAACATCTGTGGAAGGGTTTTTGGGGAGGGGGAGGAAGGCCTAAAACGTCTCCCAACATTTGGGAAACTTCCGGCTGACCACGACTTTAAAGCAGAGCATGCAGTTTTTGCCCATTGTTTTCAGGTGACTAATTTGTTAATTTGCAGATTCAGAGCAAATCAGGTGGGAAGTGACTAACTGACCGATGGGCTGTGTGGCGTCTGAGACTGGGTGTGATTCTAAAAGACCTGCCCCAAAGAAAGGCTTTTTTGGGTTTCATAGCTCCAGCATTTTCCCAATAAAATTTCATTAAATGTGAACAAACTGACAAACACATAAACTAATTTCATTTTCAAGGGATTGATGTCTTTGGCTCAAGTGGCTAGCATTGTTTGCTGTTGCAGAATGGAGACCAACATTAACTTCTTTTTTTTTTTCCTGCTGTGTAAACTATTTACTTTTAATTTTATTTTTCAATTACAGTTTACATCCAATATT
This sequence comes from Rhynchonycteris naso, assembly GCA_037038555.1. Lineage (NCBI taxonomy): Eukaryota > Metazoa > Chordata > Mammalia > Chiroptera > Emballonuridae > Rhynchonycteris > Rhynchonycteris naso. The sequence continues at coordinate 145,990,930 of CM073002.1, forward strand.
CTTTGGTATTAGTGTCTAGGAATCATATTAATAGGGCTGGCTTGCAACCCAGACTTTCTGAGGTTATGTCCTTGTGTTATTATTTTCTACTGTTGACCACGGTCAAATTCCCTGAGCATTCTGGGTTGTGTCATCAATATAATAGGGACAAAAATCATTTCTAACTGGAGAGTTGTTGTGAGTGTTCCTTGAGAAGGCATATTTTAAGCACTTGGGATACAGGCTGGAAAATAAGAATAAGTTTTGACTATTACCATAGTGGATTACCAGACCGCCTATCAACTGAGTTCATCGTGTTTGTCAGGCTGTCTCTGTGGGCGCTCATTTCCACTTACTGATGAGGTTAGCCTCATTTTAAGTGAGGAAAGATTTCTTGTCACAGCATGAAGACATTCAATAGATGTGACTCCCATGAAAAGACCAGTGAACTGTTGCCCCAGCATTTCTGAACCCTGTTAGCATGACTTTCGTTCGTGGAAATTCTTGCTCTCCGCTTCGCAATTATTACTGTGTAGCTGAGTGTGGAAAGAGTGTTTAGCTTCAGTCAGTCACAGATATCACTTACACACAAAACTAAGGTGCTGACTACATCTGGGGACATCACTATACATTTCTATTAGTGATCTGATACCCCGGGGTAACAGATCCCTCATATAATTAGATTTAAAATGCAATCCTGGCAGAGGCTCAGCAGATAGAGAGATCTGAGGAGGCTTATTTGGGGGAATCTCTGAAATTTGTAACATGACCAGGGAGCCATTAGATTCAAATGTTGAGATGTTATCAAACAACTCAGCTCATATGCACAGTTCAGTTCAATGTATTAGGGAGCAGAGAGTAAGTAGAAAAATCTGACCTCCGAGCACCTCCCTTAAGAAGCGTCAGACCCAAGATGGAGGCAATCATTGGCACAAACAGAACCAGCTCTTACAAAAGATGCACCAAGCAGAGCCTTCCTGAGTGCCTCCCACAACAGTGGTCAAAGGGCATTGGCACAGAAAGTTTTAGTTGCTGTTCGCAGTGATAACAACCTTCTATTCAAATACCACATTCTTCTAAGCATACAGTAGTTTGTGATTAACCAGCTCCGGACATCTTTAGCTACTTCTGGCTGATTGCCAGTGTTGAGAGACAGAGGTCACTATGGGAATCCCACGTCTTCTGAAAATCAGGGATTCCATCCGTTGGTGGGATACCTTCCTCCCACCCAAAGTCAAGGACAGTGTGGGATTATTGTGTTGACTGAAGAAGCACCAAGCGTGGCTAACAGACATCTTCACCTTGGGAATTTCAGAGAGGAATGACAGCTATTGCTCCCGCTCCAATTCCATGTCAGAAAAGTGATACTCTCCAAATAGAGATTCACAATTTTAGAGCAGACACACCTTAAAAGAATGAGTTAACACTAAGTCCTCTCCTGTTGCAACTGAGGAAAACGAATCTCCACAAGGGTAAGTTATTTGCCTAAGAGAGAACAGTTATTTAATGGAAAAGACTGGACTAGATGCGAGGTAGCCTGTTTCCCACGCCAGGGAGAAAAACTTCGTTGCTTCCTTCCTACCTACATATTCCTGATGTATTATGTTTTACTCTTTCTTATTTTTCAAAGCTGCGTTTCTTGGTCATCAGCAAGAAATTGCACACTGGGAGTCTGACTGACTTTCCATCCTGGATCCCAGCATCTGAGACCATTCTTATTTCTGCCGTCCTCATCGGGGACAAACAGTTCCCTGGGTTAGGTGGGTAAGAAGCTACCGCCCGAGCAGAGAGCTCACTGCCCGGAGGGTCATGTAGGTAACCTTCAGTGACTGTGTCCTTCTCCCTGCCCTTTGCTGGCGTTGCTAAGATGGCTCTGACTTCTCCAATGAAAGCTCTTCCCTTTCATCGTTGATAGCACCTGCAAACCATCCGTGTATTTAAGTTATTTATCGTCATTCCAGGAACCGAACTAAGGACGTCTGCTTATTTTCCGTCCAAATATGTTTGCTAATCTCTTCTTCAGCGCTGCCTGCTTGGGCCGTTGGGACCAATTCCTAACTCTTAGACTGAGTTTCTAAGACCGAAATCCACTCTCGTCTCTGACTGCTTTTCTTTACTTTTTTTTTTTAAAATAGGATATTATTAAAGTTTTATTGTATTTTAAGCAAAAAACATATTAATAAAATCTGATACACATCTAAATTTATCAAAATTTCCCTGGCCATATTTGATTTCTGACTTTTAAAGAAGTAAAAATTTGCATAGTGGTTCTACTGGTCCCTTTTTTTTTCCTTCCATAAGCAGAGAATATCTGACGGCAGCATTTATATGTTCTATACATGCATTTATATGATCAGTATGTCTTTATATTAATAGAATATGCAGCAGACGCATGTTTAAACTTTGACCCAGTGTATCCTTTTCTATTGTTATACTTACTAAATATTGTTTTGCAATCTGCTAGTGTCAACAGATGAAACTTCAGTTGAATAGCTAGTACGTATGTAACCTTTATTACATAGATATATTGCAATTCATTTATTATTTTTTTTCTAGTCACTGAGGCTTAAGGTTGCCTATAATTTGCTCCTCCTGAAATGTTTTTAATAAAACAAATTGTTAAGGGATTGAGCAAAGGAGAAAACTCATGATGGAAGGAGACAGGACTTGCGGTGGTGAGCACGTGGGACGGTGCCAGGTGCACGAGTGGAGCATGAACTACAGAGCGCTGTGGCACCCCTGCCCCCCTCCCCGTGAGGCGGGCAGGGGTTTTTCGTAGTGCGACCTTTTACAGCGTGTGTCTCCCCGTCAGGGGCGCCATGCTTTCCTCTACTGGATTGCTCCACTACTCAAATCTACAAAGTCTTCCTCGTGCATGTGTGGAGCTAACCTGAAAGACCCAGATTACCTCTGCAAGAGGCCACACCATATAACTCCCAATGGCGCGGCCACAGCGTCAGCCCAGGGGCTGGTGGCGGCGGCTTTTCCTTCTCTCCTCCTCACCGGCTTTTTGAGGTACACCTCCTAGCTGTGCCTTTGGGACGGCGGGGATTGCATGTTAATTCTCATTTTTGTGTGTCTGTCGTATTAGGGTTTCCAGCTCTTCCTAAGGCTGTCCTGCTGGGATCCAACGTCCGCTGTCCTGGCTGCATCTTATTTTCCTGGCTTTTTATGACGGGGGAGGGGGCAGCACCCCCGCCCCCGCACAGCGAACAGTACTTGTCAGACAGTAAGCCAGCCCTCCGCTCCATTCTGGCTCCGCGGCGTCGCGTTTCCTCACCGCGTCGGTCCCAGCTTCGTCTGTCTCCCTTTTATTTAGCAAAACACTTCATAAACACGGTGACAATCCTTGTTCTTTTCTCGCCACGTCACCTGCCACCCTAGCATCCAGCCTTTCTGGTCCCGAAGATGTTCCCAGACCCTGTCACTGTGTAGCCGGGATGGCGCACGCGTTTCACCCTAGAACTCGGTTGTGATGTGGGGTGACTGTCTCCCGGCAGCTACCAGGGGAGCTCCGGCTGCTTCCCAACGGGGCAGCGGGGACCGTGAAGGACTGACTGCAAAGGGGGGGGGGGAGCCAGGTGTTTCTACATCCCTCCACTACCATTTACAAGGACCCAAGCTCTCCATCAAAAATGCATCAAAGTGACACAGAGTGGGTGAGGACAGGGTGCTGTCATCAACATCACCTGCCTCCCAGACATCTCGTTGGATTCAACTCTCCATCTGCAAAGCTCCCTGGCTGTGTTTACACGGGCAGGGGCTTTGGAGTCAGCAACACCCCAACTACGACCCTGGTTCTGACACTCACTCATGAGGTGACTTGAGACTTCAAAGGACCATCTCTCAGGTGTAGCATTCGGCCCTTTCTTCTGGCTGTAGCCCTGGCTGCCTTAGGACCCGTTCTCAGAAACACCAAGAAACAGGCAGAGAGCTGAGTGTCAGGATTCTTGCCATAGAGAGAGAGAGCAAACCCACGTCTCCCAAGCCCAGGGTCGTCCTACCTTCCCCCACCGTAAACTACAATACCTCATGATTTTTTTATACAGTCATGCAAGAATATACAGCCTTTTACCAACAAGACAGCCAGCTTCTCCCAGGAAGTTTCTTTTATAGAAAAAAATCATACTCTTCCCTGAGCCTTAGCAATAAAACACATGACAGTAATTTAAAAAATATGTGTTATTTCTAGTCACACCATCGGCTGACTATAAAACCACCTCTTTCTGAGCTGCTTTCAATGACTTGCTAGCATGTTTCCTGTTTGTTAAGATAACTAATCATTTCGTATCATTTTTTGAGTCTAGGATGGAGGCTGCTTTACTTTTTCTACGCCCACGGCAAGGAGCTAGTTCAAGAACAGAATCAGAGTATCAGTCAGGGAGCAGGTAGAGGATACCAGTGAGTTGAACAAGAAAATTACATATAACATTGTTAACTATCATAACAGTAGATAACTATTAAAAGTGTTAAAGGCTGGAGACATATCAGGTACAAAAAGAAAAGAAAAAGCAGCTGATACCACTGGATGGAGAGAACGGGCATGAAAGAACCAAGGACGTAGACGTCGTGGTTCCCTGATGATGAGTTCACATCTCTTCAAAAAGGGGACGGCACCCTGGAGTCCCCAGAGTGCCCACAGCATAGAAAGTCGCCGGAGGAGGAGGAGGATGGAGCCACTCCACGGAGCTGACTTCTGACGGAGGAGACCATGGCCTGGGAACATGCTGGAAATCTGTAACAGGAATGGTCCCCCAGGCTGAGGGCATGGTGAAAACTGGTTTGTGCAGACTGCTGGGCCCCCAGGATGAGCACCACAGGAAGGCCAGACCCCAGAAACGGAGGGCCTTTCTGGGGCTGGTGCACTGACATGTCTCTCCAGCAGCCTGAGCCCACATAGGCTAGCCTTGCACCAGCTGGCCATGGAGAAATGCCTACACCGTGTGGCCCCAATGTCACACGTGTGCTGACAATCTCCAGATTATCTAACAAACTTGAAAACACGTATCACGAGTTGATAGCCTATCAAAATTGTTGTCATGTGATGTGAGTCTGTCACCTATATTTTCCTCTTACATGAAATGGCCGTAATATGGGTTTATAGGATTTGCTAGTGAAAGTGACTTTATTGTATATTTAGAGAATCTCCTCCATGAATGGTAACAAATTCCTTGAAACATGAGTAACTCGAACAATGAGATAGATTCATAGCTTAAAGCCTCTAACTTAAAGAGACATGTCACATCTTTGTATAAATAAAAAAACAAAGTGGGCATGGGTTTAGTTTTAACCCAAATTGGTTTTCCACGCAGCAGCGTTTAGTAGCACCATTGTTAAAACCAAAAGGAATATGCATATTGACTCTCCCATTTTTTAGTGATTTCCAGACACCAGAGTAGAATCGAAATGTTGCTTTTGTTTGCTGAATGCATCATTTCTAAGCAAAAGAAGTGATACATGTTCCTGTATAAAACATCTTTGGCATTTACCACTTTTTAAAAAATTTATTCATGTTAGAGAAGATAGTGAGAGTAAGAAAGAGAGAGAGAAAAAAAGAGAGGGAGAGAGAGAGAGAGAGAGAGAGAAAGTGGGGAGAGCAGAAATCATCAACTCCCATATGTGCCTTGACCAGACCAGTGCAGGGCTCCGAGCCAGTGACCTCAGCGTACCAGGTCGACGCCCTATCCACTGCGCCACCACAGGTCAGTCAATCTACCGCTCTTTTTAAAGAATATTCTACGGTTCCTTTTTAAGAGAACAAACCTAGAAATTAGTACCCTTTGATCATTAGGTATATAAAAGGATATTTAATGCCCTGCCGCCTAAACATAAGAAAATCCACTGCAGTTCAAAAATCATTAAACTTCGAGGAATCTCTCTGACCTTGCCAACCTCAAGAACCCTCCGCCCAACAATTCAATGTATTGCATGCCTACCGTGGCTGGTTTCCAGAGAAATCCATAGGCCATCTTTCCATCAGTCCCTAAAAGTCTGCTCCGTAAACTTCAAGGAATCTCATCTGACCTCGCCAACCTCAAGAACCCTCCGCCCAATAATTCAATGTATTGCATGCCTACCGTGGCTGGTTTCCAGAGAAATCCATACGCCATCTTTCCATCAGTCCCTAAAAGTCAGCTGCGTTAAGCATGGTTCAGTTGACTCACAGATGTGGACCTTTCTAAAATGGAAACATCTTGGGAATAGAAGCACGCAGAAAGCCGTCTTCTATTTCCATGTTTCTGTATAAATGTGGTCAGACATTTTCCCGACCAGGAAAACAAGGGCAGGGCGGGTCACCTGGGCAGCCGTGGGGAACCAGCACGTGACCACAGCACCAACACCAACTATACAAGTTGAATCTACACTTGGGGTTCCTTCCTAAACCCCAAGGCCCTTCTAGTACCCACTGGGAAAATAATAATAACAAGTAACCGGATAGCACATCTAAAAAGTATATTTAAGAATTTAGAGAAATGAGCACAGTAAGAAGACTCTAGATATTGATCTTTGCCCTAAGATTGCTTAGCAGCTGAAGAGTGCCAAGACCCCTGCGTCCACGGCTGTGCCCATGCGTGCCTGATTCCTCCCCTGCCACAACGCTCCCCTCTCTCAGAGGGCCTGCCGCGTTCACTGGAACGAGCCGGAAACATTCTGAATGAGTATTTTCATAGCTCTCTGGAAGAAACAGGAGATAGTTCCGTTCAGTTCCCTGATGGAACTAAATCATCCTTTCTTTTATGAGTTTTTGTTTTGTTATTCTGTTTTTACGGGGCCGTTTTGCTGAGATGCAAGAGGGAGGCGAGCAGAGGAGGGTTGGAGATTGAAGACCGAAGGCCCTGATGGAAACGGGCAGCATACACATAGCGGGATGCTGACTCCTGGCCAGCGGCTTCTTCCGTGTTCATCAGGGCGCAGTCACCTTTGTACGCGCTCGGCCTCCTGGGTCCACCAGCACCGGGGTCACTTGTCCCTGCATATTCGCTCTGGCATTGACCTATTCTTTCCTTCTTTAATGCCCTCAGAGCTCCGATGTGACAACAGACAAATAGATTGTGGGTTCATACCGGAAGATCGCTGTACCTCTTTTCCGGTCCCATTTCTGCATATTCGAAATAAGCTCTAGAATCAATGCTCAGTATTTGCTTTGACTAAATAGACACACACACACACACACACACACACACACACACACACACGACGAAGTGGAGGGAGTGCGACAGGCATGAATTTGAACACACCGATCTGGGGTCAAGCAGGGACTTCCCCTGTCCAACTGCTTCTATGTTGGGACTTTTATTCAGCCTCTTAAAATGTATAAATGCTTGTGGGGAAGTGTCCTGGGTGAGTTCAACAAAGCCAATTATTCTCCAGAGTCATAATTATGAAACTCCATTTGAGAACATATTTTTGAGAGAGTTAAAAAAAAAAAAAAATCAGACGGCATTTTTTCTTGGGATGGATATTTGCTGTGACCTGTAGGAAACTAGCAAAAAATCAGGGGAAAAGATCCTTAAAATAGCCCAGTTCTTTTGTTGTTGTTGTTGTTGATGGACAGCTAGACAGAAGAAAGCAGGCTTGATTGCTCAGTATAAAACTGAGTAAAAGAGGATGTTATCAGCAATTAACTACAAAGCTTGATTCCAAAGGAGGGAAACAAACAAAAAAAGAATCAACGTAGACACATTTTTAACGAGATGAGAATGCTTCTGGGAGCCCCACAAGGTCCGGGGCTTCTAAGAGGCCGGAATCAATTCATATTTCCTTGTCTCCGGGCAGCGTTCAGCGTTGTATTATTACAGGGACTTGGGGGGTTACACGGCCGAGCGTACACTTAGAAACGTGAACAAGGCAGAATTTGGCAAGAGGTTTCCTCTCCCCTGTTTCTCTCCTTTACCCCTCTATTGGGCATTGAAAATAAATGATCACCACAAGCCAAAAACGGAACTGAAACATCGCAATGCAAGGCTTCATTAAAAATCAAACCAAATCCTAACGCGCGCAGTAATCATGGCCAGACTGCGGATGAACTGCTAAGTCACTCAAAAGACGCATGGCCGGAAGAGAAATAAATGCGCGGGTGGGTAATCTAGGGGAGAGAACACGAGATAAACAAGCAGAGCCTGGTGAGAGATGTTGTCTAAAAAAAAATCACGCTAGCCTAAGAAAGAAATGTCTCTGCTACCATGAGAGAAAGTCTCAGTCTTCCAGCTACTAGAATTTCCGTGAGCTCTCCTGCGGGCGCATGGCCGCATCACCTCGGAGTTAGGAAGCTGGTTGTGGTCAAATAGATGCCCAGTTCCCTAGCAGGCCAGCTGTGTATCAGAGAAAGCTACAAAGAGGAGAATTGGGGTCAGGGGTTAGGAAAAAGGAAAATACCATAGGCTTTCCCTTAGAAATAGGCTGAATGTCCTTAGATACGTCACAGCTTTGGGGCAGGAGTTGAGGCAGACATCTGCAATCAGACTGTCCCGGCTAATGTACCAGGACACAGCGTAATGGTCCCAGGAGTCCTTTCGTGTTCAGGTGCCTCCTCGGATTTTTCAGTCTGTCAACGTGAAGACATAAGGTCGGCACGCGTAATTGCCAATTATGGCTCAGAGATTCAGAAAAATGTGAAAATGTGGTAGCATATGCCGCAAATAATCGTCGTGCTTGTTTCTTTTCATTTCATTTATTTTTTTCTCATAAAAGTCGACATGGTGACGGGAAAGCACGACGCTCGCTCACATCTTATCACACAGAAACGGCACAGGATGATTTTTTTTTCCAATTCATCTTTTCCCGGTTTCCCCTTCTTCTTTTGCCTTGTAACCCAGAAATGAGCCACTCGTAGTGCTTAAACCATACAGGGGACACCATGGACTTTCCCTCTTCCGTTCTGGTGAAAGAATGTTAACGCGTTCTATTCTCTCTCAATAAAATTACTAGGGCCCTTCTTCCGGGTCTAAGCCACTGTCCCCGATGGGCTGGCATCAGACTCTGTGGAAGATGACTCCAGCTCTCAAATGTGGTGGCTTTGATCTTAAAGAGGAGAGGAGAATTCGGGCCCTGCCTTTCCATTGTAATTCATCAATGCTCTTGAGTAGGCAATGCCTTGGCCGACCTACAGGTGGCGGGGATAAAAGATGAATTGTTTGATTTGATTTGTGCTTGGAATGGAACCCAGGACTAAGTAATTTGATTCCCATCAGGAATCTGTTTCCTTTTGTCATTTCCCAATACCTGTCATTCTGTTCATTCAGCCTTCTGCTGATAACTGGTAGGCACTTGGAGGAAAACATGCTTTTCTTTATTTTAGTTCCTTACGTTGACCTGGTAACTTGGGAAACTCTCCTCTTTTTATTTGCTTTCTTTCCCCTTAGTAGGAAACAAAAGACATATTCTGAAAGACCCCGGTCAACCACAGGAATTGTTTTCTCTCCTTAAATTACCCTTATGTAAGATAAAGACCTGGGTTTGATAAAGAAAACCAGTAACGATGATGGTGACTACTACAAAGCCTCCCCTCCTCCACCGCCTTCTGTAGGCTTAGGCCCATTTAAAAGCCAATAGCGAGGGTTGTTTACATGGGAAAAAATAGTTCTGTCTTCTTTTTCCTTCTGTTTCTTAATTCAAAGGAGGCACTTTTCCTGTTTTTCTCCTTTTCTCTCCCCTCCCACCTTCAATCTGTAACATTTAAAGGTCCAAATAATACCAAAAATTATAACCATTATATCTGCCAAACAGGTCCACCCAAATCCTGCCCTAGGTTCATAACCAAGGAGCTCCCCATAGACCCAGAAAGGGCGGCCCCAGTACACAGCCTCACTGCTCTGTGGGTCCCTGCTGTGCAGCTGAGATGCGTTCTCACTGTTCACAGAAAAGTCTTGGTATTACCGACAAACACAGCTTTCCATCAAAGGATAAATGTCCTACATGTCAAGCCTGGACATACCTACTGCTTCCGCAAGCTATTTGTCTTTCTCCAAGAGCAAAACTACCTCTACTCGTCATCTACCTGGACTCGGGTGGATGAAATGTCCAACCAAAAAGAAAGAGTTAGGGCTTCATGCTGAATTCTGTTGGCTAACTCAGGTTCTGCATCCAACTTAAAGTTTTCTTTCTGTTCATCTTTCTCTTCTTTTCCTTCTGCAGGCATTTTTCACCTTTATTTCTCTTTCAACTCTGGGTGCCTTTGCTCATCGATGTTAGACCACAGCCTGTGATGAGTTGGAGGAGGTGGAGAGAGATGAAGCCAGCCAGATAATCAGAGAGCACATCGCCAAAGCTCTGGTGTGATGTCATTTTTAAAACAGGAAGTGTTCACCTTTGTGTTGTGGGTAGATAATGTCAACAGCGGTGACTAGGAAAGCTTAGGAAAGAATAAGCCAGCAACAAGAAGAGGCTGTTGCAGCAGTCTAGGCAATAAATATGGAGAGAATCCACTAAAGAAGCATAATGTTGACAGAGAAGAGGAGGAAAAGTCTAACAGTGTTGAGACCATTGGTTGAACTAGAGTAGGTTACCAATGATATGTAGGTTAAGAAAGAGGAGTAAATCAGAAATAGCAGCCAGCTGTCTAACTTGTGTTCTTGGAAGGTAAACTAGAGGAACTTTAGTGAGGAGTTCAGTTGGGGAAAGTTGACTTCAGGGCTTGGATATCCAAGTGAAGCAGGAAGTTGTATACTTGGGTACATAGATTAGGACAGTGGTAGTCAACCTGGTCCCTACCGCCCACTAGGGGGAGCTCCAGCTTTCATGATGGGTGGTAGCGGAGCAACCAAAGTATAAATAAGAAGATAGATTTAACTATAGTAAGTTGTTTTATAAAGATTTATTCTGCCAAACTTAGCGAAAATCTGACATAAAGTACTTGGTAAGTAATTATTATTATATGCTTTCACTTGCTTTATAAATTTTATAAAGTAAAGTTACTTCCCTACTTTATAAATCACCATGACCGTGGAACCGGTGGACGGTTGGAAAATGTTACTACTAACCAAGATACAGAAGTGGGCGGTAGGTATAAAAAGGTTGACTACCCCTGGCTTAGGAGGTAGGAGCCCAAGATATAGATTTGTAAGTCATTAGCTGTTATCTGGTCATTGAAACCACATTTGTTGGAAGAAATCACTCAGAGACAATAGTGCTCATTGGAGCTATTCTCTGATTCTCTGGTTTCCTCTTTTTGTACATAGTAGAGGGTGATATTGACCTGTCCCTTTGATGTTCGACTTGACCCTAAAGCTCACTCTGGCCGACAACATTAGGAAGAAGAAATGTATGCTTCCTTGAGGCAGACTTTTAGGTCAGTGCACATGTTCTTTCCCCCGCGACAGTGACCAGGAATGGCTCAGGCAGTGGAGAATCTATTAATCTCTGTACCTGAATGAAGACAACATGATGGAGACCCTCAGCGGAACTGAGATGAACATGTACTATGAGCAAGACACAAAGGCTGATTGTTTGAAGCCACTGAGATTGTAGGGATTGTTTATTGTGCTTTAGCTTATCCTGTCTTGATAGAGCGACACAGTGACTAGGAAGACTCAGGGACAGAATCTTAGAAAGCGAGAGGTTTTGAAAGAAGAGTCCACAGAAAAGACTGAGGCTAAACAACAGAAGGGTTAGGAGGAGAAAGGAAAAAAAAAGGCAGAGAGGAAGGTCCCTGAAGTCCGGGAAGGGTTAAAGTTCCCAGTCGGAAGGAAGAGCGGATGTTGTGGGTACTGGTTTGAAACCGTGGCCGTGGCTGGAGTCATTTAGATAAGAGTGTGATGTGGGCAGAACCCCGGCTGCAAGGTGCTGAGGGAGGAAGGAAGGGGAGGAAGAGATCTGATTGTACATTGTACTCTCCAGTAGCTTGCCTCTCTTTGAAAGGAAAGAGAGAAGTATCATGTCAGTATCGGGGAGGAAAGACTTGGAAATGAATTTGGTTTTTGTTCTTATTTACAGATGGGGAGTACCAGAGCATGTTTATAAGCCGAGAGGAAAGAGTCGAGAGGGGGAGTTTGAAGAGCAAGGTCAGGGAGGGTGATGAATAACCTCTGGCATGTTAGAGGGGACCTGCTCACTGAAAATGAAAACACTACCCTTCAAAATAATAAAGGGAGAGGGTTATCTGTCAGTGCTCATGAAAGACAATGCTTAATGGAATTTAGCTACTATGAGTTCATTCCCTAAACTCTCCCATATTGAGTTTGCTCTGTGGCTTAGGCCCTGAAGTAGATCTAAATATGCAAGAATGCCATCTACATTAAAAAAAAGCAAGGATACAAAGCCATGATTCCCTACCACTGACATTTAAAAAACAGTGGGTATTCTGTATGCATCTGATAAAAGTGTAGAAAGAAGGTTTATTTTGAGATTAACTGCGTTTGCACTGCAATTCTTTCTTCCTAGTGTTTGGTGGCAGTGGTGGTGATACGATACAGCAGTGTTTTCTTTGAGATTGCGTACCAAGTAGGCAGATTAGTTTTGAAGTTCTTGCTGATATAAAATATCAGCGCCTCACCGATCCTAAGGGAATATATGGGTGAAATATTAAATTTCTCTTTAGAAAATTATCATATTATGAATCTCTGATTAGGTTCGGTTCTTGTCCTTGATATACTGTACGCTTCCCTGGGGGAGTCACTCACCGTGCATGTTTGTTCTTGGGAGCAGCGCTCAGCATAAGCAGTCTGGAGACGTGGGGAAAAGGTACTTTGTGTGTGGTAATTTGCATTTCATGTTTGAATGATTCCTGTGCTGATCCAATGTTTATAATTCTTTCAGAGAAGAGTTAATGACTTTTGGGCAAAGGCTTGAGAGTTTCGAAATTAATTTTAAGTATTTACTACCCCAACATAAAGATTCTCATACTTTCTTAACGTTATAATTTTGATATATGGTCAAAAATTGTGTCATTCTTTCTCATTAGATGTGTTTTTCACGTTATCTCCACACGTCTTTTAAAAAGAATCTCTCTATATTTTGGAAATTCTTTGGATTTTTGCTTTGCAGGCGTTACTAAATAAACCAAAGTGATCCAGAGTGGGTATAATTGAGCCCCTTGTACTTTACCCTTTCAAAATAAATCAGGATAATGCCAGTTTCTGACATAACAGACATTAGTCACCCAGAAATGCCTTGACTTTTTTTTGTTGTTGTTCAACAGGCATGAACATTATACAGTAAAAGAAATAAACAACAACTGTGCCAAAGCTCACCTAGAAGTTGAAATTCAAAAATGAAATAGAAAATATTGCAGGGTACCTATGTGAGAAAACTTGTGTGATATTTCTCCATTTTCAAGCAACTGTTCCCACGTGTGCTGCTGCCACAGCTAACGTTTTTCTCAGCACACATCCGCAGTCGATAGGGACTCTCTTATAGGGAGATACCGTGAGAAGAACTCTAGTTTTAGGCATGAGCTTTCAGGATTTGATGACTCCCGAATTCTAATCATTTCCTTTATCCACAGCCCTTGTCTGACTCTCTCAAAGATTCCTCCAGATTATTTTAGACACCCCTTACTCATCTCCCTGACTTTTGACCTTGCCAATTTAATTACTCCCAGTTCATCTGACAGTTTACTAAGTTTATCATTTCTGCTGGTAAGCTAGAGCTGAGTTGTTTATGCCAAGCAGGCTAAAAAGTTCTTTTGAGAGCGGAAGCATAGACGAAAACACACAGGATTGATAACCTGCCCTGCTAACCTGAACATTTAGGGGAGAGCAGTTCAAGATCATAGGAAAGGTTCTTCCAGAAGCACCGAGCCAGCTCCCACCAGACCAGCCTCCCTGCAGGTCAACAGCTACAAACTCTGGACAAGAGAGAACAGACAGCTACTTCAAAGTTCAAGAATCAACAGCTGCAGAAACGGCAGGCTCTACAGGGGCTCTCAGACTTGAAGAAGGTGTTGACATAGGATGAACTTTCAAAATTTTCTTTCAACTTGCACGGATAGCTTTGGTGGCAAACCACAGCCACTGGGGTGTGAGGAAAGCCAGGAAGCAAAACGAGAGATGGAGACACCCCCAGACTGCGTGGATTCTCCACCCAGGTCCCTTCCAGCCCTCACCTACACAACGAGCACTGCGGAAGTCAGCTAAGGGGAAGGCAGGCGTGATGGCAGAGGTGGGAGAGCCGTCGCTGCTCAAGCCAATGACAGCCTCCAGCTGTACTGTCCCTGTGGCTGTAAGACTCATGCGATCGCTCTGTATGCCGTCAGCACTTTCAGCCTGAAGGTTGTCCCCAATCACAGATCCATCCCAGAGCCCGTGCGACCTTAAAACTTAGACAACAATAATGGTTCTTTAAAGAAAGTTGCCAAATACTTTTTGCCTGTCCTATGAAGACAGAGAACTAGGAGAGAGACTCATGGAGCTGAAAAACCAAAAAGGTGGTTCAATTTTCCCATTAGAAAACCAAGAAACTAACCCCGGGCGATAGAGAAACAGGCTGTGCAAAGGGAAGAGAGCCTTCCTTACTCTTGAAAGGAAACACAAACCATTCCTGCAATGGCAGGAATCAGCCACTGTCAACATGTATCTGGTGCAACTCACTCCAAGCCCACCCAGTACCTGAAAGAACTTTTAAACCCATCAAAAATATGTGAACATCAGGTAACCAGCTTCTGCAAGATGGCTGCTGCCTCTGCGCAAGTGAGTTGTTCTTTCAATCAAGCCCTGAGGAACAGGGACAAAGGAGACGGCATGACGCTGACTTCCCCACAGCCTCAAGGGTCAGTGCAGACGTCAGCGGTGCAGTCCCCGATTATTTGGGTCATCTTTGGACTTTTTTTCCCCCTTAAATGAACCAAACTTCTGATTTTCTTCCACATAGGAAGGAAAGGGAGGTTTTATTTTTTTTCTTCCCCTCCCTGCCCAGAGTAGAAGAAACAGTAGTAAGATGCAATGAGGTAAAGAATCAGACTTAAAATATTCAGGTGTAATTGGACGCCTGTCTTTAAATCAGCCTACGATTTCCGTGCTTGCGTCTATGATAACAGGCACTGATTGATGTCGAGGGAGCCGTGAGGTCGCGAGACAGCTCGGGGGCACTGAGAACAAGCCCGCATCGGAATTCCACAGAGAGCCAGAGTCTCAGCCACCATCCAGACCTACTCTCAGCTGGGAGGGGTCGGGAGGGGGGCAAACGGAGAGCAGTGTCGCTGTCCTCAAGGACGGCTGGTTTTCCTAGAGACAGATACACTCCAAATAAAGGCTAAGTAATATAAGGAAAGTAAGTGCCAGGGCGTTTGATGGCGCACCGTTATGCATGACTGACTGTGAGCAGGAATGCCGCTGAGGAATCGTTGGAGTGGATTTGAACTTTTGGATCTGAGAGGAGTTTGTATTATCACTAAAGTGGAAGATTTGTTCTTCCGGAGAAATGCTAAAAAAAAAAATAAATAAAAAGGTATTTAATTATGTCTCTTTTCCCCCAAAGAATGAGTTTTGACTGAACTCATTATGTGCCTGATTTTAATTCCGCTGTGGACCCGCTGCACAGTCCATCAAACTTTATTAAATAAGAAACCCACACTTTTTTTGTGAAGCAAGTTCGCTTGTGCATTAAGTTGTGAAGCATGTATGGAGCGCTTACTGTATACCTGTCCCTGCACTTTTCTGCCCCCAGCCACACCTGTTACGTGTATATCCAGCCCTTGTTGTGAGAGCTGCAGCTATGGGACATGACAATTCTAATTGTCAAAGAACATTTTCATTGCACTTGAATGAAACAGCCTCCCATTCTCTTCATATTGGAGAAACTTGAATTGATAGGCATTTTACAGGACAAGGAGGATGGGAATTAAATACTTATACTTTCCACGTTACCAACAGCCCATGGACCTACAGATAAATGCTGACTTTATCGCGAGTCACGTAAGCTGGGGCTCCCAACCTTGATGGTCTAACTAGAATAACCTGGAGATTTTTCACAAGGTTATCCAGGGCCACTCTTCACTCTTAATCATTCAGCATTTCTGGGATGAAGTCCTAATGTCTCCATTCTGTCAAATTCTATAAACAACACCCAAGCACCATCAAGCTGCTCATCAAACAAAATAGCTCCCACACATTACATCCATTTTAACATGGGAAAATAGATAATCTCGACCCCAATTTTCTTTCCCACTTCTGTGATCTCAAGTTGTCTAATTATTATTATTTTTTTCCTTTTTTTGTATTTTTCTGAAGTTAGAAATGGGAGGCAGTCAGACAGACTCCCACATGCGCCTGACCAGGACCCACCTGGCATGCCCACCAGGGGGCGATGCTGTGCCCCTCTGGGACGTTGCTCCATTGTGGCCTGAGCCATTCTAGCACCTGAGGCAGAGGTCATGGAGCCGTCCTCAGTGTCCAGGCCAACTTTGCTCCAATGGAGCCTTGACTGCAGGAGGTAAAGAGAGATAGAGAGGGAGAAGAGGAGGAAGGGTGGAGAAGCAGATGGGCGCCTCTCCTGTGTGCCCTGGCCGGACACCTATAGAATTTTATTACCAATGTTACTCCTATAAACTCAGTCAAGACCACACGTGCTAGATACCAACAGTGTTTACAGCTATGCACCGCATGGCCCTGGGGCTCCTCCTTTCCGAGTTACAGGGACTGCTGCCTCCGTGTCATGCTGCTCGGGGCCCTGTGCCCATCAGGGGACTGAATTGTGACTGCAGGCTGACAGGGCCAGCCACCCCCAGGCTTACCTGAGACCACCCTGGCCTCCGGAGTCTGAACTGCTGCTGCTGTGTGTGGGGGGGGGGGCAGGGAGCCCCGAAAGAACCTGCCAGAGATTAGACTCTGTGTGTAGATGGGACAGTCGGATAAACTAAAGAAAACAGAGCCTCTGTCAGGGGACACAGGCAAAACCTTATTTTAACGCTGAGCATCACAGTCCCGAATACCCAGAAAGGAAGACCCATTACCCGTGCGGCACTCAAACCTCCACTGAAGACAGAGGCGGCCGCAACGTCCAAGACATGAAGCGATGTTGAGGGAATCGCTGTATCTAGAGAGAGATAGAAATTCCTCTTTCAACACGTTACTCCACATTCACAGGGAATATGCATTTGTAATCACCACAGCAACTATTTAAAACTTAAGTAAATACTACGTGTGTGTGTGTGTGTGTGTGTGTGTGTGTGTGTGTGTGGCAGAGGCAGAGAGAGGGACAGACAGGGATGGAGAGAGATGAAAAGCATCAATTCTTCCTTGCGACACCTTAGTTGTTCATTGATTGCTTTCTTGTATGTGCCTTGACCGCAGGCCTTCAGCAGACCGAGTGACCACTTGCTCGAGCCAGCGACCTTGGGTCCAAGCTGGTGAGCTTTTTGCTCAAACCAGATGGGTTCATGCTCAAGCTGGCGAGCTCAGGGTCTCGAACCTGGGTCCTCTGCATCCCAGTCCGACGCTCTATCCACTGCACTGCCGCCTGGTCAGGCAATATAATATGCATTTTAAAACAGTGCTCCTTTTAGGGACTGCAAATTATGGAATATTATGCAATTTAAAGGCTAAAAAAACAAAAGAGTATTCCCGCAGAATTACCAATAAGAATATATTAAAATAGTAAACATCCTAAAATAGTGTGAATTCTTAAACAACGTGTCCTGCTTTATGGGGGGAGGGGAGCAATATTACTTCCTCATTTATGTTAATGCGATGAAAGCCCTTTACTGGGTCTGGATATATTTCCTATAATGACTGTTGCACTACAATCATGTTGTGCCCGCCATTTTTGTGTCCTTGCCCTTTTAAAATTATTGTCCTGAAGGAACAGGCACTTTCTGCCTTGACCTTTCTCATGGGTCCTTTCCTTTCTGACATGGACTTAATTTCCATTTTAAAAGATCCCTGGTCTGCAGTATAATTGCTAACATTCTCCGCAGAACACGGAGGAGGCTGGGCTGTGACATTGCCTAGTTTCCAGTAGTTTCTAAGGGCTTGAAAAGAGCAGGGACCTTTGAAATGAGGAAGCCAAAGAGCCATCCAAAGACCACGGTGAGTGAAAGAAGGAACAGAAGCTTCATCAGCTGGGGTGTCATCTAGCAGTTGGTATCAACGTGTTGTTCATTTCCCAACATGAGCTGGTCACAGGTGAACAGGTGGCTATACCCCTCAGCTCTAAACCCCGTCATTCTGATTACGGGAGTCAGGATTTTGAGGTGTCACTGCATCTGAACTATTGATGACTCCCAGCAGATCAAAGGCGCTTCGATGAACAAAACAGGCTGGCCTCCTGCGATCTCCTCCTCACCACCTTCATGACGATTAGGTCAGATGTGTCTTTTTTCTTAGAATCTGTTGTGCTTGATAAACACACCCATGTGACCACTATCACATCCATGAACAGGAAGAACTGAGATGGCTGATTTCACTGGTTTAATCGACACAAATTCAGGTTCTCACCCAGATCTCTGTGTACCTTATTTTGTGATGTAATCCTGCACAAAGCTAATACCAGTCCAAATTATGAATGAGGTACATTTTCAAATTTGCTTATGGACTTCTACCAAGATAGATCTTTTCATTCTTCCTCCTGGCTTTTCCCTGTGTCCTTCCTTACTCCCTTTTCCTGTGTCCCCCACCCCACACACATTCTGCACCTAGTTTCAGGCATCCTAAGAAGTGAAGTAGCTAAATATCCTCCTCCCTAAAAAAATAATGTACCTTTTTATGAAAACAGATTTTACCTACATGACTATATTTTATTTGCTCCTTATAAAAATTTTCATGTAATCTCCATTTGCTATTTCTTAGGTAAAAATAACTTTTTTTCAAAGTCACCAACCAAGAGTTCTTAAAGATTCTCCAAGTTTAGACGTGAAAGCTACCTCCCCATGGCCCATTCATTGATGAAGCGGGTATCTGGGAATGTCATCTTTAATACAAATGAGAGGAAGCTTCCAGAGTGGGACTTCATGTGTGAGAGATGAGTAGTATTGTTGTTATTACTTAGAGCACCATCCGATACAGCCTAAACTGGACCATGCCAGTAGGTCCCAACTTCAGAAGCTTTAATATTGTGTTGCTTTACAGTTTATGGAACTATAGTACATGTTTAAGAAATTGACAGACAGCTGATGGCCCATAAACGACTCAAGGTATATGCAGATTGGCTAAGGATGCTATACCAATTGGATAATTATGGCGGACGATAACTAGAAGTAAAAGAAGAAGGAAAGTGGCCCTGGCTGCTTGGCTCAGCAGTAGAGTGACAACCAGGCATATGGAAGTCCCAGGTTAGATTCCCGGCCAGGACAAACAGGAGAAGCGCCCATCTGCTTCTCCACCCTTCCCCCTCTCCTTCCTCTCTATCTCTCTCTTCCTCTCCCGCAGGCAAGGCTCCATTGGAGCAAAGTTGGCCTGGACACTGAGGACGGCTCCACGGCCTCCACCTCAGGTGCTAGAATGGCTCCAGTTGCAATGGAGCAACACCCCAGATGGGCAGAGCATCGCCCCCTGGTGGGCATGCCGGGTGGATCCCGGTTGGGCGCATGCGGGAGTCTGTCTCTCTGCCTCCTCGCTTCTCACTTCAGAAAAATAAACAAAAACAATTAAAAGAAAAACGGAGGAAAGTAACAATAATCCTCTCTCCTTTTTAATGATGTTGGTATTGGTAAAGGAATAAATAATTGTAAATGTAAGGAAGCTAAGAGACTCATTTTAGGTTATGCATCTTGATAAATTTGATGTTTTAAAGAATTATCCTTCTTAATTATCTCAAAGAAATTCTGAAACTAAGTAGAGACTACAGAATGTAACAAGGATGCACTATTTATTTAGAGCGTAATTCATATTTTTCAAAGAATAAAATGAGAATAATATTAAATAGGAGAGAATAAGCTATTAGACCTTTTAGAAGACATGTTGATGGGTTTTATTTATATTATATTTTATGTTTCATTTCAATAATGGAAATCTGATATAAAATTTTATAACAAATAATTATTCTCCTAGTCTATTTTTTAGGTCATTATTTTGGCCACAGAATAGTCAAGTTTCCAAAAAGTCTCACTTCTTAATTTCTGTGCTTTACTTACTATTATAGAATATTATTTTTATTTGTATATTCCTAACAAACTTGATTCTACACAGTTTGGTATTTTAAACACTATTAAAGATAAGTAAATAAAATAGAGATACACCCAATATTGTAGTAGTTTAAAAAAAAAAATCAACCATTTGAGCAATTCAATATCCCTACATTTAATGATAAAAATAGTTACAACATGAAAATAATTGACATATTACTCTATGTAATATTCACTTAGGTTACATCAAATACAGGAAAAAAAATTCTTGTTTCTTTGTATTCAGTATTAACACAAACATAAATCAGATAATGAAAACTATTAAATTATAACCTCGGTGTAGGATGTTGAAAACACAGAAGTATTTTTTAAGAGGGTAGATTTTATTCTGAAATATGTTAGTAAAATCTAGTACACTGGGGATTCAACTGCAGCTTTTCTTTAACAAATAAGATTTTTAAAACCAATAACTTTTGCTTCTTCCAGGTGATTCATGAAGCCCATCATTACTTCTTCAACAGCAATTATATCATAAATTAAGAAATGTTTCTCTTGAGAAACTCCCTCCCCTTCACGAGTGCTGTCTTTCGGTGCACGCTCAAGCTGTTACAGTGTTCTGTAGAAGGTGCGAGAAAACGCTGTGATTCAAAGGACTAATCAAGGCTGTCGTCTTCTGAGGGAGTTGGAAGGTTTAATAGTCACACGGCTTCTGCCAGCCAGTTGCCAGGCAGGTCCTGGCAGGAGTTGATAGCAACACATTTAATTACGGTGAAAGCAGCTCTGTTTCCCGAAAACTCTCACAAACAGGGTGAGATTCGGCGACGTGACGAACCACATCGATGGTAATAAAGATTGGGAATTCAGGACTAGTTTTCTAGGCGATGTCTTCAAAACGGATATGGGAGCCAAACATTTTCTTTTGTAACTCAACAGATGTCTGTGAGGCTGAGATACTGCACTTTGGAAAGGAGATTTTGATCAAGCAACTAGATAGAATGCACTCTCTTTTCCAGCTTCTTCCCTGGAACGCCTTCCCCTCCTGCCCACCGTCTCCCAAGTGTGGGCTGCTGTTCCACAAATGACTGAAAGCGGAATTCCAGCCAACAGAGGAGAGGTTTGGGGTCAGGAGCCAAATGGAAACCTTTCAGATCACTCCGCGTACGTAAGTGATCCCTTCTGTCTCCATAGGGAAGGTTGATCCTAAAGGACAATCGCACGGCCACATTCTCCCAGGGGCAATGAGAGGCGCGTTCCAGAGAATGGGATTTTGTTTCAAGGAAGTTTTAGACAAAAAAAAAAAGGAGAGAGATAATAACAGCAGTCAGATGACTTGCCAATGAAATAAAAGAAAGAATGCAGGACTTCTAGTTCTCGTGTTGGAACGTGCATTTTTCCAATTTTCCATATTCTGACATATATTTCATGCTTTGGTTGAGGACTTAGGACTATTAATTCCCTCCTTATATGTCTTCTTTGTTTATTTTATTATTTTGTTTGTGGTCAGTGTGTTATGTGGTTTTCATTCTCTTTATTTAGTTAGTTTATTTATTTTGAATGTGATACATTTATTGGGTTTTATTTCTACAAATTATAATATTTAAAATGCTATAAACTGTGGTAAGACTTAAATTAAGGAATAATATTATGTGGTCATTCCAGTATAGATTGATAAGCATGTTAAGAAACATTAAATAAATTATGATTGCATTAAAAGTGATAGCACAGGACAATTATAAGCATTGTATTGTGGTGAAAATTCTGGAAACAGTCAAGGAAAATGGTTAAATCCATTTAAATCCTTAAATGTATACAAGTGATAAGTAGGCTTTCTAAAAGGCTTTGTAATATCCGTATTTCCTAGACTTAATACATTTGCATTGATTAAAATACAGTATGATGAAAAATACATTTTTGTCATATGTCAGATGATGACTTCTTTCCCTTTTCCTTAGCCGGTGAATCTCATCACTGAGACATCTCCTTCTGGAGGAAGTATTTGACCAACCTGCTCAGCCGACCCAGATCTCACTGTTCGCTGTGAATTATAAAATAATTGGGCTCTGGGTTATCTGAAAAAGCATCTCCTAAATCATTCACTGTGATTTTCTCTTCCCTAGGGCTCAAGGGGGGTGGGAATCATTGAAGAGTCCATTCTGTCACCTTGCTATCATGGGGACTATCTGGAGACCTGAAGTTTATGCTCACGAGACTTTCAAGCCATGAGCTCACCAGCAGACCAAAGGCAGGTTTACGTCCTGGTCCCCGTCTGGGCCCGCCACTGTGTGGAGCATCACTGTACACCGGCCAGCGGTGGTATTCAGCCTTGTCCTCAGGTTGGGTCCCCTGGAGGGTCAGGACAGCTCTACCTCCAGGGATGGAGCCTGATCTGGGCAGGGATCCAGGTGTTTTTCTTGTTAATGTTGTGGGGACTTGTCCAAACTTCTGCTGGAACCAGGATGGAAGTGATCTGTGGTCACAGCTCCAGTGCTGGGGCCACAGGTGAGTGACAGTACTGCCAGAGGACAAGGTCAGGGAAGCCACCTGAGTCACCACCGCCTGAGAACTGGACCCTCGCGTGGATCCACAGCGCCCCCCTGCTGACATCCTCAGAAGGGTAATAACAGTGGTGTGAAGAGCAAAAGCTTCCTCTTCCTTCAAATACATTTTCATCTTTTTAACATTCCACTTACTTTCCGGGTGACGCCAGGCTCACTGCCGCTTTGTCCCTGCAGATTCCTGTTGCCACTCTTTTCTCACCGGTGCCTGGAATTCGGTCTACCTGCCGCTCTGTTCCTCAGCCCGTCGAGTGGGGGCTTGAGTCCTCTGCGGCCACTTTCATTCCTTGGACGTTCCTTTTATACCGTACGCCGCATTTCTGAGCTTTTCTCCCTCTTCATTCGTTTCCAGACTGACTATGCTTGTCCATCAAGGTGATCTCATGATGGCTGCTTTCACATCCGTGTCACGGAAGTTCCACATCTCAGTCTTCGCGGCCTTCGTGTCTGTTGATTGCTTTTCTCAATCAAGTTGGGGTTTCCCTGGCCCTCTGGTTTTGGCATGAGGAATCTGTTTTATCCTGCGCATTTTTGGATATTGTCTAATGAGATGCTGGGTCATTTGTCATCTTCCTTTCACCAGGCAATCCTCCTTCTGTGGGGAGCACGAGGGCCAGGGGACTGGGCGTTCAGCTCCCAGATGGCCCTGCTGAGCCCCACGGTCCCGCTGCAGCTGACCCCTCCTGGGGAAACGTGGAGCAGTGGCTCGCCCCGACTCCTGGCCTCCGAGCGGGTGTAAGTCCGTGTACTCAGCTACGCGAAGCCCCCACCCCTGTTACCCCGGCCACTTGGTTCATGATCCCTGTTTACAAGGACAAGAGATGGTAGCTGATGTCGTAATTTGGTGGCTGGGGTTAATTAAGCATCGCCTTTCTACAAACGCCCAGTTTCTACAGCGGTTTCTGAAAAGGGAGTGTCTGCGTGTCTGCACGAGATGGCGGTCAGCTCCTAAGGAACTGCTGGGTGACTCCCTCTCCGGGGCCTCTGTCGCCACCAGCTCCCATGGAGCACATGACCTGTGGACAGAAGAGCTTGCATGGCAGCCTGGGCCTGTTTCAGCCTTCTCTTTATCTGGGCACCACGAGAGCTCTCAGCGGCGCGGGTCAGCAAGAAAACGGGCCAGACTAGGACACCCAGATAAAAACCACAGTGTCTCTAAAATGCAGTGAAATCTCGTAGGCATTGTGCCTCTTGTTGGTTTGTTAGAGGTGGGATATGCCAACAGATTACTCTGAGCCTTAGAGGGGACATCATTATGTGCCCAAATCGTAGGACCTCTAGAAAGTCCAGTGGAGTAGGCAGCATCTGAGTTTTCGTGGGTTTATTTCCAACCCTTTGACATTCGCAAGTTGTCCCCTCAGTAGACCTAGAGGAGTTGTCCCTTTGGGCTTAGCTGATTCATTCCCTTTATTTCTCTAAGAACTCGTGCTCAGGACATTTTTTCTGAACACAGCTTCCTTGTGTTCTCTGTGTACTTTTATAGAAACGTGTTCCATTGTAAAGTGTTTTCATTGTTACTGTGTTCAATCACTCCGGGATTCTGATTTCTGCTCTTCTTTTACTAACACATGGCATGCATGAGTTTTATTTTTAAATTTCTCCATAGAAGAACGTTCTGGGTTTTGATGTCGTTACTAATTTCTAGCTTTACTGCAAAGCCTTTATTGAATTTGGGGCCTCTCCTGAGTCTTTCTTTTCTTTGTGATTTGCTCCCTGATCACTTAAGAGGATATTACAGTCTCCATTTTCAGGGAGCAACGTGCATCTGTTTGGCTGCCTGGATCCGTTCTAAGCCTTCCATTGCCTTCCTTCTTCCGGTCCACCGGATATTTTAATGCATTGATAAAGGTGCGTTCAAGTTTCCTGCTACGTTTTCCTATTAATTTCTCCTTACACCTCTTAGAATTTCTGCTTTCTGAATGTTGCTCCCACGCCGTTCCATGCACAGACATTCAAGGCTATTATAGACGTCTGGTGAATAGAGATATTTCCGAATGCTCTTTCTCATTCAACACTTTCTGGCCTGGGAACCAATATACCCAGTGGAGACTACTCTGTTTTGCTTTATAAATGAGTGTCATCTTCCTGTATACTCTTTATTATTTTTTAAAGCTTTAGTTTTATTGGGTTTTTATTTTTTTGAGCAGTTTTAGGTTTACAATAAAATTGCAGAGAAGTACAGAGCTCGCCGGTATTCCTCCCGCCCCCCACCGATGTACCACCTCCTCCCATTATTGACACCATTCACCAGGCTGGGTATGTTTTTATCCAGTAGAAACTTACATTGACACTTTTTAATCACCCAAGTCCCCAGGTTACCTTAGGGATCACTCCTAGTGGTGTATGTACTATGAGTTTGGGCCATACCCTTTTATGTTTAAGCTTCGTGAGTCACTTCGATTTAGATGTCTCTCTTCCAAAGAGACTGGTATCTTATTTGATGATATAATTTAAAAATATTTTCTTTCCATAGCTGCATTAACCCATTTACTACCATTCACGAATGTGACTGGCAGGTTTGATCTTAAGTCTGTCATACTATTTATTTACTTTCCACTTAAAAAAAAAAAGATGCAAGAATTTGAATATGTGGTATGATTTCCTTCCTCAGGAATATGTGAGTATGTGCGTGTGTGTGTGTGTGTGTGTGTGTGTGTGTGTGTGTGTTTAATCTCTGACTAATCATCAGGAGGAAAAATATTCTTATCTTTTAGTTTGTGACAGCCGCCATAACAATAATCTAAGTTGAACAGCATAAAAAGGTGTCTTTTCATCATCCCAGCGTTCCGTAGGCTGAAAGTCTAGGTACTCTGTACACAGCGGAGCCTCTGCCGTGATAACATTATATGTAAAATCCTGGAGTAATGTCTGCAATAAAAAGTCAAGGTGGTTCGTCATCACTTTAGTTTCAAAATTCACAGAGATATTTTTCTTTGAGTTTAATTCCAAAATTATTTTCCCTTAAAGAAATCCTTCACAACTATAATGGAAGCTTCGGTAACGCTATAAATTAATTTAAGATAACTTTTCCCTCCTTACAGTGTTCCTTTGTTTATTGATTCTTTTAACACTGTGCACATGGGGGTGCTTTCTTTCTCTTCGTATCTGTGGTTCTCACACAGTCCCTGGGACGTTATGCAGAGGGACTTTGTTCACACGGTTGTCACTGGGGTTTCTTGATTTTTAATGAGCCAGTTTGTGTATTTGGCATTTGACCTCCCGTTTCTGTAAATGTTTGAATTTCAAAATCATGCCACAGATTTTTGAAATCCTATGTATAGATTTAGATGCCTTATAGAAGACATTATTTTATTTATTTATTTGTTTGTTTGTTTATTTATTTATTTTTGTGGCAGAGACAGAGAGAGTCAGAGAGAGGGACAGATAGGGACAGACAGACAGAAAGGGAGAGAGATGAGAAACATCGATTCTTCGTTGCGGTTCCTTAGTTGTTCATTGACTGATTTCTCATATCTGCCTTGACCTGAGGGGCTACAGCAGACCGAGTGACCCCTTGCTCGGGCCAGCGACCTTGGGCTCAAGCTGGTGAGCCTTGCTCAAACCAGATGAGCCAGTGCTCAAGCTGGCGACCTCAGGGTCTCCAACCTGGGTCCTCCATGTCCCAGTCCGATGCTCCATTCACTGCACCATTGCCTGGTCAGGCTAGAAGACATTATTTTGATTATTTTGACTCTTGCATTGGATTATACTGAGTCTTGCTTTCTGATGATTATACCTTTCATTTATTTTTCTTTTCTCACTTATTGAAGGAATATTCTCTTTAGATATAGTAAAAAAAATACATTTTTGCATCCATATTAATTATACTGTGAAATCATTTGTCATCATTTACTTTGTCTACTTATTTTCAGAAAGCTAATAACGTCTTATTAAATTAATATACAATTATATTTGCATTCTTGTCCTCTTACATTTTTAATAATATTTGCTTTACTTTTTAATCCTCTTGTTATTCAAACAGCGACGCTCATCAATATTAAATTTCCTTTGTACACTGCACTTTTAATGAATATATAATTACCTTTCTCATTTAGTGTTATTTGATATGTATTTTATTTTGCATAAAATTAATAGTGATACCTGTTTTCACTTGATTCGAATGAAATATTTAAATATACCTCTACAAAAATAAAGTTGATGTCTTTCGAACTGGTAACATAATATAAATATTTTAGATGTAATTTTATTGAATGTTTCAGTGCTTACTGCCTATTCAGGTCCACTGACAATTTTCTTGTCTTCTGTTTCTATTTTGATTAAACTCGTACTTGACTGAGTTATTTTCCAGTCATTTTCAAGAAATAGGCATGGTTAGGTAATGTCTGAGTCCTTGAGGTTTGTGAGACTGTTATACTCTTTACTTGAAATATCAAAACCAATTATGCTGGTATAGAATGTTTGGGTCATCAGATTCTTGTTTCTCAAAACTCTATAGAAACTTTTAGGTCGTCCATATGTACAGAAAATAGAAAACCAAGAACAGCTAAATGTTCTTCTTTTGTAGGCAATTGGAGTGAGTGAAGAATTATTTTCATTAACCTTTTATAGAAAGTTTAAGAGGATTTTTCTTTATGTCTCTTTTCATCAGTTTAAAATAAAAAGTTTAATGAGCTCTTTTAGTCTGAATATTCATGACTTTTTTAAGCCTCAGGAGAGAATCTTTAAATTATTTTATCTTTGATTAATGATCCTGTTCCAGTTTTTGCTCATTCATAATCAGAAATATCTTTAATTCTTAGTTTGAATCCTGTTTTCTGTCCTTCTTATCATTTTGTGGATAACATATTTTTTCTTTCGGTCTATATCATAAATAATTTTTAAAAATCTACAATTATTTTTAAAAATCTTTAGTTCAGTGATATATTCCTCTTGTTCTTCAAGAATATCCTTTATAGAATCCATTTTTATTATTTTTTTAGCTTCCATGTACTTTAATAAGGCGGCGTTTGCATAGAACTGTCCTGTGCAATGTAGTGCCAATAGTCACATGAGGCCATTCATATTTAAATTAAGTTAAACTAAAAGTTAAGTTTCTCATAATGTTGGGTATATAAATGTTTGCATCTGTTAAAATACACAGAATTGTGGGACAGCTGGATATTGACTTGTAAAAGATAAAGTTGTACTTCTACCTCATACCATATGCAAAAAACATTAGATATCATATATAATATATATTATTTAATAGTATAGAATATTATATATTCTATATTATAGAATTAATTCTATAATATAGAATTAATATATGTATATATACATACATATATATTAATTCTATATTATAGAATTAATATATATGTATATATACACACACACATATATATATATAAATATGTATACACACACACACACATTGTGGTTTGCATCTTAGAGGTGGCCATAAAAGACCTTCAAATCTTTAAAGAATCACCTACTATAGACTATGAGGCCTAGAAGGCTGTAGAAAACTCTTCAAAATAAGGCTGCCCTTGGTTACCCAAGGAAGATTTGTGGAGGGATAACTGACCCCTTATTTATTTGACCTTTATTTGCATTGAAATGTCAATGCAGGCCCTGGCCAGTTGGCTCTGTGGCAGAGCATTGGCCCACATGTGGACGTCCTGAGTTCGATTCCTGGTCAGGGAGCACAGAAGAAGCGACCATCTGCTTCTCCACCCTTCCCCCTCTCCCTTCCGTCTATCTCTATTCCCCTCCTGCAGTCATGGCTCGGTTGGAGCACATTGTCCCCAGGTGCTGAGGATGGTTCTATGGCTTCACCCCAGATGCAAAAATAGATCAGTTGCTAAGCAACAGAGCAGTGGCCCCAGATGGGCAGAGCATCGCCTGGTAAGGGGATTGCCGGGTGGATCCCTGTCGGGGAGAATGTGGGAGTCTATCTGCCTCTGTGCTTCTCACTTAAGAAAAATTTAAAAAATAGAAATAAAATAAAAAGAAAAAAGAAATGTCAATCCAGAAACGTAAGCAGAAAACTATCTTCCTAAAGTAGACTCAAATAACATATGGATTTTTGTCCAGCTGGTTGGTCTGGAGCCTAGCTGACCATGTTTGAAGTCAGTACCATAGACTGGCTTTATTCTGCTGCTTGGAGTTGTTGATAGTCTTCACAATTAAGTGTTATCTGAGGCAAATTGAATGGGTTGGTCCTAGCCTCTATTGGTCATATAAACCAGTGGCAGAGAGTCATACTTATAGAAAAGTTTCCCACAATCCAAGGAAATCTGTTGCTGGGAGACAGTTCTCCATGTGTCTCTTGCATTTTTGTATGCCTAGCAAACAGAGATACTGCCTTTCTCTCTTCCGGACAGTTTCGGGTAAGTGTCTACAAAAAAACAGTTCTATCTATTTCTTTTGGCTTATTGTAGCAAAATACCAAAAACTGTGGCGTTGAAAAACAATAAAAGTTTATACTATACGTTACATTTTTACGGCGAAGGCAATCTTAGCCTTATACTATTTTTCATAAAGTCCACGATAAACTCATGGGTCATTCATTTGTATTAGGCAATTCTAATGTTACTTCATAACCACCATCTCTCATTCAGAGCCTTCCTTCAGATATGTGATATGTCTGGGGTTTGGAACTCAGATATACAGGAGAAAAAATTGATCAGAAATCAGGATGCTGTCCTTAGTGTTACTCTCTGTGTATGAGGTTACCAACCATTAAAATTCAATCTAAACAATGTCATCAAATATATCCAATATTGAGTGTGACTTGGATTAAATTAGGTCTCCAGTGTTTTGTCCTGGGCATAGTTATCTCTCTCTCTCTCTGGTTCTTATTAAAGAGAGGACAATGTGACAGATCATTTTTAAAGTTCACCTTGCACTCAAATTGATTCTGAGTTCAGGCTGCTATGATGAAGAAGAAAAAAAAAACCCATGAAGGTTTCAATGCATTCTTAAGTGCTGTTCTCCCGAAGGAGTTTAGAGCTTCACATTTATTTTTCATATTTGGGAATGGATGTTTAGTCCCTGAACTTTCTTCCCCATTAAAAGCAGAATAAATTTCTCAATGCCGAGACCTCACCGTCCTGAGGTCGGAGCGTTGTTACAGCACACGTGAGACTATCTGGCCCCTTCCCTCACGGGAACCCCGTGCAGAAAAGGAGATAATACCTTTAAATATTTCACATGGTTTCGTAAATATGAAATGGAAAAGATGATCAAGTAAGAAATTGTTGAAAATATAATTCAAACCATTTAAAATAAAATCCCATGATTTCAACACCATTGGGGTCAAATTGGACATGGGCGATTCCTTGGGCTAAACAGCTGAGGATTGATACACTTGTCCTTTATGTAACTAATATTTTTTTTGAATCCTTCTTCTTGACTTTAAATAATAAGGATAATGATAATAATAATAACCTTAGGTGCAGTGGTTCTCAAACACCTGCTTAGTCAGAATAAATTAAGATGAAAAAGAAAGAAAGAAGGAGAAGCCTCACAGACCCGGACCACAGTGTGGTGACTGCCACTGGCTGGGGTGATGGACAAGGGCTTCACTTGGAGTGGTGACCGCACAGTACAGTGTGCAGCGATGTCTTGTAGAACTGAGCACCTGAAAACCTGAATATTTATGTTAACCAGCATCACCCTAAAAAATTCAATAAAAAAACATAAATGATGATTCCTAAGCTCTGCTTCATGGCATTATGATTTAAAAGACTGGGTTGGAGGGTGGGGAAATTTTCATTTTTTTGAAAACTTCACCGAGTTATTCCAAGATTGGTCACCATTGAGGTAAGTGAACTGCCCTAATCTATCAGCCCTGCCAAACTTTACAGTAGATATATATATAATATATATATATATATATATATATATATATATATATATGTGTGTGTGTGTGTGTGTGTGTGTGTGTGTGTGTGTGTGTGTGTGTGTATTAAAATATCAATGTTGGCGCTGGCCAATTGGCTCAGAGGTAGAGTGTCAGCCTGCCAAGTAGAAGTCCTGGGTTCAATTCCCGGCCAGGGCACCCAGGAGAAGCACCCATCTGCTTCTCCATTCTTCCCCCTCTTCTTTCTCTCTACCTCTCTCTTCCTCTCCTGCAGCCAAGGCTCCATTGGAGCAAAGTTGGCCCGGGCACTGAGGATGGCTCCATGGCCTCCACCTCAGGTGCTAGAATGGCTCTGGCTGAAGTGGAACAACTCCCCAGATGGGCAGAGCATCGCCCCATGGTGGGCATGCCGGGTGGATCCCAGTCCGGCGAATGCGGGAGTCTGTCTGTCTGCCTCCCCGCTTCTCACTTCAGGAAAAAAAGGAAAGAAAAAAATATATATATCAATGTTGAAAATGACTTATTTCTTAAGATAATTTTCTCAGGAGGGGTTCTCTTTAACTTGAAAATATCTTTCCTTACTGGAGACATGCAAATGTGCTGTATTGAATAGTAAGTAAGAGCTGTCCGAGGAAGAAACAAAACCAACTACTCAAGAGTAGATCAGCTCTGAAGAAACCTCAGTTATGGACCTACAGGAATCCAGCAAAATGCTCTCACCTCAATGAGTTCAAGCGACTGCTTTCTTTTAAGTCTTGACAGAAGATAATTCAATTGGCTTAATCATGACCCCTGAGTCCTCTCACAGGTACCAAATCATTGTATTCAGTGATGCAGTTTGGTTACATCAGTCTCAATTTGCCTTCTCATGACCCGACTGAGGAGTCACTTAGTCGTAAAGAAACAAAATAATCTGAAATATAGCACAGATGCATACTTTCAAAAGTATAGTCCGCAGGTTACTCGTCTTGGGAAATAGTTAAAAGAAATAAGAGTGGCTCATTGTCAAGTGAATTTAGAAAACGGGTGTCTACAGTAGAGGCCCTTGTTTATTCTTAGGAAGAGATAAATGGTTAACTTTGATTCAGTATTTCCCAAACTTCTTTTACCTTGAGAAGCTTTTACCCAAAGAAATGCATTAACTAAAAGTTTCACGGGAAGGATATTTTTGTTTGATTGTGTGTTTTGTCTTTGTTTTAATCATTGGTGGAGAGTAACTCCTGGAACATAAAACGGGTGTGGGGAGACAGAGCAGTACTGAGGACAGAAGCCCAGATTCTGTTGCCGACAGACGGGCCCCGGACCCAGCTTCCCGACACCTGCCTGTGGTGGAGGACTTGCAGTTGTCCGAGTCACGGTTCCTTACTAGATGGAGGGAGAACAAGGCATGGCGTGTTGGGATGGCTGGCTCTGGTGCTAGAACATCTAGGCTTGGATTCTCTCCTTCTAGGAGCAGTTCTAAGTCATTAAAGACAAATTTATGAAAATGGGTGTTGCCACATCTTTGTTTTATACCACCGGAAATTGATAACTTGTCCTCAAGTGACCATTTCTATAGACTTTGATCTCGGCATAGGAAGATGTAGGCTCAGTTTCAGCAAGAAATCAGCAGAGTATTTATTTTGTAGGATTTCTGTTCCCATTGAAAATAGTAAAACTCAAAAAAATCTTTAAGAGCACGTTCAATATTATCATAGAAACTTATAATTTTGATAGATCAGGACATCAGCAAATTTACTAGCAAAGTTCTTAAATGTCATACTGATTGTTAAAACATAAAAAAAAACAGTGATAGTAATATAATTTTAAAAAGCACATTTTAAGAAGAATGTTTCTTACAATGCCTCTCAGTATATCCCAGAAAGTGATGTTACCAAACTCAGGCTCCTTTTTTTCCATAAAACACAAGCTGTTCATTTTAACATATAATTTCATTTCCATTCTGAGTAAATGAAATTCTTAACCAGGAAATATTGCGATCATTAATCTAGGATAATTAAAAAATGATTTCCTTTAAAAGCTACAGTGTGAATATAGAACATAATCTGAAATTATTTTTTAAAAGAGAATAACAGATTTACCAAATCGTAGTGGGTTTAATGTAGATGGGAAATTGATAGTAAGATGTTAGATATTGCATTCATTTGCAATCCCAACAGCCTATGACAGGTCATTGGCTTTATGGAGAAAAATTTTGCTTTTCTCACCCATCAAAAGAAGTGAAGAAATAAGCAGACTGGGCTATCTCGTTATATCTTGTCCTTTTGTAGTCTCACTTGATTTGGCCTCTAGATTATTTTATTAATCAGGGGACCTTATTAAACCATACCGTCAGCCATGTTTGTTTGGATCTAGCTGGTGTATTAATCTAGCCCTGTGTGGGATAGAAAGACCACTTTTTAGTTGAGACTATCTGTTATAGTACTATTATCGTTCAATTTTCTTAAAGTAAAGCTGTCATGATGGCATTTTCTTTTCGTCTTCGTTGTTAATTCAACAGGTATTCATTGACATCCTACTGTGGTGAAAAGAAAGGCGAAGAAATACTACAGGCTTCTAGAAGGAAGCAGTCTCTTTCTGTCGACATGAGATCAACCTGTGGATCAATCATAAGCTGCCTTGCATCAATATTTAGTGGAAGGCTAAAACAAATTCTACAGGCAGTCATAGCCAGCAAACGTCGAAGAGGGAGAGATCAATGAGGGATGGGGCAATAAAAGAAAGCCTCAATGAAGGAGGTGAGACTGGGTGCTGAGTGATGGTTGGGGTTTGGATTGGCTAAAGAGCCAGGGCAGAATGTTTTTGGAAAGGCAAAGCTTTGGGGTCAAGACTGAAAGCACAGACCTGGGGTCGGTGTCTGGCTGGAACAGAGTGTGTACGGAAAGAGCAGCAGAGAGGTGTTTAGAGGGTTGGGAAGAAGCCAGGTCACAGGTGGGGAGGTGGGGAAGTGGGGGTCGAGAGTGGCTCAACAATGAGATGGAAACTTGGGGCATCATCCTACTTGCAAAGGGTAGTAGTAATAAAGACAATAATGTACTTTCAGTGAACTCCATGGTCACTTCTACCGCTCACTCCTCTAAATTTAGTTCTCTTATCAGAATTTTCTGGAAGACATTGTAGTGGTACGAAGATGTTATCCCACAGGGCAGTGGGGTGGGGTACATGGAGCCTGAGCAAGTTCGATCTGAGTCTGAGCTACTTAATCCATAGAGTCATTCAAATATCAGCATTTTCTATGTGTGCCATAATATGGAGAAAGAGTGGGAAGTGTTGCTTTATATAAGAACAGCAATATTGACTCAATATCCTAAATTCTTATTCTTTCAAGAAATGTTCTCTGTAGAAACATTCGAGGTGAGTGATCATTTCAAACTTTTGACCCCTGTTGACCAAGAAGGCTTTAAAATGTTCACCTTATTTCACTAACATTTTGGCAGGTTTCTTCCTGACCCCAGCTCCTGACCTTCCTTTCCTTAGAGAATTTACTGTGGAAAAATTATAATTACCAGTCTTTTCTCTGCCCCTTTAAAATGTACATCTTTTGAACACTTCTCCTCAGTTTTATATAGCCCAGGAATATCTTTTTCAGGGACCTGGGGACCATCTACTTGAAATGAAATCATGAAGAAAGAGAACACCCCTATCCTCAGTTTGTTGAAAGTGTAGGGGCCTAGCTTCTGCATGAGGTTTCTTGCTTCAAGTTACTAAATTGTGACCTTTGGAAAAACTGAATTGGCACACACAGATAGGCTATGATTCTCCCCTCATCAAAGTTCTTTTTCTTTAATTTTTTTATTGAATTTGTTGGGGTGACATGGGTTAATAAAATCATACAGGTTTCAGGGGTACAGTTCTGTAACACAATCTGTACATTGCATTGTGTGTTCCCCACCGCAAGTCAAGTCCCCCTCCAGCATCACGTATCCTTTCCACCCCCTCCACCCTCATTTCACTCCTGCAATCCCCACCCGGTTGTCTGTGTCCGTGAGTCTTTTTTTCTTAACACTATAAACTTCTGTTTCAGTGGAGGGGAGTTAAGACTGAGTTCTGTTCCCACTCTATTGCGATAACCTTAAATAAAGTCTTCCTTGCCTGAGTAACATTGCCCAAGGCAATTTTTGCTTCGACATTGAATGTACCTTGCATGATAAACCCTGACACGTCATTTTCTGTTGGCCGGGTGTTCGGAGAAACCACAAGTGAATCCGCCCAATAGACAGTTGGTATCTAGATTATTGCTATCGTCATTTTAGAGAAAAAAGTTTTACTTGCTCTTTTCTTTGTTTCTACCTTCTCATATAACCATGATTTAATGTGTTACATAGACTTTTATGAGATAGCACAAGACACACAAAATAGTTCAAAGCAACCATCATGGAATGAATGTATATCCTGATACGTCTATTTGATAATGACCTTATTATCAGTAATGGTGTTTATCAATCGCGTTCCTTTAAATTCTATACAAAGTATATTGTAAAACAGTATTTCTGTTGGCCCTCACAGGAAATATTACACAGACTATACCCCATTGTAACTCAGCCGGAACAGAAGAAGATGAAAATATATGGTTTGACATCTCGCCTTTTGGATTTACTGGTATCTATTTTCTAAAGGAATCCATTTTCTACATTTTTGCCATTACTTTTATAGATAACATCTAAATATTCATTTGCACTGTTCATTTTCCAGCCTGCTCACTCATTTTCTGTAAGACACAGGTTTTATATCCATAGTAAGGAGGAACATTTTAATTTGTAGGTGAATGTCACATCCATAATGAGTCAATTACTGGCTGAGCATATGTTTTCTTTAAATGTTACTATATCATTTTAACAAATGTACTGTATTAATTTGTGAAGAAATGCACAAATTCTCAAAACACCCTGCAATGACATCATAATATGCTTCTGAAATGCTGTTTATTCATTTTATTGCTTTATTTCTATGAAGCAGCAGCAGCGAAATTTGCAAACCAGCTGCAGTGGTAACAGGTGTGCGTGCCCCCTGGCTATCCAGTGGATATATTCCCACTAAGTGATAGTCTAATCACCCAAGCTCCATGGAAGACTAAATTTAAATCAGATGTTAATTGCCTCCAGAGTTCAGCTGATCTTTGCATTCAGTTATCTCTGGGAAAACCAATTGGAAACATACTTTGACTCAGGAAATTGTATAAGAAATTCACATCTGCTATAAGAAAAAATAGTTGTACAGACTATATCTACCTAGAAAACGGAAAAACCCTGACTCGCTTTCAAATCTAATACTGACCCCACTATCTTTTCCGTCTTGTCTTCATCCAATAATTTCTATGAAGAGATCATATCTAGAAAAATCTCTAGTTTATATAACGCTGCTTGTCATTAGAAGCATCTTTAAATAAGGAACTGAACTTTTTCATCCATCCATCCTGGGTTGCCTAACAGAGTCTGCTGTTTACAAAAGATGTTCCTTCCACACAGCTATGGCAACCCACCTTATAAAATTACAGTCCGATAAAGCTTTTGCTATTCCACACTTGAAAAAAAAAATTAAAATTAAATTACAGTCGGCCTGCACTGGAACACGTTATTTATTTTCTTACCTCCCCTCTTTCTTCAGTTAATTCAGGTTCTAACTTTTTCTGTTCCTCTTCCTCCTTCCTCCCCTCTCATGTGTCCACTCCAAAGTGGACAAGGTCTTGGAATGTTCTGTTTTAGCTATAATCCCTCAGACCCAGGCCAGCGTATCTAATGTCCCCTCCTCTGCAAGGTGACTTCCAACGCCGTGGTGTCAGTCTTGACCACTCCCAAGGGTATTAGCTTCCCAACAACGGGTTGGCTGCCCAGAATCCTCTTCCTGGCAATGTGAGTCCATCCACCACCACCCTTCCCACTGAGATGTCTGCTTCGTTTCTTCTTCCAAAAAGCTTGTCTTTCACTGTTATCTTAATGGATATTTGAGTTAAAGTTTTCAGAGTGATTTTGAGCTTTTCACGTTATCTGTCATCCTTAACCCCCAAACGACCCACCTCTATTTAATCTATCTCAGCTTTCTAATTGCTTTTTCTAATAAAATTTCTAGTCCTGTCAAGCTTCATATGGTTGTTACCCTGTGAGGAATTATTATTTTATATCAAACTTACATTTCCGAGCATCATAGTGGGCAGACTCTTACCATGTTGGGTATTTTTTTTTTGTATTGGTTTTGATTTTCCTGTATTTCCTTTCTTGTTTTATAGACAATAACAATGTCAAAAATGATCTTTCATTGTCCTGGTTAACTTATACTCTATTAAAAATGAAGGGAAAAAATTTGTTGTGTGTATTTTTCTTTAAGTTCAGAGCTAATTGGGAATGGTTATTTATGAAGGACAGTGCATAAAAGGTGTTAAATTTCTGAGACAAACCAAACAAAATCTATGCTATGGCAAATGTCTATTCTAATGTTTAGCCAAATTAAAGCTAGGAGTTGCAAATATCAAAAAAAAAAAAAAGAAAAGAAAAGAAAAGAAAAGAAAGAAACCCAGAAAGATCAATCAACCGACTTGTGGAGATAAAAATCAATTGATGGAAGGCAGCAATGGTACTAAATACTTTATATCACAGTAAGCCCTAATTTACATATGATGCACACGTCTCGTGAAAAATACAGTTAGTTGAAAGCCCAGCCAATTACCAGAACCCTATTTGTATGCTCGCTTTCTATCATAAACTACACGTCCATAAACCTATCTTTTTATTTTATTTTTATTATTATTTCTTAAATTCAGGCAGGCCCTGAGTAAAAGGAGCTCAGATGTAACTGACGACCAGAAATACCATGTTATCTTTTTCCCCCCCTTTAAACTCCCATAACATAAAACGGGCAAACCGATTTGAACTAGATTAAAAAAATAAAAGTTGCTGTCTACCGAACTTAACCTCAGCAAATCTTATGTCAGAGCAAGGGGTTCTTAAAAACTCAGGTTTCCAGTGGAACCTTGATAAATATTTAACCATAGGCACTAGGCCCATAACCATAAGCCATGCTCCTTATTCTTAGTTATTTCAACAGTGACCTTCATTATTTTGATAGGAAAGATCAAATGATGAAGAATAATCAGGTGTGCCAGCATATGTGTGCTTACCAGTGCCATCATGACAACATCGCTGCATACAGACTCAGTGTGCAAGAGTGAAATGATAAGAATTACCCTCTTGGTGATATCACTGCGGATAGGTTTAGTGCGCAGGAATGAAATTATAATACAGGGCCGTCCTTGGATTATGACACAGTTCCATTCCTAGGACAGCGACGTAACCACATTTTGGTGTAAGTAGAAACACACCCTAGCCTAAGTCACTTACCTATCCTAACAGGGCTGTAAAATTATAATCTAGAACATAAGAACACAAGTAAGCCACAGAAAA
The DNA here is from genome assembly GCA_037038555.1 of Rhynchonycteris naso. Taxonomy (NCBI): domain Eukaryota; kingdom Metazoa; phylum Chordata; class Mammalia; order Chiroptera; family Emballonuridae; genus Rhynchonycteris; species Rhynchonycteris naso. Next base: position 146,028,658 of record CM073002.1, read on the forward strand.
AGAACACTGCGTATACTTCCGCCACACGGAACCAAACTAGTTCGCCCACGTAGTCCGTAAGTACGACTTGAAGGGCATAAGCCAAAACATTCACATCTCAATTATTTTAAGTTTTTATGGGAGTGAGCTTCATAAACTTGAAACGTGGTATGTCAAGATTGTCATAACCTGAAGACTCCCTGTAAGGACTAATTCTGCAACAGAAGGAGAAGACAGTCTCTCCACTCTGTTTGCTGGTTGTGTGAGATTAGAATAAAGGCATATACCTTCTGGGTTGTTTTCGATTTATAATAAACAACAAAAATGCTATTTTGAGCTATCAGGAGGCATCAATTTAAATCCCAGGTAGATATACTACCATACAGGAATAGTATACACATTGAAGTTAATTTTTACTCATCATTCACAGCTTAACTTGAATGTCACTACTTAAGAAAGCCTTTTTTGACCTTCTCTACCCCTCTGGGTCTATTCTTCTGATCTATGTTCTGTAGGGACCTGCATTTTTCCTTCATAGCCTGAATCTCAATAACCTAAGCTGTCAAATTAGATTCTACTCCCCAAGAAAGCAGGAACCATGCCTGACCTGTTCAGTTCTGTGTCCCCGTGGCCACACAACATTCACGTGTCACACACTCAATACAGGGTCTAGGATTGCATTTGCAAGTATTAACTTGATAATTCCAGTGCATTATCAGTACTTGAACAGCTGAAAAGCCACACAAAAGGTAAATGAAAGGAAGCCTTCATACCACAAATGTCTGTGGACAGAAAGAGGCTGAGAGAATGCCTCAGCCACAAACTGGCCACTTTCTACGGAAAGGAATGGTGACTTGGCACACTGCACAGTTCAGTGAACAGGCTCATAGTGGCAGAGAAGGGAGCAGGACTGGACCCTAATCAAGGAATGGGTGAGCAGAACATGGTCCAGTTATAGAATTATTAATGATGACTGACAGTCATGTGCCGCCCACTGCCTCTCCTTTTCTATTGAAACATCAGTGATGCTACCCGATGCCTGACGATTATTGTATGGCACATGATTGTGGGACAGACAACTGACCTCTATAGATCATTGTTCTTCAAACCAAGAGGCATCACACCAAGGGACCAAACCCAAGGCTCCCCATGCACCTAGACCTGACTTAGTTGACCATGTTCTGAACCTTGAGCACAATTCTCTAACAAGATGAGATTTTGATAGAGGTCTTTGGTGCAGAGAGTGCATTTTGCATAGCAGGAAAAGAAATGTATGGTCAAAATCGGTCTGTGGAAATGTTGAAATCTGGCTGCAAATTCTTTATTACTCTTCTCATTGACAGATGTGGGGGGCTATGGTTCAGCCTCGAGCTTATGACTACCTTAAACAATAGAATATGAGCAAAATTGTGCTGGGTCCCCACAGAGCGTAAATCATAAAAGGCCACTCAGCTCCTGCCTTGCTTTCTGTGACATTTACAAGTTTAAGATGTCCAAGCACCCTGACACTGTCGGCTATAAAGAAACCCAGTTCCACAGAGAAGCCAAGTCCAGACAATGCCAATCAATCCTCGCAGCTGAGCCAGACCGGAATCACCCCGGCTCAGTAACAAACCAGGAGGAGTGATTCCCGAAGTTCCATCCATAGATCTATCTCTAAGGGCCACTGAGATTCTTCCAAGGCGCCTGTGAGGTCAGAGCTATTTTCTTAGTAACGCTAGCACCCCATTTGCCTTTTGCACCACGTTGGTATTTGCCATGGTGGAAAAACCGCGGATGGGCTGGTATTCCTTAAATTCTCTACTGCCGGGAACTTGCAGAAAAAAATCAAAAAGTCATTTCCATGTGAGACTATCTTTGGCAATGCAGAAAAAGAAATATTCATTTCATCGAATCAAAATCATTTAGTCCTCCTCTTTTTAATCAATATTCTGTGTGACAAGCCTGACTAGGCGGTGGCGCAGTGGATAGAGTGTCGAACTGAGACTTGAAGGACCCATGTTCGAAACCCTGAGGTCGCTGGTTTGAGCGTAGGATCATAGATATAACCCCGTGGTTGCTGGCTTGAGCCCAAGGTCGCTGGCTTGAGCAAGGGTTCACTTACTATGCTGCAGCCCCCTGGTCAAGGCACATATGACAGAGCAATCAATGAACAACTAAGGTGCCACAATGAAGAATTAATGCTTCTCATGTCCCTCCCTTTCTGTCTGTCTGTCCCTACTGTCCCTCTCTCTGTCTCTCTTTCTGTCACTGTCACCAAAAGACAAAGAAATTCTGTGTGATAGATAGGCACACCTGTGCTGGGAGCCTGAGGCTGCCCACTAGGAAAGAAACTACCTCTTGTCAGTTTGGGTGTAGTAATAAAGGACGATATTCACATTTATCTGAAGAGGCTCTTAGAATCTCCCTCTTTTTCATTTTACATCTGTGTGAAATCAGATTTTCCTCAGATACTTCAATCCAAACAAGAGATTATAGCACCGGACACAGAAGGAGAGGTGAGAAACTGAGTGTTTTCATGAAATCCCAAATTAAGAGATGTTTCAAACATGTAAATCAATCTCACTTTTTTCAGTTATATATATCTTTTTGTTTTAGAAAAAAACAGTCTCTTATTTAAAATGTTATTTATGAGATCAACGGAAGAGCTTAACATAGCTGTTTTATTTATTTTTCTGAGAGCATTCTGCCTATCTATTTATTTAACATAGCTATTTTAAATGAATTTAAAATAAATCCTTTAAAATTTTCTGCTTCAATTTTTCAGTATGGTGAATATAAGTGGTTGCAATTCACGAAAGCAAAGATCCTTTGAGGGCCTCAATAATTTTTAAACGTGTGAATGTGTACCAAGATGGGGAGAAAAATATTGCCCCAGATGATTCCAGGCCCCAGGTGTTCTAGCCGTTTAATCCTCTCTGGCTGAGGCCACAGATGTCATGGAGCAGACACAGGCCCCTGGGGGTCCCTCCGCCCCAGGAACCGTGACCGTAAGGTGATGGTGCTGTCCCACGTCACCCCGTGTGTGGGATTTCCTCTGCAGTGAAAGGGACTGAGACACTAGGTTGTCATCTCAGCTCCTACCCACCCTACATTCGTCACACAGGCCCTGTGTGACTGCATCCACCAGTCCCCTACGGCGTGCGGGGCCGGGAGCCTCCTGAAGTCCTCTCTGCACCTCCTCCCAGTATCTGGGACTGCACCAAGTTTGATACCTTGTATCTAGCAGGTAGCTCATGAAGGCCTTCCCTGTTTCTAATTTTCACAGCCAGAAATTGCTACCTCTCATCCTAAAGGTGACAACAGCCTTCTGACTGGTCTGCCTCACTCCAGCTGCTTTGGTCCTCAGACTGATAGTTTATGTCGGGAGTACTGTTTACTTTTTTTTTTTTTTCATTCAAGGATAAATTCGGCATTACTAGCTTCCTGTTGAAAAGCCTTCAGTAGCTTGTCTTCACCTCCGGGGTAAAGAGTCAACTCTCTGCGGGCACAAGTAAAGCTCACGCGATCTGATTCCACTGTCTGCCTGGCTCCTCGCCATCATCAACTTCTCTTGTATTCCAATATTCTGCTTCCAGAATAAACCGTTACCTCTGAAATCTTGGTGCTGGTGCGTTCACCTTTTAGCTCTGCGGTATCCTACCAAACTTTCAAGATCCATGTTAATGATCATCTCTGTTTTCTTGGAAGAAACCTAAGATTCCAGAAGAATAAATTAGGTTTTCTGTGCTATGTCTTTATATCACACCGGTGTGTGCCTGAACGTTAACATGTATCAGAATGTGCAGCTTACCCTGTACTGAGAGCTCACGTAGAGATGGAGTTAGGTTCCATGTTTGTATTTTTGAAATGCTTTTATCTATCAGGGACACACACATATCTGTGGGCTGAATAAGGAACTGCTTTTTATACAGTAGACATTTCCACAAGGATTTGAAAATAATTTACATAATTTAGCCACCTGTCGGGAGAACGCTATATTAAACAAAGATTCAAAGTGAAGAGTTACAAATTGTCTTTAAACAAGTCAGTAACAACAACAACAAAATAGGCCATTCAGAGTCAATGTTATTAATAAGAACACAGCACAGATTCTATTAGTTTTTGTGTGAGAGCTGTACACTTTCCATTTTCCTATTTAATATCTGCCCAACCTGTCATTCCTGAGCTGATGAATATTTTCATGCTTTCAAAGATATAAAACTACATAATAACAGTTTGTAACTTAATTCTATCCCCAAATACGCTTCTCCGAGCAATAGTCACGCTTCAAATATTTATGCAGGGTTTCAGTTTAGCACGGAACAATTACTGTTTGTAAACTGTCGGCTGAAAACCTATCAGCTTCCTTAACAAAACTTGGTTTCGCTATGCGATGTGGAAAAACCATTAAGTGGAGTAAGGGGGCTGGGGAGGGTTTTGGCCAGAGAAATGGTGTGGTCTGACTCAGGTTCTAAAACGATCATTCTGGCTACAGTTCTGAGAATAGCCTTTAAAGGGGGTGTTACTGAGTATCTGCACCTCCATGTGTATTCTGCTCCTTTCTCCACCCTACTCTGTGGCCCAGGAGGTCACCCCACATGGCTGGCATCAGCTGACATCCTCTCCTCGGGCTTCTAACAGGATATAACTGGTAGAGGGGTATCGGAGATGCCCCGAGCCTGGCCCCACAATCTCCATTTCAGAGGCGGCAGTGGAACACTCCCCTACAGGCATTCACTCGCTTACCTTTAATGCCCCTGGACTAACCCTCAAGCGGCAGGGGATGGGACAAGTTGGATACGTGCTTTTCCCCATCCATCTTTGGTTGACACATCTACGGGTCATTCTGTATGTACCTGAGACGTTCCAAGAAGGATCAAGCCCCAGCGGCCCCTAGACGGAACTGAGTCAGTGAAGCACCACGGGCCCTGACTTCTCGCCTTCTTCCGTTCCTTCCTGTCCCAACCTCGCCCTGCCCAGGTGACCTACTATGTGGCCCCAACGCCGCCACGTAGTAGATGTGTGTCATTTTACACAACTTATTTAACCTCCCTGTGCCCCGTGGTCCCGTTATGGAAACACTGTAGTACTAAATACAGTAAACAACTTCATGAAAGTGTTGTTAAAGCTAAATGAATTCATAAGTGTCAAGATCTACATATGGTGCATAGACAGTACTTACCAAGTGTGAGCTATTAAAGTATTGTTCTGTTGTTTTTGTACCATCAGAATAACCCTAAAATCAGTTTTGTGATTCATATCTTTGACAGCTTGACAGCTGCCAGAGGGGACAGGGTTGGGATGCCGGGTGAAAAAGGTGAAGGAATTAAGGAAAACAAACAACCTCGTAGACACAGACCCGGGATCAGCATAGGGGAAGGGGGTGAGGGAGGGAGAAGACGATAAAGGGGGGATAAACCGCGAGGGAGGGAGACTGGACTTGGGGGGGTGAGCACACAATACAACATACGGATGATGGATTGTGGAATTGCACCCCTGAAACCTATCCAATTCCATTGAGCAACGTCACCCCAATAAATTCAATAAAAATGACAAAAAATATTTCGACAAGCTTATATTATGAAAAGGATAGTAAAACGAGAGCATTTCTAAAGTGGAGGAAACAGGAAGATGGCGGTGAACACTCTGTTGCAACTTAAGACGCATAATTTAAAACTGGAAAAAATCCACGTGAGTCGGTGAGAGCTCCATTTTTCCCCAGCCTCTTCTAAGACCGCCATCATCTTTTGTTTCCTGCTTGTTTTCTTTTCAAAGTTAATTCCCGTGCGGCAGCAAGCCTATCCTGTGTGCGTGCCCGGTGACCATTCAACGCAGCAATTGATGGCTGCTGTATGTTCTAATGAGGCGGAGGAAATTCTCTCTCCTGTCACTTGCGCACAGCCGACTGCACTCACGCCGCATAAATGAACACCTAACGACAAATCCGTGTCGGTTTTTATTAATATGTAGCCGTTTTCCGATTAGAGTTATCGCAGCCAGAAGACACAGTTGTCGTGAAAAGCGAAGATGGGAAAATGATGGGTTTCTCAGGCTTGTATGTTGACTGCCCCTTTCAGCAAACTGAATGCTGGAGGCGGGACAGACACGTGGAGGCGCGCGCAGGGTCACGCAGCGGACCGGAGTGAGGACTCCAGGTCCCTCCATGTGGCTGGTTGTGTGGACCCGGACCCGACGGAGTCGTCACCGCCCCGAACCTCAGATTTCTTATCTAGAAAATGTCGTTCTTTTCTCCCTGCGTTCGGGCTTTCCAGGGCCATCAAAGACCCCGTTTTCGATTCAGCGAGACGCAAAACAGTTTGCTGAGCCCACCTGGAGATTAGGATGTTACATTCCCCCACATACGTGGGGTCGGTGCGTGAGTACGGAGGGGAGGATGCATGTCTTGCACGATCTCATTATATAGAAAGATGAGGTCCCTGGGCCTCTACATTGTCGTTGTGTGTGTGCCAGCTGGCTTTTCCTGATGTCCAATGTGATGCCTCCTGGCTGCCGGGTCCCTGCTCTCCCCACCTGTCCCCTGTGCTGGTCTGCTCTTCTGCACGACACTACGCTCTGAGGAAGCATAGGCCCTCTCCCTTGGCTGAGTCTGATTTCCCCTGACTCCTAGTCTTTGGCAGACATCTAAGGATATGACATACCCTCCATGTCACCCTGCTAACGTCCACCTTTCACTTCTGCAGCCAAATCTCTGAGCTCTGCCCTAGCAGGACCCTGATGGACGCATAGGCTCTCAATTCAAAGTCTTAAAGGAACCGAGGGCAATTCAGGTGTGCCAACGCGGGCCGGGCCAGTGCCCGCTTCACTAGTGAAGGAGGGAGAAAGAAAAAAGCAAATCCACATCTCCATTTTAAAGAGCGTCAGTGTTTTCTCCTCAACTTCTTGTAGATGTCAGGAGATGCCAAATCATCACTTCATAACATGGTCAAGTGTGTATTCGTACAAGAAAGAGAGCTCTCTATGGGGTCAATTCCTTGCCTGTTTTGTGGTTTACGGGTACTTGCACCATAGGTATTACCTTCAACGGGTGGCCTCATTCCATGAATTGTTTAAGCAACTTCTGCATTTTGTAGGGACTGTATCTGGTTGAGCCGAGAGGTGATTATTTGTACATCCACTTATCAGGCACATATTACTACAATATGTCACAGGACGCTGAAGATAAAGCCAACAGGCGAGGACATCATCATTTATTACTACAGAGTAGCTCATAAAACAGAGGTGCCATCTGACCCTTTCACATAAGAGACAGAATTAAGGTACCCTTAAAAATTGGTATGTTAAATACTAGTAGACTATGGTATCGTTGTTTTTTATAAGTATGAAATTTAAACTCAGTACTTAATATTTCCTTGCTTCAGATTACTTTGTGTAACTTCTGGGGAATGAATATACATACATATACATATAGACATATAAATATAAACATATATACATATACATACATATATATATATATATATATATATATATATATATATATATATATGTAATTTTTCTTTTATGTATTCCCTTTCTTCCCAGTTTTGGCTAGCAAATTCTCTCTCTTGATAATGTTTGCTTTTAAGGCATTTTGGAAGGAGGCTGAAAAACTAATAAATATATTCATCTTCATTCTGTATTTACTTAAATACCCCTTCGATATTAGATTAAGAGCCTGAGATAGAACGTGATTTCAAAGGTGCTTTCGGACCTTTCCTGCGTAATGGAATCACCCAGGAGCCTCCCAAGGACCCTGACACCCAGGTGCCCGCCTGGAGTTGCTGGTGTCACTGGTTGGTGGGACGACCTGGGCATCAGGGGTCAATCAAAAGCTGTCTCGCTGATTCTCTTTGTGCCTCCAGGGTTGAGAGCCACCGATCTAGATGGCAAAGTTTAATATGCCTAAGTTTAATAGGTGCAAAAATTATATCATCCCTGCTACAACGCCCGTTATTCACCACAAAACACAGAGTGTTAGCGTGGTCGTTTATTGCTACAGTTTACGTTTCCTCCCTGAAATAGTGTGTGGCAGAGGAGGCTTGGTCGCCTCGATGTTTCAAAACTTGGAAAACGGGCAAGTACTTAGATTCAAAGGGGAGTCTCCCTCCCACTAACACTGTTTTGTCCAGAACAGAAAGCGAGTAGGGCTTTTCCTCTTGTTCCCATGGTCAACCTCCCTCGTCTGCTCTCACTTCAAAGATTATTGTAATAATTATATCATGGCACAGATAACGCACCTCACAGGGCTTACAACTCATAATCTCGCGGGCCCCTGTGAATGGGTGATTTTTTTTTTTTTTAGTTTCTGTGTATATAATGAAATTTGCCATGTTAACTATTTTTTAAATGCATACTTCAGTAGCATTAACGATATTCACGATGTTGTGCAACCATTATCATTATCTATTTCCACGAATTTTTCATAACCCCGAACAAAAACCCCCGTGTCTTTTAAATACATGCTGCCTGCCCTCTCCTCTCCCCGAGCTCCGGTCACCTTGGCTCTCTGTGTCTCCGTGAGTTTGCCCACTCTAGTAATTTCATATCCGTGGACTCAGGCAGTGATTGTTCTTTGTGGGAGTGTTTGTTAGCTCTAGGCCAGGTGAAATTCTCGTTTTTCCAGGGTGACACTTTCTGCTGGCCTGCTTGTCCCGAGCCCCATCAGCCTCTTGGATTTTTTTTCCTCAACAAATATTTTTCCACTATGTCATTGTGAATTCAACACTTTATAGTATCATGCAAAGTACTACATACTCTAAAAATACATTTGTAGCATTCTCCCACAATCTATTTTAAACTCTTGCTGTATTATACTATCCATTATGAAGTGAATAAATTGAGAGAAAAGAGCATCTTGCTTACAATATTAATTAATGAAATGGCACATGATGCTTATTTGCATATCTTACAGGTAGCTGAAACATGCCAACTGAGCGATTATCTAAATTAATAGTTGTTCAGTGAACCGCACTGTTGCAATCCGTAAAGAATTAAGGAGACCTCTGACTGTTTCATTGTCTTTAGTTTTGATGCCGGTTACAAATCCCACTGAACCACATTAAAATAATTACAAATTTGTATACTCAGAAGCACACACACATATATAAATCTGTTTATTTAAAAAAAAAAAACAAAAAAATAGGTTAGGTCCCAAGCTTTTGGTGAGCTTCAAAGAACAAAATAAAATGTTTTTAATAGGGCAATTATGTTTATCATTTTAGTGGCAAACAACAAAACTTATTCTTTTTTTCCAAGAGAAAATTTAGTCCATCAATGTCATCGACTCTAGAAAATACAGAGCAACTCCTGTGCTAAATAAAATTACTGACTGTTTTGCTTAAAATTTTGACAAGTTGGAAAACTAAGACAAAGCTTGGCATCCAGAACACCAAAACACAACCTATGTTCACAGCGTCTGATCAGACAATGACCAGATAAAATAGCTCTTTCACTGAAGGTAAGCTTACTAGCGTTCTGTGGCTTTTTTTTTTTTCTTTTCTTACCAAGTAGTCAGATGTGGTTCAGGCCCTCTGATTTTTGTCAGAATAGCTTCAGTGATTTATTCTGCATCTTTGATGGTACGTGTCCATCACCAGAGAAAGAGAAACACAGAAGTCCTCATGAGTGGACAGTTGAGCGTGGTGTGTCAGGGCCACCGGGAGGTTGTGTCCTACCTCTGTACACATCCCTGTGAGAGAGCTCTGCGTGGCTTTCCGGGAGAGGCGTCTGCCTTTGCTGGGGAGCCTCTGATTCACCCAAATACCGCAGTGCCCGTGTGGTACCTACTCAGTGCCGCGAAAGAAGCTTAAGTCTTTCTCACGCCCTTATCTCCTTTAATACTGACAACCTTTCGAAGGTTGATGCTATTTTAATTGACCTTATCTGCTTTTCAGCTGAGCCTCAGAGACATGAACTGATTTGTCCACGGTCACACATGTATCATTTCCAGAAAGTCATATAACTGGAGGACAGGTGGCTTCTACTAGATAGCAGGCTGCTGGTACCAGTGGTGATTAAATAGATAGTGCTAATGGTTATTCACTTTTCGGCCATAACTTCTCCTATTCAAAAAATGGTATCTTTGTGTGTGTATGAATAAATGCTGTTGTCACCCTCTTTGTTCTCAAGTGGAAGCAAGCTATGAAAATAGGTTGCCCTAACTTCTTGAAAGTCCTTATTAACAATTTTTACTAGATTTTAAAATCCTCAATAATGATCACTTCTCGGTCTTTTGACTAAGATCAAGTATTAAAAATCCTAAATAGTTAATGTAACATATTAATCTCTGACAGGATATATCAGAATCTTTACCCTAAAAACACGTATATATTTTTCTAAAACTCTGAATGATAAAATTGCCCTTCACAGTATTTATATATCATATAATATTTGCTCACCAAATACATAAGGTTTTCCTTCCCACCGCTACTCCTCCTTTCCGAGTAAAAAGTAAACACGTGGTTGAGAAAAGGGATAATGAGTGGGGGCTATTTTCAGAAGGGAGTTGGAGCAGCCACCCCGAGGAAGGGCCTCGAACCTCTGCAGCAGTGGAACCCTGGACTGAGTCAAAGCAACACCGAGGGAGTATCTATCACAGCGTTAGCAAGCACTAGCTCGGAGCACTGCTGCTGATAGGGTACACGCAGCAAATGTCACTGGGCAGTGATCAGAAGACACGAGGGCAGTAGGCACTTCGGGGTATTGCCGAGAGGAATTAGGGTCTACAAGAGATTGTACACATCCTGACAAAAAGTGTCCAGAGAGCCTCCTTTGTGCTATCGGTTCAGGGGTTAAACTCAGGGAGGACTTTTAGTTAGTTAGTTTGTTTGTTTGTTATGTGCCTTAGTTTCTTTGAGATGATCTGCATAGAGACTGTTAACATGTTTCTTCTGCAGGCTATTGACCAGACCTGCTGTACCGGGCATCGCGCTGGAAAATCCCAAAGCGTTCCCCTCTCGTTTTGTCTGCGCAGAAGAGCTCTGTGCTGATATTTGTGACAAGATCAAAGTGCAGGGAGGTCGTACTCCCTCTGACAGGAATGAAGCTTTTCTGTCTAAACTCTCTTAAACCAAGATTTTTTTTTTTTTTAAAGACCATTCTCTCTCACAGGGTAAGGTCTTTTATTTTTGGATGAAAGATTTCAGGTTAAAAGGGGAGAGGAGTAGTTTCATTTAAAATAAAGCAAAAGACCTCACACAGTATAAAGAAAATGATGGGAGGGAAGACACTTAGGAGAGAACGTCTCAGAAAAGTCTGGCAGGAAATTAAATGCTTCATGTCAGCTCATCTTTCAGGCATTCACCTTTAGCTTATGACACGTTCCCAGCAATGGTGACATTTGCAAACTAATGTAATTGCATATTCTTTTTTTTATATTATTTTAGGAGTGATATTAGATGACATCCTTTCTAAATAATTACAAAATCATACCGATCGTTAATTTTAGTTATTTTTTAATTCAGCTTTCAAAGATATATAGTTATGGGACATATTAGATGAAAACTAATTGGTTGGTCCGCATTTAAAATCTACTTTTGAAATTAAAAAAAAAAAAAGCAATAAACATTTAAGCATCCCTTAAAAATGGTTGAACCGGGGAGCAGATGAGGTGAAGGAAAACTTCCTTTCCTCACTGGCAATGTAGATGCACAAACTTCCCCCTGGGGCACTGCCCGGACTTCTCTTTAGCTCCCGATGCCACGTTGTCTCATAGTACAATGGTGCCGAGCCTATAGCAGGGAAATGCTGCCTACAGTGATCCTGCTTGGACAGAGGGTCAGAACTTCCTGCAGTGGTCAAGATGGCGGAAACCCACTGAGCCCTTGTGATTAGATACAACTGTGTCCAGGAGAAAGCCATCTTCCTGGTTAAAGAATTGTACCAAGAAGCCCCGGCGAGCTGGAAAGTGTGGTGGAAACCCCTATTGCTTCTCTCTCTCTCTCTCTCTCTACTGATTCTGCCCGGAAGTCACGGATCTGCAAGGTTTCAGTGGTGGTGGCTTTGAAAATACTTGGGGTTTCTTTTTCTTACTTTTCTCTCAACACTTAGCAAAAGGTGCACTCAGCAGGTTGGACTATGAGGGAGACTCGAACGCTGAAAGAAAACCCTGTATTTGCCGGGGAAAGCTGGCTCAGAATGACCTGCCACCTACCTGCTCTTTGGCCACCAGTATGTCCCAATATAACCTGTCCAGAAAAGTGCTGGGTCTATCAAAACATGAAGAGACCAGCCTCAAAGAAGCTACAGAAACAAAAGAACAGGTACAGGTAGGGTCCCACGGAGGATGCAGGGGGGCGGGATTCTGAGAGCCCGGAACCCGGGAGACGTGAAACGTTAAGTTTGGATAAAAGCAAAGCATTTAATCAATACTGGGACACCCTTAAACTACACAGAGTGTCACACCCAGCAAGGACCAGGAAACAATGACAGCACATAACTAGGATGGCTCTTAGAAGCTGGACAAATGGCTCCTAGTATGCGAAACGGAAGCGCCAATCTGCCGAGACCAGCTCAGCCGTGGGCGTGCCTGGAAAAAAAAGCGCTGCAGGACTGAAGAAAAAACACACACAACATACAGAAAAAGATGGGTCCAGAGGACTTCCAGCCACTAGGACTGAGAGCCCAGAGCACTGCAGCCTTATCATATTTATTGGTCTCTTTGCTGATTAATCAAATTAGCAGAGCCTGGGTTCAGGTGCAGAGAAGGGTAATTATAACTAACGTCTTTCAGGTGTGTAAGGAAAAGGCTATAGGGATCAACTGTTTGCCTTTAAACAATCTTACCAGTGCTTGCAAGGGCAGCGTTCTGCCCCCGCAGGGCTTGGCAAAGTCCGCACAATAGACTTGTCTCAGGACCACTGTCTAATTCCCAGCCATTTTCCCACACTAACCCATACTACAAATAAAATGAAAGGCTTCCCGCTTGGAATAGGACCCAGAGCAGGAGAGGGCTGAAGAGCGGTCTAGCGTGGGGACCCTGCAGCCAGAACACACACTGTTTTGAATGTCTGGCAACCTCTCATCGGAGATTCACGGCGCAGGACCACTGGGTTCAGGATACTGGTTCTCCTGTAGTGCACAGTGACAAACCATATGAAGAACAGCATCTTGAGAGATATTAAGCTGGGAAAAATGGAGCCCCTCAGCAGGGGACGTTAAGGGACCATGTAGCCAAAACGGCTTATTGGCAGATGCATTCTGTTTTATATTTTAAGCTATGGCTGCAGCTTGCTTTTCTCAAGATTCTCCAGATCCTCTTGTTTTCTCAAGAGTCCATCAGGCAAGGAAAGGAGTCACCATTTCGGGAGCAGCAAACTGACCTTAGCCACCAGGAGGACACAGGACAAAGAAGCTGGCCAAAGGAGAGTATGTTTGGCATCCAAGTGATCCCTTGTGATGAAACTTGCTCAATGATGACAAGAAATAGACAAAAGGAGTAGCCTTGGCCTAAGCCGGTCATGACGACCAGCGGCTCAGTTCCCATGGATGTAAAACTTGGGGCATCCCACGAGGTAAGGTGTCTCCATCTGGTCGAGCAGTGCTAACAGGAAGGGTGAGGGGGACCCACAACAGAGGAGGGAGATGAGCTCATTGGCAGCTCCAGAAAGCACTGCGGTGGGGAGGGGTCCAAGTCTGTGGTTCATCCACCCACCTGTCCTTTTGTGTGCTTCTCCAGGACAAGTAATCCTGAAGAACTCTCCGAGACCTTCCCTGAGCGCCGTGGAGCCGCACAGTGCAGGGACTGGAAGGAACGGAAGGTAGTGGGAGCTTTTCGGGCTCTGCACCCTCAAGCCTGAAACACCCCTTCTCTCACCAAAGGAAAGTGTTGGAAGCTGATAGGTCTCACCTGAGTTCAGCCTCGGGCTGAAGAGAACAGTTCATCCAGGGTCAAGTTCTCATCCCAGGGGCAGCTGGAATCTAAAGAATCGTCAGTCTCTAGGGCAGTGGTTCTTAACCTGGGTTCTATGGAACCCTAGGGGTTCGATGAGTCGGTCTCAGGGGTTCGGAGAAACCTCTGCCGCGGAGGCCAGAATGAAATAATACCGTCATTTGTTGTGAGTTCATGCACTTTGTTGGTTTTGTTCTTTGAGCAAGGTGATGTTCATGCATGGCTCATTGTGTGCACCAGGAAAAAAACATATCCCTATGTCTTGAATTTGGGGAAAAAATCATATTTTATTTATCACTAAAGAAGGGTTCGGTGAATGTGCATATGAAACTGGTGGGTTTGGTGCCTCAGAAAAGGTTAAGAACCACTGGTCTAGGGCAAAGGAGCGCCCTTTGCCCAACCTTGATGTTGGAATCCTTTCTGCCTCAGAGTCTGTTTCCTGAGAATTCTAACCATGACCTGCCCCTCCCCCCCCCACCTTGTTATTCAACACCCCCGCCACTGCAAATCTAGAAAAACCGGAGCAAGGGAAGGGCGAACCGCTGTGCACATGACTGCTTTAGCTCCCTCCAACCAGAGAGCGAGCTACAGCTCCAACATGAAATATCGCTTAGCACATAAGAAAAAAAATAAATCCCAGACAATAGTGCCACTGCACTAAATCACCAGGCAAATAAATTCCTTTCCTCATCATTGATTTAATAGGATAAATAATATGGGAGTTAAGGAAAGTTCCATTTATAGGCCATGCAAATGAAACCGAATAAAGAATTTCATTTCTTTATGAGACGTCAAATTAAAAGGCTGATCAGAGCGTAAATGAACTGAAACAGGATGAAGAAGGGGGTGGGGGGAATCCCGCATTACATTTTGATTGCTGGTCCCATAAACATTGATAGGGATTATCAGAACCAGGCTTTATTTAACAAGCTAATCAGAAAGACGCGGGGATAAATAAATGCACATTAATTGCATTTGCATTTGAAAATCAAAAACAGGGAAAATATTTTAGGAAAATGGGGCAATACCAGCAACCACGTGGAAGGAGCTGAAGACCATTTCTTAGCTATGGCTTCCTGAGACGCCCTAGGTTTGCTTGCATGACTGTGGTCCACTGGGCTGTCTGCCCACTAAGGAGTCTTTGGCTCTGGAACAGCTGAATGTTCTCCTTAGAATAGCTTCTTCTCACGCACAGTTTTAATTGTATTATTAGACCAGGCTCAAATTCTGTCCAGCATAAACATAACCAGATCATAATTCTAATCACCTGAATAGTTAGTTGCTCTACCTGGGACCTCATGAGCATTTTATCTCAGCGTCATTGATGATCCAGTATCTTGTTGTTGTTATATACCTCTAACTAGGGGAACCTTCTTTCTTTACAGTTCAAATCTATTATCTGGTGAGTAAAATTTTGTCATCTTGGGGGCCTGCTGAGGGAGTTGACTTCCCTGGTAAGGTAGCTGGACTTATAATGGAAGAATTCAGGAGGGGAACCTGTTTTGTATGTTCATTGCTAATTTCATCACTTTAACATCCAAAGTCACTGAAATCAAGTTACATAAAATTATGTGTGCTACACAGGTCTGGGGGTGTTTCCTGCTCTACCTTGAGTAAGTTATTTACACAATCTTAGAGTCTTCTGTTAATAAAAATACCACCATCGTAAACTAGGTCCCCATTTAAAGACTTGCTGACATATATTAATTAATATGAATGAAAAAGTTTGAGCACTAAATTCATGTTTTCAGTGAAAACAAAGCAACCAGCCTGGTCTGTGGTGGTGCAGTGGGTAAAGCATCGACCTGGAACACTGAGGTCCCGGTTTGAAACCCTGGGCTTGCTGGGTCCAGGCGCAAACGAGAAGCAACTACTACAAGTTGATGCTTCCAGCTTCAACTTCCCCTGTTCTCCTTTCTCTCTCTCTCAAATCAGTAAATAAAATCTTTTTTAAAAAGCAAAATAAATAAATAAAAGACCCCTAACTCAGCTATGTAGGCAGTTTGAATTGCAATAGAAGGGGACAATTAATATTCAAGTGCTTGACCATTACAGTGGAAGTATTTTTCTTCTTGGGAGCCCAGACTTCACTTTGGCTATCCTCTGAGCTCCAGGGGCAAGAGGTGGGATTTCCTGTGGCCGTTGTTCCCCTTTCTCTCACGACAGAAATGAAATTGAGGCTTATAATATGATCGAGACCTCAGTCTTCTAACAAAGCTTTAGCTCGCTGATTGATTATACACTGGGTTTGGTGACAGAAGTGCTTTCTTAAAGTAGATATTGAAATACTGAGAGCTTGCTTTCATATTCTGCTTACTGCTCAGAGGTTGTGTTTGTTTTCCCCACTGGGGTAGAGTCATTTATTTATTTAATAACAGCATTGAGTTGCTATAGGCTTATCTCTGTTTTCAGTTCAATCCAACCAAGGGGAAAATTCTAATCAATGGTCCATAGATTATCGCATCATGATGCCGAAGCCCAGCTGCATTAGCGATTAGAGAAGCCATTGGCTCAGCCCTCAGTCTTAGGCCTCCAGCCAGAATCTTTCATGCCCCATTACCTTGGAAGTATTGTCCAAACACCTTTTACCTCCTCTTTTTTTTTTTTTAATTTAATGCTTCTTTAAACAATATGGTTTCAGGTCGTATTTTGTAAAGACAGCAGCTTAAGAAAGCAACAAAATCCACCAAGTCATGATTGGAACATCCTTAGTCTCCCTGTGCACACAGAATGCTGTGACCTCTACCCCGCATCAGCAAACAGGCTTATTCTTTGAAGAAACTGAACTATAGACTCTAGTCTCTGCTATGAATGACATTAGCCATAGCCAATGAGGTTCCATTCCACAACTCAGAATTAAGCGACCATCTTCAAGTTGAATGGGAAAACCATTTTACCCTAATAGCGTAACCACACAGAAACTTTATTCTTTTACTTTACCTTTCCTCTTTTCTTTTCTTTTCTTTTTGATTTAAACTGGCCCCTTCCAGTGCCCTGACTCACCCGCCTCCCTCTCCCTTGCATATCCACGTCCTTAATCATAAGCCCTCAGGACAGTGAGGTTCTGATCAGCATCAAACAATCTTAGGAACAAAGCCTCTGGTCTGTTGACCCCAAAGACAGAGTTTGGGTCAAACTAGAGTCAGCTGTCAATCTAGAGTCAATCAGTGTGTTTCAGCTCCAGGCCCAGAATAACAACAGCGAAATCAGAAATCAGATGAAGTGACCCCATGGCTGAGTTTGGGACCAGATGTTTTGAACAGCTACCTGTTACTTCAGCACCACCCAATCAGGAGAGACCGTGACCCTAGTTTCCTCAGTCACCATGATTAATGGTTTACCCCTACAAAACCCATCCCCTGGAAGCCCTCAGGGAGCCAGGTCCTTGCACGTTAGTTTACCTATGTGTCCAGGCATGGGCCACTTCCTGAAATAAGCCTGTATTTTCCTTGTTGTAAACTCCTGTATGTGTCTTATTGGGCTTTGATGTGTGCAGGCAAATAGACCCCTTTAGTCTAGTTACAGTAGTTAGCAGGAGGCTAGCAGCCAGGCTAATAACCTCCAGTGGGTGATTAGAGGATCTTTTTAGAAGAAACTAACCCAAGAAAAAAGATTTTCAGATGCTGACATTTTCTGTCTCCAAGAAGACAGCTGCCAACAGTACTTGGTTGGTGAAAAACTACATCAACAAACAGTGATGTCAACCATCTGACAGTCACCTAATATTAAGGTCCCTTATTCTTCACTCTTAAATATAAAGAGTGCTGAGCGTTCCCGAACCTTTGATGGAGGCTCCAATATAAAAGACAGAAACCAAGATAACTTAAAAAAATAATATGAACTCAAGGGAAATATCCATAAAGAGAGAAGAACAACATCAAACAAAATTGAGAAAAACAAACTATAATTGATATCATCAGAGGTGAAAGGTGATCTGATGCATGTAAGATAAGGGGAGGTTTACAAAAATGAAATTAAAAAAACATAAGATTTTGGTAATTAAAATTACTTCATTTAAAAAATTCAGTAGACATTTGGAAGATACACTTGATGATATGATTTTGAAATAAGATTAAGCATACCGAGAAATGGAAAAGAAGAGAGAAAGGAAGTAATATCAGAGGCTTAAATCCAGTAGGTCAACTATCCTAATGGGATTTCCAAGAACAATTTAAAAAATTACAAAAGGAAAAATATTAATAATAAAGAGCTGTGCACCAACACACATTATCATGCGATTTTAGGTCTCCAAATATAAAAAGAGCATCCTAAGATTTCTTCAGAGGAAAATAATATTATAGAGAGAGAATTAAGAACTATAGCCTATCATGCACCCTAAGACCAACAATGGGAGCCAAAGGACATTAAACAATGCCTTAACTGTTTTTGAATGAAATATTTTCCAATCTTGACTTCAACACCCGATCTTCTCTCTTTATAACTTCATCCAGTGTGATTTTTTAAAAGCATTTTCAGACCTGCAGTTCTCCAAAATTTTCATTTCACTCTTTTGACAAATCTACTGGTGAATACGTCCCACCACAATAAAGAGATCAATTCAGCAAGCAGGACACCGCAGGATCAGGAAAAGACAAGTCTCACCAGGAGACAGATGAAGGGAATTCCCAGGGAGGCGGCCAAAACAAAACAAACAGAAAACACGCAGAGTACGACATTTTAAGAACTAGAACTATATCTGTTACCCCATTAAATTTAATTTCTAAATTAAAAAAATATTGGGGGGAAAAAAAGAACCAGAACTCTAGATTGAAGTAGGAGTGTAAATTAAGGAGAGGTCTATTCAATAATAAAAATAGAAATAATAGAGAAAACGACATCCTTGTCCCCATGAAAAGGAAATTCTACAGTTTTCCTTCACAGTCAGCTTGGGGTGAGCTAATGATCGCTAATTAAAAAGCAAGCATTTGTAAAAATAAAGCGATAATAAACTGATCCTTTCTATGCTGTTCAGGTGTGGTAAGTTATCGTATTTGTTGGTTACAGATTAAAAATAGCAGCTACAGTTTTTCAGAGTCTTCTAGATATCAAACATACTTTGTCTCTGATCCTTGACCTGGAATGTAAGAATTCTCATTATTTTATGGATAAGAAAATCGACACCGAGAGAAGCTAAATGACTTAAGTCACATAGTTAGCAAGAAGTACACAGGGATTCAAATCTATGAAATTTCTGGTAAAACATGTTTAACCAGCATGCTGATACATACATTTGCATATTACAATGTAAAAATGCAGTGTTGAAAAGCATGCTGACATATAATATTGCTTTTGTCTTTACTCATGCTTTGTGTATATATATGTAGTATGTATGTATGTATGTATGTAATTTTCTCAACTAGATTATAAGCATTTAGTAGAGAGAAATTATATAGTCTACACTCAAAATTACTGTTTTTGTGGGTCTTCCATAACCTAGCAGAGAATCTTGTAAGGAAGCGTTCCCATGCTATTCAACTGCTGATACTCTTCAAAGCTCTAAAGAAAAAAATTACAATGTTAAAAATGTATACAGCATGACCAATCCCAGCATCATTTGGGTGCTCCGCTACCGCCCACCATGAAAGCTGGAACGCCCACTAGTGGGCGGTAGGGACCAGGTAGACCAGCACTGCAAAAGTGGGCCGTTTTTATAAAAAGGTTGCCCGCCCATCACGGCACTATGGTGTAGGCTGCGTAAGGACGGGGAGTTCTTTCCTTCCTGGTGCTCTGTCTGGTGCCTCTTCAGTGATGGACAGAGCAGGCCCTCAACGGTGTTTTCATTTAGTAAACTGTCAGCACAGCTACATTCCAGGCCCTGTGCTGAGTTGCTGAGTGCTGAGATTTTAACGACAAAATAGAAGATACATACAGTACATCTGGTGGCAGTGAGTTCTATGGAGAAAACGTAAGAAGGGAACATGGACAGGAAAACAGGAGGGACAGACGAGAAGACTCAATGGGCATGCTACTGAGGTTGCCTTCCAACCGTTACTGACGTCTGCACACAAACACCACGACACTGGGGAGGAGGCCATAGCCGAGTCTGTGGAAAGAGCATTCCAGGAAGAAGAACAAGGACGTGCAAAATGTCTGACATGAGACTGAGCCTGCAAAGCTTGAGAAACGGCGAGAAACGTGATCGGTCATTATAATCACTAGTAAGATGTTTCAAACACCCTACTGTCATTCCTACTTTCACCTTGCCAATAACGGAGTGGCCATGCAGAAAAGTCACCCGGTCAGTTCCAGTTGGGTTTCCCTCCACAACAGCACAGTGCCTGTGGTGGGCCAGGCTTTCTCCGGAGGGGCACTCGACATTTTGGGTGAGATAACCCCGTGTTTGTTGTCGTGGACGGTCCTGTGCATCACAGGACTCTGCACTCAATGCCAGGAGCACTGCCCACCCCCCAACCCCGAATGGTGAGCAGAACTTTTTCCAGATGATGTGAAGTGTCTCCTGAGGGAGGAATGAGCGACATCTTTCACTGTTGAGGACGACGGCCCTAGCGCAGCACCGATGACAGGCAAGGGTATCATTTGAAATGACTGATAGTTAACTGAGGCCCTATTTTTAAGAAATAACCAAATTAGTTGCAGCACGATGGTGGTATTTAAGCTGATTAATGGCCATTTTATGCATAACTGATTGACTCTGCTCTGGGGCGATTTGAATCATCTGCAAAGACAGCCCCAGACAGGAGACTGAGGAGAGTCCGCTCCCGCTCTGCATTGCCGAACGGTGCCTTCCGTGCGTGTTAAATTGAAAGCGCCCCATGGAAATTCTGAGCACTTTTCCCTCATTCTAGCAGGAGAATATTGATGCACGCATTTTATTAGCCTGATTCATTTTATTAAAAAGCATAAAAGGTACTTCCTATTTCAGGTTTCAAGACACAGCTATCATGAGATTTTATTAATCTTCCAAATAAATCAATCTCAGAGTAATTAACTCATAATAAGTATATATGCTCACTTCACAGGACCTTGACCTCTCCAACGATCGTTTCAATACCTCACAACTAACAGAATGGGTCTGTTTTTAAAACACCATAGATGCCAATTTACTGAGGGTGTGGCGTAAAAATATATTAAGTTTACCTTAGAGTAAGGAGATAGATACATCGTTGTGAATTAAGGAGGCTCAACTTGCATCATTCAAGAACCCGTGGATAACTTGCCCCTCCTGCCTTACAGCCGTGGGTAGCCATTTCCCCATTGGGCCCATCCTCGCCGGCATGGTCAAGGAATGCCAGTATGGAGAGGAGACTCTAAGCAGGGCAGTCAGGCAAGCAGCCCGCATGCCCGCAACAGGCATGGAGGAAACGCGGAGCAGAGGCTGCCGAGGACCCTAACCTCGCAGAGGGTGCTTCTCGGCTGGCGCTTGCGCAGAGCCAGCTGCGGCTGGACCAGTGGGAAGAGCTCACCCGCGGCTCTGTCTTCCTGTCAGGTGTCAGGAGCTCCCTTAGGGGACTGAGATGTACAAGCATGTTAGGGGAGGAACTGGGCACGGGAGGTGCTGTTTACGACATAATTTAGGCTAATTAAAGATGGTAATACATTGAAAACTCGTGGAGAGCTTAGCAAAGAGCCAAGGTAGAATTCTAATGCGGCTTAATCAAACACCAGATCACGAATCCTTTTAGAAAATACTGTGAGCCTCTGACAGCATTTATGTGAGAACGTTCACTATCAACCCATGCTAGTCCTACACACAGAAAAGGAATACCACACAAAGCATGTCCTTGTGACCTTAGAGTCCGTTTTCAGCAGGAGCTCAATGCAACAGCTTTCTTGTAACTAAACTAATTCACAATGCAAAGTTCATAACGTCAGAATTATGCAGGGCAATTCTCTCTCTCACATGTCTCAAAATTTGGGCCCTCATCCTAGTGATATGTTTGCAAATAATGTTTCCTTTTCTTCTTAAAGGGGTACTTATTATCTAGAAATGCTACCCTTTGATAATTTCCAAAGAAATAAAAAAATAAAATCCTAATATTTGAATTTAACACACACATTCTTATCATTTATACTAAATACAATTTTTAATCCTAACTGCTGCTCTCGCTCTCTCCTTTGTTCTTAATATATATATACTGTCTTCTCCTTGAGAAGAATGTAGCTGAATTTAACTCTGTATCTTTAATTGGAGACTTTGCTTATTGAAGATGATATTTTTTGCTATATCCAAGCTGATATTTTAAGTAAAACCATTTCCCATTTCTACGTTTTCATTGTTGGCGTATGGATTAATTAAATACAGGGAGAAGTTATATGTGACTTGTGAGAGAAAGCAGGACTTTGAGCTAGGGGAGCGTTTCTGGTCGCGCTAGTTTTATGAGACGCGGTCCAGCCCGATGGCGCTTCTAAGCCCAGGCACTCAAGCCTGGCACGGGAGGTTCAGGTAAGATCCACAAGCGAGTCACTGATTTTTTCAGTGGGTGCGGCTTCTATTACTATTGCAATTCGCATAGCTGTGACCAGCAGGATGAGGCAATTTGTCAGC
The DNA here is from genome assembly GCA_037038555.1 of Rhynchonycteris naso. NCBI lineage: Eukaryota > Metazoa > Chordata > Mammalia > Chiroptera > Emballonuridae > Rhynchonycteris > Rhynchonycteris naso. Next base: position 146,051,013 of record CM073002.1, read on the forward strand.
CTTTCTATTAAACTGTCTTTCCATTTCCTTAGCTTTTAAATTTTCTGTAAACAAATGGGAGATATTTCGGTTACAGATTGCAGCATTGTTGTGTTTTTTTTTTCATATTTCACATTCTTTTGTTCATTCGAGAAGAAAAGGCTTTAACCTGGGGTGCTATTGGCCACGAACGGTTCTCGGGGTCTCAGTCTTGATAACAGCGCTTAGTGGACGTAGGAAGCGGCTTCTTCTACGATGTTTCATGGTAAATGGTTCTTCAGCTAAGAGGACCGACCGGTTCCGTCCAAGCCCTCGGCTCTGTGCTCTGACTTGTCTTTCTCCGCAGCACTGGAGAGTTGCTTTAATCGTGACTTATCAAGACTTCTAACAGGGAAACTTGTTTGCTTCTCTATAATGGGGTTATTGTTAAAGTGAATGTGAATAAATGTTAGTGCATGTGTGTGTAAGAGAAGGACTGAGAAAGAGAAAGACAAAGAAAGAGGAAAAGTTTCCAAAACTGAAACAGCACCAGCATTCTAAGGCTGTAGCTCACCACATGCTTTGTGGCCTCAGTGTCATTTCCAAGAGGAGAGGAGAGGAGGGGAGGAGAGGAGAGGAGGGAAGGGGACGGGAGGGGAGAGGGGAGGGGAGGGGAGAGGAAGGGTAAGGGAAGGGAGGGGAGGAAAGAGAGGAGAGGGGAGGGGAGGGGAGGAGAGGAGAGGAGGGGAGGGGAGGGGAGGGGAGGGGAGGGGAGGGGAGGGGAGGGGAGGAAAGAGAGGAGAGGGGAGGGGAGGGGAAGGGAGAGGAGGGGTAAGGGAAGGGAGGGGAGGAAAGAGAGGAGAGGGGAGGGGAGGGGAGGAGAGGAGAGGAGGGGAGGGGAGGGGAGGGGAGGGGAGGGGAGGGGAGGGGAGGGGAGGAAAGAGAGGAGAGGGGAGGGGAGGGGAAGGGAGGACGGGGGGTAGACCTCAAAGGCTGGCATGAATGTCAGCTGTCAGATCAGCAAGTACATCCAGAGATAATACCGCTTTCCAAACACTGCACCAAAGAACGAGATAAAGTAATGAACGGTGGGCATTTCTTGCTGCGATCCACCATGCTGTCACCTCAACGGTCAAAGGCCCGTTCTCTTCAGGGCGTGCTGGTGACCGTACAACTGTTGAATCACTTCCACTAGCTCCCTTAGAGTGAACAACAGGTGGTAGGAGGGACTGCTGCCCAACTTCCCCTGTACTCTCTCCACAAGCTCGAGTAACCCTCCTAGCACTGGTAAGACACCGGGGTAGCAGGCATGCAGCCTGGGAGCTGACTGGCCAGGAAGAATGGGTTGAACAAAGTAACTGAACATTGCAATTTTAACTTACCCATAAATAAAATCAAAGCAACATCTTCTTCATTATAACATATTCAGTCACTTCTTCTGTAACATAGGCACAGTTATTTATGAAGAAGGAAAAGGAAACTACCTAAAATAGTCCCAGTGTGATACAAACGTTAGCTAGCAGTCTGACCAAGACTTTCTTAACCAAGGTTGCTGTTGCCCTAAATGAAGCCTGTCTACAAGGCTTTGAGTACAGCTGATGCACTCTCGTAAACGAGCATGATAGAATTTGCAGAATACATCTTTGTCCTGTTGCGCAATAACCTTGCATTTGAATCCGACTGGACTTAAAAGGATAATTTGCTTTTGTCCTGATATTAAGTACTCAGACATGTTTTTCTTCTGGTTGCAAATTAGATTAGTATGCTCACTGTTGATTTTCTTCCAGATAGCCTTAAAAAATTTTTTTCTCTTTATTTTCCAGCAAAGGTAGGAACTCGGTTAATTGCAGTGTGGTGGCACTTACGTACTGTGAGAGATGTTGCTAATACTTTAGTTGATACCTGAAAAACTAATTATCCGTTCCATCATAGAGGTCTCCCAATAATTTCCAAAGGTAGAAACTATTTTTCTGAAAGCCTACCTCTCCAATTTCTAGCTCTTTTTTGTGGCAATCACCATGTGAATAAAGAGTATGATTTATAAAAAAGAACGCTCACATCTGTCCTGAGCTTCTACCATGTGTCATGCACTATATTTTTTAAATAAAGGAGAAATATGCGATGGGTTTGTGGGCTGTGCAAGGCGACAGCAATTATAATAAACTATTTCTGATAGATTTCTAATGAATTATCTTATACGTGCATTTTACTTTAATTTTTTAATTGGTGGATATCATTTTTTTGTTTTTATTTATTTATTATTGATTGAGTTTAGAGAGAGAGGGAGAAAAAGAGAAACAGCGACTTGTTGTTCCACTTATTTATGCATCCATTGGTTGATTCTTGTATGTGCCCTGACAGGGAATCAAACCTGTGACTTGATGTATGGCGTGATGCTCCAACCAACTGAGCTAGCTACCCAGCCAGGGCAATCGGTGGATATCTTTATAATTGCAAGTTAGCGTAAAAATGCATTCCACATTGACATGCCATCGTCACAGTGATTCATTAAAAACGCTGAAGCAATTTTTATTACACATCCCCACCTTACTTTTATTGTGTTCCAAATTACCCTAAAGATGAGCGGCTTGAAGCAAACCATTGTATTCTATCCCGGGAGCCTGTGGGTCGGGAACCAGACAGGGCAAAAGGCAGCACATATTTTTGCTTCGTGGTGGCTGATAATTCAACCAGAAAGACTAAGGTGTGTGAATCACCAGATGGTTGGGGCCAGAGTCCCTTGAAGCTCGTTCCCTTCCATGCCTGGCCAAGGCTGGGATAAGGGAAACACGAGGACGCTGCTCGGAAGACCCGCGGGTAGCATTTTCATGGGGCCTCACGGCCTCACAGCATGGACCTCGGGGCCCCAATCGGGCTGAGTACTGAGGCCAGTGTAGAAGATGCAACTGTAACCTCATAAATAGAAAATCAAACATCCGAGCACCCTCAGCCATTTGAAACACATGTATCAAACCGCCCCTGGAACCTATTCCATCCCATGTATATGGATCCTTCGTTCAACTATAGTTAGCTTGCACAATTTTTATCTTGGTCTGATTCTGGTTTTGTCCTCCTACATGGAAGTGTCCTTCACTATGTCTTTGCCTGTCAAGTAAGACACGTTTTATCACGGTGGATTAATAAGCTAGAATTCTAATTATCACCGGTCACAAGCTAGTGTCACTGACCTCAGTCACACTTTCAGTTTGCAATCTAATTTGGGGGAGCAAAGGATTCAGACCCCGGGCCCTGAGCTCTGACCACCTTTCCTAAGGCGCTGGGGTCTCCTGCCTTTTCACGTCTATGTGTCTACACGTCACTCCTCTAACTGCTATCACAAATCAGAGCCATGTTTTGGGGGAGGTATATCACTTACTAATTATCACATTTTCCTTTTTGTTTTTTAGTCAACCCCAGCTACTTCTTATCATGCACAAAAGGAAAGCAGCTGCTGCTATCACAGCCTAAAAAGCTGTATGTGTGTTTTGTTTTATTTGTTGATATTAAGCGTAGTTTTACCATTTTTCTCCTTCCGTTTACTGTCATCTCACTGGGGTATCCCAGACTTGCCTAGCATCCTCTCCCTGGTCCCAAATCAGTCCTTGTTTTTACAGGAAGAGTGGAGCTTGGGTGTTCATATTTCTCTTCAACGAAGGAACCGGGTCCTAGCTAATTCCTTCCCATTTACTTAGCATGACATTAATAGAGGTTTTGAATGGAGCTGGCCAATAAAAAGAAAAAAGCCTGGAACCCTCCTTGACAGGTTTCAAGGTTCCTAATTTGATTGGCAGATTTGGTTTCTGGTCTTTAACCCCGTATTTGTCCACATCAGAGCTATCAACCTTCTCAGTCTTTATGATCTTCTCATTAGTAATTTTAAGGCATATTCAAACAAAGCTTGTTTTTATTTTTATGGGGATAATACAGACTCTTCAAATAATCACTAAATTCTATGCAAGATCCTGGCATACTGTGAAAAATCTGAGCTTGAAGGGACCCAAGATAATTTTTTTAAAAAAAAACATCTATTGCCTGACCTGTGGTGGCGCAGTGGATAAAGCGACGACCTGGGAACACTGAAGTCGCCAGTTCAAAACCCTGCACTGGTCTGGTCAAGGCACATATGGGAGTTGATGCTTCCAGCTCCTCCCCCTTTCTCTCTTTCTCTCTCTCTCTCTCTCACTCTCTGTCTCCTCTCTAAAATGAATTTTAAAAACCCTATCTATTTATTGATACACTTTTTAATGCATTTGTGTCTTCAGCTATAAAATGATAGATTCATGTTCTATTTAAAAAGTGCCTAAAACCACAAATCTAAGATGAATTCTTATTTCAAAAGTAAGTGCTTCCTGAACTCTACGATACTGAAGAACATACTTGATGTTCTTAATTAGATAAATAAGCGAAGTTTAAATTTAAGCTATCTCCAAATATGGTCCCTTACCTACTAGATGTCTCGGATTCAAAACAAAATTATATCCTGAATTAAAGTTCAAGAAATATATCTAGTCATTAGCTGTCTAACTACAAATTCATATGATTCCATACATTTTGTTACTTATTTCTACTAACTTTAGAATTTGAAGTTTTAAAATAGAAAATGTAATCTGACTTTCTTTAAGCTTTAATTAAAGACAGAATATTCAGAAGTGTCTAACACCTGCTTTATAATAAGTAGAGCATTATTTCAAATGCCAGATGGATCAATTAAAATATTTCTTTCAGATGATGCAAAATCTTGTGATGTAGGTAATTTTCTTCAAATCCAAAACTAAATATGCACTATAAGAAAGTAAAATTACCTAAATACATGTTAATGAAATACCTTCATTTTTATCCCAGAGAGAGGGCAAAGGATTAAGTCCATTCTTATCTTGTGCAGCAATCCCTCCTCACTCGCGTCCTCCAATTCCTCCGTTTTAACATTCACGCTCTTGTCTCCCCTGACTGGGTGCTGCTAACACTTTATACAGAAACCAGTCCCCCCAAACCCAGGGAGAATTACAGGCTTTTAACCTGCAAGTACAGTAACTGGAAATTAAAATTGTTGGGAGATAAAGGCCATAGAGGAGGAAAAAGAACACCTGAATCGTATCAAAGTATACTTACAAAGACAATACCTACAGCTGGCCCCTACACATAACCTGTGTTGACAAAGGTTATTGAGTTTACACAGTGGGAACCCCTCGTAGCTTCTACCAGAATCAACCATCCTGGCCAATATTTCCAGTTTCATGAGGAGCCCCTAACACCTTTCTTACACCCACAATTATGAACAGCTGATTTTGCACAAAAGTGACATGGGCAGGTCTCGGTAAAGGAGGTAGAATGGTAGGGAGAGAACATAGAATAATTCAGGTTGCCATCCCAGGTCATAGAAACACGCTTCTATCATTAATAAAAATATAGTGTTTGCTTTGAGAAGACCAACTGCATGACCCAAGCTGAGTTTTGGGTCACAATGGGTTATCCAAAGGGACAAGGTTATAAACAAAGATGAACTGATGGAACAGGAGATCAGAATCATAGATATATATGGCTAATGATGTCTGAATGAAAAGGGAGGGGAATTACTAACGGGAGATCACTTATAATGATCAATATGGCAGGTCCCATGGCAGGGTGGATGACAAAGCAGTTTAGGGGCAACAATGGAAGGGGAAGCAGTGTACATCACCTGTGTCTAAACAACTGAACAATGAAGCTACGAAATAATAGAAAATATGAAGATATTTTTGAAATGCACTATATTCAGCCAAGATGTTTTTCATGAGTGAAGACAGAAACAGTTCATTCTCTTGCATACAAGTTTTTATAACACACACAGAATAAAGATATACTCTCTTGAATATATCATTTGAAATTTCAGAATGGGTAAAGATTACCTGAAATCCAGAATTTAAGAATAAGTGAAATACCAGGAAAAATGACATCAATATTGACCCTCTTTAAAAATATAGACGCATCAAAAAGTGCAGGTGTGTGGGTAAATCCGCATCTATTTATGTATATGTTGTGTCAACACTTCCAGAGCTTTTAAGAGAGTCATGAGAAGTTACTGAAACACTGACCTAAACTGAGCATCAAATGAGTTTAAGAAGAATAAAGATAATGTGCTATCGGAATTAAGAAAAGATGCTCCTGAGATGGAGTTGTGACTCTTTGGACCTAAAAAGCCCATTTGACATTGTCGTCCAGGACAGCCCAGGTCATCCCGCCAACCCATAAGCTCTCCTATGGAGAGACGTGGCAGCTGGGACCTCCACAGACAAGAACGCCCTCTGATACAATGTCAGTTACTACATCCAAGTCAAAGAAGGGAAGTAAAACCCAGCACCTTGAGAGTATGGACTACAGATTACTCGATGTAGGTAGGTACCCACTGTGGACTTAAAATATAGCAGGATCTCAGTTAATAGCTTTTAAACTGAACGAAGGAACTGGACCCTAAAGCTACCCGAACTCGGGCATGATCGTGTGCTTGCAAATGTACTGTGAAACCAGAGTCCTTTCTTGTCTATACTTGATTAAGACTTTACAATTCTCTTTGTACATTTTTTTTTTAGGTGATGTAGCTGCACCCAAGGGAATATCTATTTGGAGAATTTAATGACATAAAATTAATTTCCATTGATGTGATTCCGACTTAAAATTCAAGGACATCTGAAGAGGAGGTTTGTGAGAAGTGTGAACGGGCTCTTGGCTGTTTCTCTCACCAGCTCTTTTTTTCTTTTCACTTCCTTTGTCCTCCTCATATCTAGCAGGCATGCCATAACATGACCAGGAGTTTGAAAAATAAACGATTGCAGCTGTCAGTGCCGACTGCCTGAATTCTGCACTCCCTTTATGAACACGGGGCTGCGTGGTGCCCTGTCAGAAGGAGGCATGTTGGGTCTTTCATGCAAATGAATTCCTGCAGCTGGAACTTGCACGCTTAGCCCCGGGCTCTTCTTTGTGCCTTGTGCACTTACTTAAAGCACGGCGTTTTTGAAAATTAAAATGCATTCTTTATTGAGTTTCACTTTTATTGGCGACAGCTTGAAATTATTACTCAAACTGCATTTCACAGACAACTAATAAACATGTCCCCTCTTAAGTAATTGCTTGGTGACGACTTCTCCACTCCACTCGACTTCTCCCTCCCTTCCCTTTGTTGTTCTTTGTACCCCCATTAGTCTAAGAAAACGTTTACTCAAGCCCATGATACAACCCAAATTTTAAAAAATATTATCTTTTGAGGTGTTTGGAAATTCCGGCTTTCTAAAATTGCAATGGCCACCCAGGTTACTTTATCCCGGCAAATCATACATACCATATAATAAAATTTTTTTTTCTGACTTTTATCTAGTTAACCTCAAAATTTTGTCAATGCTAGCAACCTTTAAAAGCATACTGTGTTTTAAATGCAGGAATTGCCACACTCATTTTTTCTGTTTATTTATTTTTTTATATAATCTTAAATTCTTCCTAAAGATATGAAGCCTATTTTTAATATTAATTATCTGATTTCTATTTGGAGATAATTTTTTCATATAGTACAATAACAGAAATCCTTGGGGAATGTCTCTGTAGAGGGGAGACTCGTTAACAATGTAGAAATGCTTATTTTAAAGACAGTGATGATTCTTTTTGTTCCAGTAGACAAGTAATTTTGACAGCCAACGTGACTAAAGCTTTACTGACAGCGGGTAAAAATTTAATTTGTACAGGCGGACAGCATGTAAAACAGATGGGCGTTCACCTTTCAGCGGTCTGTTTCATGCCAGAAGCAGGAGTTGGGGTCTAGAAATCAGGGGAGCAGGGTTCAAGTCCTGACACCACCACTGAGCTATAGGACAAGTTCAACAACTTTCAACTTCCTGTGTGTCATAGGTACACTGGGGTGGGGAGGGTGTCAGCCCCTGTGTCACAAGTGTGGGGAAGATGAAGCGCTGGGGACATTCCCGGGGAGCACCTCATGGAGAATGGGGTCTGTAAAGGGCTGCACGGTTACTGTCACATTAACTCACAGGTGGCGGGTTCCAATCTATGTAACATGCCTGTGCTTAGCCAATGATTTCCTATTGAAACATTTTGTCCATTTTTATCTCTCTGTAGAAATTTATTCGTGGTAAATAAATACGAGATCGACTTCTGGACAACTCAGCTCTGGAAAGTAGTGCTTGGATGGGTGTCCTCGGCTTCTGGTTGTTGCTTTAACTGGCAAAGCCCCCGGCACCCGTATGTTCGAGTGTCTCTGCTGGTGTCTGCTGACATTTGGATGTGTCATTTTGTGCAGCCCACTTACGTCCTTTATGTCCTATTGAGTTGTTTACTCCCCTTCACCCTTTTTGTTTCAGAATTGATACAAACTCTTGGTAGAGCACAGGGAATAAACGGCCCTCTCTCTGTCCTGTGGGCTATGAGTTATTTTCCCCAAATCTATTGTTAAGTTAGCCTATTGACTTTGTTAATGATGTCTTTTACTGCAGAAGTTCCTAAGTGGGTGACCTGTCCCTTTATGTCCTCCTCTGTAAAACAGAGATGACAATGACAGCTACCTCGTATTATTACGAGAATTAAGGTACATGCGGGAAGTGCTTACGTCTGGGTCTTACACAGCGTAAGAGCCATGTAGGACTCCCTACAGGGGATGTAATCAACTGTGTATCTCTTTTCCCACATGGCTTCTAAATGTCCCGTCGGTGAAACAAGAACAAAACCTCTTATCTTTGTATTGTATATCAGATTGTCTATAAGTTCTCGCAGAGTATTTTATATTTTATACTTTGTAGAGTTTTCTTTTCAGATAACTAGACAGGCTGCTGGCAGTGGTTATGACAATCTTTTATTTTCTTATTGAATTGAAGTGCGATTCTTGTCATTTAATACGTTTGTACATCGTGGGTCTACTGACAGATTCTGTTCTCTGTACCTCTAATGTTAAACCAATATGTCTTGACTTTAGTACAGTGGTTTCATAAGGTATTTTTTGTGATATTTATATGTTAAATTATGCTTCCCTTACTATTGTTTACTTGCAAATGTTTCGTAGTATTTTTGAAAATATGTAATTTCATATAAATTGTGAATAATTTGCCTTATTTTCTCACAAAATCTCATTTGAATTCCAATTGAAATGACATCATAATGTATATTTATTTTTGGAATGGCTACTGAATTTTTTCGAGTTCAGATTCGCCATCTACTGATAAGATTACGTAATTTTTATTCTCGACTCTGTTGATATAATGGATCATATAGGATTCCTGATATTAAAATACCCCTGCCTTCCTGGAATAAACTGTACTTGGTCATAGGGCATGTTTTGTTTGTTACTGATATATTCCTAGAATACATTGGTTTATATTTCAGTTACAATTTTCCATTTTAAGTGAGGCTGGTTCATATATATTTTTTTTCTCCTAGATCAGGGGGAGTCAACCTTTCTATTCCTGCCGCCCACTTCTGTATCTCTGTTAGTAGTAACATTTTCTAACCGCCCACCGGTTCCACAGTAATGGTGATTTATAAAGTAGGGAAGTAACTTTACTTTATAAAATTTATAAAGCAGAATTCCAGCAAGTGAAAGCACATTATAATAATTACTTACCAAGTACTTTATGTCAGATTTTCACTAAGTTTGGCAGAATAAGTCTTTATAAAACAACTTACTATAGTTAAATCTATCTTCTTATTTATACTTTGGTTGCTCTGCTACCGCCCACCATGAAAGCCGGAGCGCCCCCTAGTGGGCGGTAGGGACCAGGTTGACTACCACTGTCCTAGATAATGTTCTGTCATAAAAAATTAACTGTGTTCTTTTCCATAGTTTTCCACTGTCTGAAATAATTAAAATGATATTGGAATTATTTGATTTTAAAATTAAAGTTCTGCTATGAACTCATTTTATCTTCGCATCAATAGCCTGTCCTTGGTCATTGGTCTGTTTTATTTATCTCACTTCTTCGGTCAGCGAGCAAGGGAAACAGCCACACTGGAGGTTTTCAGCTGTGTTGTCCTCGAGTAATATTTCCAGTATGCACTTAGAACGGTCTCATTTTCTTCCACATATCTGTAGCCGTTCTCCTTTTATTTTCCTAACACTGTTTACTTCTGTCCTGTTTCTCTTCTCCTTACTTGGGTGCAAAAGAGCTTTATCTGTTTTATTGCCCTTCACTTACTATTTTTCAAAATCTGTATTAGTTGTGTCCACATTAAAAAAAATAGATTGAAGCCTCTCATTATAATTGTACGTTTTTCAAGTTCTCCTTGCATTTCTAATAGGTTCTGTCCTGATTATTCTCTTGCTAAATTGTTTGTGGCTCACAGGGTTCAACCGATTATGCCTTCCTATCTTTTATCATAATCTAATGTTTCTTCTTATCCTGTTTAATTCCATTAACCTTGAAAACCACCTTGTCTGGTAATGATGCTTCAACTTCCGCCTTCCTTCTGGTTGATTGTGCTAGAAACCCTCTGTCAACTCCTCCGTTTTCACTTTGGTTTAAATATGTTTCATGTAAACAGCGAAGAGTTATTTTTTAAATATAAGAATGTTACTAGAAATGTTTCTATATTTTTCTTTCTTGTTCAGTTTTTTTTTTTCAAGAGTATCCTCTATGATACTTTTTTAGGGCACAAATACAATGAAAACATCTATTAAAATGTATAAAAATAGTGACATTGTCTATTTAAATGACACAATTTCCACAACTATAGGAAAATATTAAAAACATTTCATTCATAAGCCCTCTTTGAAAATAAAACACATCTTAATTTTAAATACTCCCTCAAGCAAGTGTAAATATTTAACTTAAAAAATGTTTAAGTATATAAATTAAAACATGCATTTAAAAATATTTAAGGTGTTTTCATCATTTGGAATAGCGCTGAAGTTTTTACTAAGAATTAGATTTGCTTCTAAAAGCATTACCAATAATAAACTGTCACATAATCTGGGTACATTAAATAAGCTACCACTTAATAGATTATTGTTTTATTGCACTAAACGATGAATTGAAAGAATTATTGAAACTTCCTCGAGAAAGTAAATTCCTCTCACGTGTGTATTACAAGCTAGGTTTATAAGGTTTAATATATATTTAAAATGATTTATTGAAATTCTCATTCCCCACCTCCGTGATGACAGCAGCTTGCAGGAGATCGACTTGAAATGTGGAAATCATTGACCCCTCCTCACAAAAATATTTTTCATCTTCTTGTTATGTATATATGTTTGTTTTCACATTTTTCACTTTAACTTATTTCAAATGAGACGACTTGACGTCCGTATTTAGTCAGCAATAAATTTCTCCATGTGTCATTTCAGAGGTTAAGATGAAACGAGGCACTGAACATATGCCTGTCAGTTTTCTTGGCAGAATCAGCTTCTAGACCAGCTCCCAGGTATTAACACCAGCTGAGCCGATGTGGGCACACATCAGATTGGCAACACTGTGATACAATGTGGTGACACATTAGTTATTCTGTGAAACTGCCTCACAGCTGCAAGGCAGGAGGAGAAGTTCAGACTCGTGAGTGGAATAGTCCTTCCAGATTGTCGGAGGACAATGTCAATGAAGAACAAACGAAGTGCTGTCGACCGCAGAATTCATTCCTCCCTTCGATGTTTTGAACAGCTCCGTATGTGCCCGGCGGAATTCTGCAGGTCAGTTTCTCGGGTCTCGTTCTTGATTCCCGGACCGGTGCGGTCCGAGGACGGGACAAGCAGCCCTGTTCTGTGGCTGCTGGAGACAACCAACCTCATGTGGCATTCTTAAGCAGAACAGCCTGGATTTTTGTTGAGAATGAATGCTACCGAGTAAAGCATTCAGGGAGCTGTGCCCTACAACTGATTTGATGTAGTGGCGAAACTATTTGAGATACCTGTATCTGAAGCCCTTCAACGAAAGAGGTGCCTTGGCTCCCTTAGATTAACCCACCGCAGGATGAACCCGTGTTTGATACCACCGAGCAATCTGCGATCACCTCCCCCTAAGCCCTCGTCGGGAGAAGACACCAGGCCAGACACGTGGGCTCGGGCTCCGGAGAGCCACCGGGGATGTCTGGGAAAGTTCCCATTTGTAATGGATGCACCTGTGACTTGTCAGTTTTCACCTTTTTCTCTCCTCATTCTCGAACTGCCGCCATTTCTTTCCGTTGCTTCATTTTTTTTTTTTAATTTCTCTTTCTCCTTCCATCTATGGCTTCCTTTTAGGACTGTCAGGAGCAGTCAATGATACATGCTTTGTGCATCTTTGAGGACAGGCTTTGTGGGTCAGTAAGAATGAAATTGTCATTTAATTGTACATGGATAATCATAACTTTTCCATAAATATCCAAATGCCTTTTTCTTTTATTCTTTCTTTCCTTTCTTGTTTTCTTTTTTCCCTCAGCTTTACTGATACCAGGAAATTTTGGGGGAAATTATATTACCTTGGAATGTGGTATGTTTGCTGTTAACTTTAGCTTACTATTTGTAATGTTCCTTACATTAGTCCAGTGGACCGTCAGGCTGCCTAGAAAGCTCTCACATTAGTGATGTCTACACAAATCAGTACCAAAAAGTCTAATTTCTACCATCTGCCACGCTAATCCATGATAATGCAATAAAAACTTATGGGAATATCGTAGGTTATTACAATCTAAAGCTTCAGTTTTACGGTTTCTTCACCAATGTCATTAATTTATAAAACACCGAGTCTGTACAAATTACCATTTGTATAAAATGTCCATTTAAGTATTTCTTTCAAATGCTACAAATATAAAATCAACATCTTACTTCTGATAAATCCTGTACACAAGCCCGTAGGTAAGTTATTTAAATATTCCTAATCTTCCATTTCTCCTTTGGTTAAAAGAGGAGTAATTATAATAGCTCAGGAACGAGTAAAGAGGGTAGATTCCCATACTCACACCACGACCAGAGCCAGCATGTGGGGACCTTCCTGGTCCCATATATCACCGCTGCTCCGCTGGGCATCAGGGAGCCCCCAGCTGGCTTGGGAAGAGACATAAAGGGCACAAGAGAAACCAGACAACTCAAACTGGAGCGCCACCATGTCTGAAACACCGACAGACACAACCCACGCTGACTTGGGAGGGTCCTCGCCTGAGAAAGAGGCTCGCCGATCACACTCAGAGAGCAAAGCTTGGCATCCAGGCAGACAGCTAGGTTTTCAGAAACTGCCTGGAAGCCCGTGGTAGGTAACTCTTTCCCACTTAGCAACCCCACCAGGTTTTCCAAGCCCCTTCCCAATGTACCAGTTTCTCCAAAGTTAACCTTGAACCTCTTCCTCTCTCTCTCTCTCTCTCTTTGCAAAAGAAATTTCATAGTAAATATAAAATAGAATGTACTAGAAAAATAGGAAAAAAACATAAAAGCAGCCTAGTGTTGACCATCGCTCCATTTCTTTTCCTTTTGTTTCCTTCTTTTTCATTTTAGTAATTGATTGATTTTAGAGAAAGTGAAATAGAGAGAGAAAAAAAGAAACATCAACCTGTTCCTGGCTGCGCCCCTTCCCTGAGCTCACTCAGCCCTGCCTGCCAGGGGCAGACCTTGACCCAGACTCTGAAAGGGAGAGTGGGGGGGGGGGCGCCCACCAGGCATGTCCGCACCGCCTCGCCTCGCTTCTCTCGTTCATCCACACTCGATGTCCACAGGTCGGGGCAGCGCGTGGGGAGAAGCGTGCGGTCAGTCCCCTCTTCCTAGGGTTTTATTTCCATCTGCTCTACCGACCTCCTGTGTGCTCCTCCTTGCTGATTCTCCAGAGCCTTGATGAGATGTTTTTGTAAACATGCCCACAACCCTCGTTTCTTGTATACTTTGTAATCGCGTCCCTCTCAAAATCCTGCTGGAAGGGGCCAGACCGTTTGGAAACAGGGAAACCGCGAAAATAAATACGTCAGGGTCTTATCTTGCTACTTCTCTCTCACAGTTTTTCTTGAGAATTAAATGAGAGAGAGAGAGCACAGGAGGCATTTATCCTAATGCCGGGTAAGCGCAGGGGAAGGGATTGATTTATTGAGCTTTATTTAAGGTGGCTATTAGTTAGAAGTCAAGTTTGTCAGGAAATGGCCCTTATATCGAAGTGAAAAATGAATACAATAGCAGGTTTCGGAGGCAGTTCGATACAGCGACTTGGTAATGCCCACTTCTTTAAATTCAATCAACTTTAAGATGACTTTCTGATTTGGGTACCTCTGTTAATTGTCCAATAAAACAGGCTTTGTTATTCAGCCTCTCACACTTCTTATTTATTGTCATGGAAATGCATGCAATAGTGGGAGGCAGGAGAGAAAAATGAATAAGCCATTTAAAACTGAGCTAGCAATAAGTTAAGACTGGTAATCAGATAAAAATCTAATTTGGTCAAAATACTTCCGATAACAGCCTATTTGGTTTTTAAGGATTGTAAATAAGATACATTTAAGAGCCTTAACAAGATCTTGAAGATTAGGTGTATTTTTGCCTCATTGCTTGGGAAGGAAAAACAAGGAGAGGACAAAATAAATACATGACCCACATGCTCTGAAGCTACGCCATGAAAGGGGCGAGCCTCAGGTCTACATCCACCTCGTTTGCTAATTTACCTTCTCACTGTTAGACTTCATTGTCTGCATCCTCTGCTTCTTATTTCCCCAGGACTAGCGGCTCGGAGAAATTTTCACCGGCTTGTGTGTACTGCGCACTGATGTCCTGAGAGTTACTGTGAAATGTTTTATCCTTGAAGTTCTTCTAATGGAAAAAATAAACTGGGTTGAAAATGCCACAGGAATACTAAGGGAGATCTATCTTAATTACTGCTCGGCTCCTTTGGCTATAAACAAGCAAGGTCTTTCTCATCTGAAATAAGTATGAAGCACCCGGTTCACAACAACAAACAATGCCCGAAACTTAAGCAAAATTAATGAAGCTCCCTATGTATCTAACCTATTACTCAGTGGCTCCAAGGTGTGACAAAATTAGAGTCAAATTTAAGCTAATTTCCATGGATGACTCGAACAGCAATGTGCTAATTTCCCGTTCCCTTTTAACACTATCAGTCCAGACATGTCAAATGGCCTAGCGTTTCCACAATGAATACATTTTACATTCAAAAACTTATTTTCGGTTTTACTTTAATAAAGGAACGCGCAGAACACCTATGAGTTTACTAATAATAAATGTTTAGCAAAGGGATTACTCGAATTGATTCTCCTTGCATTCAACATGATACTGCCAAATTATGTACTGAATAGATGGAAATAAATACCAGAGAACACAGTCGATGTGTATCAGTATTTGAGAGAAAGAAATCTTTATTTTCAGCGGAATGGCACGTATTCCACAGGGCACTTACCTATCTACATTGTAACTGTTTCATTGAATCCCCATGCTGCTTCCCACGTCTAAGCTTCCAAGATGGTCTTTGGGGCCAGTTTAATAAGTAGCTAGGTAGCCTCATAACGAGAGAGCAAATAATGGCATCGAGAACCCTCACAAGGAAAACAAGATGTAAGTTGTCTTTTCAAGGTTAAATAATAGGCAAAAAGGAAAAAAGGTAGGCTCATTTCAAATCTGTGATCAAGAAGCCAGCATATCTTCTCTAATTTTTACCCGTGTTCAGTCATCTATGACTGCATCAGGCAAATGTTTATTTAGCACTGATATGTCTGGAAGGACACTGGGCTTTGGAGATGCAGCCGGAAACAGCTGGAAACAGACAGAAATCTGTGCAGGGCTGGGGCTCACCCCCAGGAGAAGGTGGGCTGGGCAGGTCAACAACAGAACATCAGAGGGTATAAAACGTGTTAGGGAGAATGTTAACACAGGGGTGGAAGATAGGGAATGGGTGATGGTGTTAGTTAGCTAATTATTAATGAGGAAAGGGAGAATTAATGAGGAAAGGGAGAATTAATGAGGAAAGGGAGAAGAGGGAGTGGGAAGGAGTGAAATCCTCACGTTTAAGAAAGCCGCTTCAGGAGGAGGTTGGTCATCCCATTGCTAGGGGGCTCACGTGTTCACTGGTGCACTTGAGCACTCTGGGAGACCACTGTGTCCTGGGGACTTAGTTCCTGAGCCAGCCGGGGGAGTTTCCCCAGAAGCCAAGTAATTTAGCAGACCACTTGGATGTGTGCGACAGAAACCAAGATGGAGCACGGGGAGGAGCTTCTACTTTGACATGCACACAGAGAGGCAGCTCTAGCCTGGGGATATCTGGGAATAATCAGATTGGATGGGGGAGGGGGGGCTGACACCCTGGGGAGTCCAGAAAGGAGGCTGGTGAAAGGGAGGCTCCAACTCAGGCCAGGGAAGGAAAGTAAGGAACTAGATGGAGAATGATCAGGAATCTTGGGGCTGTCGCCTGTTAGAGCCTGTCCACCCTCTCTGTCCCCGAGGGTGTATCCATTTGCCCCAATAAAATCTTGCGTTTAAACTTCTCCACACGTGTTCCTTTGAAATGCCTTCCTTTCGACAGCACCACAGGGCTTGCTTGTACAGCAGCAAAGGAAACTGGGAAATGTCGCCTTGTACACAGAGCTACCAGGAAGATGGAAAGGGGCCTGGAAGCCCTTGATTTCTTGACATAAACGACAGTAAACAACAAACGGACATAGGGTAATCATCTTTGTTCTCATGGTCTCCCGCTGGGTGGCCCTGAGGGAGCTGTGAGGCCAGACCAGACCTGCAGGGCTGGTGGCCATGCAGAGCTGTGCAGAAGTCTCAGCACCTCCTCATCTCACCCAAGCGGAGGTGAGTGCCAGAGAGGTGCGCTCACTTCTGGGGGGTTGCAAAAACACTTAATGTCATACTTGGATAGATAGAAAAAAAGATTTATATATATATATATAAATATATAAATATATAAATACGTGAATGGATATAATATTTGAAGAGAAAAGGGAGACACTTAGAATGGGAACCGTTGAGAAACTGGTCACTGTCTTCTTCACAATCATACCACACTGCCAAAGATTATTTTTATATCCATAGATTTTGTTTTCTAATTTTAATTTTTACTTTTTTATTGCTTGGTTTTAGAGAGACAGAGAAAGAAGGTGGGAGAGAGAGAGAGAGAGAAGCATCAATTTAGTTGTGCATTTGTACTTACCATATGTGCCCTGACCCAGGATGGAACCTGCAGCCTTAGCATTTTGGGATGTCGCTGTAACCGACTAGACTAGCCAGCCAGGGCCTATCCACACATTTTTGAACAGTTATAAAAATTATTTATTCTCATTTTAATGTCAAATCCATAATTTAAAATCTGATTGGCAAAACCTTGACCTTCTTTATGTTTTATAAAAAAAAAAGCATGGAAGAATCTGTTTCTTCAGATGGGAGAGTTCAGAATCCAACACACTATAAATGAAGCAAGCAGCATCTTTAATTCAAAGAATGAAAAATGACCAAAGGCAGAAAAGGGAAATTGAAAAAGAGTGACTTCAAGTAACAGCAATGTAACTAAAAATCTCAAGGCGTGCATTTGGGGAGCAGTTTTTGTTTTGTTTTGTTTTTAACGTAATGCAGTTTTGAAATAACAAAGAAATGAGAGCCGAACGCAATTCTTTTCAACTCTGGCTCTGAGATGCATGCTATTTTGAAAGAGAAAAGTTACATTTTCGTACTAGATGAGAAAAACATGAATTAGCGGATCTGATTGAATTACCCTGGAGATGTTAACACAGAGAAGTAGAAACCCATACATCACTCTTCAAAGGAACACCAAGCAAAGCCCTCTCACAGATGGATGGGTATTTGGAAAATGAATCATGCGCCAAGCAACTGAACACCAGCGGGAGAAATACAAACTGGGCGAAATTTAATTGATTATCCCGGTATCGCTATGACAAGCACGGCAATGGCTTTTCATTACAATTTATAAAAGAGCTACAAAGGTTTCTGACCGTTCCTGGCTTTAATGGGCATTCATTACCCTCTTTCTTCACCTTCTGCTTCTTTTATATTTTAAACTATATTCATTTAGCATGCAGGCAAAAGGCACGTTGGGGGCTCTCTTGAACCTGCCACCAGTGATTTATTGAGCTCATTTTCTATTCATTTGTTTATAGATCAAACACAGAAAGAAAGCCTCAACAATATTGAACATATTTAATAAAAAGCACACACACCCAGTATTTAAACTTTGCGTTGTGCTAAGTTAGACACTTTGGAAGAAAGACAATAATTACACATAGGCAATTGCTTTGATGTCACCTGTGAAATCAATACGGCTACTTAGTACGGGGGAGGCATTTATGCATGGTTAGCGCTGGCACTCCTTCCAGAGTATGACATTTCAGGTAAATGTGCTTCGCTGCAGACATGAGGAAACAGATAAATGAACTTCATACTGGCAGCCTCCTCCCCACTCGCCGGCCTTTATAAATGGGATGTCATCAATCTTCCGTTCGCTACAACAGCCGTTTCCTAATTGGTTGACTGTGCGCCCCATTAGTAAAAAGTTTCTATTCTGGCTACTCCACTTCATTATTTATAAACAGTAAAGTGCAGTTCTCTCTATGTATCATACACAAATTTCCAAAAGTAGGACTTTGAAATGAACGTGAAAAACAATGGCAGAGAAAGCCCCAACGTGTCTATTCTGTACTTTGGGGATTACCACGCTCACTCCCTGAGGTCTGCATGCATCATTTTGGAAAATCTGTGAGTCCTTATGACACACAGCAGAGAAGTAATGGAATAAGTCTCTCTCTACAGAATGTAGAAAACGACAAGTGCTTTCCGGAGAGTGTCCCGTAGAATCTGAAGGTTTTCATTAAGTGATCTTCATGTTTCCTGCACACGAGGAATCTTGGTATCATTTCCAGCTCATACACCAGTTACAAAAGCCAATGTTTCATCCGTAGCTGGTTTTCCAGAGTGAAAAGATTGATCAATGATCCAGCATAATTATGGGATATTCTATACAGTTTATCTGATTTTTTATTATACCAGATTTTTTTTTTTTTTTTTTTTTTTTTTAGTGGAATGATTGGTCTCTCCAATCTAAAAGTGAGCAGAGTTTCTATGACCACGCTGGAGTTCCTGGTTCTGGCGTATTTACTATTCACACGTGGAAATAAGTGTCTAGGTTTTGCCATTCACGTGATCTTACTGTTGGTTTCTGTTGTCACGGTTTGTTTAATGCACAAAGGTGGTATGGGTGGCAGTGGTCAACTATACCTGTCTACGCTTAGGAATGAGAACAGAAAGCAATTCTCTACAGTTGAATTACTGCAGAAGTACATACGCCCAGAAATAAATTTAAAATCCAACTTATTGAAGTCGGAATTACCCAAACAGCGGTTTTAGCAGGTAGCTGCAGGTGCATTAGAATCTCCCTTCACTTTGCATTCCTAACCAGTGGTGGCGTGATGGAAGCGTGTGCCATTTGGAATATTCCCTCATTTTAAACGCAGTGTCCTGTGGCAGGGTTTCATGGTAATAGTGCTGCTTTTTCATGATAAAAGTAGATCGATGATTTAGTACAGATCATATGTCTTCATACAGAGGCCAGGTTCTATCTGGTGAGTGCGTTTGATAGGCTATTACAAGGTTTACATGATTACTGAAATATTCAGTTTAACCAGACAAAGTGAAATAGTCTAGCCAAAGAGAACCACTGATTGAAAACTGCATTTCAACACCTACAATGCCAAGCTAACCAGAAAAAGGAGAGAGCCCACTGTATTATATGACAATATGTAACTGGGGTCCCAAAAGTTCACTTGTGACCATAAGATGCTCCTTCATGCAACTTCTTTGACACATTGCATGAACAAAAATACATGTGAGAATGAATTTTATACCTCTGGGGGCATTATGAAAATCAAAGATATAATTTTAGGATGCAAACAAGATGGGGTTATGATATTATGTGGCCTATTATTCTCTTTAGGGAATGTCTTGAATATTAGAAACTTAGACTTTAGATGTCAGTGAAAGCATCAATTTAATTCAACATGTTTATATATATATATATATATATATATATATATATATATATATATATATATGAGGAATCTCGGGGCAGAGAAGTGAGATGTCTGACTCAAAGTCACAAAAGAAGATAGGACAAGCCAAGAGCAAACCCTGGCAGGCCCACCCTTCGTCTAAAATGTCTTTTCCTTTATCTGAACAATACCACATTTCCTAGACTATTAAATGATATTATTTTATAACTTATAAGCAATTTTTTATTTCTTTTAACAATAAAGAGCCACTTTAAGTTCACCTTGAGAAACAAATTTTATTTTTTACAAAAAAAAAAAAGTGCTCTAAAGATAGAATAATGAAAATAACTTCTTTCTCATTACCCTTTTTAGAGGGTAGTTCCAAATTGTTTGGATTAGCAGAATGACTATGTATATAATGAAATATATAAAAATAAAATATAAAAGTAAAATAAATTAAAATAAATGTATATGTAAATTAAAATATATAAACAAGTGTATGTATGTGTACATATGTATATGTTGAAACATGGTAAAATAGTAGATTCTCCTTATGAGCAGCAAGAATTTCAAACCTTTTCAAATTGAAGCAATCCTGAGAAATCTTCTCTGTGTTACAAATTATACTTTACGTGTTTTATGACTGTGGTTGAGGCCGCCTTCTTGCCAAAAGAGGCTCGATAAGGCATCTTTAACAGGTACACAAATCTCTTCTATGCACAGTAATTTTGAGGAAACAGGAACAAACAGTCCTGTAAAGTTTGTTTCACTGGGATGTTTCGTTTGATACAATTCTATTCTAACGTCTGTATTGATGGCTTCCTTCTATTCTAGAGAGATTCACGGCTTCCTTGTGGGGAAGTCACCTGCCCTGTTATGGTCCTGCCTGTGAAATACACTGTGTCAACTGCAGACCTTCCCCAGAAAAGAGAGAAGGAAACATTGCATACATAATAGTATGTGTCACAGGGATTGTGTCAGGGGGAAAAAAACAATGTTTGTAAAGAAATCTAGGTAGTTCAAAAGGAAAACGCCACTCACTACCTTACTCCAAAGACAAAATTTTCCAACTGATGAATGGAAACCATAAACCACCCTTCACAAGGTTTGCCTGCTAACAAACAAACAAAGGATACAAAACGGTTTTTAGATAACATTATCAATGAAAGCAACGTGTCCTCCACTGGAAAATGAACATACCAGGGAAGCGCTGTGAAGGAGAGTCGGATCCCACGGCACGACACCGGCCGCGGACGGCCTCAATCCATTCTGCACGGCCTCTCAGCATTTAATGCGCAGAACATTCCCATTTGCTGGCCCGGTGCTTTTCAATTACATCCCCGCTCCTGGCCTGAAACTCAAGGTGCCCAGAGTGACAGGCAGAGCGAGATGGGCAAGCCTCTCATGGTCCCGCTCTCCTTCCCTCACCTGCCAGGCCACGTGCCCTTCCCCCTTTCCCACACGAGTTTATGCTCGGAAGAGTTTACCGTGTATATTGTCTCAGAGTTTCCTCAAAAATGTCTCAGCTCCTAGAGGGTTCTCCACGCAGGACATAGTGCACGTTGCTTTCCCCTAAGTGACTAACAGAAGGTCTGTCGTTAGTCCGTTTGTCTGCAATTTCCACAGAACATGATCGGTACTAGGAAAATGGGATGCCGCGGAATGACGCCCACACTACCTATAACACCAGCGTCAAGAGCAATACCCGGAATTCAGAGGAGCCAGACTTTCCAGAACAGATGAAATGAGTTACACATGTCACTCGGTCAGTCATCTTGTTGATTGGTGTTGACTTGTAAAAATTGAATAGGTACTTTCACGTTTGACCTTTTTAAATCAATGGACATCTAGTTTCTGGTCATGAATACTTTTCCCTGGGTAAAAGAAAAATTATGGTACATAAAATAGTATTACCATCAAAGATCCATATAGAACTTGTCACTGCACAAACCCATGTTTTCAATTATTTGTGTATTTAGTTTTATGAAAGAAATTAGATATTGCTCTTTGCATAGCCCATCAGAACTAGGAAAATCGGAAGATTTGACTGAGACGTGTCTTACCTTCCGTCTTGGCGCTAATAGCAACAAATGGAAGAATTTAAGTTTTGTGAAGCTTTTACTGTCATACTTGGATATAGCAATGCTAGCTTGGTTTTTGAAATAGGATTCTCAAGTTACTTTCTTGCTTAGAGATGATTTAGAATTCAATCTTAAGACAGGATATTTGTTTTTATTTCTCTGAGGGTCTACAAGGATCCCATCTAATAAATCAAAACTCATATCAGAAATTAGGGGACCAGCTTCCTTTCTAAACAAGTTCATAAAAATCACAGACTACCTGTTCTGTAGTGAAACACTTTATAGCAAATATGACTAGGATTTTTGGGTTACAGAATTTTCTTGCTTTATACTCACTTCTCACTTTTATGGCCCTATGAGTAATCTTGAATCTTTTTTTTCTCTCTCTCTCTCTCTTTTTTAAAATCAATAAATGTTATCTGACCTTCAGTGGGATTTGGGAGGGTGCTATACTCAAAACATGATTTGGGAGGTTATGGCTGAGCCTTTGGAATCAAAGGTAGGAGTAAAAACAGCCCAGACATCTGTAAAAGATTTTTTTTCTTTACTGAAATGCATAATTGCCTTGTGAACTTTCTAACTTATTTTGTTCTGCAAACATGCTCCAATATGTATTTCTTAGGATTCCCTGTTAGGCTCTGTGAAAGCTCAACTTTAGATAAAGAGGCTGTTCAAGTCCATGTCAGTGTAGGAAATGAGACCTAGGATATGCAATACCTCCCATGACAAGAGGCACTGAAGCAACAGGGAGTCATTGTCATCAGTCTTGTTGCAGTGGTTCAGAAGCACCGGAGATTTGAACACTTAAGGGAGGCTGAAAATTCTAATGTCACTGGCAGTAGGAATAACATATGCCATATACTTGGTAATCATTGCTCTAAAACACTATATTTGTCTTATTCGTAAAATATGTCAATCCAGAATGATGTACTCATGAATTCTCCCTGGTAGCTTTTCCAGTCTATAATACATATAGACTTATCTTTTTAGAACCATTCAGTATATAAGCTTTTAAAATGGTTATTAATTAAAGAACTTCTTGAATTTATGAGAAGATGGAGAAACATGTAAACATCTCAAATCACATTTTCTTTTCTTTGCCAATTCTTTGAATTATGGATCAGTTGTTTGGCAAGTATTTTCTTACATCATAAAATTTTGTTTTTTTATTTGGAAGCTAAAAACTCTCACTCAATCTTTGCTAATATAGAATGCCATATAACTCATTTATTCAGTTAAACTAACAATTTTGAAATATTTATAAGAATTGTGCCAAGGTCCTGACAGAATGATTTTGCTCAAAATGTTCAGCCTTTATTTGTGCATGGTCTCCCACAGGACTTCTGCACCAGATGGAGTTTTAAAATCATTATTATTGATTTCTCAGTCTTCCTTAATATTTATGTGCTAACAAAAAGTATTTCTGGCCAACAAAACGAAAAGCTTAATACCTAAGTTATAAAACTAGATGAGATCTTTCTACTTCCCCAGCTTAGATGTCTCGAGTATCCTGAACTTCATTTATGCCTGGCCTTTCATAATTTAAAATATTCAGCTTCATGACTCTCGTGAGAGAACACAAAACATGAAACAGTTTCAGGTCATTAAAAAAAGTATCACAAGGTTATTGAATTAATTGTATGGTATGAATTTATAAAATGCCACTCAAGGCAACACAAATTGAGTAATGATTCTAGTTTGCAAGGAAATTTTTTTCAAATAGCTCCCATTTGTTCATGAAAAATGAAGCATTAAGGTGTTCTCTCAATTCTATACTCTGGTTATAATTTTATTGGCTCTTGATTTAAGAAATAGTTAGATTCTTCCCCTTGGCAACCTCAATACATATTTCAGTAAAACTGAGATTTTTTAAAAAAATTTTTTCAGAGACAGAGATAGAGTCAGAGAGAGGGATAGACAGGGACAGACAGACAGGAACAGAGAGAGATGAGAAACATCAATGATTAGTTTTTCATTGCCATTGTGACACCATAGTTGTTCATTGATTGCTTTCTCACATGTGCCTTGACCACGGGCCTTCAGCAGACTGAGCAACCCCTTGCTGGAACCAGCGACCTTGGGTCCAAGCTGGCGAGCTTTTGCTCAAACCAGATGGGCCTGCGCTCAAGCTGGCGAGCTCGGGGTCTCAAACCTGGGTCTTTGCTTCTTAGTCTGACGCTCTATCCACTGCGCCACCGCCTGGTCAGCAAAACTGAGATGTTTTCATAGTGGAGTTTTATTATTTATTTTGTTCTTTTTTTCCACTTGTCTTGCAACACACACACACACACACACACACACACACACACACACACACACCAGCACAAGCAAGCACAACACATACTCAGAAACAGAAACGAGTAATTTCTGTTTGATATAAGAAAATTAAGATGAGACATGAGACATGGGTTTACTTTCTCCTCCTCAAGGTTCTGTTGTCTTTCCCAATATGGAGTGTAATTTGGCAAAATAAAACAAAAACATGGTCCAAAATGCCTGATTTGAGTTCAGCTTGTGATTGCGTTAGCAGTGACATACAGTTGTGTAAGTTCTAAAACCAGTTGGAATCTGTGTTCTCCTCCGTAAAATGGATGACTCCCTCTCCTGCACTGATACTTGTGACAGAGAAATTATCTGAGGTCCCCAACACTTCCTGCGTGGTCCTCCACAGGTGAGAGAACGTGAGTGCAGATGGCCCGCTGAGTGGAGAACTAGAAACGAAGTCAAAGCTTCTATTTGAAGTTTTCTATTTTACATCAATATTGAAAGATACAATATTTATGTTTAAGTGTTCTCATATTTTTCTCCTCCTTTTTGTGATTATCACCTCTTCTGCTGCACAGGGAACAAAAGGTCATAACCTGTGAAGAGAATTTTGCTTGAAAAGCAATCACAACAGAAGAAGCGCGTGCCATTCACTCGCGAGGGCAGCGTCACAATGAAGAGCCCGTACGTTGCAGGAAGAACAGCATGCAGACCTTGGCGTGCCATGAAAAAGAGAGCTGACGGGAGTATAGATTGTAGGGACTTGTTGGCGCAGTCAAGAAGGTTCTTTGAGTGTGTCACGCCCTGGAGTAGTAAGATGCTGAAGACGAGGAGAGGGGCATAGGTGTTACGAGTAGTCATGTATTAGTGCTGTAACGTTGTAGTAAGGGTTGTGAGGCTTGAAACACGTGAAGACACCAGGAGAAGTTAGCCATCTACAAGCCAAAGAGAGAGGTCTCTGAAGAAATCAATCCTCCTGCCACCTTGACCTCAGATTTCTGGTCTTCAGACTTGTGATCCAATGAACTCCTGTGGTCTAAGTCCCCCAATCTGTGGTACTTCATTACAACAGCCCTAGCAAAAACATCCACAGAGGACCCAAACTCATGTTAAGTGGCAGCACAATTGTTCCCTGACCCATATCACTGAGCTCCCTACCAAATTAGCAGCAAGAGACACTGATGATGGATTAGATGCATTAGCAAATTAGGAGTAGATTGGCAGATTAATAGATGCATTAGTAAATTAGTAGACCCCTGGGACTTTTTACATCCGCCACTTATTTGAGAGGCAAGCATGTTTGGAAGCATGTGATTTTAAAAGAAAAACAAGTAACACTCCAAAAATGTTCGGATGACCTCCCTAAGCTCAAGGGTGTGCGGCCTTCAGCACCTCCTCCTTCAAGCCTGGTTCGTCCTGCAGATGGACCGGGGGCATCTGGCAGGGACCCTAGGAGAACCATAAAGACCCTCCACCTATGTTTAGGATCAGCTATTCAAGGGGCAGCGGTTCGACAGCTCTGAGGCAGCTAGTCCTTTTCCCTTTAAGATGAACCAGTAAACATTCAAATTGCTTTATGACAGCCCTTTTAATATGAGAATAAATTTTCTTTTCCCAGGTTACTAGCCCTTCTAAGTGGTATAAAGCGTTTTGAAGCATTTAAGAGCCTCAGCTGGAACTTAGGAGTTAGCTTAGGTGTTGAGTGCACCCAGGAAGAAAAGTGATACATCATTTCAAAATGTTTATAGGAAGATTCTTTACTGAAATAGCCTTGGGTGTAGGATTATCTTTCTCATACACACACACATGCACGCAAACACACACACACACACACACACACACACACACGTCTCAGAGTATCACAAGATACAGTTCTAAAATCAATTTATTTAAAACGTATTAATAAAAACTTGTTCTTATGAGCTTTGAGCTTTGCACTATACTTCTCCATTAAGTAAACCTAATGGAGAAGTAAGGTCATCGTAAGAAAATTTTTGTTATCATTTAACAGTGTGCTATTTTCAAATAAAACTGTATAAGAAATACAGAACTGAACCTGATTTCTTCCCTGTGGTCTTTTAGCAAAACTTTTCTGCACTTCAGTTTAATGAAAATCACAGTAGTTTTCAATACTGATATAAATAGCATTTAAAGTGGGCCCTACTAAAAAATCTTAAGATATTTTAGATATTAGAAAATATACTATAGCCCAACATCATAATACTTTATTGTTTTATTAAACAGTTCTGCTTCCACTTTTGTCTTTCAGTTAATAACGTTTTTATATTTTTACAATAAATTTGAAGCTTCGAGTTCATCGTTGGCGTCCTAAAGTAGGTTTAGAAATTCTCATCGTTATAGCCTGGTATTTATCAGAATGTATCCAAACCACAAGACTAGCTATTTCAATCCAATATCCAATTAGCAGTTTCAAATACAAGGCTGGAAATGACTAGTTTAAAAATAAACTGTCCTGTCCCGCCAATTAGATGATATAAAA
Organism: Rhynchonycteris naso; assembly: GCA_037038555.1. Lineage (NCBI taxonomy): Eukaryota > Metazoa > Chordata > Mammalia > Chiroptera > Emballonuridae > Rhynchonycteris > Rhynchonycteris naso. Next base: position 146,077,737 of record CM073002.1, read on the forward strand.
TTTCTCTCACTTTCTCTCTTTGTTACACTTGCAGATATTAATGACTAATTATTAGCTTTAAAATATTACAGTGCTAAACATCTATATCTGTTCTTTTGTGAACTTACCGAACCATTTCTATTAAATTACTTAACCTCTCTGGGCATTTTATCTTCCTTCCATAAGGAAAAGCCTAAAACAGATTAAATAAATATGGGTCCATGTGTTTTCAGAGTGCTGAATAAAATGTACCAATTAATCCTATACAGAGTTTATAACGAAATTCCATATGCTTTAATCATGGCTCGTGTCAGCTCAAAGAAAACCCTACGTGGAAAATAAAAACAACTCTATTATGGCTCTTACCTTCAGTGTTTCAAAAAGTTATAAAAATTTTACATTAAAGATTTATTTGCACAAGTGCTTTTTTTTTTTCAATTCCTATTGACTTCGTAGAAGCCAAACACATAGCACCACTAATTTTGAAAGTTGTTCGAAATCTGTTATAGAAATTAACTCTGAGGGATGCATACTAATAAGGCAGACATTATTATATTTGCTGAGTGTATAATACCTACGCTGTCAGTGTGAGAAAGAAGTAGAAGAGAAAGTAAAACCATCATAGAAATAAACACGGAATAGAAAGGGGCGGTGAAGAAAACGAGCGCCCCTGAAAGCCGAAGCAAAGTAAGTAGTAGACGGAAATGAAATAAAAAGGAAGAAAAGTTAAATTCACACAAATAACCCAGAACTATATGAAGACTAATTATGATATATCAAAGATGCCAAGTCAAGAAAATCCGACACACTTATTACTGAGATCACAATATTCGAGATAAAGATGTAGGGGTATGATTAAAGAAAATATCCCAGAAATGAAAGAAAACATTAATCTATGAACTACAAAAGAGTTAAAAAAAAAAAAGTTACATGGGTCAGGACATCTGTCAGCGAGAAGGTGTTACCGGGTTGAGAAGGTAACAGAAGTAAGTAGGGATTGCGTAGTGCCGGGATGGGAGGTGGGGAGATCTCAGTGTGGGAACCACACCGTTTTTTGTTGTTGTTTCTTGATCACAAGACATCGCGGCAAAGACAGAGGGCCTGGTTAGATTCCCTTGGAAACATGTTACGAAGGTTATCTGGCGGGACACGGAGAGCGGGCAGGTCCTCACGTGGGGCACGCATCTAGCAGGAGGTACGTACCTTCAATGTGCTTGGGTGGGTCATGGGGAACAGTCCTGCAATTCTGCAATCCATGGGTTTACGGGGGATGGACCAATGTGACTTACGGTTTGTAATTACTAGTGAGTAAAATGGGGATGTGTTAGGACCTAGTCAGTTCCCTTTTACACGTAAGGCCATCTTTCGTGCGTCACTAAGGAACTCCTACGTGAACTCTGGACTGCAGGTGCCCTCACACAGCAGGAAGGAGTCTAGAGAGAGCAGTCCGGGCCATCTCTCCCCTCTGTGTGCCAGCTCTCATGTCCTGGAAGCGATGTCAAGGTCAGCTGCTGTGTGCAGCCTCTGAGCCACGGGAATCTGACTTGACCGCCCGGACCCCATGTCAGCTCCGACCGTCACCGTAAGCAGAATGTTCTCTCGGCCTTGGCCTCGGGAATCGGGATGGCTAAGCATGTTTGACAAAGAAATATAAAGAATATTTATAAATTTAAAAATCAGCCTTTGCCTGACCTGTGGTGGCGCAGTGGATAAAGCGTCGACCTGGGAACACTGAGGTTGCCAGTTCAAAACCCTGCACTGGTCTGGTCAAGGCACATATGGGAGTTGATGCTTCCAGCTCCTCCCCCCTTTCTCTCTCTCTCTCTCTCTCTCTCTCTCTCTCTCTCACTCTGTGTCTCCTCTCTAAAATGAATAAAATAAAAATAAATTAAAAAAAAAATCAGCCTTTGATGCCAGCATGGCTGTTTAGCTCTTCTTTGTACAAAAGAGCAAAGTCCTTTGTTTAAAACTAGCAAAAACTTAGTTGAAAGAGGCAGAATAAGGGGACAAATTTTGCCAATAGGGTGTTGAGAAAACTGACCTAGAAATGGGGGTGGAGGGGGGAGACTGGCTCACTGAGTATTCAGAGTGGCCAAGGCAGGAGAATTAGTGACAATTTCTATTAGCTGCCTTTTGCTAGCAGTCGTGTTAAAACCTAGATCCCTACAGTAAGACCCTGGAAGTAGCGGGGAAGTCGAGTCAAGGCAGCTTTTCCTGCCGGGGAAAGTCTTCCTGCTTCAGTGACTAGCTGGGTAGTGGTGCTGTCCCTCCCGCAATGGAACTCGAGACCACTGATGAATTAAAATAAGAACCAAAACCAAAACAACAACAACAACAAAAAACTATAACAGGTCGTGGGAGCCCCAGCCAAATATTCATGGTATCCTGCAAGTATAATGATACACGTGAGGGTCCTTGACAAAAGACAGCAGCAGAAACCCGACGACCCATTCTTGGCACAAGTTCTTAGGATGTGGCGATTGAAGAGACCATCACAACTTCAGAGCCTGACAAATGGTAACGAGCGTCTGTGAGTAGAGCCAGAGGGGCTGACTGGGTGACCGCTCACTGGCTCGGGTGGGTAAGGTCGGGAGTCTGGCAGACCCAGCCCGAGACAGGGCCTTCCTGAGAGGTGTGCGGACGGCACAGACCGGCGGAAGAGCCGTCACCCGGGGAACGATTAAAGCACAGTGGGTCTGAGCCCTCGCTTTTGGTAAATGTCACCTAAGGCTATGTAACCAGAAAAGGAAATGGGTAACGACTAGAAGAGACCCCTTCTACGTAACGGATGTCCCACGTACATGATGTAGAGACCCATGCATTCAGCCCAGGCCAGAGCAGTTCAATGTACAGAAATGGACCCGGGGAGCTCTGTTAGCATCCCAGACATCTCCATGCTTTATTTACGCCTCGCACCACCCGTATCTTCACAATATCAGCAAATTTGGATACTTGGTGAGATCCCTTTTCTTGGGAGCCTAATATGACCCTCTGATCATCCGGATGGTGAAATGGACCGATCGGAGCGGAGCTCCCTGTTCACATCCCTTGAGTTCAACTGAGACCAGAAAGGCTCTTCCTGGGCTAGAAGGAACATGCCCTCCAGCAAGGGCGACTGAGACCCAGTCTTCTAAAAGGCTTGCAAAACTTAGTTTAAAAGTTTTTTTTTTTTAATTATAAGAATGGAAAAGACGCTTGTGATTCCAAAACCAGGTACTCAGTAGAGCCTTTCCAAGCCCAGAATTTTGCATCTTGTTTGGATGTTACCGCTGAATGACGTTTTTAAAAAGTTCCATTCCTGTGTGTGTGTGTTTTATTTTTGCTCATTTAATAAAACAGTGCATTAAACTAATGGCACCACTATTATTTTACCTGAAGTTCTGTTCAGTATATTGTATAGGAGCTAGGAGTTGCCTTTCCTCTAGACTTGCTCAGCGTGAAATCTATTTTTAAGCACCTTGGGACTTTCAGCAGCTCTACATCCTTGAAAAGACAGAAGCGTCACATTTAGCCTAATGCTGCTGGAGCACTTAAGCCAAGAGAGCAGAGAATCTTAACTTACTCTGTGCCGTACATAGCACGGGGCCCTGTGTTCCACCATCACCTCCCTTCTGCAAGGACATCATCCCGCCAGTCCCTCCCCCCTCGGGCTCCTAGACAAAAGCTTCTGCAAACACTTGATCCACCTCGCAGCTGCTCCCCATTGCAGGGCGAACCTCCCGCGGCGTGTTCCACACACCGCCTCCCACGCTTCTTCCCACAACACGACAAGGAACTCAAGTGCCGCTCGGTGCCCCGAAAACAAGGCAGAATGCAGCTGTGTAGAAGCAAAGGGGTAACTGCTGTGTTGAAAGGGACAGTCAATGGTCTCCCACTGCCACGTTAATATTCATAAGCCCGTTTGCCTAAATAGTGTTAATTGGAAAATGACAGCTCATACCTCTCTTATTATCTGTCCTTGTGTCCTGCCACTACAAACACTTGTTCACACGTGCCATGGAATGTGCTTGGCTTTCAGTGGATTAGTCTTGGTTTTAACCTTTATAAAGATCCCTCTCAGACGTCTGCGAAAACCGTAAGAAAAGCCAATGGCAACAGTTACACTGGGTCTGGTGAGCTCCTGATAACAAGAGGGACCCACTTGATCCCACTGGAATCCAAGCAAATCTGCCCTTTTTGTCCAGAACTCTAATCAGTTAGAACTCAGCTCTTAGTCACCACCTCAGCTTAGCGTGTCATGTGTCACAGACACAAGTTAAGTCTCTTCCTCACACGGAACTGGCTAACGGGCAATTCTTTAAGAGACAGAGTCTCTGAATTGCAGTCAATTTTCTTCCCCTCCTGTATATCCATGTCACCGCAAAAAAACATAACTGGGGATATCTTTATCAGTCTAGCTTGGTTCAACTTTAATGTCGTGCACACTTTACACCTTAGACTCTAAGTCTTCCTCAAATGGTTAGGGTCTTTCGTGTGAATGGGTGGGGTTTCCCCTGGACGCATGTTACCGTTTTCTCTGTTTATAAATACCTGTCTCTGATTCTGTCCCTCTGGTGGTCTAAACCATCTCTAATCTGAGTGTAGGTCTTTGTTTACGACTTGTGTGTGTGTCATTTGGATATCGATGCATCGATCATTGAACAAATATATCAAAAAGCTAAACAAGGACTGAAAGAATATTCCATACATATACATATACATTTAGCTATTTTTGAAGGATGAAGGCTTTAAATCTTAAATTTGCTGCGATGCAACACATGCACCATAGAACTCACCATTTAAAGTGTGCAATTCAGTGTGTTTTTTTTTATAGCAAATTCACAAAGTGAAATATCACCACCATCTACTTTCTGAACATTTGCATTACTCTAGAAAGACACGCTGTACGTGTTACTGGTCACTTCCCACTGCTGCTCTATGGACCTATGGCAACCACCCATCCACGTCCTGTCTGTATGAATCTGCTGTCTGCCCGTTTCGTGGAAATGGGACCATATGTTAGCGACCAGCCGGCTTTGTTCACTCAACATAAGGCTTATAAGGCTCATTCACGTATGTATCATGTATGAATGCTTCATTCCTTTGAAATAACTGAACAACATTCCATTGTATGAATATATCACATTTGTTTGTCTATCAGGTGAACGTTCGGATTCGACTGCATCCACTTTTCGGTTATTAAGACTAATGAACGTTTGTGTGTGAGTTTTTATTTGGATACTTGTTTCCAATTCAGTCATTTTTATTGAGAATAAACTTTAAAAAACACCTGAAGGTTTTTAGCAGCATTGTCATCTGAGAACATTGACCATATTTGAACTAAATGGCGTGAGTAAGATTCAGTGAATCTTAGTGATGTTTTATACAAGGTGTTTATTTGGTAATAAGTATTTCATCCAAGCCAGGCATGTGGTTTTGAAAAAGAGGGGTAGTCAAGGTGCTTGATTTCCATGGAGGACTGAGACTCCTTTCAGGGTAATTTTGTCTGACATTTTTCTCCATCGAGTTATTATGTATGCCAGATGACTGAAATCTTTCACATCCCATGGCCCTCTGAGTTTTTCCAAGCTCTGAGTTATTACATGCTGAGTAAATTATCATCTGCGTCAAAGCCACTCATGCAGAAAGTGTCTAGAAGTCATATGCAGAACCAGCAGGTATTCCTACAGAAAACTGACCTACTCCAATATATAGTGGAGATCTTGTTGGAAAACCCAGCTCCACGCTTTGGTCTCCTCCTCCTCTAAGTTGAGACACAGTGCTCCTGGGATAAGGATAGATGAGCCACCAGCTGGTCCCTCCTGAGAGCGGCTGGATGGGGCGGCAGAAAAATAACGTCATTGGAAAAAATAACTCACTTTTATCGGCACTCACTAGACCCTAGCTGAGCCCGGAGGGAGGAGTAAGTAACTCCAAGTCAGGAAAGAGCACCCGGAGAAAACAGTTAAGGTAAATTTTGCAGAATAAATAGAAATGTGTCTTCCCAAATTAAGCCAAGTATATTCCAGAAACATTAAAGTGTACAGAGATATAAAATAATATTTTTTATGCTGCACCTATTTATCTCTTTTCCTTCTTAAATAGCTGCTCTTCCACCAGCTATGTCCTCACTCTCACACTGTCCCATGGGAATCTGAACTCACGCGCTTCACAAGCATGGGCTTCATTGATCTAAGATCAAGAGAATGAAAATGTGACCAATTCTGACCACTGAGATGTGAAAGAGAGCGTAATGAGGAGTTGCTTTTATTTTTTTTCCAGAAAGTTCCTTAGTGAAAACCAAGGGGATAATCATCACTGTCGTTTCTCTAGCATGTGTCGTATCGGAATCAATTGCTGGAAATTAATGCGGCCCCTTCCCAGGCACCCAACATTGAGGCCACCACTGAAACTGATGACCAAATTGAAAATGAAAAAAACAAAGCTAGACCCATGATGAAATCATGGAGGCATGGAAATCAACCTTAAGCAGCCTTACCTCCCTCTGGACCTCTATAAATATATCTATAACTTTATATCTTCCTAATTCACATATGCTGTGTATATATATATATACATATTTGCATATTTGCATACATATACACACACATAGGATATACATGCATATATTTAGTTTCATAAATATATCTGTCACTAAGTTGGTGTGTCCGTTTGTGTGCCCAAGGAGGCAAAACAGAACTCTAATTTTCAGCAGGGTGATTTGATGTCACACTGAGCAGAAGGTGAAATTCATTCTAGTACACAAGAAGAACTGCCTTTCTCCCTGCAGCAGTGTTGGACAATCCTGTCTGACGCACAGCTGTGCCCTCTGTCACCAGTCCCCAGCGTCACGCCGCAACATGAGAAAACTGAAACTCTACCGTCAGGATCCAAAGCAGAAAAGGCACAATGTAAGTTCTGCTTGAGCAAAAAAACCCCCACAAAAACCCAAAAGTTGTAAAAAAACAAACCCAAAGAGCTATAGCAAGCTTTGAGTTGGACTCCCAAAGAGCCCAAAAGTTCCACTTCACAAGTTCAAAACTTTCAGAGACCGACCATCCCAGAAAGTCAAAGGCATTCACAGAATGTTCAATCACAGCACTTTTTTCTTCGTGCTAATGTGACAAAATACATTCAGATGAGTTCCAAAAAAAAAAAGAAAAATCACTGTCACTTATCAGCCTAATTAATTAAATATTTTCTTGGCTTCTACCACATATGTGGCACTTTTTTTTTTGAGACATTGGTAATACAGTTTTGAGTAAGACAGTAAAATTCCTGTGCTTATGGATTTTTAGATTCTGTTATTAAACAGAGAATCACACAGTTATTCAATTATGATAGTCGTGAGTAGAGGAAAAGAATGGTGAAAAGTCATCTCAGAGCCTGCATTTTCTGCTCCCCTGTCCTTCAGAATGACAAGGCACACAGTGCGGGGTACGGGCAGCTACCCTGTCTTCAGTCCCATGAGGAGACTTTGCCTAACCTCTTTTCTCTGTATTTTCTAGCTCGTGGGTTGCTTATGGAGAAATAGATGGAAATGTTTTCCTGGACCCAGCAGGTATCATAAACCTTATTAAAATTATGTTTTATAAAAGTGAAAAATGATTTATAATATTCCTGGAAATAAGTAGCAAAAAAAATAACCATTTGGCATCCATCCAGTTTGCCAGCGGAGTAGTCAAGTCAGATAAAATGAATCTCTCGGTTAGTCATTTTAAATAAATCACTGCTCACTGCCGTCCGGTTATAAGTGTGCTATTTATAAGATAGCTCAGTTTCAAGAAAAAGCAATTAAAATTTACAAAAGAAATGCATAATAAAATGAAAGGTCGCCTCACTTGTTTTGGTTTTACAATAGAGATTTATTTTTCAGAAAATTTATACTAAACTATTTATTAGGTCTCTTTTGAATTAGGACTAATAATCTAAATGAAACAAGAGTTTTTACAAACACACACACACACACACACACACACACACACACACGTAAATCCATAGTGCTAACTCTTATGAAGTCTAAGAGTTAATTAACATAGCTTATCATTCAGCGTTATTTTACAAGGTTATTCCAAATGCAGCAGCTCAGGGTTAAAAGCAGGCAAGCAGAGGTTGTAAAACACCTCCCAGTAAACTAACTGCTTCTGAATTTCTTCACAAGCTTCTACAGCTTTTCCTTTGTTCTTTAGTGAAACTACTCAACTTCTGAGGAAAAAATATTTCGCATGTTCGAGAAACAGGGCGAACCACGCTCAGCCACCTCAAATGGGCGGAGGAGTAAGCCTCATACTCCTTCCCTTCACACATCTACCTTCACCACCGCCTTCCTCCTCCCTTCCCATGGCCACCGGTGGGGTTTAGATGGCTTTCCTGTGAGCCGCCATCTCGAAATGCCAATCACCATTTCTCAAGGAAACATCACATCCCAGGCGTTAGTCAAAGAAAATTTCATTAAATGGCTTTCATTCTCCAAACCACCCTAGAAAACAAGTATTTATGTCGATAATGACAAATCCAAGTATTCAAAAACGCTGACTCACTCACTGACTCATCGTAACACTGCGGATGACAGAGAAGAGATACTGTGTTTCAGACTGAGGACTTCCAAGGAGGGAAGGGGGGAAATTAAGGACAAATTTCTATAGTTTTTAAAAGCACAATATTTCTTAACTCTCCAATCACATTTTTGATATAATGAAACCTCTAAAATCTATCAGCAGTAATGCCCAAGGAAGAATATAGGCTATTATTTCTTTTAAGTATCTAAAGTAAATAATAATAGAGAATATAATATTTGGGAGAGAAGGGGAGGCTAAACAATGGAGAAGAATGTTTTATTTATTTGATTTGATTTAAAATAAGAAGAGTGGCAATTTTGAATGAGACCAGAATGCTAAAGGAAGCAGCGGTATTTGGATAAAATTGAGAATAGTTATGAAAGAATGTGGAGGGAATAAAAAGGTCTCTTTTGATCATTAGAAACATAAAAGTTACCTCTTGGATAGAGGAACAAAGGTAAGTATAGCGTCTGTGGTAAGAGATGGAAAAATAGTACAGAATGAGAAAATGTTACAAACGGTGGAGAGGAGCGGAATTGCTAACGGACAACAGCAGTAACCGCCATGCTTGGTGAAATAGTAGAAAGTAGTGCCAAACAAACACTTCTGAAATGTTAGCAGGGGTAAAAGGGGCAGAAGTCGGGAGGCAAAGAGAACGTTTAAAACTAAAGATTGATTACTGCGCAGGCAAAAACCTGTCAAGCTGCTACTAATTCTCTCAGCCCCATGGAAACTCATTCTACAACAAGGAAAAATACAGTGTGTCCGTAAAGTCATGGTGCACTTTTGACCTGTCACAGGAAAGCAACTAAAGATGATAGAAATGTGAAATCTGCACCAAATAAAAGAACTCTCCTAGTTCCATACCTATTCAGTGCAGTTCGATGTGGGCTTCATTTGTTGCCCTACACACATCCAAACGATAGTGAAGTTCTTGCCACACACGGGTAAGGACATGTGATGTAACAGAGTGAATAACGTCTGTGGTTCTCTGTTTTAAGTGATTAATGTCGTTGATACGTTCAATGTACACATGTTGCTTCACATAATCCCAAAAGTAAAAGTCTAAGGGCGTCAGATCCGGGGACCGTGGTGGCCATGGTTTGACAGAACCCCTGCCTATCCACCGCGGGGGGAATGTTCTATCCAGAAACTCACGAACAATGGTGGCATAGTGTGGAGGAGCGCCGTCCTGTTGAAAGATGACACCTTCTGGAAATTGTGGCACTGCATACAATTCCAACATGTCAAGACAGGTGTTTGCCGTCACAGGCTGCTCTGTGAAAAAAAATGGGCCTATCACCTTATCATGCATCAGGCCACACCACACGTTCACTTTAGGGGTGTTACGTTCGTACTCAACGTAAGCATGAGGATGTTCAGCAGCCCATATTCAGACGTTATGGCGATGAACATGTCCACAGATATGGAAGGTCACCTCTTCGCTAAACACAATCTTCTGAAAAAATCTTGCATCACTGTCGATCTCATGAAGCACATCTGTAGCAAACACGCATCGTGTGGGTCTATCCGCCGGTTTGATAGAATGCAACAGCCGCAATTTGTACCCCGTAAAACAGACGTTTCTTTAACACCTTATGAACTGGAGTCTTGCTTAGGTGTAATTGTCGAGCACATGCACAGATTTTTTAGGGCTCCTTAGGTAGCTGTCCCGTATAGCCTCTACAGACCCGTCACTGACTGATGGCCTACCAGGTCGGGGTTTCTCCCCCAAACTGCCGGTTTCCTTCAACTGCTCATCCCACCTAGTAATGTTATTCCTATGTGCTGGCCCTTCGTTATAAATGCACCGATATTCACGTTGCACTTTGGTCATGGATTTGAATTTAGCGAGCCACAGAACACACTGAACTTTCCTCTGTACCGTCCACATCCCGACTGGCATGGCCGTGGGCTGCTCCGCTGTATACACGGTGTTACGTTATCCTCTGCACATGCGCACATGCTGCCACATCATCCTACAGAAACTGGGAGGGTTTTCCCTTTATTTGGTGCAGATTTCACATTTCTATCATCTTTAGTTGCTTTCCTGTGACCGGTCAAAGTGCACCATGACTTTACGGACGCACTGTAGGTGCTAACCATCCTCTTTAAAGTCCCTGAGGAACTTCTAGGAACCTGGACGAAGGGCCACCATGGCACAGCACAGAGCACACAGCTGATGGATACTCACACACCAGGCATGTGGCCGTGCATGCGGCCACTCTGAAAGCTTGTGTCCTCCACGGGTTAGACAGAGTTCTGCGGGCTGCACTGCTGTTGCCAGAGCAGCGTGACGCCGGAAATCGCTCCATTCAAACGCTTGCATTGAGCAGCAATTACCTAATGGATTTCATGCCCATGGACCTATTCCAAACTTGCATTTCTAAATGAGAAGTGTGTGGTGTGATGTCTCCTTGGGGGGCTGTGTGAAGTGGGTCCCCTGCTGTGTCGTTCAGAAGAGCAGAGCTCAGAGAGAAGCATTTCACGGGAGAATGCCGGGAGAGGGAGGGGAGTGTTTGCGACTGCCGCTTGTCACCTGAGCTGGCTTTCCTGGGTTAGCTGTGCTGAACGAGAGAGAGGCCTGGGTGGTGTGTCACACCCCCGGAAATCCTTTTGAGAAGCCCTCACTCCGCGGAGGCGTGGGCTACAGTTCAACCTAAGTCAGTGGCCCCTCTCCTTATTCTCAGGCAGAAAGCTTACAGATTGAAATATGCAAGGAAGTGCTATGTAAACCACATGTTTAATGCCATAAAGATGTGTGGTGTTTTTTTCTTTATTCATATTAGAAGCCTCCTGAGCCAACTCCATAATTTGGTTTTCCATTTTTAAGAGAAATGATAGCTAGACAAATCATAAATAAACCCCTAGCAGTTCAATCTCTTGGTAAGAAAAAGATAACGTGTCAAATGTAAGCCTTGTCTTAGTTTGGGTTCCCAGGAAGACAGAGCGGGAAGGGAGAGCAGATGGGCTGGCCCTTCGTTTGGAAAGTGCACAGCCAGCACAGCAAGAGTGCGGAGAAGAGAGCATGAGGTGCGGACAGGTGTAGAGCCAGGTGTGGATATGGGCTCCAGTGCTGGATACGGCGTTACGGTGAACCGTGCAGAGGGGCAGCACAGACCACCCGGCAGAGACAGCCACGAGGCCTCCCTGTCACCCTGGAGAGGAGAAAAGAGATGCATTGGGCCCTCTGAGTCTCCTCTTCTCTCCTTTCCCGTGGGTGGACGTGGGCACCATTAGGAAAGAATTCCCTGCCACTTCCATGTTGCATATGGGAGCCCTTTCAGTTGTCATGTCACGTGTCAGACAGAGACATCCCATGCTCTACATTGTATTGTTTCATCCAAATGCAGAAGAAGGGAAAGGTAGCCGAGTCCCAGGGCATGCCACTGGCCATTACAGTCGCAGGGTGGGAAGTGAAGGATAATAAGGAGAAAAGCCAAGAGCTCCTGGGCAAATGACTGCTCAGCCCCAGGCAATGCGAACTCCAGGCTCAAAGGAATTGGCTAGGGGCTGGAAGCAGAGGAATCCGCTGAGATGATCCCAGGTAATCCCGGAAAGAACCTGAAGTTTGAGTCTGATATGAAGACCAGTAACTGACAAGCACACATCATCCGTTGATGATAATAACGATGGATTTGTGTCCGGGGGGTGAGAGGCAAGACAGAGCTCAGCATTGCTGCACTGGCGGGTCGAGTTGAATAAATGATCAGAGCGAACAGACACAGGGGAGATGCTTTCTGAATCAGCAATAAAAAGAGAGGGATTAGCTAACTCTTGTTTTGATTTGTTGGGGCAATTGGATGGGGATGTCGTGTTTGTTTTGGTTTTCGGAGCACAGGGCTTTGATTGAAATGCTTAACGGAAGGGCTCCTGAAAAAGGGCTGAGGGTAACTGTCACCTCACAGAAAATGATAGTGATATGTAATTCCACTACAGCATGACTGAGAAAATAAAGAGGGGGCAGTCACCAGGGGAAACTCTGCTGTAAAGGCGCTTTCATTTCCATCGCTCGACATAAATGTGTTGAAATATAAAGCTGTCAGGTTAAATACCTCACAGAATTCTTTTTAGTTTGGGTACTGTGCTGGGATTTCACCTCCACGTATACGAACGAGTTAGTCTTGTTTTCTCTAGTTGTATATTTTCCCAGAGATAAAGTGAGAAATAGAAAATGGTGTAAAAAACCCTCACTTGACCAGATCCTGTACTGAGCCAAAGTAATTAGCCTTTTCAAGCTGAATACTTCCACTTATATTAGACTGTTTTGGAGGCAGGGAAAAATAACGCACAGAAAGTACACAATAGAACAGTAGGAGTTTAGCACACAGTAGAGCCTCCTCATTCATAGATTCCATATTGGTGAATTTATGTACTTATAAAACTTATTGATAACCCCAGAATCAATATTCAGGGCACCTTCTTGGGCATTCCTGGACACACACAGCACGATGGAAAATTTGAGCTGCCGATGTTTATGTTCCCACCTGAGGTCGAACAAGGCAACCTCTTGTTCCGTTCTCGTTCTGTAAATAAGTGTCCTCAAAATCTATTCAGTGCTGCATTTTCCCACGTGTTTTGTGCACTTTGTTGGTGATTTTACTGTTTTAAATGGCTTATTGCTGACTGGCCACCTCATGCTACCAAGCACATAAAAAAGGTGATAATGTTAAATAAGATTATGTGTTGATCAGTTTCCAACATATTGCAACCAGAGGCTCATAAGAACCTAACTTTAAATTTTCTCCATGAGCAATGATTCAGTATTCAAGAATTCAATGTTCCTGATGACTTTATAGAACAAAACTTCCATGGATAATGATAATTGACTGTATTCGGAAAAAAGAAACAACTGTAGATTGTATAAGGTTATTCCAAACTTTGAATAGTAGATTTAGGATAAGATCTGACTCTGACAAATCCAAGGGTGATAATAGGGAGCTAAACTTTCTGTCAATTCTATTCTTCCTTTGCTTCCTTCCTTACGTAGACTTGATAGGCTAATCAGCAAAAAATATTGAGGATAATGATGAGACAAAGAAGGTCCAGAAAAGGGCATTCTTCCTAAGTTCAACACTAATTGAGAAGTCAACACAAGCATCAGATAGAGTTTAAGATGTGAACTTTATTACTGATGAAAGTTTCATGAAAAGACATACATTCGGTGCTCAGTTAAATAAGAATGTAGTACTAACCCCAGTTCCAGAGCACATTCCAGACTTAGAGGCATTCACTTATTCCCCTAGGCACAGGCGGTGCTGACAAATTGCAGGGGCCGCTTAAACACAATTAGAGTCTTTTCTGTAAATTTTAGCTTTGAAGAGAAACAACGAGGGGTACTCCTTGAAAACAAAATGAGCAAAGAGTAAAAATCAGAGGAAGACTGAGCTGATTTGTTCCTATCAAGCAGATAATGCACCCCTTCTTCCCTGGGGAAAAAATGTTTTGAGATTCTAGGAGTGTCATTTTTCCTCCAAATGGAGTTAGGGAATGAGAGGGAGAGGGGGGCCCTTACCACATCCCCTAACGCTATTTTATTGCATTGTAAAAAAAAAGGTCATTTAACAAAATTCTGATGACAGAAGGGTACCATGCAGGTCTACTAACCATATGGAAAGTGCTAGCAATCACCACAGAGAGGGTCATCATTCAGAATTTGCAGTATCTTAAAATGCCAAGTCCCAAATTCATCTGGATATATGACAGACTATTAAACATAAATAATGAAAACTAGAAGATGATGGAATCACATATTCAAGGCACTTAAATAATATCCAACCTTTAATTCTATTTCCACACAAAGAAAAACCAGCAGTCTATGTAACCAGAGAGCCTGATTCTATTAAATATTAAAGGACTTTTTTTTTTTTGAAATTAAGAAACTGAGGTTTGCAAGAGACACAGAAATTTAGTAAAGAGTAAAGAGAAATAGAAAAATTAAATATGGGGCTAATTTAAAAGAAGCATTGGCTGTTTAAAACAATAGCAATATTGTCTTGCCTGAGTTTAAAAAACCATGTATACTCTTACTCCTAATGTACAGTAGTTACTCTTTGAACAAAGCTCTGTCTTCTGAGCTAAAACTCTGAGGTATTTAGCAAGACTTCTGTGTATTGAAGGGCCCCTGAAACTCAACCTATATATTCCTAACATTATGAGATTTTGTATATACATGATCATTATCTATATACTTGCTATTTTCTACTTGTTTTCTTAGAGCAGTTCCTTGCATATTCAGAAAACAACAACTATGCCACCAAAAATTGTAAATAGTATCTCGAGCTCATTTCCATATGATCTCCTTCTCTGGGAGAGCCCAAACCCTGAAAATCCTAGTTGTTTTGACTCCCTGGAAATTCACACTCTGACTATTGAGAGTACTCGAGACCCTAAGCAACAAGCATTTGGTCCCTGCGTTAAGAATGATCATTTTTTGAAGGATAGGAGTATGTGACTAAAGGAGTCATCCGGGGTACTGTTGGGAGGGCAGAGAAGAAGTCCCTCAAAGACCAGCTGCCATAGTCAATGTTCTAAAGCTTTGAACAGTTATTTTGTATTTGGTGTCCCGCTGTCTTGGCTTTTCTTTGGGAAAGACCTAACTGATACCAACTCTTCTGTCATGTCTGGAAGCAGTGCTCTTAGGATGATATTTTTATTGTCAAATTTATCTTAAACAATATTACAGTGCCACCTCAATTTAAAAAATAAAGTTACATATTGTGTTATCCTATTCATTTGAAATATTCAGAATCATTCGATTAGTGTTTTCTGGAGACGGAGGGAGGGTAGTGTGGGGAGGAGGTGCTCTGGGGATATAGGCTTTTGTTTATGAGTGATCGCAATGGTTTGAACTAGATAGGTGGGGTGGTTGTGTAACATTGTAAATGTGTGTAATGTCAGTGAATTGTTCACTTGGAAACAGCTAAACAGTTATTTTATGTTATGTGAATTTCATCTCAGAAACAATTCATATACGGGCATATATCAAAGCAGTTACAACCTTCAAAAACTAAACAAAAATAAGTGCTTTTAGAAATAATAATATACAATATTATTATATTGCCATCAAAATCTGAAAAGCTGCAATAATCCTAGAACCATAAAAATATATACAAGGGGAAATTTTAAATGCACTTGATTTGAAGAAAAAAGACAAAGGCACCAGAGCAAGAACAATAAGAAAAGAATTCTCTTGAAGAAAGTAACAGAAGTGATACTGCCTGAAATAGTTCCTCGCATTGGTACTGTGGAAAACAGAAAAATATCAGTGTTTTATATTACTCTAAACTTTCTTATCGGTACTTATAAGTCATAAAAGAATGCTGAAGCTTTCCCTTATGTCCCTTGTCAATATTAAAAACTTCCAGAGAGAAAGGGTATGGCATAGTGGCTTTATTTATATGTAAAATGTCTTAATACAGTGGATTTCAACCTTTTTTATACTTGGGAACTGATGAAAATAGAATTATTTTGGGGATTGCTAAGGCAGAAATCACCCTGAGCCTAAGAGTAAATTCAACTAAGATCACTGGGTCTGTAATCTTCATACAACGTCAGGGTGGTTAACTCTTCGTGGACCAGCAGTTGAAAAATACTATCTTAATACAAATGACGGTAGAAAAATAAGAAAACAACCATGATCGAAAAATTCGATCAACTTCCACAATTTCTATGTTCCATTTTCTATCTCCAATGGAAGCCCCAGAAACATGCACTTTAGGCTTGCCAAATTACCAAGATTTTAGATAATACTAACAGGGGTTTTACATGTATGTGCATGTATGATCACACAGTCACATAATCAGAGAGCAGCAGCGTTCATTCCTACTGAAGTACCTTCCAAGCACTATACAAATGGACCCCTTTGCTACTCTTTCCCAGGAAAAATTATTAAGTCAAACTAGAAATTGGCATGGATGCAGATATAACAGTCAATCCAGAGACAATATATGAGAAGACTTGGAAGACTTAGGTTAACTCCCTAGAGAATTTAAGCAAGATAAATTACAGAGCTCTGCAGAATGCACTAGAGATGTGTCAGCCTTCAGCAGATGCTTTTAAAATGAAAAGCTTGTTCAAAATGAGGGATCTTTGTGATATGAAAAGGGTGCCAAGTAACACCAGCATGTCCTGAAATTCCAGACACTACTTTTATCTCAAGGGTGGGAACAGTTGGCTTCCTGGAACATCAGTGGTTTTTATCAAAAACATTGTTAGAAAATTATGGGGGAAAAAGAGAACAGCACAACATATTAATGCTCACCATATGACAGACCATATGCCTTCTGCGTTCTTCAGACCCCATTTCCAAGGGACATTGGTAAAAGAACTAGACTTTGAAGAATACTGCAGCTCGTTTTATTTAGGAGAATTCATAGAACCACAATTCAAGTCATCTGCTTCAACTCCTCCTTTATTTAAAATTCTCCATTAAAGTCATTTAAGAAATAAAACAATAGGGAGAGTCTGTGTTGCGTTCTAAGCTGAGAGGGAGGACCATCTGCTTTCTAAACCGTTGGAGAATTGTTCAGTTGACATTTGAACAACGCAGAGGTTAGGTGCACCAACCACATGTGCAATTGAAAATCCCAGTATAACCTTTGACTCTCCCAAAACTTAACTACTGATAGCCTATTATGGATCAGAGAGCCCTTACCACTAACATAAACTGAGTTAATACACAATTTTGTAAGTTATATATATATTATATACTGTTTTCTTACAACAAAGTAAGCTAGAGAAAAGGAAATGTTATTGAAAATCCTAAGAAAAATACAGTTACAATACTGTACTGTAGTAGTTGATACCATAAGTTTATGTTGTCTGCTTCTAAGATGAACTGACTGTCACTACATACATCAATATCGTCTTATATCATACAAAACACTGTAAATGTTCTATGTGTTGCAAACACAAGACATCAACAATGAAAAGACAATGTGAAAAAGAAATTTATCTTTATTTACAAGTATAGTGATCCATGTATTTATAACTAAGAAGCAGCAATTAATTGCTTTCTGGTAGCCTATTATATTGGATATGATTGCTTTACAGTAGTAAAGAAATCTTCAAAAATATTTCTAATATACTTATTGAAAAAAATCTGCATATAAGTGGACCCGTTCAAACCTGTGTTGTTCAAGGTCAACCGTATTAGTTTTCCACTGCTCTGTAACAACTTACCACAATTTAGTGGATTGAAAGAGCATTTATTTGCTATATTACAGTTTTTGAAGTCCAAGTTGGGTTTAGCAGGAATTTCTGCTTTAAGTCTCCCAACGCTAAAACTAAGGAGTCAGCTGGATATCATTTCTTTCTGAAACCTTGTTTCTTTTCCAAAATTATTCCTGTGGTAACCCTCCTGGCCGGGATCCTGAGACTTCTCTACAGGAAGTTGACAAAGTTTAACACTATGGCTGCCCACTTCTTCCAGGTCAGCCGGAGAGTGTGTTTCGGATACTTTGCCATCTTTAAAGGGCTTGCCTGATGAGTCCAACTCACCCAAGTTAATCTCATTTTGTTTAACACAGAGCCAACTGATTAGTAATGTTTTCATAGGAGTGACCTCTTATCACATTTACAGGTGTTGTTCAATCTAAAAGGGGTGCGTACACCCTTGGGTGGGAATCTTGAAGGTCATCTAAGAATTCTGCTGACCATAGGTGTTACTATTGAAGGGTGCAGGGTAGATAAGACAACACTGAGGGAAGGATTAGTCTTAGGTCCATTGATTTGAAATGAAGAGAAAGAATAGTGGTTCCCGTCATACAATTTAGTTAGCTGTGTAAGGGACCACATATAAGAATATTTTGGGGTCACTAAGAAGTGCACTCTTTACTATAGCTCAAGTACAGGGAGAGAGAGGATTCCACAGCAAAATTTGTTGTGGATTTTTTCGAGGATTCCGAGTCTTCAGAAGGAGGGTCAAGGTAGATAAAGCTGGGTTACTTCAATTCACTCTTTTTCCTTTGCTTAAGACCTGTCTACCGTCAGCTCACCCATGATGACTCAAAGAACCCCTGATTTGTATGTCTTAACTTCATCATCCACTTCCTTGCTTTAACTTGTGCAATTACTCCAGCAGAGGGATGGATAAAACTGATGGCCCAGCTTGGATCCACGCTGTCTCTGGTCTATTATGCTAAGACGGAGTGGATGAGTGCAGATGACTGCTTATTAGAGATAACCCTAAAATACCCTTTTTAACATGTCTATATAAATGTTTTATTAATTTAAATTTAGAAAGATTCATTTTCATATTAAGCTTGTTAAATTTGCCTGGCCCTTGACTAAGCCAAGACCCAATTAGCTCTTTTAGCCATCTAAATAAATAAATAAAACATCAGCTGCCAATATATACATGTATTATTAGGGCTTAACTTGAGAGAAAACCTAAGATTCATTAGTAAATTTTGTTTGAATTAAAACCCTTCTGTCATTTCTTTGGAGAGAAAAGAAAAGGACTATATTTTTTCTATCATCTTATAAATCCCTTTTTAGAAAACAACTATAGTATTTGAATTACTAATTACCTCATTTTTGTTTACAAATACTCTGTACAAAAATTTAAATAATAGATGGATAATAGAATAATCCATTGTTTATAGCATCACATTACAGAAAAAGAATGACAGTTGGGAATTATTAAAAATAACCCACTTCAAATATCTCATTTGCTATAAGACAGTTTAATATTTGAATAATGTTGAGCTCTCCCAATGAAGGCATTGAGAGAAAAATCAGAGCACAGATATAGAAATTATCTTTCTAAATTGTCTGAAGAAGGTCATCTTAAGATATAATACATTATTTAAACATCATTAAAATAGCTTGAAAGACATTGATGCCATCTTATACTACAAGAATTATGATTTCTTAGTAAGGCTTGGCTCTGGCCTTGGGAAGTCTGGCACAGGCCTTGTTCAGGTCAGGGCAGAGAAATCTGGCTTTCCACACCGCTCTCCCACTTTGGTCTGAGCATTCAATAGTTCTCAAGAGCAAGAAGAAAATAAGAATAAGTAGAAGCATTCAAAACCAGCCCAGTTCTAGCCTCTAAACAATGGAATAAGTGGCATGTTTTGAGCCAATAAGAAAAAATTTGCCAAAACTCCCTAACCCTTTGTCCCTAAAGTTAATCCTGCTGATGCCATGGGAAGCCAGGAATGAGGTGATGGGTCCTCAGACACTCTGGGCGGTGCCAAAGAAGTTGGTCAATGACAGGGCCTCTCATAAAATAATTCCACTTGCAGTGGTTTGATCGTACTTTGTGAATGACACTTCTGTAAGACAGAGCTAGGGTGCCAGGACATAATTGCTTTAACTCTCAAAGGTTATCTGACATTCTGCTGAGATGCCAGAGGAAGAGCATCAGCAGTCCTCAAACTGGAAAGATGATTCTTGACATGTTTTGCTTTGATTTTGTTTTGTTGTTGTTGTTAGTTGTTTTCCCTCTTGTTGAATTTATTGGGGCGACACCGGTTAATACAATTATACGGGTCCCAGCTGCCTAATTCTGCAGCACATCTCTGTGGACTGTATTGTGTGTTCACCTCCAAGTCAAGTCTCCATCCATCACCGTGTATGGCCCCCACCCTCCTCACCCGCAGGGTCTCCACACTGTTGCCTCTGTCCCTGAGGAATTGAGCAAAAGAGAAAAAAGAGAGAGAAAGAACTCAGTGTTTTGACTCTTTATAGGAAGGATCTGTTTCATTTCAATTTCTTTTTTTAAATAAGAATACAGAGTGCTTAGACAACGTCGACTCTTCTAAAGAATTAAATTTTTTTTTTTTTGGTGTAGTTCCTTATTGAATTCATTTTCAAAAGGCTGTTGGATTTCTAAGCCACAGTGTTCTGTATGGTTGTTTTTACACGCAATGATTTATCGGCTGCCATGAGCCCCTCGGATAAATTTAGAAATGGTTCCCCATAACAGGCAGAGCCTTATTTTTAACAGAAATAATTGAAAAGGCACCGGGATTCCTAGAGCGCTCTGAGCCGTTGCGGGAACACCGTTTCCTGAATCAAGTCAATAAGAGAGCAACGTGAGAAACAAGCTGCAAGCAGAATCATTTTTCAGGAGAATAAGTAGATAGCTGGGAATGTGTAGAGAGCGCTCTGCCATCTTCAGAGAAGGAGGGACACGTGAAATGTCCTTCCTAAGCACATCCCACTATTTACCAGTGTCATTCTAGGGCGCCATCTGTTTGTCCATGATTCCAATCACCATCGAAAAACCAGCAAGTGCCTCCTGCCCACTGAGGTCCCTTGTTTTATTATACAGTGACAACATCATCCTGACCGCTCTACCGTTAATCCATGCTGCCCTATGGTGTCCATGGTCACGACCACCTTAGGAGAGCTAACTTTCAAACTGCATAGCTATATAGCTTGACCAGGCGGTGGCGCAGTGAATAGAGCCTCGGACAGGGACGCGGAGAACCCAGGTTCGAAACCCCAAGGTCACTGGCTTGAGTGCAGGCTCATCTGGTTTGAGCAAGGCTCACCAGCTTAAGCCCAAGGTCGCTGGCTTGAGCAAGGGGTCACTCGCTCTGCTGTAGCCCCTTCAGGTCAAGGTACGTATGAGAAGGCAATCAATGAACAACTAAGGTGCTGCAACGAATTGATGCTTCTCATCTCCTCATAAAGAAAAATGTGTGTTTGAGACATGTGGTGGGGGTGCGCGGGCAGGTCTAAGTAATACACCGGAATCAGCATTCTAAAGCTTCGGCTTGAACAGAGATGATGTGTACTGACTCTTGCGCGTCAACATCTGCAGATCT
Organism: Rhynchonycteris naso; assembly: GCA_037038555.1. Lineage (NCBI taxonomy): Eukaryota > Metazoa > Chordata > Mammalia > Chiroptera > Emballonuridae > Rhynchonycteris > Rhynchonycteris naso. The sequence goes on from CM073002.1 coordinate 146,099,032, forward strand.
GTATTTGCTGACGATCTGCCTCCTACCACCTGCGGTGTCACTATGGCTCTTCCTTCGTTCCCTCCACCTGCGCTTTCTCCTTCTCCTCCTTCTTCTCCTGTTTCACTGTCCATTCATTTCGGGGAGGGAGGATTGTAAAACAAAAAGTGCGGTTGACGAGAGTGAGGATATGATTTTCTTCTCCTTCCTCAGGCTGAATTGTGACTTCAGAGTTAAAAATCAAAACAAAACAAAAGAAAACACAAACTCAGGAGCACCTTGCCCTCGTTTTCTAAGAAAATGGTTTTGGAACTCTTTCTGAAATCAAGTCATTAGTAGTAGAGCTTCCTGAGAAAGACTTTGCTACCCTGAGTCCATATGCTTTTAAAAAATACAAAGGAAATAGCTTTTCAGTCTGAATTTTTCCAGATGACACAGGTCAAGTGATAAAACGTCTCTTCTTTGTTAATCTGTTTTTGCACAAACAGCCTCAGTAAAATGGTTCACCAAGGACGTTGTGGTTATAACATGTCCACGTGGGACTCTGAAAACAAAAAGTCCCCAACTGTCTCTGGTAATCACCTCTGGAAACTACTTGCAGTTCAGACTACTGCAAGTTGGACACATGTATATTTTATTTTAAATAGCTTTTTAAATTTTATTTTGCTGGTTTAATTGAAAAAACTTTGACTGCTTAATTCATTATGATGATCCTAAGGATACTTTATCATTCTTAAATTGCTCATGCATGCGTATATAGACATAGAAATAAAACGGATGACAGAGAGCCTACCAAAAAGCCTTCAAGAGATATCTAGGATATGTAAATAGATAATTGAATTAATTTCTGACCATCACAATGATAAATTATGTTCTTATTCAAAGGCTGTAGGTCAAGTAAGCAAAATTCTGTTTTCTCCATTTCTTCTCACACTTTCACATTTTTCTCCTAAGTTCTATATCATCTTAAAAGATGACAAATTGAATCCTTTCCTAAAATCTAACTTAATCGAGTTACAAATTGTATTTTGTCCTGAGTTTTCTAGGACTTTTGCAGAGTTAAAAGTACGTTTGTTTTTACATATTCATTTTGTCAGCTATGTATATTAATTTTTTGTTGGTAATTCTCTTTATAGCAACAGAATCCCTTGTCTTTCTCATGAAGTTCAACGTCAACTTATGTTATTTTTCTAAAAAGACGTGCTTAACCTCAAGTTGCTAATCATTTGTTATTAGTTAAGACAACACTAGTAATAAGATAACCAATATATAAATATTTTAAGTAATACATAACACATGCCTATGGCTTCTCATTTTATCCTCATAACAAACACACGATATGAGTGCATAGATATTATGTCATTTCATGGATAGGAAAACTGAGGTTATAAGAAGTAAATGCTATTTTATAAGTCCACGTAGCCAATAAGTATCAGAAGAACACAAATGCAGGTATTCCGACGAAAACTGTCAGTATGCAGCCATCTGTGATAGGAGCTGGAGATGGGACAATGAATGAGCTATGTCCTGCCATCCAGGGGCTACAGCGCACTGCCAGGGGTACACGTAGTGTCCCGTGTGTGCGCGCATGTGTGTGTGACCTAGTCTGAAACGACAAATGAAAACTATCATCCTGCAGCGAGTCTTGAGGACGGCATAGGAGTTTGCCGGGTGACGTCTATCCAAATGGGATACCCCGTCTTTCAGATTTCTCTTCCAGCTTCCCAGTAGGGAATACCAGCCAGCACTAGGAGTAGATAAGAGATATGTTCGAGTGAGATTCAGTGGGTAGCAGTTCACAGCTGACTGGGCTTGGGGAGGAGAGACATGCAGGACTCAAGGCTGAGAGACTGGGAGATAACGCAAACCCACATACACACACACACACACACACACACACACACACACACACACACACACACACGCACGCACGCACCCGCCTGCGCGCACGTACACACCCATTGAAAGGAAGGAATCCAGGAAGAGCCGGTATTCCTGTTCTGCCGGGACAGATGTAGAGATGCTAAGCAAGTTCTTGCGAACAGAAACCTTCAGGCTAGCACATGAGGAATGGGGCTCTTTTGCTTCTGTAAATAGTCATGGAATTTTGAATATTGTGCTTGGAGAGAATACAAAGCACTCTTTAGTTCGCTTGTTTGTCTCGTGTCTGTTGATAACAGGGTGCTCGTGATAGCTGACCAAAATACCATCTCCGGGGGAACTTCCTTGTGACGCGCGTCAGTTACTCTCTGCTCTGTGACGCAATGTCGCCCTGCGCTTACGCCGAGCATAAGAATTATTGCACGGCACTGCAGTCATTTATCTAATTGTCGGTGCCCACAATTAGACTTGGAATATCGCAGCCAGCAGACCCATGGTGCAGACCCTCTCCCGCTCCTTGGCGGGATCTCAGGCACATTTTAGGATGAAGGTCCTTCAAAGATTACTTGAAAGGATTCAATGAGACTACTTTTAAATGCATACAAAACGGCGTGCAGACCCACGAACGTTTTTGAAGGAAAGGTCTGGAGGTGCTTCAAAATGTTTGTTGAATGTAATTTGGTCAAACTCGGTATTAAATGCATTCTTGTTTTGTCTTATTTTAAATCTAAATACTTAAAATAGTAAATGCTTTAGAAATAGCTTAATGGTTTGCAGTACATGACAATAACATCTAGTCTGATTTAGTGTCGTTTCTATGGATACTCTTTCCCTAATAAAACAGAAAAAGGATGAGGAAAGAGAAGGGAAAACAGAAAAGAATCTGTTCTCTAGAGCATGGTCAGCCGCACCCCCTTTGCCCCACTTGCAAGAGGTGTCTCTACACTCTGTGCTGAGATGTTACCTGTGATAACACGAGAAGAAAAAAGAAACGCATGATGGTTCTGAAATCATAGGTCTGACTTCACCGAGGCCCTTCAGGCCACTTCCATTAGATACTCAATTTCAAAATATATCGCTGATTCTTCTCACCAGATTTTTTTGTCTAGTCCACACTCCTTCATTTATTTGCATTTCGTGGGGGTCAGATGGGTTTTCAAATGTTAGGCTTTTCTAAACACCAAAAAGGTAATAAAATAAAACTACTGCGTACTAAGCAGTGCCCTAGCAAAATGTGAGACAAGCAGCATACAAAAATCCAACATGACGGGAGGCCACAGTAATGCTGTGAGAGTCTGTATGGGGCCAAGGCCAGGGGGGATAAGTGATAACACAGTAATGCTGAGAGTGATTGCATGGGGGGGGGGGGTCTAGGCCAGGGGATAAATAAAAACTACAAAGAAACATCACTCTGGTCAAATTTTGAAGCCCAGTGGTTTCAACCAAGTCTCGTCTCCCCTCCCCTCCCCCCACCCACACTCATACACACAAACCATCCATTTTCAGAGTTATTTGCCTCTTAGAATGACAGACTTGTTTTCAACTTTCACTACAGGGCTCTTTATTATGAACTTTGCAATGAATTATTTGCCTTCAACTACATCAACTTTAAACTCCTAATAGAGCTTATGGAAGGCTCTCGTTGCCTGATGAGTCGTAGGGGCCAGGTAACGGGTATGGGAAGTTTGGAGAGAAGAAACTCAGCGTCTTAGAACATCATCTGCTACAGAAAGGGTTCAGAGTTCTAGAACGTATGTGTGGGCGTGGCCCTGACATAAACTGCGCTGCGTGCGCACACACATCAAATCAGCAAGAGCAAACAGAGAACATTCGTGTCCTACAAAGCTTGATGAAGGGAAGTGACTTGGGGTGTAGATGCTATGTGTTAGACCAGTGGTTCTTAACCTGGGTTCTATTGAACCCTAGGGGTTTGATGAGCCGGTCTCAGGGGTTCGGAGAAGCCTCTGCCGCGGAGGCCAGAATAAAGTAATACCGTAATTTGTTGTGAGTTCATGCACTTTGTTGGTTTTGTTCTTTGAGCAAGGTGATGTTCATGCACGGCTCATTTTGTGCACCAGTAAGAAAACATATACCTATGTCTTGAATTTGGAAAAACAAATCATATTTTATTTATCACTAAAGAAGGGTTCGGTGAATGCGCATATGAAACCGGTGGATTCGGTACCTCAAAAAAGGTTAAGAACCACTGTGTTAGAGGTTGACTGAGGAAGTATGGGGGTGGGGAGAATGCAACATGGAATAAACAAATTGTCACGGTCTCTACTGTCATGATGCTCTGACCTCCATAGGGAAAATGGAGGTTTACTTAAGAAGTAGTTAAAAAAAAATTAAGGACCCAAACTTTCTGAATATAGTGGTGTTCAGAAAACCTTTGCTCAGTGTCAACTTAGTGGTTCAATTGACTTGGGCAGTAAGGGAAAGTGAAGGCTTATGCAGGTCAGACGAATCCTAATTACAGCCCTTCTTGTCCCCTGTCTTCCACAGGACAACGTGCTCTCAAAGAGATCCTCTTAAAAAAAATGAGACAAATTCCATTGAGAAAGTAAGAGATAAGCAATAGAAGCATCCGATTAAAAAGTAATTTCATGTGACTAGAAACAAAATATACTAAGATCAGAATGTGAAAAATAAAAGAGCATTCTTTCACACCCATCATAAACATTATATGTCAAAAGCTTTTCTTTTATTCATAATTCTTTCGATGGGAAGAACCTTCTCAAGAGCATATTAATCAAAACACAAAAACCTAGCTCAGCCTACTCAAATATTTCACTATTAAGACAATGAGGTTGTCATGGTCTCTACCCTCATAATGCTTAGACCTCCATTAGGAGATCAGAGATACACTTAAGAAACAGTTAAAAAAATTAAGGTCCCAAGCTTTCTGAATAGAGTATGTCATTCATCAGTTATTATTCATTGTGATTTATAATACTTAAATAAAACTTGCTCAGTCCCATATTTAGAAATCAGGTTTTGTGAAGTCATGCTTGGAATATGTGTGTGTGTGTGTGTGTGTGTGTGTGTGTGTGTGTTTCCCTTTAATTGCATTACTTTCCTGGAATCTAACTAGCAACTAGAGCATGGGACATAACCAAATTCTACTTGCTTTTCACAGAGTGTTAAATATAGAACTAGGATGTTGGAAACTCTGTCTCACAAACAGATCTCATTTTCTCCCCCAAATCACCCTTTTCCTTGGACTATCCAATGCATTCTTTCATCATGAATTGTTCAAAGAAACCCCTCTGGGGAAATAGCAGTACCTGTCAGGTCGCTGGTGCAGAGTGGCAGATGGCATGTGCGTTTCACAGAGTCTCAGCATAACATAATTGTAATGGATGACTGTCAGAGCTCCCACATTTTCTCCAGGGAATACTTCTTTTCACCTTTCACTGGTTTTTCTTGTTTGCTCCAGTCTCTCTAGAATTTTTACTTTTTCAATTTCCTGACTTTCTATTTCTCCTCAATTTCATACCTCTTCTCTTCTACCTCCCTTAGAACCCAGTCTAGAACCAGTACATTAAAAAGGAAAATTTAAATACAACACTGTTAGAAAATAAAATAAATAAATACAGCCTCTCTAAATAACAGGAGTTCTTGATTTAGAAACATTCTAAAATAATATACAATCTAATAATGATGGTAATTATCTGGTTTATATACATTACACATGTCTAAAATGTGTAGATGACTTCACTGGAACTAGTAGTGTTCACCACCAGGAAATATTACTTGCTAATCAGATGACCTTATCCTCTTTTGATTAACAACAGTTCATTCATCTCTGTCAGGTACTATTGATCCAGCTAATACTTATTTTTATTAAAAAGAGCTCTATGAAATATTCTCAAATTTGAAATGAAAATTAATACAAAAGACGGAACTAGACAGAGCCTCTAGGAAGAGAAAGAAACGTGGACGGCACTTAGAAAATAGTATCGCTGAAATTGGTCCTCAATTTAATCATTTGGAAGTCACAGGAGATGCCACGGAGGACTAGGACTTCACCTCCAGAAGTCTGGGAAACAAAATATTGCGGCACTTTTGGAAGTAAAATTAACGGAACCTTACGGCTTCTGATCACTTCTCAGTGGGAATGGTCATACTGAACAGATACTAAAGGAGACGCTCTCCATTTTCCCCGACCCCTCTCGACACACTCGTGTGCATACACGCATTATACCACAGGATAGCACATTAAGAAGCCATTCTCTGTGAGATAACAAAAACAACTTCATCGCCACACTCATCACGTTAGTTACAAAATAATTCCGCTCTCTCTGTAGAGCTTCTACAGACTCCCATGAAATTTTGATGCAAGAATTCAAGAATTTCATAAACTACTCACTCATAAAAAAATTGGAGAGAAATAAAAAAGCAGTCAAATGTATTTTGAGGAGCATTAATAAAAGTACAAGTCCAAATTAACAGAGAAATCTCTATTTGCTGTGATCAGGTTCAACCATTCAAAAATTAGTTAAACTTTTATTTTAAAATTTCTGTTCTCAGAGTTAGTTTTCTTATGGAAACGTATGATTTCTCCTAAGGAAAAGTTAGTTCTACATTGATATGCAGTTCACTTTTTTTTTTTTACCTGATGGTTCAGTTTTGCATGTAAAATATGCTTAGCATTACAATTCTTGGGGGAAGGAAAACGGAAAGTGGGAATTCACCTACCAATATTTCACTTGATACAAATCTCCCTAGATTTCAACATTATTTTACCAAATGATAGCTGATACACATTTGAGCTATCGATAAGTTTGGGAGGGTATTATTCTGCAGAGAGGTAAGTTGGGCTAACCCTGATTGTGTTTATCATTCAGATGTGACCATGCTAGACGGTTTCCAGACAAGCACATGAAAATATGTAAATTGTCATGAGACAGCTCATTAGGAAAAATAATAATAAAAAAGACTATTATAGTCTCAACCAACACCGACTCAAAGGAGGGAATTTAAGAGAAAATATAAACCTCCACGTATTTAGACAAGTTATAGGTAAAAGTTAATGGTTTGCTGGGTGAGTGCGAAGTCAGGATGACCACAGTCGGCAAATTCTGTTCATTTGACATAGGATTCTGAAGTCATGAAAAATGGATAATAGGTCTTGTCATTGCTGGTTGAAATTATTCCTCATAAGATGGAGGGTGAACTGAAGTTTTTCAATTAGCATTCATTGAAGCGCATTTGACTGTGAAAATCTGGTATCTTTTCTTTTAGCTCCCCAGCTGAACTCGAAATTCTTCCACTTGTACACTTCCTTCTGCTTAGGATCTGCGTTCCTTCCTCTGCCTTTCCACAGAACCCGGATAGTCCCCTCTTCAGACTTTGGCACTGTCACTGAAGGAGAGGCCATAGCCACCGACCACTCCTGGCATCTCTCTTTCAGCACGTTCTGTCCTGTCTTACCCACCCGTACCAAAAGTTTGAGGTTTCCTCTGGGTCTCCGTTAGAGTCACTAGAGAGGACTATTGAAGACTGGACGTTTGAAAAAGCTACTCAGTGACTAAAAATAATCAAGTTCATAAACGAAGCTGGCTCATCATTTCTTTCCTCCTCCGCCGGCATCCTGATCTATCTTGGAGCCGCGCCCACACCGCACGCTTCCCTCCCTTCCCTCGCACGTGCGTGCGGCAGAGTCCGCTCTGCTTCCCTAGGTTCGCACCCACCTTCTCGCTTTCTCCCCCTTGCAGAACCAGAATTTTCTGAGGTTTATTAGCAGTTCCCAAAGATACAAAGGATAATTTCATAGCTGGATCAAAGACCTCCTGGCTTTTAGCCTCACCTTTCTGCATGCAGAACGGACGTCATTCAAGATGTTCTAATTCACTTCCTAGACAAGATGAGAACAGCGCATGTCAAGACTGTTTGTTGTAACGTAGGCGCCACGTTTTCTCTATCCATTCATTCATTGAAATACACTTAGGTTCCTATCTCGGCTATTGCAAATAATGCTGCAATAAAAATGGGGATACATAATCACCAGAACTTTTCTTTTCCTCGTTCTCATTAGAAAGCCCAAAGAACAAACCTGAGCTTAGCTAATTTTTTCACAGTAAAGACACAAATGCTATAAACTCGGAAGCAACAATAACAACAACAAAAAGGTGTTAACATAATCTTTATATGAGAAAAAAAGGATGTAAAAATGTTTCATATTCTAAAGTGTTTTAGATTAAAAAAATCAAAGTTCTATCATAATTAATATTGTTGAGATTCAAACTTTTAGACTTAAAAAAAAAAAAAGATATTCCAGTAAAACTTAAGTAGCATTGTTTTCACGGACCAATAGATGCAAATCACTCTGAATAGTCTCTTAATTTTTCCATTTGGCAGTATCATTTTTGGTTACTAAGTTAAAATTACTCTTTTATGTAAAATTGCTTAGAGAGATTACTAAAATATGACATAACTCGCACTCTTCTTAATTGCAAGGATCAAGCAGACAGAAGAGCAGGATGCAGTTCCCTTATAACATGAAAGATTTGGAAATCGTAAAAGTAACTTGTGAGGGATTTTAAATCATATAAAAGAGCGCCTTTAGTTAAAAAAAAATTGAATTTGACTATTAGAGATACAGTTCAGGATAAAATCGAAGATGGGGCAAATACTTTATTCATAACATGCTAACTAAAATTTAAATAGCTGACGTGATATCTTATACATATGTTTCAAAGATAAATACTAATGAATGAAAAGAAATTTCCATACTGGCAAATGGGGGAAAAATCTACGGTGGCAAATAGGCTCAGGATTTTTTGTTTGTTTGCTTCCCTTTTTGTGTGTGTTTTCTACGTGACTTTTATAAAATTAGAACTCTCTGAGCATTTTCCCAGGTTCATATTTTACTACAATTTCTATGTGAAAACTGCTAGTGTGCTTCCAAGTTCACAGACACCTTTCCCCATACCACGAGGTCTACTGTCTTTTCGTTCTCACACAGGGGCAGAGTCGCACTCTTTACTGGATCAACACAACAATTTATTAATACATTTGCAATATAATATATATATATATATATATATATATATATATATATATATATATATATATATATATAATTTTATTTTTACAGACCTGTCACAGATCCTGCCCTTTCGTATTTCACACCAGCAAGAACAATTAATCTGACTCAGGGGCACTCAACTCATGTTAGTATTTCCGATTAAGTTCTTATTTGTAAAAGATCGCCAAGTCTCTTCATTAATTGAATGTGTCTGTGGGCGGCGCTTTATGAGACATCCTGTGACAAGTTCACAATTCTATCTCCTAGTTAGTATATATCCCTAAAAGGAAGCAACCTTGGCTATAAGAACGGAGAGGCCATTGGAGAACAACTGCCCATGCCTGAGCAATTAAGTGAGAAAAAGTGAGTGTGAGCATCCCTCTGCACATACAGTTTTGTCTGGAAATTACATTACTATGAAGAAAATACTTACTTTAAGATACATTAACTGGTATCAAAGGATGTTCAATGAAAAGTATTCATATTTTAGATTTAGGATAATAGAATCCTGAAGTATTTCATAAAGCATTTTATTTTTAAATTTTGGAGAATTAGATTCAGGTTGCAATATATGTTACCACGTTGCTGCTTTTACAAGGACCTAGTTATGCTAATTGGATCAGGCCATGGGGTGAATTACAACTTGAAGTGTCATTTTCAATCTTATTTATTTTTATAATCCTTGCTCAGCACATAGTACAGTTTTTCCTTCCACAGTAGGTACTTCTATATATTTTCAAATTGAAATCTGTTTAGGGAGTAAGAAGAAATTCTTTTATAGGTGGTCAGAGGTGAAGAATTTTTATGGATAGTGGGTGTATCTATGTGACTGGGAAATAGAATCGTCTGAAAAAATTAAGTGAAAGAAAAACAAGCTTTTCCTGGTGAACTGATTATGTACCAAAGGGCAGCTTCTATCTACTCTGTTCTGTGACTCAGGGTGAGAATCCGCAAACGTTATTCCCCAGGCTCTCTGGAAATAGGAGCCATTGGAGGGAAAGTTGACCTTCCCCGCGGTTAAAGATGGCTCAACAATGCTGTGCCTATCCCATCCCACTGAAAGAAACAAACTTCAATTTAGAAACAGGAAATGTTTTGCCTGTTTTTGAACTCTAGATAAATTCAAAATAAATGAATAAAGGTGAAAAAAGAAAAAAGAACACAGCATAGGTAGAACCATTTTTGAAATCAGGTATAGCAAATTTGGATAAAAAATTATATTAGTTATTTTATTAAATGTAAAATTCTATCTCTTCTAATTAAATGGTAGGCATGTTAATAAGGATTTATTAACAATTAACAAACAAAGATGGTTTTCATGAGACATAAAAACCACTGAAATTTTAAATTTGAGAAAAAATAGAAAAAATAAGAGAAGCGTATAAACTAACTAAATTTAGTACCAATGAAAAAGACTTTAAAAATATCCTACTAGAGCCTGACCAGGCGGTGGCGCAGTGGATAGAGCATCGGACTGGGATGTGGAAGACCCAGGTTCGAGACCCGAAGCTCGCCAGCTTGAGCGCGGGCCCATCTGGCTTGAGAAGAAGCTTGCCAGCTTGGACCCAAGGTCCCTGGCTCCAGCAAGGGGTGGCTTGGTCTGCTGAAGGCCCGTGGTCAAGGCACACGTGAGAAAGCAATGAATGAACAGCTATGGTGTCGCAATGGCAACAAAAAACTAATGATTGATGCTTCTCACCTCTCTCTGTTCCTGTCTGTCTGTCCCTATCTCTCTCTCTCTCTGACTCTCTGTCCCTGTAAAAAAAAAAAAGGGGGTCAGGGAACATGCAGATACTCCAGTACTTTCAGCCTTTTGTACAGTGCATTTTCACCAATGAAATAGTTGGTTTTGCATCTCATTTTCATAATAGAACAACTGTTTTTGATTTGTCCTTTGCTTTTCTGATGTTTTTGTTTAATAAACAAAATCAAGTGCTTCTTTTTTTATTGCTTTATATCCGTTTTGAAATATCCCCTAATTTTTGTGAGCAATATATACATTTTAGAACTTATTGATGTTGTTATATTCCTCTCAAAAGCAATGATCTATTTTTTTAGCAAGCGGTTACCCTGATTGGATTCCAGCTGCGACCTCTGTCTCACTCGAGATAGGTTACAACCCAAATCTGAAGATGAAAAACATGTGTAAATCTTTTAGCCAGGTGTCCACCTGCGCTGTTCATAGATCCGGCAGAGACTTGGGTAGTGGGTAGTGATTATACTTGCGACCCGGGATTCTCCTGCTATGTCTCCTCCCCACCAGAGGAGTCTCATTCTTTCGATGAAATTTTAACACAACTTCAGCTGTAAACATACCCTGCCCCCAAGACAAAACCAACACTGAAACCCACCCACCTTTCTTCAGGTTTCAACTTCTCTACAAAATCTGCCCGCTCTTCATTCTCTGGAGCCTTCAGGTAGTTGGGTTTGTCAATTTGTTTTTGTTTGTTTTTTGCTTTAGTCCAGAGTTTATTCCTAGTATATTTGGGATGATCAGAATCTCAGAGCCCCACCCTGACAAATGGTCACAACTCCACCAATCCTCTTTCAGATGCGATCGTCCATCTCACCCAGCAATTTCACTCCAAACTTGAATGACAGTCTCTTTCATTTTCAGACCTCTCCTTGCTTCCTGCTTCTGTTCTTATTATTCTTCTAGAATTAGTCTGATCATTTTTACCAGTGTCTTATTCCTTTGCATGTTCGTGGTTTATGGCCGGGTTTTTTTTTTTTTTTTTTTAAATCTATACAGTATTCTCATTTCTTCAAGAAATTTAAAAACAATTCTCTTATATTCTGGATGAAGTCATGCCAATATCAAGAGTTAGAAATCTAATTGGCTGTTTCATTAACCACTCATGGGGCGCTGCTCCTGGTGTATCTGATAAACGCTGTCATGTGCTCGTATTTGGCCTTTAAAGGGGAGATTATTTGAATTTGCTTTTCTGTCAAGTCTTTCAATTCAATACACACAGGGTCTCTTCAGTTTTCTGCTTAGAACTTTCTGAAACTTGAAAGAAGAGTAAATGTAAATTACAATTAATGTGAGGAAGACTTTATGGTTACAAATTCTTAAGAGTCTTTGGTGTCCATCTTGAATCTGCCTAAAAGAGATAATTATCTTGACATCGTCCTTTGCTGGCATGTTGAATTTTCTGTTACCCTTTTCATCATCATCATAGCCTTTTAAGGGATCTGGCTTTTATATGTAGGTGTCAATTCTAACTTGTCACTTTCTAAGAGTCCTAGAGATTGCATTAATTTCACTACAGAGCTCTTAACATTCAAGTGTCGTCCCTAGCAAAAAGCAAGTGTCTCAGTGCATTCATAGATTCTAGATTTGCCTACTCTTTTGCTTATACTTCTCATTAAAAATAAAGAAATAAAAACTCAGCTATTAATGTTATAACCTATTTGGTTTATTTTTTTCTGCACCTGGAAGTTTTATAATGCCAGTGATTTTTAGAACATCCAGCCCACCATGTTGGGAGAAGTTCCAGACTCTCTGTCTACTCTTTCAACTTGGTATTTCCTTCATTCCCTTTAAATTAATAGAAAATGTCATGAAGCTAAATTGGTCTTATTTAAACTCTCTCTAGTTCATCAATAATTTATTCTTCTCCAATTGATTGCCTTTTCTCCTCTCCTTAAGTTCTCAATTCCTTTCAGTAGATAACCTACTATTTTCTGAAACCATTTGATATTAATTGTTTATCCTTCTCATTTTCCGGCCTCTAATATCTGTATTTTTATATATTCTCTCTTCTTTACCTTCAATCTACAAGATGCATTCTGACCCTTGTGCCTGACTTTTACTCTTTGTATCAGCTTCATAACCATATGCATTAAGGATCATTGTCACTACATTTTTGAATATTTAGCCTTTCCACACTCCCTGTACAATAGTCTCCATTCTTCTACATCTCCTTGGAAACTACCTTCCTTCAAGCAACACCTTCCCCTTCCTCTACCCTCACATCATTTGAGAAAGCAGGTTCTCCCTTCATCATCACCCACATGATTGGAAATTATATCGACACTAAATTCTCCAATGATTCACCCCAACTAAACCCTTTGCCTTTTCCCCATCTCCAAAACCTTTCTGTAAATTACATAAATCTTCACATCATTAACTAACTCATCACCCTTTCGGAAATCTCCTTACTGACTTCACTTCTCATTCGTGTCCCTCTCCGAGATTCACGCAATCCTCAAGATGCCAGGCTTTGTTGTCAAGCTCCTATCCCCCATGACTCTCTCTGTCAGTTACTGACTTCAACCCACGGTTCAAAGTATCACCTCCATAAAGTCAATTCCTGAGCAGACAGTCCCAAGTACCTCCTCGCCTCACAGTCATTGAAGCAGACGCCGCCTAAGACGTTCTTTCCTCCTCCCCCTTTGCAGCTCGCTGGGAGCAGCTGCCCCACGGAGACGGTTCTACTCACACAAAATATTCTTCATCGCCACCCTCAGCCCTTTGCTCTATGGTGCTGTCACCTACTTAGCCTCTGACTTTCTCTGTCTCTCTTCCCTCAACCCATTCTGCATAGCCAAGCAGAGCTAACTTCCCAAGAATGTGGCTCTGACCCTGCCACCACCGTCCTGCTCAGGAACATTCTTTCATTGTTCCCAGAGCAGAAAAACTGACTGGCATCAGGGACTTCTGTCAACTGAGCATCATGTAGCATCACAGTTAGTCCTGGTTCACTCTGGGCCCGCTGGTGACCAATCAGTCTACAATCTTCATGTGATTATACTATCTTAGTCAAGGTCCTGACCTGGAGGAATAAAATCCACTCAAGCTAGTTAACATAAAGGAGAGTTTTTGAAAGAGCAGAGGATCTTTAACTGGGACCAAAAAAGGGTTAAATCACACGAAACTTGAAGGTGAGAATTGAGAAACGATCGAAGGTTTGAAGCAACCCCTTGTAACTTTCTAACATTGCTTCCAGGCCCCTGAATCTAATATGGTATCTTTGTGGACTCACCTGCACCGTCCTATCTCAGGACCTTCGTTTCTTAGAAAATTTCAAGGATAGTCTTTTTGTAGACTCTAGGTGGGCGCTACGTCCAGGGAAGGGGTCTTAAACTAGGCAGGCAATCAAAAATGTAAAGTCAAGGACATATTCTGTTTTCTGTCTTTGAGCTATTTTTAATATTATGCCTTCTACTTGCCCAGGCCCCCCCACCCAGTTTTCTAAATACACAGAATCATTTATCTTTCAAGACCCTATACCAGCGGTTCTTAACCTGGGTTCTATCAGACCCTAGGGGTACGATGAGTCGGTCTCAGGGGTTCGGAGAAGCCTCTGCTGCGGAAGCCAGAATAAAGCAATACCGTCATTTGTTGTGAGTTCATGCACTTTGTTGGTTTTGTTCTTTGAGCAAGGTGATGTTCATGCACGGCTCATTTTGTGCACCAGTAAAAAAACATATACCTATGTCTTGAATTTGGGGGGAAAAAATCATATTTTATTTATCACTAAAGAAGGGTTCGGTGAATGCGCATATGAAACTGGTGGGTTCGGTACCTCAGAAAAGGTTAAGAACCACCGGCCTACACCAGTGCTAGATCCTCTTTGAAGTGTTCCCTGACCTCTCAACTGACACTAATCTCTCCCTCCCGTGGACGCCCATAGCCCTTCCTCCGACTCCCTGTGGCGACCCCTGATCTCCCCAATCCAGCTGAAGGCAGGAACTAGGGTATCCCCCATGACGGTTAGGTCAGTGCACCTGATAAATGTTTGCTGGACAGCGAATAGGATTCTAAAGGATAATTAAAGGCAGGAAGTGCTTTCTAAACTTTTTCAGAAAGTATGCCATATATTATCCCAAATACTCCTAAAAGTGAGGGAAAACGTAGGGGCATTAGAACATATCTCAAACTATTCATTCTCAGTTTTAAACAAACAAACAAAAACAGACTGCATTTATCCGAAAAATGATAGATTTACTTTTTCTTAAAAAAGAAAAAGAAGAATAAATGAATAGGAAAATATCCAATCATTCAATAAGAATTCACCAAAGACTCAGAGGGCTCTAGTCTTGGGTTGAAGCCTTTCAGGGTATCATTCATTTATTCATAGCAGCCCTTCTGCTCCAAGGCATTCCTAATCAATTGATTTGTCTCTTCTTGCAAAAATCTTGTTGCACGTAGGTGTCTCCCTGCCAGATTACAGTCCTTAGCAGAATAAATGTTCACCACGGGATTTTTTTTGTGTGTGTGTGTTGGTCCTAGGTTTGTCAAATAAAATTCCAATGTAATTTTTTAAATATTCCCCCCTTTAATAAATGTTTTGCTTATAGTCAATAGTATCACCAAGGAATGACTTTGACCCCATAAATCTCCATTAGCCTCTCTAATGTCTCTTCTTCCAAAAAAAAAGCATACACTACACGTATAAATGACAGGTCCACTTTGCAAACGCAGCTTCTAGAAACAGCGCCTCCTGGTGCTCCCTTTCTGACTAGGTTACTACCCTCGTCCCCTCTTGCATACACAGCATTTTATAACACGGCTTTCTGTGCATGCTTTCCTTTGAAGAATAGGAAGAGACAGCATGTTATCCAAGTTCCTGCCTGTCTTTTACCATCTGTCATTGTCAAACACGTGTACCGAGTACTCAATAGCTGTATGTTGAACACAATTATTCTTGGACAGGTTCTTGCCTCTCTTTGGGCTGAAAACATTTTTTGTATGAGATGATCTGTGTGTATGCTGTCAACCTGACCACTGGACTGTACAATGAGCTGTCATTATAATTTGATTCAATTAGACTTAGATGTAATTAAACATAAAAATGTTTCCACTTTTCCTTTGTTTCTCTTAAGCAGAAACTGCATAGGTCTTGGCCAGGTGAAGCATCTTTTCCACCAGTGATGTGTCAGAGTACCAGGGAATTTTTAAGAGATCTAAAAAATTATGTCATGCTTCAGAATCAAGTATGCTGTTACATTGTTGCTAGTGACTTGGTGTTATTAGACCTTTAATTTTTCAGATTGGGTCATGCTATAAACCTATATGAATGCCAGGTAGAACCTTGAAATCCTGAAAATTCACCTCAGAAGTAAGAATACTAACCTGACCAGGTGGTGGTGCAGTGGATAGAGCATTGGACTGGGATGCAGAGGACCCAGGTTCAAAACCCTGAGGTTGCTGGTTTGAGTATGGGCTCATCTGGTTTGAGCACAGCTCACCAGCTTGGACCCAAGGTTGCTGGCTTGAGCAAGAGGTCACTTGCTCTGCTGTAGTCCCCCAGTCTAGGCACATGTGAGAAAGCAATCAACGCATAACTAAGGTGTCACAACGAAAAACTGATAATTGATGCTTCTCATCTCTCTCCGTTCCTGTCTGTCTGTCCCTATCTGTCTTTTTCTCTGTGTCTCTGTCATACACACACACACACACACACACACACACAAAATGTTGAAAATAAAAAAGAATTCTATTTTGTCATTGGTTGACCCACTTACTGCATGTATAACACCCTAGGGGCTGGGGGGGGGGATTTTCTGCCAGCAATGCCCTCTGCTTGCTTTTCCTTTGTGAGGACTATTGAACTAACTTATCTTTATACTTTGAGATCCTGTTTAAAGATCAATTTACTTCAAGAAGCCTTTCTTACTTCTTTAGGCTTATCTTTCCTTGTCTGACCCTCACCAAATTTGATGACACATATATGTATTTTATTAAAGTTTTTCTGAATATTTGTCTCATTAAACCAGCAGTATATTGTCATTAGTGATCTAGTCATTTTTTCTTTGTATCCCTAAGTCTCAACTATGCCTGGATAATGAAATTAAGCACATGTATGCATATTACTTGGCATGTGTGAATATTTTGGAAGGCTCAGCGAATACTATGTGTTGAAAGCAAATGCATACATAATAACAGTAACCTTTTCAAATGTCATTTTAGAAGTACCATGACAAGAAGTGTCAATGGTGGGCTGCTTTCTGATTTGAATGAATGATTTCTACCTTTAAAATAAAACAATTTGTTCCTGTCATTGCAAATTCATCAATGTAAATTTCATTTGCATATTCTTGTACTTAATTTTTGTTCATTCTTTAATCTTATAATTACTCCTAGTAATACTTTGAAAAGGTGACCTTGGGAAGTGATTAACATATATGTTTAGAATAACAGAATAATTAGAATAATTTTGATTACTGTGCAGTATTTGAACACATAAACAGTAGATTAATCCAGAAAGAATGCTTCTCAGTCTAAAAAATTGGTGGATAATGCTTACCTCTATTCTCTTTTTAAAGAAAGGAAGTGAATTTATTATAATACTAAATGAATATAAGCTTTGGATAGAAACTTCCGCCTCAGAGTTAGCTTTCAATATAGCCTTGCTTTGCCGTCTTTTGTCTCCTTATACGTATTTTCCCTTCGTTTCCTTCCTTGATTTCTGTACCGCGGGCTCACCGCCGTTCTTCAACAATGCCGTTGGCTACCGTTCCGGTTCCCATGGGTTCTGCAATCTCTGTTCCATCCATTCCCTCTTTCTCATTTCTCCTTGGTCTGGTTCTTCTCATCTTCTTCCCCCCTTTCACCTCCTGTGATGCTTTCATTCCTCCTGGCACCCTCCCCGCGGTCCTTGCTCTCTCTTCTTCCTCCTGTGTCGCCCCCTTCCGCACAAGGCGTGGTTCATTCCCTCCACCTTGCGCCCGTTTCGGATTTGTCTGAGTCTACTACTGCTCCTCACACTCGACACTCTGCTTCTTCATTAAGTACGGCCCCTAATTCAGTTTCCGCTCCTTCCAGCGGCTGATCCTGATTGGACCTGCCATAGCCCTGCAACGAGAGTGCTCTGTGCGGGAATCCGTCACGCATTTCACAGACGTGAGCTCTTGCTCAGCTTCTGATGGCACGCCCCTTACCGAAGGTAAGATTAATCTGGAGCTTACAGGTACACAGACCATCTTCAGGAACTCCCTTCCTGTCTCCATTATTTCCACCTGATTGCTCAGAATATAAGCATCCTAATTAAGAAGTTGAATTGTTTCTTTTAAATTCAACCATAAAATAATACGAATGAATACTAAACAGTTTAAAATGTGCTTTTTAAAATTCCCCACTTATCCACTTTTACAAAAATAAAAATATCAGGATTAGAAGCACAGGTTGTCAGGTGTACTCTTGAATGTCTAGTCCGATGCTACTTAATTCTTCTCAGTGGGCTATACAATGGCAGCAGTTATTTGAAAAAATAGTTGACTTTAATAGAATATTTGCTCTTTGCCAGGTGTTATCCTAATTGTGTGTGTGTGTGTGTGTGTGTGTGTGTGTGTGTGTGTGTGTGTGATAGAGACATACAGAGAAAGGGACAGACAGACTGGAAGGAAGACAGATGAGAAGCATCAGTTCTTTGTTGTGGCACCTTAGTTGTTCATTGATTGCTTTCTCATATGTGCCTTGATCGGGGAGCTCCAGCAGACCAAGTGACCCCTTGCTCAAGCCAGCGACCTTGGGCTTAAGTTAGTGAGCCCTGCTCAAACCAGATGAGACCACTCTCAAGCCGGCGACCTTGGGGTCCTCTGCGTCCCAATCTGATGTTCTATCCACTGAGCCACCGTCTGGCCAGGCCTAAAAGTTTTAAATGCATTAACTGATTAAGTCTTTCCTATAGCATTCTACGGTATACATTGTTTTTATCCTCTTTCACACAGATCAGAAAACTGAGACACCAAGCCTGAGTCACTTCTATGGGGACACCCAACCCAGGTAATATAGAGTCACCAAACTAAAGGTCATCCAGACCCATACAACATATTATAAAATCAATATATTTAAGTAGTCACTTATACAAATATACAGGTTTTTAAACTGTTACATCTTCTGCAATAATGTTAATATTTATGGGGTACTTATTGTATACTAAACATTATGCTAGCTCTTTGCATGTATTGTATCATTTTATTCCTAAAACAAACCCTTGAGAGAGTTTGTTCATTACTATCATCACTAGGAGGAATATTTCAATATTAAATAACAGGTATAGCAAGAACATGGACCCCTTAGTCCGGTCCTGTGCTGGGGAAGACCTGGGGAGGGCATTCCGAAGGAGGACTCGGGCAGCCAGGGTGACGGGAGGCACACTTAGAGGATTCAAGGCATTAACTACTTGTCATCTAATACCCCTCATCAAATGATTTTAATGTGTTCATAAAAACCCCTCCATTAGTCGCAAAGCTGTTAAATAATAAAATACATATTTCCATTAATTTTACTAAGAGAAAATTATGATTCATTTTATCCCAACCCAAGACACTCAAACACTTTTCAAAGATAGGCAAGTCTGAACAATTTAAATAATATGCAGTAGTATAAAAGCTCTTTGTGGGGACCAAAGGAGGAAAAGGTGACTCAGTATTGCACAGCAAGTGGAGGTAGTTGGGAAAGGGTGCACAGAGATCTTACCGGGGAAGAACATAAAACACTAAAGAGCCGAGCTGATTGACTTTCAGACTGGTAAATCCTTTGGGAGCGACATGGCCATTTTGCACTTAAATTGTACTTAAAAATAGTTACAACACACACATACACACACAAAAGTACTTAAATCACAGAAAGACAAAACCTGAGAGCACTTCAAAACAAATGAAACGAGTGCAGGCTCACAACAGATTGAAGTGTCTAAGAAGCATCTACCGTTTATACCTCTCACGTGTTTTAAGAAAGAGGCAAACATGCTAACCCAGAGATAGGAGGTTGTTTTGCATAATATTCTTTAACCAAAAACTGATGTTTTGAAAAAAAAAAGTAAACATTTTCTTTGACTGAAACTAAAGTATTAATATGTTTTTTAATATAAAGTATTTACTTAGTAAGTTGTAGGATGCAAAAATGTTTAATACTGAAATAAAGGAGTCATCTGAGAAGTGGTATGATTTTTTATTTAGGGTCATTATGACCCTAAATAATGTTAGAATTAACAGTCAATACCGTACGAGGTATAGAGCTGAGTGTCAGAGTTAATCACTCCCATTTTTCACTGAGGCAAACGAGACTGTGAGAGAGGTTCCTTAACCAAACCTCGGTCATGAAGCTGGTACAATATGGAGTCTGAACTTCACCTAATACTGTTCCACATCAAAGCAAGTTCTGAGTAATTATGGTACATATAAAGAATTGCTTTCCTGCCTGACCTGTGGTGGCGCAGTGGATAAAGCGTCGACCTGGGAACACTGAGGTCGCCAGTTCAAAACCCTGTACTGGTCTGGTCAAGGCACATATGGGAGTTGATGCTTCCACTCCTCCCCCCTTTCTCTCTTTCTCTCTCTCTCTCTCTCTCTCTCTCTCTCTCTCTGTGTCTCCTCTCTAAAAAAATGAATAAAATAAAAATAAAATTAAAAAAAAAGAATTGCTTTCCATTATGTCTATCATCAACATTTGAAAGATAAAAAAGAATTATACAATTTCTATGAAAAAGTGGAGTAAGAAAATAATCAGATTTCCAAGGGTTTTCTTTATATACATGTGAAGTCTGGGAACTGCGTAAACTCGAAGAAGATCTCTTCTGAAATATTTCCACAGCTGGCACTCTCTTGCTAGTGCTGAAATTCTACCTTTTCACCGTCTTCCAGTTGGGTTTATAAATGGTCCCCAATACAATGTATTCTGGGACAGAAAGAACAACAACAAAGCAAGCTTTTTATTGTCCATAAATACTACGGGTGATTTAACTAGCCCATGCCCTTCCAAAGTATTATTGTGGGCAGAATGCTGACGTATGAGCCATAAGATCTGGGTTTTAGTTCTACATTAGTCACTCATTCGTTATGTCACTTGACCTTTCTGAGCAGAGTTTCTTTATGTATCAGAGGTAACAATGCCTTTCTAACCACACTGCAGAGTTGCTTTAGAAAATTCCAGGTGATGATGCCAGTTAATGTACTCTTAAAGGTGCTTGCCCCACCAACTTCCAAGCTCCTGGATTTTTCTTGGGCAGAAAGAGGATAGATTCGTATTCCACACACAGAAGCTTTATTAAAATAAGGAAAGACAGAAAAGGGATTCTGGGTACCTAGTTTCAGGATGGAAAATTCAGAAATTGAGAGAGAGGTGCTAAGAAGCAGGGAGAAGAAAGGCAAACTGTTTTATAATTGCTTCTCAATGGCTTTTTTTTTTTTTACAGGGACAGAGAGAGAGTCAGAGAGAGGGATAGATAGGGACAGACAGACAGGAACAGAGAGAGGTGAGAAGCATCAATCCTTAGTTTTTTGTTGCCGTCGCAACACCTTAGTTGTTCATTGATTGCTTTCTCACATGTGCCTTGACTGTGGGCCTTCAGCAGACCGAGCAACCCCTTGCTGGAGCCAGCAACCTTGGGTTCAAGAAGCTTTTGCTCAAGCCAGATGGGCCCGTGCTCAAGCTGGTGAGCTCGGGGTCTCGAACCCTGGGTCTTCCGCATCCCAGTCCGACGCCCTATCCACTGCACCACCTCCTGGTCAGGCAATATCTGAGTTCTTATAGGTTATCTAACAAGAACTAATTATCTTGTTCTACTTACTCTGGAAATGTGGGTTCTTTTAAAATGGAAATCACTTTTGCATTTTTTTATAAAGATTAATCAATTCTAAGATAAAGGCCAGGTTGGTTCTTAGGAAGAAAGAGAAAGTAGAAGAGGGAGGAAAGAAAGAGAAGGAAGGAAGAAGGAAAAGATATAGGGAGGGAGCAGGGGAGGGAGAGGAAGTAGGAGCAAAGAAGAAAAAGAGGGGAGGAAAAAAAGTGATTTAAATACGAGTGCTAGGAAACGGCGCAATCTCTTATTTCGTGTCCCTGCTGCGGACTATGGCTTTAAACTTCTGCCTTCACATTATTCCCCCTGTGTTATGAGGTTTTCCTTGCCAACACTCATCCTGAATGCCGAGCCATTTAGAAATCATTCATTCATAGCTTGGAAACCAAATAATGTCAGAACATTTTCAGAGTACAGATAAATTATGACTACTATCTTCCTCCCTACAGTTATCACAGCTGGACTGCAGGATGAATTTAAATTCATCTCTGCCATTTTAAAGGGATAGAAGATATTCTCAGACTTTTTTCTCTAAATCAGTTGCAGAAAAATAACCTTGTTTCATTAGTACACAGTCCTAACTTAAGAACTATCTAGCTACTAATTAATAAGCAGCGGCTTGTCCTAAAAGTACCCAGAGCACAAGACATTAAATATTGTCACTTTTAAATATATATGTATATATTGCAACTTTTTTCCTTTCTAGTTTTATTTCAACATACAACTGAATTTAATGTTAATTTTAAGGAGATCATATTACTCATTAACCTATCTATCACTGTATGACATTTACGATAGCTGATTCTTTTATTTTTAATATAAAAAATATACCTACACTTGAAAAATAATGACATTTTAGAAATTATGAAATGTTAAAAATACCTCCTGTAACGCCGATGGCCGAGGCCAGGCTGGTTCATATTGGGTTTGGGCAGACGGTATAGAGACTGCAGACCCAGAAGGCGGTGGTCCATTCCCGTCTAATAGTCTCCCAATGGCGGATGGGCACACAGGCAAACAAACAGCAAGAGTGGCCCCTTACTGTGGCGAGCAGGCAGTCTGCAATCTGCCCTCCTCCGCCCTGAGGGCAAGCCCCCGCAGCCTTACACAGACTGTACACACGTGGTGCTGCCCCGTGCTTGTGCACTCATCAGGCAAAGTACAAGCGAGCAAGCCTGACACAGTTCTTTCCCCAACACCTCCTTGAGAAACTCACGATGCTAGTGAGAAAAAGGGGAATTTTTTATTCATTATTGCACTTTCCATGAATTATAATTGCACAGCAATCTTTTGATCAACCATAAGTTTAAATGTCTGCACATATTTATACCTGTGAATTCTCCTCTGCCTTTCCCTCCTAATTCCCGTGAAAAAGCTTACATCTCTAAACATAAGTCACTCTTTAATTTTTCTTCCAAGTTCGGCCATATCAGTGGTACTCAGAGAAACTAAGAGCCTTCTTGATATCGAATAAGAAATCAATATGGAGAGAAAGAGATATTTTGTTGTCCAAAGATGCCAGTTAGATGTTGTATTAGTAATGACTATATAAAACAGTAATTGATTAAAAAAGGCCAACGATCTATTCCCCTAAATTGGTCTTTACGTGACCCCCACAAGGTAGAGAATGCTGACGGATATCCCAGGAGACCCAGTGTGTTCAGACTTGACCTTTCTTGTCTCACCAGCTAGTAGACCTCCCAACACAAGCAGCAATTAGTAACATGTGTGTTGTGTTCCTTCTCTCTGTCCCCAGACTGTACTGTCCTATTTGCTTCATGTCATTTCCCCGAGGGAGACACACAAAGTCACCGATGGCCCAGTAACAAAATCAGAACCTCTTCTGAAGTAAATGTGGGTACATTCCATGACTTAAAATTGAAATTCTTTTTCTCACACAATGTATTTCTGAAATTATTATTGATTTCAAAGTAGGAATTCGAGTCTACAGATATGAAACTCACATGGATTTGTCTTTCAATCATATATGTACGTGTGTACGTGATACACAACATGTATAGTGGAAAAATAGAAAAAAAAATAAGCTTCATGGGTTATTCTTTTATGATATTTGAATGCTCTTTTCTGCTAAAATCTAGGGCAATGAGTGAATTATCACTTTTCAATATAAAAGCTATACAAACTCTATATAATCTTATAACTGTCCCTGTACTGGATGGTACCTCGTATACTTGATTCTTTAAAAAGCACGGTGCTTTAGCCAGTTAAAAATATACGTAGGTTCTAGGGACTATCTGAGGAGGAAAGGCGGGGCCCTGGGAAACTCAGCCGCGGGGCAGCACCCGCCAGGGGAAACGCTTCTGCGATTTTTACATAGGGGCCTTCCGGTGCTCGCAAATCGCACCCGAGTGGTGTGTTCCCATTCCGTCTTCCCCTAGGGTACCCTGGATCTATTCCTCAGAAGGGATCTTTCACTCTGAAAAGAAATTGCTTTCGGCAGTGAATATTTAACTAGCAATAATGAGTCGCAAAGAGGACATGAAATATCGGTCAATCATTAACCATATTACAAGCCTGGTCTGGGTGTCTGACGAAAGTAGATGAGAATCAAGACTGAACCATCAATTAAATATTTCATACGATCATTTTAAAATGCCCGAATGAAGCAGAAAGGCCTGCTTCCGTGACAGGATTTAAAGGAAGACGCACGACACTGAACAGAAGATCCGGTCACCATACAGGTTTGGACGGCGGTGTGCATACAGGGAAACCCGGCTCTCTCCAGAGGAGCTCTCCCAGAATTACTATGGAGGTGTCCCTTGTCAGCTGGGGACATCAACTTTTAATCAGCTTCACTGAGGTATAATTGACAAAAAATGAATTGTGTATATTTAAAATGTATCATTTGATAAGTGCTACTATACCTCACCACAGCCGAGATAATGAACATATCCCCCCTC
The DNA here is from genome assembly GCA_037038555.1 of Rhynchonycteris naso. NCBI lineage: Eukaryota > Metazoa > Chordata > Mammalia > Chiroptera > Emballonuridae > Rhynchonycteris > Rhynchonycteris naso. The sequence goes on from CM073002.1 coordinate 146,123,376, forward strand.
CAAATGATACCTCCTGCCCTTTCTGATTCATCCCACCGGCCTGACCTTTCCCACCGTATCCCAGCCAACCAATAATGGGCTTTCTTCTACTAAGATTGCATTTCTCTCTGACGCGCGCGCACACACACACACACACACACACACACACACACACACACACACACCCTCCCTGCTGGAAACCTCTTGGTCCCTTTAAATGCAAATCAGAACTAATTTAAAAAAAAAAAATTCACAATATCTGATTAAATAACTGATTTCACCATAGAGGGGGTTTGAAATTACTTTACATCTGTTTCGTGCTTACATAGCCTTTCAAATTTCTCCTTGTCCATCATCTGTTTGATCTGCACCAGCCGTTATTAAATTTATTTACATGTACTACATACTAATGGTTTCCAACAAAGACCAGCACAAATGCTTCGCATGTGGCACAATACTTTCTAATTAACTCAACACAGACCTGTTTTCACTGCGTTGCCCTAATGTAGCTCATCCTCCTTTACGGAATGTGGTGTGTGGTTTCTTGTTTTTTTGTTTTTTTTTTTACCTTTTTTAGACCGTTCTGTAGAGTTCATTGCATATTCACAAGGTTTATATATTTTTGCGGCTGGAAAGAGTCTGAAGCTTGAAAGCATTAGTTCTCCATCCCTCACCCTTTCCTTTTCATAAAATCAAAGACATTTTCCCCCAAACCGTAATTTACATATTTTCTCCATGAGCTTGAGTCAGTTGGCTTTAAGAGCCTTTCCCAGTCTTTTGAAGTAGCGCAGTCGGATACTAGATGTCCTGGTGCCTCTGTCCATACCCTCCCTTAGGGCTGAGGCTGCCACCCGCCCACGCTGCTCCAGCCCCGGGCGGCTCACAGGACACCTCTGCTTTCTTGTCATGCCTCTAAAAGCACCTGCCATGTGCAGCCACACAGATGGACCTTGAAAATATTATGCTAAGCAAAGGAAGTCAGCCCGGAAAAGGTGAAGAACCTTATGATTTCACTCTGGGTGGGATAGAAAAACGAAATGCAGAGGCAACAACAGCAGTATGGTGGTTACCGGAGGGAAGGGGGTGCAGGGTAGTGAAGGGGAAAGGAGGCCAAATATAGGCTGACGGAAGGTGATTTGACTCTGGGTGGTGGGCGGACAATGTGATACACAAATCACGTACACTTGAAACCTCCGTAATCTTATCAACCAACGTCACCCCAATACATTTAATAAGAAAAGAAAGTTAAAAAATATGTCAGTGTCGGAAAAACAGTAGTGAATAAATACTAGCTATTAACTTTTTACTCTTGACGCCTTGTAGTATATTTTAATAACTCCATTCACAAAACGTATTTTCTTATTTACAAGCACAGGCCTAATGCATAATGCTCTGCCTTCCCACACTTTCCAGTCCTTCAGGATTAATTATCCTTATCATGTCCTCTTCAGAGCTTGGTTTTTTATTTTCAGATGTCCCCTTTAGTAGAAAGCTTTCTTTTCATATTTCAGTAACCGTAGGAGTAATCCGACTTGAGAAATCATGGCTTTACGTTATTTTCTGCCTTTATATTGAAAAACAAAAGGTTACTCCCAAGAAACAATTCTTTTTTTTTTTTTTCTTTTTTATTCATTATAGAGAGGAGACACAGAGTGAGTGAGAGAGGGAGAGAGAAAGAGAGGAGGAGCTGGAAGCGTCAACTCCCATATGTGCCTTGACCAGACCAGTGTAGGGTTTTGAACTGGCGACCTCAGTGTTCCCAGGTCGACATTTATCCACTGCGCCACCACAGGTTAGGCCCAAGAAACAATTCTTAATCCACCAAGCCAACCTGTCTTATCTGCTAAACTGTAACATTTCTACTTTTAAAAATTTGTCATGATTTACTTTGTAACCCAGAACATAGTAGATAGTTATGTAGGATTCCCAGGGACATATGAAAAGGCTTATATTCTCTCAATAAGGTGTACCCCCCCCCTCAGTAGATACCTATGTATCCTTTTCCACACACACACACAAGCTAATACATAGATACCCTGTATGCATTTCCAAACTTCAGGTCAGTCTTAGGAGTTTGAAACATACCAAATGTCTTGTGTCTAAGAAGCGGAGTTGAAGCCAACATGTTCCTTAGGCTCATATTAGTATAACTAATTGTCAAGTCTCCACCCAGCGTTGCTAAGATAGCACCTCTTATAGGAAAGAAAATGAGGAAACAGTAGTGAGGTTGTTCTGGCCTCTGTTCCTAGGAGAACTCACAATGTCCAAAAGGAGGCTTTTCTATGACTTTTCACTAGGATAGGCGCCCTGCAGGAAGAAGACTTTAATATTAGAAAACAATAGTATAATGGAATTACGCCACTTTATTACTTGAAAGTATCTTGAAGATCATCTAGACACACACACACACACACACACACACACACACACACACACACACATATTCTAGCTCCTCCTCTAGACTAAAGAAATCATGGGATTTTTCTCAAGGTGACTTACCCAAAGTTTCCATAGACTACCAACATGTTTTATAGTGCACAACATGAAAAATGTCATTTTCCCTGAAAATAAAGTCCAATGTGGTTTTCTGTCATATTGGGTAAATAATATATGATGAAATAGCACCATATATGATTAAACATACAAAGGAATCTATCAAGATTAGGTCTGGCAAAAAATAACTACAGTACATAAGGGCCATAAATCGGCGCTATAAGAAAAAGTATTTCATAGAAACATGGTGGGCAGTTTTGTAAGAATAGAAGAGAAGTAGATGGATGGTACCATCTACTCACTAATATTCGAAAGAGAGGTACCTAAACGAGCCATCGAAAAATCTGTGTCTACTCACTCGAATTCCTAAAATGCAGTGTCTTAGGGGGGGGGGGTGTACAGTAGAATTAGATTAAGCTTTACCCCAGTCAGAATATAAAACCCATGAGGAAGCGACAGTGAACCCGACAATATTTCTTCTCTGGTGCTGCTGCTGTAGAGATGGCGTCCATATTATTTTTTAAGTGATGGAAGTCAGTCTGTGTCAGACCACAATAAAAAAAATCTTAAAGAGAAAACGTTTTCTCTTCGGAAGGATACATATAGTAGCATAAACTAGAACGCACAGAGAGAACTGTCCCCTGACTTAGGAGGACACAGCAGATTCCGTTGGGGATAGAACGATAGCTGCAGGTATCTGAGTCTGTGATTGGCATCGGACATCAGCCATTATTCTGTGACCGCTATTTCAGCAGTGAGCAGGGAGTCTCATAATTCTGAGTGAAATTCCCCAAAGGCAGTCCTGGGCTTCTCTCTCAGGACTCTGGTGGAATACACTCACTAAATTATAAATCCTCTCTTTGACACCTAAGTCACAGTACCGGGTGGTGCACTTTGCAGACACTTTCAGTAGACTGAACGGGTGAGTTTAGAGTTGAATCTTGAAAAAGAAAAATATATACAGTAGGGCTTTACACTTAGTTTAAAAAGGAAAAAGAGAGTCTTATTCAAACACGTTCATTTTTTTAAATATGTGATGGGTAAAAATGAATTCACCAATATTGAATAGGCCTCCATTTGTATTAAACAGATTTTTAGATTTCTAAGGACCGGTCAATATTTATGAAATGTCATCAAAAGATACACATCAGTGATGAAAATAATCTAGCTTTGTTCCAGTATCACAGATGGATGGTATGTCCTAAATACACTTGAAATTTTGCTGAGGAAAAAAAAAAAAAAAGATTTTACAACAACCAAAGAAACAAACCAGCACCACCACCAACAGCAAATAACTTATATGTCATCGTATACATCCTATGAAGCACGGGGCTGTTTTATCCCATAATCCAGGGCAGCTGTACTCGCCTTTAAGACCAGGGTCAATCAAGATACAGTTCAGTGTTTTCTCACTCATCCGGAAAGAAAGGCAGAGTGAAACTAAGACAGGATCCTAACGATGATCACCCGGAGAACCAGTCTCTCCAATTGACCCTGGACATGGGCATAAAGAAGAAAAGGCTACCACATTAAGGCATGACTCTCTCCCCGTGGTATGGGTGGTAGGGGGCTAGGGGGGCAAGGGGGCGGGCAAGCACTATACAAACCAACTGCAAAATTTCCAATCTAATCTACTACACAGAGGCTCAAAAATTGGTGTTCACCCCGGAGGCCCAAAATGCAACAATATTTTGCAAGCCAAACTTAAGTATGTGATGGTAATTTGATAACTAGTATTTTTATTCAAATCTGCACCACAACAGGCCCAAGGGCCCCTCCTGTGATTATATTCCCATTTTCTGGATATATACTTTAAATAAAGCTCCTCGGCAGCAGGCAGAATCCTCACAGTGACGCCCTGTGCAACAGTAAATGTTGCTGTGATAGAAAGCCCAGTGGACACCCCTAGAACTCCCGGTGCTACTAGAAGAGTAAGTAGACCGTGGTGCCCCCCCCCACACACACACACCTGGGGAAATTGGAGAGACAAAGCCACCAGCAGAAAGCCAGTGGACCTCAGAAAGAAAGTATGTACAGGTACTATTATAAACTTCATCAGGCGGTTCCACTAATTGCAACTGCTATTCTAGAAACAGGGCATCGTTATCGGAGCAGATTATCAAAGCCTCTGCTGCCTGCAGGCAGCTAGTGTGGACCCATCTCCCTGCGTTCTTCCAAAATCGGCAAGGTAGGGGATACATGAAGCCCTTTAGCGCGGTAGAACGAGCGACAAAAGGAACGAGTGACCAGTGCGTGCGAGCTGAGACCCACAGGCTCCCCAGCTCCCCTCTGGGGCCCTGGCTCCCTGCAGCCCGGGTGGGAGGTCAAGGTCACAGGCTTCCCGGACAGGCGCCGGCCGAGCGGGCTGGACTCGGGTATTATTCCCGCTCTGACCCCACCAGGATTTCACCAGCAGTCCGCAGTACAGCATGTGGGCTTTCTGCTTTTCCTTTCCTTTCTATATACATTTAATGCAGAATAGTAAGCTGACATGAGGTTGATTTCTGCTAGAAAGGGAATGGGCCAGAGTTTGCAGGGTAGGAGGGAGGGCAGCCAAGCAGCAGGCTTCCTGGGAGCGAGGGAGGGCTGATGGGGCTCGTGCTGTGTTCCAGAACACCATCTGCTTTAGAACCACGGTGCTCCTCACGCGCACGCATTCCTACACGCGTCACCTTTATCTTTAAGAAAATTCAATGCATGTATTTAAATGCATAATGGACAGAAGTTACAGATCCTCACTTCTGCCACGCAGCTGGAATGTTTCCGAAAAAGCTTCACGTCTTCCTTGATCCTGTTTCTGACAATAATGCCCAAGTGTCTGTCTGCGTACTGAGGTCACAGTGGACGACTGCAAAGGTCCGGTAGCAGGTGTCTCCGTGGGGGAAGGTGGGTGGGTAGCAAGCACGTGGTCTTGCGAGGTGGCGCAGGTGTGCAGGGGCGCAGGTGCACAGGGTTCAGGGGCGCAGGGGCGGTGTGGCTCCACCCACAGGAAGGAGTGGGTCAGATGCAGGACTGGGAGTGGACGATCTGCGACCATCAGGGGCGCTGATGTTGAGCAGGTGATGTCCTGGCCAGGTCGTCATGGTTCAGCCAGACCTGCAGTCTGATCACATCTTCAGGTTTAGTCCAGGTACCTGGTAGGCAGCCAGCTACCTGGACAGGTGCTTTTGTCCCCTCCCACCACTGTGTGGGAGGAAACTGGAGGAGAAGTCACCTTATCCCTGACACAGTTGAAGGTTGCTTGGAACCAAATTAACTCTCCAGTTCTCCACCCAACTCCATCCAGTCTGCCAAGGTTTGGACCTTAGTGCGAGCCTACAGAAGACTACATTTCTTCACCGCATTGGGGACATCATGAAGACGGACCGGATAGGAGGGAACAGGAATTAGCTTAGATGATTCAAGAAGACACAGGAGGCTGGGGAGACGAATGTTATGAAAATTCAGGGGCTCATCGCTTCCTGACGTTTCTGGGATCTAGTTGGTTAGGAGATGCCTTCCAAGTAGAGATAAATGACTGCATTTCCACTTTAGTGTTCAGAATGGGGACAACGGTCAGAGGTCGCATTGGATTTTTGAGACAGTGGGTGTCACTTTTGGAGTCTGCAAATCTGACCAATTTACCGTGCTAGGCCATCAGGGTCACAGTTTTGAGTGGGACACAGGCCAGAAAGGAGCCTGATGTTGGTGTTGGTTTTTAATGCAAGTCGCTCTGCTTCTTGAGCCTGTTGGCACGGCAGAGCTAACGATGCTTACAGTGTCTAAGACAAATCAGGATACTATATACAGCTCTGGCGACTTCCGGTAGGAGACATGCAGTGCAAACACAGGAACTGAGAATAAAACCCTGGGTCGACAACCATACCACGCTGGGTGCGCCCGGTCTCATCGCATCTCGGGAATAAAACCATGGTTCTCTTACACAGAAAAGTATTCCTTTGACAGCTACTCCTTCTGCACTGCCTGTTCTCCCTTGGAATACAGTTATGTCCTCATGGAAAGTTCCAGTGACAAGCTCAGTGAGGAGGGGAAAGAACTCAGACTTTTATAGACATTTCTGCGCTATATTCCTGGCACCAATGGGGACTTTTGTAGTGTCCCTGTTGCATCCAGGAACGTCCTTGAAAACCCAGTACGGTCTTCCTCGTCAGTCAGTCTCTCTCCTCAGCCACCCAGGACTTGTCCAATGGACCTACAGATAATGTGTCCGTGGGACTGCTCAGCACCGGTCAACAAACGAGCTTCCCTTCCTCTGACCCCTCTATCGCTACGACTGGAGATTGATTCTGCCCACATTACAGACCGAGACTGACCGTCATCTGTTGGGGCTGCCTGGCCAGATATCTTTGGACAGGGTGTTTACTTTGGATTCCGCTGTCTGGTGCTGAAGCTAAGATTTCCACCTGCAGGGGAACTGGCCGGGGGACTGTAAGGTCAGAGGATGGAAAAGAGAGACCTGCTCCCTCCTGGCTCTCTCCCGTCTGTCCGTGTCACCCTCACCATGGTCTCTGCTTCTAGAAACAGCACTTAGCTCCCAGCCCCTGGTGTCTTTGGCATTCTTCGGGCCAGCCTGACCCCAGCAGCCATGAAAGTGTCCCCTTCTGACGGGTCTGAGTCCCGGCTTGGCAGGGCTCCTTCTTTGACATCTTGCCAACGACAGCCAGGCAGCAGCCACTCTGTAGATGTCTGCGTCCACTCTCTAGGCCTCTCCTGCATGTTTCTGACTTACAACATGGTCCGTTTCTTCCCCTGGACCCCCAGTCCTGCCGACGGTACCGTGATCCCGCTATTGTAATTCCTGGGGTGTGTCAGCGTTCCGTCTGGGTTTTCAAGCTGCTCAATACCTTTTTAACCAATTCCCTGTATCAGAATCCTTCTATAGACTCAAATAATATGGTTTCTGTTTTCCTGACTGGAACCTGAGAATACAGTGAGAAAGTACATAATTATAACCTTACTTAGCATCATGAGATTGAAAATTTGAAGCGTCCCCTTGACTCTAAACGTGAAAAGGGCTTTGAACATAACATCGGTTCTATTTCACGTAATAACGGGGAGACTCTGTAAGTGTAATGAATGGGGGAGCGGGTTTACCAGAAATCAGCCCTCACCGATTGTCGTCAGAGAACACAACGATACAAAGGGAAGACACTCTAAGAATGTAACAAAAGCGGTGGAAGTCTTCCATTTGAAATCCCTTCTTGTTAAAAATGAGCAAGAACACACTGGGGAGAAACCCTGTGAATATGACACGTACGGGCAAGCCTGCCAACCATCAGTCCTCCGTTTTTTATTACAATGATACAATTAATAATTGTGATTAAAAAAAATCTTTCCACATATATCCCTTTAAAGAAAAGAACACACCACAGGGAAGAAATGTGACCTAAAGATGTATTGTGGGAATGGCTTCAGCCAAAAGTTTTATGTCATTATTTCTCAGGACACTCAGAGCAATAACATGTTTAGACCCATGAAGCTGGTACTTCTTTCTCGAGTGACACAATTTGACCCATTTGTCCCTCTTCAAGCCATGTCCCTTCAGGGGTCCTGAGTCCAGAGAACAAAAAAAAAAGGGGGGGCCCACCCAATGCCTGAGGCATCTGTTCTAAAACATGTTCCTTGCACCCCAGACCTCAAAACTTCCTGTCGCAACAGCTGTGGGGCCAGTTCTGGGGTGTGCAGTGAGCTGTGCCTCAGGTTTATCTTCTGGTAATCCGTCGGAGAAAACCAACAGTGTGTACACCCTTTGGTGACTGTAGGAAAGGACCTGGGTGTGGATCGTCACACGCTCTCACTAAAGCCCCTCACAGGACAGCGTGATGCTGAATTCAGGAAGAGAGGGAACAGAGAGCTGTCAGCCCAGTGGCAATGCCCGTGAACACTGAATGTTTGAAACTGGGGTTGGATTCAAAGATAAATCAAAACACATGCAGGGGTTACGGGACGGGGGGAGGGAGGGAAGGGTGGGATAGGGAGGAGGGGAGGGACACAGGGAAAACCAGATAGAAGGTGACAGAGGACAATTTGACTTTTGGTGACGGGTATGCAACACAATTGAATAATAAGATAACCTGGAGATGTTTTCATTGTACATATGTACCCTGATTTATTAGTGTCACCCCATTAGAATTAATAATAATAAAATATATATATATATATATATAAAATCATGCAGGAATTCACACTCAGGGAAAATTTTATTAAATATTATAGGGGGACATAGAGCTTCTCCCTTTGATATACTCTTACATTGTAAATCATGTTTCAGATGTGACACCTGTAAGGTATTTTCCCCGCCGAGGAAGAAGGAAGGGCATAGCCACCAAGTGTGGATAAGCAAAAGCTTTATCCAGTAGAGCACTTCCTGGACGAGGTTCTCTGGTCCGTGAGAGTGGGGCCAGAGAAGTTGCATGGGTGGGGAAGGGAATCTGTGTGGGGGTAACTTATAGGGTTGGTAGGGTGAAGGTGAGTTGATATGACGTGACAAAATTTCATTGGCTGACAGTCGTTCTTTTTCAAAGAGCTTCTGGGAAGTTTCTTTTGGTGCGCATGGGCTTAGGCAGTTCCAGCCGAAGTTCCCAGGCCTGGTTCCTTACGTGACCCTCCTCCATTGCCAGTCGACCTCACAATACCAACTGTTTTACAAAAAAAAAAAAAAATTACAGAACTTTTTATTAGTAAGTTTAGTCACTGTAGAATATGAAGCCATTCCAAAGCAATTGAATAATTTTAATAATCAGACATTGTCATACTTACAAACTTTCCCTGTGATAGAAAGGGTTTATATAACTAAAAAATCTAGAGGTATTGGGCTTTTTCTTAATCTGACTAACTATGAGTACAAAATTAATATAGTAAATAATATCTTAACTAGCATACATTTATCCAGATTGAGTACATTAATACTACCATATGGTTTAATATACACTGGAAATAAAATAATACTTTAGAAGTTTAAGCTGTTATTCCACAAACTTTTTCTCCTATTATATTTTGAAAAATATCAATTTAGCTCTGACATTTATAACTCAATTTTCCTTTAAATAATAATTTTAAAAAACTATTATATGGGGTGAATTGCAAAAAATAAAAGGACTTTGTGTGAAAAATAGCAGAACATATCAGCAAATGGAAAAGTTTCAGGGCTAAAATGCGGGTCAGGACATTGTCAGGAAGTGAGTATTTTTTATGTTACAATTTGATTGAAACCTGAGTTAAGGAAAAGACTAAGATGTCAGAAGACAAGTGAATAAACAATGGCCCCAGTGAGAGATGAGATTTACCTCCCTGGAGGTATATGTTACCTATCAGACGGGACTGAGACCTGAGGCTAGGGAGATAGCCCCGGATTGTAAACAGGAAGAAGCTGGTCTCAGCCACCACCACCACCCCATGCCTTCAGGCTTCAGGAGGTTATTGATCTTCTAGAATAGCGGGTTTCAATGTTTTTCAACTCACAGCGCACATATAAACAAATTGCTAAAATTCTGCAGCACACCTATATATATATATATATATATATATATATATATATATATATATATATATATATATATTATTTTTTGTCGATCTGACAGAAAGAAATAGTTATAATTTTGATTCATTCGCACATTGCTGTCTAGGCTGTTGTCATTATTATTATATTATTTTACTTGACAATCTAAGGCAGGGGTCCCCTAACTTTTTACACAGGGGGCCAGTTCACTATCCCTCAGACCGTGAGAGGGCCGGACTATAAAATAAACTATGAACAAATCCCTATGCACACGGCACATATCTTATTTTAAAGTAAAAAAACAAAACGGGAACAAATACAATATTTAAAATAAAGAACAAGTGAATTTAAGTCAACAAACTGAGCAGTATTTCAATGGGAACTATGGGTGCGGATGCATCCTGTGCTCCTCTCACTGACCACCAATGAAAGAGGTGACCCTTCCAGAAGTGCGGCGGGGGGCTGGATAACTGGCCTCAGGGGGCCGCATGTGGCCTGCGGGCTGTAGTTTGGGGACCCCTGCTCTAAGGGAATAGAGGTCAGTGCCTCTGACTAACTGGTCAGGGTGCTGCATGTTTTAAAAGTTCTTGCGGCACGCGGGTTGGAAATCGCTGTTGTAAAGGGAAGGGCCGGGGCTGTGTCCCCTCTCCGTGGAGAATTCCTTCACTCCAGGAGTAAAGATGACTCGCCCTCACTCAGGAGGAGAGGTGAACTCCCAGCGCCATATCGTTGATGTTACTCATTAGTGGAATGCATGTACAGGGAAGGTGACATCTATCTGCCTTTCCCCACATCACCCAAGTAGTGGGGAAACTGAGGCAAAGGGATCCAACACAGTGATTGCTATCAGTAATAATATTCCCCTGCCTCAGAAACCTTCTGCTGTTTTTGGAATAACCCCGATAAAGATAGGTATTAAAAACTTAACAGCTATGTCCTTTCTACTTCCTGTTTGCTGGTCAAATAAGTTTGTAAATATGATATATATGTTGGCTCGCTTATAGTTTGCATTGGGTCTGGGAGACAGGCTGTAAGCAGGCAGGGTCGTTATAGCCTAAGGCTTAGTTTTAAGATGAAGCCTTTCCCACCCTAAGTGACTTTGTATCAGAGACTTCCTTGTTTATATGTTGGTTTTGATTTCTACACTATAAAATGGGGCTGACCGGGAGCTTGCTCTCTCTTGGTTCCTGAGATTAGCATTAGAGAGGAGAGCAGAGTAAGGCCACGTGGAGGAAAGGAGAAGCAGCCAAGATGGAGAAATGTTGAGGGAGAAGCCAGTTTGTGCAGAGTTTGTGCAGAGGGAAGGAGATGGGGAACAGAGGTGAATAAGGCTGGTGAGGTAGAAATCTCTGATTCTAGGAAACTTGGATAAGTCAGTGACTTTGGGAGCCCTGAATGGAAAGGGAAGTGTTTTCCCATTGTGTGTATTTCTTGCCTGCTGGGTGCAAGCTAGGATTAAAGCTAATGGGCCACCAGTTCTTGGCTCCATTGTTTCATTACTGTCTGTCCAAATCAAACCTTAACCTGCATGGGCCAGGCAGCTGTGATGGTGGTCACGGCTACTGGCTTTATACTATCCCAAAGAGGTTCACCTTACATACCTTTTAATGGACAGAGAAAGCCCTTTGATGACACGAAAAGGAAAGAAATAAAACAGAGGGAAAGATTATGCCTAGAAAAGAATTACAGATGAGACTACAAGCATGTGAAAATGACAGTAATATGACAGCTAGGAAGCTTTTTAAGATTATGACAGAGTTACACTGCCAAATCTTCTTCTATATAAATAAAAATGTAAATGTTTGTTTTTTCAAAATCTTAAATCTCCAAAAATTTTTCACTGATTGCTTTGAAATGTTGACACAACATTGCATTCAAATACACACGTGTTTTTATATACCTACTATTATATAGATGTCACACCTGTGACAGGTAATAACATGTTTTTGAAAAACAGCTCCATCTCTTGTACGTAAAAGCAACACACACTATACTAAATGTTTTACGATTCCATTTCATCAACAAAGCTCAGAGCCAGTCTTTAGAATTGTGTGGTTTAGATCTAGACATGAATTGCTTCTCACATGGACAATATATGTTACGTGTTCTAGAGTCGGCAAACCAGACAATCTATATCTGCACAGACAATGGAACAACAAAAAGTATTGTATACCCACAAGCACTGTGAAATTAAACATATTAGAGATGTGCGCTTTCTATTTCATTTCTTTTCCATTTAACCAGACTGAGCCACAGCAACGCAGGGCCGGGTACAGCTAGTGTGTGTGTGTGTGTGTGTGTGTGTATTACCATAAAACTCCTGTGATTGTTCAACATTTAAAATCCTTGGCTCCACAATTCTCCAAGAGAAGGGATTAGACTGACACATCCACGCAGCCACTAAAGAGAGGACTATGCTCACGCCCACATCAAATGTGCTCAAAAATGGAAAGAAAAATCCTTGTGACGAGTGGATTCGGGAAGCCTCAGATTCAAGAGCAACTCTAGAAGCCTAGTCATAGGACTCCCCGCCTCCACCTGGAAGAATTACAGAATTTCTTTAGACTGGGGACGTTTGGTGCCCAGAAGCGAAGCAGAGACAAGACTCCTCACCAAACACCCACGTGTTCCCTTGTTCCCAGCCCCTCTTAGCATTTAAAAGAAGTTGTGTTATGAGTTATGGCAAGAAGGTGAGAACCACAGTGATGTGAGTCACCGTGGGCAAAGTCATTATGATCCTGCTCTCTGTTTCTTGCCATGATCACCTGAAGGCGAGGCAGGTGGTATTTGCCTGATACAAGCCACCTACCTGGCTCCCACCACTTAGATGAACACTACCCTTGAGAACCACTGGACTCATTGCAGAGTTTGAGTGAGAACACTCAACATCAGTGTGAACGACTGAAATGGGGAGGTTTCAGGGCTCACGATGTTGCCTACACCAGCTCTGAGAAGTTTGATTTTGTCCCACTGGACACATTTGATCATGTCGGGAGGTAGTTTCAGTTGCCCAAGTGGCAAGGGGATGCCGCTGGCATCCCCTGGGTGGAAGCTGCCCAGCCTGGCACAGGACAGCCTCCACCAAGCAGACTTCTCTGGCCCCACATGTCAGTAGTGCCTCCGTTGAGAAACCCCGGCCAAGCCCATCTTGCCCCTGCAACATTTAAATGGTCCATGACATTTTGTTGGGCAAAGAATAGCAGATTTATTCCAATCAACTTCCTACAGCATTTTAGGATTGTGTGACTACGTGAGTCTCCCTGCATCCACAAGCCTCTGGAGTCTGTCCTTCTCACAGGGGCCAGAGTGATCTTTTTGGAAAATGAAAAGAAAATCACATCACTTCCCTATTCAAACCTTCCGGGGCTTCAACCGCACTCACGATAAAAAAGAACTCTGTTCTGGATCTTGGCATACAAAGTACCTGCCTTCCTACCTCTCCAACACCATTGCTGTCGCTCTGGTCTGTCCTCACATGCCCTGTGCTGTCCTTCCGACCTGCCGAGCCCTGGCGCTGGAAGACATGGCCGTTGTCCCTGTAGGTTTAGACTCCTGATGGCGACCCCCTCGATGGAGGGGCCCCGCTGCACCCTGCCCTGCCCAGAGAGGCTTCCGGGTGACCCCCTCCTGGAGCACACACCTCCCTGCAGTCCCTCGTGACCCCCTCACCGAACCTGTGCTAACCTGGCATCTTGCTGTGTGTTTTGTTGATGACTTCCCCACAGGGTAGAGCTTTGCTATTTCCCCACAGCGTCTCTAGGTCTGAACTCCTGGCTCGATCACGGCAAGTGCATGATAAGTGTCTGTTGGATAGATGACTAAATGAAGGGATGAAAATGCATGGAGACACACCTGGAATGATGCCAAAATGTTCGTATCTGTCACCCTTGGGTTGTACAATTTCAAAGGATTTTTCACTTTCTTACTTACAGTTTTACACGTTGCTTGATTTCCTACCTATGTTACCCTTAGAGACCAATTTTTATTTTACTTTTCCAAGAAAAAATACAAACTTAAAGGTCACATGCAAGTGGGTTGAATTTGGAGAGACAGTTTAGCTAATAGGTTCATGGATAGAGGAATGACATAATAAATCTACAGTTTGGGCTGTTACACTTTGTTGGAATCAAATGGAACAGTGCAGATTCCTCTAGTTCTGTATTTTATTTTTGCTTGACAATAAGTCCATCTGCGGAAATACAGAAGTAGAAGGAATTGTCCCTAGTACCTCAAAGAGTTTCAACACTAAGGACCAGAATCAAGTTACAAGAAAGTTCCACAAATAACTTGTAATTAAAGCTTGGTTATGAAATGATTCCGACCCAATCTCAACCTTCAGAACAGCTGTGAGGAACTAAAGACAGTCTCATAGTTGTCACAAATGACCTTGGAATGAACTATAAAACAATGATAAAGAAAATGTGAATTTGTTTTAATGAGGAGCTGAATACAAGCCACACTTGAGAAAATTAAAACATTAACGGGCATTGAGTATCGAGAAAGAACACTAATCTTCACTAATGAATGAGGCCGTGTAATGATGCTGTTATTAAAATGTAATTTCTCTCTGAAATGACAAGCATAAATAAAATAAGGAAGCTTTAAGACCTGTTTATCCAAGTCCAATCTGAGTGTATCTCTGAAGAAAAATCCATAGTGGACACGGGTAGTGAATAAAAAAAAAACAAACTTGTGTTCTTCACATACAATGAGACATTTCCAGGGGGTAAAACAAATACTGATATGAAAACATGTTATGTTATCGGGTTATACAGCATTTTAATAAAAATAATGTTCTAAGCAAAGAATATAAAAATGAAAAACTGTCAACGAGTAGTCGTCTTCTCAATCAGCAAATTCATTTTTTAAACTTCATTCCGTAGGGGAGGGAAATACAAATCAACAATTAGAAAGTACTTCAAAGTTTAAAACTCAATACTAATGACAAAACTGACACAGAAGTTGAAATCAATAATATTGGTGCTAGCACAACTATTCGGTTTGTATCTTAAAGAACATGGCTGATCAAAATACGGAATCATTTATAAAAACCATGTCTCACTTAAAGAGATAAAATGCCTATTCATATAAATGATTGTTCAATCAAAATAGAACAAAAAAAAAAAATAGTGAGATTATATACCCACGTGCCTGGAGAGTAGGTAATAAAATAAAAGCAATAAGCTAGTAATGTGACAAAACCATTCTTAATAGATTTTTTTTTTACTTAATAGCATTACCCAATTAAAGGATATGACTATGAACAGAACACAATAGATGTTTTATATGAAGGTTTCATTAATGATTTTGACATGATATCCCCTGATATTTAACTTCCAAGATTAGCACAAATTGGTTTGTATAGGAACACAGTCCTGTAGATAGGAAGCTGGTTTTTAGATTAAGCGAAAGTTAACTGCTAATTAATATTAATGGAGCTCGTTGCATAAGTCTCCAATCAGCTAGCATAACAGTGATCTTGAGTATTGGAAGGCATTGGGTTTAACGGTAAACAAAGCATTTAATTGAGTGCTTACGAATAGGTAAAAACAAGCTTTAATTACATTTTCTGAGTATATTTCGGTGGAAGAGTAGCGGAGAGTGACGGGAGGTGTTCTGCTCGGCTTTGGCAGGAATGAAGTTCCGGGTGGGGGGATGGGAGGTTTATCCAAGCACTGCTTGGGACTCCATCTCAGTGGGGCGCTCTCTGAGCTTTATTGTCTGTGTGCGTGTTTTCTCCTAAAGCAGTCGCTTTCTCTGCACGAGCAACACAGCAACCACACAAAACAAGTTAGCAGATTTGGAAATTCATGGCTGTTTTTAGTTCTCTATTTTATAAATTCACAAACAAGTATCTTAAACTGGAAGTTGAGTGATGGACTTTGGATACTTGAGAATGGTCAAAATGGATAGCCATGAAACATATGACAGCATTATTTGATAATTAGCTCATTCTACATATGTTTATTGTGTTCCTACTCTGTGCAAGCAGTGCTCTAAGAGTTTATGGTATTTGCGAACTAAAGAGATCAAGCTTTGCCTGACCAGGCAGTGGCGCAGTGGATAGAGCGTTGGACTGGGACGCAGAGGCCCCAGGTTTGAAACCCCGAGGTCACCGGATTAAGCACGGGCTCATCTGGTTTGAGCAAGGTTCACCAGCTTGAGCCCAAGGTCGCTGGCTTGAGCAGGGGGTCACTCGTCACTCAGTTTGCGGTAGCCCCCCAGTCATGGCACACATAAGAAAGCAATCAATGAACAACTAAGGAACCGCAACAAAGAACTGATGCTTCTTATCTCTCTCCCTTCCTGTCTGTCCTTATCTGTCCCTCTCTCTGTCTCTCTTTCTCTGTCTCTGTCACACACACACACAAAAAGAGATCAAGCTTTGCCTCTGTGAAATTTACGTTGTAGGAAGTTAACTTCCTCCTGGATTTCTTTCATTCCCTCGGTGACACTGTAACCAGGTGGACAGAGAAGTATGTCAGGGATCGTCTATGCTGTCATACCGGACAGTGGGGCAAAGGCATTAGCATGAATGCACCAGCTACTGGTTTCCTGTGTGGCATTTGGGGACATACAGAGGTGAAAAGCACCTACAGCTACTGGAGAGGTAGTTAGGGGCAGAAAAGGTTAGGGGGTCCCTTGAGACTTGATGAAATCTGTCAGACACGGAGATGAGGGAGGAGAGACCACGGAGGAGGGCGCCGCCAGGGGAAGGCTCTGAGGCACAACAGAGTGTGACGTGCGCTGTGAACGTGGGGAACGTCAGGCCAGGTCGCAGTGAGCCTCGTGTATCCTGCATGTGAGATTAGAAGGCTGTCGCCGTGAAAGGGACTCACTAAGGAGGTCACCGCAGGGAAATAGGGCCATATTTGTGGAAGGCTCGTGCTGGTGAAGCGGAAAATGAGCTTAGGTACAGGGACCCTGATGGCTCTGTTGTCGTGGCCCTGGGGAAGGATGAATACAGAAGCCACTCAGTCACATGCCCTTCATACACGTAAATTGAAATGGATTAAAATGAGATGCAACTTGAAATTCAGTTCTTTAATCCCACTAACCATGTCTTAGATGTTTTATGGAGCAAATGTAGGACATTTCTATCATCCAAAAAACAATCCGTGGCGGCTCTGGACACCTACCTGTGGACAAGACTCACCTCCTTTTGGGAAGAAAGGAAGATTAGCCGGAAGGAGGAAAAGAGGACATTTTAAGGGGAGAGAATGTTCTAATTTACTAAATTGATATTTTTTACTCTTTTATGACAAAAAAAAAGTACTCATACACCATTTGTGAAAATTAAAACAAAAAGATCAAAGGCTAAATTCGGTGGTTATTACGGGCTAGGAAGGAACAAGCAGAAAGATAAACCACATCTCTGCATGAGTTTCGTTGCCTATTTTTAATGGTCCCTATTAGATTATAGACGCTGAATCTTTCAAGGACTGACTAATACTTAATATGAAATGTTTTTATATAACAAGAAAAATAGTTGATGCTACACAGTATTGAACTATGAGAGAAAATAACCACTCATGGACATGCGAGTACACTGAGCATGAACTAGACACGAACACCTGGACAGAAGACAGAGAACAGTCTCTCCCTCTCTCCTCGGTCACTCTCTGTGAGCAGGAGGCAGGCAGCCTCGGGTGGGACAGTCCCAGCTGGATGCGGTCCCCTACCGGGGATATCATCCTTCCGGGGCCAGAGCGCCAGGCTTACGTTTTGTGTTTTTGGGGGGGAAATTTCGGAAAGCTTGACCAGCTTGGGGCCACAGTCTTCTTGCCCCCTCACTGCCTGATGACACACTGCATGTCAAGAACATCCACGACACCTACCAAGGAAGGCCGAGTGCTTAAATCTCGTCAGCCTGGCCTGGTACCGTGAGCGTGATGTTGCTTCTCAAACCGAAACGACGCAAGCCCAAGCTCAGGATGAAAGCAAAACTACTGCATTTACTGGAAAAGTCCGCGGTATTCAGAGCTCAGTCACAAGAGGGTGTCAAATGGTGCCCAGCTTGCCAGACTTCTGTTCAAGTTGTGAAAATTGTATTTTTTTAAAAAAATATTTTTTTTAATCCATGAAACAATAAAATGAGATACTCCTACAAGCAAATTTCTAATAAGTAAGCTGCTTATTTTTCAATAAACTGAAAAGCCTGCACACTCCCTAACTTGGCCAGCTGCAGGATCTCTAGGACTTAGCTCTCCTGCAGAGGGGGAGTTCTAATCGATGTTTCCGTTACAGAAACAAGACGGGCTAGGGATGCAATACAAAGATAATATCAGCGAGGCATCCTAGCTGAGATATTCTGTTCCGTGTTTTATTACTGTTCTTTCAGAAATGCCAAAAGTCATTAATAGCTACCACATGCCTACGTACTTATAGCATATACACAATATATTTTATAGAATTGTGCATGATAGAAGCTATATATTATATAGTATGTATTTTACATAACACGATCCATAGGTATTCTATATAATAGTATACATGTGTGTGTTACATTACAGTCACCATAATGCCCATTTTTGCCCCAAAGAAAAGTAAGTGGTATCCAAATAGGCTAGATGTACATGTCATTTCAGCACATAGTAGACTTTCTTATTTGACTAATTCCTTGAAACAAAGTAAATATTACCACCGAACTCTTTCTTTTTTGTAATGATATGAATCAAGAGTGAATATCCTTCCTGTGAGGTGAGGTCGAGGACTCAGGTCAGATGATTATTTGTTTGCGATTAAGCCTTTTAGAGCAATAACCCGTTCAAAGCAAAACTTAGGGCGGGTATTCTTTCTGCCACACCATCGTCCCTCCACACGCACGTGCTCTGCTGGCATCCCGAATGCCGCCTGCCCGGGTCCCTTTCCGTCCTCAAGGTCAGCTGCTGCTCCTGCAGCTCCCTCTGCGGCCCGCCTCTTTCACATCCGGAGCCTGCTGCCATCGGAGACGCGCACTGCAGGCCGTGCTGCGTAATGGCCGTTTCCAGCAGGGACAGCGGTCTTTTGGGCGAGTTCAGCTGGGGCAGGGGCTCCCCCCTTCCTTCCTGGCAGGCCTGTCACACTCACCTGAAGTCCGAGCTATTCTGGAAGCCTGTGTCTTAGGCTGGCTGCAGTTGGCCATGAATTCAAAGGCATTTCACACAACAGGCGAAATGGATCTTTTCACACTAAGAAAAAGCTGTGTGGGGGGATATATCGATCACACACACACACACACACACACACACACACACACACACACATTAGGTTCAGTTCCACAAATGTGTATTGCTCACCTGCCTAGGGACACTAAGTTCATAAACTGTAAGCTCTGATTCTGAGACCCAGGGCAGGTCCAGTTAGTTGTTTCTTCTTCTCCTCCTATTACTTCAGCTCATTAGTCAATGATCTCAAGTAACTTGCCTGAGGTCACACAGGTCAGGTGGGAACTGGTTCCAAAATCATTGTTGTTTCCTCACTCAGACCCCCAAGATGCCTACAGGGCAGGCGGCCTCTGTGGGGACTCTCTCCTGACTGCCCACTTTGTCACCTTTCTCCTCCCGGTCCCCCACCCTCCTCCGGTCCTCACGTCTGTGTGTCGCTTCTGCTAGTCATGTCTTCTGTTAACTGTTTCAAATTTGGGGTCACTCAGTCCTTGCGAGTATTTGTTTCTTTTAAATACCTATAGCCTTTCACATACATTTCACCTGTTGAATTTACCACGATTCACCCCACAGAGTAGCGGTGCATATTCTTGCTGTATCTTGCTATTAGAAAGTATGTTACTTGGGAGAGAGCTCACCATGTCTTTCAGATCCTTGGAGCCCTTGTGGGTCTAGATAAATCAAGTGTTCAACTGAATACAATTCCTCCCATCACACGATCATGCTGGACGAGAGGCAAATTGGTTACCACTCAACATTTAATCTATTTGATTTGCCATGGTTTGGGATTTTCTTTTTAATTTGGTATTTCTTATTCTTTCTGTTATCTGCAGAACCACAATAATAAACTGGAGATAAAGCAAATAGAAATTGAACTCCTTCTGTCACATACAATTCAATCAAGTGGTAGGTCACACATTCCCAGAAATACAGCATCTGTTATTTTTCTGACTACGTATCATCCGTAACAGAGCCTCACTAAGCAAAGGCTCCGTGCTTGTGTTTATATTGATACCGATGTCAACGCAGGAAATACCTGGGCTCCAAAGGACCAGCATCACAGGCTGTCAGTGCTGAGGGATGCTAAATTATGAGACAGAAGTTTTACTTTGCGTTTGTCCTGGCTGGCAGAGAAGAAATATATAAATGACCCCGATTCTGTGATTTTCACTGTGTTGTTTCAACAACACAGCTACCCAAGGTACGCTAACAGTGACCATAATTTTAGAGTACGCATAGTGGAGGTTAGACCAGAATTGATAGTCAGTGAAATCTAAATGAATGAATCGTTGACTATTTTACACGTGATATCAACTAAGTGTGAGTAACCAACCCTTGTAAGAAGGAAAATGTTCTATCCTCCTTATAAACCAGAGCATTACTTATTTTCACAGCCAGATTTCCAGAAAAAGAATAAAATTAACTAACAGGTGTTGGGTTATCAACAGCTCACATATCTCAGAAAAGGAGGAGAAGTATGGAATAGGTTCCAATGGTTTTGGAGCGCCAGTTGGTGTACAACATGCTTGTTGACATATACAAATACAGTTAGCATCCAGTTGCTGCCTGACTGTGCTCACAGACCTACCTGTGGGTCCATCCATAGCTACTGTTGTTAGTGGTTTTCCCCCTGGTGATTCTCTTTTTCTTTTTTTAATTTAATTTATTTATTTTTATTTAATTAATTGTGTTTATATAGATTCTAGGGTGACCCCCACTGCATCCCCGCCCCCATATTCCCCTCCACATCTCCCTTGGCCCCCTCCCTACAGCACTCTCCCCCCTTCCCTTCAGGTTTATCCCATCCTATCCTCCCCTTTCCCTCTGTCCTCTTTTCCTCTGGTCCCTTTGATCCCTCCTCTGTCTCAATTCTTTCCCTCAGTTCTCAATGTTCCTTGGATTCCTGAAATGAGTGAGGTCATATAATATTTTTCCTTTTCTGCCTGGCTTATTTCACTCAACATAATAGTTTCCAGGTCCCTCCATATTGCTGCAAAAGGTAATATTTCCTTCTTTTTCATGGCCCCATAGTATTCCATTGTATATATGTACCAAAGCTTTTTAATCCACTCGTCCACTGATGGACACTTGGGCTGTTTCCAGCTCTTCGCTATAGTGAACAATGCTGCCATAAACATGGGGGTGCATTTCTTTTTTTCAGTCGGTGATATGGTGTCCTTGGGATATATTCCTATAAGTGGGATAGCCGGGTCAAAGAGCAGTTTCATTTCTAATTTTCTGAGGAATCTCCATACTGTTTTTCACAGTGGCTGCAGGATAAACAAATGGAACTATATCAAACTAAAAAGTTTTTGCATAGCTAAAGACGATATAAACAGAATAAAAAGACAAACCACACAATGGGAAAACGTATTCGACAGCATGTCTGATAAAGGGTTAATAACCAAAATTTATAAAGAACTTGTAAAACTCAACACCAGGAAGACAAACAATCCCATCAAAAAGTGGGCACAAGAAATGAATAGACACTTCTCCAAAGAGGACTACACATGGGCCAATAGACATATGAAAAAATGCTCAACATCACTCATCATTAGAGAAATGCAAATTAAAACCACAATGAGATACCACTTCACACCAGTCAGAATGGTGCTCATCAACAAAACAACACAGAATAAGTGCTGGCGAGGATGTGGAGAAAAGGGAACCCTCCTGCACTGCTAGTGGGAATGCAGACTTGTTGTTAGTGTTTTTGTTTTTTGTTTTGGCTGGGCTTTCTCTGCACTTGATGCACATTAACTTACTTTAGGCAAAGTAAAGTTGAGTGTGAGGTGGAAGATGAAAGCCCCATGAACACTCGTTACTGAGACGCAAATTAACTACTTGTAAGCTTGTTTGCAGACAGCATTCTGTGAAATGGTAAGGGAAACTCAGTGTACCAGCCTGTGGCAAACCCTAACATACAGAATTCTCTGTCTCGTCCCTCCATTCCATTCTACTCAACCTTTGTATAGGTTAGGTGTTAATTTTAGAAATTATTCCTTGAAATGCACACTAAGTGCAAGGCACTGTGTCCTGTATTGAAACACATAGTGTAAAAGTACATTGAGATTAGATCACATCAGTAAAACAAAGCCCTTCTTCAGGATAAACTTCTCTTATAACAGAAATTCATTCAAATGTTATTTAGGAGAGGTTGTTAAATTCAAAACTGGTGCACATTTACACATACACACACATATATAGACGTGTGTGTGTCTATATATATATTTATATGAAAAATTACCTAAGAAGTATTGTGTTGTCAATAGCTCACATATCTCAGATAATGAGGAAAAAATTATAAAATGTTTAAATATATATATTTTATATAAGTATACTATATATGTAGGAAATATCCAATATCAAATGGAGCATAAAAATATTTATTTTATGGGTTTTGTCTTGTAACATCTTTGTCCAGAAGAGATTTTTGGGTTTTGTCTTGTAACATCTTTGTCCAGAAGAGATTTTTTGGGTTTTGTCTTGTAACATCTTTGTCCAGAAGAGATTTTTTGGGTTTTGTCTTGTAACATCTTTGTCCAGAAGAGATTTTTTGGGTTTTGTCTTGTAACATCTTTGTCCAGAAGAGATTTTCCAGCCCCAGCAGCCTTCACACACACACACACACACACACACACACACACACACACACACACACACATACACGTTTATAGAACTGATAAGCAATTCCACCCAGTAGTCGGGAGATTTCTGTAACTCAAGTCTTAGAAAATCCTAACTGATAATTCATCCTAAACATCTTCCCTCAGGGTTAATTACGGGGCCATGATACCTGCATCCAGAAAGTCTGCAGAGATGGAAGGGTGGATTTGATTATGTCTAGAGTAACTCTTTGCATTACCTCGCGTGTAAAGCTGTACTAATTTGCAGCAATAGTGTTAGTATCTATGGCCATGAGATTGTTAACTTGTGTTTATATAATGACTTTCTTAGATTAATTGGAAATGCTCCGTTTGAAATCTGACTAGTCTTTAGAGGATGCTGCTAAAATGTTTTATCCATTAAAAATAATTCAAAGCCAGTTAACTGGCCAATGAAAAATTTAATGTTTACGGAGGTCCCTTCAAAACGCTGACTGTGAGCCACCATGCATGTCTATATTTTGCTTTTGAATTGAACCTGGAGTGTGTTCTGTTTTAGGCAACACCAGCAGAAAGGTGTAGACGCTGTACGATGTAAGAGATTATGACAATGATTGAAATGACCCATCAGTTCTTTTCAGTAAATGTGCATAGAATCAACTTATGGAAAGTGAAGGGTCCAAGCAAACAAACAAACACTTCAACAAACAAACAGTCACATACAACAGTGGGGTGATTACCAGAGGGACAGGGCGGAAGTTTGGAAAGTGAAGGGGGATGGGTAGTGAGGGAGGGAGACTTGACTTGGGGCGGTGAACACACAATGCAATGTAGAGATGAGGGGTTAGAGAACTGTGCATCTGAAAGATATCTAATTTTATCAACCAATGTCACCTCTATAAATTCAATAAAAAAATTTTAAAAAGAATCTTAGAAAGACAAAAGTCTATTAAAGAATTATCCACATCACATTTTTAAAGTAGTGGCTAACTCTGTATTTATTCAATGTGTTTATGAAGGCAGCTACTTCTAATTCATTCGTGCACTATCACATTAATTTTAAACTTCAAAAAGTCTAATACAAAGAAGTAGAAAGTAAGAAAATAATGAAAATTTGTCTGATTTTTGGAATGCATGAAGAAAAAAACATTCTGTGAATTCCATCTCAATGATCTATAGCTATTGGTTGGTGATATCATTGGTCTCATGATATTAAGTGCAAGTGACAGAACTTTAATTAACATGTTTTCCACTTTTGCTTTCTGTCTTCATATTTATTTAGAGAGAGCATTTGTTATTAATAAGTATCAGTAGAACAAACTAAAAATACTTTTTCCTACAAAATTTACATTCAAGAAGCAAGAAACAATATACACCTAGCATCTCACTTTGCACAAAAGTCATGGTCCTATGTTGGGCTGAAAGTTCTACATAGTATCATTGTCAACATGTCTTTTTTTTTTTAATTCTCAAATTAGAGTAGTCAAGGTCTTTTCCATAGCAATGAGATAGCACAAGATATAGGTCGTTTACATAATAAATTTGGAAACTATTACCATTATATATTTTCAAGAAAAGATCATCATTTTCCCTATCCTTACAGTTACACAGGAGCTATTTATTACTTGAATCTGGGCAAATGAGACACTTGACATATACATTATTTTTTTCCCACTTATATATGATCAGACCAAACAGCGACTTGAAGAAATTCACTCATTTCACTTTGCAGGAGAAGTTCTTGAGTTGTGCTCAGACTCAGTGGTTAAAAACTATTCCACCTGCTGAACGAGGCTGCTAACGCGTAGTCATTGGTCATCAGGGTGTCATTAGTCATGACTTGCGGAAGAAGCCAGCGTTTTCGATGTAATAACCTGTGCTGAAACTTTACTGAGGAGTTTCTACTCTAGGAAGCATGAGGCGTTCAAGGAGGTGAAGATCAGCACTCATAATGGAGACATATGTAAAACCCAGGGGGCCCACTGTGATTGTACTGCTTGCCCTTTCTTTCTATGCAATCATTAAAGTCACCTCAATCTTAACAGCCACAGAAGGAGTCTGCCAGTACAGTGCTGGGAGTTTTCTCTCACGCCTGAACTCTGTGTTGCCAGAGATGCTCAGAAAGTAATATCTGCTTACATATGAAAATAGCGAGCACAGTGAGTGAAACAAGAATAGAGCGTTTATTGCTACCCATCAAAACACGGCTGTATTTGTTTCCTCTTCGCACCAGCAAGAGGACACATTTCCTAATGGGGGTCCATGCTGTAAGCACTGTGGCTTGCAGGCGGTAACTTACCAGTCCCACAGATGCAATACAAAGCGCAGGAACCTACGAAGGCTTGTCAGCAAGGCTAGGGAATGGCTAAGAGCCCCGAGAGCAGGGCTACCACCACCTTTCTGGATACTGCAGAGCATTTCAGGTTCACGTGCACAGAGCTGCACGGAGAAGAACACGCTTAACCCAGCTTCACTCGAGTTCAATGCACAAGGGCCCCCGACAGGTCTCCATCCCATGTGCGGTGAGTCTTTCGTCTTTAAATATGACATAAGCGTTTATAAAAATGACGGAGACATGAGGACTTCCGTGTAGTCTGTGCCAGAGACGCATCTTCTTGTCCCTCTGTGGGTTCTCACACCCGGAGACGGTGGGGGCTTTTCTTGGGTTGTACAATGACCAGGGAAGAAGGGCAGAAGTCACGTTGCCCGGTAGTTTCTGCTTGTTGTTGGGTTTTTATAAGGCTACTTCAGGGAGTATCTTTCCCAGTGGGCACATTTTCTGGGTGAGAAAGTTATCTACATTCATTTCAGAGAGAAAGAAACAAATCACAGAGCCGGGGAACCACTGTCCCGAGGGGATTCTTGCTGGCCAGCCTCCCAGGTGTTGGCCCTACGGGCGGTGGAAGCTGGGAGGGGCCCGCTCCAGTTCCAACCCTGAGGAAAGCTGAGCTTCGAAAGTGAATCAATTATCAACGTTCATATATACTTGATGTCGGGGTTTTTTTTTTTGGTCTTTCCCTTCAAAAACCGATCCAATCTACCTATCTATCATAATTCATGCTTGAGAGCTACAAATTAGGAAGTAGGCAGGAGGAAGGAAGAGAAATAAAAGGGCAGGAGACCGACCGTGACTTCATGGGATTCTCTCCATATCCCTGTTGCTAGACACGTGGGATCCCATGTCACAAGAGTTCTGGGAACATCACTAGTCCCTGGTTCCACCTCTCTACGAGGTGCTTAGTGCTGGAAAGAAGACAAAGGTACCCTCCAAGAGTTCCCAAATAGCCAGTGGATTAAACAAGTATAATATAAAAATAATCCTAATATATATAGCATACATTTTTTTTATTTTTATTTTTTATTTTTATTTTATTCATTTTAGAGAGGAGACACAGAGTGAGAGAGAGAGAGAGAGAGAGAGAGAGAGAGAAAGGGGGGAGGAGCTGGAAGCATCAACTCCCATATGTGCCTTGACCAGACCAGTGCAGGGTTTTGAACTGGTGACCTCAGTGTTCCCAGGTCGGCGCTTTATCCACTGCGCCACCACAGGTCAGACATATAGCATACATTTTAATATCGATGGGCCGCGATTAATATTAAGACATATTAGTCTATATGCCATGAGGTTGCGAAGGTTAATGTTGAAAGCATCAGAACGGGTTTGAGAGGAGCTGAGATTTAAGAGGAACCGTATAGGATCGGGTTTCAACAGGGCCATCAGGTACCAAAGGTGGCAATTTGGGCCGTGGGAAAGTGTGGAGGAAGGTAACAGAGGGGAGGAAGTGCAGAGTGGCCCTGAGGAATCAGCCATGACAGAAAGACCCTCAGAGCAATATTTGCAGCAAAACGTTAAGCCCACCTGGGCAATCAGAACCGGGCAGAGTGCCTACGGGAGAAGCTTGCGCCCAGTACAGCACCCGGGGCGTCTTGGAGAACTCTCCTCAGAGCAGCAAGACAGTAGAAGCAGTAACTGAATGCCTGAACTGATGACAGTGTGTCTCGCGGAGCACAGAGCTGAGAAAGAGCAGAGAAGGAATCCAGGGGAAGAGAGACAGGTCAACCAGGATGGTGATGTAATTAGAAACGGGGGAACACAAGGGCCCGGGTCACAGGCACGTGACTTTGGGGACAGGTTGGAAGGCAGAAAGCAAAGGGGGAAGGGGAAACAGAGACGTGCCCCAGGCTCTGAGCCCTGCTTCTGGAAAGCACACTGGCAGCAGGAGGAAGAGGAAATAGAAAACCTGAACTGACACATCAGTTTTTGATACATTGATATGAAGGAGCTTTCACTAAGTGCTGGACAAGTCATGCATGCAACTTGAAATTTAAAAACGAGGTTGGGATCAGCCAGTCTTCTGTTAAGGGAACTATGTACATGGAAGGAGTAGGTAGAAGGTGGAGAAATGAGTGACATCCCCCTGAGACAAAGACTGCAGAGACGTTGTATAGTCAGCAGCCAGGGCCATTGTGGCCGTGCACATGCAGGTTCCCACTGGATTTGGGCAGACGGTAAAGAAACAGTGGAGCCAAAAAATGGAGGGTCATTCCTTTATTCAAAGTCTCACACTGGCCGACGAGCAGCACGCACAGGGAAAACACTTCCCTTTCACTCAGGGCTCCCAAAGCCGCTGACACATTCTCCGGTTCCACAACCAGGAGAATCTTCTCCGGCTCCTCCTAGAATCTAAAGCCCCAACAGTCTCAGCAGAGCTCGCAAATCCCCTCACTTCTTTCTGGTTCCCCATCTGCCAACATGGCTTCTTACTCAGCCAAACTGGCTTCTCTCTCTTTCCCTGCCATCTTGGCTTCTTTCTCCTTCCCCTCCTTCCTCTCCTTTCTTTTTAAAACATTTCTGGCCCAAACTCTTCCACCAACATCAGCATAACAATGGCCCTTCCCAAGCAGGAAGGTAATTAGCAATTTCACAGACCACATATACCTGGACCTGCCCGGTGCCATTTGTGCCATTTTTTAACACTAAAAGTGAGCAAACTAAAAAAATACAAATTTTAGAAACTCATTTGCCTAACAGACGTCCACTCAGGAGAGCCAATAACAGAGCTTGGGCCGGGCATCCGTTCAGGAGTGGGGAGGGAAGGACAGCAAACAAGGATGGAAGGATGTGTACAGGGACAAGGAGAAAGAAAAGGGAGAAGAGACGCCATGTTCTCAGGTACATGGGACTCGATATCAAAAGCATTCTAATCTTAAGGAAATAAAAATGAATAGTGGTCAACGAATAAAAAACTTAAAAAAAAGAAACTAGTCAAGACCAGAGTGACCAAACAGCACATCCACACATGGAAGAGGAGTGTCTGCTTATTTCCCTAAGCATGGCATATACGTGCTTGAATTTTGGAAGAATACTACGATAAGCTTTTTATGAATTATTTTCTCTTCCTTTTTGGGAGTCATCAGCAATCCACCGGGCTGGAGCTGAGAACAGGCATGCATGCCTGGAATCACACAGTGTGCCTGTTTTATTTTTGTGTCTTCAGGAGAAGGTAGTGGAAAAGAATTAAGATGGTTTCAAACAGGAGAGAGGAACAATAAAGAGAAAGGATTTCGGCATCAGGCTGGGTATCCAATAGGAGAACAGCCCGCTGATGTGAATGTAAATTTTCTCCTGAACACCACAGGGCTGCAGTTCCAGAGAGGCCTCAGTCCCCGGGGAGATCTGAAGCTCTTTCCTCCACTGAGGCGTCAAGGAAACCAGGTGATCACTCAGGGAGACAGCGCGTTTCTTGATCACCTGAGACTCGTATCCAAAATCGCAGGACAGAAGGAAAATTTTAAGAAGAGGCAAACTCTCCGTGGACCAATTACCTACACTTCCTTACAGTATTAGCCAATATTTTGTGATAACTTTTCTGGCAGTGTTGCAAATTTCAGCAGTCTTTTGACTTTCATAAGAGGGGTAAAACTTGTAATTAGCATTTACAGTCTTTTTGAAACACTCTCCTGTGATATTTTATTCTACCCTGGAAGACAGAGTTATGGTGGCATTGTCTCTGAAGTATGATCTGAATCTACCTAGGAAGAATTACACAGAGCTGGAAGCACTGATTATTTACCACACACGCACACACACAAAACAAGCATGGACAGCTATCTGTGAAGATATAGCAACACAAAACGAAGCAATGATAGCATGTCATTTTAGAGACAAAAAGGGATAATAACTAGTTCATTTTACAGAAATGGACAGAAACACTTATAAAAGTATCAGAACCTTGAGCAGTCTCTATTGGCCGACATTATGTAACTGGACAGACATCATAATGTTGTCCGTAGAAGCACCGCATAGAGTATATATCATATAAGCTTGTGTCAACCTGTACATATTCTTGCTTATGTCACAAATCATGATCAAGCCATGTGTAAACATTAACACACCTCATGAGTTCCTTGAGGCCAAGGACTGTGTTGTAGTTTTTTTTTTTACCAACACATCTGCAATGATTAAGGACTTTAGGAATAGTTACTCCTTCCATGATGGAAGCTCTGTCTGCTTCTGCTTTCTACTGCTCCGATCTGTCCTGAATGTTAGGGTTCTGTCCAGCTTCCTAAACATAGTCATATCCATCCAGACAGAACCACACCTGTCCTCTTCTCTGCCATCTTTATTTCGTTTAAGAGGTGCTGTTTCTCTAATTACACTTTTAAAACAAGGTACCTTGTAACAATGCCAAAATTTAAGTACAATGCATGTCCTGTTACAATTTTCCACTTGTGTGCCAAGTTTTTCAGAAAAATATAAAAAAGGCAGTACAGATTTGCTTTTGCCTCTGTGAAGGGCTGCACACCTGTGCCTTTCCCCTGGAGGTGTTAGGTGTGAAAGTCTCTAGAAGGTTTTGAAATAATGAGAGAACACCAGTGAGGGCTTTAAGGAGTCAACTGCTTGAGGTAGTTCTATTAATATTCATCCCTGCCTCAGACGCCTGTGTTCTATCGGATGGTCTTCTAGCATCTGAAGGCAAGCTCACCTGGGAAAGTAAAAAGACATAACGGGGATCCCTCCTTCGGACTGCCGCAGAGGATTGGCACTCCGGGACACGTGGTCTCAGAGTCGAAGTTCTGTTAGAACGGAGGGAAGGCAATCTGGCCAGGATCTAATGTCGTCGGCTCACTGATTTTTTCCTTCTTGTGATTTTCTACCTTCTTGTTCCTAATGCTCACAGGGTCACGTTCCTCTCATTTGCCAGAATCCCGTGAAATGGAGTGGGAAGATTTCTACCTGTTTATTTGTTGACTGGTCCTATCAGCCTGTCTCACTAATAGGCTCTCTCCAACCACAGCTGGCTGCATGGGATAATATGATCAGCAGCATGTTCCTGTAGGAAAGCTGAAGAATAGAGCAGATGATGTTCTCTGCCTCCCTGTCTGGCAGGGGAGCATTGACAAATGCGAGGCTGGCTTGTTTGGATTTCACAACAAGGACCTGAAAATGGTGTGTCTCTTTGTTTGTTTGTTTTTTTAAATACCATTAGGGAGGAATATGCAGTTATGCTATTCTGGGGTAAACGAATGTGATTTTAAACAGGTGTGACTGCCTAAGGAAAATGAAAAAATATATATGGGGAAAGATTCAGAAGCTTTCTGTTTTATCTTGTTCTAAACAGATTACTTACAAGTTAACATTTCGTCATAAGCCAGCACCAATATGGAAACCAGCTTGGAAAAGCACCATCTTTTATTTTTTGAATCACATCAACCTGTTCACAGCTTCTTGAGAAATATTTACTTATATCCACAAGGGGTTTGGAGGGGGGCATTTTGACTGTCTGACCAGAACCACATGAGAAAGTAAAGATATTCCCTGGTTCAATGCAAATTTTTTTGAAGAGCTCTTTAAAGTCATTAAGTGTTGTTCATAGGGTATGATTTCAAAGCTTTCACAGAGAGAAAGGATTTTAGCACGTGACTATCAAGTTTCATTATCCCTAAGCTAAGCCAAGCAGAGGGGTAAAGAGCTAAGCAAACAGCTCAGATGATTTGTTTATGGTCTTTCTGAGTGATGGACCAGTTCTGATAGAGACGGTTAAATTCTGACCACTCAAGTTGTTGTTTGGGAAAACAGTGAGAACATTTCAATTCCAAACCACTGTTCCCAGGCAGCAGGGCATTAGACGACAATGTGACCTTAGGGATATGTATGAGAGGTGTTTAGAAGGCTAGAAATAAATATGCAATGTGTTAAGCAGGTCCTAGTCTTTGGTAAATTGGTGTCCCACACATTTAGATGCAAGCAGGAAGATGAAGGAGGTTAACTTTTACGTTCTGTTAATCAGATTTATATCTGTGCATCCCTCAAATCTCTCTGTGTCTTTTTTTTTTTCTGTGACTGAAAGAGAGGGCTTAGCAGAGTAACCGAAGGCATGTACAAATAATTTTCAAGGGACTGATGAAGGTTATTGCAAGTTATTAGCAAGAATTCTTGACAGAAGAATAATATTGTATTGATCTGTGTTCCTGAAACTGTGTTTCAATGTACCACAGGCATGAAAGGCATTCAGTCTTACTATTACACTTAATTTTGAAATATCAGGATTTGTTGTTTTTAAAATAAATTTATTAGCACATTTTTAAAATTTTTACTGGTCAAATTAATATATATATATATATATATATATATATATATATATATATCCATCCATATATATAACATATCCATATATAAAAAGGAAAATAATGGTAAAATGCTTTATAGAATCATTATTGTCTAACATCTTAATTCTAGAGGCTCTTATAGAATTCTGAGCATTTGACCTTTCCTCTAGCTAAGCAGCATTTCATTTAGGAATGTGCTTGAAATTGGGAGAAGTAGCCTGGAAAATCTGAAGGTAATATGTGAGAAATATATTCATGCCTAAATGCATTCCATTCTTTTATGAAACTCTAATGTTGAAAGGTAATACCAGGGTCAAGGAATGTTCTAATATCTAGCCAGAGTGTACAAGTGCAGAATGTACATAAAATGTGGTCCTAGAAGGTGAGAGTCATATTTCCGGAGAGTCTGATATGATTCTCACTTTCTCAGGCATTATTGTCGTGAGATAGTATCCCTACGTGGATCTTGAAGGCTTAGAATCTGAAGCTGATTATGAATCAGCATTTGTAATCTTCTGATTTATTTAGAGAAGTGAAATAAATGTATAACTTATGAGAGTGCTTATAACTTTTCTCATTCTCAATCAATTCTTATTAACCTTTGTCAAAATAAGGGACAATGGAAACCAACAGTTTATTCACCTCCCCCTTCTCTCTTTTCCTTTCTCCTCTTCTTGTTAGTATGTCATTTTTTATTGTGGGTATGCCCATATTTATTGTATTTGCTAATATGACTATGCATATGGTCCACAGGTGGTCCACATGTGTGCGCCATGATTATATTCCTTTATATGTTAGTTTCATACTCCTTGGAGAGAATAACTTCCCCTATATTTTCCATTTGCTTGTTTTCCTTCAAATCTGTTGCATAGTTCTGACATCAAACTTCAGTCTATCAGTTCCTTTTCTTTCCTTCCATCCTTATGTTCCTATCTGACCTAATTATCTACCAAAACGTTTTCTATAAAACTAAGACCCTTGGAATGCCTACTTCTCTTTCTTGTGCTGGATCTCTTGTTTCCTGGGCCCTATCTTTTACTCTATTTTTGTTTTCTTCCTCATTTTGATGGAGCATAACCTCCAGTAGCTTCCTCAGAAGGAGTACAGAGACATATAATACTTTTGAGAATTTTGTATCAATAAAATATCCTTATATTACCTTCACACTTGAGTGATACTTAAGCTGGGTATAAAAATGTGGGTTAAAACCATTTCACGCCTGACCAGGCGGTGACGCAGTGGATAGAGCTGGGATGCAGACTGGGATGCAGAAGGACCCAGGTTTGAGACCCCAAGGAGGCCAGCTTGAGCGTGGGCTCATCTGGTTTGAGCAAGGCTCACCAGCTTGAGTCCAAGGTCACTGCCTCGAGCAAGGGGTGGCTTGGTCTGCTGAAGGCCCGCGATCAAGGCACATATGAGAAAGCAATCAATGAACAACTAAGGTGTCGCAACGAAAAACTGATGATTGATGCTTCTCATCTCTCTCTGTTCCTGTCTGTCTGTCCCTATCTATTCCTCTCTCTGCCTCTCTCTCTCTCTGTCTCTGTAAAAAAACAAAAACATAAACAATACATTTCACTTAGAACATAGAAGGCATTATTCATTGTCTCCAAGTGTTCAATACTACTTTTGAGAAGTCTAACGCCATTATGTTTCCTACTTTTTGTTCATGGTTAGTTACTTTTCTTCCTGAAATTTGTGAGCTCTTCTCTCTACCCCTGGTTTTTATCTCTGGTATTCTCACACGCCTTTAGATAGATCTTTATGCTGAGACTTTTAGGATATATAATTATATCAGTTAGTTCTTGAAAACTTTTGGGACTGTTATTTTTGTATCATGCCCCATCTAAGTTTTCTCTTTATAGACTTACCATTGGATAATTTTTTGATCCTCCAAATGTATTTCAAAGTATCATCTTATTTCTCTTTTATTTTTATCTCTTTTATTTTTTATTAAAGGTGCTTGTATTTTCCATTAGAAAAACTTGAAGGATAAATAAAAATACATTTAAAATTGTTACATATTGTCGGGACGGGAATAAGGTTTATGGGAAGACAAAACCTTATATTGTCATGTATGTATCCTTCTAATGTTTTAACATTTGAATAATATAAGACATTATACATAAAAATAACTAAAAATAACAGAAGTATATTTAAAACATAAAATAGAATAATGAGCATTTTTTGCTACATAAAAAAACACTATAAATGTTACCTATTATTTTATCAGTCAAAGATCTGTCAGAAACCTCATTAGATATTTCAAGTAGGAACATATTTAATTCAAGCAAATGGGTTCCTATAATTAAGGACTATGAAACATAGATTAGATAAAGCCACCCCTAGCTCTCAGGAAATAAGGAAGACATGGAACTCGCAGCGAAACGTGATTGATGTCTACCACACTGAGGCAATCTTCATAAGAGGATGCTCAGAAGCCGTAGGCAAAATTGCACACCGGTGCCTGTGAGCAGCACACGCTTGCTTTCGGTGCTCAGGTAGCCCTAACCGCGTTAGTTGTTCTGCTTTCCGAATCTGAATGTGAAAGGAATGCTCCTTGGCATCAAACCTGCTGGCAAAGATTTTTGAGGAATGAGGTTCCCTAGCTCCCAGCTCCCCTGTGACAGGAGAAAGCCTGAAGGGGATACTGTTGCCAAAATGCAATCTGGCGCTGTGAGGATTGGGACTACTTTTTAAAAGTCCTAGTTTCCCTTTGAAATGTTATTTTGTTGTCTCTGTTTTCTCTCTGTTCTTTTTTATCCTCCCTCTCTGTTTATAGCTCTCTTTCGTGTTGATGTTGTTCTTTGATTATCTCCTCAAATGCCTGCTAACCCTCTCTTCGTGAACCACGGCAAGCCTCCAGAAGCTCTGTGTACGGATGGGGCTTGTTTCCAGGTGGATGGAGATTAGTTCCAGATGGTCTGTCAGTGTATGCGCTTCGGCAGCCAGATAGGTTTTAGGCTGGGAACTACCCAGTGCCAGCACCTTCCTCGAAGGTGGTTCTGCTTAGGTCCTCCAGATTTCTCAAGGGCATGGCTGGCCTAAAGAACAGCAAGGCTGTCTGTCATTAGGGATGCTGGGATCGACGCCTCACCATTGACTAGGTAGATATTAATGCAGTTTCATTTTCAGTAACGGGCCTCACTCCTGCCCTCCTCTGTGCCAGATGTCCTGGGTTTGGAGGCTGTTCGCAGAGCCAGCTTTCTGGGCATACCATCTGCAGAGTGGCACAGGGCACTTAGGAGGGCCCTGCCTTTTGGTCCACTCTCTCCTGGTCATCTTGAAATTCTTACATTTTGAACAAAGGGTCCAGCAGGTAGATGGCCTTGGCTTTATTTCAATGGGCCTGTCTCCTGACTTCCACGGGGACTAAAGATGGTGCACTGCCCACCTTGCTCTGGAGATGGGAGAGAAGTAGGGAGAACGGAGAGCAGGATTCTAGCCGCCCCTCACACAGGCTTTCATAGGCAAAACCAAAGCGCAGACCCACAAGTACCTGAGGATAGCCCCAAGTTCAAGTCTGATTGAGCCTTTATGGGTACCTCCCCTTCACAGACACAGAATCAGACTTCCTATTCACTGAGTAACTTGGTAACCCCACTGGCTTTCTCATCTGGTGGTTAGGGATACTGATGTTTCCAAGTTTTACTGAAGATCAACTTTGCAATTTGTTTTCTTTTTTTTTTTTTTTTTGCCTTCTTTATTACTGTGTGGGTCATTTCAGAAAGCAGATGGCTCAGAAATTTCTTACTGCTGTCACCTTGACACCAGACGCCACATATTTTTACAGTAGTATCTAGAAACAGAAATTCTAAGTGACTTCCTCAAGATGATCAGAAGACTGAAACATATGGTTTTGTAACATGTAACCAAAAGATGAGGTCAATGATCTCTTCCGGTATTTCAGCTGAACATGTTATCAGTACTGTTTTCTAGACATCACTATTTATCAAAGTTAAATAGCGAACACATTGTTGACAAAGAGAAGTGTTCCTGCCGCCTAGTCCAAGGGGTCTCTGCTACCCTGTGAAGTTAATCATTTGCCTGTTTCCGAATGAAGGGCTTTAGCTGTTTGTGGCATGTATATTTTATTTTGTTACTTAGAGCCTACTTTATTAAAACATAATTTAAAATATTTATGATATACGAAAACAGTAATTTTTAAAAAAATATTAAATTGTGTTTGTCAAAAGACCGTGGAAGATTTAAGAACTATGATAACATAAAGATCTCCAGTGACTGATGACATTTAAGATCTGCATTTCCTGGGAAGCAGGGCAAAGAGGGCCAGTAAGTGACATAGTTCTAATCAGTCTCTATTACTGCAGGTGACTTGCTCTATATGTAAGCAGCTCTGCTCTGGTAGTAGTACCCTGTAGGTACCACTCAAACCCCTTAGTGGGAAGGACTGTCCATTTCTCTCGATGGAAAGTCACGGGAGGACACATCCCTCGCTGGCTCTCTGCTTCTCCACAGTCTCTGAGCCAGAGGCACGGCCTGTGATGTGAACTGCTTGTTTCTAGCATACTGTAGTACAAACTTTGAGTTTTTTCCTTTCCTTCTGTGTATGTCTGTATTGAATTTGTTCGGGTTTTTAGTGTGCCAGGAACCTTTCTATGTTATCTGCACATCATTAAGCCATGCCATTGCACCTATTCGGTTACTTGGTTGTGTGTAATATTGTCATGAGCACTCTATCCAAACAGGGTCGAGCACCATGAGAATAATTATCATTTTAATAAAGAGTTGCTAGGGTAGCCTCTTCTAACTGATCCTCCAACCTTTCTCGCCACCTGAATCCTATATCCAACCAACGTTCCCTTGCTCCCCTTTATTTAACTTATTACAAATATAAGTATTTCTAAATACGTGGGGCAGAGGGGTAGGTGTCTCTGTGTATCTGGGTGTGTATTAGTTGTTTTAATTTTATGAAAAGTTATGCTATATTAAAATTAGGGCACTTACAATTTCTGCTTAACGGTATATGTCTAAGATTCATTCGTGGTGTTGCATGTTTCACTCATTCAGGCAGTATCTATTGTGTCTGCTCCCTTAAGGACTAGATACGCTGTAGCAAACCAAACAGCTCTTATCTGTCATTTCAGATCTCACCTATGAGCCCAACACCATCACGCCTCCCACTATCTCTTCCTCTGTACCAACGGAAAACTGTCCTACACTAACCTGGTAGTGTACTCATGAACAGCAGCCCAAAGAGGGGCAGCGGAATTTTGGGTCATGGCACCAGGTAGAAAGAAGTAAGTATTCAAGAGCAGGGGAGACTGACCAGGCAGTGGCACAGTGGATAGAGCATCAAACTGGGATGTGGAGGACCCAAGTTCGAGACCCCGAGGTCGCCAGGTTGAGCACGGGCTCATCTGGTTTGAGCAAGGCTCACCAGCTTGGACCCCAAGGTCGCTGGCTCGAGCAAGGGGTTACTCCGTCTGCTGTAGCCCCCCGGTCAAGGCACATATGAGAAATCAATCAATGAACAATTAAGGAGTCACAATGAAGAATTGATGTTTATCTCTTTCTGTTCCTGTCTGTCTGTCCCTATCTGTCCCTCTCTCTGACTCTCTCTGTCTCTGCCAAAAAAAAAAAAAAGAGCAGGGGAGATTTTCCATTGCCTTCCTCATCTCGCATGCTATGTGATCACCTGGGGCACTTCCTTCTAGCCAACCCTGCCCAGAGCGAAATCTTTCCATTTATAAGAAAACACACAACTGTAGCTAACCTGAGGTTCTGTTTCTGAAACATTGTAAAATTTGCAATCCCTGAGTGACTCCTGGTAACTAAAGGAGGCCTTCCACTCCAATCAATCTAGCATGCCATGTGTTGGTTAGAATGTAACGAGTACTGACAGCACGAGCACATTTCAGAATCGATGCAAAATGAGACATAGGAATACTGGTATGTTCCTTTGAAGCCAGAGACCTCTTTCTTTTCCTCAAATCATACAAGTATGCTCCTTACCTTTCTCATTCTAGACCAGTCTACCCAAGAATCATGTATCCCCTAAAATGCAGCTTCAAAATATCTCAGTAGAATGGCCCTTGCCTTTCTCCCAGAAACTGGAGTTTTCTTTTCTTCTTATATTGTCTTCCTGTATCGTTCCTTGCAAGTCTCTGGCTCTCCTACACAGTCTGACCCCTGGGGTGTTCCTGCCCACCTGTGCCCACCCACACTGGCCTCCCAGCAGCAACACCTGCTCCACTGAGCACCTCTGCAGCCATGTGCCAGCCCTGCCCGGCCAGGCGCACAGAAAACGTTGGCTATTACAATGCATGTGTTTAAAACCTATCCAAAAATAAATAAAAAAGAAAATAGCTACCCTTTCAGAGTGGCAAGGAAGTTAGGCTAACAAAGTAACACATTCTTCACTGTCTTTGCTGAGTTTCTTTAATGTTATAACTTTTGGCACCTTCTTAAATCTTTTTGTGTGGGTCCTTGTGAGTGTCTTTGTTAACCTGTTTGTATGTTCTCCACGTTTTCAAGTTCTGCTTTCCCGTTCCCTGAAAACCTTTCTCTCCGGACTGTTTTGTTTTTTTCTTATTCAATGAATGGGATGTTAGTTTTAAAAGATTTATTTTAAAAGTGGGCATATATACAACAAGTATATTCTTCTGAGGGGGCATATATAGACATGAGAATTTGAAAACTGTTTCAGAAGTCTCTCAAAGCTGTAGGTTAAATTTTTATCATCTATGTTGCAGTTAACTCCAAGATGATCAAGACAAAAAAGACACACACACACACACACATCCCTCACTGACACAGAGAACAGTATGGTGGTTACCAGAGGGTGAGGGAGGTAGGGGAAGGCAGGAGAGGTAATAGAAAGGATACATGTCATGTTCATTGTAGTACACTATCTCATGAGTGCTTCTCATCCACCCCCCTTTGCTACTGTTAATCTTGGTCCTCTCCCCTGTTTTGTTTCTGTTGTCACAGATTAATCTTGTTTTTATTGTGATCTTGATGGAGCTTTTACTTGTAATTTAGTTTTGTCTTGTTCTTTGTATCTGGTCTGATAACCCCCCTTTTATATTTTCTGAAGTGGGGTTTTTCTGGTGATAAGTTTTCTTATCTTTTCTTTATTTTATGGTGTTGGAAGGAGACTTGATTTTGGGTGGTGAACAAATAATACAATATAAAGTTGATGTATTTAAAACTGTACCTACATAATTTTATTAACCAACGTCACTCCACTGAATCCAATAAAAATAATTTTAAAAAGACCCAGTCATAAATAAAGACTTACTGTTCAGACAAGTGGCAATATTGCTATGTGGCAACACAAAGGTTGTGGACAAGAAAACTCAGTTCTAACACAATGCAGTAGATTTCTGTCCCAATCAAACCTCTGTCCCAGGCTCATACTATGGGTCAAAATAAATTGTAGTGAATTAAAAACTTAAATGCGAAAAGCAAAGCTTTACAAACTCTTAAAAGAACATATTGTTTATCACTTAGGGGTAGGCAAATCTTTTTTAAGCAAGATACAAAAATTATAAATTCTACATAGGGGCAAAAGAGATTAGTAGATTTAACTGCCTTAAAAGTTAAAGTTATATTTTTAAAAAATATATCAAAAAAACTAAAAGGCAAAGCTTTGATCTGGGAGAAGATATTTGCTAGATAATCACTGTCATTGGATTAGTATTCAGAATTTATAAAGGACTCCCCAAATCGCTAAGAGAACAAAAGAAAATAATTCTTTAGGAAAATTTGAAAATGGTAAGAACAGGCCATGTAGACAAATGAGAATTCAAAAAGACAAAAATGTAAACTTCATGAGGAATCTGAGATGTACAATTAAATATATATATATATACACACACACACACACACACACACTTTTTTCAGGCCATAGATGAACAAAAAATAAGTCAAAGCAGTATTGGAGAAGCTGTGGAGAAATGGAAATCCTCTGTAGGGCTTGTGTTTGTAAATCAGCATAAACACAGTCTCGCATTCTGAACGCAACAGAAAGTAAGTGTGCTTTAATGCATTTACCCTCAGTCAGGGGATTCTTCTGGGGATAAAGTGCAGAGCACTCCTGCCTACCTGCCCAAGGAAACCTAGTACAGGCATTTTCATTGCTGTGTTATTTCCTAATGACAAAAGAATGCTTTAAAGTATTCACTAACAGGAGAGAACGGATAAGTGATGTTACAGCAACACCGAA
The DNA here is from genome assembly GCA_037038555.1 of Rhynchonycteris naso. Lineage (NCBI taxonomy): Eukaryota > Metazoa > Chordata > Mammalia > Chiroptera > Emballonuridae > Rhynchonycteris > Rhynchonycteris naso. The sequence goes on from CM073002.1 coordinate 146,162,898, forward strand.
CACAGCCACTAAAATAAAGGCGCGCGGATTAATATGGATAAGCCGCAGAAGACACGCGGTGCTGAATTTAAAAAGCATACTGCCTAGCGATGGATTCCGTAAACCTGCGAAACCTAGTCACATAACTGTCTCTGGATACATTTGGATGTGGTACCGGCACAAAAACATGGCTAGAATGACAAATGTCAAATCCAGGACAGCAGCTGCCACTTGGGAGGAAGGGACAGGCGGGGTGGAGGAGGGGACCTTAGTTTGTGATGCCTCAGTGTGTACAGAAATTCCAAAACAAATACATCAAAATATTAAGATTCGATAAAGCATCTAAGAGCGAAATGAAATGGGTGTGACAGAGCATCACAGGAGGAAGACAGGGAGGAAGGCAGGCAGGGAGGACCAAGATCTGCGCTTTCGTCTGAAACCCAGAAAACATGAAGCCATTCCTGGTGGAGACGGGGAAGTACAGCCACGGGAAACTCCCTGAGGCGTGGAAAATGTAGCCCATGCTCTTTGTGCGGGTGACCTGTGACCTGTCCTTTGCCACCAAATCTACAAAGGTACGGTGACAGCAGACCTTGCAGGAAGCCAGTCAGTTTTTTGGGTTTTTTGGTGTTGTTTTTTTTTTTCATTTTCCCAACACTTTGAGAGTTTCAAGGGCAGGGCATATTATGGCACCTGCGAGTGCCTGGGGAAGGCTGGCGGGAGGCGTTTACGATTCCTGCCTGCGTGCAACCCACGTTTGCGTGAAAAGTACGGAAGCTTCTCCCACAGAGCAGCTGGGGAACGGGGCGGGAGAAGCCGTTCCGTGATCTGTGAAAACTGGGCGGCTGACCAGGAGTCACTAAGATTATCCAGCAGTGTCTCAGACTCTTTGAATTTAGACAGAAGGACATTTCGTGGAGTTTGTGCATAACTCGCCCAGCGCATTACCATACACCTCTTTCCAGGTATGAGACACGGCAGGCGGCCAAGTGTCCTCATGAGCTCTCTGCCTCCTCGGGTGTCAGCTTGGAAACCTGAGCTGTTATTATCATATGAACATATTAGATTCTTACAACCCTTAGTGTCTCTCTCCTCCAAGTAATCTCTTGCAGCGGTGCCCCTGGTGAAACCCCCTCCCAGGCGGATGCAGGAGACTGGGAGGCGAGTTGAGTCATTTATTCTTCCATTCCATCATGGGTTCAAGGTGACTGCTTTCGGCAAGCAGCCGATGGGTCAGGTGACCACGAAGCATCTTTGATCCTCTCGCTCAGCATTCTCTGAACGTCTGCACGGAGGCAGAAAGCGGCATGAAGAGCCCTGGATGAGGATGCGGGGGATTCACTGAAGCCTGAGGACACCTCCCTTAGAAGCTGTCCCGTGTGTCCACATGGCCCGCGTGTTCCATAGGGTCTCTGTGACACACAGGGGCTGATGGCATTCATGAAGCGGAAGTCTGTCCTGCCTCCCCGCAGGGACTGACTTCAAGGCTGTGTGGTCCAGGACCAGAAGCGGAGAGATAAGAAAAGGTTAAGGGGGGTTCCGATGCTCTCACAGTGCCTCCAAGTCCATATCTAAACAGCTCCGAGTCTGTCTCAGTAGGTATACTTTAAATTGGTTTTTCAGAAAATATTTCACGGAACCCCTACAGGAGTTTTGATGTTGTTCAGGATTATTTTCTAGTCTCCTCTGTGCGCAACTCAGCCACGAGATGTTGCTATTGGCGAGGGTCAGATGGTCTTCAAGACTGAGCCTTTCTTCCAGATGAAAAAACTCTTCTACATTTAGTCTTCCTCACGTAATCTCTGCTTCCATAATCAGGCTGTGAAATCCCAAAAGCTTCCTTACACGCCTTTTTAACGGGCCTTAAGATAAAATCCGTTCTGCGGACACTCGACTGCTTCCTTGGCAATCTCCTGTCCTTCGGTTTCGTGGTAATGGGAAATACCACAAAGAAGATGGCCATTTTTCTCACCGGAGGTGAAAAAGTCAGGAAAGCCTAACCATATCCGTGGGTATGATGGCTGCTCACCCATCATACATCCCCATCGATCGTTTTGGAGGATGAAATACTACTATGAAGGTGCTCAACGTGACTAAGCCTCAGGGAAATGCAAATCAAAACCACAAATGAGATATCACTTCTCACATGTTAGAGTGGCTATTATCAAAAAGACCAAAAAAAAAAAAAAAAAAAGGTGTTGAAGAGGGTGTGGAGAAACCGCCCCCCCATGCGGCCCCCTGAGGCCATTTATCCCCCCCGCCGCACGGGAAGGGGCACCTCTTTCACTGGTGGTCAGTGAGAGGAGCACAGGATGCATCCGCACCCATAGTTCCCATTGAAATACTGCTCAGTGTGTTGACTTAAATTGACTTGTTCTTTATTTTAGATATTGTATTTGTTCCCGTTTTGTTTCTTACTTTAAAATAAGATATGTACAGTGTGCATAGGGATTTGTTCATAGTTTTTTTTTATAGTCCAGCCCTGCAACGGTCTGAGGGACGGTGACTGGCCCCCTGTGTAAAAAGTTTGGGGACCCCTGCTTTAAACTGTTCACATAATCACTCCGATATTTGGATCTCTCAAGTGTGTTTTCTATTGTCTATTTCTCCTTTTGGATTTTGATTAATTCTTGCAGTATTGTGTACTTGCATGTTTTTAATTCAGTCTGAAAAATACGTGTTTGAAAATACTTTTTAAATAATAGGAGGCTACTGGGAAATAATAGTAGAGATCATTTAATGAATATTAACATCTACCAGGAACAATTTCTATTTTTCGGTTAGCCTCCTAGGTGATAACCCTTTGGGTCCTACCCTGTGCTGTTTACTGGGCCTCTCCTCCTTTTTGAGCCCACCAAGCCTTTTCTCAGCTTCTACAAATCTTAGCTGCTTCATTCACATGGAAATGGTTTAAAGAAAAGAGTGGGCCATGTGTCATAACCATCTCTTGGTTTCTCTCCTGTTCAAGATCTTAACCCTTGGGAGTGCTCAATGAAATAAAGGGCTTAGATTTCCAGTTGCAGTTGGTAGGAGAGCTGGTACAGGAAGGTGCGTTAGGGTTGCACGTTCTGGACTCTTAGATGATTTTTATGGGCTTATGGAGAGGGCTAATGCGTGCTGGCATGACATGTTAGAACCTCTTTCTGGAATTACGCAATCCAGAAGAATGTTTGGATGTTTGGGAATCTTATCTTTAACATATATATATATATATATATATATATATATATATATATATATTACTTTTTTATCTCTTGTCTAATGCTATATTGATAAGAACAATATAAATTTAGATAAAATGTGATATTCAAAAAAATTACTAGATGTGTATGTACATTTTATATCTTCCTAGATCATCAAAGGAATCAGATTTAGCAGGTATTCATCTTAAATTTGCACTTGATTCTTTTCCCCATTTCTTTGGTTTTGTGTGAAATGAGGTCAAATAGTCATCCATTTGACTTACAGGGGAATGCTTATTGTGTACCAAGGGCAATTAGACAATGGCTAATTAACACCTGTGGGTGAAATGTCAGCAGGGATAAGGAGAGGCAGACACCCAAATTTAAATTTTTAAATTTGTGTAGCTAAATAATTCTAATTTGCCGTTCCTTATTATTGCAGCTTCTAATAAATTTAGAGGAGATATAGTGGAGTAATAGAGCAGAGAGACTGGATTCAGAGGAAGCAGTATTTAAAAACCATTTATTTATGGGCCATTATGATTTTCATGCTCTTATCCCAGCTCATCAGTTCTTTTCTAACAGTAAAGAGGGAATTAAGATCGTAGTAACTAAGTGCAGTGACAGATAGTTGCTAGACTCATTGTGGCGATAACTTTATAAGGTATATAATTGTTGAATCACTATGTTGTATACCTGAACCTAATATACTACTGCATAACAATTATAATTAAAATAAATTAATAAAAACTATCTGGGGAAAAATAAACTCAGGTCTGTCTGACTCTAATAATAATAATTAATAATAATAATATTTAGATAATGACTTTAAAAAGAGAGACTCAAGGATACCACTTACCACAATAAACTTTTTAAATGTAGAGTTTTCTAAGTTTGAGGGGAAGGAGGAACCTAGAAAACACCGTGTTTTTTTTTATGTTGTGTTTAATGGAAAAATATAAGTACATTAAAGAACAGTTAGGCATCTTTAATTCTATTTAACAGATATCAAATGGTGTTTTTCAGTTTATTTAAAAATGATAAAAAGATATTTGATCTCATAAACTGAACGTCAAAGTTCTTATAAATTAAAGCTGACAGACCCTAGCATCAATGGAGAGGAATCGCAGGAACTCGACCAACAGGCAGGAAATGCGTTCTTGAAGGGATTGCTTTTCAGAGACAGGGGCGCTGAGTAGGACGCATTCCTGGCACCTCTTCCCAGAAGCCCTTGCAGACGTAGTTTACCTCAGCGCAGACGGGCTCCCAGGAACTTTTGTAGGAAGCGCTGGCTCTCTCCCTGCTTGTGTTACACAGGGAGCGCTTACACTCCCCTCCTCTCACCTTCCGTGCTCCTTGTGCTGCATTACTCTTCGCAGTCACCTGTCATTGCTTCTCAAAGAGCGCCAGGCTAACAGCGTGGTTCTCACCACCTCAGGCAGGTTCAGGATCCGTGACAATCGACAGTCTTCTCTTTATTACAGTGCTTAATTGTCGTAGGTTGAAGCCCAAAGTAGATGGGAGCTTTTATCTTTTTTTATATTTTTTTGGATAGTTTTAATAGCAATAAAATACTTCCCTTAAGTTCATGTCAGAACCTTTTCTAACACTTTAATTATAGTCTCATAATACATATCTGTATAGGAACTCCTTATTTGTCTAGAAATATTATTTCAACTAAATTCACCAAGTAATGATATATATATTTAACATAGTTCTTTCATACCATTTAGGACAGTTTTTTGTTTGTTTGTTTTCTTTAAGAGACTTATGAAGGCCTGACCTGCGGTGACGGAGTGGGTAGGGTGTTGACCAGGAATGCTGAGGTCACCGGTTGGAAGCTGAGGTCACCGGTTGGAAACCCTGGGCTTCCTTGGTCAAGGCACATATGGTAATTGATGCTTCCTGCTCCTCCCCATTCTCTCTCTCTCTTTCTCTCTGTCCCCTCTCTCTAAAATGAATAAATAAAATCTAAAATAAATAAATTTAAATTTAAATAAAAAGAGACTTACTAAGGGTTCTTGTGTAATAAGTGAGACTTCAGTGAAGGTAGATGGCAAAAATACCTTCAAACAACTGGCAGAAGTGTGAACTCACAGAGCATGTAGACTTACTCTGGGTTATATCACAACGGGGTACATTTTAAAGTATCAGTGTATTTCGGACTATGCAAACTTCAGCTGATACGCTCCGTTCGCACACTTATCTTCACACACTCACACCCACGTTGCCCAGCGTGGGTGCATCAGACATCTCTGTTTTGAGTTTCAAGCTTAAGCGGCTGATGGGTTTTGCCAGGACACGCTTTCTCTGCATTTCCCTTCAGAACCTCTGACCGTGCGCAGTGTCTAACTGAAAGACCATTGAACATTTCTAACAGAGTTGAAATTTACATGCTAGGGGATTGCTTTGCTATCATCTGGATATTCACTATCCCTCCATCAACCATGAGTGAAGCCCATGACAGGTGAACTTGTTTCCTTTTGAAATTTCTTTCTGTCTACTCTTTGATCACTAGTAGATATCATCTTCACATCAATGGTTACTGACTAGTCCGGAAGTTTCATTAATCCTGTATTTTGGCATTTAAAGATCTACATCCTTCATGTGGTGCTATCCTTTGATTAACATACTTTTAATGAGATTCTAATTAAAGAAATGGATTTCCCTTAGCTCTCATTTAGTCTCTAAATTTAAGTGCCTACCTCTTCCTGAGACTAAGAGGTTTTTTTTTTTTTTCTTTTACATCTGCTCAATTTTCCTGTGGCAGCCACATATACTTTAAATCAAATTTGGAGACCTTTATAGCTAAACCTTATTTTTCTCATTAAGTTAGGTAGATATGAGCATACATTAATTTTCACTGAATTTAATTTTTATATGATTTTTTAAGTAAGGTTATTAAATCTCCTAAATGGGATCAAATTGCTAAAATTATATGATGGGCTGACATATGTCTAGGGGGTGAGATAATTTAAATATTTGGGGCTTTTTATATTGGAATTTTTGATTTCTCATTACTTTTAACTTTCCCTTTGAGAGAGTGTATTGATTTTTGCTTACGTGTTGCCTTCTCTCCTGTGTAACCCTCTCATAGTCATGGAGTCAGACTGATTCCCTCCCCGCCCCCCACCCGAAGTCCATCTATGGTAGAGCACAGTGAGGATGAGTTGGGCCTCTAATACCCATGTGTGCTCCATGACAGTGTGGCGTTCCGAACTGGCAACCCCCATGGACCGACTCCGGCCAGTAAGATGATGGTGATGATGGTAACTATGGCGATGACGACAGTCCTCATCTACTGAAGGGCTCTCATGTTTCAGACGCTGTAAGTGATGTGCATACCTTATATTACTTCAATGTCCCAATAAGACCTACTGAAGAGGTCGGCTGCTATCCTTATTGTGGGAAGGGGAGATTTACCTAGGGTCACATCACTAGGACATGATAGGGCCAAGATGGGAACCCAGTGTCCGTCTGGCTCTAAATCTCATTGTCTCTCCTTGATTTCAGTGGTTTTCCAACTTGAATTGTTGTAGCAATCTGTTGGGGATCACTGTCTTTAAAAAATACAAACGATTATGGATTCTAATTCAGTCACGAATTCTAAATCCACTGGAGACATGCCTGAGGCAGGAGCAAGAAGTTCTCTCTCCCATAGATTTTAGGAGTTGCTCTCTGTACCCTTGGGGTACCCCTGGGAAAACCTGGAGATTTTTCCAGGAGGCCTGGGGCACCTGTAGTTTTAGGGGAATCATTTTCTATTCTACATCTTCCAATATCGATCTGCTTACCTTGTTCCCTCTCATAGAAGAAAAGTATTCTTTACCAATCTCCAATCTTGGTATAGCACATTCGAACATACTCTAAAATCTATAGGCCAAAGAATTGTTAAACATGGAAAATACAAAGTGTTGGAAAGTGAATGATTCTAATAATTAGGTACATATTTTGATTCATCCTTTTGAAGTTCTTTCAACAAAATTGAAGGGAGCCATTTTCAATTCTTTCAGCAAAAGGAAGACCTAATTAAATTGCTATTTATTTTTTAATGATTGGGCATAGTGTTATTTTTTTTAATATATAATTTGGATGTTCAAAGAACTGAATTCCTTCCCATAAAAATAAAAAATTTAAAAAAGAACAAAAAAACCTTTCATTCCCATCTATTTCTTTATGTGAGAAAAGTTTCTGAGTTTTTATATATGTATGGGACTGAAACATAGAAATTGAATTTTTAGTGCAACTTGATTCATTCTGTTAATATTATTTGTCCATAGATAATGAAAGTAAAAGCTTAAGTAGCTCATTAAAAGATGCATTTCAAAGGCCCTGGCTGGGTACTTCAGTTGGTTAAAGCATCGTCCTAGTATGCCAGGCGTGCTGGTTCGATCCCCAGTCAGGGCACATACAAGAATCAACCAGTGACGGCATGAATGAGTAAAACAACAAAACTCCATGTTTCTTTCTCTTTCTCTCTCTTTCTCCCTTCCCCCCTCTCTAAAAAAAAAAAACCCAACAAATTAAAAATATATATTTTAAAGATGCATTTCAAAAAGATTTTACTTTTGACATTTAACAATTATGACCACTTATAAAACAATGTTGGATTTTATTGTATTCTACTAGTAAATGTGCTGAATGCCCTGTTCAGAAAATGTGTTAATATCCACAGTCTATGGTTACATGAAATATATATATACTTGTATACTTATCTACAAAAGTCATTTTAATTGGTATTTACTGAAGTTCAGTGATAGGTCTAGCACAGGAAAAATGTTATGGGATCTCCAAGGCCTATAGTTCGGCTGCTTACACTTGTTTAGAAGAAAAGACACTTAACTTTAAAGTTAATTCAAGGACATTCCATGCATTCAGTGAAGAAGAGTTTGTGTACAATTCAGTTACCATTTGGCACTGCTATTTTTTTTTTTTTACCATTTTAAATCTCCATAATTGTCATGATCTCAATCAGTGGCACTGGGTCAACGATCATCACTTTTATATATGTGTTACCAAAAAGCAAAAGCCACTTAACAACAAGAACGGCATGTACTCTTATCTGTCTGTAATGCTGAGGGTTGAACATTCCGCAGCCTGAAATCTCCTAACTTATCCTGGTCGTCGACAGGGAGACTTGTATGAAAAAAATATTGACATTTTCAAACCGTACCAAATTATTTCCCAAAGAGCCTTTGCTCCTGTTATAATCACCTTAAAAGAACACCGCAGAGCCCGTGCTACTAAGAAAACAAAACCCTCTACCAAGGGACAGACTCCATAACACTTTGTTAAAACTGAAAGGAAAGGACTTAGGGCAAAGTTAGCTTTGCTGAAATTCGCTACTCTGTGCCAGCGATGGCCATTATTTAAAAGTGTTTTTCTTTGAATGTTTAAAAGTGTATGTCTGAATCATTGAAACTATGCCTTTTGCAAGACTAAGAATCAAGCAATTTCTTGAAGAACAACTATAGAAAACCTAGGTATTTCATTCCAGTTCCCAAAACTTATTTTAGAAATATAACACTATTTACTAAGTGGCTCCGTGTATGGGTGCTCAGTTGTTTATCTAATGACGTTACCCTGGGAGAGAAAAATTGTAACGGATGGAGTTAAACAGACAAGGAAGTCTTTATTCAAGATTTTCACAGTGGGAGTAGATGCTGTTGTAACAGAGGAAAGAGACTGAACTCAACCCTCTTAAAACAAGAGATGAAGAGTTTTCCAGCATCGGGTGAGCCATGGGAAAGCACTGGAAGATGTGAGAGGGGAGGCTGACCCACACAATTCTGCCATCTGGGTTTAACTGTTGGCACTTAGGGACGTTAGCTTTTCCTCTCCCACAGAGATGGGAAAAGGGGGCACAATCTTTCTTGATGCCTGCGTTTCCTAGGGACAACTTGTAGGTCCCTGGCAAAGACAGTTTCCTGGATTGTAAAACGGGCAGGAGTTTGGAACAGGATCCCCATCAGAGGGACAGAAAAGACTTTACAATGGCAAGCTTTCTAAAGTAAATGCGCTAAGAGAAGTAAGGTCAGGGTCTCAGAGTCAGGTTTAATCCAGCAGAGGCGAACGTTAGGATTTTTTGGTCAGTCATAACAAGCACGATTTGGACTGCAGGTGCGGCCAACAAAGATATGAACGGCTGTTCGTTCTTAGAGAATTTCAAGAAAGTTGAAATTACATTGAGAGTACAGCCTGGGGCAATCTCAGCTGGAGCGAGTGAACGCTTCTACCTGAAGGGCAGTGGTGCTTGCCAACGGGCTAGTCACTCTCGCCGATGCTACGGAATAATTTAATGGAAGAAGAGCAATGTGCTGGAACCTGTGTCTGAGTTGTCTTGGCTCAGAGCGAGCTGGATGGTTTGCCTGGAAGAGCCTGTAAGTGACTCCCCTCCCCTCCCCCCATGAACAAATTCAGGCTTCCTGGCACAGAGGTTCGTCGTCTGCTCGGAAGCGAGGCAAAGCCCACCTTGGCGGTGCAGGGAAGGTAAGGTCGCCCGCTCCCGAGAGCTCCAGAGCCTTCCTCAATGTGTTTCTTCCTGCGACCCCGGCTCTGGGACTCTGCCTTGTGATGAAGCTGGTCTGTGGGTCCGTTCAGCAATGGAACACATAAGGTCATTCATGTAATTAATACCTGTACTATATGGTACATATTTTGATTCATCTATAGAAACTGTCCCTTGTCAATTAGAGCTCATTTATTTGAACGACCAGAATTTATCTTTCGAAAACATTTGATCCTGTTGATAGTTGATAAACGGTGTTACAGGTTTGGACCATCTAGATATGGATCGATTTCTGTGCATAGACCCTATAACATGGGTGGATCAAAGCCTAAACATTTGAGACAGAGTCTGTATAAACTAGAGGCCTCTGGGTCAACGTTAAAAAAAAAAGTCAATTTTTAACAGTTAGAAAGTGGGAGATTTGAAATATAAAGCTTGATTTTCTCCTTCATTTGAAAAATTGGAAGAGCCAGCCACCTGAATATTGCCAGCTGGGAGCCATCGCCTGAACAGCAGCCTCTTTCTTTAGACGGAGCATGACACCTTCCCCCACACCATCCACACCCAACCTACTGCATGCGTGTGTGCTACCAGCCTGGCTTGGAACCGTAGGGCCACTTTGAAATAATGCCATTCGAAAATAATTGAAAGAGATGGGACATTTTAGACCGGAGAAGCAAAGCCTTAGGAACGACATGATCATTTTCTTCAAATAGTTCAGATTGTCACACAGAAGAAAAGAAATGTAATAGGATGTATGTTGTGTGGCTCCCGTAACAGTTCTGACCCCTCCGGTCTCTAGCGCTCCCGCCTTAGCTCATTTCTCCCTCGTGGCCACTATGGGCACGGGAGGCCCGCGTTCTCAGACCCATTGTATAGATGAGAAAGATTCAAAAATATTACAGAGCGCGGCTATGGTCACAAACTAGGGAAGGTGGAGTGCTGGGGATTGAACCCAGTCCTCTGAGCTCAGGACCAAGCAAGAGACACGCACTCAAATTCTTCCGGGACCAGATACACACACAGATGAGTGGAGGAGCCCGCAGTGACTGCGGGGCGTGGGGGGTGGGGCGCCGCAGTGGAACACCGCCTGAGAACAGCTGCATCAGTTCATCCTGAACTTGAAGCAGCAACGAGGATGGGTCAAAACACATCTGCCTCTGGGTACGAACGGGGACCGTGAGCCCTGAACTTCTGTTCTCTGCCATATGCTCCCCGGAATAAATGATGGATGCTGCTTCCTAACAGAACCACCTAAAAGCGAGGTTTGTTTGCTGACCCACGCAGGGGATGCTCTACTTGGACACACACGCGCGAGGGAGTAGGTGACTTAAAAAACTCTCCTGACTCAGAAATCCTATGAATCAATTTTTAAAGATATGCTTCAAACATTTATAAAGTATAGGACGGCCAGGGTGCAACGTGGGTCCCAGTCGGGCCCTGAGGGGTGCTACGTATACACTCTTGAATAAAAGAAACGAGCAGCATGAAAGAAACGGCTCGTGTTTCTCAGGCGGGCTAACGCCCTGCTTATTCGGTCCAGGAGGATAACACTGGCTGCTACAACAGGTACCCCTGAAAAGTTAGCTTCCAAACACAACAGGAGTCTGTTTCTCCTTCAGATGACTTCCAAAGTGGGGGCTCCTGAGGGGCAGCGGCCCTGTCCACAGCAGTGCTACAAGAACACAGCTTCCTGCTTTCGTTGGGCTCCCGTTGTCCACGCATGGTCCGTGGGCAGCCCTGCAGACTGCCCCCTTTCCTGCCGGCAGCAGGAGAGACTATGGAACACAGAAGCTTTCGTGTGCCACGCTAGAAAAGGAGGTTGGACGCGTCTGCCCGCATCCCACTGGGCGGACCTCAGTGACATGGCTCCCTCATGCAAGAACGGTGGCAACTACGGTCGACCTGTGTGCCAAGGAGGAAGGACACGTGGGTGTGGTGAATGTCTGTCACGGCAATTCTCAGGCTTATTTTAGGGTAAGCATAGATTTTCCCAGGTTTTAAAAACCTTACACAATCAAAATAGCTCACCTGTGCACGGTTATATACACTTGACAATATGGGTTCACGTTCGACGTTGCAGGTGACCCTCACAGTCATCCCGTATGAGTCACGGGTCTTCTATGCTCCTTGTCTGTTTCGTGCCATACTGCACATGACCTCTGCAGTCGGAGGTACTTGGGTTCAAATCCCACTTCAACCACCTGCTAACAGTGGAATCTTGGGTGAATTATATTACATTTCCTCTCTAGACCTATCATCTCATCTGTAAAGGGTTTTCATAGAAATAATGGGTACTATTGAATAATTATCATATGTCAGATACTGGTATTCATGCTCTCATGAACACCTGACAGCTCATTGAGGAGGTTTGTCTTTGTCCCCATTCCACAGGTGAGGAAACTGAGGTGTAGAAAAGTTGAGTGACTTTGGGAGTTGCGTAGCCAGAAAGCAGCAGAGCCGGGATTTGAACGCAGTCCTGTCAAACTCTCCCACACCGAGAGCCTGTGCTCCTAGCTACTCTGCTGTTCTGTTCTTGGCATAATGCCTCCTTGCATGGTTAACCGTGAGGGTTAAATTTAAAAATAAAGGAAAATATAAAGGAATGAGTGAATGAATGAATGTCCGTACTTATAACGTGACCAAGTAGGACTACACAAAGCGATTCGAGCCCTGTCACCTCGTCTGACTCTTCATCATTCAAAAGGCAAAGTGCCCCGGTAGACACGTACAAAAGTGTTCACACGTCTTCAGGACTTTGACGAGACTGTTCTGCCGTTAGGACAGGAGACCAATAACATAACTCACGAAAGACGTCGGTTAAGCATTCCTTCTGCTCCCTTATCCAGCCCCTTCCTGGTGACATTTTGTGATAGTTAAGAAATATCTCAAATACACTAGCATTGACTCTATCAATACGTATTTTTTTCATTGCTTAGCAACTTTAAAATGTGTTATAGAAACACCCATGCACAGCAAAGTGTGAAGAAAATGCTGCCCTAGCCGAGGTGATCAGAAATGCTTCGTCCGCTAAATGTGACTCCACCACCGAGAGGCGGTGCCACCAGAGTGCAGGATGGCACCAATGCCCCTGCAAAGACTCGTCGCTACCAAGCACATGTTACAGGGGGTCATTTCTTAGTCGGGGACAAATCAAGGCTCTTGTGTCTCTTAGCTCGAGCATGGCTCATGTCCCTTTAATGTGTAGCAGGAGGACCCATCTACACAGTTTTCCGTGTCACCTCCGACTGTCCGACAGTGCCCTGAAAACGTCCGGCAGAATCTGTGCCCTGCCAACCCCACCCCCACCCTGAACAGGAGGCATCTCTCTCAGGACAGATGTTTCTAGGTTTCATTCCCAGGGAAAAGGCTATTACATTTCCTTGGGGACCGAACTCAACTTTTCAGTTGTGAATGAAGAAGCCAAGCTAAAAATCAAGAGGACTCCTGGAGAATAAAATCGGGAATCAGGCAGCACTTAAGGACTTTAGATACCTTGAAAACAAGGTACTGTGTCTAGAGATACTGAGCTGTCCTCACCCTTGATCTTCGGAGGGCCAGTGGAAAAGATAACCAGACATCTTGGGAATGTGGCCCGGGAACCCCTCTCTGCGGAGAGTCCCGGCACCTGGTTCTGAGACTGGTTGTATCTGTGACTCTTACTGCCTGAGCTCCTCCCTCATGAAGGGGCCCTGGGGGGGTGAGAATGTTAAGTGTCTCAAAGGCTTGCTCTACTCTTTCTGGAAGAGTGGAGCTCGTGGCTAACCCTCCCAAGCCAAGAGGGGCTCATGTCCGTCTTCAAATGGACTGTGATGCGCAAACACCCTGCCCTCTTAGCCCAGAAATATCCCCCTCAGCCATTCCCACATGGCCCGAGGCAAGTGTGTGTAGCTTCCCTCCCCTTTGCCAACCTCCCCCCCCCCAATCCAGTGTGCATTTCTGAGCTGTCATTTTTAGAAGACAAGACAGGAAAGATAAACGTCCACTGGAAAACATAAAACGGGGACAGTGAATGTGATAAATAGCATTCATCCTATTGATTTCGTGCTGTGAAATGGTATGCGCTTACCGTCAGCCCCGAGGACTGCTCTTGTCTTGCTGTGGGGGACAGCTGGGAAGCCTGGCGTTGCAAGGGGGACACTCAAGAGTTAACATTTTAGCTTGAGTAAGAGTGGCTGTCATTACAATCAATAGGTGTCACAGTTAATGCGAGCCAAAGCTTTGTTCTAGGAACTGGGATGCTGGAACCGGCCTCCATGATTTAAGGAGACCTGCAAGCAGGCCATCTCTTGTGCCCCAGCGGACTGCAAGTAATCCACTTTACGGTATAACTTCACAGCGTCGCGTTCATTTGCTAATTGGAAAAAATGGTGATGTATTGTTCTAGATCTATTCGCGGAACTCTCCTAATCCTCTTTCCTCTCCATTCATCTGCCCATGGCTGACCACCAGACCTTCCTGCAATGACAGAAGCGTTCCGTATCTGTGTAGTCCACTACTGCCGTGACTAGCTTCCTATGGTCACAGAGCACTTGGCATGTGGCAGCGGGCACAACTGAGGGGACTCAGTTTTAAATTTTATTTCACTTTAATTAATTAAAGTGTAAGTAGCCATACAACTAGTGGTTCTTGTACTAGAGCCGTGATGGGGAACCTATGACACGCGTGTCAGCACTGACACGCCTAGCTATCTTCGATGACACGCAGCCACATACCAGAGAAGCATGGGGCCGCATGCCGAGAAGGACATTTCACCCTTGGCTCCTGCACGGCCAGGTGCAGTAGCCGAGGATAAAACACTTGCTGTAGTGTAGACACTCTGTGCTGGAGGTCTGGAGGCCAAAACAACAGAACTCCAGCACAGAGCGTCTAGTTCTGGGACTTCTGGTGAGGCTGTTTTTCTCCAAGTGACACACCACCCGAGTGATGCTCGGTTTTTTGGCGAATTTTGACACACCATGCTTTAAAGATTGCCCATCACTGGACTAGACAGTCCAGATCTATCCTGAAGTCACAGAACTGTTTTTAGGAATAAGGGAAACTGTTCGTGGCCACTTGGATACTTAAAACGGTTTCAACAGGGAACCTCTCTGCTTATAAAAGTTGTAAAATTGGCTTCAGGTTAAACTCTATATCTATAACCATCAATTTTTTTTTCCTTTTTTTTCAGTGTGAGAGGAAGAGAGATAGTGAGGCAGACTCCCCCATTCCCTCTAAAGAGCATCAGGGATCTACCCAGCAACCGCATCTGGGGCTGATGCTTGAGTTCCGAGCTATATTGTTAGTGCCTGAGGCTAATGCACTCTAATAGAGCTATCCTCAGTGCCCAGGGCCACACTCGAACCAATAGAGACACTGGCTGCAGAAGGGGAAAAAGGAGTGAAAGGGGAGAGGGGGAGGGGAGAAGCAGATGGTCACTTCTCCTGTTTGCCCTGCCTGGAAATCGAACATGGGACATCCAGTTGCCAGACCAATGCTCTGTTCACCGAGCCATTGGCCAGGGCCCAAGTTTCTTTATAAATGGTCAACACAGAGCACACTAGTGCACCTGCTTATTGGTTTCGAGTACTTTCCCAATGGGGTTTAGCAAAGACAGTGTTCCAGAGGTGAACTGTCTTCCTATAGCTAAAGCTTCCGCTGTCAGGGGCGACATTTTGAGCATATCAATGACCACTGATTCTCAGACATGACTTTAAAAAATACTTTGAGGTGCGTTCTTAGACATCTGCACAAGTGAAGGAAGGTAAATGATTTTCCAGGGATGCTACAGGGTCGGAGCTCTTATAGGAACTGAGGAAGAAATATTTGAGCCTGGCAGTCAAACAGTATTTTCAAGAAAATCCCATTTTTATCTTCTTTGGGAGGAAATTCTACTTGGAGAGCATTCAGATGTATGTCCTTGTGACTTCATTTTTTTCTTTCAGAAAACAGAGGCAGATGTAAAAGCTGTGGTCTTTTTTGTTGTTGTTGTTTTTTAAGCTAAGGACGCTTCTGCATATAAAAAGCCATGATTGACAGCAACACACGACACGGATGGGTCACATACCCGGAGGTGACAGGGAACTCACGAGGCAATAAGACTTGGGGTTAACAAGAGCAAACATAGTAAATTGAGGTCAACTGTAGACAGTGTGGCCAAGCACAGAGACAGAGTCTCCAAACCTGGACACGTCACTTGTGAGAGGGACACCCTCTGTAATAACATGGGGAACACGGGTGGGACTCAGACCCTTTCTGAGTAAGCGCAGAGGTGCGGTCACCCTAACTCTTTAGAACAGTGGTTCTTAACCTTTTCTGAGGTACCGAACCCACCAGTTTCATATGCGCATTCACCGAACCCTTCTTTAGTGATAAATAAAATATGATTTTTTTTTTCCAAATTCAAGACATAGGTATATGTTTTTTTTACTGGTGCACAAAATGAGCCATGCATGAACACATCACCTTGCTCAAAGAACAAAACCAACAAAGTGCATGAACTCACAACAAATGACAGTATTACTTTATTCTGGCCTCGGTGGCAGAGGCTTCTCCGAATCCCTGAGACTGACTCATCGAACCCCTAGGGTTCGATAGAACCCAGGTTAAGAACCACTGCTTTAGAAGAAGGTGTTCTAGGTTGACATGAATTCTTGGACAGCAGTGGTTATGACAGTCCTGCTTCGTACAACACGTCCTAGGCTCCTTTCAAACACTCACATGTGCAGAATTACTAGGAACTGGGTTTTGCAAAGTCAGTCACAGCTTTCCCGTGTCCCGGATGCAGCTGCCTCTGGAGGAATGTCCTTCACAACCCTGACGCGCTGCGTCTACGTTTGTCCGAGAGGCGTCTGATGTCATCATCCCCAAAATACATCCTCCGGGGTGGGCAGGAGCTCGGCAGAGTTTTTAGATCAGGGGTTGGCAGACTTTCCCTGTGGAAGGCCTGATAGTGAGTATTTTACCTTTGGTCAAAGATGGTCTTTTTTCTCAGCTACTCAACTCGTCCTAGTATGAAGGCAGGCACGGGCAATAAGTGAATGAGTGAGTGTGGCTGTGTTCCAATAAAACTTTATTGACAAATGAACAGGTGGCGAGCCCAGCGATCTAGATAGACCCTAGCAGGAGAGACACAGAAGTCAGACCACATCGTTCCCCTCCATTTCCCTCGGGCTCCTCCTCATGCAGATGCAACCCCCTTCCTTCTTCCTCTATTTCTCCTTTTCTCTTCCTTCCTTCTATCCTTTCACGTCTTCTTTATTCAGTGAGTCCATCTATATATTAAGAGCCAAATCTGCACCAGCAAATGGAATTTCAACGATAAATTAGATATCTTTGGATAAACTTCCAACGTGCTGGGTGAACGTCTGTGATACGGCTCAGTGAGTGAGAAACTGGGACCCGAGGTCACCAGGTATCTGAGGCAGAGACAGTAGGGGACCCCACGCACTGATTCAGTCCGCGGAGGCTTCCTGCGCCGCGGCTGCCTGGCACGCGTTTGGATGAACGCGAGAAACAGACCAACATCACCCAATTTTTATAAGCCCCTTTATGATTGACATTCTGTGCAAAGCAGCTTTTCCTCCGTCTCCTGAAGAAGAATTCGGTTTTCTAACAACTGAAACAAATGAACAATTCACGATTTTCTATATGGGATGATTTTTTTTTTTTTTTTTTTTTACCTGAAGCTACTGTAAGTGCATAAAAACAAGATAGTGGCTAAAGTACTGAGCCCTTCCAACATTTTTATAAAATTCAGTTAAGTACTTGACTATGTGATAAGTGTACACTAATTAGTAGAAACATTTAGGCAAAAATACGTTGTCTTTCTGACATTCGGTAATATTTTTCCCCATAAATGATATTTATCTTAGAGTTGCATGTTTTTACTTAGAGCTCATGCCCAATAATAAAACCAACTATATTTAGATGTACCGTTGAGTTTGATCTTGGTAGGAATTACCTAATGTCTACTTTGCTGTTGTATTAACCACGCTCCGGTCACCAGGGTTCCTCCGGTGATTAACCTCACACAGCAAATGAAATGGCCGCAGGTCCCCTTCGACATGTTCAGACAGAGAGAGAGCATCTCCAGGCCACTTCATCTCACTGAACTTGAACACAGGTTCTGAAAGAAACCTAGGACAGCATCTGAGTCAGTGTACCTCTTTCTAAGTTTTCAAGGTAGTCTCAAGAAATATCACATCATTGCCCTGGCATTTATGAGACTACCTGTTATACAGGATAGAAAATATTTGTTCAGCTTACCCTGAGTACAGAATTAATTAGGACATTATATAGAATAAAATGCCAGACTTTGCGTTAATGTCTTCCATAATTCTTATTTAATCCTCATTACAACCATGTGATTGTGGAGAAAGAAAACAGTCCTGGATTTCACCGCTCTTCTTGTGAAAAGCCCTCACTTCCCGAGACTTTAGCAGAGAAAAATAATTATTTTTCCTCATCCTTCCTCAATGGAGTGTCCACTGCCCATGCAGGACAGTGGGCTTCCCTTCATTGCATTGCTCTAGGGTTAAGGACAAGGGAAAGGAGGGCAGACGCACTTATTATTTATTACAGAGTTATAAGAAATCTGTCTCTGACCCAGTGTACATTCAGAATAAAATTAATAAGAGGAATCTGAAAAATATAACAATGAGATAAATTCTTTATACAGATGAGAAGACAGACGTTGACTAGCATAGAAGTTTAAATTAACAGGCCAAGCACGGAAACTGAAATCCCTCCTATCTTCATCCATTGGGGGCACTGTGACACAACACCAGAGGCTGGGTCTGAGATGACACACACCTACTTCTCACGGTCTGCAGGTGGGAAGTCCCACATCAAGGCCCTGGCAGATTCAGTATCTAGTACGAACCTACTTCCTTGTTGATGGTGTCTTCTCCCTGGAGCCTCCCGTGGTGGAAGGGGGAAGGGAACTGCCTCTGGCAGCTTTCATAAGGGCACTAATCGCATTCGTGCTGGCCCCAGCCTTATGACCTAATCACCTTTCAACGTCCCCGCCAACATGCAGCCATAGCACCTCCTAACACTGTGATTATCGCACTTTCCTCGCTCCTGGTTGTTGAAGTGACAGGACCACTCCTGACCCAGCTTCCCCTTGGCTCCAGTTGCCTGCCCTTGACCCAGGGCTTAAGCATCTCCTCAACCTTCTTCTCCAGGACTCTGGGTCCTACCGGCTGCTCCTTGGTCTCAGGCGCACCTATATCGGGCCCTCACTGCCTTTTCTCCATTCTCAGGCCTCGCAGCGGGTGAACCTACCCCCTGGGGCCCTGTCTTCTCTGCATTGTTGCACTTTGCACCCTCCATTCGACACATGTCTTTGCTACTTTTGTTCCTGCTTGGTTGGTTTTACTTTTCACAAAAGCTTTGTCTGGCCTCTCAGCGTATCCCCCTTGCAACGGTGCAAGTCCTCAACATCTTACCCCCCACTCAAAACCCAGATTGTCCTCATAATTGGGATCTTTCTTGTTGACTGGCTGATTGAGGGGTTGGTTAGTTTTCACCTACTTACCGGCAAAACTCCCCTGACCAGAAATCATCTGGGGGTGAGACCTGGCTGAGCTAAGGAGAGGCTATTCAGACACCATCTCTCCATCCTGCTGGGAATGTCTGTAGGTTTCGTGGCAGCCCCTTACAACGCCAACTTCCGAAGCCCCACCTCTGTTTCCCCAGAGGTGGGAGGGGGCTCTGAAATCTACACGACGAGTTCCGTGTGACAATTCTAAAATCATTATATATATATATATATATATATATATATATATATATATATATATATATATATATATATATATATATTTGACTTGAAGTTTTATCATCAGTCACTTATTCTCAATCAATTTAAAGAAAGACGTGTGAGTTAATATTTAACGCGTACTAAATTTACTTTTAAAGAGAAGCAACTGTTTTGTTACACAGCTAATTATACCTACGGGACTCGAATGAACAGAATGAACTGATGAGCGAAAGAGAGACAGACTCACGCACAGAGAGAGGGCAGGCTGACAGCTGTCGGGGCGGGGGGCTAGGTGAGCGGGGTGGGGGTATTGAGAAGTTAAGGACCAAAAAGAGAGAGAGAGACTCATGGATACAGATAGCATTGTAATGATTGCCGAGGGGGGGGAGGCAGAGGAGGGCAGAGAGGTGGTCAGGGATGATGGAAGGAGACTTGACAGGTGACGTGGGGGACGGATGGACACACAGAGAAATGCTGTAGAATTGGGCACCTGAAACCTGTGTAATTATGTTAACAACAGTCACCCTAATAAATTCAATTAAAAATAAAAAAATTAATTAAACATTTTAAATACAAAATTATAATCCACAGTTAATGGTCTTTTTAAAAAAAATTATTAAACATAATAAAGAACATAATTGAAATGTGTCTCCTTGGGACAACGGATACATTCATTCTTTCAGACCACGGATTTCCCTAAAGCAGAAGTCTATCGTCGTCAGACCCAATTTCCTATTCTTGCTCAGTTATCTCGAGAATTTCTTTCAGAGCAAGAACAATATTGGCTGCCCACCATGGAAGATAATTAGAAGAAGGCAGGAACTGGGGTGTGGGAGATGAGAATACGGGACTCGAGCACAGGGTCACACGGGGAGAGAGGTTTGCTGCAGTGGCTTCCGGGGAGAGCCCCGTGGTCCTGGGTGTGGGAGGAGGAGCAGAAGCCCGCAGCCCTGCTGAGGGACTCAAGTCCGGGACTCCTGCTGTATCCTGACTTGTCTGGTGAGTAGCCGGTGCTCAGAGACATGAAACACACTCTCATTTCCTGTTACGACAGACGTGTTAACTAGGACAACACGCGCACCTTCTCTGCATGGCATTGGACTTGGGAGGCACACGTTGAT
Source organism: Rhynchonycteris naso (assembly GCA_037038555.1). Lineage (NCBI taxonomy): Eukaryota > Metazoa > Chordata > Mammalia > Chiroptera > Emballonuridae > Rhynchonycteris > Rhynchonycteris naso. The sequence goes on from CM073002.1 coordinate 146,183,433, forward strand.
AACTTGATTCATAAAATTAGAAAGAAGTTGATCCCCGGGAGGGAAAGAAAGTCCAGGGGAGACTTAGTGTGGAGGAAAATGTCCCTCCCCATGCATAGTTTCCACAACCAACGGCAATGGATTTCAAGTAGTCCTCTGAGAATGAATAAAAGGCAGCTCCTGAGCAGAGGTTCATAGCCACATTGTGTCTCAGGACTCCCTGTTGCTATTTAAGTGAAATAAAGGGTTTTGACATCATGTGCCGTGTATGGAGTTCTTCCTTGTCTTAGTTCTAGCAAATGTTTAAAACGTTTTAAGATAGTCTTTCGTGGCCTTAGTTACTGTAACGGCACTTATCCCATTAAGGTTTTTTGTTCTTCGACTTCAAGTCCTCTTGTGCTGGGGGGTTTCAGGAATGGGGTCTCTACAGCTGTGGCAGGGGTTGGTGGAAGGAATGGTGGACGTCCGATCTGAGGAGGTGAGGAGGCCTTTATCAGTGTAGGGTTCCTGAGAAGCAGTTCCCTATGTTTTAAGTGCCTCGAGTCAGGGAAATTCGCCGTCATATAGACAGCCCATTAGTTTTCAGATGGGGTGTTTGTTTGAGAAATTTTCCTCAGAGTAATCTAAAGGTTTCTTCTCAACAATTTCTCCTGTCCCCTGAAGGAGCAAAAGAAAATCTATCTCCTTTCCCAAGAGGTGACAACTTTCATGAGTGTGGACTCAGTTGTTTTCTTTGTAGCAAGTTTCCTGTATGTTCCTTAACTATGTGCTATTTTGTAATTACTAAATATGGCCTTTCATCCCTGGGGTTCCATTCTATCTGACATGGTCCGACTCTCTCCTCTAGTCTTATTTAATCTCTCTCTCTCTCTCTCCCTTCCTCCTTCCCTTCCCTCACTTTGGCCTCTCTCATTCATTCCCAACACTTCCTTCCATGCCACCTTCCCTGCGAACCAGAACCAGCAAACAGAAGCCTGGGCCAGGTCCTGGAGGGTGCCCCCCTCCCCTCGGCACGTGGATCGCTCCAGGGGACAAGCAGGAGGCAGGCCGAGGATAAGCCACCTTCTCCTTCTCCTAATTAACACTGCTGTGACTCACGGCCACCAGCCCACAGGGAGGAGCTCCCCAGAGGCAGGGCCTTGAAGAGAGCAGGATGGTGCTGGCTGCCACAGGACTGCCCGCCACCTGCCACCACTGAGCCTGCAGCCCCAAGGCCCCTGGGAACCCGGAGCAGAGTCAGAGGCACCCGGGGATGCCAGGGGCTTGTTGACAGTGTTTATACACTTCGTACTGGAAATGCTTAAAGAACATGGCATCTCCGATTTTTACGAAAACAAATTCTGACACGTAAACATAATAAAGTACCAGCGGCAGTTCTGGTAGATGGATCTCGTGGAAAATAATGACAAACAGCTACTTAGAGAGGGCTGGTCCGTGTCCCAGGGGTCACTCCGCCCCTGAGCCTCCGTGTCTGCTGGCTTCACCCTCCCATCGGCTCCCCTCCCTTCCTGAATGAAGCCTGGGTTCCTGGGTCCCACGATCACTGGGTAGGAAGTTTACGTCACTGATCTTGGCCTTCACCTCACAAAGACAGCATGTAGGTACTCATCTGACAAAGTCTGAGGGACTAGTGGCTGGGGCCTCGGCCATGAATGAGACAGAGCATCAGCCCAGGGCCATGGCCAGTCCTGCAGGGGACTGCCTTAGCCCCCACCTGCCACATCCCAGCTCCTCCCGCGCGTGGGTCCTAGCTCTGTGCCTCCCATTCTTCATCTATCAAGGGGCGATAATCATATTATTAGCAGTTAACAATGGCCTTGCTAATTAAAATCTAATAGGGTTGTGAGAATTAAATGACTTCGCACTCACACGTGTAAACCACTTAGCACGGAGCTTGGTGGCCCCTGCACAGTTAGTAACTGGCATACGGTCGTCTACGAGACGGGACTTGCCCTCCAATTCTCTATAGTTTAGGAGAGAGAACAAAAACTCTGATGGACGAGAGAAAACCGATTGGAAACATTGGCTAAGCTCGTTCGATCTCCTGAGCACCCCCCAATAGCTGGGTTTTCCAGCTATGATTTTTTCATTTTCCATCTAGTCCATAAGGATATCTTGAGATTGGCCAGTGGCCTTCCAATGCCTTTGTTGAATACATTATGATTACCATCACTTTATGTAGAACAGAAAGCATCGCGGTATATTTTTTTATTTTTAGATTTTTATTTATTCATTTTTTCAGAGAGAGAGAGAGAGAAAGGAACAGGAAGTATCAACTCCCATACGTGCCTTGACCAGGCAAGCCCAGGGTTTCGAACCGGCAACCTCAGCATTCCAGGCTGACGCCTTATCCACTGCGCCACCACAGGTCAGGCATCGAGGTATTTTTGAAAAGAGATGTACTTGCTGTCAAAGAGCCAAGTGATTAAGCAGGCATCCTGTGACTGCTGGGAGTCAAGCAAATATTCCCCAAAATGCTTGGCCCGGCTCAGTGCCTTCCAGGTGGAGCCCAAAGGTTCCCCACAATGGTCACCATAGTCCCTCAGAATGCTGCAGGCCCCTGGGGGCTCCCAGGCTGGGAAGAGAATTTAAGAGTGACAGGCAGCCTGTGGGCACATAGGCGGGAGGTTATAGGAGTGACAAATGTAGAGCATTTCTGCTTTTACCGCAAACTTCTGGAAGGCTACAATGTACCACAACGCAAACTGTTAGGAGACTCGGAGTAACTTCAGCTGCACAGCCTGATTCTGGCAGACACATGTTTGGTCTTTGTTGAAATACTAGCCTGTGGACATGCTTGTTTGCAATGACATTTTGGCCTTGCCATATCCACCAAAAAGAAAAAGAAAACATCTTTAGTGCATTTCGAAGCCAAGTGGTTTGGAAGAGATGGGGGACTCAGCCTGGGTGCCCAGCTCCCCCAGCTGGGCGCTCTGGGCAAGTTGTTCAAGCTTTGTGCCATCCAGTGTCCTTCTCAAGACCCGTCTGAGAAGGCTTTTGTGAAGCTGGAGAGGGACAGGGTCGCTGGATGCTGGGGACACTGCACGTGCACTAGAAATAGTCCTTTAAACCATATATATGCTGGAAATACAGCCACTGTGTTTGTCACTACTGCTGTCCATTGTGAGTGTCCATTATCTTACACAACAAGAAACTGGAGGCGGTTCACTTCGGGGTCGGTTAAGCCAGCAATGCAATGACGTCATCCGGGACTTGTTTTTGCCCCGTGTTTGTACTCTGATCACTAGTGTGTTCAGTGTAGTGCCCATCCACTTGGGAGCGCTCTCTCTCTCTCTCTCTCTCTCTCTCAATAAACCAGGGAGAGGATGGGGCAGGCCTACAAACCACCTACCACTCCAGGTACCTAAAGAGTGTTACAGTTTTGCTTTGTTAGCGAAGAAAGGAGTCAGTTGCCTTGGCGGAGGCGGTAAGTGACAGTTGAATAGGCGGCCGGTTTTGAACTCCAGCCTTGATTTGCATTTCGGTATTGTTCAGAATAAAGGAGCGCGCGGGGAAGACACTGGCATTTTCAGAAAGCAATTGAGAGGTTTCCAGAGGAGTGGCTGGGAGCGGAGGACACAGAGTGACGCTCTGGTAACAGCAGCTGTGCCCAGAAGTGGGAGGTCGGGGTGACTGGGACAGCAGCTGGGTTTTCTCTCCTTCAGGAAAGAGAAAAAGAAAAATGAACACATTCTCTTATTTATTATTATTTTTCTTTAGAGAGAGAGAGAGGCAGGGAGACAGGAACATCGAGCTGTTCCTGTATGTGCCCTGGCCTGGGATCAAACTGTCAACTACTGTGCTTTGGGGCAACTCTTCAACCAACTGAGCTATCCTGCCAGGGCTTTATTATTATTTTTTTATTGATTGATTTTTAGGGAGATTTTTACAGAGAGAGGAAGGGAGAGAGAAGATAGGGGAAGGGAAGCATTCATTTGTTGTTCTACTCAGTCGTGCATTTATTGATTGCTTCCTATGTGTGCCCTGGCGGGGAATTGAACTAGTTACCTTGTCGTTTGGGGATGATTCTCTAACCGACTGAGCTAACTGGTCAGGGCCACATTCTCTTCTGATTGAAAAACTACAGAGTGTGTGACCGCAAAGTCATGGTGCACTTTTGACCATGTGACCGTGTGACTGGTCAAAAGTGCACCATGACTTTACGGACACACTGTATAACCCTGCAGAATGGATGTATGTTGATCTAAAAACATCCTGCAGGCCTCTGTTCTAGCTCACGTAGCTCCTGCGCCATGACAGGACAGCTGGGGAAGTCAGGTAGGGAGTCGATCCGGTCTCCAGCCCCCATTCTCAAAGGCCCTCAGGAGGGAGGGAGACAGGGTAACCATGCTTGTCTGAGATGGAGAAGAAGCTACCATGGGTCTAACTGCAAGGAAAGCCCAAGAATTAGGGAGAAATATCCAGCATCCAATGTTTGAGGCATAAGGACTCTGTAATCACCCTTTCTGTATTTCTAATCCCAGAAGATAATGAGACCATGTCTCCCCTTTACAAAGGGACATTTACTACATTCGGGGAGAAATCACTGGCCAGTAAAAATATGGCCATGCCTGGTTTCGAAGAGAGGGAATGTGTTTCCCTCAGACGGAGAAAGTGCTGTTTCGCAGAAGATAATGGCTGGCTGTTTTTACACCCCCCGGATGCCATGAGTGGAACTTGACTTTACATTAATCTATAGGGTTTGTGGTTCTTTACAGAGAAGGACGTCTTCAGCCTTTGTGCTTTTATGAATCAGAATGAGCTGCTCGTGGACAGCCTATTTCTCTGTGTTGTTTAAGTATGCTTCCAGAAATTTGGGTCAGATATTATGTTACACACTTCCTGGGAGTTCTTTAAAATGGTTCTTAGCCATTTTAAGGCTCCTTGGGGGAAGATGTTAATATTCACATTTTGCTCCCTGAGTAATAGCTTTGGCGTATGACTGGTGACTACCGGCAAAACACTAACCAGAAACAGGTGGGTTGTCTGCATTCAGACAGACTGTCTTTTCTACACGCTTGTATTTATCCTTCTCGACCATTAGACTGCTGTGTGTGTGTGTGTGTGTGTGTGTGTGTGTGTGTGTGTGTGTGTGTATTTTTCTTTTGGAGGAAAAATAAATACATTCAGAGTGAGGAGGGTTGTCAATGGGAAAAAAAATCAACGCTCTTCCATGTTTGCTAATGCGCGAGAGCATGCTGGATACACTGCTGACGACCTTGGATGTTTCTCTCAGCTTTTGGATGGCACATGTGAGTTTTATTTAGCAATGCCAGTCTTAAATAAAAAATTAAAACAAATCTGACAAATAAGGGAATGTAGTTCATGTCTAGTTCATGTCAGAATGTAGATTCAAACTATTTTAATTTTAGTTTATTTTATTTTTATTTTATTCATTTTAGAGAGAAGAAACAGAGTGAGAGAGAGAGAGAGAGAGAGAGAGAGAGAGAGAGAGAGAGAAAGAGAGAAAGGGGGGAGGAGCTGGAAGCATCAACTCCCATATGTGCCTTGACCAAACCAGTGCAGGGTTTTGAACTGGCGACCTCAGTGTTCCCAGGTCGATGCTTTATCCACTGCGCCACCACAGGTCAGGCGATTCAAACTATGCTAAAGGACGGAGGCAATAAACTTTCAGAGGCGCGTACTTTCAACCCTTCATCGGACAGGACAATCGCTTCCATTGGTTCAAATACACATTTCTTTTTTTAGTGTCGTGGACAAAAGGTGGCTATATGAATAAAACTAATTAGCTACCCAGGGAAAACCACAGCCTTTCATTACAATCAAAGCTTCTGGGGGCTCATTCAGACGGTTAGTGTGTTGTAGGCGCTGTCAGCCCTTTAAAAAGAGTTGGATAATTCCCATAATTAATTTGGAAGCTAGAGCTGATTCTCTCTGCTTTGAAACTGCATATTAAATTTAAAAAGCGAGACCGGCACAGTAATGAAAAATTAGACACTAAAAGAAGTAAACAGTTACTACGTATCGTCAGGAAAATGCCTCTTGAACAGTGCCATTCAGCAAGTCATGATCTGAAGGGACAGCAGGGAAGAAATAACATCAGAGTATGTATCTAAAAACCCATTGTTTAACCCTCTAAGGATGGAACACGTCGAGTCTCTGTAGCCTCTGGACTCTGTAATTTAAAATGAAGCTCTAATTATAAATCCCGCTCTGCTCCTGGTAATTAATCCAGGTGCGACACCGTTTATTATCGTACGCTATGATGTCTCATTGCATATTATGTCCTGGAAGAAATTAATTTTGCTTGTGAAGGAAGGCCATGCTTAAAATTAATAGGCCAACTCTAGGTCTTCTGAGCTGGGTCTGCCATACTGTGTGGTGTCCATCATGTCTGGTCTGTAGAGAAGATGAAGTCCCCCGAATCAAGTGCTGCCTTTCCTGTCTCGTGCGAGTCAGAGATGAGTCAGGAAGACGGACCCTGAATGGTCCATCCCCACGCGGGGGGTCCAGCCCCTGACCTGCCCGGTGCTATGGGAGGCCAGGGGACAGACACCCGATTCTGACTGGTGCTGGTGTCAGAGAGCCGGGTGGGCACAGGCAGCTGAAAGTTAACTTGCTCAAGTGCCTTCTCTGGCTTCCGGCTGAATGGGGCACATGATGTAGATCCCTTAAGTGACGATCTTTCTTTGTCAGGTGCATCTCTGCTCGACCAGGCGCTCAGTGGTCTCTCGAGTGCACTGGATCCTATTCTTTCCCAGGGCCTTTGTACATGCCTGTCCCTTCGCAAGGGAACTCTTGTGCCTCTTCTCCCCATTTAGTGCCCAGCCACATTCAAATGTCACTGGTTTGAAGAGGCTTTCCCTGCCTCTCCAATTTAGATCAACTTTCCTTACTTTTTTTTGAAAGTTTATTTTATTTATTTGCTTGTTTGTTTATTTATTTATTTTTATATTTTTCTGAAGTTAGACGTGGGGAGGCAGACAGACAGACTCCTGCATGCGCCCGACCAGGATCCACCCGGCATGCCCACCAGGGGGCGATGCTCTGCCCATCTGGGGCGTTGCTGCATTGCAACTGGAGCCATTCTAGCACCTGAGGCGGAGGCCATGGAGCCATCCTCAGTGCCCGGGCCAACTTTGCTCCAATGGAGCCTTGGCTGTGGGGGCAGGGGGCGGGAAGAGAAGGGTAGAGAGAAAGGAGAGGGGGAAGAGTGGAGAAGCAGATGAGCGCTTCTCCAGTGTGCCCTGACCAGGAATCGAACCCAGGACTTCCACACACCTGTGTTCAGGGCTCAGGAGGTCAAGGGCTTCCCTCACCTTTTCACTTTCTGCCCTTGACCTCCTGAGCCCTGAACAGAGGCTGTAACCTGCATTTATTTTTCGAGAGCAGTATGTCCAATACGGTCGCTGCGTGAGGCCGCTGAGCCCTTGGACCGTGCCTGGTCCTAACCGAGACATGCCCAAGTGTAAGCCACACCTTGACAGCTTCGGACACACAGAGAACAAAAACTATCTCATTGAAAATACTGATGACTGATCAAATTATGTTTTCTGGCTATTGTATTATGTTAATCAAATATATGATTCAGTTGAGTTTGCATTTTTTTAAATGTGGTTACTAGAAAATTTAAAGCACATGTGATCTTCCTGGTCCTTTTCTGTGGGCGTGGGCATCCTTCTGGGTCCCTCGGTCTCCTGTCTGTCTCCAACAGCTGTTGTGCAGTGAGGCTCCCGTATCCTTCTGAGCATTTTTGTTTGTGTGACTGCTTGATTTATCCCTGGTGTGTTTGCCAGACTCTCAACACCGGGTGTGTCTGTGTCCCTGGGCAATGTGTCCTCCAGGCACATTGTAGGGACTCAGTAAACACTGGGTGAAAAAGCAGGGCTGATCAAAGGAATCGGATCCTAGGGAGGCAGGTCGCAGCTGTGAGTCCAGGGTCACACTCCCATAGCATCTGCTAGGGCTAAACCTGATGGCTCTGCCTGCCATGCACCATGTGCCACATGCCCCGAGCCTGACGGTCGCCTGAGTTTCCAAAATGTCCCTCCAGACGGGGTAGAGTCACAGGACACAGTTTCCCTTCCGGAATCCCCACCCAGAATTCTCCATCTTGATTTTTTCTTTCTTTTTTTTTTTTTTGTACAGGGACAGAGAGAGAGTCAGAGAGAGGGATAGATAGGGACAGACAGACAGGAACAGAGAGAGATGAGAAGCATCAATCATCAGTTTTTCGTTGCCTTTGCGACACCATAGTTGTTCATTGATTGCTTTCTCATATGTGCCTTGACCGCGGGCCTTCAGCAGGCCGAGTAACCCCTTGCTGGAACCAGCGACCTTGGGTCCAAGCTGGTGAGCTTTTGCTCAAGCCAGATGGGCTCGCGCTCAAGCTGGCAAGCTAGGGGTCTCGAACCTGGGCCCTTTGGCATCCCAGTCCGATGCTCTATCCACTGCGCCACCACCTGGTCAGGCTCCACCTTGATTTTTCTAATGAGCCAAGCTAACTTTTTTTTTAAGTGAGAGACCGGGAAATAGAGATTCCTGCATGCACCCTAACTGGGATTTACCCGACAAGCCCACTGCTGCCAGGCGATGCTCTGCCCTTCTGGGCCACTGTTCCATTGCTCGGCAACTGAGCTAATTCAGTGCCTGAGACAGGACATGAAGCCATCCTGAGCACCCAGAGCCCACTTTCTCAAACCAATGGAGCCATGGCTGTGGGAGTAGAACAGAGAGGGAGAGAGAGAGAGAAAGAAAGATAAGGAAAGAAAGAAAGAAAGAAAGAAAGAAAGAAAGAAAGAAAGAAAGAAAGAAAGAAAGAAAGAGAAGGAGGAGGGGTGGAGAAGCAGATGGTTGCTTCTCCTGTGTGCCCTGATTGGGAATCGAACCCCGGACTTCCACACACCAGGACTGACATTCTATCCCTGAACCAATCAGTCAGGGCCCCATTAAACATTTTGAGCAAAACAACAACAAAAAACAGGTGATTTGGCAGATTTACCTGAGAAAGGTAAAACAGAATATTGGGGCATTTTAAAGATCTCAAGTTTGAATGGTTTTTAACTTTTCATTGTCGCGGAATTTCACAAACTTTCTATGTCTGTAGACTCAAGAATCTAGCCAGGATCAGCCACACTACAAGCCTCAGCATTAGACCTGCTAGAATACAGGGAAAGCAGGACACAACATTTTATCATGGATTACTTAGGTAATTCTTCTGTTAACTATTTCACGACACTTCACTCCTCAAGCTGACTCTGAGCCCGAGAGAGCGATACTCATTCCAGGAGCTGCGATGTTTCACTTGTTAGCTCTGTCCTCACATGCCAAAGCGCTCGCTTTGAACACCACATTTGTTTAACATTCAAACCCAGACTGAACAGGCAACTGCTGTGGCCGTGCATTGGGGTCCCTATCCTCAACGAGAAATCTTGGTTTAAACTTTAATGTGACACTTCATAAATAAATAGTGAACACCGCACAATTATCCCAAACACATGTACTTGCCTGAGCAAGACTTTAACACCTGCAACCTGGCTGCAATCTGTACAAATAATATCTTTTAAAATTTAATGCGGCATCCCCTGGATGGAAAAGTAACCGTTACAATGTTGTTAAGATTGCAGTTTCCCCGTTGGTTGGGAAACAATTCTAATAAGGCCAGTGGGGATCTTGGGTACACATTGTCTATGAAGAAGGAAAAACTGGAGGTCTGATATTCCTTTTAGCTTTCCTGGAGGTAGTACCCCTTTAAGGGGGGCAAGAGTGAGCTAACAGGTGTCTCAACCTGATTAAATATGGCCCAAAAAGGAAAAAAAATACATATACATATATATCTGTATACACAGATAACACTGGGGAATAAAATTGTTGTTGCATCGACAAAAACACTTGTTCTTACCTAATTCGAGTGTGCTGATCTCAAATCTTACATTACTTTTTCTCTGTAAGCTACAGGGTTTTTTGCAATTCAAGATTTTAGGTTTTCATCTTGTAAAATTTTCAACATTTAGTTTAACATAATGAAGTAGAATGTCTTCTTGGGCATCATCTTTGTGAAAATATAATAATTTATATAATGCAGTAAATACACTAATACACTAAAAGATATTATTGCATCAGAACTTATCGACAATTTTGAAAAAGAACATATTAAAACACTTATTTAAATCATAAAATTTGCGCAAAACTTATTTAAATTCTTTTCAGGGAAAAATTTGCGTTTGTAGCTCTTGCGTTTGTGTACTTGTTGAGGACAATCTCGTTTGATGCTCCAGCAGTAGTCTGCCATCATACTTTTGTCCCATCGCTCCTGATAACGCTCTTCCATCGTCTTCAGATCTTGATAAAAGCATTCTCCCTGCTCATCACTAACAGCTCCAAGATTTTCGGGAAACTTATCAAGGTGACTGTTCAGGAAGTGAATCTTAATGCTCATGTTACATCCAATGTCGCAGAAAGCCAACAGCATTCTTTGAACCAGAAGTTCATAGTTTTCTGCTTTTTTGTTGCCAAAAACGTTCTTTGTAGCTGCAACAAAAGAATGCCAAGCTGTTTTCTCCTCCTTATTCATCTTCCTGGCAAATTCTTCATCATGTATGAGGGTTCGAATTTGGGGTCCATCCAATACACCTGCTTTTATCTTCTCGAAAGACAAAGCAGGAAGAGGAGAAATAATATGTTGAAAGTATTCACTTTCTCTATTCAAAGCCTGAACAAACTGCTTCATTAAGCCAAGTTTGATGTGAAGTGGGGAAAAATGATCCTGTCTCAATTAACTACAGGTTCATTCACAGTATTTTGCATCCCTACTTCCAGAGCTTCACATTTTGGCCACTCCCTCTGTCTCCAGTGTTTCTCTCGAGCTCAGCTCTCCCACAAACACAGAAAGCAAGAATACTTTGTGAAACCTCTCTGTTGTCCTAGCAGGAAATTTACCATTTTAAGAATCCATATAGCCTGACCAGGTGGTGGCGCAGTAGATAGAAGGTCGAACTGGGATGCAGACAACCCAGGTTTGAGAGCCCATCTAGGTTGAGCAAAAGCTCGCCAGCTTGGACCCACGCTGGCTCCAGCAAGGGGTTGCTCGGTCTGCTGAAAGCCCGTGGTCGAGGCACATGTGAGAAAGCAATCAATGAATAACTATGGTGCTGCATCGGCAACAAAAAACTAATGATTGATGCTTCTCATCTCTCTCTGTTCCTGTCTGTCTGTCTCTATCTATCCCTTTCTTTGACTCTATCTCTGTCCCTGTAAAACAAACAAACAAACAAACAAAAAAGAATCCATACAAATGATCCAATTATGCTCCTCATACTTCAGAAAGTCGAGGACAATTTTTATGTCATTATAATCTTCTCGCAGATGAGTTGAATAACCAATCGGAACCGCTGCATAAACATTACCATTGTGTAGGAGAACACATTTCAGACTCCATTTAGAGCTGTCAAGAAATAGCCGCCATTCTGTTGGACTGTAAGTGGTAACACCTAGCTGGCTGAGAAGACTACTGATATCATGACCGTAAACAAAGTGTTTGTCTTTGGAAAAAGAGTCCACAAAACTTTGTTCACGCTTCCTGAAATGGGATACTTTAGCTGATTTCACGGTGAAGTTCATTCTTTTCTTGAAGCCTGGAGGCTAATAACTCAGCTGCTTTCTTTGATAGGCCCAAATCTCTTACTAAGTCATTCAATTCGGGTTGGCTAAACTGCTGAGGGGTTAATGACTGCTTGGCATCAGAAGAAGACCCTTCAGATTCTACAACCATTTCCTCATACATCTTATCAAAATACACTTGATCACCATGTTCACTTTCTTCGTCCTTAGAAGAAATAAAACCATTGAAAACTGGAACCGGGAGTGTCTCAGAGTGTGGGATAGGTCGTATTGCTGAAGGAATATTAGGATATGTGATCAGATGCCGTTTTTTCTTGCCGATGCCCTTTGTATGGATCAGACAGAAATAACAGTCACTGCTGTGGTCCTTAGGTTCACACCAAACCATGGGAATACCAAAAGGCATTCTTTGCATTTTCTTTTTGTCCAGTCATGAAGCATTTCCTCACAATTATGACACACAATATGAGGAGCCCAATTCTTGTCTTGATCACCAAGGGGAACTTGAAAATAGGCAATATATGCACGTGTCACAAATGATGAAATATTGCACCATTGACGTTGAAGTGTGTAACAGCCACATATATAACAGAAGATGTCAGGACTATTCTTACACTTACATCTACTCGAAGAAGCCATGATTCAATCTTAAAACAAAATAAGAGGGTGATTTTATCAGATAATATTTTTTTACATTTAAAAAGAACTATAATTATGTAAAAATGATGTTTGTAAAACATTAATTGCCTTGTGGTTATGTTCAATCCAAGAGTCGTTGCCCTTTAACTCCAATTTAAAAACCAATACATGCTGCCTGACCAGGCGGTTGCACAGTGGATAGAGCTTCGGACTGGGATGCGGAGGACCCCAGTTCGAGACCCCAAGCTCACCAACTTGAGCGCGAGCCCATCTGGCTTGAGCGAAGGCTCGCCAGCTTGGAGCCAAGGTCGCTGGCTCCAGCAAGGGGTTGCTCAGTCTGCTGAAGGCCCGTGGTCAAGGCACATGTGAGAAAGCAATCAATGAACAACTATGGTGTCGCAATGGCAATGAAAAACTAATGATTGATGCTTCTCACCTCTCTCCGTTCCTGTCTGTCTGTCCCTATCTGTCCTTCTCACTGACTCTCTCTCTGTCCTAGTTAAAAATAAATAAATAAATAAATAAATAAAAACCAATACATGCCATTAACTGTAACAAATAGAAATTAAAACTGCATAAAAACTAGAGCATGCACCAAAAAACGGATTTCAGATTTGGAATCAGCGATGCAGAAATATATAGAAAAAGTTATAAAACCTCATGCAACAGAAAAGTTAAAAAGGATTGTTCCCCAGTGTAATTAATATATATGTGTGTTTGTGTGTTTGTGTGTATATATATGTAGATATATATGTATAATTACATTAATGGTTGTTCACTATTATTATAAGCAATAATATGGAAAGGCGGTAATTTTTCTTTTTTTTTTTTTACACTACCCAGATCATCTTTGCTCTATGGAATATCTCTCATATTTATCTACCCATAGCTTTTCCTCTTGTGACAACAGAAATAAACGCTCTGGCTATCATGGTGGCATTGACCATGGGGAGGGTGTATCTTTCACGATTTTTCAGCTCCAAAGCACGGGCTGATGATGCGAGTTGGGGCAATCCAGTTCCTGCATGGCGACTTTTGCAGTTCCAGTTGTGAGAAGAGAGCCTTTTCCCTCTTCTAGTCAGAGTTGGGTGGGGGTTGGGGGGGTGCCCCATCACCCCACATGGAGAAAATGATGGAGGGAAGGAAGTGGGAAGCAAGACTTAGCATCCAGCCAACAGGGTCTGAGTCCATGCTGTCCGGCCCAGGGGTCAGAGCTATGTCTGGCTTTTCAGCAGATGGGTTACAAGAGCCCATTCATTTCCCCTTGTCCACTTTAGCTGGTTCCCTGGGGGTTCCAATCCTTTGAAACAGGAAGAGTCCTGACTGACGTATCTTGTTAATAAGGCAACACTTCGATGAAATAACGAAGCGGCCGCTGCCCTCAGGCGTCCTGAAATCCAGATACAGGTGCCCCCGCGGCTCTCGCTGTGAATCCACTGCTTTCCCGATGCAACAGCAGAAACAAACAATCAGATGCACAAAACCTCCCATACACGTTAACGACATGATCGTGTAATTCTTGCTACTCCTAATTACGAGTATTTTAATTAAAACAGCATTTTATTCAACCTACTCTCTCAAAAGGTTCTCCCTTCCTAGGCAATCAGAACTGTCAGAAATAAATATTGCACTGTAGATGTAAAGTGGAATTCCCATCCAAATATCCTGCTCTGCGTTGCCAGAAGCCTTTGTCACTATGTTTTTCCAATCCCATCACCCGCAAGCAGCAGTGTCATCTGTCTTTGCTCGTAGGAATTCCCACACAGCCACAGGAAGAACAAACTTCATTGACAGTCAGTCGGAACCCAAGGGCGGCACACACGATCAGTTATCTGAATAGGCTGGCGGTTACCGAAGAAAATGGGGTTTATGAATCTCATATGACAAGGCTTTTATTATGTAAAAAAAACCCACGATGTTTGTTCTTCGGTAGGCTAGAGCTGTCACCTAGCCTGAGCTGTTTTTATTTCGAAGATCTATATAATAAGTGCAAGTTCAATAAGCTTCCCTTCTACCTCGCATTTGAAATCTTGAGAACTTTCCCATTGAAAACTAATCCTAAATCGAATTCCCAGTATCAGAGGCATAGTTTCAGCTGTCAGGGGCGAGGGGTGTTGTGGAGCTGGGGGTGAAGGGTGAAGGGATTAAGGTGGGCCCCCGAAACACTTCTGTGACTCTCTGTGCAGAAGCCCTATCTCCACAGCCGCACTTTTCAGAACATCCCTGGTTAGAACGGCCCCTCCCTACGCCCATCCCTCCACCCTCCGGCACACAACCAGAAGGCGACTGCCTATCGGCCGGGTCAAGAGCTTGGACCAGAAACTGAATTCTCTCACGTGCTGAGCATGGACTTCTAGCCTCTATACCTGAGAAAATAAATGTCTTCTGTTTGAGGCATCAAAATAAAGAAAAAGAAATAGGAGAGAGCGATCATTTCTACTTATAAACTCTTTTATGAGTTATTCTTCTTTCGGTTCTTTGGAAAAGATCAACCTTACTGACAAACGTTGCATTAGATAAACCCAGAGAAATGAGAAGATGCAAATTACTAACATCAGGAGTGAATGAGGTCGCACTGCTGCTTATCTGACAGAGACACATAAAGAGAATTGTATGGCAACGAATGACATAACCTAGATAAAACAAAGTTCTAGAAAAATAAAACGTGACTGATTCAGAAATCAATGCAGGAGAGAATCTACGTTGGCAGTGGAGGAGGGGAGGTTACTCTCACCCCCTCCCAGGACCTTAGTAGAATTACAAAGAAACTATAGAACAATCAACCTGACTAACCAACTAGAGACCAGCTGAACAGAAGACCTATAACCAAGGATTTATAGAAACGGCCATAGCAAGACACGTTGGAAGGACAGAAAGGGCCGGCCCTGCTCCTGTGGGCAGCAGCTGAGATTCTAGAGGGCATCTCAACAGCAAAGCCCCCCGCCCCAGGAGTGAAGGGCGACCCCAAGCCGTGTCCCACAGTCCAGAGCACTAGAGCCAGAAACAGGTGTCCACATAACATCGGACTGTCTAAATCAGCGGGATTCTCTCTGTCAGGGAGAAACGGCAGAGTGCTAGAGACAGAGATGCACTCTTGAAAAACTAATGCATAAAGTAAAATTCACTCACTCATTAAAAGAAAAGGAAAGAAATGATAGATAAGTTGTTTGAGGCTTGCATTTCACACAAAGAACTCTGAGCAGGTAATATCTTACTCTGGTTGGGAAGGCAGGCTTTGGGCTTGGGAATCAGAGAGACTAGGGTTGGAATCTCAGCGCTGCTTTTACCAGCTGCCTAACCCGAAGCCAGTGTCTTAACTCTTCAATTTCTTCATTTATAAACTGAGCAAACGACACTACCGTCCTCACAGGACTGTTCTAAGAATTAAATGAGATGTTTGGAAAGGGCTTCTCACAGAACTGAGCAGAGTAAACATTCAGTACTCCGTGTTTCTTTAAGAATGTGAATACATCCATCACCCCCAAGAGGTTCCTTGTTCTACTTGATTCTCCCCCCCCCCACCCTCCTGCACCACCCCCAGTGCCCATATCTGGCCGACTACTGATCTGATTTGTGTCACCACAGATAGGAGTTTGCACTTCCCAGAATGTTATATACATGGACTTACACAGTGTATGTTCTTTTATCCCTGTCTGTCTTCATTCAATATAATTAGTTTGAAATGCATTCAAGTTGTAGTGAATATCGATAGTTCTTTTTTTAAAAAAAAAAATGCTATTGCATTCCATTGTATGGAGACAGTTTACCCACTCACCCATAGAAAGGTTGTTTTCAGTTTGAGGATATCCCAAATAAATCTGCTGTGGGCACTTATGTACAACTTTGTGCACAAACATGTGCTTTCTTTTGTCTTAGGTACAAACCTAGGACTGAGAGGCTGGATTATGTGATAGGGATGTGTTGAAATCTTAAGAAACTATCAACCTGTTTTCTAAAGTGGTTTTAATATTGTATGTCCCCATTAGCAGCATAGGACACTGTCAACTGCTCCACACCACGGCCAGAACTCTTCGGTTGGTCTTTTCAATTCTGGCCGCAATGGCCCGTGCACTGTTGTATCTCGTCTTGGTGCTCAGTGGCACCTCCCCAAGGACATAATTCCCTAATGACCGGTGACGCGGAGCACGCTTCCGTGTGCTTAGTGGGCACCCGCATGTCTCCTCGGTTGAAATGTCTGTTGAGATCTTTGGCTGATATTTAAATTGGGTTTTCTATCATGTTATTACTGAGTTGCAAAAACTCTTTATGCGTTCTGTATGGCAGTCCTTTGATGGATATATGTTTGTTTTGTAATTGTTTTTCTCCCAGACGACGGCTTGCGTTTTGTCTTCTTAACAGTGATTTTTTTTAAAACGCAGGAGTTTCTAATTTTGATGAAGTCCAATTTATCAACGTCTCTGTTTACGGATCAAGATTTTCCTATTGTGTCTAAGAAAGTTTTTCCCAAAGGTATGGCGTTTTCTCTTGAAAGGTGTGTGTATTGCCTTTTTGTCTGTCGTCTCGTTTTGAGTTAGTAATTTTTTAGATGGTGTCAGGATTGGATGGAAGTGGCTTTTTCTTTTCTTTTTCTTTTTTTTTTTTCCTGGATGTCAGCACCATTTCTCAAAAAGACAGTCCTTTCCCCACTAGGGGGCCTCCGCGGCACTGTCGATTTCATGGTTCCCAGGCCCAGGGTCGGAAATGACAGCTTGAAAATCTATGATTTGAGACTCTGGGTTGAAGGATGTAGGGCATTTGAATGACTTCTGTATTTCATAAGAACCCCCTTTAACCAAAGACCAGGGTCCTCCCGTCAACGTTTATTACAGTCGTCCACTTTGGGGCACAGTGTCCGAGGTTTTGAGTGACCGTGCTAATGAAAGCATCCATTTCCTCTTCAGCACGTGCCCCACGTTCGTCTGTCAATCAGACAGACGCCTGGGGACGCTGCGACCTCGGCTGAGGAAGTCCTATGACAGACGCAGAGGCCTCACCGACACTGTCACTGTCAGAGAAGTCAAAGGAGAACGTATAAATGGGAGGATGTGACGCTTGATCTGGCCCAGAGTCATTAATACAATTTTCCATGGACGTTAAAAGTACGGAAAGGAGAGCGGTACATGGTTTGATTCATGAGGATCCGGTTTAAATCCTAACTTTAAAAAGAAAATTAATCCCGGGAAGAACTGAATTCAAAAATATCTCATGATGGATTTCCTTCTCATTGTGAATTATTGCTATTACTACAAGGTCAATTATATGCTGTGGGTAATTAGTGACCATTAAGATATTGATGCTAAGATCCGCCGTATGTCAACTTTTGATTGGAGACAGGATCATTGACTAAGACCTTGGGAATCGATCATTTGTTATTTCTCATTTGGAATTGAGGCGTGGCTCATTTTAGGTTAGCCTACGTAATTACGAAAACTTGTAGTGCTTCTATGGTGAACAGGAAGTGATGTGTTCTCAGTGTTTTGTAAGACACGGTTGTTTCTATGTCTCTAAGAGAAGAAATACATGCTCTTTTTAAAACCAGAAATACATCCTGCCTGAGGTAACCTGTCCCCCCTACACCCCGTGCCCTTGTAAAGTCTGCAGAGACATCAAAGAGTTACAAAGACCTCATTCCAAATATAGCTTCTACTTCATCCCTTCAAGCATTTGTGGCTGCTCTTCCTACAGGGAGGGACAGCTGTGTAATCATGACCAAGGGGTGATTCAAGATCTGTTTGAAGGTACCTAAATATTCTTCATTTGGAGAGTAGCTTTGTGTCCCTTATGGGCAGAAGCCATATCCAATTTATCTTGATGTCTCCAATATCTACTGATGGAGAACAGGTGCCTGCTCAACATTTATTAAAAAATCATGGAGAAATATCACAAACATCTTTAACCAACTGACTGGGACCAGGTGAGTCTCAATGTAGATGAGAAATGCCATTAAATTTAAATCATTTATGTCTAGGTGCGAGTTTGAATTTTAGAAATGGCAGTTACATAAAATTTGGTAGGGTTCGACTTTCAGGTGTGTTGTCCAAGAACATTGTATGAATGAGAACTTGTACTTTGAGAGTAGCTGGTTTACATAAAAGAGGAGCAGTCGTATCATCCACACGCAAGGCTGGGTTCCTCTGAAATGCCTCTTCTCCTTCTGAACTTGCCAGGCTTGTAGTCAAAAAAATAGAGAGCTTGACTCAAACTAGCCTGAAACAACAGGGTTTCTTTTCTCATTCAATTGCTGGCAGTGGTCTGGCTAAAAAATATCAGGGTTCGGGGTTGGCTTCTCTGTGACTCTGGTCTTCTTGTCACGGCTGCTCCTTAGGTCTGTCACATTCTCATAAAACTGTTCAAAGCCGAAGCCAGGGGTGGCAAGAGGAAGAGCTTCTTTCTCATCTGCCTCTAGTTTTTATCCAAGAAGGGGACATCTTCCTAAAATCTCCTTCCACTCCCAGGCTCTCTCCACTTCTCTGCTATGTCAATAGCCCAAACCAGGCTTCAGCCTCCTCCCCCCGAACCCCTACATTAATTCAGGGGCCATAGTCACCATGTGATGTGTTCCCTCCCTTACATGAAACAAAGTTGAGACAGGGTTGTGATAAGCAGGTGCCTTTCTCCTGACCAGGCGGTGGCGCAGTGGATAGAGTATTGGACTGGAATGTGGAAGATCCAGGTTCGAGACCCCAAGCTCGCCAGCTTGAGCGTGAGCCCATCTGGCTTGAGCAAAAGCTCGTCAGCTTGGACCCAAGGTCGCTGGCTCCAGCAAGGGGTTGCTCAGTCTGCTGAAGGCCCACGGTCAAGGCACATGTGCGAATGCAATCAATGAACAACTAAGGTGTGGCAATGGCAATGAAAAACTAATGACTGATGCTTCTCACCTCTCTCTGTTCCTGTCTGTCTGTCCCTATCTATCCCTCTCTCTGACTCTCTCTCTGTCCCTGTAAAAAAAAAAAAAAAATGCAGGTGCCTTTCATGTTCTGGAACAAAATGGAAATCAAGTTGCTTCTTGGTTCTCCACATCGTTGACTTGGGGCTCAGTCTTCCCAGATCTACATCTTTACCTGCCTTCCAGCATCCAAAATGTTGTCCCCAGTGTGTCCTGTATTGTCATTGTCTCTGTGGGCTTATTTCTCTAAAATAAAAACCTCTTTCCTGTCATTTTTAGAGTTTCAGGAAGGAGTGGACTAGGCGTGCATGTATCTGCCCTTGCCAGGTGTTCCGGAAGTCTCCCCTGAGCAATGGCTACTCTGTATAAAATAGTGAGAACTTTCAGTATGAATCAGTTCTTTTCCTATGCAATTTTTAATAGCTGCATCCTGCTCGATGGTGGGAATGGAGGATCATTTATTGAGTAACTTTCATTTGGGTCATTTGAATGTTTTAGTTTTAGAAGCAATCCTGTGATGAACATCCATGCAGAAAACCTAGGACGTTCCGAGAAGTATTTTCCTAGAATGAATTCCTAGAACTGGTATTATTCAATCATAAGGTTTAAACATTTATCAAGAAGTTTGATAGGTACTGATGACCCAGCAGAGAGGCATTATTGATTTCATGTCTATCAGCAGCTCCTGGAGTGTTTTTACACCCACACACTTATCAGTGTTGGACATTACCATTAAAATAATTCCCTTCTACCTTCTTTTATTTTAATTTTTCAAACAAGAAGTGGACTCAACACAATTGGTTATTTCATAATGTGAATATTAGGAAGAATAACTTAAAATCCATTATCCTAAAACTGAATATACTATATTGGGTGGAAGTCTCTAAATTTAAATCCATTTATATAAAAAAGGATAAAATAAACTTTAGCTCCATATAGCAGATCATTTGGTTTGGTTGTTTAGACCTTTATATTTCTACTAATTCTTTCACACAATTTCAACGGGGAACACTCTTGCTCAATTAGATAGTGATAGGGGAAATGAGACTTTTTTTTTTTTGTGGTGGAATGGGTGGAAATTTTCTAAACCTTTCTTAGATAATTTTCTGCACTACTCACAGTAGAACAAAATTGAGGAGGAGCTTGATCAATCATTAGGTCATAGCCGAGACCATTTTTCTTCTATATTTGTTAATATGTTAGCCTGGCCTGAAGGAATTCGTTTGGTCCCATCAGTGAAGAAATCAAGAGATCAAATATTCAAGAGAGAGTCTTTTCCACTTCCAAGTTTCATTAGTAATGTTGGCCTTGTCTGCTGCTTATTTGGTCTTTAAAAAATAGCTCTTCTTAGTAGGATAACAAAATGCCGGTGCACAGAGTGAATTCTTTCCAGTTCCCACTTATTAAAATCTTAGAGACAACTAGTAATTATGAAAGATTGTTTGAGTGACAGGCAATTCATCCATCTCTCATGAACTGCGACTTTCAGATGTCTTGTTAATTGCCGAACCTTTTCTTTATGCAAAATTGTGAGTTCTGTTTTCCTGGCCCTCCCTTATTCCTGATAAGGTGAGCAATTTCCATCAAACACAAATGCTGAGAACGCTTTGCTAGCCCTCTGAGAGAGAGCCATGTTGCAGAATATCTCCTGTTCATAATTGCCAAAATTTTGGGAGCCAAGTTTTCCGACTAGACGTTTGCTTCCCAGAACTCCTGACATTATCCATTTATTTACTTCCTCCATAGCCAAATAGGAATTTATATTCGTATTTTCCCTTTTATTAAATGTATTTTTCTCAGTATCTAATTCATTGGAAAGCAGGCTGAGAAACAAAGGAAAGGGAATTTTTAAAAATGGCGTGGGCAGTGAGAAGCCGTTGACGATGCCTAAAAAGGAGTGACGAGCTGACAGTATGTGTAGGTTAGAAAGATGTCGCGGGTAGTTCTGTCAAGGGGATTAGCGGGAGTTCAGGCTGGAGGCAGAGTGAAGGCATTATCACATGTCTCCGGAGTTCACGTCCTGGCAGGGGAGACAGGAGACCGTCCCAGGGACAGAAGCCATGCCAGGAATTTGAGACAGGGGGAATGTAAGGAGGAACCCACTTACATGGGTGTTGGAAGGGCTGGGAAGCCCAACATGGAAGTATGAGGCTTCCTGGACTTTAGGAACAAGAAGCCCCAACACCCCTACGAAGGGAGAGAGAGTTCGGGAAGGACAAAGTCCGCCCCAGGGCGACTTGCTCAGAGCTGCATCCATTGGGAGGACTGCCTGGAAGGTGCTACTTTGTGGAGGAAGGGAGAGGCTGTCTGAGTGATGCGAGCCCAGAGAAGATGGAGCCTCTGCTATAGGACCCGCTCCTTATTCCGAGAGTGACACCTTAGGGTGGGGGGTTGGTTCTCCCCTCCTCCCACACTCGTCTCCCACTGCCTGAACCTATCTGGCGGCCAGCTGACAAGAAGGGAGAGAGAGGGAGGGCCCTACCAGCCAGGGCAGAGTGTGGGTCTGAGCATCCAACAGGCAACAGACCGGCACTGCATCTGAAGGGATGTGTTTGTGACATAAACTAAGGGCGAGCAGTTTATGACGGCGCCCGAGATAACCACAGGTGTCCACCGGGCTGAGCATGCCCCTGATAAAACTCCGCGGGAAACACTGGGTTAGCACACCACTGAGGGCTGCTCTGGGAACGGGAGAGCAAATTATACATAGAGCTACTACTCAATCTTTAGGGGTTCCCTTGTCTGGCCAGAATTCTAAAGGAGACTGAGACTTGAAATCCTTAGATTTTCAGATGTTTTCAAGTCTGCACTCGATTTACGCTTGTAGAAAATGACATAGAAGTTTTTGTTTTTTAAATGAAGACTTGCAAATATCCAAAAGAAAAACAGCTTCTGGAAATGACATTCGAGCACCCCACGAGCTCTATTGCCGGCCGTTCGCCTGGGTATCCAGGAAAGTGGAGCCCACCGCTGCTCTGGGACTGGGCAGGGTTCTCAGCCCACCAGTCGTCGCCGCTGCTCTGGGACTGGGCAGGGTTCTCGGCCCACCAGTCGTCTGCAAAGCCGGGGGCAGTTCTGGGAGCATCAGAAGTACCCAGCATTGCTGCAAACAACATGAGACTAAGCTCACGGATACTGCCTCACAGACTCCAGATGAGGTATCGTGATTTCAGCTCTGAAACCGTTACGTGGTCCTAACACCTTAACCGCCTGTCTCCCCAGACACACATGCCAATTTCCGCCCCTTGGATCTGACTGAGCTGCCTTTGGCCGCTAGCACATGCCTCTGGTGTCTTTGTTTAGGTGGTTTTTATTTGACTTTGAATCCTGAGATATAGTTCTCTCTTTTTCTAAATATAGATAATATGCACAGAATTATTCTTTTTTTTTTTTACTGTTTATATTGAATGAACCCATTGTGAATATGATTCTCTTGAAGACTCGAGTATAATTCTTTATGTATTTCTACATCTCTAAAGAGGATAATTGCCCTGAGTTTCAGGGTCCTCATGTATGTAGCATTCTCTTCTTTTCCTCATGATTTACCCCTACATGATCCTACTCTATTCAGGAGCTCAACACCCGATGTTGCAGACCAGATCTTCTAGAATGTTCAGGGATTCTATTTAACCCTGGGCTTTTTACATGAAATGTTTAAACCAGTCGTTCTTAACCTGGGTTCTATCGAACCCTAGGGGTTCGAGGAGTCGGTCTCAGGGGTTCGGAGAAGCCTCTGCCGTGGAGGCCAGAATAAAGTAATACCGTCATTTGTTGTGAGTTCATGCACTTTGTTGGTTTTGTTCTTTGAGCAAGGTGATGTTCATGCATGGCTCATTTTGTGCACCAGTAAAAAAACATATCCCTATGTCTTAAATTTGGGGAAAAAAATCATATTTTATTTATCACTAAAGAAGGGTTCGGTGAATGCGCATATGAAACTGGGGGGTTCGGTATCTCAAAAAAGGTTACGAACCACGGGTTTAAACACTTACAGGTAAGATTTCTAAGGCAATTGGTCTTGGCAAAGATAATGCCATCTTCCTGATATTATATAAAATTCTAATTTTTTTATATCTGGTTCACACAAGGATGTTCTAGAGATCCACTGGGTGCAGCCGATTCTAGCGCCGTGTGGGTTAGTGACCATGGAAAGCCACCCGGGCCCTCAGTTACATGTGCCACTTTGTACGGAGCATAACCCTTTAGATTTGCAATGAACCTTCTCACTGCTGGGCTGATTCTATCTCTGTATGTGAGGGAAGAAAATACAACTTTTTTTTTTTTCCATTGTATCATGGAGACATTTCCAACAATGTCATTCATCTCCCTTGTTTTCTTGTCACGATCTATATAGAATGTTCTGGGATAGCCTGACCAGGTGGTAGCACAGTGGATAGAGCATCAGACTGGGATGCAGAAGACCCAGGTTCGAGACCCCGAGGTCGCCAGCTTGAGCGCGAGCCCATCTGGCTTGAGCAAAAGCCCGCCAGCTTGGACCCAAGGTCGCTGGCTCCAGCAAGGGGTTGCTCGGTTTGCTGAAGGCCTGCGGTCAAGGCACATGTGAGAAAGCAATCAATGAACAACTAAGGTGTTGCGATGGCAATGAAAAACTAATGATTGATGCTCCTCACCTCTCTCCGTTCCTGTTTGTCCCTATCCAACCCTCTCTCTGACTTTCTCTCTCTGTTCCTGTAAAAAAAAAAAAAAGAATGTCCTGGGATACAGCCTGGCTTGGTGCATTACTGAACTCTATGAAGGGCTACTTACTGTCTCTCCCTAACAATCACCTCTGTCATGAAATTATTACCGTCCTGAGCACTATTCAGCCTTTTTGTCCCGAAGCCAGAAGAAAGAGCGCGTCTGTAGTACAGGCACACCTGTGACAGATTGAGGGATCGGTTCCAGACCACGGCAATAAAGCCAGACTCCCCGTCAAGTGAGCTGTAAGCTCTGCCAGTCAGGGCGGCGGCAGTGGGGGAAGGAGGGGTGGGACTTGCCTTCAATCTGTAAGAAGAACAACATCTGTGAAGCACAATAAAGCAAAGCACACTAGAACAAGGGGTGTCTATGTTTAGATTCTTAATACCAGCTGGTTTGAATTCTCAATTCTTGAGTTAGAAGTTATATTGGTGTGTAATTTCTAATCATGTGAGTTTAATCAGCACTCAAGAAAAGGTGAGCGGAGCCCACAGCTCATCGTCCCTTGGTGGTCAGCGAGGCGCAGAATTGTTCCTGAACGGAGGGAGGGGCTTGGATGGTCCTGAACACCCCCCTTCGCCCCTTAACGTGTTCTCTTTTCTGTCTCCATCTCTCTGCTCCCCTCCCTCCCGTTCTCTCTAACGGAAAACATGTATAAGCTCAGGCTCATACGGACTTAGAGCAGCGATTTTCAATTTCGTAAACACTTGCAAAAGACATAAAACTCTGACACTGGTGATGCTCTTCTCTGCTGGGTCCAAGCGAACGTCTCACGGTCCCAAAGGCGGTAACACAGCTTTTGAAACAGAATGGTGGAGTCGGGTCCAACACACTATCTCCCGGCCACTCTCCCCAGAGGAAGTCCAGTCTGGGCTTGCAGGGTTCTGATGCACAGGAGGGACTCCTGTGAGGAGGAACAGCAGGTGCCTGGGGCGGGAGGCCCCGCCTTCCAGGCAGGGCCATAACAGGGCCCGGCTCACACCACTCCTCAAACCCAATCCTGCTGGAGGGCTCTTTCCCCGCCCTGCTCAGAGGCGGCATCTAGCCCCACGGGCTGGCAGTCCAGGGGGCGGAAGGCCCGGAGGCAGCCACGTGGGCTTCTGGCCTGACCCTGGGGACCCACGCGGACATCGACTTTACCAAGGTCTGAGAGGCAAATGTTTTCCTTCTAGAACTCACTCGACTTTGAGCTTTATTATGCCTGGCATGGTACTATGGTAAAGGGCCTACCGTGCAGAATTTCTATTAGAGACCTCTTATAAAAGAGCTGAGAAATATCCCTTTTTAAAGAGTATCCTTTTTGCTTCTCTCCCCCCCCCCCCCCCCCCCCCGCCCACCCCAATGTTTGCATTATCG
This sequence comes from Rhynchonycteris naso, assembly GCA_037038555.1. Lineage (NCBI taxonomy): Eukaryota > Metazoa > Chordata > Mammalia > Chiroptera > Emballonuridae > Rhynchonycteris > Rhynchonycteris naso. The sequence goes on from CM073002.1 coordinate 146,208,571, forward strand.
TGTCTGCGTGACGTTCCAGGTCTCAAGCTGGGTCCAGCTTGGAGAAAATAACTTGGGTAACAAGTCAGTCTGTTGTCAGCCACCACCTCTGTGCCCTGTTGTGGTCTCCTAGGTGCATGAAGGTTCTCCCGGCTGTCTGAAGCCCTCTCTGACGTCTTTATTGGGTTATAGTGCTTTGCTTCACTGCTGAAGGTTTTGTTGTCAGACTACTGAGCAGATTTCTTTTGCTTGTTTTAATGTTTTGGGATCGCCTTGTGAAAAAGAAACAAAAAACCTCATGGTAAAATACACGTAAAACGATACTCTAAACCAGTTTTTAAGCGTTCAGTTCAGTGGTGTTAAATGCATTTACACTGTTGTGTAACTGTTATCACCACCTGTTCCCATCACCCTTATGAAACTGAAACTGTCTACCTGGTAAACAATCGTGTCCCAACCTCCCCTCCCCCCACACCTGGCACCCCTCCCCGCCTCCATTCCACTTTCTGTCTCTATGAATTTGACTCGAACTACTTCACATAAGTGGGATCATACAGAATTTGTCTCTTTGTAACTGGTTTGTCTCATTTAGCCTAAAGTGAACCCAGGTCATACATAGCACAGTCTTCTGTCTCCCTTGTTTTCTGGGGGGGTAGGCGGGGGCAGCTGGCTGTGCCCAGGGGCAGAGTGGGTGGTGGGGGTGCTCCTCTCCCTCTGGCTTATGTCCTTTGACCTTTCTCCCCTTGTGTTCTAAAAGCCTATGACACTTTTATTCTTTCCCCGCCCCCTCTGCGGTGACCCCATCCCGGTATACTGATTTGGGGGTGGGGGAGTTCTTAGAGCCCCTAGCAGTCCAACCGCTCTCCACTTTCCTCCCCCTCCATTCCTTCTCTGTCCTGAGCACCGCGCTCTGCACTGGCTTCTGTGTCCTTCCGTCTCTTCTCCTCACCCCCTCACCCCCGAAGCAGGTCTGGGGGGATGGGCGGAGGGACAGAGGCTGAGGAAGAACAGAAAGGTCGTCGGAACCTCTTCTGTTCACTGAAAAAAAAGTTGTTTGGTGGCGGCGACCTCCTTTATGGCCGTCGGAGACTTGCTTTTATATCACAGACATCCTCAACCGGGTCGTATCACGTAAAAGTTATTGTCGGAGTTTAAGCAGGGATAGGTTCTCGGCCGAGCCTGCCACAAAGGGCCCGAGCGGGGGGCGGGGAAGCGTGGCTTCTCGTACCTTCTAGAACGGCACTCCTCCCTAGTGTGTGACTCACGGTAACATACGGTACGGATGGCGCGAGTTTCGGCAGCTGAGCGGAATCCGAGTGGAAAGAGGAGCTCATTAAGGAGCTCGCGTCTCCCCTGGCAACACTGAGGCCGGTGGGCGGGCCCATCGAACAGGGGTGCTAATATGCTTGCACGGGCTCCAGCCCTTAGCCTCACGCTGCCCACGCCACCCAGGCGTGGGGAACCCCAGGGGCCCCAACAGATGTCCAGATCAATCTGTCAGAAGCATTCTAGGACTAAGAAACATCTTAGTCTTGGACTCGACACGAAAATTCAAAACTTAAGCTCAGTGAGCCGTCGCAGGACTAATCATAAAATTCTTAGCTGGAACAGCCTTTAATTATTTCGCGCTGCAGCAACGCTAACAATGTAGAGCTAACGGAGAAGGGGTGCTGCAACACTCTCCTTTCAAACAGTGAACTATTTCAAGTACCCGACAAAATAATTATACTTCAAAGTGTTCCCTAGGTTTGGGACCCAAAGGAAAGGAAAAAAAAGAAGTAAAATCATGCAAAGACAGAAAGCTTTCACCTTCTGGAGGATTTATTTTTTCCTCTCAATTTATCGATGTCATGATGTGATCATTGTAATTGAAACCACAACTGAATCCCATTATTTCGGACCTGGGCAATGAAAATCCACAGCCTCATTCACATTAAAACCGAGGGTAATTTGTTCAAAACATCCTATCGAGAAGAAAATTGCCTTATGTCATTTGAGGGGTCATAATCGTTTTCAGTGTCTACAACAAAGCCCTCGCAGGACATAGGGATAATTGAAAACAAAAGCTGACGATACAAAGCCCATGGGTACCAAGGTTCAAGTGCTGGGGATGGAGCGGCCAGGTTGAGTGACGCTATTAACACCGAGTTCTCACGTGGTCCGCAGCGAGCCGCTCGTGCTTCCTGTGCTCGCACTTAGCTTTTCCTGTAAAGCCTCCCATTTCTCTTGAGATTTGAATTCTTTTTTACTTTTATTTATTTTATTTTTTAGAAGATAGAACAAAATTTTCCCGCAATGAGCATTTTCTCTCAAGGCCTTGTAACTTGGAGGTTAAGCAGGCAGCTTTCTCCGGATCAAAGAACCCAAAGGAACCCGAGGGAGGGATCCCTCTCGCTGTGAGGCCCCGGCGTTTACCTTCCACCCGCTGGAATGCAAACACACTGGAGCCATCACTGATGGTCAGGACGCAGGCTCGGGAAAGCCACCCTATCCAACACATGGATGGAGGGAGGTGTCTAGTTTTACTTTTTTCCAAAACCTCAAAGGAAAGAAATGTTATTCTTTTAGCCACTTTCCTCCATGTTCTCCCTCCCACCCCCCATGGGTCCCCCACGTTTGCCCACAGTACTTCTTGTTCGGTTTGTCCTTCCTGTTATCTCTCTCCCCTTTCCTCCCTCCCTCTCTCCTGCTCTCTGTCGGTCCACATTGAAGCAGTCTCCTTCTGGAGGCCAGAAACGGAGGCCTCCAATGACGTCCTGGTGATTCCAGGCATTGAGGACGTCTGTGTCTTCAGTATTTGCCTAAAATCGGAGCCAATGGGAAGACCCCGTTCTCACTCCAAACTTTTCACACCTGCTCCGAGTGTCCGGGAGGGATGCCCATAGGTGTTGCCGAATACGATCCTATTAAAAGCACACTGGGCCTCCTGAGTGGGCTCCTCTCTCACTCTGATCTTTTTCACCCTCCCCCTGCCCCCAATCTAATCGGCAGGCTGCCGTGGAGACTTCTCGGGCACCACGAATCGGACCTCTCAGAAATATTTATAGGGTTCCTGTCACCCACTCTTACGCCAGCCTTGGCACCTGTGGCTCCTCAGTAGGTGATCTCTGCCACGAGGTGCATTCACCTCTCCGTTCACGCCAACCTTGCCCTCCCTGACTATTCCTGCGCTTCTCACTGCTGCCTCGTTCTGCCCTGGGCTTGCCCACCACTTAGGCCATTTCTCATGGCACACCTGCGGCCTTCCTGCTTGGGCCCCCTGGGCTCCCGCTCCATTCTGTAAGTGCCCACACGTGTGGCACTACACTTGGCTGCGTGGTCGGTGCGCGGCCTGACCTGGACGTGAGAACTAAGCACACGGAAAGGTATTTTATGTCCTTGTAGGTTGGAGGGAAGGGAGCTGGTGGGAATGAAGGATGTGAACGGACAGAAACGGGGAATCTCATCGCAGGAACGAGTCTGTAGAGGAAAGACGTGGTGGGGTGCAGGGCATGGCTAGAAGGTTTGGGGGGCATGGCAGGTGCCGGTCGCTTATCTGCGGGGATGAATGGGGTTGGCTGGAGATGTACTTATGTCTAAGAAGAACAAGGAGGAGGCTGAATCATTGCAAAACTCTTAAGCCTGACTTTGTTTTGATAAAAGGCACAAACCCTTGAAGTCCCAAAGGTATAGTCAGCTACTTTTCTCTCTCTCATCTGTGTTTTGGATTCTGGGACGGCAGGTGGGCACCACCTTGCCTTGGTTCAATTGAGGTATCTGCCCATTGGGACTCATGCCAGGCTCCAGCGAGTGCTTACATCCCGAATCTCAGTCTAGGAAAGCAGTGACAGTACTTATGGCTGTTTGTGATCTCGGAGGGTTTTCAACACAATGAGTATGCAGAGAAAATAGCTTCTCTCTCTTTGATAGGATGTTTTGCTCTGAGTAGTTATTAATGCGATTAAAGCAAGCAAGCTTTGCTCTTTGTGGCTGTGCATCCTGGGACAGCTTTACTGCACAGGGAGTTTGGAGACGTGCGTGGAAATCTTGGCAGGAGTTAGGCTCTCTGGGAGGTCAGTTTGGGTAGCAATCGAACGGCCCACCATTACTATCTGAAACCTCAGGGCAGCCTGGGGACCCACGTCAGGACAGGAAGCCAGCCTCTTTGCTACCTTAGCTCACCTCTGCGGGCAGTGGAACTTTCTATAGGCCATAATTTAACTCATTAATATTTTAAGAAATGTGCACATTAAATTCTGTATGGTTGCACAGGACATAGTTATCGGTATCTTCTCAAAATCTTCACTGTGTTTGGAGTCCTCACCTTCATGAGCTCATATGCCTTTGATTTTTAAGTACAGCCTACTTGTAATATTTGATAGGCTTGTGAAAACGTTTTGTTACCTAATTTTATGAACAGATTATTAAATGTGTTTGAAAACTCTCCACATAAAGAAGACCTTGGGATTCACTTTTTTGCAAAATGATAGTAGTTACTATGTAGAGAGTCTCGACCACGTGCTAAAAGCTTTGCATACATTCTTATTTTTTTTCAACAGCCACTGTCTAATGTTAGTCTTTTGTCAGTTTAGAATTCTGTATGCTGACTCTTCCATTCTTCTGCAATGAGAGAATTACTATAGCTTTATTTTTTCTTCCTCACAATTTACCACATGGTTCAGACAAAAAAAAAAAAAAAAAAAAGTAAATAATTGCTGCCCACGGAAAAGGAGGGAAAGAATTGAAATAATGTTTTTCTTCACAGGAACTGGTTTAGAAAATTATCAATGCCAAGTTGTTTCCAATAGCCAAATAGCCATTAATGAAATGTTCTCAAATGTTTGTGGTATGAATGAATCCAACAGTGGGAATGCACTTTTAAAGGCTTTCTAAATGTTGCACATAGCCTGGAATTCCTTGACTCATTTCCTTTTTTTTTGTTTTTGTTTTTGTTTTCATGCTACTTAGGAGTTTCTGGTATCCTAGAGTTGTTTGACAGAATAGCCTAAATCCATAGCGTTGTGTTGCTTCTTGTCACAGAGCAGTGAACAAGGCCCACGGTGTTTGCTGAGCCCGACTCTGATGGGGCCGCCAGGTTGTGCGATGGGCCTCTGGCAGGGAGAGGCTGGGCCCGGGTCCGGGGGCCGGGGAGGAAGGATGCACACATCAGGGAGAGGGGCTTCCTGCCAGCCGAGCTTGCACACTGTTGTGGCGAGGAGGAGACTGTCCCAGTTACTGTGACACATTTAACAAATGCAAAGTAATGACCAGGGAATGAAGGCCCTGGATACACATTTGCATTTTTACGTGACTCCATATGAGAAAGGTGACAATTGATTTCGTGGTTTACCTCTAAGGGCCCCAAAGAAGCACGAGGAAAAGCAACCCTGTATCTCTGGCTCCAAGCCCTTCTCGGAGCCACCCAGTGCTGTTTGCAAAGGTGGGTGAAATCTCCCCAGCGGGGGAGGGGGGGACCTCTTAGCACTAGCCGATCCGGCCAACCCGTTTCTATTACAGCTGGCCTTTGCTAAGTGTTTCTCAAGCTAAACAATAAGCCAATTAGCAATTACACATTAATGACTCACCATCCTAGCTCTTAGAGATCGTATATTTTCAAATTTACAGGAGCTTTCTTTAATCAAAATATTGGCTGCAGTGCTAGTCATTAGTGTCCACATGGCACATCTTGGGGGAAATATTTTTAGATAGACTGAGTTTTAAGTGCTCTCTGTGAAGAACAGCGACGTTCTGAGATTCTGCCCTACTTGCCAGCTAACACATTAGCCCGTCACAGTTCACAGGAGCTGGCAGGAAGTGGAGGCTGCTGGGTGGATGCAGAGCACAGGGTCCTGCTCTGGACCTCAGGGCACTGAGCTCCCTGCAGCAGCAGTAACCAGTCTCATGGCTCTCTCCTGCTGCTCCTCGGGCCCTGGTGGTCCCTGCACACCTGAGGGGTCATGTGACTGAAAGGACACCTGTGCTCAGGACCCCCTGCTGGAGCTTTGTGCCAAGGGGAGACATTCTCTGGACGACATCACGCAGTGAGTAAGCTGCCCGCCGCACTGCAGGGAGACACTACTTTTTCCTGTACGCACAGCCTCGGAGGACAGCCCAGAACAGGCCAGACGGCGCCTGCGCACCACGGGCTGCAGGAACGCGCAGCCCCGCCCGAAACCGCCTCCTGACTGTCTGCAGGGACACTTCGCTGCACGTGTTTTGTGCCCTCTTCCATGCTCAGCGACGCTTTACAGTAGACGGGCAGACGGCCTCATTGGGTCCCCCCATCGACCTTGCGCAAGGCATGCTGTCATTTCTGTGATCAGGAGCCTGAGGCTTAGAGTAACAAAATTTCTGTTTAGACATAAACAGGGAGAGCCCCTGGTGGGAACTGACCCCGGCCCCTCCGAAGCCAGTACCCACGCTTTCTATGCTGCGCGCACCACCCAGCCAGCACCAGCCACGCTCACTTGCCAGGTGGGTTCCATGGACAATTTAAGGACACCAGAGGAGCAGAATCTGACTTACAGGTGCTCATATTATAAAGCAATTACAATGTGGCAACAATTATACAGCAATTCCTTAATCTAATCAATGATTGATATTTCTGTGTGACCACTCCATTAATTTTTTTTCTTAATTTTAGTGAGAGGAGGGAAAGCAGACAGACAAACTGCCACATGTACCTGACCGGGATCCACCCGGCATGCCCACCAGGGGGCGATGCTCTGCTGCAACTGGAGCCATTCTAGTGCCTGAGGCAGAGGCCATGGAGCCGTCCTCAGTGCCTGGGCCAGCTTTGCTCCAATGGAGCCTTGGCTGAAGGAGAGGAAGAGAGGGAGAGAGAGAAAGGAGAGGTGGAAGGGTGGAGAAGCAGATGGGCGCCTCGCCTGTGTGCCCTGACCGGGAATCAAACCCAGGACTTCCACATGTGGAGTGGATGCTCTACCACTGAGCTAACTGGCCAAGGTCTCCCATGAATTTTTTAATAGGGAATTAGTAAAATATATATATAAAAAATAAAAAATAAATAAAGAAAAAGGTAGCAGGCTCAATTAAGTAAAGAAGCTCTGACTGAAGCCCCCAGCTGGCTTCACTTTTTACTAATTTCCGCTGTTAGAGAAGTAGTTCTCCGGTGACTGGTTATTCTCACTGGGCTCATGACTCGGACTCTTCGGGATAGTGTATCAGTATCAAGGAATTCACAGTGGGAAGCTCGTTTTGACTCCCTAGCTGCTCAATATGGCCTGTGTTCTTGACCAGAGAGAGTGTCCAAAGTCCCTCGGAGACCATTAGCGGTTTCTGCAGCGCCACCCCGTGTCCCATCTGTGTGCGCGCAGTCTTACGCGCCATTCCTGGGACCCGTGCTGTGTGTCCCTTCGCTAGTAACGTGAGGCTGCTCTTCTCACCGCCGCTGCTCTCCTTCCCGGAGTGTCGCGATATTTCGGTCCCATCCCCTGAAGGTAGGGTACCCCCGGTCTCTCCCACGGACCACAGTCTCTTCCTCCAGTGAACCCCTGAGATGCTAGGCTTCCTTTTCAGGGGTCATCTTGATTGTGTGTCTGCTTTATCTAAACAGTCATCGGGTAGAGTCCCTTTGGCAGTAACAGGTGGCTTACTCATCTTCGTGTAATGGGACAGTGCCTGAATCGTAGCTGACAACACGTAGCCTTGTGGAGGCCCAAGAGTTTCTGCTGCAGAGCTGCCAGGGACGGCCCGGGGAGACCGGTGTGAGGAGGGCTGTCTCCGGCCCCCCACCCCCTGGCTGTGTGGGGTGTCAAGTCCTCCTGCTGCAGGAAGAGGGGTGCACGCCTGCACTTCCTATCCGGACCTGCACACCTGTTCTCTTTGCATCTTGTTTCCTAAGTCAGATATCTCCTGCTGAGACCTCGAGCCAGGTTCCTCCACGTTTCAGGGCTCACTCAAAACATTCCAGATCTTCTTCAGCATCGCTGGTTCTAAAGTCTTTTTTTCTTTTCTTTTTTTTTTTTTGTATTTTTCTGAAGTTAGAAGCAGGGAGGCAGAGAGACAGACTCCTGCATGCGCCCGACAGGCATTCACCCAGCATGCCCACCAGGGGGGATGCTCTGCCCATCTGGGGTGTTGCTCCATTGCAGCCAGAGCCATTCTAGCGCCTGAGGCCGAGGCCATGGAGCCGTCCTCAGCGCCCAGGCCAACTTTGCTCCAATGGAGCCTTGGCTACAGAAGAGGAAGAGAGAGATAGAGGGAAAGAAAGAGGGGGAAGGGTGGAGAAGCAGATGGGCGCTTCTCCTGTGTGCCCTGACCGGGAATCAAACCCGGAAAATTTACACGCTGGGCTGATCCACACACCAGGCTGATACTCTACCAGTGAGCCAACCAGCCAGGGCCACTTGTTCTAAAGCCTCACTCTGTGATGCACAAGGTGGAAATAAAAACTGTTCCCACTGTTGTTACCCTTTATGTAAAGGCAAAAAATAATCTCTTAATAATTAGTAGCACAAACACGTGCTGTGAACAGATGGTTTTCCATCTTCCCACTTCAAGCAGCATATGGGCTACACTTCTATTCCCAGGTGCCCTGGACTCTGTGTGACAGCAGTCTGAAATGACTAAGAAGTAAGCAGACTGGGTGTATTCACATAGATGTGAACGTAAAATTTTCCCATGACCACTTTTCTTTTTTTTTCCTGCTCATTTCTATTCTGTGTCCTTAGCATATTAATTTATATGATGAGTATAGATTTATGTATATCTGTGACATAATATATATATATATACACTCATAATACCTCAGTCCCAATATGCATCTTATTAACTAGAGTTGCATTTTACAACTGATAACTTATTTAGTTGTTCCTAAGGAGCTATTTATATCAGGGAGAGACCCGTTTAAAGAAATAAAATCACTGCAGTTTATAATGGAATAGAAGCCTTTTCACCAGAGTTGAGCCCCCACATGTGGGCGCTGGCTCTGCAGATTTCTGAGTAGGATGACGGGTACAGTCAATGCCTGGCTCTGGTGTGGCCTTCGCAGGGGACGGCCAGTCTTCCCGGGGACATGGTCATGCCTGCAGCACGACCCCTCCCTCACTTCCCGGTAAGCTCTGTTGCCCTAAAGCTCTTGCATGTCTGGCAGAGCTAAGATCGACGACATCAGGAATCAACAGATGAGTGACTTTTGCAAACAGTACCTGAGGGAGGAGCATACCTCTCCCGAAGTTTCCAGGGGTGACCCGAACAGGGCAGACAGCACAGAGGGTGAGGTGGAGGAAGCTGAAGTTCTTCTGAATATTTTTCAAGCTCAGATTAGACTTTAGGGGATAAACACTTTAGCTGAATCTCAGCTGTTTTAATTTTCTTTTCTCTTCTTTTTGAGAAATAAAAGGAAAACAACTCGTTTGGTTTTTTTTTCCAAATATAGCAGTCACTGCAGGTGTAAACTTTGCAGAAAACTTCTGAATACACCCTGTTGGACTGCTTGTAAAATCTCACTTTATCTCATCTACTCTCTTCTGGTACAGTGTGTGTGTGTCACTCACATAGGAAGGGACAAAATGCTTTCTTCTGAAATAACATTCTTTTCTCTCTTTAGAAATGGCTACTTGGTAAGGAAGCTCTTTTCTGTTTGTTCCTAGGTCTCAGTTTCCCCATTTAGAAAATTGGGGGGAGGGGAATAATAGCTCCTACTTCAAATAGTTGTGATGGAGAATGTGCTAATTACATCAGGTCCGTGAGGCAGTGGCCTGGTACCTGACCATACCAAGATCTCACGAGACAGTAGTAAGTACGTAACAATTGCACAGAGACTTAGCGACAGTGTGTTTTCAGGGGTGTTCACAACTTGCATGTCCCTCCCCGGTGAGCAGAGTGCTGACATGAGCCATCGGAAGTTGGGCTTTGGGTCTTCATTTCATGGCCCAGGCCTCCCCAGTCTGGGCAGGCAGCTCCCTGGTTCTGTCTGTAAGCAGCTCACTTCTCAAAATGCCACATCCAGCTGTGGGGAGGGCTGGTTTCAGAGCCGGGCTCCCCCCCCATGTGACAAGCGGCACCTGCCACCCTCCGACATCTCTCAGCCGGTCACCTTCCATCCCCAAGAGCAGTGAGCCTTCTCTTCTGCCGTCTCCCCGCATCAAGGCAAATTATTCTCGCTCTGGTTGCTGGTGGAAAGTGAATTAAATTGAAGCCTAGAGGGCAGCGGCCCGTGGATGTGACTCTTTTTTTTTTTTTTTGCTATGCGATGTCATCAGTCAACAGCCAACATTTCTCTTTCTGGGTTTGCTCGTCTGTAATTTGCGTGCACTCGACATTAAACAAGCACCTGGGACGAGAGGGGAAAGGTGCAGAAACTGGCCGTGAATGCAGACCCCCGACGCCCCCAATGCAAACCCCTTTCCGTGTCTGTCTCTGCTCTCTGCATGGAACGTGAGCACAGCCCTCCAGCAGCCAACAGCGACACCAGCCTCCATCCAGCCTCTGGGGTGGAGGAGCTTGTTCTAAACCGGGCAGAACAGCGCCTGGGACAGCATCCTCTCTTCATGCCTCGCTGTCATCGGCAGGGGGGAAAGGACAGCAGGGACCGAATGTGTACTGACTGTCATTCGTGTTCGCTGAACTAGTTTAGATGTTTATATCCTTTGAGACCACCAGTGACCAGGGATGACTTCGGACCTCGAGGGGGACAGCTGTGGTGGAATGCATGGGGAATAGTACCCTGGAGGAGACCTTCACTAAAGCTGGGGCAGCCACCAGAGGCCTGTGGGGGAAGGCACAGTGTCCCTTCGCCACAGTCCCTTTGTTTGTATAATTTGTCTGGGTGGCTGAATTCTAGTCTGGAGGCCACAAGTTTGACCAACTCTGAAGCCATGGTAGTAGCTCCCAGTGAAGACCCAAATGCGTATCTCTCTAGCGTCGTATTTTTATCCTCAGTTATTTACAGACTGCTGAGCCCATTGACGAGGTACGAGGGGTTCTCTGATTATTATCCTTCTGCTGCTCCCTCTTGGGCCATTTCCTTGCTCACGGATATTCCCCGGGCCAGGGAAGTAATAGATGGAGGAACTGAAGGAAGTCGACCTAACTCCTCACTTGGAACTCCGAGAAAAGGGCTGCAGTGGGAAAAAGCTGGAGCCTAGAAACTGCAATGAGATTTAGGAATTTAGTTCAGACTTTGGTAAGGTTTGAGAATGTGTTTTTCCATGTATGTGTCCAATCTGCACTGATAAACAGGTAACAGGTATAACGTGAAGAGTTTAGGGTTAGAAGTCGTACAATTCTTATGTACAGCAAGAGACTGTGTGTGCGCAACCTTGATTTCCAAATTTATTTGGTGCAGGACTAAAAACGAATTAACCATCCGCGGAGTGCGAGCATGGCCTATGTTGTAAGATGGTAGGTGGAATCCTTCCTGTATCTACCCGGACGGACTAGGCTTTCCTCCAAGCTTAGACTAGTAGAGGCTCTCCCCATAATGAAAGAGGTATTATCGTAATTGTTATCCTAATTAGCCACATTGTATACTTACAAAGTACACCCAAACACCCCATTTGGGGGAAAGGAAAACACCTCACCTTGTTACTACGTGTCTGACACTTTGCAGTTCATTATATACTTTATTTCATCTAATTCTTTAAAAAGAACAGTAACACCTGCAGATGCCCAAATATATTCCGCTTCCTTGAATGCCAATGGGAAGACCATTGTTTTCTTTTTCTTTTTTCTATTCATTCTCCTTTTATCTCTCTTTCCCTCTGTGCCTGTCCCTGTTTTCATTTTCCTTTCCTGGACTCCTCGGTCCTGGTGGCTCAAATCCAGTCCCTCTTACCCCTTCCACGTGCTTCCTGCCCTGTGGTCACGGGTCTGCCAGCGGCTCCCGTGGGGTTCCGGAGCTCCGTCGGCAACTTCCGCGGCTGAAACCTTCGCAGACTGCTGGCATCAGTCAAATCACATTTGGCAAAAAATGTGTGTTATGTATCTGGAAACTGGGTTATCCTCATTCTAGAGCTATTAACTAGATAATTGTTCTGGCAGGAGGACAGCCTCGTACTATTCTTGTAACAAAATAGACAATTTTAACGACAGGGCCGCCTGATCCTTTCAGGAAGTGCTTACAACCCCTGGTGAGTTCTTGTTTCAGCTGCACCGGGCGCCTCGAAGCTTCTAGGTGCTCTTTCCTGGGAAGCCTGTTGGCAGGCATCTCCGAGCTGGTTTTGAAATGGGAGTCCTCAGTCCCTCACGAAGTAAAAACCAAATGCCTTTGGAATTAAGCAAAGTGTAGGTTGAGGGGGACAGAGCCTCATCACCTCTCCTCCTCCCACTTTCTCTGGCCGGGCCATTTTCCTGGTTTGTGCGCCACTTTGAATAGGTCCCCACCCGCGACCAGGTGAGTGAGTCCCCACTTATCGAGGGTGACAGTGGAGAGAATTTGACAGAGGAGGGGAGGAAGGGAGGAAGGATGCTCCTGGTCTGTGGGGGCACGTTGTGGGCTCTGCTCTGTGCTCTTCTCCAAACAGGGAACACAGTGAGATATCTGGCCCCTGGGGGGGGGGGGTTACAATGCAGTCAGAAAGTTTATTGGCTCCCATAAGATTATTGGGGGTAACATTTTTTTGAAAAATTGACATTATAGGATACTGGTGTTTGGAAGAAACAAAAACAGCCTTGCGGCCAAGGAAGATTTTTCTGGAAGGGCTTGGGGCTAGCCCTAAGCAGTGTAGCAGTTGAGAAAGAAGAGACTCCCAGCAAGGGCTGCTTTGTCCAATGTCTCCCCCCACTGCCTCCTTCCCCGGGACACTGCTAAACCAATCAGGGGGTAGCGTGCCCAGGTTTCGGGGAGGCTGCCCTCTGGTCAGTGCTGTTCTGCAATGGCCTTTGTTATCACCTGGCTCTGTGACCTTGGCTGACATGAGTCTCGGGGCCATCCTCTCTGAAATGGGAATGATGACAGGGCTTATCTCTGGGTCTCTCAAAAGGTTTCTGTGGTACTCTTCCGTCCCTCCGTCTATGTTTCTGAGCACTTAATTCCAGCAGGACAGGGAGGTAAACACTGGCCGTGCCTTTGCCCTCAAGAAGCCGAGAGTTCAGAAGAGGAGACAGAATTACAGGAAACCTGGGTGGGCATGGTTCCTGCTCACTGCAGGTCTTCAGTGATCACGGGTGCACGTTCTCGGCTGTTTTCAATCGTAGGGACCCGAGTGGGGAAATGCGACACAGAAGAAACATCCCCAGTCTTCCTTCCAACACCACCGCACCAGCCAATGGAACGATGCAGGTTTACTCTTCTGTTCCGAGTCGTTCGACCTCCTGAAATGCTTCCCAATGGAGAGCCTCATAATCAACTGAGTTTTGCTCCACGGTGAAATGCATCCGGCGGGATTGGACCTCCCTGGCGATAGGTGTTCTGCCTTTATATTGGTACGACGAGGAGACTGTTAGAGGGGTTCCCCATCTTTGGAACTGAGATCCCTGCTCCTTTCTTGGCATTTGTTGTGAATAAACAGAATCCAGTCGTCCAGGTCTTTGGCACTCGAGAGGCACTGGTCTAGCAGAGGACCTGACCTGTGGGCTCCGCTCTGTGCTCTTCAGACAGGGAACACGGTGTGGCGTCTCTCCCGTAGGGGGTTACAATACAGTTGGAAAGTTTATTGGCTCCCATAAGTTTACTAGGGGTAACTTTTTTTAAAAAATGGACATTACAGGATACTGGTTTTGGAAGAAACAAAAGGATTGCTGAGCACATGGCCCTGGGGGATGGAGCTCAAGCCAGAGCCTATTTAGTCTTATCCGTTCTGGTGTGTTTTCCATGTGTGCTCTGTCCCCTTCCCTCACACATGTGTGGTGCCAGCAATCACAGATTCCTGAGACACAGGACTCTGCCTCTGACTCAGAGGCTAGCACCCAGCAAACTTAGCTGGGAGAGCGCTTGGGATGGTTCCCAGGGTAGAGAAGAAAGACAGCAGGATTGGGCAGAAAGGGAAGTTGGGATGGGGATGGTCTCACCAAGGTCCTTAGCCCGCCCTGGGGTGCTGTGACCTGGGAGATGCCTTCTGAATTGCCCCTAGGTAGGGCAAAGTCACCAGATTTTTATATTCCAATATGGATTAGTCAGTGGAAGAGGGCTGTCCCCGGAGTAGGGCCTGGCCTCCGGTGAGGTGGCTGTCTTCACCCAAGGCAAATCCCTTAGAGGGCTGGCGAAAGAGTCCCCTCATTCTTGGAGAGGGGTCAGTGTGGTGTGTCATGGAGTCCACTACACACGTACTCTCTCCTGACCGCCCCTTCAGGGCAGACACCCAAGTGTCTTGGTTTTTATATTCTACCGTGGGATTGCCAAATGCCCGTGTACATACATTATGAATACCATAAACTCGCTGGTATTCAGATACTCTTAGGGCCCCCAAAAGCTTCCATTACAGTGGAAACTTGACACGATAGTGGGACTTGGATTTTCTGAGACGTTTAGTTGTCGGGGTTGGAGAGGAGACGGGGGGTGTCATTCAGATGATCGGTCAATCTTGATGACTCATCTCCCCCCTCCCCCCAATGGCTCTGGGTGCTGCGGCTGGAACTCTCGCTCTCTTTTATGAGCTCTTTCTTGGGTCCAGAGTCAGCAACGTCTCACAAAAACGTCGTAGTTGAACCAGGTAGCTGCCTATCACTGTCTTTCCCGTCGCGTGTGGATTCATCTTACTCTTGTTTATATTAGCAATAACCTGTCCCTGGAGGCTATAAAGATACTTTTATTTCCATCAAGCGCTGCGATCACTGGCTCGGCCATATCATAATCCGTTGCTGTACTGAGCTAAAGCTAATGACTACTCACCACAGTGTAATAAACTCGCAGATGAGAGCTTATCCAATTCTCTGTAATTGTGGGTTAAATCTCCCAGGAATGCATAAACTACAGAGCCTTCTGCGTTGACAATTATTTTCTTGCTTTGAAGTTAATCTAATTTGTTACCAATATGACGGATATATTTTTAATTTCAATACAGAGATGTTGAAATCTATTGTTTAAACATTTTGTTCTTTAATAGGGTAATACTTTTAAAGACAAAAAAACTGTAAGGTAAAACATTGGCGGGGGTTGGGGAGTAAATTGCACATAAAAAATTCATTTCCATGCTGATGAGGTATCTTATCTGAGACCGTTTGTGCTTTTAGAGAGAAAATGGACTGCTTCAAAAATTTATTTCCTTGGGTAGATGGTGTTTGTTAAAAAATATAAACCACGAACTTCCTAGTTAGTTATATTTTCCTATTTATGTGTTAAAGGACGTGTTTTGTTTGAAATTACCAGGAGGAAAAAAAAATAACAACAACCAAAAAATAGATTAATGGCCAGATACAGACTTAGGTCTCCCATTTCTTATTTGCTATAGTTGCTACGGGCTGTTGTTTTTAAACTTTTTAAAGAGTCAGACTATTTTTACTCGAATATTATCATAAAAGTTAAAAACAAAATATTCATTTTCTTTTATTAAGCAAGGATTCCTACTCTTTGCCCCACTAGTGTGTTATTTTTGATCACTTCTCTTCTGTACTTAAAAATAAACTTACTATGAAAAAATTCTAATACATACAGAAGTATAAATCTTGAGATTATATAACCTCTATGTATCTATCAGTGAATTCCATTAACTGCCAACTCATGTCCCGTCTCACCTACTTTTGTCTGTCCCACCCAGATTATTTCAGCGCTATATAATGTCAATATTTTATATGTATCTTTATAAGGACCTGTCATTATACTTAAAAAATAAGAGTAGTTTCCTGATAGCAGCAGACAGCCAGTGAGTGTTCAAGTGCTCCATGTATGTCAAATTATTTTATTTGTTTCAAATGACCACTCAGCTCAGACTCTGACATTACCGTTGGCTGGGTGACTATGCAGTCAGTCTCTTCTGCTACATAGGTGTCCTCTCCACCTCTAATATTTTTCCTACAGTCTCTTTGCAAAGAAACCAGGTCATCGACTCTGCATAGCTCCCCACAGTCTGGATTGGGCTGATTGCATCCCAGTGTGACAGCCAATTAACATGTCCCACTTTCCCCGCGACTTCCTGTCAATTGGCAGTGGGATCTTGAGAACTGACCAGATTTAGCTTTACGTTTTTGACAGAATACTTCAGATAATATTTTGTACTTCTATCCATCAGGAAGCAGATAATAATAATAGCCAGTTACCCTTTTGATGTTTTTAAATGTTAACAATAGCCATTAATGATTATTGCCTAGAGCCATTATTTATGATTTTAAGATATTAAAATTCCATCACTCCCACTTGATTAGCTGGGATGTGTCCTATATCCTGAGGTACAGTGTGTGAATGGATGTAGGGTGCTTTATTCTTTCCCTTTATTTACACATTTCAAAGTCACAATTTTGTTCCCAGAATTCTCTAGATATAACCACTGAAATTTTTTCTTTCTACCACATTTTTTTTTTGTATATTTTTGATGGAATCCATTGCAGGTGTTAAATATGCTGATGTCCAATTGTCTCATCTTCAGCCCGTGAGAGCCTCTTGAAGTGGCTTTGTCAATCTTTTGAACCATTTGGAATGCTCTTTTAGCAACATCCTCGTTTTCTGGTGTGACAGGAAGTGCCAGGTTCATTTTGTACACTTAATGTCACAGACCTGGAATCTGCCATTTCCCCAGAACTCCAGGAAATGGTATTAACAGTCACAATTTGGGCAGTAGGGGTTAGTGACGTATTATTAAAAGGTATTTATTGTTACTGGGTTGGTCCTTGTAGCTAGTTGTTCTTTTGATATTCCCAGTGAACAGAGCTTTGTTTGTCTTAATAAATTACGTTGTGAATTCTTACTGATACTGTCTCCTCACTTTTAAAACTATAGGGTTTGCAGGTAACTGTATTGATCTTACATATATATCTTGTTTGACTCATGCTGGAATCTCAGTTCTCAAAGAAATCAATATAATCATTCATTTGCTTTATACCCTACACACACACACACACACACACACACACACACACACACACACATGACTCAGAATAAACTTCGAACACTGCCGCAGGCTGTCTGATTGATCCAGTTTGAGATTATTTATTTATTTATTGCAGCCCTCTGGTACTCGGGCTATACCTGTATCTCACCTGGCATAGTAAAAGCTGTGTGTTTCACAGTCACTTAAAACAGTTTTTCTACTTCGCTACGAACTCCATCTATAGCTGGGTTCATTTGCTTTACTTTGCTTTCTTTTTTTAAAATTTGCTTTTTTTACGACATTAAAATTCTGTGCAGTATGTTCTCTGTTCCAGTGTCAAATCTATACACAGGGTGTGTTCAGGGAAGTCTGGCTCCGTGTCTGTCTTCTGGACCCTACCCTTTATCTCCCTCTATAGGTGAACACTTGGGAAAAGTTTGAATGGATCCTCCCATCAAAACCTTCCCTTTTTTTCTTTTTTTGGGGGGCTACTTAGGATGGTTTCCACTTTTTTTTGCTCTTGTTCTCATGATAATTTTATACTATCATCTTGGTAACCACAATTTCTTTCTTTCTGGACATTAGTGCCTTTGGGTTTCCTGACCGTGAGCGGTATCGAAAGTAGCTAATGACCATTTCTCCCTCCTTGGTTTTTCATGGGAGGCATTATCTTCTTCAGTTAATAGTCATAACACGATGATTAACTTTTATCTACTTTTCCTACGCTCTCCCAATTCTTCATTTTTTGATAGCTGTACATAAGATTATACAGCCATCACATACTATGATTTCTCTATCATAAAACAGCACTTAGCTTTGCCAGCATTCACTGTTCATCGCTAGTCCTAATCTCATTGCCACACTAGTTATTTTGATTTCTGAGATCCCCTTCTTAGCAGGAATGCCGGAAGAAGGCCCTAGAGGCATAATATTCTTGGAACTCTTGAGTTTCCATAACATTTCAATATGGCTTTTGTACACAAAGCCATTTGTGCTGAATATGAAATCACTGGTTCCCCTCTCCCCTGTCCCGTGTTTCCTAGTTGCCATGTCGTCCTCTGTCGTGAAATATCGCTGTGGACAAAGTCATGATCGTGCCACCTTCTCTTTTATTAGTGACCAGGATTGTTTTTTTTCTTTTTGACCGGCTGCCACATGAATTTTGTCTTCTTTCTTTAAGTGTATTCATATTAGTGTATTTTCCTCTGTTGACTGTCTGGTTGTGATGATGAGTTTTTTGTTTGTTTCATAGGTTATCAAATTAAAATTTTTAGCTTTCTATTTCATTGTGCGCTTTATAGCTAGACGGAGATCACATATATATGATCTCTACTTCCTCTACTTTTTATGATCTCTTAATAGTATGTGTATATATATATATATATATATCTTCATTTCTTTTCACTTAACTTTTAGAATTTTCTCCTTTTCTGTGCTATTTCTCCTCCTATATTATCACTCGTGTTTACTCACCGTCTGTTTCTTCCAATTGTTTTTTCTTTCTTTTCTCAACCTGAATTCTGAGTTTTCCTACATCGGATTTGTTATTTTTCATCATTATCTTAATTTCTTGTAGCTTATTTTGAAGTGTTAGACTATCACGTTTGTCTTTCTCGAGCATTTTTTTTTTTTATGATGTGAATTCATTTGCTTATAGGATCCTTATTCGCACCGTACTTTACTTTTTAAACATACACTAGGCTTTAAAAAGGGGGTTACAATGAAGCCTTGCTGACTGGCTGGTTTATTTCTGGAGTGGCTGAGGCCTCTGTCCAGGGGAGGGCCCGGTTGGTAGCTTATCATTTGACCTTGGAAACCATCTCAGACAATATCAGCAGGGGTCTTGCATCCGCAAAGACGCTTCACCGAGGCGCTTGGCGCAGGTGTTGCCGGCGCAGCAATTAGATGGTGATTAGGCACAAGCAGAGGAAAAGATACCGATTCTCAGAAAAGATCTACACTCACAACCATCCTAAATAAATAAAGACTGACAGGCAAGTGATTGCTTTAGTCCTTTTCACTAACTGTCGGGGCAGGAAAACCGGATGGAGAAAAGAAGTGGCCGATGCCCAGGCTTGGGCTGGTAAAGAGAACAAGGCGCGTCCTTGATAGAAGCTGCGAGTATCCTATCTCTCTCTGGGTGGCGCTTTCTGGATTCAGAGAGCAGGTTCGGGTCGGGCAGGGAGCCGGGCACACTGCCGCTGATGGTAGATAAGCTGTTTTTGATAGGTAACAGGCCCCTGTCCCTGGCTTCATCGCTCTGCATCTTAACTCCATTTGGAGATGAATTTCGGTAAATGCACAGGGCAGGAAGGAGGGAGGACTAATGACACTTCAGCACAGTGGCAGCTGGGAACGCCTCAGATTTCAAGGTTTTAGCGACTCAGAAAATAAGTGTGGAGAAGATTCTGCTCAGCATAGTAGAAATATATAATAGACGGATGCTGGCTGAACACTGGGAATGAACCCCAGTCTGCCGCGTAAATTTACCTGACTCGAAGTCCGAGAAGGGAGGCATATGTACCTGCCAGGCAGCTGAGTGTAGTCGCGGTCAGCTGTCCAGCCTAGAGGTTTAGTTTTTTTTCCTACTTCCCAATGAACACCCATTTGTTCTTCTAGATCAGTGGTTCTTAACTTTTTTTGAGGTACCAAACCCACCAGTTTCATATGCACATTCACCGAACCCTTCTTTAGTGATAAATAAAATATGATTTTTTCCAAATTCAAGACATAGGTATATGTTCTTTTACTGGTGCACACAACGAGCCGTGCATGAACATCCCCTTGCTCAAAGAACAAAACCAACAAAGTGCATGAACTCACAACAAATGACGGTATTACTTTATTCTGGCCTCCGCGGCAGAGGCTTCTCGGAACCCCTGAGACCGACTCATTGAACCCCTAGAGTTCGATAGAACCCAGGTTAGGAACCACTGTTCTAGATGCTAAGCCTTGTAAGGACAGGGACCTTGTCTTTTGTTTGGTTGGTTGGTTGCTTCAGCTTCCTCTAGCTTTCACGTTAGGACAGTCATCCATCCTGGCCGTTGAGATTCTAGTAGGTCCTTTCTCTGTCAGGACTTTGTCCCTCTCGGGTCCTTTTGTGAAGTCTAAACTAGGTCCAAGAGAACCACAGACATCCGTGCCGTGGGGGTTAGGTCAGCACACTCACCAGGCTGCTCTGGCTACACCTCCCTAGTTTAGAGTGTTTTGGAGAAGACTCTGGTTGGAAGGAATTCTCTGGTGTCTGTCACTGGCTCTCCTGATGCTCCATGTGACTAATGGTGGGCGGGCAGGGATTTCTCTGTGAAGTGGAGGGGACAGCCTGACTACAGTACCAGCTATCTTTAAAATATGTACAAGTCTAGACTCATAAGAACTCTCTACATTTTTATTTATATCATATACAATTCTTAATATGTAATCTCTATTGTATCTGTGTAATCTCCCTGATATTTTATAATATATAATATATTTAGACTTCTATATAATGTATGTGTAGATAGATATTTAGATATATTTTAACTTACCTATATGCTTTATAATGTATTAGTTATAGCTTTTTTAAAGATTTTATTTATTGATTTTAGAGAGAGGAGAGAGAGAGAGAAATGGGGGGAGAGGGAGGAATGGGAAACATCAACTCATAATTGTTTCCCATTTGTGCCTCGATAGGGCAATCCTCGGGTTTTGAACCTGTGACCTCAGCATTCCAGGTTGATGGTTTAGACTCTGCACCACCACAGCTCAGGCTAGTTATATCTTTATATAATCTACATGGTATCTACATAATCTATACAGTATGCTACATAGCATATACTATATCCTTTTAATATTTTACTTAGTATATCATATATTTAGTATAATAATATATTTAGTATTTAGTATATATAGTATACATTATAAACAACATATATGCTAATGGATTTAATAGATTTATGTACTATATATGCTAGATATACCCCATATAACATGTGATACACATAAGAATTTGTAGATTCTATTGTCTTTATAGACAGGTCATATTCTGTATAGATTATATCATCTTTATTAACTACTTTATCCTCTAGCTACAGTCTCATCTCTGTGAACCGCTTGAGAGTAGCTCACAGCCCTCGTGACACTTGGCTCTAATCATGTCACAGGTCTCCTGTCTGTAAGGGTGCTCTCCCACACAGCCACAAAACGACCCCACACGCAAGACGTTGAACACGGCTCTCATACTGTGATGTACAACCCAGCCTGAATTCACGTCACTTTAATGCCCAGTAATGTTCTACCTACGTCTTAAAAAAGTCGAAGCATAATAAAAAAAGGACCTATTTTGTCAGATCACTTATAGTCTTCTTGACTCAAGAACAGTTGACTGCCCTCCCTCCCCCATCCTTCAGCTCCACCCTCCTTTTCAAAAAGGCATTTGCATTTTTAAAGACCAGTTTTATAAAGTTTTGAAGGCCCATGGTCTAGACTTGTCCTATTTTCTCATGTTAGGCTTCACATAAACCTTTCTGAAATGAGCACTATGTAGATGATGGTGTGTACATTCTGTAACATCACACTAGGGGAAAAAAAATAATGACCATTTGTCTTATTATTCGGGGTGATCTATTCTTTATTAAAAGGGTACCTACCAAATCTCTCTATTGGGCAACTATATGTTCATCTTATAATTAATTAGTAATCTGGTGATTTATACATTAGCAGTATCAACATCCTGATCCGCAATCACCTTTCACCTACACGTTAGCATTCACAAACATGCTGGCCTGCACTGGTGGTGAAATCGGTGGTTAGAAATGAGCTTCATTCTTTCTCGGCCACCTTGACACCTATTTCTAAGCCTTAGCCTTTGGTGCATTAACCTAACTGATACAGACAGAGTTTCAGTATAGTATCCTGATATCAATTGTTACTCACGCTTTCTTTCAGAGCAGAGACTTTTGATGGTTTTCATTAAAAACACTTCAGAAAAGACCTAGCATAGTTTCTGCAAAATGGTACGCACCCTCCCCCAAACTGAGTAAGTTTGACTCGGTGTGAGAAGCATCGTGCATGTATGAGTGTACGCCTTCACCTTCGAATTCTGCACCGGTTCTGTGTGAGCAAAACCCCTACATTAGAACAACAAAAGAATTTGAGGTTATAAGAAGCTTACTGGATCGTGCTTAAAATATTTGACAAACGAGGGGTCGTGGAGCACAGGAGTTAAGTATAGGGTTCAGGCTTAGACAATCTGTGTGAACTGGAGCGTATTCCTGAAATCCTCTACTGAATTTCTGTAATATTTAAAACGCGACTGATAATACCCACATCTCAGGAACTTTTCAAAGTAAGATGACATAATGTGTAAATTGTTTGGCACCCTGCCTGACACAGGGCCAGGCCTTGAAACGTGAAACAGGCACTTGATAAATGGTAACTAATATATGTATTGCTTCTGAATTACAGCAATGAAAAGTGGTACTGCTCTGACAAATACTTTGGCCACCAAAGCTTCTGAGTGTGCACAGATACTACGTACAATTAACAAGTGAAATATAATCCGTATGTCCACATTTGACGTTTTCTGTTGCTTCTTCTGCGACATGGATACTTGTAAACATTCTGGATGAACTCTGTTTATACAGATATTTAAAAAATTGCTTTACAGTCAATCACATTGGAGCTCCCTAAAAGCAGCTTATCTTCTTTCAAGTCACGGCATATAATTTTTCTTTCTTTTCAGAAGGGTGTGCTGGGCCCTGGCTGGTTTGCTTAGTGGTAGAGCATCAGGCTGGCACGTGGAAACCCTGGGTTCAATTCCTGGTCAGGGCACACAGGAGAAGTGACCATCTGCTTCTCTACCCCCTCCTTTCTTCCCCTCCCACAGCCATGGCTCAAATGAGAAAGTTGTCCCTGGGCACTGAGGATGGTTCCATGGCCTTGCCTCAGGTGCTAAAATAGCTTGGTTGCTGAGCAACAGAGCGGCAGCCCCAGATGAACAGAACATCAGCCGTAGATGGGGGTTGACAGATGGATCCTGGTCAGGGCGCATGCGGGAGTCTGTCTCTCTGCCTCCCTGCCTCTCACTTGATAAAAAAAAACCACGCTGTTCTGGAGAGATGAATGTAGGCTGTTTGGGGCCGACTCTCCCAAACATGATGTCTGGTTTTGTTTGGTAGCTCCACATCTCATCATGCCCTTTTAGTCTCCTGACAGACTGCCCCGGATGGTCTTTATTCCTGTCTTGTTTCCCTGCTATGACATTCAGACTCTCTCTCTCTCTCCATTTCTCTCAGGAACGCCGCGCTCACAGTTTTCTACAGCTCTGTTCTCTGGTCTAGCAATCACCTTGCCAAGCAGCGGGCGCCGCTCTCCGAAGCGTTAACACAGAGTCCATCTGGTATCTCATCGCCCTGCCCCTTTCATCCATCTTCCCTGCATCATAAATTATCTTATCACGCTGCCCAGCGTGCTCGCAATGCTCAGCCTAATCGAAGCAAGCTTTTTGAAGCCCGTCCCAGGTTGTCTGTTCTTTAATGGGTTTGCATTCACTTTGAACAGGGTTAGTGTATCTCTTAGATCAAATTCAGCTTTGAAGCTTGGGAATTTTTAATGACTCCTAATGTATGAGAGAGAGAGACAGAGGGAGAGAGAGATATATATCACTGTGAAAGACTTGAATGAAAATATTTATACAGATCTTATCTAAATTAAGCTGATGCCTTGGGCTGAAAAAACCTGCAAGAATGATCTCTGTGCCTCTCCCCCCATCCCCAGGGGTCGTTAGGGAGATAACAGCAGCTGACCCTCCTGTCCACCCTGACCACCCCAGGCAAGGCTGCCATGGTTGGGCCAGTGAGTGAGTAACTCTGGATCACGCTGAAGAACTGGGTTTCACCAGGTTAGAAATTTTTCTTAGTCCAGAGAGAAAAATGCTACCAGAGGAGCCAGGGTGGGGCGTGTATAGGTGAAAACTGTGCAGCTTGAAGTCTTTTCCACGACGTCGTCTGTGGTGTTGAGCTTTTCCTTGGGTCTCAGAGTAAGTTTGATAACAATCCACTGGTTGGCTTTGCACCTGTTCCTGGCAGACGTGTGGTTAGCCATCCTGAGGCCAAGGCTTGGTCGAAGGTCTTCATGCTTAAATGCCCTGCTGCAGAGAGTGACCTGAGAACAGTCACGGGTCACCTCATTCAGGAGCAACCTTGGTGGACCGACGGGGACAGCCATCTGGTGTTGGCTTTTCAATTTCCCTAGAGAAGGAGGCAGAGGAGCGAGATGGGGGCCCGAGTGATGGGGGCTTGGACCCAGCGATGCGATGGGGGAGGTCAGATGGGCGGCACTTTGACTGTGGTATTCCTGTCTGTGTACACATGCCCAAGCCAGAAAGCAAGCGAAGGTTCCTAGTTAACTTCCTGTTCCCTTCTCGAGGGACTTTCCCCTTGGCTTTTGTGATAATACTTCCATGTTTCCTTCTGTGTTTTTTTTTTTTTTAACCACCTTTCTTAGTCTCTCTGTGAGCTGCTCTTCCTCAGCTGAAACTTGGACTGTCATAGGACCTTGGGCATGGTCCTAGGCACTGTTCTCTGTATTCTCTTTCCCTGTCCCATGTCACCCTGTCCGATGACTTCGCATGGCATCTTGATGCCCGTGCCTCACAAGTTTATGTCTCCGGACCAGACTGTCCCCTTCAATGGCTTATCCTAGATCCTGAAATCTACCAATCCCTACCTTTGCTTCCCCACCCTCACATAATCCGTGAGCAAGTCTTGCAATTTCTCTGTACATTTCCCTCTGCCATCCCACCTCTGGCCAAAAACACCACCACCTTTCTTCCACAGCACCTTGTGATTTCCATGGCACCTTGTTACAGTGTTCATTCACAAACTGACCTCCAGCGGGTGAGGAGAGACCAGGGAAAGAGGCCGTCTGCTCCAGGTGGGTAGGGGGTGGGGTTAATACGCAAGGGAACTTACCTACGAGGCTGGTCTTGGGCAGCCGCGGGACTGGTAGATGTCCACACCATCCCGCCAGAATCTGAATGTTTGTACAGAGGCCTTAACTGGCTTCGGTCATGCATACTGTTCAGATGGTCTCAGCCACGCCACTCGCACAGCTGTGTCCTTGGAAGGGCTCCCACCGTGAGTATGACAGGCAGAGCACACATTCCAATGATGGGGAGGGGGTCAGGAGCCGCCAATTGCCTGGTCCAGCTCATGGGTCAGCCAGTGGTCATGTCTTCTCAAAGACCTCCTCCAGCCAGTGCCCCTTCACTTACTACGATCCAGGTGGACTGCCCTCCTCTCTGGCCTTGAAAACCCACATTTTCATACTTTTGTCCATACAGTATGCATGACCGAAGCCAGTTAAGGCCTCTGTACAAACATTCAGCCTTTGTCCCTGGCAAGCCCTTCGCTTTGAAAACCGTGACTCCCGGCTTGGTCCACTGTTGTTTCTCTTTCATCCTTCGGTGTCTGTGAAGTCTACCCCCTACCCAGTTATTCCCTCTTCTGTCACCTACTTCTTTATAGCCTTTATCCTTGTCACTCTCTGTAAATATCTACTTTCTGTTTACCGTGGACCCATTTGTCACCACTGACCCGCCTCCCCAGGATATAAACTCGGTGGGCACAGGGGGACCGTCTGCCTTGCTCCCGGCAGCATCCCGAGGGACGAGTGGTCTCTGGCACATCTGAGGTGCTCACCAATCAAATGTTGATGAATGAACGCATGGGAAGTTATGTAGAGCCACGTCTGGCATCTAAGGGCTGATCTTCCCTTCTCTCATTCACGTGAGCAAAACTTGTCTATACGTATTTTATTCTTAGAAGGAGTGGGTGCTAAGAGAGGACTAGCAAATAGAAGAAGGTAAGGGGCTGGGGAGCTCTCTGTCATGCCGACACAGACTATAGTCCAAGGACATTTGGCAACATCTATACGAGGAGTTGCCTGCTCCCCTCTACCGCAGGCTTCACTCTCCTCAGAATCCCCAACATGAAAATTCATGGCTCAGTAGAAGCTGAAACAAAACTAGTTTTTCATGGACTGCCTTTCAATAGATTGGGATTCAGCTACAAGAAAATAATAACCGGAGTGGAAGAGAAGGGAACGGCGTAAGCCAATTTGTGCATCAGCAACGCCTAGCCCCAGCTGTCTGCAAACCCGGACTCCAAACACTCTGAAAAGTGGTTCAGTTTGATTGAAAGTATATAGCAAGCTCTTTCTACAACAAACCCGGATATGCATAAGGCGATTTCAAGCCTTTATCCAAAAGTTCACGTTTCCCGGGAGGCAGGTTAATGTTTTCAGTCAATACGACACGATATTTGTAGCTCATGAGCATGCAGATCCGGGTTCCTAGGATGCTCTGAAGGACTCCCTAAATGATGGCCCAGGCGTTCTGCCCTGAAGTGGGAGTCATCTTTTTTTATTTTCTGTGTGTGTGTGTGTGTGTGTGTGTGGTGTCCCAGAACAACCTCCTATTGTTGGGTTGAGAATGTACCTCCCTTCCTCACACCAGTGACATTTTATATAAGTAAGTGCCTGTTAGAGTGTGTGGGAAAATGTTGCCCAGAAAATTAAAGCATGTAAGCTTCTGACTGCAGCTGGTTGAGAGCGGGAAAAGACATTTCTTCCCAGTAAGCGGCACCCAGTGAGATGGACAGGGCTGCAACAGATCCGTGGTCGCATGCAGAAGGGGCGCACAGGGGCAGAAATAAAGCAGAATTACAGCCTCAACGGCTTTTCAAGTCATGGCAAGCGGTGACCAGGTTCGGCGTCCCGTTGGCGCCAGACTGGCCACCACTAATTACCAGGTACATACTTCGTGTGCGCTTGGCTCTCCCGCCGACTGCCTGGTGACTGTCTTCCGGAGTCAGGCAGCGGCCAACGCCAACCCAACGTCTTCCAGCCCTGACAGGTCTACATTAATTATGACTGTCATTTCACTGATGCTGAATCCCCATCTCTCTGGAGGGGATACACAAGAAGCCAGCCTTGTTCCAAGTTATATCGAGGGGCCTTGATGTCCCCCAGGGGCTGTCACTGCAATTAGTCCAAACCCGTGTTTGGTATTTCTTCTCTCTAAGGGCTTGGGGAGGCATGCTGACGGCTGGGAGAGGATGTGACATCCAGAACCATTGCAAGCAGTATTAGTTCCAAGAGGAAAAAAAAAATAATGGCTGTCAAGACATTTTATTTGCTTTTCCCTACCTGGCCCTTTATTCTTTGTCCGCTTCTTCATTCGGTCTCTAGTGGATCCAGGTGAACTTCGGAACGAGCAGTTAAAAATAGAAGCTTTCAAGGACAAAGGAGAGAAATGACTCGGAGTTGGTAAATATGATCTGCCCTAAAGAATAGAGGATAAAGGGCTTGGTACAGAGCGTGGAAATAGAATTTGTGAGTTCTGCACGTATCCGCGATGATGACCCCGAAGATGGAGAAAAATTGCCTTCCGAACGAAATCCAAAGGAGGGTTTCTTCCTGCATGCTCTCATATATTTTGCAAGAACAAAGAAAATGATTTCTGCCATCAATTTTTAATAGAGTTTTTTTGAGGTAAAAAAGAAATTACATGCAAAGAAATGCATATGTCTTAAATGAAGATTTTAATGAGTTTTGATAAATACTCAGATATGGATCTGTGTAACCCATACTCCTATCAAGAGGATATTTTCATCAACCCAGAAAGTACACCCTTTTCTAATGTATCTCCCACTTTGAAGGGTCAAATACGTTTCTTATTTCTATTACTGTGGATAAGCTTTGTCTATTCGTGAAGTTTTATAAGTAGAATCATTGCTGTACAGTGAAGTTTATCAGACTTTCTTTGCTCAACGTAATGTTTCTGAGATTCATCCATGCTATTTTGTGTACTTACATTTTGTTCATTATTCTTGCTGAGTAGAAGTTTACTATGTAAATATAACAGGCTTTATTCTTAGACATCTATTCCGCTGATGATGGATATGTGGATCACTTCTAGGCTTAGCTGCTTGGACATTCTTCTAGAAGTCTACTTATACATCTGTATTTTCATTTTGCCTAGATAAATACGTAGAAGTGCGATTGTCAGGTCAAAGTATATGCTTAACTCTGTAAGAAAACTATCAAACAGCTTTCCAAAGTGGCTGCCCCATTTTCTGTTCCAGTAAGTAGTGCTGTATAAGTGTTTCTTCTGCTCCGCAGGCTCTTTACAATAGTAGAATTAGTCATTCTAGTTAGTGTTTTTACATTCGGACGGCTTGAATTTGCATTTCTCAGATGGCTAGTGAGTCTGGGACATCTCCTATGCGCCCACTCTGATGGGAGGAAGCGGTTCGTAAGGACAGCTCTCCCCTTCTCTCCTCCTGTATTATCTAACAAATTTGGGTTGGGGTATATTCATTGGAGTTATGGCACTGGATTTCGGGAGACGTGCTTGGGAGACCTAGGTTTAGAAATCTGTGGCAGGTTAAATGTGAGAGCTACACCACACCTAGCAAAAGAAACCCAACTCCAGTTTGATCCATCCATAAGTTGTCACCCTGAGCCTCTCTCCTCTCTCTCTGCACCCTGCTGGATGGAAACACCATCTGGTCAGGGAAGGAGAAGGTTTCTGTGGTATTGAGGATATGCGTCTTTTCCCTCCAAAATAGAAGAGCTTTGGTGTTTTTGATGTTCCTTAAAGAGAAGGACATATGTTTCCCAAAGAACACGACTTCTCTAAATTTAAGTCTGGATGTTCATAGTTATTTCTTTCCAGACCTCAAATTCCCAGGGAAAGAATACCTACCAAAAACTATGTGATTCTTCCTGGTTTGGGCTCTTTGAAGAGTTCTAGCCCTGGTCCCTGTCATCTCTCTGCAAACTTACCCCTCACCCACAAAGAACTCTTACTGTAGCAAGTTGGGCAGGGGAGCAGTTCCCCGACTGGGCATCTCAGCAGCTCGCATGCGATGTTTGGGATTCCAAAGGAAAAATTCATGCCTCTGCAGAGATCCTGACTCACTAACCAGGGGGTCAGATCTGGGGATCTTCACTTTAAATCAAGCATCACGGGTAATTCTGAGGCAGGCAAGCCGCGGGCATTTTAGGAAAGACTGGAATTGATAGATAGCCCTCTTAGCTCCTGTTTCCTCTTATTCGTTTTTCTTGTTATACTCAGAGAATGAGAGCGGGTCTCTCAGGATTTCATATTCCGTTATCCTGGTTACATGTAATTCTTTCAGACTAAGATGTCATCTTCCCTTTACACTTACGGTTGATAAACACATGCACAGTCCAGGCCTCCTATTACAGGGCCCTCTGTCTACTTGCGCTCCGGGAAGCCGTTGTATTTCCCCAGTGCTTAACTTCTCCAGCTGCCAACCTGCTCACTATGCATCCCCATGGAATTAATTTGTTTAATACAGAACTATGAAGACAAGAGACAATGAAGTATACCAAGACCTAATCTGTACGGAAAACTTTCATCATCCAGCCTCTGGTCTAAATACTTTCATAGGTGTTGTATTTCATGTTCCTGTGCCTCAGGCTATGGTGATCTCCAACCAATGAAAACAAAACTAAGTGCTTATTTAGCTCATCTGCAGGGTGGCTGGGGTTGGCTGATCTAGGCTGGCCCACCCTGGCAAGTCTGTGTCACATGTCTCTCATCTTTCCCCGGGGACCAGGGGTTCCCCGAGGCATGCTATGGCTGGGGTAAGCACAGTGACGGGCACACCACCACATTCACTCGATTCCGTGGGCAAGGGCAGGCCCGTTGGCCAAACCCAAGCAAATCATCGGATGGAGAAGTCATTTACTACTCTTGTAGAGGAAAGAATTGAAATGGTCACATGGCAAAGGACATGACCATAGGGAGAGCTGAAGAATTCGGGCTGGTGATACAAGGTACTACAAGTATTAATTCTGACAACAATTTCATGAGATGGATACAATACTCTTTCTACCTGCTAGAATGGAGGAACGGTGTCATGGAAACCGCCGGAAGCCAGGCTGGACTGGGTCTGCTGCTGGCTTGCTCCTTGCTGGCTCCATAACAGTTAGTACTTACCTCTGTTGTACCTTGGTTACCTCAAGTTAAAATGGAGAAAATACTTGCTCGGTAGGGTAGCAGGAGGAATAAATGAGTTTATGTGTAAGAGGATTTAAAGCAGTGTTAGATAACTGAATTTTAGGTGTTACTACCAAGTTGATAGGTAACATTCCTGGAAAGTGTAACTTGTTGGCAACAATAACAACGAGCAGAACAATCCATACCTTAAATCGTATCTACTCTTCTTTCAACCTTAGAACCTCACGTACGGCACTCCACCTGCTATTCACAATTAGCATTTATTTTTTCATTAAACCGTATTTTGAAGACATACTTATAGGTATTGTTACGTTTTATAATAAAACAAAAAATATATATACAGCTTTGCTAGTAAAGAGTATACATTAATAAAATAATAAGGGTTACTGACAAATTTCCATTTACCATCAGAAATAATTTTCAGGAAACAGTTTTCATGAAAAGCTTTATTTGCAGAAAATATGCTAACCGTCCACATGTGTGATTTTTCTTTTTATTTCTCTAACCCAGGTGCATCCATTATTCATAAATATGTAATTGGGAATTTTCAAAATGTCAAGAAAAGGTACAAAGATTTAAACCCGAGCATTCTGAAAAAATCTTGCATGAAGGGTTTTGTGTTTGAAGAGAGATTATTTCTTCCTCTGGCAAAAGACAGAAGTAGACGTTCATTCAGTCACAGCATATTATAGACCTTCCGCTTTCAGAAAATTTTGTAGTAGGCGCTGAGAACACAGATGATTAAAACCTTGCTCATATCTTCAAAGAGTTTCCAGTCCAATGGAGAAAATCTTTCAGAAAGTAAGTGGTCGCAGTATAGTATGACAGGCTCCAGTAATTGTCAACACCGTGTTCTGGGCACCGCAGCCTGAAAACAGGAAATTTCAGAAGCCAGGAGTGAACCAAGCAGAAAAGGTATGTGCAAAGTGAAATTACAGGGACCATCAGGCAATCAGAGAGTATGGGGCGTGGGTTTTGGGAGTCTGGAAATAAAATAGCTTGGACTGGATAGAGCATCGAGTTATCAAAATGGCAGTAATAAGATGACTGGAAAAGAAAAAAGATGACTGGAGAAACTGGCATGGGTCAGACCTTCGCAAACCTTGGATGCCACCATGCTGAGGATTGTGGGCTTGACGGAAAAGCATTGGGGGGAGGCCAATGGATTTTTTTAACACAACCTTATTTACATATGCTTTTGACCCTTCTGATTGCTTTGTGGAAAAAGGGTGGGTGGAGTGAGCAGGAGGAGTGAGCAGGCTCTTGCCTCAAGGCAAGAACTAATGAATGGGGCCAGACTTAAGATACAGTCAATAAGAACAGGAGGGAAGGGAAGGGATGCCAGAGAGGCTAAGGACCTGGGCGTGGAGCCATGCCTCTTGTGTGCAAGGCACTTCCTTTAGGGATTTGCTGCGTTCAACAGGAGGCTGGTGATGCTTCCGCTCTCCCCACCTCCCCGCCTGCTCCAGCGAATACAATGGAAGCTACACAGGCCTTCTGATTGCTTTCCCTAGCTCCACAGAGAAGAGTTCAGGCAGTTAGCAATGGGCACTTGGTACCACGAACCAAGGAGGCAGGCATAGGGGTCACTAAGCAGATCCAGATCTGTGAGATGATAAAACTGGCTCCGAACACAACTATATACTTTCATTTAATTATATCCAGTCTCTTAGAACCTTAGAATTCTAGCATGAGGTAACCACATAAACCCATTGCCCAGATGAGAATACTGAGATCAAGAGACATTAAGGAGTTGTCAGTGACTGAGTGCTATTAAAATCCAAGGAGTCTTAGTTTGTAACTTAGTTTGTAACATGCCACACCACTATGGTCTTATTTGTGATTCATCCTTACTTGAATTGAACTGGTTTTCTTGTAATTCTTGAAGGGGTTACTAATGATGGGTTTTTATTGCGTTTCAACTTTGTATTCCTACTCATTTTTTTTTTTCTTTTCATTTTGTGATTTTAGTTCCACTCGCTATTTCTTTAATGGAATAAAATTTTAGCTTTACTTTGTACTGCAAAGGACATGGACAGAAATACAACTTTTAAAAAGAGTAATTTAGCCTCAAATGCATCCCACGGTAATTTGATATTAGAGTCCTTTTAAACAAATTATAGTTAATTAAGCATGCAAACACATTAACTACTTTAAATACCCCATTAGCTACCTTAGCTGAAATAATTGTCCTGAATTGCACGTTTTTTTAAAGGCATTCTTCAAGGTGCTACATAAATCTTTGTCTCTGGTATGGAAAAAAAAAATGTAATTATTCTTGGAAGAAAGAACCTGGTAACAGTTGATTATTCCAGGAATACAAATATAGCACGAATCACGAGCTACTCAGCCCTGCGTGTCTTCACTATTTACAGTGGTTCTCAGCTCCTCCCCCCCAGCGTTCTCATCACCTGTGTGAGCTGTCCGTCACTTTGTCTGCAGGGCCCTCGACACGCCCCTCAGTCTAACTTCTCTCCCACCAGCCTCTGCGCCTGTGCCCCATTCCCGTCCTCCTGTACCCCGTCATTTTCTGTGTTCCATGACCTGGCTAATCTCTGGAGATGCTAATATTTCATTATCTTGAAAATTTTTGACCTGGCAACATGTCTGCGAGGGTCTGCCTTGGACTCTTAGTTTTTGTTCGTTTGTTTGTTTTATGAGGTGATTAAAATGAAAGCTTTCTGGAACATCGAGGTGACCAGTCATCACTGGGTCCTGCCGCCTGGTCCCTATGCCTCGTTATCTCTTCACGGTCACACAAAGGAAGGATGAGACACACGGGCCCTCCGTGCCCGTGGGCCTGCATTCTGTTCTCATTTGTTTGGAGTATTTCCTTTAATGTTTAACCTCCATTCTTGCCTTGATACAGCTTGGCATTAACCCTTACCCCCACCCGCCTCCCAAGTAACAGAAATGTATCAGAAAGCTCTAAATGTAACACATGGTCACAGTTTGTGACTAAAAACAAATGAGAACAAATACCTTCTTTGGTAATAGCAATTAAAAAAAAAACAACTAACTAACTAATGTTTATAAACCTAAATACAATGAATTCCCTTTCTGCAGAAGGGTTGATAGAGGGTATCACTGATATTGTCACAGAACTTGTATGTTACGGGATGATCTAACACATCTCTGGGATTCTCAGAACAGACCAGTGACATGGGTCGTCTGGCCACTGTATGGTGACCCTGAGGTGTGGGGCGCATCCGATTAGTGGTTCCCCCTCTCTGCATACCAGCATAGCCCTGCCATCAAAAAATACACTGCTCTCATATTGATGGGACCCATCAATATCAAAGAAATAATACCCAGCCAAATAGCTGCGTAAATTTTAATCTCCTAAAATCTCCCGAAAGATCAATTTTTTTTCTTATACAATGATTTTCCCTTCACAGAGACTAAAAACTTAATTAAACTTTAGTTGCTGTTTAGCCAAACTACACCACAATTTCATTGATTAGAAGTGATGAATCATATTCAAAAAGTCAATAGCATTAGGAAATGAAACGATATAATTCAATACTTTAGGAAAAGTCCCTGTAATGGAAAGGAGAGCAAGCTCCAAAGGAAGTTAGAAAAAGAAAGCTTGTCTAACATGCGTTTGGCCATTTTGTTTATTTACTAACAAGTCAGTAGCGTCCTACAGAACCCATTTCCCGGTGGCTATTAGTAATAAGAGAGCTTAGCCAAATGGCCCATCGATCCATACAAGTAGCTACAGCCTGAGAGAGGGGTAACATTTTGAACGCTCAGCCTGAATTTAACACGGTCAGTTTACATAAAAACGCCACCAGTGGAGTGATCTGTGTGTTCTTGCTTGCAAGAACCAGGTCCCCTAAAGAGTTTCATTTAGGACTGTCTTTAAATTCCACGTCTTTGTTTAGACAAAGCCCCCCTCTAGTAAAAGATACATTACATTGTGTAGAAAAAAGCACTTTAATAGTATAGGAGACAAAACAGATGATGTTTTAATATGCTTCACACACTTAATTCAGAATTATTTACAGAGATTATAAATGGTGTCAAGTTGTGAAAAGATATTGCTGGACTATATTTGTTAGAATTCAATGACTAGTAAAAAATAAATAAATAAAATCATGGTGACTTTTTCATTAAAGTGAGAAACCCCCAAAATGATAAGCCCTTTAAAAAATGGTTTCCCTTTGATTTAATATTTGCATTGAAAGGAGCTTGTTATGAAATGTCAGGAAGGGAGTTCAAGGTTATTTGGGGCTTTATGTAAAGAGACATCAGTGCTTTTTAAATAAAGTGCCAGTCCTTTACTCTGTGACTGGAATGATTTTATTCATTGAGAAAGGGTCTCCTGTGGGGGGGGGGGTGGCAGGAGAGAAATGCTGAAATATAGTAGAATTACAATTGAGACATTTAAAGAGAACAGAGAATTGCTTTGTGAAAAAAGGCTAATACAAAATCAGGAACCAGCCACATTATTCTATTGCTTCAAAATCCTAGCTTCCCTCGGATCTAATTCTTTGAACAGAAATTCCGTTGATTGTCTAGCATATAATTCCAGTGGCTGTTAGAAGTATTACAATGGCACCCAGGGAGGTCAGGGTTAGTCAGTCCATGACCCTCAAGGATTTTACATTCTAGCCAAAGGATAAGAGAGGGGCGGACATAAAATATTATAAAGCACAAACATCAGAAATTTCTCAAGAAGTGTAATATTGCAGAGTCGGGGAGGAGAGAGATTTTACTTAACCTGGAGAATCAAGGATCGTCCAGAGGAGGGAGCTTTTGAGAGTGGTCTTGAAGAATGGATGGGCTTCTGAAGAGGGGATTTATATTGGGAAGGGTCCAAACAGAGCTCACAGGCTCCATACAGTGAATGAATAGGGTGGGGGAGGCTGAGTAGAGGGTTTGATTGAATGGTAAGCCATTGGAGGAGAATAGGGAGAAGCAAGACCGGGAAGGAGCACTGGGGCTTTCTGAGGACAAGAGTAACAGGTGAGGGAAGCAAACAGAGGAGAACTCGGTGGACCGGACAGGCAGGTGGATCTGATCCAGCCCATGGGTCCACGTGTCTGATAGACCTCAGTGTAAATCCATGCTCCTTGTGCAATGCCTTTCCTTGAGCAAGATTAAATTTCCTGAGACCTCTTTCTCTCTCTCTTTACAATAGAGATGATGATTTTTAGTGCCTACTTCCGGAAGTGATGACAATCTAATTAGATAATGACGCTGCGCATTGTATGAAGTGGATGATCGTTATATGTTTATGATTGGCATTGTGATAGGTGTTGTGATTAAGAAAGATGGATGTAGTAGCAGTGTGCCTGGCTACATCCATCTTGGATACTGACCGGGGAAAGACCAGCAGGAAGGAAGCCAGGCAGAGAGGAACAAGGTGGGGCAGAATTTTCAGGATGTAGGAACAGGGTGTTACAGGTCATGAAAAGGGGAGGTCAAAGATAACTCTAAGATTTGACCCCAGCTGAGAGGGTAAAATTAGAATGCCACCTAGGTTTCTCTCATGAGTAGATGAGTTAGACTTATGAGCTGTTCAGTGTGTGGTTGCGTAAGTCATTTCGATGTTTTCAAAAGGCACTTAGAAATGCAGCTGTGGGCTTAGGAGAGAGGCTTCAGTTACTGAGCCGAGCTTGGAAACCTCCTGCTGAGAGGTGCTGGTTCAGGACTCGGTGGGGAATGAATGAAACCGACAAGGGCTTCAGTATGGACACAGAGGAAGAAGCTGAAGGACTTAACTATGAGCACGATCTACGTCCGGGACCCAGGAGCGGGGGCGGTGCCGTTCTGGAAGAAGGATGCACAGTAGGGTAACCCTGACAACACAGCCTCATGAGAACCAATCAGAGAAGCAGACGGTTTGAAAGGGGATGGTCACAGAAGGTGCAGAAGGTCAAAGAGAATGAAGATTCTAAAAACATCCTCTAATCTGTGGGTACCAGGCTAAGGTGAGGCTGCCTCCGGATCCAGCCTGGCGAGCCTGGGCGGAAGCCGCCCCTTGACCTGCCCAGGCCCCCGGGAGACGCGCTGATGGCTCCCGGTGCTGATTTGACAGTGGACGTGTGCTCCTTCAGCACGCCTGCCTCCACGCAGTGCAACCTAGGACTGCGAGAGGTACCTCCTCCTTCCTGGAAGAACATCAGAAACATTCCCACCTTATGAATACTGAGGCTCCCAGGCCAGAATCTTAGACTTGCAAGTGCCTCTGGAGGTTACCTCCTCTCGCCTGGGACCACAGCCTGGGAGGCTGCGCTCTCTGCTGTGGGCGTGGCGGTCTGGGACTGGGAAGGCACGAGGGGTTGCGATCTCATCTACCCTCTGGGCTGGTGTGGGCAGCCAGGACACAGATCTAGCTGTGGTATCCACAGCCCCTGGGCTGGGATCAGGGGTCTAGTCCAGGCGGAACCTAGGGGGAAGGTGAGCCCAGTCAGGACCACGGGATACCAGACAATCTACCAGCAGACGCAGGGCTATGGAACAGGACAGAGATCGAAGTGGCAGTTCTAGAATAAGGATGAGGGCTTGCAAGTCCAGGGTCTGGCTGAGAGTCCTGCAGACCAAGGCCGGGAACACACAAATCCGGCTCAGTGCTGAGCGCTGGGTGTGTCCCCCGCATCCGCCGCCGCCCCCGTTTCCCAACAGCTAAGCAGGGCGCGCAGCTGGTGGTCTCAGGGTCCTACTTCTCCTTTTTTGGGGCAAGTGATCAGGGTCTTGACCCCAGGTCGGATGCTATTCCTCCCTGACCTTTAGCGCTGACTCTTCACATGGGGAGTGGACCTGTCTGTCTCCCAGTCTCCCTCATGCCTGAGGGAGGGGTAAGCGCGGCACATGTTTCAGAGGTACTGTGGGGAAGATTGAACTAGCTAAGACACATAACGGGCTCAGAGCACACAGCTGGCACTACGTATTAGTTTGCGAAGATCATTTTATTGATGACGTTTGTGGATGTCAACTGTTGTTACTGAGATCAGATGCTGGGCCGAGACAACTAATAGTGTTTATTCACATGACAGGGTCATCAAGGCTACTCTGGTGAGGCAGTGACATGGGCCCCCTCTGCTGTGTCTTGGGCAGACTTTGCACAGAGAATATGCTATTCTTCCTTAACGCACCTAGAGGTAGCTTCAGAGCAAGTCTCCGCACGGAGGTTTGGCATTCCCTACCAGTCAGTTAGGGCAACAAACCTCGGGCATCTCTGTTCAGATGTGTAAGTTTCCCTCACAGCTCCCTAACAGGGGAACATTGCACTTCGGAAGACACCATTTTCCTGCCAATGTGCTTACCATCTCCAAAAAGTCCCCCACGGTCATGTCACGTCCGCCTGATTATTACACACGTTCAGTGCGGAATCCATGTCCACTTATTCATTTATCAGATAAAGTTAAAAAAAAATAAAAATCCACAGTTCATCCGAGTCTCAGACGAGAGGTCTATTTTTACTCCCATATCATATGCACAAATATATACATCAATCTCTTACGCACACACCTGTCAGTCTTCACGGTCATGCTTATATTCAGAGAAATTGTCAGATATTTCTCTGTTGATGTTAATTTTCACCTGGCAGCTGGCCTTCGGTAAAAAGTTCAATGTTCTTTTTGTAGACATGACTTTGACATCTAATCTTAGCAAGATCAAGAGTTCTATTGCCTGTTTTGTTTTGTTTACAATATACCACAGATGTATATAATATATGTTATATTATATATAACATATATTATATATTATATATAATATAATATATAATATACATATAAAGTAGCAACAGACAAAGTAGTGACCTGAACTTTTTTTTTCTTTTTATTTATTTTTTATTTTATTCATTTTCTTTTTAAAGAGGAGACAGAGTGAGAGAGAGAGAGAGAGAGAGAGAGAGAGAGAGAGAGAAAGAGAGAAAGGGGGGAGGAGCTGGAAGCATCAACTCCCATATGTGCCTTGACCAGACCAGTGCAGGGTTTAGAACTGGCGATCTCAGTGTTCCCAGGTCGACACTTTATCCACTGCGCCACCACAGGTCAGGCAGTGACCTGAACTTTTATAAAATGTTTTTGAATTGGTGTACTCTCATGCTGGTAAATATGAATTTTTAAATTTAATCATGAGGTTTAATTACTATGACTAAGGATAAAAAACAAACCCTAAAAAGCAAAACTTCAGTGCTGATAGGTTGAGCTGTTTGGTGGGAACTAGCAATAAGGACAAACATCTTCACTCTAGATGACCAGGGTCATTTAGATAAAGTCGTTAGCACGTGTTAAACACCAGAAACAAAGACACAGACAGACATTTGTGCAGCTGTTCCCTTTTCCCTCGGTTATCGACAGCAAGGTCGGCTCTTCCAGGGTTTTAAAGAGAGAGAATATAGGTGAAAGAAAGGCCTTTGTGCTTTCCTGTTTTACACTGTTTGGGGGCCCTCTGCATGCCCGGCGGAAGCCTCCAGCATTCAGACCCCTGCCTGGTGCTAGCCCTCCGTGGGCTGTTCCCTGGCGCCGTCCACGCCGACATGACCATGGAGGAGGCGGTGCCGGACTGACTTTTTCAGCAGAAATGTAGAGTGTTTTCCTGACGCAGAGATAGAAACAGTATCGGGCACTGTGTATGGTATTATTCCAAAGTAACGGGAGATAAAAGCGTTCAAAAGAATGAGCACCTGTTCAACTCCGGTTCTATGTGAGGGGACCAAGTCCTTCTCTCTCCTGACCATCATCCTTCAGCGGAGGTGGTCGGTACAATCTTCACTTTGCAGAAGGGGAAACTGAGGCTCGAAGGTGCAGCCGCTCGCCCAATGGCTCTCTATTAAAGACTCGGAGCCGGTGTTGGAATCCAGCTCTGGCTGGTCTTAGCAACACTCCTGCCCCACTCCCCTATCCCCACCCTTACCCCGTCCTTACCCCGTCCTCACCCCTACCCCCACCCACACCCCCAGGGTGCCACGCTGCTCCCGCCCACTCTGACAACTGGTTATGGAAAGCAAGGGCGTGGCCGGGGAAAGGCACACGGGGTCCCCAAAGGCTATTTCACGTGGGGACCACACAGGCTGAGCATCTCTGATTGCCCTATTCCTGAGGGGGGAGGGGTGGATTCTTAAAAGAATGAAAACACTCTAACATGTTAGACATTTGAACAAAAGCATGAAAGCTGCGAGATTCATTATTTTCTCAAAGTCCGAGATCTAAACCAGAGCCAGCCACTCGTGACCTTCAGTTCCCGGACTCAGGAGGACCGCATTTCTTCCGTCCATGTCGCAGCTCGCTGTCTCTGGTTTTCTCACAACTCTAATTGGCTAGAGAGCCTGTAATTATGGTTAGGGGAATCCATTTGTGTGAGATAACAAGCAGCAACTTTCTTTCACTTTCAAAAGTGATCATTCAGATTGTGCAAATTCAGATTGTATTTTTTTCCCCCTTGTCACTGTATTTACCCTTCCCTGCCATTTTCTCTAAGTGATTCGTGTCTCTCAGACCTTGCTATTAGCAGTGGGATGTGACAGGTCGAGAGAGGGCACAAGGTCATTTCATTAGGTTGGAATCTGTTACACTTTCTTGTTTTGTGTGTGTGTGTGTGTGTGTGTGTATGTTTAAAGAGAAGATTTATATGATAACTTGGCAATTTAATCTTCTGTTTTAAATGTCTTCTTTCCTGAGGACAAGCATTCAGCCACTTGATTCAATGTAAATAAGAGCCCAGATGTCGAATTTCTCATTGAGTGTTCTACATTTCTCTTTTAAACTGTAGATTAAAAAAAATATATATATATATATACACACACACACACACACACACACACACATCACTCCCCACCCTGCCTCTGTTGATTCCAGGAAGGGGGCATTGCTGGTAGCCGAACTTGAGGGTCTTCCTGAAGCCCCCACATAAAAACAGGGAGACTAGGAAGCCATGCTCAACTCCAGGTGGGAAAGTCAACCAATAGGAGCCGCAGAACCTTCGTGCGTGGGCATCTGCGCCGTGCGGAGTGAAGAGAAGCATTCCGTCCAAACCTAGCTGTGCCCCTGCCCGTTCAAGTAGCCCTGCTGGAGGTCAGCGGTTAACTGTTAACTTTCTTCCAAGCCATGTCACTTTGGAACCCACATCTTTTTCGGGGGTGGACCCAGCCAATGACTGAGCGAGGCTGATGAAAGGTCTATCCATTTCTATCAGAAAGAAGCACCCCGAGTGCCGAACGCAGACCCAAGACCTGCACTGAGGTTTGGAGCTTCCCTTGCCCAATCTTGCTTCCTCTCTTTCCTTTCAGAAGGTTACACTTTCATACTCCTCACTGAGTCTCGGTGTCTGCTTCTAGGGGGGACTCCGCTGACCCAGGTGGGCCAGAGTGGTTGGGCAAAAGTGGGCAGCGAGATGGGCGGGAGGTGCAATGGTCCCCGGCGCACGGGGACCGGCTGGCGGCTAAAGCCTCCCCTGGTGGTGATGTGCTCACGTGTTTTGGCGGAAGGGACTTGAAGGTGCAGTGACTGAGGCTCTGAACAAGCGTGGAGGGAGATGTTGACAGACAGTGGAATTGGCTGGCTGTTCTGCTTCCCTGTTTGCCTACAAGGGAAGACTGGAAAGCGGAGGACAGTTAACAAACCAAAACTATGTGTGTGGTCCAGCAGGTCTCTCCCGCAGAACTCACAGAAGGGTTCTGTAATGAGAGCTTTACGTCCCCGACAATAAGAAAGCTGAAACCAAACCCCTTCCCTAAGGGAAGGATGTCCTGACTCTCATGGCTGCAAGAGCCACCCTGCCATCTCCTCCTCCCACTTCGGGCCCTCAGATGGATAACTAGGACTAAGTTGCAGCCTAACCCAGCGCGGGACATGCCGGGTCTGACAAGCGGAGAATAGGGCTCTGTCCCCCAGGAGCTGCAAGAATTCCCCAGCGTTCCCTGAAAGATGCTGGCGGAGTGCCCGGGACTGGGTGTCACGGGTCCGAGACCGAGGGGGCACCATAGAAGGTTGAGGACGGAGATTTTTATTGACCTCTTGGGGTGTGCGATGCAGTGCCCTGATGAGGGCCTTAGAAGGTGGAGCAAGCTCATTTCTTGGGTGTCTCCTAGCAAACACGGAGAAGGTCACTGCCCACGCAGTGACGGAAACACCAGAATTGCTGCGGCCGAGGGTGGAGCAAGGAGTGCCCAGTGTTCATGAGAGAGTTCCCGGGCTGGCCAGAGACCTGCCCGCACGTCCTCAGAGGACGCCCACTCCCCCAGGCTGCTGGGAATGGGGGGATGAGACGGGGACCAGCTCCCACCTGAAGTTCAGTGGCGAAGGTTCTCTGGAAAGGCAGGCTGTGACGGTAGGAGAAAGAGAGGTTGGCTTGTTGACAGCCATGGGGACAACAGCGGCCCTGAGCTTGTAAAGACCAGGTGGTGGCATTTAACCTCCAGATGTCGTGAGGCAACAGACAGGCGGGTTTGACCTGCAGAGAATTGGGAAGATGCTCAACAGACGTGGCAATCTCAGGGGCAAAGAGGATGGGCGGTGGACAAGCTTACTGCTGAGTGTGCCTGGTGGGCACGGAGACAGATGGGTGGGACGGGAGACCTGACGGGGGAGACCGCGAGTGCTTCCCCAATAGAAACATCACAATCTCTGTCTGCATTCCGGACGCAAACCATTTGTTAGATCAAGGCTTCGCTGCTGAACACGGGAGCGGGGTCCCCATGAAGAAGGACGCTGTGACAAGTTTCTGCTGTGATGATAGTCCTCATCCCTCCCCACAGGACCTACGGGCCAGTGGGTTTTTGAGTCTAAAAAAACCCATGAGTTTGTATTGGGGTAATTAAAAAAAAATCCAAGTCATTGATTTCTTTAAAGCCATATGCTCCCCCCCCCCCGAGGTCAGCCCTAAACCTTGTAGATGTCTTTCCTTTTGGGGTCAGGGTGGTTCGTTCTATAGAAACAACAAAAAGCATAGTTCACTTATTGGATGGACTGCCGTAGGATCAGTATCCTACTCTTCATAAACTAGAAAAAATTCTTACCAACCCGTGGGGTGGCAGTTGCTCTTGTTCTTTCTCTCGTCTGTCCTTGTCGTCCTACTGAGTCTACGGAAGGCTCCAAGCAGGGGCGTCACCGCAGTTTGGGATGGAGCAAACAGATGTTAGGAGCCTCAGTCTCACGCCAATATCTGGTGACCCAGGGATGACCTGGAGGGCTGTGCATCCTCTCAGTCTGTTGACGTTCCCTGTGTCCGTCTTGTTTCTCTTCCGCCCAATCCCATCACTGAAATCCATTTATTATCCCGTTCTGCTTCAGCCAGGTACGCCCGCGCAGTGGTCCAGTCTCTGTCTCGCGTGGATTCCAGTCCTCGTTTGGGTCTGTCCCACAACAGATGGTCTAGTTTTTGCTGGGGTGGAGGGCAGGACATCTGTGTGCTCTCAAGGCGTCCCCGAGTGACTCTACAATGCAGGCAGGGATGGGACCGGTGGCTGTAGAAGTGTCGGAGAGGAGCAGACTTCCTAGGGGGCTACCCCCACCTCCACTGGAAAGCCCCTCACCTGAGCAGGAGCTGCCCCCACGGCCGGTTTAAGAAGCCCAGCCACTCGCAGGAGCGCAGATGGGAGTAGGCTCCCTGCTCTGAATTTCGACGCATTCGGCTTTAATGGGTGACTGAGATGACGGCCAATTGAAGACCCACTAAGGGTCCGTGAGAGTGTTTTCCATGCCCAAGGAATAGTAATTGCTTCCATTGAACTTAATTAACTTCCTTTTAAGCCTCAGTTGTTTGTTTTCTTCCTGTTTCTCATTGGTCTCTTTGGGATTCACTTCCTCATAGGGTGCAGGCAGAATTACACTGAAAAAAAAAAATGTTTCTGTTCTGATGAAAAATCAGCGGCATTCATTCAGTGTTCCACACCTGGGTGTGTCCTAGCACAGAATTGGGTACAGGACCCTAGAATCAGCTCCTGAGAGTTTTCTGGAAGATACTCTGATGGTAGATACACAGCACCTTATCCCTGCTCATTGACTCATGGCCTGAGATGGCCCTTTTATGCTGGGCCTCGATGTGGCCTCAGAATCCCTCTGAAGAGTGACCCAAGGCAGCACTACAGTTGACCAAGATATCCTGCCACGTGGTGGAGTGGACACAGTCGGGACAAAGAAGGACAGAGACCTCTCCATCTTTAAACAGACCACCCCTCGCTCAGGGTTCTGTGCTCCTTACGTGCGAAATGGGACGGCTGGGTGTTCCTCAGCGAGTCCTCGTTGGTGTATGACTTTGTTGTCTCGGGAGTTAGGGACATTACTTAACGGTTGCCGCTTGAGAGTTTTAGAAACAGGAGCCCACTCACTGCGTGCGTGTTTTTACTTCTCCAGTGGAGCACTGGATGGCCTCTGAGAAGGGCTTTCGCTTTCAGAGAGCAGCATCTGTGACCGTCCACCCTGACTGTGGCTGTGGTTTTATGGCTCAGGACCCTGTCGGCATGTAAAATCCATTTGGAGATGGGTGCCCACAGAGGCACGTGGAACCCAGGCTGGACACTGAGAGAGTACAGGTTGGTCCCCGAGATAAGGTACTCTTTGGCCCTGTGCTTCCCTTTCTCGCAGACCTTCTCAATGTTCTAAAACCCAAAAGAGCTATCGTCCTACATTCTGATGGGGTTGGACATCTTCTCTTACAGGCAGCTCTTAGAGTGTTGACCGACTTCCAGACAGAGACTTCCCAGTGCTGGGAGTCCACAAAGGACACAAAACGGGAGGGGTAGGCAAAGTTGGATGGACAACTGACCCAGGAATTCCTC
The DNA here is from genome assembly GCA_037038555.1 of Rhynchonycteris naso. Lineage (NCBI taxonomy): Eukaryota > Metazoa > Chordata > Mammalia > Chiroptera > Emballonuridae > Rhynchonycteris > Rhynchonycteris naso. The sequence goes on from CM073002.1 coordinate 146,252,219, forward strand.
CTGCTTTAATTAACCACAGACCCAGGGACCCCTCTCTCTACCGCGGCACCTCACCTGCCCCGAGCTCTGTGTGAATGAAGGTCTTGGTTGGGTAGGTCTGTCCCATCGGGAAGATAGCTCTGGGCTGGGGGAAGGGTCACTGTCTATAGTCTAGGCAAAAAACAAAAACAATCAATACACTAAACCTCACCCACCGCTTCTACTGCTAGGGAGGCTGCTGATCTTAAATGGCTCAGACCTTAACGTCCTACCTTTAAACCTAAAACACCCACAAGTCACCCCATTGTAAAGACGCAGTGTGTGGATCGAGTGTCGAGCTCTTTGTGGGTGTTATTCAAAACACAAAAGGTGTGATTCAGAACTCCGCTCTTCCTGTAGAAAGATGCATGCTTTCTAACTCAGGCTTCAGCTGCTGTGAAAAGAAAATCTGTAGCTAGAGCAAAAGGGCAGGAAGGTGACATCTGGCATAACAGACTTTCTAAGACGGTTTTGGCGTCGACCCTGCATTAAACAGCAGGAGCAGAGGGGGAAAAAAAAAGATCTATTGCAATAAAAAGGAAAAACGAGGACAATGACACGGTGACTCCTAATCTTTAGCAAACCTGCTTAAAACCAGTGTGACCCGTTGTGTTGTCGTTACGACCTGAAACGGGCCATCGCCTCTCACAGCGGCTCTGAGAGATGGGGGCGGTGGAGGGCTGGGGCCATGTGATACAGTCTCTAGGAGGAGGCTGAGCCTCTTCATAAATCCGCAGCCACTGAACACTTGACTTCACCTTTTCACCTGCGGGAGGAAATGCACAGCGACGTGTATGTTAGCGCCGGCTCTCCTTCCCTTGACTTGTCGGGAGGATGCTTGCTCACCGCCGTGTATCAAGCCCTGCTTGAAGTACTACAGTATATATTTCATCTTCAGAAACAACCGTGGCATGGAAATTGTGATCCCTCTGGCTTGAAAAGAAAATAATGCGCTGCTTGATACAAACAAGGGGCAAAATGGGATAAAATTTTCTAAATCACGTAATTACTCAAGACCCTTTGTAGTGAATTACCTTTGCAGGAAGCACCTGCAATTTCAAGGGCTCCTGTTTTCCTTAAACTGTATTATTTTTGCCTGTACCCTCTCAGCTTGCAGCTGAGTGGGCAAGAGGGAGCCCGGAAGACAGCTATTGATGGTGAATGATCAATAGCCTCTGGTGTGACAGCTTCCAGGCATGAATTTGTTGGACTCAGGGTGACAGTCCTTTGGTTAGCCTCGGGAGTTAGGGAGCTGAGCAGTCTCAACAGTGTGTGCCTGTTGCTTTGCTAGGGGTGCGTGCACAGCTGCGAGGTGACCAAGTCGTAGCAACAAGTCTGTTAAAACCCCGCCTTTGTGTATGACCTTAGGTCCCATTTGATTACACTGGAGCTTGAACTTGACCGATGGAAAGGCTTCTGGCATCCCCCTAGTTCCTCACATGGAGATGAAAGGGAGCATATTATGCTATGACCTTATTCTGCACGTGACTGGAACTCTGTGGGACCTTAGCACGTCAACCGGAGACACAGTATGGCCTTTGAGAGTTGTCTATAAATAGAACCCGTGTTGCCTTATATGGTTTATATAGCCATGATTCCAGAGCTTGAGCAGCATTTGCTGGTGGAAAGAGAGAGTAAATCCCGCGGTATTTCCGATCCTGATTCTGCCGCACGATCACCATGGGTTACCGTATCCAGGCTCTTTGAGGTACAGGAATGACATGGATGGAAATGGCGGCTCAGTCCCCCAAAATCCTTCCACCCTCTGCTTGTCTGCCTTCCTCTCTGTGGCGTAGGAAACGAAAAACCATATTTCTGAGCTTGTTTGCTTCTGCCTGTGGAGAGCTGACGTCTGCAGGAATTGCTCTACTCCCATAAGCAACTAGAATTTTGTTTTCAGAAGTTGGATGACAGGTACAACAAGAGTGATGCCCAAGGGGAGGGAAGCCCATGAAGAGCCCCGCGGTTCTCCAGTTACTTCCCAGAACACACCCCAGGTCACAGCATGGGGGAGGGGGGCCAGGGAAAGACCGCTGGCCTTGCTTATTATTTGAGGAGACAGAGAGAAGGGTCCAGGGAAGCCAAGGTGGCTATCGTTCGCAAGATCAAACGCTATAGGAGCAAGCAATGCTGGGACCACCTCACCTTCTTCCAGCCTGATGGCTAAAGTCTGGGTAACACGTGAGCCCCTGGATGGAGTTCTCAGAAAGACAAGACTCTAGCAGTGAAGATAGATTATCCCAAAGGGAAGACGGTCACATTTATGCCAGAAAAAGAAAACAAAAAATAACTTAAGCCATAAATGCATCAAACTAAGCTGAAAATCATTTTATTGTGGGTCAGAACAAAGTTGAACATTTTTAAAGGAATGTAATAAAATCTAGCACTTATGACTTTTAAATTCACACTGTCTGGCATCAATGAAAAAACGACCTGGCATGCATGGAGGTATGGAAATATTACCCATGACCAAGAGAAAAATCAATAGGGAAGGGTGTAGGAGGGATAGAGATGATGGAGTCCACAGGAAAGAGCCCCCAAACAGATATTCTGAATCTCATAAATTTGTGTAAGGATATAAAAGAACCTGTAAGAATGAAGAAATGGAAACAATGAAAAGGATCCAAATAGAGTCTAAAGCCGTGAAAAATAAAACATCTGAAATGAAAAATACACTGGAGAGAATTAATCACAAAGTAGACAGCACAGAAGACATGATCAATGAACTCAAAAACGTACCATGAGGAGTTATTACAAATAAAGCCCAGAGAACCAAAAGCTTGGCCCTCAGCAACCTGTGGGACGAGGTCAGTATGTCTAACGCCCCTGAGTCCTAGAAGGGAAGGAAAAGGGGGAGCAGAGTGAGGGAAGAAGATAGTAGTAGGGGAGGAGGCTAACATTGGCCACAATTTTTCCAAACTGGTAAGAACTGAAACCCATGGATCGAGGAAGCTCAGAGAACCTCAAGTTAAATAAAAATACAGAAAGTCACACCAAAGGACAACAAAAGCAAATTGTCACAAAATGTGATAATGAGAAAATCTTAAAAGCCGCCAAAGAAAAGACACAAGATCGTGTTTTTAAAATGAGGGCAAAAATGAAAGACACTGTCAACCATTGGGAAGGTGGGCGGACGCTTTGCCAGAAGAACCCCGCTACAATGAATGTCAAAGGAGTTTTCTTCAGGCAGAAGAGAATTGGTACCAGATAAATGTGTGTGTGTGTGTGTAACAAAATTGCCAGAAAGGGTAAATATCTAGGTAGATACAAAAATACATTTTATCTCATTCAGAAGATCTCTTAAAAGATAAAACAATCATCCTTAAGCGCAAAAAATATATATATATAGTGTTGGGTATAGCACACACAACAGTAAAATGTATAAAAGCAGCCACACCAGAAGTGCTTTCTCAGCCGCTAAGAAAAGCTTTCTCTCCCACAACTTCCATACAGGAGACAGACCTACATGGGCAACTGATTTTAGTCTCGTGAGCCCTATGGCACGCTCAATGCTCTATAGAACTATGAGATAATGAACTTGTTGTTTTAAGCCACTTGTTACAGAAGCAATAAAAAAACTAGCATATCAATATTCTAAAAGAAAACCGTATTTGGAAGACTGACACAATCTGATCTCCAGTCTTAGCAGGAAACTGGAGTAATGAGCACAGGGTGGCGTTGGCACAGAAATGGTGCCCAGGTGAGCGGTTCTCAGAAGTTTTGGTGGCAGGACCCATTTCACTCTTAAAAGTTATTGAAGACTAAACTGCTTTGTGCTTACAAGAGTTATATGGTGATATCTATTGGTATGCACTACATATTTTAATTATCTTTAACATAAAAAAATTAAGGAGCTTTAAAAGTACATATTTGAACTGTTTATTTCAAATACTTTAATTATAATACTCTTGTTACTGAACAACATATTTTTGATGAAAAATAACTGCCGGTTCCCTAAACCCTCAATAATTGAGTGCCATAACTTTTCATTATTGAAGATCTGTTTAATGTTTATTAAAAGTGTGGAAGATTCTCATTTCTATTTCTGCATTTGATTTGTTGCAATAACTCATAATGTAGCCTCTAGAATACTCTACTGGGGCTTATGAGAATGAAAGCGAAGAGATAAATGGCTTAGTATTATTATGAAAATAATTTTGACTTCAGTGACCCCTGAAAGGATCTCTGGGACCCAACCTACATGTTGAAAACAACTAATTTAGATCAATGGAAACAGAATATAGTCAAGGAATAGACACATTAATATACATTCAATTGATTTTGAGCAGAAGTACCAAGGCAACTTAATGAAAACTAAGATAATCTTTTCATGAAATGGTGTGGAACAACTGGGCAGCCATGCTTAGGAAAATATCAGTCCCTCCCTCACACCACATAAAAAAAAAAAGAACTCAAATTGGATCATAGACTTAAACCCAGGAGCTAAAACTAGAAACCTCTGAGACACAATTCTCTGTGACCTTGGTTCAGACGAAGATCTTTTAGATTGGACTCAGAAAAAAAATAAATAAATAAGCATAAACCATAAAAGATAAAAAAAAAATCAGACACCATCAAAATTTTTGCTTATGAAAAGAAACTTAAAAAGACAAGCCACGGATTAGAGGAAAATATTTGTCTATCATTTCTATAACCAACGACTTTTATCTGGAATATATAATCAGTTTTTGCAGCCTAACTCTAAGAAGGCAAATAACGTGATTTGAAAAATGAAGATAACATTTGAACAGATACCTCACACAAAACATTACATGTGAATGGTAGATTAAAAAATATTCATTGTTATTAGTCATTAGCACGATGCAAATTCAATCAGGACGTAACACTGAGCACAAGCTAGAATGAATGGGAACGTCAAACGGTTTATACAATGTGGCCTCAAACAGGAAACACCTAAATGTCCAGAAGCCTTATACTAAGGGAAAGCCAATCACAGAAGACAGCATGATATATGACGTGAATTCATATGAAATTCTTGAAAAGGCAAAGCTGTAATGATGGAAAATGATCCGTGGTTGCCTTGGACCAGGGGTGGCCAGCGACAATTGGGAGGAAAACATGGGTGAACAGTTTGGAGGGGGTGAGAATGTTCTAAATATTGATCGTGGCATAGTTACAGAGCTGTATAATTTCTCAAAGTTCATAGAACTCCACGCTGACAATTAGGAATTTTTATGTAAATTACTTGCCGATAAAATCCATGATTAAAAAAAAAAAAAAAAAATACATCCTGCGGTCTCCCTTGGAGCTGAGTCTCTGGGTATGATAGAAATTATCCTGTAAGACACACGTCTTAAAATAAACATGAGAGGCTCAAATGGAACAGATGACGGGCTCTTGCAGCTTTTGCTGGCAAAAGGGCGGTGGTGTCGGTATCGGCGTCATCTAATTTGTTCGGTGGCAGTAGTAGCCTGATCCCACAGTGTCTGGTCCTTTGCAGCGTCGGTGCCAGGGGCCAGGCGTGGGCCGTGGATTCTGCGAGAGCAGAATGTAGCAAGCCTGTTCCGGGCTGGAAGCCGTCAGAGCTTCTGATTCACGGCTCGCCTCTGAGGGCGGTGGCCACCTGGCCGCTGTGGCTTCCCGACCAGGACTGGCTGTGAGGCCCACGGCTTTCTGATCTTAGAAGAGGCAGTGCTGATTGTGTGGCGTGGCTTTTGGAACTGTTCTCCAAGAAGCCCAACCTGAATCTCTTTCTTAGCCTTTTTCCGTGACTTCCATAAGCTATGTGACATCCTGGAATTAAACAGTCTTCATTTAATCCAGTTAGAATGGATCTTGTCCTTTAACTAAATGTTAATACGCTGCCTGGTAGGCATATTGTGAAACACAAATGAAATTAGGGATGTAAAAAATTGAACAGGGCCTGGTACTTCCTAAAGAACTCAAATACTTATCATTGTTCTCTGACGCTACGTCAACACGTGGTGAGCCAATTAGTGCAGGGGCGCAGAAGATCGACAGTTGATTTTTTGCTCTTTCTCTTAGTCGGTGTTGCTATCACAAATCACCATAGACTGAAACAAGAGATATTTCTCAGAGTTTTGAAAATTGGGAGGCCCAGGTCAAGGGGCCAGCAGAGGTGGTATCTGGCGAGGACCCCTTTCCTGGCCTGTCTATTGCTGTCTTTTGACGGTGTCCCCTGATCACACCAGGCAGCACGCTCCGTGTCTCTTATAAAGGGCTCTGCCCTGAGGACCTCATCTGATGCTAATTACCTCTCAAAGGCCCCACCTTCTGATGCAATCACATTAGGGGGAGGCTTTCAACATATAAATTGGGGTGGGGGGCATATAAGCATTTAGTCCTTGATATGCATCTATTCAGCTAGAACTGCAGTCATGTAACAAGCGGGTGGCTCCCCTGACATGTCTGGGTTTCAGTGGAAGCTCGTGTGCCTTATATAGTCTGGCCCTTTCCAACCCCCCCCCCCCCGTTCTATAGTCTGCGGCTGAGGTTGCTTACTGGACTCCAGACAGATTGGTCTTTGCGTGCCCTGTCTCACATGTGCTAAATTTGCATCTGCCTCTGGGAATGAGGGCGGAACGCTGATGGGGACCCCCTGGGAGTCTCACTTTGGCATCTTAAATATTTAGTCCAAGATGTCAGTGACATTTACCCAATGATCCTAGAAAGTCTGCAGATAGGGTTGTGGCTGTTGGATACATTTTAAAGTACATGTGATATATTGGAATAAAACAAGTCTTCATTTAATCCAGTTAGAATTTAAAGAGATGTTCCAGAAGATGGAAGGTTGGCAAATGCTATATTGATTTAAAAAGAAAAAGAAAAGAAAAAACATAGGGGAAAGTTAGATTTGGAAAACTGGGCTACTGTACTCTAGAAAAACCACTGGGAGTGTCAAATGGGTTTGGGCAATCAGAAGGAAAGAAGGTCATTAGCAAGAGGCAGCTTTGTTTACAGAGAACCAGTTCAGCCAAGTTCAACGTGCTGGTTCTTTCTAAGCGAGGGTTTTGTGACTGGCCGATTAAAGGGACACTGTAGACATACTTCGGCAAAGAATGTGACAACATCCTTAGGAATAGGACGGAGGCCCCATAAGCTGCCTCATAACACGAGACAGTGACCTGTCTGACTCAGCGTATGTGACATGAGAGCAATTAGTGAGCGGCCACCGGCAAGCTCGACCCCACCCGAGACTCCGAGGCTCAGATGATGAAGGTCAGGAATTCATGCGCGTCAGCGTGACGCCTCGTTTTCCCAGACATCCCGCTTGAAATCTTGATGTGGGATTGTGCCGTCCTTCTTGACGTCCCTCTCTCCCTTCTTAGGTTCATGCCCTATTAACAGATCATTAAATGTGTCTTCTCCCAGCCTCCCCCACTGCCACACACCTTAGCGTCTGTCTCCTCGCCTTCCAACCACTGGGATCGCCTTCTGACGCGTTTCTGTGCCTCTGTAATTCTGCCTCTCCTGGGGGACCCTCCCCGTTGTAGGATGCTATCACTTACTTTCCTCTTTCTGGTGTAAAATACTCTCTGTCGAGCTAGAGTCAGAAATCTGAACTGGAAGTTCCTCCCTCCCCGTTCCGATGTGGAAGGCATGTGAGAGCTCAGGAAATAACCCATTGAAAGTGGGCAGTGGTAACTAATTCCTGACAACCGCTGGTTAAGGAATCGATATCCCCGGTGGAAGGGATCATCGACCCTATTACAAGAATACAGGTAGGACATGGTGGTAGATAATGGCCCATTCAATATCCAATTTAACCTATTTCGGTGTGCTGCCTACTTCAGAGTTGGGAAAATAAAGGTTCCCTCCATGCTGGGATTCAGGATGTACGGTGTTGTCTCCCAGTTAGACGCACTTGTGTGAGATTCGCACGTGGAACTGTGGGAAGGTTGGAATGAATCCAGCAGAGCAGTGTAGCTCTGGCCCCAGTTGGCTGTCCTGGTTAACACCCTAATTCCGCCCACAGCTTCTCACTAAAGGGGCAGAAGCTCCCACGATGGTCCTATTCTAGAATGTGGCTTGGGAGTCATTTTTAGAAGCTCCAACTAGAGTCTTCAAATCATCTCAGTTATTCTGTGCATCATCTGAAATCCGTCATAAGCCCTTTTCGTACAGTTAGGGCAAAGAGTAGTCTCGTTTATCTGCAATGTCGTCCTATGGGCAGACAAAGCAATTCAGTCCCCGGAGAAACATCGTGATTCCATTCCTGTGTCAGGTTCTATGAAAGGAGGGAAACTTAATTTGCAAAGGAAGCGGGAAAGCTTCAAGTGGAAGAACTGCCTGACCAAGCGCCTTAGGACTACTTTCAGGGATAAACCTCTCATCCTCCAGTCCTGTTGCAAAGACTCCCTTATTTATAGTTCCCCCAAGATATTTAGAGTGGCCTGGGGCTGGGGTTCAGGCGAGTTGTGTGACTATGATTCTAGTTGTGCACCCACGACTCATCCCCTGGTGCGGTGAAGTTCAGAAACTAGAGAGCTGGTTCCATTTCAGAACCCTGGAGGGTGGTTCTGCATATCTGAGCCCAGAGTCCCGTGTACCCAGCTGACGCGGCTCTGATATTACCTGGAGCCTCGGCTTATACCACCATGGAGAAGCTGTTAACGCCCAAGTTTCACGTCAGACTTGGGGACGAGGAAATCCTTCCTAGTTCCATATCCCTGCCATTCCGCCGTCGGACCCCTGTCCAAAGTGTAGCTCCCTTTCTCACCTACAAATGAGAAAGTCATCTCCATTTCCTGTGCTTTTTTTCCTCTCTGAGCTCACCTTTCACCGATTTCTTCCCTCACAGTCTTTCATATCCTCCCCACCTGGAATATTCGGTTAGTGACAAAGACACTCCTACATAGCCGTGATCTCCGCAGGTGATGTCTTGCCCACCTGGAGCCCAGACTCCCTGAAGAGCTCAGCGGCTCCCGAACCTCTCTTCCACGATGTGTGTATCTTCATCACATCCCTGATTCTGCGATCCTGGTCATAAGTTATTTCTTTTGAATACTCTTGTGAAAATAACAAGAGTTATTTTACGTCAATGCCATTTGGTTATGATGTATGTTACCATATCCTACTTACATATGTATGTAGGAGTGTCTTTATGAGTATATGTTGGCCTTCTGGTCACCACTTTCTCCAGTGGGTCAAAGATTTATACCAGGCACAGAGCCATCCACTCCATCCCCTTCTCCCACGTCTCTGTGCCCATGTGAGCAATCCATCCAAAGTTTCTTGACCTCCTCAACACCAGGAACTGGCATCCCCAATTCCATTCCTGGTACTTCCACCATTGTCCTGGGTATTGGCCATAACCTCTGTCCCTCTGAAGTCCCAAACTTTTCTGTCCTACTGCTCCTGACGCTCTTCTTCCCTCATTCCCAATGGACTTACCTTCCTTCCCTGGTACTTCCGGGTCCTACGTCACTCACTACATTTTCATTTACTCTATCATCTCATTTAGATGTTCATTGGCTCATCTCCCAAATCCAGTCTTTCCTCTTTGAAGACTGTGTCCTGCAACCCGTGGGCTCTGGAATCAACTGTCTGCCTTAGGTATCTTTCCTGGTCATCCTTGACTCTACCCAATCATTTTTCTGTTCTACCTCAGAAGTGATCTTTCTGAAGCATAAATATGAACAAGCCTACCCTTTCCCTTTTAATGAATTCACATCGTCTTTAAGATAAAACAACTCATGCCTTACAAATGCCATTAACTCTGGCTTTATCCTTTGTTTCTTCTTCTTTCTCTTCCTGTTGCTTAATCATATGTCTCCAAACCAACCTGGCATCCACACATGCCAGCTACTCTCTGTCTTAGATTTTTGTGCAAGCACTGTTCTCCATTTGGGATGCCGTTTGCCTACATTCTCTGCTTTGCACACTCTGCTCTTTCAGACCCCATTCATGCATGCATCAGCCCCTCTGGGAAGCTCTACCTGAACCTTCCCTCTGTTAGATGCTTTTCTTCCTGTGCTGCTGTCACAGCCCTCACCAGGTGGCTTCATCTTTATTCGTTCCTTATACCAGCATTACACTGAAAACAGTGTGACAGCAGGGACTTGGGATGTGAGGTCGTGCGTGGGTCTGTTCATTTCTGACACTGGATTCCTAGCACCTCGAACATTGTCAGAAACACAGAAGCATTCTTTACAAGATACTTCAATAAGTGACCAATGTGAGCTGTCTCAGTGACTTTCTCCTACTTCTCCATCAGTTTAGACTGACATCTCTCTATAGTATATTGAGAAAGGATCATGGCATTATAGTATATTGACAAATTAGACAATACTTCCTTTCTAGTCTTGGGGTCCAGCTTTCAATAAGTGCTCAATAAACATTTGTTCCTCAGTAAGCATTTTTAAGTGAATATGATGTTTGTAATTCATAAGACATTGAATAAGATATCAAATATTAATTTATGTTTTTATTTTCTCAAAAAATATATACTTTCCTGTTGGACAGATTCCTTTGCCTCCAATCCATGAGCTCTCTAGATATCAGAGTGCTAACAAGTTTTAAACATCATCTGACTTATTAAAGATGAAAATGATTATTTCATTGTAATGGTTCAAGCAATCCATTTTCTACCATGTATGGTAGTGACATGGGCATAATTTCCCCAGTCCAGCTGTGACCATTGAGTTACTTCCTCTCTATTTTCTATAGATTTATAATCATCCAAACTTCATATGGTACCAAAAAAGCAACTGGGGCATTTTATATACTAAGAGTTAAGAGTCCATAAAATAACAAACGTAATAAAAAAGTCAATAACTCCTCAAAATGAGCCTCTTGAAAGTCTGTTACAAAAGTGTGGAGGAATGCTTCCAGGTGCATGCAGACGTAGCTTTTAGAAAGTTCTAGATTTCCAGAACTTTCTTGGGTGAGTCTCATGAGGTTGAATCGGCATGACTAAAAAGCTTTGCTTTCACTGCATGTATTTTCAGGATCCTGGATTAGTTTTATAAGCTTCTAGCTAATAGGATCACATGAAATGATGTCCCCAATGTGGAATCCCTGAGGACCTCAATAGTAGACCTGATTTGGGCATTTCTTTCTGATGATATGCAAATATTTGACTGAGAAAAGTTACCTCCGTGCCCGGGATTCTTTTTGTCTTCTTAAGAAGGGTTGGCTCCATGGGTTAACTTGACGTTGCCACAGTAACAGAATCAATCAGTCTACATCCCCCAAAGAATAAGTCCCACTAAAAAAATGACTGGGGACTAGTCAGCTGAACTTCCCTTGAGCTTCATGCTGTGTGACTCCAACTCACTTTGATGGCCTCTACCATCCCCTATACAGACTGAAGGTTAGTGTTTAGCTTGGGACCTCAGGTCCAGGACAACTGTTCATATAAAACTATAGGTCATTATGAAAGCCAAGGCTCTAGAGGAAAAAGGGGTAGGCACCATTATATTTAAGGATCTTTATTAGCGCAAGGAGATTCCCAAAGGGGAGAGGCTAAGCAGGCTTCACAAGCAGAGGACGTGGTTCCAAGGAGTTGGAAGTCCATTGTCTCTGGAAGGATGCAAGTCCTAATGTTGCTTTAGAAGAGTTATGGTTAAATAATCAGAACTGCCAGAAGTTGGAAAGCGCCCACGATTAAGAAAAAAGTAGTCTCTAAATAGCAATTGGAGACTACGTTAGATCATCTCTAATGTCCCTTTCTCACCTAATGCACGAGGCCAGCCTGAGTGCCTGTGACACCTGCCTACGAGCTTCCACATTTATACACAAGACCCTAGATTCAACTTCTCGGCTTCAAGCAAGTCGTTGATTCTCTTTGACACTCAAAGGCAGGGAGGGGAGTTAGTCAAGTGGAACCCTTAATATGTATCTCATGGGGTCTAATTATAGATAAGCACCCAATGAGTGGTAGCCTTCATTATTGCTATATACTTATGTATGTATTTCTGGAAATCCTTTAGTAATCCTCAAAACCTCTTGAACAGTTGGGAATACTTATTATCTGCTTAATAGATTGTTGAGTAATTATTTCCGCAAAATGCCTGGTAACCTTTGCCATTTATATAGATAGGAGCTGTTTGAGCAAATAAGCTAGCGGTCAAAGTTCCTACAGAAGGCATGCCATATTCCACACCTTCCCAGAGGAAAACGGGCATGACAATATAAAGGGATGCAAAACCCAAGTCCACTTATTCGCTGAAACCTGTCCCTAGGTGAGGCGCTATTGGTCGTGTCTGGAGACCAGAGCATGTGCCCCCCCTCCCGCACCCCCGTGCCGCCTTCCCTGCAGTTCTGCGGTCCAGTGAGAAAGGTCAGACGTTACTGAGCCGAGTGGGCTAACAGAGAACTCAGATACACTATTTTTTCTGGTTTTATGTCACATACCTCCTTCTGCAATATGACTAACGTCAACTACGGAACCAATTATAGTTGGTTTTATGCATTTTGTTGTTAAAAGAAATTTATGTTTCCCCCAGCACTAGCGATGACTATGATTTCTAAAGAAGAATGGTGACACATTTGGTAGAAAGTAGCCTTGGCCTAGAGCCTGAATTATGTGCCACAGATGGGCAGGACGCATAATGTTGGGGGGCTCACGGGCCTTAACCAGAATAGGTCGTGTGTTAGCTTTCAGCGCTCTCATTTTTAGACACAAAGCACGGTGGGAAGTGTAGCTCCGATAGTCTTCTCCATGGAGACACGTGGGACTAAAGAGATGAAGGGGGGAGGCAGGAAGAGAACCACACCCTTGTAGCATCGAGGTTATTAACACGCGAGGAGATGAAGGTTTGGGGAGCTCAGGTACCTTCTGAAAGGTTACGCGGGGAGTGGCTGAATTGCGCCGAGGCTCATAAACTGCTATTGCCATTTTCATCTTGGAGATAAACAGGGAAGGCAGGTTTTGCATTTGAACTGGGCTCTGTTCACAGTTGGATATAGCAGCTACCGTTGGATCCTGGGGTACAGTCTCTCTTACAATGGTTTTCACTTTACTGTGCGTAAGAAGTATCCTATAACTTGTTTAAAATCCAGATTCGGGGATGCTCTTAACCTCCCATATTGATTTACTGTATCTCAGGATTGTCACTTTTTAAAACCAATTCCCAGGTAGGTTTCACTGCAGGTGGACCATAGATCGCACCTTAGGTGAGAAACATCTATCTCCAATCACAAGGGGGATTTTTAACAAGAAAGCAAGACATCGTTTGGTTTTACTAAAACCTGACACATTGACGGGGTCTCAGTTCTGTCAAAATATGCTAGTTAAATATGCTGCGTGAAGCCAAATGACCTAAACATTCCGTGTGATCCAACATATACTTATTTGGACCGAGCCTCCAAAAAAGAGATACTGCATGTAATCACATGTGTGTGTTTGCAAGCTCGATGCTCTCTGGGCTAGAAGAAAGGAGGAAACTATCACTGATCAAAGAGTATTAGAATTCATAGATTTCCATTTAGGTTTAATATCCTTAAGGGACCTCTATTCTACTAATGTAGTAGATCTAAAAGAAGCAGTGAGATCTCTGCATTAGGTCTTAAAAAGGAGTCTGTAAGTTTAATTCTATCAAAAAGAAAAAGATGAAATAAAGAAAATTTTAATGCCATGAGATAATCTTTCCACAAATGTTTGCATAATCCATTCTTTAGTAATCATAGAGGGAGATGTTCTATTGATGCTTCATAAATCTTCTCTTCTGTCTTCTCGTTAGATTTACTTTGGCTTGAAATTGATCTGCTTAGCACATTCCGTCCCTGACTTGATACCTTGAGGCACCTAATCACCCTCCGTCTGATGCAGAACTAAGAATAAATCAATGAATGGTCAGTAGTGATTCACGGCTGCCTACGGCTTTCGGAGCTCCTTACAATCCCTGTCACTGAAACAGCAAAAGGCCAGCGCTTTTTCTGTTTGCTTGTTTTTAATGTTACAGTGACAAAAAAATAATAATTTATGAAACTCTCATAACAGGCAAGAAGAATATCAGGTTCAAAGGCAATATAAGGGCCCGACCAGGAGCTTTTCCTAGTTGGAGCCAAGATTTCGGAGCTTGGCGATGGAGCCGTTGTCTGCGTGTGTTGGCAAACCAGACGTTTGTTCCCCGTAAAGCTACTTAGTGTCGTTTGCACTTGGTGGGGTTCTGTCCGATGGATGCACAGTGTGCGGACTGGGAGGCCGCGCTCCAGGATGTGTTTCAGTAACAGGCATAGACTTTTCAGGCAGAGGAAACATGGCAGTATGCACCAAGATGTATCTGAAGTCATTAACAGGCTCAGCGTGAGCAAGGAGCTTGATGACCGCCTACCTTGTCTTCCCCCTATGACGGGTCTCTATCCTCCTTGACTGCTGTTATTAAAAAATCCAAACACATCGGAGTCTTTGGCTTGTAGGTATATAAGCGTAGGACTGAATCTCACTTGTTATTTTAAGAGCATTTGCATGTGTAGTAGGCAACAATCTAGAAGATTAATTTCTTTTCCCCTCTATCAATATGTCAAGTAATTTTCACCTCATCTTTAATGCGGCTTAGAGGGAGCAAGCTTTCTGGAAATGTAGAGACTTTATTAGCAATCAGTACAGTATTGATTCCAATACAATACACCAAAAGCGGAAGTAGAAACTATTCACAAGTAGGGACCGGTGAGGGCTGCTGGGCACTGGGGTGAGTGCTTCCAATGTCACCCTCCCAGCGACGTCCGGGGAGAAGCGTGGTCACCGGGTTCACAAGGTGAGAAGGCAGGGTTGAGCAAGCCTTGAGCAACTTGCCCAATGGAACGTGACCAGCCAGTGACGGAACGAGACTCTCACCTCCTGTGCTTGTTTTGGAAGCCCGTGACATCCGTCAGCGAGCCGTTTGCTCCTGGGATGTATGCTGTTTCCAGATAACTCAGCTGCAAAGCGTCATAGCCTTCACAGTTCTCCCCCGCCCCGGACCCCTACACCCTGCGTCCATCCAGCCTAGTAAGGTGCTAGCATTATGTCACAGAAAGAGAATGAATGGGCTTGGGAATCAGATCAGATCTCCTACTCGCTCCTTGTGTAACTTGGGAGAGGATATTTACCTTTTGCGTTCAATGCCCCCACCTGTCAAATAGGTATTAACAATAATCTATCTCCATCGCAGATATCTGTGTTACCTTCCTTTCTCTTTAATCGAAAAGAAAAGACCAGTGAGGGTTGGGTAGCTAAACCCTTGTAGGAGAAAATGTGTTCTTCCACCACTACATTATCTGTACCACCCCCAGTTTTGAACAGCTGCCTTAGCATAATCAGCTGGCTGAAACGGCTGAACCCGCGACCTTGCGATCCATTACAAAGACGGATTACTGATAGCAGTAAGGAAAAGGAAGAGCCTGCAGTTCTGGTCACGCATCTATCAATTTAAGTCACTTCTAGTCCTGGATCGTAATTCTGTACAAACACGTTCTCCCAATTCAGCCAACGCCCTAGATTGGTAAGTATCAAGGGAATTTTTAAGACATGAATATTGGCTATATTTTCACAAGAGGACGCTTGGCTGAAGAACAACTTGATTGAATATTAACAATATATTTTCTTGCACCTCTAATTCCAAGAGCATAAGCATATTTTTAGTATAATCAAAGCATTAATTACAATCTTTATTCAGTTATTCTAAATAGGTTACTTTTTATTGACTTTATTCTAATAAATAAATTCATGTCCTATCATTTCTTTATTGAACAATGTATCAGTGGATTAACACACTCTACATATTTCTGACTTCATTTGATTCTTGGTCTTTAATGCAAAAGTGTTTCACCTTTGAACTTTTTTTCCCCCCAAATTACCTGTTCATCCCTTTGTTTATAGTTAATCAATCATTAGATTGAGTTGTTATTCTTTAAGATAAAAGTAATCTTCCTTTTGTGCTATTAGTTTTATTTTCACCTAGCCTTTTAAAGATCAACACATTTGTCATGTTTATAGTTGAATGTCAAGGCCAGCTGGGAATTAAGCAGAGATCATGGCTCCTGTAGCTCACACAGTGTGGCCGCTGCCCCCCCCCCACTCCAGGATCCTGATGTGAGGGCGGGAGTGGGGGGTATTGGGAAAAGCTCTGGGTATGAGGTGAACTAGATTCCAACTGTGATCCTGACTCTCTGTCTGTCTTTCTACTTTGTAGGAGCATAATTTCTTTATGGAACTGGAAGTTTGGGTTGGGTCAGCTCTGAGTTTCTCTCTACCTAGAAAACCATGGGGTTCTATGGTTTTGAGGCTCTGTATAACTCATTCCTATCAATAAATCCTCATGGACACCATGTGTAGCTGCTGTCAAGCACTCCTAGGTGAAAGGAATATGGCATCATTTTTTTTTAAATCCCACCTTACCAGTACCGCGTTATAGTTGGGTAAGGCTGTCCCCCCACAAGAGAGGCAGAGTCTTGTGTGGGGGGGGTCAGGATGTTTTATAGAAGTCCTCACTACTTTCTTTCAAAATGAAGCAACAATCACTTTCTATACCTTGTTTCTTCTTCTTCTTCCCTGAGAGATGCGATCACATACCTAGTGCCTGGCTCAGGGCAATGGGTCCACCCATGGACAGTTTTAGGGGATAACTCAAGGTGATTTTCTCTATTCTGCATGCAGGAAACACTAGGTGGGGAAGACTCTAGTATTAAAGAAATCTCTCGGAGGAAGGGCGACCATTGTTTACAGGTTGTCGTAATATTATTCCTAGGATCCTGCCACTGATTATTCATGGTTGCGCTTAAAATTTCAACACACATCATTCTGCGTTGAAAGGGAAGAAACAAATACCGGGATTAGCGCCTCTCTGTTATTTTTTCTCAAAGTTCCTCACTCCCCCTCAGCCAGTTGTGGTCGCCTATCTCTACACTTCCTACTTTAGCATCAAGAGAAAACTTAATTAGCATGAGTGTACCCCCAATCTGTTTCCTTAATAAGCATCTCCAAATTATTGGACTCAAACAACACTTGCGTCACCTGATCATCATACAACCTCCAAAGAAGAGTCTTGATTCATCTTGTCTTCCGTCTTTGGCACATTTTTAAAAAATCCCGAATCCCAGTGCGCCGATATGAATATGAACTGGCATGAATTGCTAAGAGCAAACTCAGCCCGCTCATCCCTCATTCATTTCTGTATTCTACGTTCACGCTTTTCCTTTTGCTATTGTTTTAAATCTTTCCTCGGTTGTTTTGCTCAGATTCAGGGGAGACCACTTACAGAAAAACTTACTGTTAGGAAACTCTTGCTTATTTATAGATTGACAAGTAAAGATTCAAAAGAACCATTAATTTTCTATATATTCTTTTCTTATTGCTTTCAGTCATGTCTGTGATCATTTTTACTAATGTTAAAGAGTGAGAGATAAAATGAGAGGGTTGTTGGGTCCTTGGGGACAGACTATGTCATTCACTCTTATTCCCCACAGAGGTGTGAATAGCAGATATCTAATTATTTTCTACAACCCCCGTGGACTGTAAACTTTATTTATCGGCATGTGGAGTTCTGTATACACGGGCGCCTGTTGGCTGATTGGCTTGCTCTCTCTCTCTCTCTCTGCTTCTCTTTCTCTCAATCCATGTATTATTCACACAAACGTATGTTTGTTTTAAAATTTTTCTTCATTGATGTATAATTTATTTTCAGTCAAGTGCATAGATCCTGAGTATAGAATTTGAGGAATTCTGACAAATGCATACACACTGTAACCCACATTCTATCAAAACAAGGAATATTTGCATCAAGTTTTCTCACGCCTCCCCCACGCTGATCCAGAGCTCCTTGCCAGAAGCAACTGCCCATCCCCCATGTTGTCAGGGCATCCTCGTTCCGTTAGAGAGTGGTGGACAGTGTGTACTCCTCTGTCTGGCCGGTGGGACCAGTTCTTGAGGCTCATCTTTGTGGCTCATTCATCACTAGCTTGTTTCTTACTATGAAAGGGTATTGGGGATACCTGAAGTTTTCACCTATCGTCATGAATTAGGCTGCTATGAACATTCCTGTACGAGTCACTTGTGTGGACAGGTAGCTGTGTATGTGTACCTAGTTTTATTTCTCTTAAACAAGTGCCTAGCAGAAGCACGGATAGGTCCTAGAGGTGGGTCATGTTCAAATACCTGAGAAACTACCAGGTTGATTTACAAAATCATGATTTGTAATCTCATGAGCAGTGCATGTGATTTTGGTTCCTCCAAAGTTTTGCTGACACCTGGTGATGTCAGTCTTTCCAAATTTATCCTTTTGGGAGTGGCTAGTGGTACAGCCGCTTTGTAAGATAGTTTGGGAGGTCATGAAAATGTTAAACATATAGAGTTAATATGACCCAACAATTCTCTCCCTGGGCATAGATCCAAGAAAAAAGGGAACATGCCCTCCCAGAAACTCGGGCACGGACATCCACAGCGGCGTACTCGGGCACGGACGTCCACAGCGGCGTACTCGGGCACGGGCGTCCACAGCGGCGTACTCGGGCACGGGCGTCCACAGCGGCGTACTCGGGCACGGGCGTCCACAGCGGCGTACTCGGGCACGGGCGTCCACAGCGGCGTACTCGGGCACGGGCGTCCATAGCAGTATTATTCATAATGACCAAAAGAAACTGAGAACAACCCAATGTAACCGACCCAGCAAAGTGGTAAAATAGAAATGCCATCTGTTCATTCACTGGAATCTTCGTCAGCAATGAAAAAGGAATGAAGCATGGATACAGATTATCACGTAGATAATCTACCCACCACAGGGTTCTGGACATAGCAGTAGCGTGATCTGATGGGTATTATTAAAAAAAAAAAATCACTCTGCATCCATTATTTATAAACCTTGAGAAATTCAGTGAAAGAAGCCAGTCACAAAGGTCACAAATACATTGTGTGATTCCGTTTAAATAAGCTGTTCAGAAGCAGGAAAATATGAGATTAGAAAGTACTATAGATTTATGGTTGTTCAGGGCTTGCTGGGGGATAAGGAGAAAGGAGGAGTGGCTGTTAATAGCTATGTTGTCTTGGGAGGGACAACAATATCCTAAAATGGAGTGGTGGTAGTTGTACAACCCTGAGAATATATTAAAAACCATTGAATTGTAAACTTTATACAGGTGAATTATATTATTAATGTGGATGAATTACATGATGTGTGAAGTATATCTCACTTCAGCTGTTTGTTTTAGAAAAGGACCTTATTCAGAGCGGGTAGTAAGTACAAAGGCCCTGTGGCAGGAGCATGTTTGCTGTGACTGAGGAGCAACAGGAAGCTCCGTGCAGCCTGAGTGGTGTGAACACAGCAGGGAAAGTCATGCAGATGAGGTCGGACAGGTAGGCAGGGGCCAAGACATGTAGGGTTGTGTAGCCCATGAAAAAGAGGTTAGATTTTGCTATAAATGGTGCGGGAAGCCCACCACAGGGTTCTGGACATAGCAGTAGCGTGATCTGATGGGTATTATTAAAAAAAAAATCACTCTGCATCCATTATTTATATATTAAAGTGGATTCTATAAATCTATGTCCTGTTTACATTAAATCTTTGTTCCCTTTCTATAATCATTTCATGGCTGACCTCTTTGTAGCAGTCGATTTATTTTTAAATAAGCAATCTTTTAAAGTGTAATTTACATTTGGAAAAGGGTGTCCGCCATGTTTGGATTTTGTCTTTTGAGTGGCCACTTATTTATATGCACGATGCACCTTGCCTGTATGGCTGGGGAGCTGAAATCGTATAAACAGCTGCCTCAAAATGTAGCAAGTGCACAGTTCACGGCCAATGCCACAGTGAGCGGCGCTTTTTAAGACTGGGCACTTGTGGTTCCATCAGGGTAGTGAACTGCATAATTATTCTCTTGTTGCTGGGTGGCAAGCTACAGTACAGGTGTCTGCAATTAGTTCCCAAGACTGCTACCAAGGTAAACGGAAGCCTTACTCTTCAAAGTAAGCCAGTCTCTCCGAGACCTATACAGTGTCACAAGTCTGTGTGCATTTCAGAAAATTTCTTCATATTGAACACGCACCTCAGCTGTTTCTTTCTTTCTTTTCTTTCACAGCGACAGGGAGAGAGAGTCAAAGAGAGGGACAGATAGGGACAGACAGACAGAAACGGAGAGACATGAGAAGCATCAATCATTAGTTTCTCATTGCCATTGCGACACCACAGTTGTTCATTGATTGCTTTCTCACATGTGCCTTGACTGCGGGCCTTCAGCAGACCGAGCAACCCCTTGCTGGAGCCCAGCGACCTTGGGTCCAAGGTGGTGAGCTTTTGCTCAAGCCAGATGGGCCCGCGCTCAAGCTGGCGAGCTCGGGGTCTCGAACCTGGGTCTTCCGCATCCCAGTCCGACGCTCTATCCACTCCACCACCACCCAGTCAGGCTCAGCTGTTTCTTTCTGCTCTCCCGTGTCCCCCGTGGGTGGGCCAGGACGCCTTTCCAGTAGGGTCTCCTGTGGGTTTTATGGAGAGTAAAAGACTTTTCTAATTCCCCAGAAGCGGGTGACATTATTGACTGTAACTCTCATCCACAAGAGAGTTTGGCAGTTCGATGATGTGGCCCTTACTCATGCTCTGCAGGAGGACACAACCTTCGCTGGCATTCACAGTGAGGCTGACAGTGACGCTGCCCGCCAGCCCGTCCCCTGGGGCTCCTTTCTCCAGCTCTGTTGCCCCGAACCCCCAACAGCAGAGCACTTCTAAGGGTGTGGAGAGCACAGTTCTGGTTTGTGACCCCCGGGGCGTTGAAGCAAGAGTTGCAAGCGGGCTGCGCTTGTTCCAGGATAAACCGCGTTGGAAGACGTTCCTCTTCTCCGTAAAGAATTTACACGGGAGCTAGATGTCTGAGGGCTCAGCCATTGAGCAGTGAAGACTGGGGGCTCGGAGGCAAATACTAAATAACGGGAAAACAACACCCCAGGGAAGGGAGACCGCGTCAGGGCAGTGGGGCACTGGCTCCCTCCTGTCAGAGGACACGCCAAGCCTGCCTCCGGCACGTGGCTGGGGGCTGCACATCAGACCTCATCAACTCGGGGGACCTGCTGACCGGCCTGACGTCAGCAGGGCTGGTTACTGCTGCACAGTTCCAGCAGCCCCCAGTTGTTTTGTTACACTGTATCCAACCTGATCTTTCCTCCTAATGGAGATAGCTTGCACTTTCTCGGTTGTGTTTTATAGGGACCAGTGGCCCTGTAATTGGAATCAGCAGTCCAGGCTGCAAACTGTTTATCTCAGCGAAAAACGGTTGTAACCAATCCATGGAGGCGTCTAGCTCTGCCCCAACGTGGGCTCCACTCATGCTCTGCTCTCACAACTCATCCTCATCACAGGACGTGCCGATGGGTCGTGACTGCCGTGACGTTAACCCTTCTGTAGGTCCTGCAAATGCCTATCAACTGAAGGTGAAGATTGAAAAAAAAAGTGCATTTTTTCAGCAGTTCAATTAATAATAAAGTGGGAAAAATGGTCCTGTTAGTACTTCTGAATTTTTAACCCGATGTGACACGTATCAATTAATCTATCTGGCAGGTGCACTTTTATAGATACAGGAAGAGTGATGGCAATAGGTCCCAAAGTATCACTTATTATTATTCTGATGATCATTTTTATCCAGCGAGGGAGTTGAGGGGTCAGGGACCTGGGCTTCCGGACC
The DNA here is from genome assembly GCA_037038555.1 of Rhynchonycteris naso. NCBI lineage: Eukaryota > Metazoa > Chordata > Mammalia > Chiroptera > Emballonuridae > Rhynchonycteris > Rhynchonycteris naso. The sequence goes on from CM073002.1 coordinate 146,273,807, forward strand.
TCTCAACCAGAGTTGTTGGGTGACGTAATTGAAAGTTGACGACCCTCACAGCACCTTCCCCGGGAACAGAGTCTGCCTCTAGAAAAGTCACTTTCTCTGAGCACCCACAGAAGCAGCTGCTCATTCGTTACAGTGTTACGAGGCTGTAGCGCTTCGGTCCCATCTTCAGGCTCCACTTCTGACTCTAGTTCTCCTGCTGCTCTCTCCCACTGCTACATTTGTGGCTACTTCTTCCTCTGAAGTCTTGAACCTCTTAGGTTGGGAATCAGCTTCTTCCAAACTCCTGCTCACGTTGATATTCTGACTTCTTCCCGTGAAACATGAATGTTCTTCATGGCATCTAGCATGGTGAATGCTTTCCAAGAACTTTCCGTTCACTGTGACTGTGCGTAGAGGAATCCTCTCTGTGGCAGCCCTAGACTTATGAAGTTTGTTTCTTAAATACTAAGACTTGAAAGCCAAGGTTACTCCTTGACCCATGGGCTGCAGAGAGGATGTTGTTTTACCCGGTATAAGAATGACACCAGTCTCATTGTGCATTTCCGTAGGGGGTCTTGGGTGACAGGAAGCATTGTCAATGAACAGTAATAGTTTGAAAGAATTTTTTTTCCCTAAGCAGTTGGTCTTAACAGTGAGCTTAACATATTTAGTAAACTACGTGGTAAACAGATGTGCTGTCATCCAGACTTGGCCATCCCACCATTTGGAGAACAGAGGTGGGGTAGATTTACTGTAATCCTTAAGGGCCCTGGGATTTTCAGGACAGGACAGCAAATGAGCACTGGCTTCGACTTACAGCTGAGTGGCTTACACCTGAGCCATCAGCTGCTTAGCCCTCACAAGCAAGTCAGCTGGCCCTCTGAAGCCAGATAGTGACTTTTCTTCTCCATGGAAGTGCTAGATGGCATCTTCTTCCCATACAAGGCTGTTTCGTCTACACTGGGACGCTCCCGTTGAGTGGACACCTTCTCTGATCGTCTTGGCTGGGGGCTCTGGAGAACCCGCTGTGGCTTCTCCATCAGCGCCCGCTGCTGCACCTGCACTTGGATGTTGTGGAGACGGCTTCTCTCCTTTCACCTCAGGAACTAGTCTCTGCTAGTTTCACACTTTTCTTCTGCAGCCCCCTCCCCTCCCCCTGCCGTCGGAGGAGAGGCAGGGGTTTCTCTGGAGTAGGCTTGGCCTTAATGGAAGGCTGGGATCTTCTCCCCGGACCTCTGACACTTGTGCCACCTGCAAGAAGGCCGTTCTGCTTTCTTGTCAGTTGTGTGCTCCCTGGAGCGACACACACGTGCCATCTCCTCCGAGGACTTGGGCTTTGCATTCACAGCCTGGAAACTGGCTCATCTCAGCTTGTGACACGCCTTCCTCACTGGGCTTCATCGTGTCTGCCTTTCGACTCCGAGTGAGACACCTGCAAGTTTTCCTCCCACTGGGACATTTAGAAGCTATTGTCGAGCTGCTCTTGGGCCCACTATCCATGTTGTGTCCCAGGGAATGCGGAGGCTGGAAGAGAGGGGGGGAGACGGGGGAGTGGCCGCTAAGGGGAGCAGTCAGATACCCGACATTCATCAAACAACCTCGCCATCTTAGATTGGCCCTGTCCCGCCAACCCAAAACAGTTACAAAACTAAAGAGTAAAGAGGACTGATCACAGATTGCCATCACAAGTACAATAATGAAAAAGTGTGAAGTATTGCCAACATGTGACACAGAGACACGAAGCGTGCAAGTGCTTGTTGGAAAAATGGTGCCAAAGGACCTGCTTGGCACAGGGTGGCCACAGATCTTCAATTCATAGTAAAAAATAAAAAAAGAAAAGACATAAATGAAAAATAAAACATAGTATCTGCAAAGCACAATGAAGAGAAACGATGAAACTGGGTGTCCCTGTATTGTGACGCACCCTCATGACTGACCCACGCATTTTTATCTCTCAGATTGGCTTGTACTGGGCATCCCACAGTTCACTGATTACAGTGTAGGGCTTCATGCCCCAGCCCTGGTTCTGAGCAGGCTCCGCTGGTGGGTCTCTGCTCCAGGGAACCACGAACCTTTGTGTTGGCCTGCCTGGCTCTCTCATCTTGTGGATGACAGTCTGCCCTCTCCTCTCTGACGGATCCATAAAGAGTGGTCATTTTTCAGTTTATTCAGCTTTTTACTTACTAGGACAGAGTGACAACTTCTAAAATTTTTACGTGGGAAGTCAAAAGCTCATGATCATCTTTGAGTCCTTGTAATAGAAATGTAGGACTTAGAAAAGATAGAAAGTGAGGGTTGTGGGGGGGCTAACCAGCCCTTACTGGAATAGAAAGAAGTTTAGGGAAGATGCACCAACTGAAATTTAACTCTCAAAAGAAATAAAAAGGTAAATGTAATCATTGAGAGAAACATAGCAAAAAATCCTCTAGATTTAGGTCTGAATGAGTCAATATTGAAAAAAATATATATATTATGGGCAGGACCTAGATAATATTTCATTTGTAGACTCTTATAACATAGAGAAGACAGACAGTAAATAAATATTTCCTGGCAGCCTGGCAGAAATGTAATTTCTTTCAGCCGTAGGCCAGCGAGTTGAAAGTATCTAAAAGCATACAGCGCTCTGTAATGAGTTCTACCATCGTAGGTGGGCATGGGTGGTCTTGTGGGGTTAGTTTCCTATAGTACCTTCTGCCACGGCTCTTTAGACCAGTGAGCCCACGATGTGGCCTCACACAAATTAGAGACAGGCTGGTCAGCCAGGGTCTACCTGTTAGAGCTTTGACCTGGGAGAGTTTGTGAACCTAAGGTCTTTCAGAAGACGACGGAGTTGGTATTGCCAGGAACATAACGTCAAACAGGAGCACGAGGCTTGGGGACAAGCCAAGAGCATAGAAGAAGGCATGCGTGAAGCAGAGACAACGAGCAGGTGGACAGATACAGAGCGCAGGCTGCCGGCGGGGGTGGGGAGTCAGAAGAGATTGGGACAGAAGTCAAAAGAAGAGGTGAGCCTTTTTGTCTTCCTACTGGTGAGATTCCTTGGTTCGCTTTGGGTCCAGAATGTCATTCTCCACATGGCTCAGGTCTGCGGTGGCTCCTGCTTTTGAAATTCTCTCTGTCTCTTGACTGTAGTAACGTGTCACCCAGTCCGTCCTCAGCTACCTCCCTGCATCAGAAGGACCTGAGTAATGTAACACATGGCTTCTCTCCATTTTATGTATCTCCCCCAGGTGGAACTTGGCTTAGTTCCATTTCCAATAGGACAAGAACGGAAAGAACTGGGTGGTTTTCTATAAACTGACTTGAAGTGGGATTCTCCATTAGTTCAGAATAGATGAATAAAATTTGACCTTCATCTGAACTGATTTTATTACCCAGTTGGCCAGTGAATGCACACTGCTGTGTTTCAGCTAAAACTTGTTATATTTTTTAGAGGAGTCTATCTGATAAACAAGACAGTTTCTGTTTACATCCTTCCAAGTTTAAGCAGCTTCCCAGTTGAGATTTAAGTGTTTCCCAAAGGCCTTTTTATTTTTTTTTAAGTTACTATTTGGTTTATGAACTCCTTAGAATTTTCTCAAGGACACTAACAATATAATATTGGTATGCCGGTGATTTTAAATTGATATCTTTAACTTAATACTACAATTATTGAGTTCTTATCGGAACTAGTCTAAACTAGTCTAAATTAGGTGCAGTAAATTGGCTGTATTATTTCTGCTCTTCAAAAAGGCAAATACTGAACAAAAATACATTTTTTTTAAAATCAAGAACTCCCTTTCTAAATGTAAGCCATTCCAATGTAATAAATAGAGCACCATAATGTTTCTATAAAGTGCTGTCCGGTCAGTAAGATTCCTTAAGAAGTAGTTAGCTATTCTTGACTACTAGACTTCAGCGATGTTACACGGAGTCAGTGCAATCACAAGAGGGCAAAGAGTTCACAGAAGTCTTGCCCTCTCTCTCAGGCTGGTTGGCTCCCGGTCAGAAACATCTGAAGGCAAAGAGAGACTTAGGTGGGTTAGTGACCTGACAGGGTGGACAGAAGCCAACAAATCTTACCTGTTCAACTGTAGAAGATTCGGATGAGATGAAAAGAGGGAACAAGGAGTAAAAGGGGGGAAGCTGAAAGATTTGGAAACAACTGAAGAAAATCTTAGGTAAAAATGAATCCTCTTGAGATAAATTATATGCTATCCCCACAAACACAGAGGAGAACAGGAGGACTTGTGAATGCAGCCGCCGGCCTCCTCCCCTATAATTTTTTAAGTACTTATGAATGCAGATTAGAGGAGAGGTGGGGTGTTCTAGCTCTAAAAGAGAACATAGACATCTGTTTATGTACAATTGAACAATGATAATAAGAAACTTGCTGGAACACTATAATAATTCTTTTGTTCACATTGCATAATAGGGGAAAAAAGCATTTTTGAAAAAAATTTCAGTATTATGGCAAAATAGATGTTCTAAGAACAATTTCCTGTGTGAAACATCATGTTTCAGAAAGGCAACCATCTATTTTAAAGTGTCATAGATTAGAATACTCCAGAGTGCCAATCAAATGCAAGAGCAGATTCTCATATTGACTGTAACCTAAACCATGACATGCAAGGTCACTACACATTTAATCACTCAATATATGGATTTAATAATAATAAAAAAATACCACTATGAAAGAAAATCAGAAGAAAAAATGGCAGAAGTTGATCACAAATAACATTAGATACTGAAATGATCATGAATATATATATATTTTTAAATGGTATGATATGTAAAGAATACAACATTGATAAAATGAGTAGAAGAGACTGTCACAATTAATCAGTAAAATCTGTAAAAGAAATACCTGTAACAAAAACATAAATATGGACATTTAACAATAAAAAAAAATTGTTAAAGAGCAGACAAAGCGGAAGGAAAACTCATGAATTGAAAGCTAGATCTGAAGCAGTCAGGCAGATTTCAATTTAGAGAGAAAAGATCAAATTTATAAAAGGGAGGTTAAGAGTCAAGAGGGTAGAACGAGACGTTCTTCCATGTGCCCCAATGTATTTCTCAGTACAATGTGGAGCATGAGCCAGTCAACGTTCAGAGTTGCCTTTTCAGAATGGATGAAAGACCTGCCTTTTCATTTATAGAAAGCACAGTCCGTTCCAAATGGGACACGTAACAAGACAGCCGTGCCCGGGCTTGTCGTGAAAATGCAGACGCCACAAACAAATGAACACTTAAAAGGAACAGTTCCTACAAAGTAGTAACAGGACGTTTCTCAAGAGTAATATTAGAAGGAAGAAAATAATAAAAAAAAAATGTCCTTCAAAATATTGAGAAAACCATAAGGACTAACATGCTACCCTGTGACCATCAACAATTCCTTTTAAAGAGAGCAAGACTAAGCCAGTTCTAGAAAAATAAAAATGGAAGGCTACACTAGCAGGAGAACCTATAAAGCGTGCTTTAGTGAAAGCATAAACGATCCTGACAAGATGATGTTTGACACAAGAAGGGATAGAATTTATAGAAACATGGAATGAAGTTAGTAAAGTAATAAAATCGCTCTTAACAGTGATACGGTACTAAAAATATGGGGTTGGGGGGATCTAAAGAGACCATCAATTGTTTCAAATAATAATTTTGGAATTTTAATAAAAACAAGAAAGAACGACAACATGACGTGTGTGGCCGGAGGAGTGACCTGGAATGGAGCGTTTGCTGCTCTTCCTTACGCGTCCCACTGTTTGGAGGAAGGTGGACACGTTGACGAAGGTGAGATTGTACATGAAATATGCAAGTTAAAGTGTTTCAGGGTGTCCACGAAAAAGAATAGATTAGAGCCCAGGTCAGCAAGCTTTTTTTTTTTTTTCTGCCTGTGAAAAAACAGGAGCTATTTCAAAACTTGCAGGCTGTGCGGTCTTTGTAATGACTCCTTAATCTCCCATTGGGACAGGAAAGCCACAAGGGACACTATGTGACAGAGCCATCAAGACTGTGTTCCTAAACAACACTGTTTACAACGACAGGCAGCAGGTCGAAGAGAACTGGAGTGTGTTTTGCTTACCCCCGACTCCCCACCCCACCAGAGGGTATAATTATCAAAGACATGGAAAGATTAAACAATATTCAAAAATTGTTGATTTAGTAAATTTTATCTGTCTTAACGTGGGGAAGAAAATAAAACGGCACGATGGGAAAATCAAGTGGATCCGTAATGATGTAAAGAAACCAAATGCAACTACGTGATACCAACAATAAATAAAAGTGAATTAACGAGCTTGATTGAGAGAGATTTCCTGGAAGGCACAAAACAAAATCTAATGTTATACTCGTTTATAAGAAAAACAAAACTAAAATCTAAAGCCACAGAGGGTTGGAAGTAAATGTATAGATAAAGATATACCAATGAAATACTAATCACTAGAAAGTTATGATGTCTGTGTAAATTTTAGGGGAAATATACCTTAAGAGAAGTAAAGAAAAGGTACTATTAGTTATAAAGGAGATGGTGCAGAGCGATAAATTAGAAAATCACCATTCAGCTATAACACTGGTAATAAACATATAATGGACGAAAAGGACAGACTTGCACGGGAAAAATGCACAAATGCATCACAATAATGGCAACTTCTAACACTCCTCACTGAGGAATGGTTAGAACAGTCAGGAAAAGATCAGGAAGGCTATATAGAAAAGTTGAATAACACAGGAAAGAGATGCCCCTAATGAATGATAATAGAACTTTGTTCCCTGAAATGACAACCTTAGTCCATAAAAGCAAGTTTCAATAACATTTGAAGACAGTCTCATTTCCACTACATGTACTCACTTCAAGGTAATTATGTTAGGAATCCACTTAATTGCATAACGTTGATAAACAAAACAAACTATTCAATGTATTGACAATAAAAGCCCCTCTAGCAGTTTCCTGAGACATAAAATCTAATAAAATGTATACACGGAAGAGGACGAGCAATAATGACAATTCTGAGAAATAAAAAAGGAGCATTTTCTACCAGAAATTAAGACTTAATATAAAGCTACGGTAATCAAGACAAATTGACCAAGTGGAATGGAACAAAGAACCCAGAAATAACCCTATTCGTATATGGAAATTTAACATAGAATGTGGCATCATTCCTTATCACGGGGGAGAAATGGAATGTTCCAGAAATGAGGTTGAGGAGAATGGCTCAATGTATAAAAAATAATAATCTTCAATCTCTATATCAAAATGCACATGTAAACACAGAGGTATACATACATCATAATCCAAGGGGATAAATTATCAAAATATGAAAGTTACATCTTTAGGTATTTTAGAAAAAAAAATGCAGAAAAAGAACATTATATTCTGAAGTCATAGAAGTATTTCTTGAACTTCTCTGAATACTCATTGATCCTCTAATATTTACTAGAACTAAGCAACTCAGGTTGCTTTACAACTGCATGTGTAACTTCCTGGGGCTAGGATTCTGTGTCTGTGATTGGTTTTCAGTACACACCTTCACAGTACCACAGCTGGGCTATTCCCTGCTATGACCTAAAGCCCACTGACAAAACAGATGATTTTTGTAAGAAAATATAAGCAGATGGTAGATCAGCTCTTATTTGTGGGTAGCTAAAAGGTTTACATATGGTTGACAGAAGATAAAATAATCTCAACCTTAAAATAACAGAATCGGGGCAGTACACTGGATGTTGGATAGAAGTCCTCCTGGTCATTTAGACCCCCAAATTAGTGCTAAACAACTGGGTGTATATATGCCCTCAGAGCTTACAAAGCCAAATCTGTGTATCACCCTCAAATATCATTTGTACCCCTAGCTTCTCTCAGTGGACAAAAGATGGCAGGCAGGAGCCAGTGCAGGGATGAATGGTTGGCTCAGAAGACTTTTCCTTCCCCTCCTTATAAACATGGCCTGCTGCTCAACAGCTCCTTCCATATTGCTTCAAATATGTCGTCTGTTTTCTCCTTCTGATACTCCAATTATGCCCATGTTATAGCTTTTGACCTGGTCCCACACTTCTTGAATGTCCTCTTCTTCTTTATTCTTTTGGAATTTCAGTTTTGGAAGTCTCCATTGACCTACCTTCATAGTCATGAATTCTTTCCTCAGAACTGATGTCTGGTCTATCGATGAGCCCACTTAGAGTGATTCTCATGTCCAGCATTTCTGTTCACTTCCTCCTTCGAGTTTCCATCTCTCTGCGTATCTTACCCATCTGCTTTTTACATTCCTTTTATTCCACTGCAGTTCTTAAGATACTAAGATTTGGGGAATACCTATTTGCAACCCAGATGACAGCTAAAGGTTGCTTTTCCATATAATATGAAAGAGTCGTACTAACAGTCAAGGCAAAAATAAAGCAATAGGAATGTGGTCAGTTTACAAAGGACAAGTCAAATGGCAAATAAACTCATGAAAAATTGTTAAGTTAATAGTTAAGGACATGCAAACAAAAGTGAAATGTTTTATAGCCTGATCATGAACCGAGCATCCCCTCCTGTGAGGAACTAATTCCGTTGCTATGTTTTCCTGGTTATCAGCATGTCACTGTGTTCAGCCACACTCGGAAAGATGCAGAAGGGCATTAGCATTAAAAGGTGGGGATACTTGGGGGTGATCATAGAGGTCTGCCTATGATGTTGGGCGTTATTCTTTTTGCCATCATTGCGCATTAGCAATCCATTGTAGCAGGAGGAATCTTCAGCTTATAGTTGAGTAGAACCATGGTTTTATCTTCTTGGGGAACCATTATTTCCTTGGAGACTAAGATCCCCAAGCAAGCAGAGCTCTTTTGAGCATGGGAGGAAACTCAACCAGCTTAAGTGTCTATTCCAGTAGGAATCGCTGCTCCTTTCATGAAAGAAGTGTAATTAGCCTCCCATCATGCATACAGCTGTCTGATTTCCCTATGGAATGCTGTTATACTTGGGGCTCACGGTTCATCACTACTGTTGGCAGGTTGGGCACTCAGCCTTGAGATAGCATGATCAACCTTGTTAAGTGGACACCCGTGTGTCTATGAAAATTCCAGCTCTTCGTATGACCATGAGACACTGAGAGACCCACTGTAGATGGGTAAACAGCTACACTAATTACTGGCTCTCATAAGCCCCCTTTCTAAAGAGTGGGTCACTGTGCTATATTGTGCCCCACTAGCTCAAAGCGACTACCCACTAATCCCTAAGATGCTGGGTTCTTTCTTTCCCTGAAACACAAAGACCCTAGGAAATGGTTGCAGTTTCTTTTGGAAAAGGCTGAGTGGCTAATTACTCACAATATACGTTGCTGGCAGTGTAGCAATATCCTTCCTCAAGGGGGCCAAGCTTCCTCGTCATTGAAGGTCATGCTCTAAGTCTGCAGACCACTCAAGTCTAGGAAGTGAATGTGGATTACAACCCTACCGTAGCCATGCAAGTCAGACCTCTATCCGCCAGTCCTCAAGGTGTTGCTGATGTAGATCAAGTAGCCTTAACTTAGTAGGCTGTTCGTCTGTATTAGTCCTAGGGACAGACAAACTATGTGACTTCTGCTCCATCCCTGATACCCACAATGGTGACCATACCCATCTTGCCCCTGTGAGTTAAGTGCCAGTCGCAACGGAATGCATCACATTGTCCTTGCCACTTCAGTGTCCCATCCTACCACCCCTGTTGTTCTCTGGGCATCTATTACCCTCAAAGCCTCTCCCAGGGTCATTCCTGACATGCAAATAACAGACATTAAAGAGACTCCCAAGATTGTCTGGCTGGAAGTCCGCAGCGAGAGGACCACAGAAACTATTAGTCACTGCCTTCTGACGCAGTGGCACGAGGGAGGATTCTGGCTGGATGTTCACGAAGTTATGCTCGTGCAACTTCACGGGAGCTTGGGAGGAGCTCTGGGCCAGCAGCGCAGGGAGTGAAGTCATGTTTCAATCCCATGAGCTCCTAAGAACAAAGACTTTGCTTTCCAAGGAATTGGCGGGGCCGCTCCTTGGCAAGCTCTGCCTTCCTCCCCAAATACATACAGAACAGGGGATTCTGTGAAACGTCCTTCAGACTTGAAAGTAAATAGTGACACTTGTGTGAAGTCGTCAGAGGACCATCCTGAACAGCCTAGTTCTTCCCTGTCTGAGACATGGTTTTGCAAGTGCCCAAACTCTTCCGAGTCTAGTCATCCTCAGAAACACCTTACTTCAGGGTGTTGAATTCAACCACCAGTTACTGAGTGCTCTGTATTGGACGTTATATTAAAATATGGGGATATAAAGATAAAACAGCCACATTTTTTCCAGATCGGATAAGCTAGGAAGGAAAAATGTATATGGCAACAACAACAAAATGCAGTCTTTATTTGAAGGCTATTTCAGTGATGGTATAATTCAAGGTAGGAGTGGGGAGCTTTTTGTTGAGTAAGCAAAGTGAAGGTCACCCTCTTAAAAGAAACAGGATGGGAAAAGGCATATGTTCTAAAAGATGAAGCATTCAGAAGACGTTCAAGTGGATTTGTATGGCTAAAAAGTAAGATTTCAAAGAGACAGAAGGAGAGATTAAATCGGAAAAGCAGGCAACATCAGGAGGAGGAACCCGTACAAGGGGTTTCACTGTGTTCTGCGGGAAATTGAAACCCTATAAAGACTTAAGCCCGGGAGACTTGGTTTATATAAAAATCGCTCTCATAGTGGTCTAGTTGAGTGGGTCAAAGCCGGAGGCAGGAAGGTTTGCTAGGAGGCAGTTGCCACAGTCCAGGTACACATTCCCTCAATGCTACGGCAATTGAAGACATTTCAGAAGGAGTTTCCACTTAATTTAGTGGTTGATTCATGGGATCTGGGGTTCTGTTGAGAGAGAGAGAGAATCTGGCATGACCTTCCCAGTTCTGGCTTGGTTGACCAGATGAATAGCGAAAGGCCATTTGCTAAGACAGAAGTTCAAACGAGTGTGTTCTTTGGAAGAACTAAACTATGGAGGAATATCTCGGCCCATTTTATTACTTTGAAAGGGAACTGTTTTTACATTGACAGCATGTACAAAATGTTCTTGTATCTCCATGCTTCCTAAAAAGAACATACATTAAACAGTGTCAAAGGAAGAAGTGTAATACACGTGCAAATTTAGACGCTCAGCACGACCTTTCCTATCTGTCAATTAGAAACCCTTGTAAACAGTATGCTGTGGATGTCAGAAATGGTAGGGGAAGGTGTAGGAAATTTCTGGGATTGAATCGGAGCCATTCACTTTATACAAGACAGAGCATAGTATAGCCCGTCCCTCCTTCCCTCTCCTCTCTCTGCTTCTTCATTTAATTGGTAAAAACTGCTGGCTTGTGAGTCATTCACATTCCCTCCGGGGGAGAGACTCTGAGGGACAGGAAGGAAGGATGGTGACCCCATGAAAATCTCCTTGTCAACTGGAACCTAGAATATGCAAGGTAATAGTACTGCCTGAGAAAAAGAGACTCATCTATTATTCCTGAAGGGCGCCCCTTTTACGGCTGGGAAGCCCTGTTTTCTGGGGGTGGGAGGAGTGTAGGGGTCCTGTGTATACAAACAATTTAATTATTGTATTACAAAATGAGTTAGGACACGTGGGATATAGGGACCGGTGGAGGACGGTTGAGGGTAAGGGACAGAGAAGTGGCAGGGAAGTGTTTGGTTTCTGATGGGACCACGTGGTGATTCCTTGTGGCCCCCGGGCCACGTCTCTTTCCATTCCGATCCAGGAAGGGACCAGCGTGCTGGCTCTCTCTTCCTGTTCTTTCTTTACAAATGTTCACTTTCTGGCTAATTTTATAGCTCCCGCACGAGGAAAAGGTCGTGGTGCTGGTGTTGCAAAGCCATAGATCTCCAGACCTCGTTTGTATCGAAACTCCCTAGTTTTGTGGTCTCATTCCCTGTTATTACTTCAAGTTACACTCATTTTTATACTTCCCCTTAACAGCAACGACCTTTTCTGGTTCTCTGTCCCTTCTAAATAGCAGGCCTTTATTTGTACAAAAGCAAAGGTAGCTTCTCAGCAGTTTGCAGTGGGTGGGTGATTTGCATTTACATTTTAAATGTTGCTCTGGAAACAGGCAATTAGTTATAAAGCAGGCCTGGCATTGTCATTTACTGATGAAGAGACACTGATAGTGCCTTGTTCCTTCTTTTGTAAATGTGAGATAAGCTGTCCTCCCAAAGACATCAAGATAAAAGGAATGGATGTACACTGTCACCCTGACAGGCTGCGCTCTCCTGTTCAGTCACCCACCCCTCACCCCCCACCCCCCACCCTGCTCTGGGAGAGGAAACCCTCCCAGGCTTGTGCTGGTGCTGATGGGCGAGAGAGGGCGCCACAACCTGGTGGGAAGGCCATCGCCCTGTTCTGATGACTGCCCTTGCCCTGCAGGGGGAGCCCTGGTGACAGCTGACCTCGCCCTGCCGTGGGAAGTCCTTGCCAATGGCCCACCAGTAATCCCCAGACCTTTCCACAAGGATACGACAGGATTCTCCGTCCAGTGAGGTACTGTGAACTGCTTTCCTATCCTACCTGTGTGTTCTCGGGGCCTGAGTCCCATCGGGGAGTGACTCTCTTCTGTGGGGGTAGGTCCTTCCTGCCAGGAGGAGCCCGCGGCTCCCACAGGGTGTGGAGAAAGGGCTGGTTCATGTGAGAAGCTGAGAAAAGGGATGATTTTCACTACAGGTATTGAAACATTTAAGAAATGCCTCAGGGGAACAGTGATACAATTAATACCACTTAGTTCTCTACAAAAAAATGTATCAGGAATGACCTCATCCTTCACCACTAGCTGTGAAGCCCAACTCTGGGCCCACGTCTCACGAAATAGCTGTTATCCCTGCCTCCTCTTTTAGATAAGAAGTCACCTGACTTTGAAATTGGCCAAGAAACAAACATCACCCTCTTCCCTATTTTCTTAACTCCCTCCTCCTCTTCTATGTCAGAAAACACCTAATGTCTTCTGCTCATCGTGAGGTTAAAGAAATGTAGATGTATTTTCATTGACTTAACCTTCAGAACCAACGTGTGAGAACCAGAAAACTGTTAACACAGAAATGTTGGTATGTCCAACTTGCAGAATAACCTTGATTTCCCACATTAAAGCCTTGGATGCAATCTGATGCGGGAAGACACTTAGCTGGGCTAACCAAATGTTTGTTGGTAAGGGACCTGTGGCCCGGACTTCTGTTGTGTTTGGTTAAAGATGAAATCCCAACATGGGCACTGTTGGGCAGATCAAATATATTATGCTCACTTTGTTAAAGACGGCGCTGCCCACATGGAAGTTCGTTGATATTAATGTGTGTTCGGGGACAGGCTATGGGCAGGCTGGGTCATTATAGCCTAAGGCTTAGTTTTAAGAGTAAGCTCTTCCCCACACCCTTGACTGATTGGATGATGTGGGGTGGTGCACTCTCCTGAGAAATCCCATTGTGCCTCAGATGGGTGACTTTGTATCAGAGACTTTCTTGTTTGTAGATTGGATTAAAGGTTTTTAATCTATGCTATAAAGTGGGGCAGGCTGGGAGCTTGCTCTCTCTTGGTTCCTGAGGTATTTAGAGAGGAGAGCGGAGTAAGGCCACGTGGAGGCCAGGAGAAGCAGCCAAGATGGCAGAGTGCTGAGGAAGAAGCCAGTTTGTGCAGAGTTTGTGTAGAGAGAAGGAGATGGGAAACAGAGGTGAATAAGTCTGGTGAGCTAGAAACCTTTGATTCTAGGAAACTCGGATAAGTCAGTAGCTTTGTGAGCCCTGAATGAGTGGGTTTGGAGCCCAGTGTGTGGCTTTGCTTGCCTGCCAGGTGCAAGCTAGAATTAAAGCTGATGGCTCACCAGTTCTTGGCTCCATTGTTTCATTACTGTCTGTTTGAATCTAATGCAAACCTGCATGGGTCAGGCGGCTGTGATGGTGGCCCTGTCTCCTGGCTTTACAGGTACCGTCTGCTTTTTCTTCTGTTATCATTCACATGGTGTCCGAGGACAAAAATGACAAGGGTATTGGAAATCCGAGATTCTTGTCATGGCTGTTGTGGTTTTTATAAATAAATGGGCTGCTGACCCATCGGTAGGCCTCAGGCCTCCGGGCCGATTGTCAGGACTGCTCCTGTAGCTGGCACCGTCCATTTTGCAGCCCATCTGCTGGGCTGAGTGAGCGTGGACGTGGTCCATGGAGCATGATGACGTTCAGAGTCTGACGTGAGGCTGAGGAAGTGCGTGCGAGTCACAGAGATGCATGATTCAAGTGGGCCGAAATCATCATCATATTCCACATTACTCCCTTCTCACTCGCGTTAATTCTGTCCAGGACCAAAACATGCTGGAAGGAGGTAGCCCAGAATTAGTTTCTGTAGTCTTATGGAAAATTACTAAAACTGGTGAAATTTTTATTTATTACTTCCAACTGCAAACCCCATTCGGTGGGTTTCGGTAAGGATGCACTTCATGCCAACACTGAGCCCTTTAAACGGCATGCTTATTAAAATTTTTTTTTAAGTTGGTCTGACAAAGACAGCCTTTGATCTTTCTTTCTTTCTTTTCTTTTTTTTTTTATTTTTTGTACAAATTATTCATATAAATTGATTATGGTTTCCTGGACCTGGATTTTCTTTGGCTTTCATTTTTGATAGCATAAATAAAGAAAACAGCTCTTCCTGCATTATTTAGCTTGTTGTTTAATGAGAATGAGGACTGCTCAATGTGATGGCTCCTGAAAAATCCATTAGTCTATTGTGAAATATATAATTAATAGACTATTATGAAAATAAGAAATTTTTACTACACATGTGCATTTGACAGCCTGCAATTAGTTTAGATTCTCTAATTAGCATATGTTTTAGTTAATGGTGAGTGATTATAGATTATCATTTAATTACAGATAATTTCAAATTCCCATCTATTTTTTCTTTAATCTTATCATAAAAGTAAGCATTTGTCAAGAGCAAGAAGAGTGTGATTTCTGTTTTGTGTTCATCTGGTACCAAGAATTATTACGAAATGAGTAGTAATAAAATAGCTTCCCTTTGAGCAAATTGCTGAATATTTTTTGCTCTGTATGTCCTGCCATCTTATTTATGAATGCTACTATTTTTTATATGAGTTATTCATGAGTAATTTTTCACATAAAGAAACAATCAATAGTACAGAGAGCTATAGAAGCTGTGGTGAGTTGCATTAATGGAATACCAATTTTTTCCTGAGTAGTCATTTTAAACACTTGGGTTTCATCAATCTACCCTAATTAGAAGAATATATTTGTATAATCAGGTTACAGAATAAATTGTACTTTTTAATGCACTGGTACCTGAGCATGTTTGAATAGTGTGTGTGTGTGTGTATATATATATATATATATATATATATATATATATATATATATATAATGTTTGAGATATATATAGAAAATGTTTGATATTTATATATATATATATATATGTATATATATATATATATATATAAAATGTTTGATGAGCTCATAAAAAGTTTTCTGCTTAGTGGTTTTCTTATAGCTCATAGATACATTTCTATGTTCAGAAAAATAATGTATTCATAGGAAAAACATGAAGCACAAGAATCCATTTTTTCCTCCATGCGCCAAATGAAACTGCCATCAAACTATAATAAACCTTTGAAATGTGCTTGATTGTTGCTTCCGTAAATCCAGTTGAGTGGGATGGATAGATTAATATTTCTAAAATCAGACTCTTCCTTAAGGCTTATGTGCAAGGGAAACATATCTAGTCATTCCTTGCTGCATTTTTCTTGGTGTGTATGATTTCATTTGCATTTTTGACAGAACACATTGTTAAAAAAAAAGCAACAAATCCACGTATTACAAAATATAGGTAGGTATAAGTAAGACTGTAATTTAAGTTTGGGCTGTGTAGATGTTTACTGAGAATAATTGATGCTTTAAAGCAGACTTAATAAGGGGGGGCGGTGTCTAGAATGATCGGCTGTGGCTATTTATTTGAAATAAAGGTGGCCCAGGTAAGTGCCCAGCTTCTCTGTTTGTTTTGATGACATCTGGACTAGCTAGAGGAGTGTCATATACTGAGTCACCTCCTGTAGGAGACAGAATGCTCGCCCCAGGGGTGTCCACTGCCTAATTCTTTGAACTGCGAATGCTGGACTCGGTGGGCAAAAGGGATTTTGCAGATGTGATGACCTTGAGGTAGTCTGAGATGAGATGGTCCAGAATTCTCATGGCGAGGACAGGGAAGTCACAAGGCTGTTTAGCAACGGAGGAGAGAGGAAGAAGCAGAGAGGCGGATGGAGGGGCGGCTAGGGGGATACAGGTGGTCGGCCGGGGAGATGTCTCGGAGCAAAGCAATGGGATTGGTTTGGAGAGGCTGGAAATGCAAGCCTCCCTCCTGTCTGCTTTTACTCTCCCGTTGATGTGGAACATATCACCTGTAACATCTGTTATTTATCTGAGAACCGTAAGGCCCTATTTATTTAAAATGTACGTGACGGGTATTTGACATGGCTCGTGGCTTTCTCTGCACAGGAATTTTTCCTTTCTTAAACCTTTCCGTCGTTATTCCTTCTAGAGTGGGCCGTTTTGACCCCCTCGTGATTCGTTCGCCTTCTGAATCTGATTCATCGAACCTGCGGTACTTTCCCTAAATCGCATTCGTACTGGTTGTACGATTGCGGACTGACCTGATTTTTCTTAGACTCGTTTCTCATTTTCTCTACACTTTTTTTAATAGTAACAGCATTCGAGGCCCGATTTTAAACTTAGATTGTCTCCGGTGGTGACAGCTTTGCCGTGGAAATCGCACACAGGGTGGTTTGAGGTTGCGTCGTGATGACGGCTCCGTGGGCTCCCGGCGGGGTCCTGTGACTGGTCGGTCCTGACTGCAGTCTCACTCCTGGGAGCGAGGCCTCCCCTCCATGCGCTGCAGTCCGCAGGGGTCCCCCAGAGAAAGACTGAGGGACCCCTCACTTGTCCTTTTTTTGTTTCGTTATGTTTTCCTCTCAGAGATCTCAGTGTTCAATTTAAAAGCAGTCCTTGTATATATTCTTTTCCGGAGTTCTGCTTCTTTACGGGGCTTGGCAGAAACCCTATCACTTACTTCAATATGATGAAAGCTTAGCAAAGGGCAGCTGGTGACAAATCAAGGGGCTCCTTCTAACGTCTGGAAGTGACATCAGCGCTGTTGCTGGAGGGGCACCTTCAAAATATGTCTGGCGACAAACGGAGGAGGGAAAAATAAAATTATGTTAGGTTTGCCTCTCTCCCGGGTCAGCCGGTTCAGTAGACGAGGGCTTCAGGTGAGCACGCGTGTCAGACATTGATTTTGGTTCGCGTGTGTAAGAGAAAAGGAGCAGAAATGAAGGCAGAACGGCGACCCTGGTATTTTGCAAATTGAGGGGGGACCAGTTCACGGAACCCCGGATGGTGTGAGAGGGATTCTGTGTCTACACCCCATCCGCCAAGCTTCCCTGCCTCTCTCGGGTGTCTGCTCACGTCTGGCTGCTTTTTCCTCTCCCTTTAGACTTTGAATCTGACGGAGATATTATTTCTGGGGATTGGGAGGTGGGGTGGGATCGATCAAGTCACTGAGGAATTTAGAATATTGCTTTTGTGTGGACCATTCCTACACAGGGACAGTAGAATCAGCCAAAAATTAAAAACAACAATAATCCCCACCCCCTTTCTCTAGACACGGAATGTGCTGGATTGGAATAAGTCTCGGGGTCATTTTCCCGGGGCGTCCTGTGAGTCTGGCCTCTGCGCTCTCATCAGTGGGCCCGGTCTCTCCTCTCTGCCTAGTTTAATCACCGCCAAGGACCCTGCGAGTGGTCCAGTCCACCCGCCCCGTGGACCTCGATGGCATTGCCCTCTGACTTCATAGACCATTTTACGACGGGCGTATAATAGGTCGCCCGTTCATCCGTTACATGTTTTACAAAGTATTTAATTGATGCAGCCTTCCTGATCCTCCCTTCCCACGTATACAGGCATTACCTGTTCACTGGCGGCTCACTCATTCAAGTGCTCATTAGGTCTCTAATCCGCACAAGCGCCCCTAACAGATAGCATCCGCTGGGGAGGTAAACAGATTGCTGTCGCCAAGTACGCAGCTTGGAGAGGCAGGAGAAGCGTGCACCCGGCGAAATAAATGCAGATATAATGTAGTAATAAACGAGAATAGCCAGGAATCGCTCCACGAGAGAATATTAGGTGAGGCCTAATTAACTTCGCGTGGTTAGAAAAGTCTCTCTGTGAAAACGACCTGGGGAATGAACTGTAGTGACCTAGGTGTGTTTCAGGCAGGAGACTAGCAAGGTATAACACCTGGTCTGGGAAGGGGCCTGGGAGACGGGGCCTGGCTATGGACTGGGATGTGGAGGACCCGGGTTCGAGACCCTGAGCTCGCCAGCTTGAGTGTGGGCCCATCTGGCTTAAGCAAAAGCTCGTCAGCTTGGAACCAAGGTCACTGGCTCCAGCAAGGGGTTGCTCAGTCTGCTGAAGGCCCGCGGTCAAGGTACATGTGAGAAAGCAATCAATGAACAACTAAGGTGTCGCAATGGCAATGAAAAACTAACGATTGATGCTTCTCACCTCTCTTTGTTCCTGTCTGTCTGTCCCTATCTATCCCTCTCTCTGACTCTCTCTCTCTGTCCCTGTAAAAAAAAAAAAAGCAAAAAGAAGGGAGGGAGGGAAGGAAGAAGGAAGGAAGGAAAGAGGGAGGAAGGAATGGAAGGAAGGAAGGAGGGAGGGAGGAAGGAAGGAAGGAAGGTAGGGAGGAAGGAAGGAAAGAGGGAGGGAGGGAGGAAGGAAGGGAAGGAGGGAAGAAGGGAGGGAGGGAGGGAGGAAGGGAAGGAGGGAAGGAGGGAGGGAAGAAGGAAGGAAAGTAGGGAGGAAGGAAGGAAAGAGGGAGGGAGGAAGGGAAGGAGGGAGGGAGGAAGGGAAGGAGGGAGAGAGGAAGGAGGGAGGGAGGAAGGATGGAAGGAGGAATGAAGGGAAAGAGGGAGGGAAGAAGGAAGAAAGGAAGGAGGGAGGGAGGAAGGGAAGGAGGGAAGGAGGAAGGAAGAAGGGAGGGAGGAAGGGAAGGAGGGAAGGAGCGAGGGAGGAGGAGAAGGAAGGTCCTTCTGTGTCTAAGGCAAAGAAAAGGGTGAGATAGACCCTTAGTTTCAGACTTTCATGTCAATACATGACAGATGCACGTTTCTGGCCGTCTGCTTCAGAGACTGAGTCCCCCTCTCTGCATTTTTATGACCACCCAAGTGATGCTTTCCAGTGTCAGTTGCTGTGACTTCATTCGGCGAAACATGGGTGTTGAGCGTTAATTTTTCCCTTTAAAAAATGTACAGGAGAAATAAAGCTAAGCGGCAAGAGGAACAGGTAGAAATAACTACAGACAACTCAGTGGGTGAAAAGGCAGGAGGCATTTCCACACCTGCAAGGAGTTGTTGTGCCCTGGGAGGTGGGGTACATCCTGACATGTTAGAAGTTCAGCCATTGACACCCTAAATTACAGAAGTCCCACGCTGATTTCTCAACATCAAGGAATAGGTGGTAATACGTGTTCCTCTGAAGACAGTCGCTACGCCTTAGAGAACTTCTTCTCATCCAGCGTAATAATTGTCACAGAGCTGCTTTCTTGGTGTTGAATGCACAAACGAATAGATTAATTATTGTATTCCTGGTATCTCTTACATTGCTCTATTATTCCCAGTTTACTTATCACCTTGACCTCACAGCAAGGTCCTGACAGTTCTAGTAATCAAAAACAAGGTCCTAATGAGTTACCCAAAGCAAATGATCGCCGACCTATATCCTCCAAGTACTTCATAAATGTTTCTATTAGGTACACATATAAAATAGCCATAATGTGTTATTGCTTTCCAATTAGATTGTGAGCCTCTTAAGGGCAGGGACTCAGCTTTATTTTTCCTGATTTTGTATCAAGTCACCCTCTGTGTCTTCTTTAGTTGGTGGTAAAAGAATTTATGTTGAATTGGGCTGAATTATAATGATGATATTGTAAGTATTTTGACCCCTGGATTGGGACAATTTTTGAAATAAAGCCTTTGTATACTTCTCAGTTCTTAGATTTGTAGTATTTTCTCCTTCCTTCCAAGTTACAGTGGGATCCAATGACATAGAAGTTGACTCCCCAAGCCCGTTGGTGAGGACAAGCGGTGCTTGTGAGCTCTCGGGGTAGGCTTTGAGTTAGGAACAGGGGTTGTATACCAGATTCTGAGATGTCACGTGTGAGTGACCTTGAGACTCATTTATTATCTCAGGTGAACTCAGGCTAAAGATACGTTGATTTCTTAACAACTTGGTGCAACAGCGACAGAACAAGCCAGTATTTGATGGAGATAACTTTCTTAGATTGTGGGCTCTAGAGCTGGTGGACATCCAGGGGTTGACCTCAAAACTGTGAGCTGGGTGGTTCGAGGCACAACACTGGGAATGACACCAGAGTGTTAAGTCCCAGGCAGGCCTTGTGAGTCGGACCCTCTGAGCCCAGAGTTCAAACCTGGTTATGTTGGCAATGAAAATACAGTGAGATTTGTATGGTAGTGTCCAATTCACAACTCAGGCAGGTGTCCTGGGGCATTGGAGATTGCAGATCCCCCGTGAGGCCTGCAACAGGATCCAGCTTGGGAGGGGGGAATGGTTTGCTAAAAGAAAAGCCATAAGTTAAGGCTTGTGGCATGACCCTGAGTTTGGAAGGGGGCTGGGGACCTGGGAAACTAGGCAAATGGAGGTAGAAATTCTGCCAAGTTAGGGTCCCACAACCGGCTTCTGGGTAATCTTGCCTCCCTGATACAGTGACACGGGAGTCACCTGTGAATGTGGACAGCTGCCGAACGCACATATACAATTCACTTAAACTGATTGGATTATGTCTTAAGGCTGACATAATCACCCATTTTGAAGCAAGCAGAGATAGAAGCAGCATTAACTTGCTTGTTTAGGAAATGCATTCTCTTGAGAGGCTTAGTATTATTTTATAGGAAACAAAACAACTCCCTCTCTCTTTCTTTCTATCCTCTCTCTCTCTCTCTCTCTCTCAATGCCCCTAAACTTATTTATAAAGAGCATTTTTTTGTATCTCTTTAAGAATATCCTCAATGGGCAATCCTGTGTCAGCTGGCGCCTGGCTCTTAATCAGCTTCTTCCTAAATTTAATTTTCCTGTGTCCTTTACATGCTCTACTGAGCCCTTCCTTAATGATCAGATTACAGTGTCCAGTGTGATTCCTGGAATTGTTTTTGTCCACCAGAAAAAAAAAACCCAGACCTGGATAAATGTAAGACTGTGCTTTCTCCTTTAATGATTCTCCAATTAGTGTCCTGGTCAATCTCAGGGACCACGTCTGAAATAACCAGTGAGCAAACCCCCTTCCTTTCGGATTCCCTAATGACTCTTCCACGGCCAGCTTGATCCATCAGTTGTAGAGCAGGGTTTGGGTGAAACAGCCAGTCATAGACTATCAGTGACTATCGGATCACCGTGCTTAGCTCTTCATTTGGGTCAGTCTGTCCTCATCTCTATTTGCGTAGAGCTCAGTATGACCTGGGTCTGGCCATGTTTAAGTTCATTAATTAGATAAGTAGATGCTCTAGGCTACTGAGCATCCTGGAAATACTCGGGCTGGTTTCATGGATGTACAACCTGGAGAGCCACAGCGGCCCTGTGATTAGAAGGGCCCGCCTGGGACTTAATCATTTTGAAATTCTTAAGAATGTTGCCTTTGACCCTGTGCTTTGTTAGTGAGCTTCGATGGGACGTGGAGATTGCATGTGAGTAGAAGAGATTCACACAGCAATGCATGCCCAGCCCTCTGGCCACCTCGCTTGCATAGGGTGTTGGTGATGCCCTGTGAGCACAGAGTTCTAGTGGACTCACAATGTGTGGATGTCCCTGGCAGGACCAAAGGTGAGGACCAGGTAGGCATGTTACACCCACAGCTGCATAAGGGGGTGAACTGACAGCCCGCGGTGCTGTGTCTGCCAGTGCAGCCAAGTCGGCATCAAATTGAAAAGGGGGCAGCGGTGTTCCTTTCCTTTCGTTCTAAGAAAGAGAGATAACTGTGAAATAATAGAAAATATATACGTTGGTCTCTGCCCCCAGTTCCTGGCAGAGAGCTACTAAAACCCTTGAAGTTTCCTGACATCTTTTGTTCTCATGTTTGGTCTTTGATCCCAGTTCCTGACATGGACATCTTACACCCCTTGGCACGTCCTGGGTGACCAAAGTGTCTTTTGTTCGGAGAGGTGTCTTCTGGTGGGCTCCTGGACAGCTTCAGCGAGGGGCTGGTTGCCAGAAGGCTGTCCATGGTGAGGAGCCTGGGATGTTCAGCTCCACCCCTCTTCCTTCCGGAAGAGGAGAGAGGCGGGAGAATGACGTGATGACTGGCTGTGCCTGAGTGATGAAGGGTCCGCAGAAATCCCGAGTGGGGGCCTGGGAGAGCTTCCGAGTTGCTGAACACAACCCTGTGCTCGCGGGGTTGGGGAGAGGCTCACCCCTATTCCATGGGGACAGATTTCCTTTGCTTGGGACCCTTTTAGATGTTGTCCAAAGCATTTCTCTCATCTGGATCCCTCTCTGGGTTATTTTTAATACTAAACCAGCAAGTGTTGAGTGTTCTGTGAGCCACTCTAGCAAATTATCACACCAAGAGGGGGTCGTGGAAACCCCAACTTAGAGCCAACCAGTCAGAAGCACAGGTGACAAGCTGGGACTTGTGATTGGCATCTGAGGTGGAGCGGGCGGGGGGGGCGGGGAGCTTAGTGAGACTGAACCCTTACCCTGTGGGCTCTCCTGATAGAGCGTATCAGAACTGAGTTAAATTATTGGACATCCAGCTGGTGTTGGAGACTTCTTGGTATTGGGAACTGCCTCCCCCCGACACACACACACACACACACACACACACACACACGCACGCACGCGCGCGCGCTGACCAGAAGTGTCAGAAATGTTCTGTGTGAGTAAAGGAGTGTGTTTTCCTGTCCAGTGATCAAGGAATTGTAGCATGTCCTTCCTGACTCACGTGGCTTCCCTGTATTCGCCAACCAGTCCCGGAAGGGGTGACCGAGGAGGGAAGGACACAGGGAAACGTAGTTCCTTTCCTTTCGTTCCCCTCCGCTCACCAGCGAGCTTGAAGATGTGGGAGTTGGGAGGAGACGTCATATCCAGACAGGAAATAAAAGAGTGAGTTTGAGTAGCATTTCTAACAATCACGCACACGCGCGTACAAGCGACAAAATGTGAATTGTGCCATCCTGTTGGTTCTGCAATGGAAATGAATGCTTTCGTATTTGCATTTAAACTCGGCATTGTGCAGTATAAACAAGCATGGTGGAATCCATCTGATAATCGACAATTACAATTTTTCTTTCCTTAGCGTGGCCTTCAGTAAAGATAGCGTGACCAGCCAGGAGGAAGACGAGGAAGGAAGGACAGACTTCGTTACGGCACCTTCCATGGCACGTGGTTCCTGCCTTGTGTGCAGGAAACCCAGCATTGGCCTTTTCCTCTGGGCCCAGCAAATCTATAGTGATCCTGAGAACACGATAGAGGTGTTCCCAGGATCACTTCTATATTTTCCTTTCTTTATCATGAATACCCCCTGAAAAGTGTTTGTGGCTCCAGGAAGAGGCTGAGCAAAGGGGCTTCTCTGAATCTACCCCCAGGGTGTCAGCTGCATCCGATGGGCTCACTATGCAGGTCCGGTCCCTGGAGAGGGCGGTTGTTGTATCTTTAATCTTCCAGGGATGGAGACTCTGCCATCGGGGAGGCCTGCGGGGTGAGTCTCTCTGCCCCCCTGTCTTCTCCTCTTCTTCGCTCGCAGTCAGTGGTGGCCCCGCAGCGCCTCGGTGGCCAGGAGCCCTTTGGAGTCAAAACTGGAGAGGACGTTTTGCTTGTTTCTAATGCGGCATCAGGTCGAGGTTACCAGCAGCTGAGAGCAGGGGATTGGAGTTGCAGTTACTGACATGATTGTGGTCCGTCATGTCTTGTTGACATCAAGGCACTGAGCCTACGGCAGCAACTCAGTGTGTGTGTGTGTGTGTGTGTGTGTGTAAGGGAGAGTGGGGAGGAGAGAATATGTGACAGAAGATGTGGGTGGTTATATATTTTTTTAATTTCCTCTCCAGTTCTTTACAACAGGCCTCCCCAAACTATGAGAATTTTCTGAAGGTTCTTTTCTTTATTTAAAGGACACAGATTACATAGTCTAACTTTTTAAATGCTGATTTCTTCTGATTATAAAAGAATACAGACTATTTTGGAAAATACAAAAAAAAAGTATGAAGATGAAAGCAATCTATAATTTTCCTTTTTTTTTTTAACAGGGACAGAGAGAGAGAGTCAGAGAGAGGGATAGATAAGGACAGACAGACAGGAACAGAGAGAGATGAGAAGCATCAATCATCAGTTTTTCGTTGCGACTCCTTAGTTGTTCACTGATTGCTTTCTCATATGTGCCTTGACCGTGGGCCTTCAGCAGACCAAGCAACTCCTTGCTTGAGCCAGCGACCTTGGGTCCAAGCTGGTGAGTTGTTTTTTCTTTTTCTCAAGCCAGATGAGCCCGCGCTCAAGCTGGCGACCTCGGGGTCTTGAACCTGGGTCCTCCGTATCCTAGTCCGACACTCTATCTACTGCTCCACCACCTGGTCAGGCAGCAGTCTATAATTTTATCGTACAATTAACTCTCACTAACATTTTAGTAAATTTGTATTTTGTCTTTTTCTCTTTTCCTCCCATCTCCAATTCCCCTTTCTCTCTACCTTTTTTCTCTCCTTTTCTTTCTTTCTCTTTTCCTTTCTCTCTCTCTCTCTCTCCATATATATATATATATATATATATATATATATATATATATATATATGTAAAAACTTTCCATTGCCTTAAGCAATGACCAATCTGGTACCTTCTGCAGTTCTAAGATTTAGATGATAATACAGTCAATTTAATCAATTGTGTGGTGACTGAGAATTCGAAATGACCCAAACTAGACTAGAACCAGTCAATTTGGTGGTATCTGTGATTAAGAACAGCTTTAATCATCACAAGATTAATCAGTAAGGTGTTAACACATACCAGTAAAGCAGAGAGACTTTAGATTCGAAACTTTTATCCTTTTAAGTCTCACCCCGTTAGCCTTTCCACGAAAGGGCCCACAGGCCTTCGAATTAATTGTGTGCGGTTTAAGGCGAATTTAAAATGAAGGCGATATACACTCAGCACAAAGCAAACTTGACCACTGCTATCTTAGCTTAATTAATCTCTTTATTCAGTTCACTTAGCACCTGGATTAAAACAGAATGGAAAAGCCACGTCACGTTCTTCCGCGTTGAGGACCCGGTGGTGTTACATGTCATCTGATGTACAGACTTAGAACTCCTCACGCGTGGACCTGAATGGGAAGCCCTCTCATATCAGGTTGTGCATGCTTCCATGGCGGACTTCTCTTCCAGGTTCCCCGGATCCAGCCCTGAACCCCTTGGGATGTGTGAATGAGCATAAAGCTTTCTCCCTTTGACTTACAGCCGAGGCGGGCATTCTGAAAATGGCCGGGTTCGCAAAGCTATTCCTTTTGTAACTCTGTAAGAATTTAAGGCTCCTTTAGAAGCCCCAAATCCTCTCGAGACCACTGAAGAGTGTTCTCTTTTTCCAAAGCAAGCCTTTTATTGTGCGTTGGGAACTTGGGTAGATTCTGAACACTTTTGCGGCTGCGTCCAGTCACTTCCCCTCAGAGTACTTCTTGAGCCCCTACTCTGTGCCTCACACACAAGGGGAACAGAACCCATAGCCTCTTTCTTTTCCCCTGGAGCTCATCGTCTGGGAGAGAGTCAGACGTTAATCAAGCAGATGGTCAAAGTGAAGTAACCGATGTGGAAGGTGCTGGATGGAGAGGTGGCTGGTGCTGGAAATGCCTGCAACAGCTGCTGGGAGTCAGGGGCTTCGGTGAGACTGGACGATGAGTGGACATGCGCCGTGAAAAGGGGCAGGGGAGGGAAGAGCCTTTTGTGAAAGGCACCTGCACCAGAAGAAGACTGTGAGCGGGGGCAGGACATACTAAAGGCATGTGACCCCTCAGGCTTGCACATACAGAAGGACACAGTGGTGACTGAGCAGAATAGATGAGCCTCTAGCTCCTTCAGCTCTGGGTTCCTCTGGCTTGTTCCTTCAGCTCTTGGTGAACTCCCTGCTATTAATGAGCCCAGAGATGACACAGGTTAAAAACATCATTCAAGCTGTCCAATCACACGTATTATTTACAGTGCAATTTATTCAGAACATAAGGATAGAAATATGGCCCTGGCCGGTTGGCTCAGTGGTACAGTATTGGCCTGGTGTGTGGATGTCCCAGGTTCGATGCCCAGTCAGGGCACACAAGAGAAGCGCCCATCTGCTTCTGCATCCCTCCCCCTCTCTCCTCTGCCTCTCTCTCTCCCTCTCCCTCTATCTCTCTCTCTCTCTCTCTACCCCCTCCCTCCTGCAGCCATGGCTTGATTAGAGTGACGTGGCCCCAGGCTCTGAGGATGGCTCCTTGGCCTCTGCCTCAAGCACTAAGAAGAGCTTGGTTGCTGAGCAACAGAACAACACCCCAGTTGGGCAGAGCATTGCCCCCTAGTGGGCTTGCTGGATGGATCCCGGTCTGGGCGCATGCAGGAGTCTGCCTTTGCCTCCCCTCCTCTCACTAAAAAAAAAAAAAAAAAAAAAAAATAAGATAGAAATGCAAACAAAAGAAAGAGAAGTGGAAAGACTGCAAATTCAAGGCCGTAGGGACAAACCACATTCACATAACTTCTGAAATCTGGTGCAGAAAGACAAACAAAGCTACTTTAAAATGTTCTCTCACCAGCCAATGTGGCAGCCCCGGGGCTGGGGTGAGAAAGTTTGGAAGAGGCACTATTTTGGGAACTACAGATTGCGTGACCAACAAGGACAGAGTCACCTCCTTCAGGAAACACAGATCTGGTGCAGACACGTGAGTCAGTCCCTACAGTGCACTGTGACGTGCTCAAGACAGGCGAGCCCACGGGCACAGGCAGAAGGGCTCCCAGGACAGAGCCTCCTGGTGTGTGAGCCATGGGCAGGGTTTCCCAGAGGGTGGGATGCGAATTGTCCAGGTGGGGGTGTGGAGGAAAAGCAGGAGGCAAAAGGAAGGGAGTCGGGGGCATTAGTTTACGAAAGGAGCAGGTTTCTAGAAGCTGGTGTGGGACTGCATTCTGCACGGGTCCGCACACAGGGAGGACAGCGAGGGCGACCAAGAGCACACACCCATTTCCGGAGACTCGTGGGCTTCCCACGCCCCGGGCCAGCACCCGAACACAGGCTCTGCCTAGCTGAAGCTGACGTCCTGACGGGGAGGTAACCGGTAAACCCAGCAGGGCAGAGTGCTTCCAAATAGAGAGGAGCAAGTGCTTTCAGGAAAGAAAAGCTGTCGGAAAGAAAGTGACTGGAGGTGATTGATGTCTGAGACACTGTGCGGGGGCATGTCCGCCGAGGTGCCAGGTAGGGAGACCGGGATGAAGTGAGACGAGGAGTCGTGCCACTATCTGGGTAAACATCTGTTGCTGGCAGAGGGAACAGCAAGTGCAAAAGCTCAGAGGCGGGAACAGGCATTTCACGAAGCTCCAAACAGCCTGTCCAGGCAGTGGCGCAGTGGATACAGCGTCGGACTGGGATGCAGAGGACCCAGGTTCGAGACCCCGAGGTCGCCAGCTTGAGTGCGGGCCCATATGGCTTGAGCAAAAGCTCGCCAGCTTGGACCCAAGGTCGCTGGCTCCAGCAAGGGGTTGCTTGGTCTGCTGAAGGCCCGCGGTCAAGGCACATGTGAGAAAGCAATCAATGAACAACTACGGTGTCGCAACGGCAACGAAAAACTAATGATTGATGCTTCTCACCTCTCTCCGTGCCTGTCTGTCTGTCCCCATCTATCCCTCTCTGACTCTCTCTCTCTCTGTCCTGGTTAAAAAAGAAGAAGAAGAAGCTACAAACAGTGGAAGCAGAGTGGAGAGAGTGGGAATGGGAGGGATAAGACTGGAGTGTGACAGGAGAGCCGGGACCAGACTGAGCAGGTCAGGTCTCCGCCTCACATTTTCTTGCAGGGGATCAAGGTAGGGAATTTGGGTACCATTGCAGGTTCGGAGAGAACCCACCCAGCTCCACGTTTCCCTGGGTGTCTTCTTTGGAACCTCTGAGATGAGAAAGATTCTTTTAAAAGATGGTGTTGTTGTAAAATATAGTCTGAAATCCCACATGCTGTGTTCTTCCCCTGTGGTGGACTCAGGGTTCTGATCAAAAGAAAGCCCAGGACAGGACGTGGTTGCCGACTGTTTCCCCGGAGACGTGAGCCTAAGGAATAGGACCCACGGGCTGGGGAAAGGGAGCAGGGGATGTTAAGCCTAAGGTGTGTTACAGAGTTGAGAGCCACAAACGGGTAGGAGCACTGGGTAGCGTTCTCTCTTCCGTGCTGAACAGTAGTCTTCTGTTGTGATTTAGACGAACACATTTTTGTACTTACTTTGTATTTTTTGAGCTTAGAGTCAAATAAAACTCTCCAGCCTTCGTCCCGTGGGTGGTGACATGGCACCTCATTGACAAGGGGCTGGAGCCCTCACTCACCTGGATGTCCTGGGCAGCTAGCAGTGATTGAGTGACTTTTGTTAAGTCATTTTAGATGTTTTAGGCATCTGTTTCCCTGTTTAAACTCAAAGCACTCAGAATGGCTCTAGATTGTTTTTATTCATTCGGTGTTCCTATGAGTTACTCTTCAGATAGATCTCATCTTCTGCTTCTGGGCTGTGTTTGTTTTGTTTTGTTTTTAAGAATTAAGAATGATTAACCTAATTAAGCTTTATTTTCTTAGACGTAGAGGGAGTCCATTTTGGTATTTTGGGTTTTACTTCTGATACTGTAGAGATTGTTATCCATCTTAATTTCATTACATGTAAATATCTCATCAAATACACTGAATGTTCCTATTGATAAACACAGGGCACAGAAGTTTCATTTGTCGATTCGGGGGAGGGGGGAGGAATCTAGGTGACAGAGAGTATCACATGTCAGAATTCGGTAGACTGAGATTAAAACCAGGCAGACATCAAAGTCTAATGGGGAGAATCAGTGTGCCTAAATACCAACATAAAGCATAAAAATATATATTTTTTGAATTCTCAAAACAAATGAGTAATGTAAGATTCCATAGGAGAGCAATTAGTGTGTTTTTATGAATAACCACTTATGTAACAGTGGCAGACATTAAGCTATTATCTAACAGTTTGAAATCGAAGAAAGTTTTTCATCCTATATTGTCTATTAGTGAGGTTTTGTTTTTTCTTTAAAAAAAAAAAAAAAAGTGTAGGAGAGTTGAATTACTCTCCAGAGCCTAATACATGCCAGACAGCTTACTACACCTTTAAATTTGGTTAAATGCCCCGTGAAGTGGCAATATGCCCCTCCTGACCTCCATTTTAATGGAAGGAAGAATTTCGTTAATACGCGTTCTTAATTTTTCCATTGACTTGAGAGAGAGAGAGAGAGAGAGAGAGAGAGAGAGAGAGAGGTTGCTTCTCACACGTGCCCTGACTGGGGGGTCGAATCTACTACCTCTGGAGCACCGGGCTGACACTTTATCCACTGAACCACCCAGCCAGGGCTTAATACCCTTTCTTAACAACTGCTGTAATTAATATGCACAAACCAAAAGAGCTCATTTAGTCTACCTAGATTTCATAATGAGGAACTAGGTAATCATAAAATAAAAGCTTTAGCTAAATATACAGCCAGACGCTCCACCATGTATGTGCCCTTCGAGTGCATCTCTCAGAAGAAACACGCGGTCAGAGCTCCAGCGCCCAGCCGAGCCTGGAGGCGGGAAGGAGGTGAACTTGTACTTTCCAGCATGAGGAGGCTTTTCTGGAAAGAGCCCCCGCAGAACAAAGTGTGTGAATGCAGAGCCCCGCGAACAGAAATGCAACTTCTATTTTACGGGGGCTGTCTTCAAACATCCCCACGCCCTTTAAAGGCATTTCAGCAACTCAGGCTTTATTTTAGACTCCTCTCTTTGCAGAAATGGGTTACTCTTATTTATTTTATGCCGTCTTTTTCAGCATGCTTTCTAAGGTAGATGTCTTTCCCCTCCCACCCCCAACCCCACCTGCCGTAAGGCAGTTTGTGACACCACCAATCAAATAAACTTCAAACTTCTACGACCTTCCAGACCTCACCTTCATTTAGTATTTTAGGATGAGAGCAATCCCCACCAAAGAAAACCCGGACTAGGGGGAAGAGAAAGAAATACGGGTGCGAGGACTCCGTGGAGACAGTCTGTGCCGATTTTATTTTAAGGAAAAGTCCTGACAGGATCTGGTGAAGAAGTCACCATATGTAATTCCACTTCATCTTTCTTTCGGAGAACTGATAACGTTTGTAACGATTTCAAATTCCTCCTCTTTTAATTCTGCTCTCCTCCCCTGGTAATCTGTGAAGGAGTCTTAAATTAGTTTTCTCTGTGAGATGGTAATCTCACAGGGCATTTTCAGAAAAATTCTCATGGAAAAAAAAAACTCATTTGACTTCATCCACATCGGTTGTTCTGCTTGTCGCTGGGAAGAACGCAGACGTGGGAAAAGCCGACCCTCCTCGCACGACCCCCCTCGCACAACTGTACCAACAAGATCAGGAAGGGTGGGGAAAAAAATGGGTGAAAGATCAGACAGAATGAGCCAGACACTGTAGCAGAAACATCTCAAACTTGGGAACGACCTGTGAGGAGGGGGGTAAGTCTGGGACGCATCAGCAGGGAAGGACACTTGAGGGGGCCGGAAGAGATTTGGGTGGGGAGAGTTGGGTTCGAGTAGAGTAACCCGAGTAGAAGCAGAGGGACCGGAACGTGTCCCCTAGGGCTGCAGAGAGCCAAGGAGAACCTGAATCATCAGGTGCCTGACGTAGAGGGGAAGAGGTGGGACGTGAGACTGCATCACGTGTCAGACGTCAGGTGAATGGGAATAAGCGATGGCCGTGTCACCGTAGCGATGGGACACCCAGATGTTCTGCCAGAGGAGTGGTGCGAGCAAAGCTTTCTCTGTTACAGGAAGACCCACGTGAAACTCGGCGTAGGGTGTGGTGAAGGAAGGAGACGCTAGGCTCTCCCGTTCAGTGGGCTGTCGTTTCATTTGGTTGATGTTTTCCGTTGCTGTGCAAAACCTTTTAGTTGGATGTAGTCCCGTTTGTCTAGTCTTCCTTTGGTTTCCCGTGCCCGAGATGTATCAGGAAAACAAAGATCGCTACAAGAGAAGGCTGAGATTTTACTGCTTATGGTTTCTTCTAGGGTATCTATGGTTTCGAGTCTAACGTGGAAGGCTTTCACCCGTTTTGAGTTTATTCTTGTAAATAAAGGTGTAAGAAGGCAGCCCAGTTTCATTTGCACAATGTACAGAGATGTGTTGTAGAATTGGGCACACAAAACCTGGATAGTCATGTTAACTAATGTCACCCCAATATATTCCATTAAAATAAAGAAAAAGAAAAAATGAGGGCCCAGAGAACAATTAGGAAGTGAATGAAGTCGTTTCAGGTGACAGTGATGAGAACATTAGGCTGGGGACAATAGCCGTGTGAATAATACAGTAGGTATCTGTTGAAGTTAGTGTCATTTTACAGGCCTGACAACCTACCCTGTTCTAGAAAGGGACTTGAGAACCTTGAGAAGTTATAATCGTTTATCCTAAATCTTAAAAAAAAAATTTTATCTGTCTTTCTCACTCTCCTTTTAGTTAACTTAAAAAGATCTCATTTTCTAATAACCTATTATATCAGACCTGCAGCCAGTGTGTCTCTAAGTATTTGCTACATAAATAGCATCTCGTGATGAAAAGGTGTGCCTTTTGCTGTTTCTATGGCCTTCTCCATTTCTACGCAGGAAGCGTGAAATACTCTTATGATCAGATCTCGTCTTTGCAAGTCTTGTTTTTGTTCTTACCTAGTTCTGATCATGGTGTCTGAGGCGTACTTTACACAGACCCACTCAGGGAAAATCATATGCTGTTGGAGTCCAGGAGTAACAAGTCAGGTGACACTGACTGATTTGGGACAGGTTAGTCTGAAGAAACTATCTGACCCCACTCCATTGCTCTGTTCATGCTGATTTAAATGCTGTTACATATATTGCTCACAAGTTAAAGAGAAACTTCTCAAGATTTCATTATATAACCCAACTCAAGAATTATAAAAGATGACTAATGCCATATGTTTTTCATTTAAATATTTGTTATGGGGATAGTCATTGAACTAAATCTATTTCAGTTGAAACAATATGGCAGAATCATCATTCCACAGAAGTTTCAATTAAAACACTGTAACTGGACTCTTCAAGTCTGGCTCGAGGGTATAATAACCTTCCCATCAAATTAATTTAATCATCAACATCAGCTAAGGGAAAATTAAATATGATGTTCAATATGTTGAAACTCCTGCCTTAATACACCTCATGACTATAGAGTTTTCTAAAAGGGTTCATTTTATATAATGAAATGCCACACTAGACATAAAAACTCTTGTTTTTTTCTTCCATAACTTTATTATTTTGGGATAGCAATTATCTCATTTCTCCTCTTATTCCTAAATGCCTTCTGTCTTACTACGTCCAAAAGTCATGCTTTCTTGAATGAGTAATTTGTTTTAATCGATACACATTAAAATGCGAATCACTTAACAATTGGAAATTGAAGAAATGAAATCAACTTGTACTTTACAGTTTGCATCATTTTTATTTTATTTTTTATTTTTTATCATAACAACTCTACTGGACTGAGTTGTGTCCTTCCCCAAATCCATGTCTCCCTAGAACCTGTGAATGACATGCTATTTGGAAGTAGAAGCTCTTTGCAGATGTGATCGAGTTAAGATTATGTCTCGCTGGGTGAGAGGGAGCCCTACATCCAATATGACTGGTATCTTTATAAGAAAAGGGGAATTTGAATACAGAGACACGTGGGATCGTGCCATGTGTTGGTGGAGGCAGAGACTAGAATGATGCCTAATTCCAACGCCTAGGACCGTCAGCGACCACCAGAATTCGGGAAGAGGCAAGGAAAACATTCTCCCCTAGAACCTTCAGAGAGGGCGTGGTCCTGCTGACACCCCAATTTGGAGTTTCTAGACTTCATACCGCGAGAGAATCCATTTTCTGTTCTCTTAAGCCGCTCGGTGTGTGGCAATTTGTAACGGCAGCCCTAGGAAACCAATACACCTGGGAAGGCGGGAACGCGACCCACACATACTGATAAACACCTGTGGGTGAAAAGGGGGCTTTTTCTCGCCTAGGGTGTGAGTGGGCTTTACCTAGTTCATTTCACTGCACCTTCGCGATGACCTGCAAGGCAGATACGAGAAACGAAGGAATTGGAGGCACAAAACGTTAAGAACATTTTCCGTAGTTCTCTCCCGTCTCGTCCTTTTCAAAGCCTCACTTCAAGCTGCCTCGTGAGATGATACCACAAACGGCTCACAGCGGGAGCCCCAGCCTGGCCTGCCTCTCTGTGGGAGTTGCTGTGGGAAGGACTCACATGTTACGTGAGATGCCAAGGATGATTAACTTCTAAGCCTTTTCCAATTTCTGAGGCTCTAGAAGGACTGACTCACCAGGCCACACAGAGTTCACACACACCACTGGATTTCAGAGCCCCTGCGAAAACCTGAGGACTCAACCCAGACACACAGGCTGCACCCTCTAGAACCCCTCGTGCGGAGACAGCCTTCCCGAGACCCGGTTGATCACTGGGTGCATTTAATCCCTGGTCACTCGCCACGCTCTGTAAAGGCACAGCAGGGAATTCTTGGTTACATTTCCGTTTGGCTGAATGGCTTTTAAAAGTCATTGGTCTCTTAATAGAAACTCTCGTGTAGCTAAATTCGCCTCTATTATGTGTATAACCGATATAAAAATTCTTATATCTGTACAAGGTAAAAAGTATCACTGTGGCCCTGGCCAGTTGGCGCAGTGGTAGAATGTCAGCCCAGCAGGTGGATGTCCTGGATTCAATTCCCAGTCAGGGCACACAGGAGAAGTGACTATCTGCTTCTCCACCCCTTCCTTTCCCCCTTCTCGCGCTTTCTCTCTCTCTCTCTTTCTCTCTTTTTCTCCTCCCGCAACCATGGCTCCATTGGTTTGAGTACATTGGCCATGGGCACTGGGGACAGCTCGATCAAGCCTCTATCTCAGGTGCTAAAAATAGCTTGGTTGCAGAGCATGACCTTAGAAGGGCAGAGCATCGGCCCCAGATGGAGGTTGGCAGGTGGATCCCGGTTGGGGTACATGTGGGAGTCTGTCTTTTTGTCTCCCCTCCTCTCACTTAAAAAAAAAAAAAGTACCACTGTACTATGGGTCAGAAATCCTAGATCCTAATTTTGGCCTTGCCATAGATTAGCAAGTGGGATAACCTCTTTACTCTGATAGCTAAAATTATCAAATGAGAGAGAAAGAGCATGACTTATACAGCAAACATTCACTGATCTTTCATAAGCACCAGGTGCTAGGAATGACCCGGTTTGGGGGAGAAGGCATAAAAGGGAGAAAACGGACATATTTAGATAAGTGCAAAGTGCTGTCGGAATTCGTGTTACATTGTTGCAAGTATCATTTCCTAGTCTGACATTCTGTAATATTTGTTATCTCTGAGAAAAACATTTCTTAACTGTGTTCTATTCTTGTATTACTTAACCAGAACCATTTCTAAAAGGTTTTTCTCCCACATATATATCTCCATAGATATTTAGATAAAAGAAGGCAGACCTTAACTCATTGAAAAACAAAGAAACCGGTCAATGTGATAGTCAACATTTTAAAGCTAGCAACCAAGTAAATATTTATCCAGTCCTATGTGTTTACATAGCACGGCACAAGCTGGAGTAGTCGCAAATGACATGATTTCCAGATCAAAGTGCAAACAATAAAGAATTTATAATTACACCCATAGACTCAGGGTAGTTTATAAAACGAAGGGAGAGAACTTGGAATATTTGGACTTAATGCTTCAGAGTAAAGTGGGCCAGATTCAGGAAGCGTGAATAATGTTTAAATGACCTCTTTTCTTCATAGTTTCAAGATTCCTGGTATAGGAGGAGGTTGAATTCTGGGTGACTTGATGGAACTACAGAATACCCTCAGAACCAAAACTTACCCTAAGACAGCGGTTCTTAACCTGGGATCTATCGAACCCTAGGGGTTCGATGCGTCGGTCTGAGGGGTTCGGAGAAGCCTCTGCCGCGGAGGTAAGGACACACTTGTGTAAAGTCGTGATGACACGCCCCGCTTGGCCATCACTTGCTGCAGAGGATCACGTTACATTGTTTGGCCAACCAGTGCTGCGGGGAATTTAGTGCGCGCAGTAGTCAACGGCTGTCGTAGTTGTACGTCGTGTGGTTTCTTTCTTAATATTTTAATCCATACTAAATATGTCGAGCAAAAAAAGAAAGCGGTCGGACGAATATGTACAACATGGATTCACATGTGTCACGGAACGGGATGGGAGTCAGCGTCCTATCTGCATGATATGCAATGCCAAGTTGAGCAACTCTAGTCTCGCACCGGCAGAACTAAATTTGGGGAAAAAATCATATTTTATTTATCACTAAAGAAGGGTTCAGTGAATGCACATATGAAACTGGTGGGTTCGGTACCTCAAAAACGGTTAAGAACCACTGCCCTAAGAAAATGTCATCTAGTTTAATTCCTCAGATAAAATGTCTCAAGTCCAGTGTGGGTTGGAGACTTGCTCATAAAGAAGCCAAGATTGGTCATGAAGAAACCTTGTTCATGTCTGTCTGTATTCAGGTTGAACGTAATAATCTCTTTTCTATCCGTCAGTATTGTGAGAGGCATAGGTTTTATTTTAAAACTACTTTTTACATGTGCCTGTATTTACCTATTGAGTTGTATATATTTTGGTGTAAAATTCAGAGAACTCTTTTATGACTTTTCCCAGCATAACAAAACCATTTTTTTTTTTTATTTTCTAGTCATTCTACTGGGCTGACTCAATCACATAGTTGAGGCATATCTATTCCTGTAATTATACGTTGGAAGCTGACATCTGTGTTTCTCTAATATTCTCTAAGCATAATGGTATAGTATGGATGCACCAAGATCAGTTAAAAGTGGGGTATCTCAGATTATTTCTTCCCGTGTTTTTTTTTCTTAGTAGCAGTTTCTAATGTAAGAGGCCCAGTAGATGCGTGGGAAATGATGTCATTACTGTTTATGAAGCTACTTAAAACTTTACTTCTCCAAAAATAATGACAATTTATTAACAGTTAAATAATATATACTAGACTGATTATAAATATACCCATTAAAACGCAGTTTGGGAGGTACGCATTTCTAGCAAATGCAATCTGTGTCAGGCGGTGGTTAAACAGCAAACACAACCCCATGCATGCCGTTATGTTAGAGCTCATCAGAGTATCTATCAGGGAAGAGTTAAAGTGCAGTTCAAAAATGCATAATCAACATCATATCACTTTGTTTAAAAGGAACGTATATCCATTGGTGTCCTAAGGGAAGTCACTCACAGTACAGTTGGACAAAACTCTTTTTGATTTGGTGCAGATACTTAGAAAAAATTGATTTTTCCAACTAAAGAGGCAACCTCCTCAAGTATGTATCTGAATCTCTATGACTCCATGAAAATTTTATGTTTATTCAAAGCAAGTAGAGAAACACGGCTGAATGCTGCAGCTCAGTGAATACGTCCGGAGGATAAATTAAAAGGAAAAAAAAAAATTCCTGAGCTGCCAAATGCCCACATCTCTTCTATCCACAGTTCTCTCAGCATGGGACAAGCACTCTGCTTTTTTTTTTTTTTTTAACCATTCTATTTTTGACACTAACCCTGTCCCCTGAGTCGCAGAGGTAGATTCATTCATGAGACTGTCTCCCTCCTCTCTGTCTCCCTTTCTGCACAGAAGCAACTATTGTGTGCATTTCATCGCCGCCTGTTGACTCTCTTCTTCCCCCTACCTCCGCTTTGTAGCAGTTTACCCTGCTTTCGGTATGATAAAATACCAGAAGAAAAACTATTGAGATTGTTTTTCTTGCCTTGTAATGGGGGGAAAAAATAGGTATCAGCAATCGTACAATAGAGTCTATCTTTTCAAGCTGGCTTGCCCTACGTGACAGACACAAAAGAGCCAGCCAGTTCCAGGGCTCACTCAGGAGCTAACCACACGTTTTCAAATCTAAGACCACATGTGAATAAATGGAGGTTGGCATCGGCTTGAACATACTTCATAAACCAGTAGCCACAGCTCACACACAAAGATCTGACCACGGAACATCAGCACTCAGTGAAAGGTACTTCTTGGACGGCATGCTCTAAGGACTATTTTGATTAACACTGTGTGTGCGTATACAATCTCCTGGTTCGATGGCACGTTGCCAAGAACACAAAACGATTTGGGCTGTATTTTCAATTTGTCTTTCTTTGGAGTTCCCCCAAATGAACTGACTGAAAGGTTAGGATTGTAGCGAGTCACTTCATGCCTGAAAGTATTACTTAAATTCACACGTTCAAGAAGAACCTGAATCCGGTCGAAGCCCTTATGGGTTCAGAATTGTCGACTAACTTCCCCCGCCTTTCACATGCTAGCAAATGAAGACGATTAATACTTTAAAGAGAGTCTTCAACATAAATGTTAAATAATGTGCTCATACCTGGATTGACAAACCAGGTGGGAAGTCGCTGTGGAACTAGCCTCTCAATATATGCATACATAATTAGAGAATATATTTTTTAAAACCTAATGGATTGTAGATTTTTACATCAGGAAGAAGATGTCAATAATAAAAGATCTTTTCCATGTTAAATTATGCTGATTGAGAGGGCGAGCAGCACGTTGACCCTAATAACCTTGCTGATGTGTGGATGAGAATATAAAATTTATGGAGTACTGGAATACGTCAAGACGTGATTGTAATTCACATTCTAGCCCCCTCTCTCTGAGCGTTGGGCAGGTCCTCAGACTAGGTCCTGCTTTGCTTGCCTGCTCTGCAAGGAAGGTTCAATGATCCTTCCTCCCCACCGACCGTGGGGTTATTTGCTGA
The DNA here is from genome assembly GCA_037038555.1 of Rhynchonycteris naso. NCBI lineage: Eukaryota > Metazoa > Chordata > Mammalia > Chiroptera > Emballonuridae > Rhynchonycteris > Rhynchonycteris naso. The sequence continues at coordinate 146,311,845 of CM073002.1, forward strand.
CTTTGGGGGCTACCTGGCAGCACGTACATCCTTAAAAAATGTTGGTGAGCACAGGCACAGGGCCTCATGCGTTTATGCAAATAATGTCTGACTAAATATTCGCTTGAGTGGTTTCTGAAGTGTTGAGTCGGATAAATGTGCTGCTTCGGATCCCCCGAGGTTCCCTGGAGTATTTTCCCTTAATTTCGTTATCTGGAGCAGCGGCTGGAGATCCCAGAAAGAGGCCCTCCAAGCTCCACAGCCACGTGGCTCCGCAGGACACCTGGCTTCTTCCCCCTCTTCGCTCGGGACCTCCAGTGTGGAGGTCTGAGATGCATAGCTGAGGCTAATGTCCTGATCTCCGTAAGACAGCCAAGGAGTCCCTGAACTGTCACCATCTCAGTGTCCACACGCATCTACACATGCTTATTTCTCATGCTTGTACTTGGCAAAAGCAGGAACCAAGAACTCTACAGGGTCTGAGATGTTTGCCCTGAGATTTGACAACCGACCAGAGAGGCCGCTCGGGTTCCATGGAGGTTGGCACACAACACGTACCGCTCCTGGCTTAGAGACCAAAATGCTGTGAAGCGCGGTACAGCGGGCACCGGGAACTTTGCCGCAGGCTGGGTCCCTTCTCCCCCAGTCCTGCAGGAGCCATGTGGGGAGACAGATAGACCCAGGTGGCCGCCATGCTCACAGCAGGCGTGTGTCACACCTAAGGAACCTCCAACTTGTATAAGAAGATTGCAAGCAAATCCATTTAAGGTTTGCGACATTGTGCAGAAACAACAGCGCTTGCTGGCGCCCAAGCTCGCAAGATACGTGCAGAAGTGTGGGCCCCGCTGAGAATGGCCTGGCGGAAGGAGGTGGCTGTCCACACCAGTCCCTCCCTGAACACTCTGAGGCGCCTCTCCTGAGGCTGAGGGTGTTCCCCCGAGGCAGCCGCTTCGCCATTATCGCCCCTTGAAAATGAGCGTTAGTAATTCTCTTCTTCTGCAATCCTTGTTCACTGGCCTCATATGCTACAATGTTAGTATTTTCGGTGCATGCAAGTTTGGAAGATGGTGACTCATTTACTAATTCACTAATGTTCTATTTAGAGTTCTCTAGCAAGAAGCAATCGTTGTAAATACATATATCGTGGAGGCCTTGGCTGTAGCCGATGGGATAATGAGGAAGGATAGAATAGGCAAAACTTGTGTTTGCTAGAAAAGAAAAGAAAAACTGTGGTACTGAAACATGGCTGCCAATACCGTAATAGCAACACCAATAATAATAGCTGGCGTTTGTAAAGGTCGTATTATGTACTGGGTACTGTGCCAAGGACTTACATCCTTTATTTAGTGCACTTTTCCAGCAATATTGTGAAGTGGTTTTTAGTTTTGTTTTGTTTTGTTTTTTTGCTAGAAGGAGAAGTGAAAGTAACGCGCTCAAGGTCAGCGAGTCCACAGCAGAAGCAGGACCTGAGCCCGGGTCTGCGTGGTGCCACAACCCACGCTCCCGAACGCTCTGTCATGACTTCCTTTTTTTCTGCATAAAAAATGTTTAATAAACTCCCTCCAATCCCGCGGTGTGGACGCAGCAGCCGCAGCCGACTTTGCCTCTGATTACCGTTCGCTGCCTTTGCCTGATGCTTGCCTGCGCGTGCCACAGCTGCAAGGTTAAAAGGGGAACGCGGGTCCCCCTGACTGTCACTGCGGTTGGCCTGTGAGCACCGCGACTTCAGTCTGAATCCCCGCCTCCCTCCAGGGCATTCCGGGCTCTTCTCGCCTTCGCGATTGGTCCAGTCCGCACACGCGCAGATGACCACCATTAACGTACGGTCCAAGTTTCCGTAGGATCTGGCTGATGACACTAGAATAGCTCCAAGACTCTTCCTTTGGGTCTGATTTCAACCTCCTGTGGCCACAAGGGATCGTAGGCTATGTCTCCGCAGAGAATAATTTCTAATAGATTTTTATCGTTGTCCGTGACTGGTAGGGAAACTCACGACAGTCTACCCCAAACTTGGGGGGACTCATGCCTCCTTTGTCCTAGTATTCTTTTACCCCTCCAGAAAATCAGATGAGGAGATCTTTCCCAAGGGACCACATTCTAGCACTCGCTGTCTGTGATGTGTGTCGGATTAGTCTGCAGTTTTCTTCCATGAAATTCTGGAATACATTACAGCAGGTGAGGAACACCATACCCACCAACACTAATTTCACCTGGGGTGAGCCCCGTCACGTGGGTCCCGGCTGTGGGCTTCTAGGAGAGTGTAGAAAATGATATAAAGTTGGAAGTGAAAATGGGGTCAGCTAATCCATTCGTTTTTAAATTTTTTTAGTCATATATTCCTTTGTCCAAAGAAAATATGTAGACATCTAATAGACATCTAAAAGGATTATAGGAAAAGCATTCCAATGGTAACAAGGGTCGATGGGACGCTGGTGACAATCAACACCAGGCGTGCCCACACTTTTTCAGCTTGCGAGCTACTTATAAGATGACCAAGTCAAAATGATCTTCCTACAATAAAAATGCAAAACATAAATTTATTTCTTCTATATTATCATTATTTAAGTTACTATTATTACTATTTAATATTGCGTATTCTTCTTTCACCTTTCTCCTTCTCAGCTCTCTTTTCGGAGGAAAGTCAATGTCATAGTTTTTATGAACAGTCCGAAAAAGCCGCTCCACATTTCCCTTCTTTGGAATAGCAATGGCACACAGACAGATGAGGCAGACGCACTTAGAATATGACATAGTGAAAAAAATCCCCTCCCATTCTGTATGAAAGTGGTAGGTTTTAGGCTTCTTACTCAGACCAGCTACGGCACTCATTTTTATACCCTTTGTTGTATTTAGTTTAAATAAATTGAAGGCTAACTACGCAGCAATGTAACTGAACAAGTTAGCATGGTTTAACGCGCATGAGTAGAGTGTCAAAAGTTCAGATGTCAGATTGGCTACCCTGTATGCCAATCAAAAGACAAATGCCTTTTTAATGTCATGTGATCTACCCACACTTCCTTCGCGATCGACCAGTAGATCATAATTGATGTATTGAGCACCCCTGGTCAACACCTTCTACCTACAATTCCAGCCCTTTGCCCTCCGTGAAGCAAACTCTATAGACTTCCTCAAGTGCCATGGGGCATGGTTTGGAAATTTTTGATCTAACCAGTTCTCTCAGTTCAGTGTTAAGTTACCCGGTATTTGCTGGGCACCTCCTATGTTGCTCCCATGCCTCTAGGTGCTTAGGAGATGGGGCTGTGGTTCCAGCCTGCGAGGGGCTTACCATCTAGACAGGATCCATTTCAGAACTTCGGGTGTTCAGTAGTGTGATTGACGTTTGCTTGCTTCATGCAGGGCTGCAGAGAGGTGCAGCCGGGGAACTGGAAGGAAGAGCTTCCTGGAGAAATTGATCTGGCAGCTGACTTGTTCCAATAAAACCATCACATTGGAAACATAAACAGGTCCCGGCAATAGAACTGACCGGTATAGAGTTTTAACTTGAGCTTTGGGATCAGCTGACTGGGTTTTTCTCCAAGCTCACTGTTTATCAACCGGGTCAGCTTGGGCTAGAGAGACGTAGTAATCTCAAAGTGCGCCTGTGAAGTGGTGATCACACTGGACTCAGGGTGCTCTGAGTATCAAAGTAGATACTGTAGCTATTTGAAGACTCGTATCATTTCCACCCCCAGGCTCAAGCCCATGCATGACGCTGGGTGAGAGAAGGGCTAATTTCTAGGCTCAGAACTGCGGAAGAGGAGACCGTGCTTCCGTGGTTTCAAAATAACATCTCTAAAGTGCTGCTGTTTCAAAATTTTGCCACTTCATGCCCCTTGGGTCAAAGAATAAATGCTTCAAAAAGTGCAGGTTTCTGAACTTGCTATTGACAATATTCAGCATTTAGAATGTTTTACCTTCCCTCTAAACTTGGTGGTTGGAGAATAAGCCTGTTGGCGGGCATCATTTCTGCATCTCTATCTCCTGGGATTGGAAAGGGACATCAATTCAGGAACAAAGGTGACCCACCGTGAAAGGAAATGGTGATTGATACACTCACTCACACACACACACCCCATCGTTACTTCATGTGACTCAACTGTGAACACGTACGCAGCTTCTACAACTGGGCAGTTTTAGTGCATTATATATTTCAATCATGTCCGAAGTAGATGAGACGGTGAATTTGCCATCCAACTGCTTGTTTAAAGCAGCTATTCAGAATCAGGTGACAGGTGGACCTCACGGCCGGTGTGGTAGGCTGGAACAAGTCTCGTTTTCTTCTCAGTTACTCTGAGTTTATTACCGCGACAGAAAAGAAAGGAGACTCCCCCTTATCTCCGCGTACGAAGCAGATGAGTCAGATTTTTCACATTACTCCTTTCTGCGTGTCCTAGGATTGACCGATGAACATCTCATTTGCTGCTCTTTTTTCTTCCCATTCCCCGACCGTTTGAAATAGATGTTGAAAGATGCCCCTAGGTACATCATAATTGTTTTCCGTCAACCTCATTTGCCTCTGGGTTTCTGTGCATGTCCTTATTAAATAAATGTTTGTAAAAATAACCTTACCATTTCTGATTTTCCACTGTGACTTTCCCAGATAGATTCTTCCTCATTCATTATCATCTACGACGCATGCCTCGAGCCTTTCATTTGGATCCAATGATGCATCCTGCTGGGGGGAAAAAAATAAACGAGCCTACCACTTATGGAAGCTTTAGAGGGATTCGGCTTGCCTTGCTGTGTGGTTTCTCCTTCGTGTTTTTCAAGGAGGAAGAAACCACCTGTTCTGGAGGAAATTACCAGCGAGATTTAAATTTTCACCTGTTCCCAGAATGCCTGGGGACTTGCACGTCCTCACCCAAGTTTTCTTAGCTGTGTTTTAAAGGCTTGGCTTGTATTTTCTCTTCTGCTTCCACTGTCTGACCTAAATGACACGGGCACATCGTAGGTGGTTGTCCTCTCAGGTTCATGTCACAATGGGCTGCATGTAGCGCCCAGCCCGATGACATTTCACAGTGACCTTCAATTTGGATCCTGCCAGAGAAGCACCACTGGGTCCATTCCAGCCTGTTCCAGGAAGGTGGGTTCAGGAGCATGAAGTGGGCAACCCCGTTTCCGGTTTACAGCCAATAGATAGATAGATGCGTGTTCCGTGAGTCGCTCGTGAACACTGTCCAAGTGGAAAGACGGAAACATCTTCTGGGGAGGTGGGGAGGAAGAAAAAACCAGAACAACGTGTTCATTTAGGAGAATTCCTCTCCCTCCTCCCTCAAAGTCCCCCTTGTGAGTGTTCTGAGAACGAAGCTAATTCATTGCTCCCCGCCATCGTGTGAGCAGCAGTGAACTCCCGACTCCTGGAGTCCGCAGGCCAGTACTCTGCTCTGGGACTAAGGAGGCAGCCTGGTGGCTCCTTCTCCCACATGCCCGCACCGCGTCACTGTGCTTCGTGCTGTGCTTGCTGAAACCAGAGGCAAAGTCAATCTGACCCCCAGTGATGAAAAGACTCCTAGACAGCTACTTGTTTGGCAAATCCTTCTGCCATGAGGCCCGTTATGAACCTAGGAGGTGAGATGGTGTTTTTGGAGCATTTTGGATGGTCTCGTGCATCTGGGAATTATTCTAATGTGTTCTCTCCTTTCCCATAATAGAAACAAATGTTGGGATAATAGCTCTGACTGCCTTTGAGACTTTCTGCTAATAATGCTATGAAAGGCCACCAGGGATGGAGGGTACATTAACATAACTCTATTCATTCCTTTGTGCAACAAATTCCGCTAAGTGCATCCTAGGGACCAGGCACTGTGTGAAATGTTGGGAGAACAGGGGTGGAGGCCACAGTTCTTTCCTCAGGGATTTCACACCTGTGTTCAGGAGAGATTTGGGGTTGTAATTTCCTCGTAACATCTTGGCCTGGTTTTGATATCGGGGCCATGTTGTTCTCTTAGAATAAATTTGGACATACTCCTCAAGTCTCTGTTTGTATGGAATTGATATTATTTTTTTCTTAAAACAGATGGGTCCAGTTGTGATGTTTATTTCGTATGGTAGTTGTGTTGGCCTGTGCTTCATGGACAGTGTGTCCGTAAAGTCATGGGGTACTTTTGACTTTTGGCCGGTCAAAAGTGCACCATGACTTTACGGGCACACTGTATTTTGAAGTTCTTGTATTTAGTGCTGTTTCTTTAGGTTTCATGGGGGGGGGGTCTCTTGATGAATTGATTTCCTCTCTCTTTAATCATCTCACGTAGATCAAGACTGAAGGAGTGAAGCAGGTGTCTTCCAACATTTTATCAAGTACGTTTTTCAGATATACAGTGAAGTTAAAAGAATTGTGCAGTGACTGCATGTATATACCCACCATTAAGAGGGTTCTTACTGTGCATGCTTTGTTTTATTGATTTTGCTTTATCAGATGTCCATCCATCTGTCAATCCTCAGTCCATCTGATTACTTGAAATAATTCAAATAAATTGAAGATATCAGGTCAATTCTTATTAAATACTTCAGCATAAATATCTTTTAACTAGGAGTCATAATTTTTATGAAGATAAAATCTATATACACAGAAAACCCACAAGCAAATATTTGCTCATTTTTGACGAGTGCACGCAGGCATGTAACCCAAACTTACGTCAAAGCCTAGAATACCACCATTGGCTCAAAAAGCCCTCTCGTGTCCTTTTCCAATCAGTCCCCTCTACCGCTGTCCCAGAGGGAACTTCTAATTTGTTTCCACTGCAGATTAGTTTAGCTGTCCTAGACTTTCTGATAAATGGGAACATAAGTATTCATTTGCATAAGGATGCTTTCACTCAGCCTGTGTTGAGATGTGTTTATGTTGCATCATCAACATTCGGTTCTTTCCTATTGCTCAGTAGTATTTCCCTGGAATACATGAGTATTCCAGTTTGTTTCCCCGTTCTCCTTTGGGGGGACTTCCGGCTGTGTCCCATGCCAGGCTATTGTGATCAGGCTGCTATGAACACTCCTGTGCACGTTTCTTGGTGGGCATCTATTGTCATTTCTCTTGGGAAATGCCTACGAGTTTGATTGCTGGATCATTGCATATAAGTATGTTTACTTTTATTAAAAGAAAAGAAACTCCAGACCTCCCCTTTCCCAAGCAGCTATAACATTTTGCATTCCTACTAGAAGGATACGAGCATTTCAGTTGGTTCACGCTTTCCTCCGCCCTCGACAGGGCTTTTCACTTTCAAGGCCGCATAGCCATGCCTTGCCGGGGAATTCATTTGCGGTTCTCTGATTATTTAGGAGTGCCTTTTCAGGGGCTTTGTTGGCTCCTTGTATCATCTTTTGAGAAATAGCTGTTCAAACATTTCTGCCTGCTTTTTATGGAGTTGTTTATGTTGCCTATTGAATAGTGGGAGCTTGCGCTAGATAACAAATATTTAAAGGGAGAGACATTTTACGCACTGCATTTCTCACTGAAACTAACACAGGGGTCTTCTTGCCCATACGTCCTGAAAGTAATTGCTACTTGCTTTTAATTTGCAATAAATGCGCCTTAAAAGAAAGAACAGACGTCACCTGGAAGTTTGAACATTGAGAAGCACTTCCTATAAATAGTGTGTCCGGTAGCTACCATACCCTGCGCTCCAACGAAGTCAAGAGCTGAACTGGCTTACTCTCTCCTGGTTTGATGGAATTCTTTGGTTTCTACTTCTGTGTATCACTTTTGTGGAAGGAGCCCAAGGGAAATAGCAGCAGACCTTTCCGTCTGGGAGTGGACTGTGCCCGGGGTTGTAATTCCAATGCCACTATGAAAACCCTGCTCCCGCCGCCTGCGGGGGACTGGCTGTGTAGTTAGAAATCGCAGAGAAGCCGGAGAGGCCTTTATGAAGAAGGCGTAGCAAGACGAAATGGTTTTGTTTGAAATGAAACCTAATCCCCACGAAATGTTGCACGATAGCAGTCATAAGCGGCCTCAGAGGCAGGGCACACTTTAGAGGCGGGGGGCTTGACCATAACAGACAGGCAGAGCACTGAGGCTCACTTAGCACTGTCCCATCCTGAACTAGCTTTGCTGGTCTGCTGGCTGTCACGATTGCTTCCCAGAAGCCTGGAGGACCAAGTGTGACCGGGTATCTGGAAATACTAGTGATGCCGAGACCGAGGCAGGATGGCATAGCAGACTAGTGATGCTGAGACTGAAACAGCTACTATGCTGGGTCCCAGCACTGCCACATACTTGCTCATTGGTTTTTGGGAAACTACTGAATCTCTGAGCCTCAGAATTTTTTTGGTATTATTATTCAGCAAGAGGAGGGGAGGCAGAGACAGACTTCTGCATGTGCCCCGACTGGGATCCATCCAGTAAGCCCACCAGGGGGCAATGCTCTGCCCCTCTGGGGTGTTGCTCTGTTGCTCAGCAACTGAGCTCTTCTTAGTACCTGAGGCAGAGGCCATGGATCCATCCTCAGCACCTGGGGTCAATTTGTTTGAAGCATTGGATCCATGGCTGTGGGAGGAGAAAAGAGAGAGAGGAGAGGAGGAAGAGAGAGAGCAATGGGTGGAGCAGCAAATGGATGCTTCTTCTGTGTGCCCTGACCAGGAATTGATCCTGGGACATCAACACTCCAGGCCAACACTCTACCACTGAGCCAACCTTCTAGAGCTGAGCCTCAGGTTCTTGATGGTGGAAATGGTAATAGCACTAACATCAGGACACTGTGTGAGAATCCCTGAAGTGTGCATGTAAAGATCATGGTATGGAAATCAATACCATAAATGGTAGCTGCTGTTCTTACTTGTTCAGTTCTTAGTAGCAGCAGCCGCAGTGACAATGCTAATGTGCCATCTTTAGGACGAATGGGAACACCTAGCCTTCCCCAGCAATGTGGGCATTTTTACCAGTCTCCTTAATTTGCACTGAGTTAGAGAGAGACACACTGGTTCATCCTGATGCCTTTCTTCCTCCTCTAGTCTCCAGATCAGTTGCCATGGCCACACTTTTTTCTTCATCGTAATTTTGATTCCTCGACCTCCGCTGTCTTCCTTCCTTTTGAAAAAAAAATCAGCACTTGGAGAGTCAGCACCTCTGGTCACTGGCTTGCTTCGTCAGCATTCTCCCATCCCTCAGGATCATAAAACCTGAGAGGAATGAAAAATTGTAGCTTATCAGAAAAATGCAGAAGCTCCTGTCATAACACTCAGCTCAGGATCGCAATTAAACTTGGCTCAAGGGGAGAGGGAGCTTTCACAGAAACCCGAGACCTTCTCTCTAGACAGGACTGGTTTGCTCAGGCTCCTTGGGAAGCAGACACAGGGGAACTTGGAACGAGCCCTCCGAGTGACCACTGCTTCCGGGGCCTCCCCTCTGCTGGGCTTCCAGAGCTGGGGTTTGGAGTTGTGACATTGTAGAACCCCCTTCTGATGAACAGCCACGTAGGTATCTTTCCTTACATGCTAAGGAGTTAGCCCTGTCCCTGCAGGTCTGGGCTGAGGTTTGGCTCTGCACGAGGGGCCGCAGTGTGGACAGACAGGTCAGAGGTCAGCACGATTCTGTCCACCCTGCAGCCCTCAGGTACCTGGGTAGGGAGTGGGAGAAGGAGGGAAAGGGTGGGCTTCTGCTCACTCGCTCTTCCCCACCCTCGGGTCGGTGTTGGGCGGAACCAAAAACAGCTCCCTCTCTGGTTCACAAGGGGACAATATAACCCAAAGCAAACCTCTTTTAAACAGCGCAACTGAGAATGACTGCAGCCAATAAAAAAGATGTGAATTCAACAAATGTCTCTTCCAAATATGTAAAGCTGGTAGTGTTGTGGGGGTCGTGTTTGCCTTCTTTATATCTTTTAAAAATAGTATCAGAGTTTTTCCCCCCAATATCTAATTATGTTCCACAGGAAGCAAGAAATCTACTATTTCATTTAGTGACCCAAAACTTCGCTTATTGAATGAGAGTCACGGAAAGAGAGAGAGAGAGAGAGAAAGAGAGAGAGAGAGTATCAAAGGAAGAAGAAGAGAGTAAGTTACATGTCCACCTGGCCCTGTGCTTTTAATAGTCTTGCCTGAAGGATTTTTGAGCTTAAGACAAAACACTAATTTAGTCATTCCTCTAGTGGCCCTGTCCACCCCGTTTCCCCTGGCACGTAAGATCTACGAAAAGTGATGGAGTTGCTAAATTCAACATTTAAATATCTGATAGAAAGTTCTCTATTTGTCAACATAAAATCAAACAAATGATACTTCCAACAATAATAATTAAGGAAGGAATCCCCTTGGAATGAAATGATCCACATTTTGCTTGAGCTCGCTGAACACCTTCTGGTCTTCGCTAGTGAGCATGTCAAGGGGCGTCCCTTTGGTTACGAAAACAGAAAGGCACTTCGACCTAGACGGTGACCAGCATCCCCGAAATCACCGCACTCGTGACGTTGTTTCCAAAGGGACTTCTGGAGGCTTCCGCTGCCGTGAGCGCGGCATGAGTTGTTTATTCAGAGGCTCCTGGCTGACCCAAACGAGGGAACCTTTGAAAACAGGAGGGGAGAGGCCGCGAGGAGACCCTTGGTGAAGCTTTGCTGAGTCTCAGGTCCCCTGGAGGTGGGCTGCCTCACAGCTGGAGATCCGACAGGTCTCGAGGGTGTGGAGGGGAAGGGTCACAACTCCTTGTATTCCTCCTCTTCTGCCACTCGGGGTCCTAGTCCTATGGCTTTTTGTTTGACTTTGGTGTTCAGACAACACTCATTTCTGACTGTAGAGGGACACCTGTGGTCGCTACTGCCCCTTCTCGTGAGAATTAAGTAGAAGACTAACTCGCAGCTAATGTACCTCACAGATAATTCTTGATGCACTCATAACGTTGGCTCATTTGTTCATTTTGAAAGAGGGGCAGTCTCTTCTACCTTTGAGAGTTTATTCTACAAATTAGGACAGATTTGTGAAAGCATACATAATAATGACCCATCATATTACCAGCAAGAAATACTAGCTGTTCATACATTGGTATATATACTTCTTGTTCTTTTTAGGTGTTATCTACCTGTAGCCATTTCTTAGGTAGCTCTAATTTGTAGAGTATGAACATAAAACCTTCAGTTTTTCTGCCTCCGTTACCTATCTCCTGGTCCCTATTGCTTAAACCCCTAAGGAAAACATGTATAGATTCTAAACTTTCTGATCTCTTCCTATTATTAAAGCAAATAATCAGCAAGGAACTGGAGCAAACATAGAGCGCTGTCTCCTCTAGGTGAAAACCGCCCTCTCGCAGCGCACTTAAAGCACTGCCTTGTTTCTGTCTCGGCCAGGTTTCAGATGGAGGGCGCGGCGCGGGGAGAGTTGCTCTCCTCTCCTTCCGGTTCTGTGCACGTCCTCGCCACGCAGCCTCCTTTCCATTCCGGCCCCTGGGGTTTGTATGGGAGAGCCGTCCACTCTGGACCAGGCAGAGGGAGATGAACCGGACAGACTTCCCTTAGGGATGAATCCTCCCTGCTACCCATGGAGCCTGTGTCCCTGGCGACTCAATTCCAGTAAAAGTATTTTGTTGTTGTTGTTGTTCCTTCTATTTCATTCTGCCACTTGCATAGACCAGACGTTGGGAAGCTTGGGGAGTGGGTGGGGTAGCAGAGCTTCCTCAGTCACCTGCTGGTCAGCTCTGAGGGAGGCTTCTGACACACCAGTGTCTCTCTTTGGGGAGGGGACTGCTTGGAGCCACTTCAGCCACGGTGTTTGATCCTGGCAGGCAGTTTCAGGGGTCCAGAAGTCCCCCTTAACATCCTGCGACGTGGATGTACAGAGAGCGGATGTGATGTGCAGAAACACATGAAGATACTTTTCTCCTTTGCTTTTATTCATTCCTGATCTCTTCTGGCCAGCTGAAGGCAACCTCTTCCCGTATATGTGTGTGTGTGTGTGTGTGTGTGTGTGTGTGTGTGTGTGTGTGTGTGTGTTTGGGAAAGGTGGGCAGGAGGGGGATGAGCAGGGTTGGAACAAAGTGTTATAGCAAACATTCAACAAGAAGCTTTCCAGTATCTGACTTCCAAAAGGAGTTTTACAAGCAAAGCCCGAGCTTGAAAGCCAGGCATTATATGTAAAGAATATTCCAAATTCTTTGTATTGAGTCAAGGTCTAAGAACTGAGATGACACAGGGTATTATTGCACAGTGTGGCAGGGTGCCCCTCCTGCCTGGGACAGCTTGGGCATGAGAGGTGACACGAGGAGAGTGGGAAAACTAAGAGAAAACCCCACCCTCTCAGGACCCGGAGGCTGCTGCATGGAGGGGCAGGACCACTGAGGGGACATAGTACCGGCTCCCGGTCCCTTTCTTCTGAACTTGGACCCGGAGTGTCAGAGTGTTCGTTAAGGTGAGACAGGTGCCAGGACTGGGCATCCCAATTCACGGTTAGCAGATCACCTCCCCAGGGGCTTCCAGCAATAACTCGGGGGGTGGGGGGGGAGGTGACCACCTCAAAGAAAAGTCAATAATGCCGTCTAGGGGGACAGGAGAAAGGTCAGACTTACCATTTTTGAGGCAGTTCCAGTTCTCACAGATGAGGATCTAATTATTTCCATATGGAAGCCAATTTGCAAATGCCATTCACTAAAGAGCTAACACTTCCCCATAACTTTTAGTAAGTTCTATTTCTATTACTTACACTGGGTGTCTATGTATTAGGGGGGTTATTTTGATGCATGCTATTATTTTGTTCTAAATAGAAAATATTTTTAGCTTTCATTGTGAGTTATTCTTCAACCTACGTACTATGAAGTAGGATGACTTAGTTGCACACATATGTTCACATAGCTCTGATATTGGGTATTTCTGATTTAATTGTTATGTGGCAGGAAATAGTCTGTGAGGTAGCAACTTTGGGGGATTTGTTGAGACTTCCTTTGTGGACTTGTGAGGGGTCAGCTTTGGAAAATTTTCACGTGCATTGAAAATTAGTTGATTGTGATATTCAAAGCACACCCAATAGACAGCGTGGTAACGTGCATTGTTCAAATGGTCTACAGCCAAAGCAGCTTCACAAGGGTTCAACCTGTTGGTTGCGAAAGGGTCATTTAAAACGTCCTGCTTGATGGCGGGCTGCTGAATGACTCTCCGTGATTCTGTTTTTGCCCTCGGTGTTTTGCACGGCACATGCATTCAACAGAAATCAAGATTTCTGTATCGTCTTTGTGTACCAGGTGGGGCAAATGTGGGTTTACAGTTGCAAGCATGCAAAACAAGGTTGTGTTATTATTTATTACCTGTAGTATTTTCCATGCGAACAACTATAAACCTCCGTTAGTCCTACCCTGTCTAACGTACATCGTCATTGTCCATCGTGTCTGTCTTCACTTTTGTGGTTGTATTTGGATATATATTTTAATAATATATAAAATGCTAATGTAAACAGTTGATATTTCTATGTTAATATTAACATCAAATGTCAATAATGAAATATTTTATTTAACTTTATTTTAGTAGAGATGTGAATTTTTCCAAATTTTTTGTTTTTATGTATAAAGTTTATATCCCCTTCAACATTTGATACTGTCAGTATTTTCTGTGAATTTTCAGTACTGGGTATTATTGTCACTTTTAATTTGGGGCAATAAGTAAACAATATGGTTTCAGTGGTCATTTCCCTGGCCACCTGTGGGACGGCACATCAGTTCATAGAAACCGTTTGGATTCCTTCTTCTGTGATTTATTTTTTTGTATCCTTTGCCCTACGTCACTTTTTAAAAAATGAGTCGCATTTTGTGGGTGATACTGAAAATGTTCATGTGCCCAAAAAGCCCGAGTTTGTAGCTTTTCTTCAATTACATCTCGATTTCTTCTTTAAGAAGTTGTTTCCAACAATTATTCGGATATAGAATGTTTTTTCAAATAGATTCTTTGAGTCTGTCTTTAAATATATACACGCGTACATGTGTACACATATACATAAACACATGCATGTTGTTCAGGGTGCTTTCGGGTCGGACAGCTGATTGTGTGGCACCATTCATTTCTTATAAACACGACCGCTGCCTTTGACTCACAAGGCTCGGTGCTGTCAGAGTGGTGTTTCACTTGAGCAGAGTTAATTAGTCATCCTCTCCCCTCCGTCCCTAATCTCTTTTCCCTCATAGAAGTTGAGAGTTCCATCCCTTTCTTTCAAGCTAGGCTCTGGGCTCAAACCCCCAGGCCACTCGGGGTCCTCTAAAATAGATCTTCCCCTTCACTAAGAACAGTGGTTCTCGAACGAACACGCATCAGAATTACCCAACAGTCCCGTCATTCCAGCCATTGCTGGTCTTTGTATCCAGAGTTTCTGATGTAGCCGTCTGACCATAGCATCAAGCCATTTGAATTTCTAGTTAAGTCCTTAAGTGGCGGTGATGCTGGTATCTAGGGACCACGCGCTGAGAGCCACTACCAGCTTGATCAGAAAGAATGGCCCTGAACTCCAGAGTCACCTGGAGACCTGTCACACGACGTGGATGTCTGAGTCCTCCCCCAGGTTAATTAAATTAGCCTCTCTTCTCGATAATGCTTTCCTTGGCTTTACGCAGAAGACAAGGTCCACCGTCAGCTGTTTTTTACATGTGCGGGTGGGGAGCGGTCTGGTTGTCTCAGCTTTCCGAGACGGTTCTCCAAGCAGCTCCTCTGAACACCATGGCCTCTTTCGCTCTTGTTCTTCCAGCGATTGTGTCTAAATGCGGTTTCTTAGCAGCTCCGTTTGGAGGAAAAGCCTGTAAACTTTGTCAACCCTGTACCTGCTGTAACGTGTATGGTGTTTGCTTTAGTCTCAGCAACCAGTCTGCGTCCACCTGGAGTGTGTGTGTGTGTGTGTGTGTGTATAATATATATTTAAATGTGTATTGTTTATAGTTTAGACTTGGGGAGAAACAGTCATTTAAACAACTACCAGCTGTACAAGTAGGTGCCATTATAATTAGCTCTTCACAGAGAAGTAAACTGAGTCTCCGGGAAGCCAGTGACACGCTGAGAACCTGGTGGGCAGTATCCTTATGAGCCCCCCCATTACACACTAAGGCACTGAGGCCCCAGGTGGCACACTGAGCTGTCCTGGTAAACCTGCCTGACTGCCAGGGCAAACTGGCAGAATGACCTGTCTCAGGCACGTACAAATTTACTGCCTGGGTGGCAGACAGACAAGCTAGAGAACTACCCCCTTGATTCTGAGCGGGGAGGTCCTCCTTAGTAGGTACAATACATGGGGCCGGGAAAGAGACAGGTATACCCAACATACACACAGAGGGACCCGAGACACAGAGAAGCCCGCCTCCATCTCCTAGAATTGCCTCAGAGCTTCTTAGCATAATTACACACATGGACGTCTTATATTATTTTCATCACTTTGTGGTATTTGGGGAGAAAACTAAGTTAAACTGGTTGCTGTGCTGAGCTCATCAGTCCTTGGAAGGAAGGACCCACAATCGCTAGCTCTTTCTACAGCAGAGAGCTTGGTCACCTTGAGATTAAATAACTCTGTCTTCCTAGGACCAACACAGATTTTTTACTTCCAAAAAATTTGTCATTTGAAAGAGGTGATTTTAAAAATTGTTTCTAATTCTAACATTATAAAAGGGAATGAGATAGTTCTAAGCATGACAAGTGAAATCTTGTAGCAACAGCGAATGGGTCCCACATCATTATTCTCAGATTATTTATGTCTCATTATAGTGATTTATTGTGATCATGCAATAACTTCTCAGCTCCCCAGAGAACAATCTGTTTACCTGGTTTTTGTGAAAAACATTAGAAAGAACAGAAATCATTTCTAAATTAAAACTGGAAAATGAGAGAGAAAGAACAAGAGAGAGAGAGAATCTCTGATCGTGAGATGCTGTTAGTCAAACAAATGAGAAAAGAAATAATCCCCATTCACTGTATTTCAATTTTACTGGAATTTATTAAGGTATATATAAAGTGTTTTGTGGTGCATAGTTACAATCGCTGTATCTATGTCATATATTATCAGGGTTACTGCTATTACCAGAAATGCATTATATTATGAAGCTCTCTTCTGTTTCCAGGGAGATGAACTAACAGTGACATACTAATGTCTGCAATGACAGGCAGCGTTTCCTTGTGTTTAAAATACTTTACAAAAGATTTCCCAGTCAAGAGAGCATTTCTAAGCACACTCACCTATGAATAGATACACCTTGTGCATAGGAACTTGAAAATACCTATTTATATGTAATGTATATTATATAATTTCATTATACAATAGATATACAATTTCATTAATGGATGTGCAGCTGAGCAACGTAGACAACAACTTCAAATACAGCTGTCTTATTCTCTTGCAAGATACGTGCATGCTCCAGGAATCACACCATGTACACTGACTTCTAATGACGGCTGTTTTTGTAACATTCTGCACATGGGTTTTCTGGAATTTGAAGAGCAGGGAATACCTGTTGTACAATGGCAACACATTTTCTCTTAAAAGTTTGTTGCCTGACCAGGTGGTGGCGCAGTGGATAGAGCGTCGGACTGGGATACGGAAGACCCAGGTTCGAGACTCTGAGCTTGCCAGCTTGAGTGCGGACCCATCTGGCTTGAGCAAAAGCTCCCAGCTTGGACCCAAGGTTGCTGGCTCCAGCAAGGGGTTGCTGGGTCTGCTGAGGACCCGCAGTCAAGGCACATGTTAGAAAGCAATCAATGAACAACTAAGGTGTCGCAATGGCAACGAAAAACTAATGATTGATGCTTCTCACCTCTCTCCGTTCCTGTCTGTAAGTTTGTAGCTCGTTTTGAAAGTCTTTTCTTTTTTTTAAAGGATGAACTGACCTACAGTAAGTAAGCAACTTGGGGATTAGATTAGAATTAGAATTTGCCATAATGGTAGTTAATAATCATTCCCTTTGAGGAGTATTTGTTGTTTATTATTATTTGGGCGGTTGAAGCTCTGGCTGTATCGGTGGCTTTGATATTCCGTTTCATTAGACAACGGGTGTGTCACACAATAAGGTCGTGATGTGTTGTTAGTTTGGGCTCCTGGGAAGTAGAGTCTGAGACACGGATGTAAGTGCCACGAGTCTGCCGGCTGCGTGTTCTCAGGGACAGCACCCTGGAGGGAGTGAGGGCCAGGTCGGGCAGGAGGCGTTGACTGTGGTTCAGACACAGCCAAGGCCACAGGCCAGGCTGGAGCCGGCATGCCCTTCAGAGTTGCCAATCAAGGCGAGGGGTGTGTCTTCCTACCCCGTGCGGACCAGTCATTGGATGTGGGCTTACCCCTGGGGAGGAGCTGCAAACTTGACGCGGCCAAAGCCAGCCTCCAGGTGAAGCAGTGGGAATCTTCTGTTTAGCGCTAGAGACTCACACGCGGAAACAGGGATGGTGTGGGAAAAGCAGCCTTCTACAGTGCTTTGCGCAGAGGACGGGCGTCACGCCAGAAACATTTACAGAGAGCATGTGTGTCCGATGCCAAGGTGCCAAGGGTGGATTTCCGTTAAGTAAGTACACTTCCATGTGAAAGTGTGTATTCTAAAATCATGTGTCCATGGAATGAGCTTTTCCTAAGGAACTCAACAGTTGGGTCATCACATTCGTTTGATTCAAGACGTTTCTTGTCATGGACGCCTAGGAAGAAACACGCGACCGGAGCAGGAAACACGGATGTGTGCAGGGATTGAACATGAACGTACAGGGACCTTCTCACTACACTTTGCAGAGGACCCCACCCTGTGAGTGCCCCAGAGGGCCTTCTGATGGTTTGCTTGGCCGACCATTCAGTTTGACTAAAGCAGCATAGATGCATCTATCCGGATTCCAACCCATCTCCCAAGTTCATACCAGCCACACTCTGGGACGAGGCCCACCATCTCTTGGCTGGATTATTGCATTAGCGTCTTAAGCCTCTTACCTGACACTCCCTCCCACCCCCTGGTTTCAGCACATCAGCCTGCGTCATACTGTTAAAATGTAAGTAGGACGATGTAGCCACATTGCTTAAAAGTCTCTCCCGGCCTCCCTTGAGCTCAGAGTAAAAAGAGTCCTAACTATGCCCCTCCCCCCAGGGCCCTAGCTATCCTATCCGACCACAGGCCTCCTTCTCCTGTTCTACTGTCACTCGCTCTGCTCTGGGCACACTGGCTCTTCTTTATTTTACTTCCTGAACATGCGGTGCCTCAGGGACTTTGGGCTTACTGTTGTTTTCTCTGCCTGGAGTGTTCCTCCTCCAGAGAATTGCGTGGCTCGCTTCCTCACTTCCTTTAGCCATTTACTCACACAAAAAAATTACTGTCTCAGGGATTCTTCCTGACTTTCCTACCTAAACTCTTTTCCTCCTGCAACATGCCTGGCTCTTAGCTTTTTTTTTTTTTTTCTCAACATTATCATTACTGAGCTTAGCAAGGTACCTATTTTACTCATTTCTCTAGGCACACTGTCTATCTCTCCTACTGGACTGAACGTGCCAGGAGGGCTGAGATGTTTGTCTTTTTCACGTGTCCCTTGCCGGAATACGGAAGCTAATGCCGGGCACGGAACAAGTTTTTGCCGAGTGGAAGCAGATTTAGGTGACAAATGTGCACATGTGGTGCCTGTACACCATGGGTCCCCAGTGTCAAGTTAGCAAGACAGAGTGGACCCCGGAAGGAAGAAAAGAACTTCAAGGGGGCCTGCGTCTTCTTCTTTCTGCGGATATAAAGGGTTTCAGAACAGTAAGAGACCTTCTTTAATTCCTGTTCATTATTATGCCCTGGGCCTTCCCAGGGGAGTTGACACTCACTCTTAAAGGAGTGATGTCCTGTGGGCTCATTGGTGCCCGATTATGAGTCTGTAAGACAACACCACTGTCCTGGGGCATCAAGAAGAAGAAACTTAGCGCTAGTGAGAACAATAAAAGTGTCATACCGTCTATTTAGAAACTTTATCTTATTTTGTCCTTTACAAACTAACCATTCCTGGTTCCTGTTCACAACAGGCACTCTGAGGTCCATTTAAAAGAGATTAGCTCTAGGTCCCACCCAAAGGGGCTCTGTCAGAACCCCCTCCCAATGTCATTGGCAGCAGGAATGTAGCAAAGATTCTGAAGGGTGCTGCAAGAGAGGTGCTTGGGGATGCCAGCTTGGTGTTGAACACCGGTTTGCAGTTTGTGTTAGAAGTTACCTTTTTTGTTTGGGGGGGGGGGAGGTAATGCCATTGGGTGTCCAGTGCAAAACAGGTTTCTTTACATGCGACATCCTTCAGTGTTGTGACTCCCATAGGGTCTGCACTGCCAGACTGTTAGCTCTTCTCCTATCATGCTTCTGGGACCAACACAACATCAGAAAAACTCTGTCTAGTGCTGGCCTGGTGTGCTGATGTCCTGGGTTCGATTCCTGGCCAGGGCACACAGGAGAAGTGACCATGTGCTCCTCCACCTTTCCCTCTTTCTCTCTTTCTTCCCCTCCCACAGCCATGGCTCAATTGGTTCAAGTGAATTGACCTTGGGCGCTGAGGATGGCTCTGTGGCTTCTGCCTCAGGCGCTAAGAAAGAGCTTGGTTGCTGAGCAATGGAGCAACACCCCAGATGGGAAGAGCATCGCTCCCTAGTGGGCTTAGGGGTGGATCCTGGTCTGGGCGCATGTAGGAGTCTGTCTTTCTACCTTTCCTCCTCTCACTAAAATTAAAAAAAGAAAGAGATAGAGAGAGAAAGGAAAGGAAAGGATGGAAGGAAGGAAGGGAAAGAAGAAAGAAGAAAAGAAAGAAAGCAAAAAAGAAAAGCTCTAACTTCTGGCAGGACCCGGGGACGTGGTGGAGCACAGAGAACACAGCCGCTGACTCTATAAGGCACATGCGAGCTCCCCCACCCCCACCCGTGTTACTGGGACCTTCGCAGCCACAACCACTTCGGAACCCCTAACAGGGAGGCACTCTGAGACAGCTGTCAGGAGTGCCACAGGTGCGCTTCTTGCCTCAGCATCACTTGGGATACTGTTGCAAAGCCGCCCGGTACAGGAGCGCAGGTCTGTACTGACGGCGGTGCGGGACGCCGGCTCAGGCAGCGCAACCCTCCTCGGACTGAATACTAAGGCGCGCGTGCGGCCTGCGCCCTCCGCCTCCGGCACACCCAGGGCAGCCGGGAGCGCATGCGGCCCATTAGCATGCAGGTGCTGGAGGATGCTAAGCACCTCATCACTGTGGCTAAGTACCCGGGAGCAAAATCATGATTTATACATGTTCTTGTCTCCTTCGGCTGCAGAATTTTGAAGACTGGGGGCTCCGCAGAGATTGGCTTTGATAAGCGCGGATGCGCACTGTGCATTCGGATGCTCCCAAGTATTTAGTCGCATGAGAAAGCCAATAGGCAAGTTGTTTTGTTTTAAAGAAAAAAAGAAAAGATAAATTATCCAATGGCTATCTGGCTTTATTAAAATAGGATAACAGTGCCCAGGGTGGCACCGAGATGGGGAGGGGACTCTCTGGCTTTGTCTGTGAGAGCATCCCGGTCTGTGGACACTGAGGAGGCAGCCTGTGGCGGCTGAGTGCGTCAGTGCCCCAGAGGGGTGCGGCCACCTTGCCCAGGCTCTTGAGGCCTCCACAGCTGACAATCTCTGCCAGGCAGAAGCCGCAGGGTGTTGGGGGGAGTGCTCTCTGTCCACTACTCTGCTCACCATCAGAGGGCACACCACCTCTATGTGGGACACCTTCATGTTCCAAAGGAGTCAGCGTTTCGCTCAGCCTCGCGGTCCTTGGCCTACCTAACGCCAAACTCCTAGAATTTGAGAAGCAACGTTTCTGCTGCGTCTCTGAATAGATAAAATCTAAGGTAGCTCCGTGTGCCAGCCTCAGGCATCTGAATGTCCCCCACCCCTTAGCAGATCGTGTGTCTTCTCCGGGGAACCCTAGACAGCTCACGGGAGTGACTGAGCTTATCCCCACTTCTCTGGCTCTGCCCGTGCACAGCACAGCAGTGTGGCCTTTTCCCACAGGGCCCTGCCATGTGGGAGAGTAGGTCGGAGTGCACCGGGCAGCGAGGCGTGGGATCCCTGTACACTGTGTCCCACACAATTGCACGTGCTTGGGGCCCACGGGGAAGCGTGGCGGAGTGGGAAGGCTGAGGGCGGAGCCCGGCTGCGCCGCTGGTGAGCCACGTGATGCTGACGGCATCTGGAGCCGCTCAGGGGAAGGTTTCTGAGAGCTCAAACCCTCTGTCTCTCCAGCCCATGGCACTGAACTTCCACACCAAAGGCTCCATGGCAGTGGTGGGACAGGGTCCCTGTGGCCTCACATGAAGAGAGGAGAGAGCTGCCGCCCACCGCGCCGCCTCTCCCGCAGGGAGCCTGGCAGTGGTCACCGTGCCCCGGGGACAGGCGGGCTGCCCCGCCATCCTCACTGCGACTGCTGAGAAAGCCCACGAAACAGACTCCTGAGAAGAGAGAGATGACCCTGAGCAGCTGGGACAGGGCAGAAGGCTGTGGTCTATATGACACCGTGTCCTGACGTTGGGGTGCGAGGCTATCACAGGGCCAACGCTGTGACTGTGTCTGTGTGAATGGGAGCTGCCCCTGGCACCTAGGCGCCGTTTGACAAGGAAGAGCCCGCGTTAGGGCAGGGAGAGCGTCTCCCGCCAGCCCGGCAGGGAGGGAGGGGAACAGAACCGGGTGCTGCACGGAAGGACATCGACCTTCCCCAGGGAGAACAGGGCTGGATTCTCCGTGGGGACGGGGAGCACAGGTTAAACCGCAGCGGCAGGAGTTTTTCTCTTGGTTCCAAATCTGCTGGTAGGTGGTGCTAGACTCTTGGAGGCTCCCCTGAGGCAGGTCCTCTCTCATCTCTGAGCACATGCTCCCTTCCGAAAGTTCTCACCCGCCCACCCTCCCATGCAGCTACCAGCCACATGCCAAGATAAGAGCCAGTGCTAGCTACACTGACCTTCCTGTGTCCCAGCCCTGCATTGCATTTGTATCTGCTTCATTCACCGTAATCTCGATTGAACCTCTGTAATAGTAAATGGTATTATTTTCAATTCACAACCACGACATCGGTGCTATGGAAATCCAGCCACGTGCCCGAGGCCATTCAGTTTGTGAATGGAGAAATTCTAATTTGAACCAAGGCTTTCCGATGGCACCTGACCTTGCTCTTAACCATTGGGCAACACTCCCTACGGTAGACCAAAGGAACCAACACCTTCCACTCTCAGCTTCTGTCCTTAGTCATAGGTCATCTCCTTTTATTCCAAAAGCCTGTATTGTTGACAACATTTAATCCAGGGCTTGATCTAATACTATACTAGAAAGTCATCTAAGGTGTTTATTAAATGTATTTTTTTTCCCCCACAAGATGACACATTCTTTAACAGCACGGTATAACTTTAATGTGCCCTTGTATCCCCAGTGCTGTGAAGGCCTGAGAATGTGTACTCAGTCACACCTAGTAACTGAACTAAGCAGGACAGTTAATACAGACGCAATGATAATAAAAGCAGAGGAACACTGCATTCATCATTCTGACACACTTCTTCGCTAAATATCCCGGAATCACAGCCGTGGAAGCTTCTACCACGCCGCTCTGATCACCCCTTTGAAATGTTGAGCTGATGAGAAGACGATAAGAATTCAGCAGCATTTTGCAGGCAGGGCAAGCAAGTACCTTCCAGAATAACAATTCAATAGTGACTAGGTCAGAGGGCTGTCGAGTAAGACACTAAAGTGATGTGCTGAAAACAAGCCAGGAGCAACACGCAGATCAATAAAGACATCGGAGAAAGAGCCGGGGTTGACCAGACCTCTGGGCAGGTCTGCCAAGCAGGTGGGATGTAGTTTAGCCGTGAGCCAACAACCGCTACTGCAGTGACCACCCAGAAGCGATGTAGGTGGCATCAGGCTCTTTTTACTGAGGCTCTGGGACCTAGCAAGATAAACACATATGTATAATTGATGCTTCTGTGCACGCTGGTCATCGGGAAGCCTGTAGGCTTAATCTGAACCGCCTGGGTATACCCTTGACCCGGGACCAATAAGACTAAGGTAGACTCTTGTAAGGAATGCTCCCCCGTCTGGTGACTAAGAAGATGGACCAAAGTGAAGCAGGCTGCTTGACCATTGCTTAGGTGTGAGAACTTCCACAGCTCACCCAACCAACCCCCGCCTGTGTGCACTAAGGAGGGAGCAGTCACGCCACATCAGCTGTCCTAAATAAGGTGCTGCACATCAACACGTGAGCATTCCCTAGCAGCGCTCCGTAGTGAAGGCCATGTCGTGAGAGAGAAGGGGGTCTGTGACAGGTGTGGGCAGTAACAGGGGAGGAACCCATTCCTTAATCTAATAAGTATTTACTGAGCATCTACCGCGGTAGGTCAGGTACAAAACTCTAAACAAAACCAACCCGAGTCCTACCCATTTATCTAGGGAAGGAGAGGATGGTGAACACGTTTTAGAAAGGAACTGCAGCTGTGAGTTATGAAAAGTGCTGTGGAGGGAAGTTAGACTGCTGAGAGGCAGAGCACTGGAAAAAGACCTACCGGAGTCCTCGGGTTACAACACAGTCCTGTTCCTACGACAGTGACGTAACCTGAATTTTGGTGTAAGTCCAAACACACCCTAGCCTAACACAAATGGAACACTTGAGCTTTTGACAGTCCAAAATGGCATAGGTAAGCCCACTCCCTCATTCGTACATCGCATTACTGCGTGTTCTTCCGCCGGGCGCAGCCAAACTAGTTCACCCGCAGAGTCCGTAAATACGACACTAACGGTGTAAGTCGAAACACTCACGTCTCAATATTTTTAAGTGTTTATGAGAGTGAGCATTGTAAACTCAAAATATCGTATGTTGAAGCTGCCGTAACCCGAGGACCCCCAGTACTTGAAACTGGATGCCAGGGAGAACTTTGTTGAGAAAGCAACATCAAAGCCGACACTCAACAGATGAAGGCAATGCAGTGACAATGGCGTGGCATGTAGAAGCCACCCGGGCAGAAGGAGTCCCATGGCTTGATGTCCCGAGGAAGGAAGAATCTTGACTTGATCTGTGTTCAGCTGCAGGGAGGCTAGAATGCTGGGGCAGTGATGGTGAGGGGGTGACCCAGGGGCAGCGAACGTGGAGGCGGGAGCACAGGCAGGTATAAGTTCGCTCACGGCTTCGTAGGCTCCACTGAGGAGTTTGGGTTTAGGCGTAAGGGCAAGGGGAGGTTCTCAAGAGGGTCCAGTGTAGGTGGTCTGCTCTGTAGGACACGGAGCAAGGATGTGAGCAGGAGGACTAGTCAGGGAGCCCGTGTAGTCGTCCACGCGGGAGAGGATGCTTGGGCATGGGAGACAGAATTGGGATGTCCCTCAGAGATGGCATCTACAGGGCACACACAGGAAAACCACGTTGATACTTCATATAAAAAGGGATGTGGACTGATGATCCCACCGAAATGCATGTTAGCTTTAAATCGTGTAATAGATAGCTTGAAAGTCACTCTGAGCTGTGACCTATCATTCTTAAAGGTTTTACCCATCCCAAGATGCCATTTTTTTAAAAAAAACAAAAAACAGTCTCTCTGATTCGGGATCATTTATAATTGAGAGCAGATTGAAGGACATGATATATGTTTATCATTTCTCTCCTCCCCGCCCGCCCCCACCCCCACCCCCAACAAACAGCATGAGAAATTCCCAGGCTTTAAATGTAGAACATTTTGCCCATGTGTTATTTCAAATGTATCCAATGAAAGCTTCTTTCATTTTTATTTTATTCATTTTAGAGAGGAGACACAGAGTTAGAGAGAGAGAGAGAGAAAGGGGGGAGGAGCTGGAAGCTCAACTCCCATATGTGCCTTGACCAGACCAGTGCAGGGTTTTGAACTGGCGACCTCAGTGTTCCCAGGTCGACACTTTATCCACTGTGCCACCACAGGTCAGGCTGAAAGCTTCTTTCAAAGCAATCTTCAGGCTCGGGCTGCACAGGACCCCACAGCTGGGAGAGTCCGCTCTCTGACATCAAAGCGCACTCCGGGCGGGGCGGGGCCAGGAGGGGGTGGGGGCCAAGTGTTTCTGCTACAAATCAATTCCCAGCAGCGGAGAAGATGGGAGGGAGGAGGCTGTAAACACAAGGTTATCATTTAGTTCCCGTTACAAAATTATTCAGCAAGAAGTACATTTTCAAAGCATGTATGGGGGGGAGGGGGCGCGGGGGGGGGCGGAGCCAACCAAATCCCCTTGTGATGTTTTGAAATTCCACCCACAAGAGTTTAACTGCATTCAAGAACAACACGGTAATTATGTTCTGGCTGACTTCAACCCACACTTTGACTGTTAGTGAAGTCGTATTTTGTACCATGAGGAACAGTCGCCCGTGGACTGCTTAGGAGACAGCACCCCAGTCCCGGTGATGGGAATCTTGTCCCTTGGCCGGCCATCCGGTGGCCGAGCCTCCCTGAGTGCCCGGGAAGGTCTGTTCGAGCACCTCACTATTTCCCGTCCGTCCGCCGACCTTCGGGCTGCTTCAGAGTCACTCCAGCCGACAGCCCCATCTGGCGGATAGCCCTCCCAGGTAGAGCATTCATTTTGAACAAATGGCCCCCGGGATGCAGGTGGCAATGAACAAGGGTGGCTGTCCAGAGCCAGGAACACAGATGGAGTCAGCGACACGCTTGCTCTTTGCTGGGACTTGAAATAACCTTGAAGAACCCACTCCCCGGGGGGCTCGGTTTGCTCATTAGTCCATAGGGCGCCCTTGGCTTTCATGACAGCATTACTCCTTCGCGTTGCATTACTAGCAACTCCACTGCAGTGAGTCTTAGGGGGGATTGACGTGACGTTCCCAGGTCCTCCCTGTTCCAGGCAACCAGCCTTGAAAAACAAAAAAGAGTCCCTGACGTCCTCGGGTCGCTCGTATGTGCTATTCGGAGCTCTTATCTAAAGTGATGTGCTCTGCTTTTCTCACTTTTTTTTATTAAAGTATTTTTTTAAGTCTTTATTCATTTTTTAGAGAGAGAGAAAGAGAAAAGAGGGGAGGAGCAGGAAGCATCAACTCCCATATGTGCCTTGACCAGACCAGTGCAGGGTTTTGAACTGGCGACCTCAGTGTTCCCAGGTCGACGCTTTATCCCCTGCGCCACCACAGGCCAGGCTGCTTTTCTCACTTTTTTAAAATCTCCTGATCTCAGGTTCAGGTCTTCCTTCCCAGTCCGGGGTTTTACCTCAGAGCAACTACCAAGAGGCCTTTAGCATCTAGAAATGGTGATAATGACTCTGCCCCTGGGGTGCATTGCGAGGGGCGGCCGGGGACGTTCCTCACCAACCCGGACCGGGTTTCTGGTGCCACCACTTGAACCAGTGAGGAGCCCGGAGCCAGGTTTCCTGTCTCTGCTCCCTTGCTCCTCACGGTGAAATCCGAGATTTGCGACTAAGACGGGAGAATGTTTCTTCGCAGCTGGGGAGGAGAGACTGTTAGATTACGATCAACGAGGTCCACGCTTCCGCTGGAGAAAGAACACTACTGTGCCCGATCAGGAGACCGAGAAAAAGGAAGAGGACGGTTGAATGTCCTGGGTCAGACAGGGCGGGAGAAGGCGCGGGGTGAACCCGGCTGCGTGGGGAGGAGCCCAGCCTTCCTGTCCCTTCCGTGGCACCTTAACTAAAACTGACCAGACTTAATTATTCTTTCATTAGTAGTGCCTTTTTGTTTGTTTGTTTACTTGTTTCTGGAAAATTCGAAGCTGTGCTAGAATCTGCAATCAGGAAAGAAGCAAAGCCATGCAGGAAAAGTAACCTTTTGTTCTCATGGTGTCTGCATTTTAAGGGTGCTGAGAGTTCATCCAGACGGGGTAAATATAGCGCCTACTCCAGTGCCTGAGACGGGCTTTCAACAGACGGTAGCTGTCCTACCTGCGGGTCACAACCCTTGTGCCATGCTGAAGTTTCCTTTTAACCATACAGCCCTGCGGAAGTGCTAGTGGTATATAATCACGAGGAACTTACAAGTTGCAAGCAAAGATGATATATTCAGCAACACATATTTCAGTGAGAAGTACAGCAGCCCTTTGGGAATGTAGTAGAAAAGGGAAGGATAGGAATCTTTAATAAAGGGGAGATCAAACAATCCCCAAGAATGTGTCGTAAGGGGGCAGAATCTCATATAAACAACCGAGTAAGACATTGCGGATTGTTAGTGAATAAAATCTTAATCATTTGCCTCCTAATCGGTCGAGCTGAGCTGTAGGTTTCTAAGTTTCACCTAGCTTCTGAATGATTCACTGTTCATCGCATCCATACTTTTTTTTTTTACAAAAACGTCCCCATGATCAAATATACCCCGGCTGGTGAAAAAAACGCCGCCATCTGGCATCCTAGTTGGAGCCCACGTTAGTGCCAAGCCGTGGACAAGATGAAGGAGGGTTTGCTGAGTGGCCTAAAGATGAGAAAGTGGTAGTCAGAGGGGAGGGGACAGCCACCAGGAAGGCACAGTTTCAAGTGGCTCCTCAAGTGCCGGTGGGAATCAAGTCTGTTC
This sequence comes from Rhynchonycteris naso, assembly GCA_037038555.1. Taxonomy (NCBI): domain Eukaryota; kingdom Metazoa; phylum Chordata; class Mammalia; order Chiroptera; family Emballonuridae; genus Rhynchonycteris; species Rhynchonycteris naso. The sequence goes on from CM073002.1 coordinate 146,339,216, forward strand.
AAGAACTTGGGCAAGCCTTGTTGGCGCTCTCTGCTCGAGGCGATGGTGAGTCCAGCCTGGCACCCCCAGCAGTTCACTCCTAGGTTGGTGCCCACCATCAGTGCATACATGCGTGCCCTGTCTAAGGGTATTCTCAGAGTCACTGTGACTAATAGAAAACGGAAAACAGCCTAAATGTCCATTAACAGTAGAATAGATGTGTTCATGGTGATATAGCTATATACCATTATTATTGTATAACTATATTGTACATAGAGCTATACAATAAAGGTGATTCAGCAAAGGAAAATAAAAACGTGTAGACACAGACAACAGTGTGGGGCTTGAATGAGGGAAAGGGGGCGGGCGGGGCAGGTAGAATGGGGTAGATTGAGGACAGATAGATGGTAATGGAGGGTGGACTTCACTTGGGGTGACGAATACACAGTGCAATTTACAGATGGTGTATTGTAGAACTGTACAGCTGAAATCTGCGTAATTTTAATAGCCAATGTCACCCCAATACATTCAATTTAAAAAAAAAATTAAACGGTACTCTCTAGCAATGGAGACATACACACTATGGCTAAGTGCCGCAATCTGAGTGTCTTAAGTTTTACCTCGCTTCTGAATTTTATAAACACAGTGTGGAGTGGCAGAATGGGTGGTGGAATTCCATGTGCATGAATTTCCAAACCCTTGGAAGGGATCTGTGGTTTGAAATCAGGATCTCCGTGGAGAGGAAGAGGGAGAGGGTGGTGCCGTGATTAGGGAAGCATCTGTCTGCTTACAGACTCTGGGGAGCAGAGTGCTGGCTGCTCTCGTGATTGAGACCCCATTGGTTAAAGCATGCATGGCCCACAGTCCAGTGTAAACAGTCTCAGTGGTAGAGATGATCGCCTAGCGGTGATTACACACGCGTGTGCACGTGCTTATACCAAGAGCAGTTTACTAAACTGGCCGGTAGGTACGCAGGCCCCTGGGTCAGCCAGGGTTCTCCAGAGCAACAGAACCAACAGCATGTGTGTATACACTCAGAGAAAGGGGCTGATTTTAAGGAATTGGCTCAGATGATTAGGAAGCCTGTGCAATGTAGGCTGGTAGGTTGGCGACACGGGAGAGCCAGCGGCGCACGTGCAACCTGAAGACAGTCGGCCGAAGAGCTCCTTCCTGCTCTGGGCGGACAGTCTCTTTATTCTAATCAATCAGGCCTTCAACTGCTTGGGTGAGACCCACCCACAGTAAGAAGGGCAATCTGCTTTGCTCACAAGTCCAATGATTCAAACGTCAGTGTCATCTAAAAACGCCCTCCAAGTTGAGGCAGGCCCCAGATGAACCATTCCAACCCTCCACGTTTACCTACATACACACAGTCTGCGTACGTTCGGGCCACTCATATCTACTTCCTTCTCACAGGAGGACCGGCTCTACATTGGACTGGCTCTGACTGAGCACGTGGCTTATCACATCCCTAGTTTTTGCATCTTTATTTTGCTTCGTTTTCGGCGTTTTTTTGTGAGCACTGAGATTTCACCCCTTTGCATGCTGTGCTATGCTAATTGCAAAGACTATGTATACACTTATGAGGTTCACACATTGTTTCTAGTCTTCATCAACTGTTTAGTTTTAAACTTCCTGGGCCACCCCTGCTCGTGTGATTGTGGCACAGGGCTGTGACCTGCTAGAGGTGATGGGGTGGAGGGCTCAAACCCACTGTAAAAACACCTGTCCCCGGGGCCTGCCTTTTCTTCCTGCCTCTGTGTGGTGTACCTGAGAGGGGGAACTGCTTTAATCTGGGCTGCCTCTGCATGGACAGAGAGGGGCCCCTCCCACAGCCTCGCTCCCCTCTCTGCTGCCTCTGCATGGACGGAGAGGGGCCCCTCCCACAGCCACGCTCCCCTCTCTGCTGCCTCTGCATGGACGGAGAGGGGCCCCTCCCACAGCCTCGCTCCCCTCTCTGCTGCCTCTGCATGGACGGAGAGGGGCCCCCCCCACAGCCACGCTCCCCTCTCTGCTGCCTCTGCATGGACGGAGAGGGGCCCCTCCCACAGCCTCGCTCCCCTCTCTGCTGCCTTCCTCTCCAAGGCCTTGGGGGCTTAGTTTCCATGCACAGAACTCAGTTGTGTTCTAATGTGAGTGGTCATGCCAGACTGAGTTCATTCTTGTTAAGGGATGGCTGTACGAGCTTAGCCAATCAAGGAATTGTATCACTGTGTTTCTCATGACATCTTTGAGAACAAGAGAGAAAACTGCTGAGGGCTGAGTGTGAGTATGAATATAAAAAGCTGCCGTTGATTGGGGAAAAAAATCACAATTGTGGAGTATCGCTTAAGGAGTTGATATCATCCCACTGCACGTGTGGCTGGTCCTGAGGCTACTTGGCCTTTGCCAGTTCTGGGCCTGCTCTGCCCAGGAACGGGGGAGACCTGTTCAGGATGCCGTGTGCTGTATGGACACTCCGAGCTTAGTGGGAGATCCCACGTACAAAGGATGAGCATCCCTCAGGGCCGTGGACACAGTGCTGAGGACGCATGCGTGTGGGTGCTGTGGCCTTGCTGGGGAAGGTGCTTCCACCACGTGGGCAGAGGTGCGCAGACAGGTGAGGGTCGGGCGTGGCTCACTGAAGGAAGGGAAGACCCTGGTTGACTCGTAGTGTCTGTATCTGCCACTTCTGAAAGCTGCTTTCAACCAAATCCCTCTTTTGGAAAAGGTTAGCAGGGAGGATCATTTATAGGAAAAATAACAACTAGATAACCCAGTCTCCCTCACCCCCAAAACCAAAGCCGACGTACATAGGCCTACAGAAATTGGAAAAACAGACAAGAGGGGACTGTCCCTGGTACTCTCCGGGAACAGCACTGTAGCTGGGCTTTCACTTTCCAAATTCCCAAAGTGTAAGCATTTTTCTTTTCAGCAAGCAAGCATGTATGACCTCTAGGACATCAGAAATGCAGATCTAGGCCTGACCTGTGGTGGCGCAGTGGATAAAGCGTCGACCTGGGAACACTGAGGTCGCCAGTTCAAAACCCTGTTCTGGTCTGGTCAAGGCACATATGGGAGTTGATGCTTCCAGCTCCTCCCCCCTTTCTCTCTCTCTCTCTCTCTCTCTCTCTCTCTCTCTCTCTCTCTGTGTGTGTGTGTGTGTCTCCTCTCTAAAATGAATAAAATTAAAAAAAAAAAAAGAAATGCAGATCTACTTTTCAGTTTTGAAAAGAAGTCATCTATAAGCACATAGCAGACTGAAAAGAGAGCCCCTCCCCCCTCAGTAGAAAAGCCACCAGCTGCTTGCCCCCTTCTATCTCAGTCTCTTGGGGTGGGTGGAGGGGCAGGCTTGCCAACAGATGCAGCTGATTGAATTATCCACAGGCAGCTGGAAGGCGTGTTCTAACTCATTTCAGAAATCAGTGAGTGTGTGTGTGTGTGTGTGTGTGTGTGTGTGTGTGTGTGTGTGTGTTTGAATGACAGTATTAGCTGTGGAACTACTGGGGACAGTTTTGAACCAAACGCTATTATTTTTAATTGACCTGGCGAGAGTCCCGCCCCCTTCTCTTTTTCCTCAGTCGGGGCACAGTGACTGAGTTTTCAGGACAGCGTTGATGGGCTTTGAAATTTGGTCTGTCTCCTAATGCTGGTAATGCTAGCTTTACCAAAAACAACCACAGAGCAAGTGATGTGGTTCAAAGAAATGTGTCACTGTCAACAATATTCTGTAGTAGGTTGTTTACGTTTCTTCTTCTCTTCAAAATAAGGAATCTCTTTTTTTGGATGGGTTCACTAAATTAGCACCAAGGAAAAAAAAATACAGATTTGTCCAACATGGGTAATAATTGATGAAAATCAAAATGCAATAGAATTTTATTCTTTCGAGAGCTAAAGGTAGCAAGGGACGGTTCGCTGCTGTTGCTATTTACACCACTTCTTCACTTAAAAGCGCAGGTACCAGCTCCGTGTCCCCCCCCCCACACACACACACCTCCCATTTCACTCCACACATTCAGAACCCACACCTCACACCTTCAGGAAAAGCCTTTCCAAAGGTGGTTTACCCCTGGGTTCAGCGACTTCTTCTTGTCTAGTCTGGAATTCTGGTTTCTCCAGAAGTTCTGGGCCAGAATGTCTTACACGCAATGCTGGCATTTGTTGCAGTGACATCACGGGGACAATCTCCGCCATATTTCTCAAGGGATAAATCAGAAATCCCAGGACACTGGTGGACAATAGGGTACCAGTCACAAGTCTCCATCCATAGTGAGCTTAGTAGTGTTCTCCAAAAAGACATGTCCAACTTCCAACCCCCAGTACCTGTAAATGTGAACTCATTTGGAAATAGAGCCTTCACCCTAAGGACTTCAAGATCCAAGATGAGACCCTCCTGGATGAAGGGCAGGCCCTCCACCCAATGACCGATACCCTTATGAGAAGGGGAGGGAGCAGGTACACACAGGGGACACGTTTGGGTAAAGGTGGGCAGAGGCGTCAGGCACACACAAGCCAAGGGACCACTCAGGACACCAAAAGCCATGAGAGACAAAGGTGGACATAACCCTGAGAACCTTAGGAGGGAGTGTGGCCTTGCCCACAGGTCAGGTTTCAAATTCTGGCTCCCAGAACTGTAAGAGATCCCCCTTCTGTTGTTTTGAGTCACCGAGTTTGTGATACTTTGTTACGGTGGCCCTAGGACACCGGAAGTGGCGTGCAGCCCTAACAAGTCCCGGAACATGCGGACTTTGCTCTCGGACTGGATAATGGGACAGGCAGGAAGAATTCTGATGTGCATGACAGAGAAAGCCCAGACGGGCTCGGAGAGAGGGTTAGCGTTAATCTGGACACGGAAGGAGGTTTTGGCGAGGGCTCGGAAGGCAGTGAAGAGTACGGTAGAGAGGGCGTCTGATGTCTTCAAGGTCACATAGTGTCGTGAAGAGACTGCTAATAAAAGTGTGCATGTCTGGTGTTCCGCTAACTGGAGGCAAGGCGACTCGTGGGACACCGCGCGCAGCTGACTTCGTGGGACCCCCCGGCTGACGTCTGTGGCTGGGGGGGAGGGGGAAAGCGGATCTTGACTGATGAAGTGGGATGTTTAGTTGAGGTCGTTTCCAAGCAAACTGTTGAAGGTGTGGCCTCATTCCTCCTCGTTGTTGATAGCAAACTGGGAAGGAAAGAGATGGCTGGAAGGAAGCAGCCCTCGATGACGTGGGAGGTTCTTGGTGCCACCAGACTGCACAGGGTGCTGACCTTGGGGCATTCGCGGTTGGCAGAGCACGCTCCGGAGAGAAGGCCAAGGGCATGCTGGGAAGCCCGCTGCCGAAGGGGGGTGAGTCATGTGACTCGAGAGTCCAGCCGGTCATTTCGGCAGACACCAGCGATAAAGATCTGGGGAGGACCCTCTTGTCAGGCGGTGAGGACCCCCTGGATATCGATGGTAGGGTACATGGTTCTGGAGAACGTTCTATCAGCAGACACATCACCAGGCTGGACCGAAAGGGGACAGACAAGAGGATGTAGAGAAGGTGATGAGAAGGAGGAGGAGAGACTGTGGTTACTGTATCAGAGGCTAAGGAACACCAGGGGCCATGGGAAGCTGGAAGAAGCCAGGAAAGCCGCCCCGAGAGACTTCAGCAGGAACATAACCCTGCTGACACCTTGCCTTCTGACTTCCTGCCTCCATGGGAGAATTCATGTAGGTTGTTGTTCGGCCATGAGTCGGCGGTAGTTTGTTATGGCAGCCCTGTGACAGTACATCCTCGCTGAGTGTCACTTACAGACTGCAGCTTGAAGCAAAAACAACGTACAATGAAAGTGGTTTTACCCAAGCCAGCTGATGTAAACAAGGGTGAAGTTCCCAGGGTGTCTTATCAACGTTATAATGAAACCATATTAAAATGACTTTATTCCGTGGCCTGCTGTATTTATTCCGTGGCTTGTTCTGATTCTGCCAGTGCAAATGATAGATCTGTCTCACCTGAGCTCAGTTTCTGGGTCCCTTAAACCCAGCGCCACATACACTGAGACTAGCTTTGTTCCGAAGGAATAAACTCAACCCCCTCTTTTCCTGTTAACTGTGTCTGCGAACAGCCTGCACAGCGTTAGAAATCATAGCAAAGCCTCCAAGGCACCTAAATCTTACCATCCTGGCAACAATTAATTAGACGTCGTTTTAAGTGTTTCAAAAGACTTCTAAAAATTACACTGATGACCAGAAAGAAAAGACTGCAGATGCCTGAACAGACCCCACTGGACTCATAATTGTCAGACTTTCTCTGCAGGTGAGACTGGAATGATCTATTACTCACTATGCTCAATTTCAAAACCTCTTAAAACTTGGGGAGCATTAGGGAGAAAAGAGCCAAATTAAGGGCTGGCAATATTGTTAGCACTCAACTGTGTGGATGGTGCTACCTTCTCTCTCTCTCTTGAAAATGACATATCCTAAGCTCATGCACGAACACGCCCTTCACCGTCAGAGTAAATGCTGGGAAAAAAGGAATTACTTAACAGTAGTTCGTCTTCTGGATTCCATCATGTATCTTATGCCCACGATAATTGTAGCAATAATAATGGTTTCCACTCATATTTAACTTCACAGTCTGCAAAGGTTTGTGAATAAATTATGCATGTCAGGTAGCTGCACAGATGGATTTTTACAACTCTGTGTGGTCCACAGGGGACGTGGTTATGGTCCCAGCTTACAAATAAGGAAACTGAGACTGAAGTTTCCTACGTCCATAGCGCATATCATCGGAACCTAGGCCGCCTGATCCCCGCAGGGGATCTGGTATCTTTCTGGGGACTATGGGGGTAGGGGTGGAGGAATGACCAAATTATATGAATCTAATCAAATTGTAGGGTTTTATATATTTTTATCCCTATTTTAATGATTTGGAATTTTACACATAAGAAAAACCATGTATCAACCTGTTTGTTTGATGGCTTGTCTGAACATACGCTTTGATACTTCTTGGTTTGCTAATGAAATGAAACGAAGGGTGGAGAGAAGACATATTTAAATTGATCTGTTTCACTGTGAAAAGATGGGAGGCTGTTGTAAATGTATGTGATTTATGAAAGAAATGTTCATGTTGTGTTGGACATAGAGTGATGGTTTTTTTGTTTGTTTGTTTGTTTTTTTACAATAGGGGAGGATTAAGTAGATTGTATTTTTTTTATGTTATCTAGGACCTGTGGGTGGAATGTGGTTGACCCAAAAGGGCAATTCATTATCGCTGAGAGGCCAGGGAATCTTCTAGGAAATAATTTAAAAATATTTATACACTGAGTTCCCCTAAATCCTTAAGAAAGGAGAATGATTCATCGCAATGGAACAGCGATGTGCTATGCCAGTAATCTGGCAGGTTTACAAAGGTAGCCATTAAGGTTTCTTCTTTTCTTTGAATAGAATGAATGTGGACACATTTTGAGGAAGTATTAAAAAGAACAAGTCCTTTAAAATTAATTATGCTGTTTAAAAAAAAAAAACCATTAAGGAACTAATCGTTTAGCAAAATTGATGCCTGGAAAATAATTTCTACCCAGCAGAAATTTGCTTCAGATGCAGAATACTTCCCAGAAAATTGCTAACAATATAATAAATTAAGCATACCAGAGTCACATCTATTTGCTCCTTGCTGCTTTTGATGATGGGACAATAACAGTGATATTTCCAGAAAAAAAAAACCAAAAAACCCAGCTATTCAGAATCTTTGCGACAGCAGAGAGCTACAAACACTGTCTGCAGGAAATGTTAGTTCTGAGCCTGCAGGAACTGGTTAGTCAGGCGCTGTGATAGTGTTTATCACCCTATGTAAATGTACATTAAGAAAAAAAAAGAAACAGAATGAAACACCTCTACAGCCTCGGGATGTTTCACTTGAAAATACGAACTTGAGAGTGCAGAAAGAACAAACGTTCATGCTGTACCGAGCTTGACATCCGGGCTGTTGCATAAGGCGCGTTGAGGAGATGACTCACGAAGCACAGACATCTCAAGTGGGCGGTGGGCGGCCCTCGTCATGCTCTCAAGGGGGCGTGGGGGCGTAAGGGGCACTCCAGGAATGCCTGCCTGCAGTGCTCGGGCAGCTCCAGGGCCCGGCTCCCTTTTCCTGAGCCCGCCTCTGGGCTTCCTGTCCTCTCCGGGAAGAATGGCCAGTGAACGCTTTCTGGCTGAGTTTGCGTGCTCCGAAGAGGGACTTACAGTCTAGGGGTGTCGCTTTATCCCACGAGAGCCTTGGCCACAGGAAAAATAAAGAGAAGCAGACTGTGTGTGTTCGTGTGTTTTCAAAGACCACATGTGGCCATCCGAGCTGCGGCTGGGCAGTCCTCGTGTGGTTTTGCTTGGCAAAAGGACTCAGAGCATCAAAATCAAAGTCACTTGGGACCGCGACGTGGTTGTAGTTTCTGTTTGAATACAGTCGTCTCCCCTAACCCGTGGTTTCAGGGACCCAACATGCCACCACGGGCTTAAGACATCACATGAAAAACTCCAGAAAGAAACAGCTCCTAGGTGACACAATGCTCTGAGGAATGGCATGAAACATTCCATTGTCCCATCGTCCCTCTGTCAGGTGTATCCACGCTGTCTCCCCTGCCTACTTTTTAGTCACTTAGGAGCCATGGCGGTTGTCGGGTTGATGGCCCTGGTATGGCAGTGCTTATGGTACTCACCAGTGACGTCAGAGCGCGAGAGTAGTGAAGCCGGCCGTTCGGATATGCCCAGGAGAAGCAGTGACGTTCTTCCATTAAAGTGAAAAGAAATGTACTTGCAAGAATAACATGAGGAGATAAAGGGTTCAGTGCCTCCGACAGTTTCAGGCTTCCACTGGGGGTCCTGACACAGATCCCCCGAGGATAAGGGGGGGTCAGCTGTGCACCAGTAGACAGACGAGAGAAGAGCCCTGGCAAAACCATCTTAACCGAAGGATTCCAAAAGAGATTTAGAAACCCCTAGCCTCGTCTGCTTTCTGGACTACTAGCCACTGGGGGTGACGTCCTGCCATCGTGTATTCTCCTTACTGCTGACATGGATCCTGTCCCGGGTCCATTTATCTTATTGTAGGCACCGGGAGCTATAGACCCAAAGCCTTCTCTCCAGGGCTTGGCTTTCCTCGTCCCCTTTGTCCACACCTGATGGGTTCACTCTATAAGCACAACTCCTGCCACAATCTCAGTTTCAAGCCCCAGTCTCTAATCCACCCTCGTGCCTTAGCAATCCCTTCCCCTTCCTTCCCCTCTCCTCCGTCCCTCCTCTCCCTTTCTGCACCTCTTCCTCCCTTCCCCTTCACTTCCCCTCCCCTCCCCTCCCCGTCCCTCCCTTCTCCAAACAAGGCACGGACAGATCTGAAATTCTCAGTCCACCGATCATACCACTTGTTCACCCCATGCATTTTTTCAGCTCCATCAGCTTCTTCTATTCCTCCCTCCAAACTCAGCTTCTGTGCCATTTCTATGCCTGCCTCTTGTTTCTGCCGTTCAGTCCTCGGCCTTTTCGCTGTATCTTCTCATCGGCTTGCAGAACTGAGCACGAGTCCCATTCAGCTCTCCGTCAGCCCTGCACCTCCAGGTGTCCGGAGAAAACCCTCTCCCTGGCAGCAACCTCTGAACTCGTCTTGAATGACGAAGCGTTAGCCTGAAGTTGGGTCCCTTCTCTGTCCAGTGACTCTGGCTGTGACCTTCTTACATTTCCTCTGTAATCACCTCATGACTACTTTACACCTTCTTCTCCATTCTCAAACATCTGCCCCTGTCACCCTCTTTCCTCTGAGCACATAAACTTGCTTTCTGCTTCACTAAAACATGCGAACAGTCAGAAGAGAACAGTCACACACGTCCACTGCCGAAGTCCCCATCTCCATGGTTGATGATGAGGGAGGACTCAACATGGCAACATGTGCAAGCATTGCACGTGTGCACTTACACAAACCTAGCTGGTACTGCCTACTACTACAGTGTGTCCGTAAGTCGCGCACTTTTGACCTGTGACCGGTCAAAAGTACACCATGACTTTATGGACACACCGTATAAATGTACAGGCTATCCTTTTATATGGCTGGCAGCCCAGTGGGTTTGTTTATACCAGCACCACCACCAACACGTGAGGAACGCTTTGCGCTACAATGTTACTCAGGCCACAATGTCGTATGCCATAGAAAATGTTCACCTCTATTATAACCTTATGGGACTTCCACTGTATATGCAGTTCAACACTGACTGAAACATTGTTATAAGGTAGATGACTATACGTCTGTTACTTTAATATATCTTATTTAAGTATAAATATGCTTCTTGAGGTTACTACCTTTTGTCACTTTGACATTATTGCTAGTACCTGCACCTGCAAGTTGCCTAGCAGAATACACGCATACCCACACACGTGCACTCTCACGACCCCCTCCGCACCGCTCCACACACCTATTTTCCCTCTCTTCACTTCTCCTGTTCCAAACATCGAAAGGGGTGAACAACAGAACACTTGACAAGGGAACATGTAATGCTCCCAGTTCAGCAGGTGCTCATTATCTAAGTGACGAGCTGTCCCACTGATACCTCACCCTTTATTACACGTGGCACTAGTGAAAAGCAATACCGGGCTCTTAGCTACTCGAAGTGTTCCCGTAACCTATAGGAGCATCATTTGTCTTGGTGGCCGCTAGGAGAGGAGCGAGGAACAATTTCCCTTTCTTTTTCTTTTTTCTTTTTGACTCGTATTTCCACTTAAATGTGGAGAGGTAAAAAGTAAGAGACAGCTTGTGCTAATTAGGAGGAGAAAATTTAAGGGAATATTGCGGTTGGCACTGTTAAAATACCAAGGTCAAACACGTGCGTTCTGCAACTCTTGGCTTCTGGACGAAGGAGTGCATTGGGGGAGGAGACTTTGTGCAGGCTTCTTTCCGAATCCTACAGCTGGGGCCAAGAAGCGGAGAGTCTAGAGGTCCCGTGTTCCCTTCCTCAGTGGTCACTGGGAAACCATAACATCCGGGTTACTCATTAAACATAGTTATTAAGAATATTAGTCTCAGCCAGAAGGATGAGGTGCCATCCAGTTAGCCTGTCGCATAACAATGGCTTAGACAGTGAAGCTCAAGGATGGCTCCTCCCTCCACTCCCATCCCCTGGTCCAGCATATAATGCAGTCATATCATGACTTTTTTTGATGGACTGGTGGCTCATTTGTATGGATTCACCATGACCGATGATCTAGTTTCTTGCCTTCACGGAAAACCACACCTCCTGGAAAAATCAATCTGTTCAGTCTCTTTTGGTCATTTATTGGCAGATTAAGAAGTGAAATAGATAGTGCATAAAGACTCCGTAATTCTTATGTTGTTTATCTGAAAATGCAGTCTTTCCCACAGAAGATTGCTCATCAGTGTTGTGCCTTTCTTAAGGAAAGAATTAACCAATTTTCTGACATGTTCTACAAGATCAGTAACACAACACTATAAAAATTAGCAAATGGAGGCCGAATTGTACCTATCAAAATAAACAATCTATATATTTGGAATGCAGGTTCTACATTTTGTACTGTGGATACATATTCATTGAATTTCTAACGTTTGGACTTTGATAACCGACAGTGGGTCTCTTATGGTCTCACTTCTAATTGTCAAGGTTCCTGTGGGGATGATGAAACCCAGCATAAGATTAAACAAAAGTTTGCTTTCCATCAAAATAGTCAATAAAAAAGGCCTTCATTCAATTCCCTTCTTGTTTTTTGTTTGTCTGTTTGTTTATATGTTGTTTTTTTAAATCTGGCCTTGCAGAAGAACTGCAGTCTGATTAGGTGTGACTATATACCCCGTGAGGACCAAGATCCTTTAATATAGTTGGGGAGGCATCTCAACAAATGAAGCAGGCATGTAATAACATGCACAGAGAGGGAAATCCCAGAGCAGGGATGCACTGTGTTTCTCAGGAATCATACTCTTCTGAGTGTAAGCTCCACCAGGTTAGCAACCGTTTCAGCGTGTTCCTGACTGTCTATCACTGTCCTTTCCAGGGCTTTATAAACAAATGCTCAGTAAACATCACCCAATAAATGATGGTTCTGACATCGCTTTACTCAGAATCAGTAGTCAAAAGTCTAAAATACATGTAAATATCTGGCCTTTAGTGGTTGATGCAAATAACAATATCCCGGTTCTTCTCCATACCAACCCAGACTAGCTGACCTTCACCTTCTTTCTACAGGGGTGTCACTTAGAACTGTGTCTTAGAGTCTGTCATAACTCATCCACCTGAGACCCGCATGTGAGAGATTGCAGGTTTGATAAAAATTAGGAATAAAAGAACATCTCTCCAGATGAATGTCATTTCTTTCTCTCTCTTCGGTTAGAAAACGAAGGCATCTCCTACTTTAGCGGGCCAACAAGATAAAGAGTTGAGTTCAAAACTAAGAGATATGGCTTTTGTTCACCTCTACATCATCCTTGGATTCTTCCATTTGGGACACATTGGAATTTTCTTGTTTGTTTTTTTTTTTTAAGAATTTTATTCAGATCCTCAAATCTCTGTGCCTGGTGTGTTGTCTAGCAAACTATCATTTGGCTTTTCTTTATGGAAGCAATCTTTTTTTAAATTTTATTGAATTTATTGGGGTGACATTGGATAAACTTATATAGGTTTTAGGTGTACAATTCTGTAATACATCATCTTGTATTATGTTGTATATTCACTACCCAAGGTTAGGTCTCCTTCCATCACCATTTATCTCTCCTAACATTTAAGTCTTTAATACATTTTGAGTTTATTCTTTTGTATGGTATAAAAATTCTAATTTCTTTTTTTCCCCCCACATATCTGTTCAATTTTCCCAACACTATTTATTTAGAGGCAGACTGTGATTACCTCATTGTAAATTCTTGCCTCTTTTGTCCAACTATTAATTGACCATAAAGGAGTGTGTTTATTTCTGGAGTCTCTATTTTGTTCCATTGATCTATATGTCTGTTTTTATGCCAGTACCATGTTCTTTTGACTACCATGGTCTTGTAATATAGTTTGATATCAGATAGCTAGATTCCTCCAATTTTGTTCTTCTTTCTCAATAGCTATTTAGGGTCTTTTGTGGTTCCATATAAACTTTTGGAATATTTGTTCTAGTTTTATGAAATATGCCATTGGTATCTTGACAAAAATTGTGTTAAATTTATAGATTGCTTGGGTAGTATGTACATTTTAATGATGCTAATTCTCCCTATCCATGAACATGGTATATGCCTACGAAAACAACTTTTGAGAAGGCCACAGACTCTTATCTTCTTGCGCTCTATATGGAAGATAATTTGTTGCACCTTCTTGGATTGATATTTCCACCTCAGTTATTTTGTGTGAGATCACTGACATTTGACAACTGTATGTGATGGATTAGTTCTAGGGGTTAACACTGGTTAGCTTCATGTCAATCACAGGATTTCACAAATATCCAGATTCAAACTCTATAAAAGACTCAAGATATTTCCAGAAATAGCATCAGATTGAACTTTACTAAAAGAGCAAACATATTCTCTGTTTGTATAAATCTTCAATTTTCCAAAGTCATGAAAAAGATGAAAATTCTAGACTATTAGTGAAACAGTATCTAAGGGTCAGCATGTATTATAATTGAAAATTCTAGATGTGATAGGACTAAATATTGTGGTACTTTTATACGAAAGCCTTTGAACCTTTAAATAAATTTAAAACCACATTTACCAATTAATCAAGTATAATTTTTCCTATAAAAATGTAATTTATTTCAAAAAGATGCATTAAGACAAAATTAGGTATGTTTAAAGAGTACATGATGAGAATATATTCTGAAGATAACATTTCTTCTTGTCCTCTTGAAGGTTAATGAAATACCAATGGAAATAGTATTGTCTACTAAAACATTGAATAGCAGACAGCATAGCCATCAAAGTTAATGCATTTTAACAGACCTTAAAATTTTGATGACTTGTATCTTCCTTTGTGATCATTTATCCAGCTGTTTATCTTCTCACGTTGTATACTCTCAAAGCTTATTTTCTTTTTGTATTCCAAATTTAGACATAATTCAAAGACGTGGTCTTTATATTGCTTAAAATAAATATTATCCAATTCCCTTTTACTTAAATGCTTTAATACCTTGCAGCTCCTCTCCACTGATCTGACAGTGCTGCATATGACCTCCCAGTGTCCTTCCAACTAACAAGGGACAGGGTTGAATAATATAATCTTCATGTTAGCGATAGAAGAGAAATGACTTGAGTCTGAACCACTGTCAACTCAAGGCCAAGTACAAGGTGTTGCCCCAACGTGTCTAAACAATATGGAGAATGGTTTACTAACACACAGGCTCATTATTTAAAATGGATTGATGGTACTTAACCCATGGATAAAACTCTTCCTGTGTGTCTGTTTCACTTCCAATTTGGCTAGATGATTTATTCTTAACAACTTAAGAACCATCTTGCTATACTTCTTTTTCCCTGAAAAACTATTAACACTTAGACTTCATGGGTCTAGAATCTTCTGAATGTATCTTTGGCCATGAACCATATTGCTTTGTCCAACTGAACCACATCCCTTTAAGAGATTTCTTCACCTATTTTCTTACAGAATGTTTCACCTTACCTCCCCTGTCCCTTTAAGGTTAAACATCTCTTCTTCCTCTCTCTCTCTCTCTCTATCTTTCTCTCTCTGTCTCTCCCTCTTTCTCACTCATTTTCCCTCCCTCTTTCTTTCTATTGCTTTCCCTGTTTTCTTTTCCTTCTTTCTTTTCTTCCTTCCTTTGTTCCTTCCTTCATTCATTCCTCCCTTCCCTCCCTTCCTTCCCTTCTTTCCCACCTCTTTTTCTTCCTCTGTCCCTTCTTCCTTTCCCTTAGCTATTCTGTATTCAGTCCATCTAAGATATTCCCTGCAAAACTCAATTCTCATTTGCAACATTCTTAAAGCTACATACATGGACTCTCTCTTTCTGTGTCCAGTAAACTAGAGATAGCAACATAATTCACTCAAAATTACAGGCTACATAATTTAGCCCATGGTGGGAAATGATGCTGAACGCTGAGAGGGTTCATTTGCTGAAAGTTCCCTTCCCGGGAAACGACTGATTTGTCTATCATATAAAATAGTCACCACGGTGAAGTGCCCCCTTCTCAGAGGGATGTCTGTTCTAGTCGTGTCAGTTTTTATTAACAGGAGAGCAAGTGCAATACTGGCTTCTGACAGTATATATAGTTTTTAGGAAGGTTATTTTTACAATAGGCAGGAATTATCTTTGATAAAATTATACACATTTCAGATATATGTTCTGCAGATCTCGCATACAGCATGGTGACCGTAGTTAATAATGCTGTATGGTAAGGATAAAATTCGCTAAGACATGAGATCTCATGGGTTCTCAACACACGCAAACATACCTGTGTCAGGTGATGAATATGTTAGTTAGCTCCACTGTGCTAGCCCACTCACAATATATAGGTATATTAAATAATCATATTGCACTTCTTAACTATATACAGTTTTTATTTGGCAATTATACCTCAATAAAGGTGTGGAGAACTTTACCAAACACTAAAGGAGCAGATCGTGCAGCTGAGTATAGAGAAGTATGCTTAAAGAAGTGAGGGGTAAAAAATGCCATCAGATAAAGAAGGATAACTCTGAAGTAAGAGGGCAGTGCTGAGGGCGAGTATTCTTTATCCAGCAGTAAGAGCTGGAGAGAGCCTTTGGGTTATTTGACTTAGGGCAGAGAGAGAGAGTGCATTTTCTAAAGGGTAAAGATAACTCCACATGGACACTCGGTTTGTGTATATCAGGAATACACAGAGCAGGAAGTGTGAGTTGTCAGTTGCTAAGGAGAATAATTCTGGCCTCGGTCTGGACGAGCCAATCAGAGTAGCAGGGTTTCCTTGAGAATTAGACATTCAGACAAACAGAATGAGCCCAGGTGACTTAGCTGTGCTCACAGGGATGAGCACTTAGAGGTCTGTCTACCTTGCTTAGCCCCCGATTCCTCACCTGGAAAATCA
This sequence comes from Rhynchonycteris naso, assembly GCA_037038555.1. Taxonomy (NCBI): domain Eukaryota; kingdom Metazoa; phylum Chordata; class Mammalia; order Chiroptera; family Emballonuridae; genus Rhynchonycteris; species Rhynchonycteris naso. Next base: position 146,355,181 of record CM073002.1, read on the forward strand.
GGGACATTTCTCTGTCCTGAATACAAATGAAATATGATGTGGCATCACCAGGTGACCCTAGAGATGGGGGAATTCAGACTTCTTCACTCTACCTTGCCTGGATCCAGATGTATTACCTGGAAAGTAAAGGAAGGTTTCTGTGTGCTACACACACACTGAAGATGGAGCTACATCCTCAAACTCGAAGGGGAAGGGACAGTGCTGAAGTTCGGGGCTTCGGTGGTGATATCTATTTCTTTAATTCTTGGGGTGACACTATTAGGGAGGCTCACCAACAGCTAGGGTGAGCCTAGGAGAAGTGCTCATGCTGGACACGATTTTCATGGCTCATTTAAACATAGAATTTGCAGATGACATAAAAATGTTTATGCACTACTTTGCTGACGGGTGCTTAGATTTTTCTGGATTTGTAAAAGAACCTCATTTTCAATATCAGACTCCCTTAAATTATTATTATTATTTTGTGTGACAGAGACAAAGACAGAGGGACAGATAGGGACAGACAGGCAGGAAGGGAGAGAGATGAGAAGCATCAATTCTTTGTTGCGGCTTTTTAGTTGTTCATTGATTGCTTTCTCATATATATGTGCCTTGATGGCGGGGGTGGGGGGCTACAGCAGAGCGAGTGACCCCTTGCTAGAGCCAGCGACCTTGGACTCAAGCTGGTGAGCCATAAACCAGATGAGCCAGCGCTTAAGCCGGTGACCTTGGAGTTTCGAACCTGGGTCTTCCACGTCCTAGTCCGACACCCCATCCACTGCAGCACCGCCTGGTCATGGAGGAAAACTAGCACAAGAAATTCATCCTTAGCTGGCATGACACGAGCAAAATTTGATTTTTTAAAAAAATTAGAATTCTTGAGCCATTACATTACTGTAAGTAAAAAGATTTTATTTTCGTGAAATTTGCTAATCCTTTAATTTAGCACCAACGAGAGTAGCCACCTTCCTGTTCCTGTGGTTTAAATCCTAGAATAAATGGGGAAAGCCCTCTGAATATGTTAAGAGCCCAGGAATATGTACTAAAGTCCAGAGAGCCTATATATACCATTTATTTTGTATTCCTTCTTCTATTCATCCTTGAAGTGGACTTAAAATTTTTGTGTGTGTGTCAAAGGGAGAAGGCACAAAGTGAGTTTTTGCAGGAGGCTCCTCGCTTGGTCACTGTCTGCGATGGAGTTGGGACCTCCGAGCCAGGCAATCCTGCCCTGAACTTTGCCTACTGAATTTTGTTGCTCTCTGCTCTTCCTGTTTCATGCAGACATCATTCTCCCATTCCTCATCACTGTAATGTAAGTAAGCATCTTGTAAAAGCAAATGTTCCAATCGTTTCATCTCGTCTGAAATCCCTCCTTGGAAGCTTCAACTGGGTTGTGGAAGTTGATTCAGCATGAACGTCTGTCCCGTTCCCACTGTTCAGCCCCCATCCCCGACTCCCCATGACCTGCCTCTGTTTTAAATGGAACATTCAACTGCTCTTCCTCTCCCTGCTTCCTAAGTCTAGTCCATTGTGAGTGCTTCAATAGGAATAAAACGTCCACTGTTCCACAGAGAAGACAAGGGGTTGGCAATGTACCCATCAAGTACAACGTAGTTGCCCGGCCAGCTCTAGGCACCAGGACAGAACATCTCCCTGCTGTGCACCCTTGTCCCAGAAAATCATTGCTGGGTTCTTCTCCTCTGTTCCCCCTGGGAGCTTGCTTCCTGTTTCTCCATCCTCAGAGAAAGCAGGGTAGGAGGAAAAAGACAAGATGTAAAACTCTATTGTACACTACGTCTTGAAATCCGTACTTTACTAGCCAAAGGCTAATCAGGCAGAGGGTCCATGACCTCCTACCAAGGTTCATTTTGATGTCTGAGACCTTCACTGCCACGGAAGGGCTCTTCCCTTTCACATCAGGCATCAGAACTTCAGCCCTTTGTCTGATCTCCAAACCAGATCCCTGGAGAGAACCTGGAAAATGTCCTCGGTGCCTTGGGCTGAGTCTGAGGACCAGAGCTTGTGAACCTCTGTAACCCTGATGCTCATGGACCACGAGGCAGTGTCCCCTGACAGAACGAGTGAGCTTCCTCCCTTTCCCCAAACCTCTTTCTTCCTTCGGTCATATCCATCTCAGTGAGGGGAGACCCAGCGGTAACCTGGAAACTGACTGTAACTTCTCTGTCCCCCGTGTCCTCTCCCGTTCAGGCTGCAAATCCTAACCTGACGGACTCACCCATTCACTTATCCACCCCACCCTCTGACTCGCGCACCCACGCGGCTAGCCTGGGTTCCTCAAACTGTCCTCAGAGAGATGTTTCTGATCTGGACGTCAACGCGGCACCCAGAATGACCTTTGTGAAAGGCACGTTATCCTTTTAAGCTCAGTGCACCTGTTGTCTTCAAGAGCCGGGCCACCTGAACCTCGCTGTGGCAGGCCCTGCTGCATCTGTCCCTTACCTATATCCCCACCCTTACTCTCACCCACCCCCTTTCCGTGCGCTGAGCTGAACGCCCAGGTTTGCCGCCTCCACCCCCATACTTTGATTCATGGTTCCCTGTTTCTCTTACCTATCCCTGGCCCCCTCCACTTGTCTCTAAGGTCTTCTTGGTCCTTGGACTTGGTGGGGCTCCTCTGCCCCTCCCCCGTTAGCTCCTCTAGTTAGCCGTCATTGTGCACGGCGGCCAGCCCCGTGGGTTGCTCTGCCCTGGGAGGACGGCAGGTTCGCAGGGGAGCTGACGGCAGGACAGGCTCCTCAGCCGTGTTTCCTGTCACGTGTCCATGAGCTCGTGACACCTGCTGAGTGAAAGAGGGACTAACTCTGCTACTCCCTCTGAGACCCGGGGCCATAGAAGAATGGGCAGCTGGGAAGTGCCTACAGGGCAGCGAGGGAGTGGCTGACCGAGTGCCATGAAAGCATGTCTCTGTGTGTCCCTCCAAGGGCTGCTTGTCCGCAGAGAGGACGGAGCTACTGGGGGAACATGGCCCCTGCCTGGCTATGCTCTCCCAGCTTCAAATGGGGGAGAGTGGGGAACGTGGAAACCCACTGGCACCCGGACATAAGCAAGGAGGACTCTGGAGAATCAGGATAGATAGGTGACTCAAAATACGGACAAAATGACCCAGGCTTTTAGGAAACCCCCCAAAAATGCAGGGTTAGCCAAACTGACACTGCAGAATCTCTTGTAATTTCTCTCCCATACTCAGTCTTTTTAAAATCTCTGATTCTTGCCTGACCAGGTGGTGGTGTAGTGGATAGAGTGTCGGACTGGGATGCAAAAGACCCAGGTTTGAGACCCCGAACTCGCCAGCTTGAGCGCGGGCCCATCTGGCTTGAGCAAAACCTCGTCAGCTTGGACCCAAGGGCGCTGGCTCCAGCAAGGGGTTGCTCGGTCTGCTGAAGGCCCGCGGTCAAGGCACATGTGAGAAAGCAATTAATGAACAACTAGGGTGTCACAATGGCAACGAAAAACTAATGATTGATGCTTCTCACCTCCCTCCATTCCTGTCTGTCTGTCCCTATCTGTCCCTCTCTCTGACTCTCTCTCTCTCTCTGTCCCTGTAAAATAAATAAATAATAAAATCTCTGATTCTTCCTTCCTTCCCTTTTTCCTTCCTCCCTCCCTCCCTCTCCTCCTACTTCCTTTCTTCCTTTTTTCCTCCCTCCCTCCCTCCCTCCCTCCCTCCCTCCCTTCCTTCCATTTGCCCATCCATTCTCCCATGAGCTCAGTTCTTAGGAGTCCACAAGCCACCAGGCACAGTCCTAGGTGTCAAGGACACAAGATGAGCAGGTGCACGGAGCTCCTATGTTAGTGGAGTGGAGAGACCGGCTAATAAATAAAGGTGTAACACAGTGCCGAGTGCTGTAAAGAAAACCAAGAGCAAAGCGTAAAGAGCGGGAGGCTTAGGTGTACGTGTGCGCGGGGCGGGGTGGGGATAGCTGTTCCAGACTGGGGACCAGAGCAGACTCTCTGAGAAGGGGTCAAAGACAAATTGCACTGGACAGAACTCGACGGACAAGGGAGACTTTATTGAAGACTAGCGTAATGGGGTCAGGACCACTGCGGTCGAGGAAGGAGATTGAGTTCAGCTCCACTGACTCAGAAGGTGGAGAATTTTTCAGTGCTGGAGTGAGCGGTGGGAAGTCCCTGCCGGCCCACGGGAGGGCTGGTGTCAAGTGAGTTAGCCACCTGTGCCTTTGCTACTTCTCCCTTAGAGAGGTGTGGCTCCCGACCTCCCGGGGAGACGGAGGGCTCCTGACCTCCCGCGGAGACAGGGAGACGGAGGGCTCCCGACCTCCCGCGGAGACGGAGGGCTCCCGACCTCCCGCGGAGACGGAGGGCTCCTGACCTCCCACGGAGACGGAGGGCTCCCGACCTCCCGCGGAGACTGGGAGATGGAGGGCTCCCGACCTCCCGGGGAGACAGAGGGCTCCCGACCTCCCGGGGAGATGGAGGGCTCCTGACCTCCCGCGGAGACGGGGAGACGGAGGTGCTACGTGCCTCAGTGGGTACATATCAGAGGGACGGGGTCCCCGTCCGTCCCAGATAAAGGATAAAGACATTCCTGGGTTGTACAACCCGGCAAGGGGCTGGGAGATTTACATCTCAAATGGGACAGAGAAAGATGGTGCTCTCAGAAAAGGGAGGCCAGGCGCCTCTCGTCAGGAAGAAACGTGTCTGGAGCTGAGTCAAGCAGAGGGGGTACTGTAAGGCCTCTGGGTAAAAGGGGGTGTTGGGCAGAGACCTAGAGGCAGCCCTGAGCGGGTTCTGAGCATGCAGGATGTAGGCTGGGCACATGCACGTGCAGAACGCACCCCACTCCCGCGGATTCCCCAGCTGGAAGCTGGCAGAGAAGCCATCAAAGGTTCCAGGGCAGTGAGCCGGCGGGAGACAGGCTGGAGGCGAGGCCAGAGGGCGCAGTAGAGGCCAAACCCTGGAGGACTTCTCAGGGAAGAAGTCCGGACTGGACTGGGAGCATCCTGGGAAGCCACTAGAGATTTAAAGGAACAAGTGTCATGATCCACATGGAAGGCAACCTCAGGCTCAGCGTGAGAAGTGAGCTGGGCGGCGGGTAGGGGTCAGTGCGGGGTGACGGGTGAGGAGGCCGCTACAGCAAGTGAGCTTGAATCTCGGACTGGGATGGTGGCCGAGCCAGTGGACGGCTGGACCAACGTCATGATCACATTGCGAGGTAGAGTTTCCACATCGGAATTGGGGGCGTGGGCACAGGTATTCAGTCCGTAACAGCAAGTGGGCTGATTATGTTTTTAAAAATAGCTTTGATATTTCAAAAATGCACATAGACTGTGAATAACTAGAGAAAATGGGATGCTGTTTGGTAATTTTTAGAGTGGGCGTGCACATGGGATAGGAGACACTGTGACTTCCGGTCTTAGTGCCGCCTCCACCCGGCTCTGGACTGGGCACCGGCCTCTCTGAGCAACAATCGTCAACTTGTGCCGTTCATTTTTTAAAAATTAATTTTGACTCTCTGCATCAGATAAAGCAAAAGCGGCTGTGCGTCAATGAACGGTGACAGTCTGCATTAGCTGGTGGTGCTCTTGGCTCTTCATCGACCGTCGTCAGTGGTGGCGGAGAGCCAGGGCTGCACAAATCAAGCAAGCCCAGACGACGTCACTGGAAACCTCCGCATGGTCCTCTACCATTTTGTCCTCAGCTCACAGAAATCGGGGGATATTTCAAAATGAATAGGAAGTGATCAAATATCCGCCTAATTTTTGTGAGCAGTATATATTATATATATTTGTAGTGCACAATATGTGCCCTCCCTGTTCTGAGTGCTGGGCCACCTCCGTTGATGAAACAGACACAGGTATTTGCTCTTGTGGCAGCGAGAGACGATAAATAAAAGGAGCAAGTGGACTTCGTATGCCGACTGGGAATGAATGCTCCTGTTAGCTGGGCAGCTAGTTTGATATTAATGAAAGAGAATGGAGCCAGGCATCTAATTAGGCTGGATTAACTAGGAAGCTAGAACTTCCAGACGCCCCAGGGGACAGCCACATCCTCTGACAAAGGGACGCTAATCCCCAGGACGGAGAAAGCACAGGCTGACCAGTCTCCTTGGGAAACCCCCAGGCCGGTCTCCCCCAGATCACCTGGAGGCGGGAGAGTCAGGGAAAGGGAGATTGCCAGGCTGAGACATGGGCCGGGGGAACCAAGATGACAACCGTAAAGGCGAGAAGTCCAGCTTGGGAAAGGATCGGATTGCATGAGGACACAAAACCCCAGAAGATCCAGGAAAGGGATTGGATGAGGGCACAAAGCCCCAGAAGATCCAGGAAAGGGATTGGATGAGGGCACAAAGCCCCAGAAGATCCAGGAAAGGGATTGGATGAGGGCACAATGCCCCAGAAGATCCAGGAAAGGGATTGGATGAGGGCACAAAGCCCCAGAAGATCCAGGAAAGGGATTGGATGAGGGCACAAAGCCCCAGAAGATCCAGGAAAGGGATTGGATGAGGGCACAAAGCCCCAGAAGATCCAGGAAAGGGGTTGGATGAGGGCACAATGCCCCAGAAGATCCAGGAAAGGGATTGGATGAGGGCAAGGCCCCCGCACAAGCCCAGGAAGATGTAGGAAGACTAGTTAGTTTGAAAGAAAGCTTAACCCTTCCTAAACCCCAGGAGATGAAATCCAAGCTTAGCAAAGCTTTGGGGTTGCCTTGTCCATTGGCACGTGCTCTCCCTCCATCATAGCCACCCTGGTCTGGGGGTGGCAGGCATGCCGGCCCACTTCTGGGCAGAAGTGCAGCACAGGCCACAGGCAGCTGGGCACAAGACTGAGCTAGATCGCTAGAGCTGGGACCGCACAGCATCTCTGGGCCCTGGTCCTCCTGTGGTTGGGGAAGACACATGAAGGCCTGCAGCTCCAGAGGCTGGACTTTTCCCGCAGCGAGACAAAGCTGAGCCGTCTGGTCACAGACGAGATAGGGCACCTGGGTGCAGTCCTTGGTTTGGGTTCTTTAATCTTCCTGCCACACCTCCTCCTCCTGTGCATGGGTCCCCAAAATGCTATTCTCATGACTCCATGGCAGAGTTCTGTTCCCACCACCACACGGTCAGGAAACATGAAACACGGTCAGGGAGACAGGGCATGCTGTGTGGCAGGCGGGTTTGTGGTCGCAGACAGGCTGGCCGGGAAGGTCGCACGGAAGGGGTGCTTGGGCAGAGACATGAAGGAGGTAAGGGGGCAAGGCAGGCGGGGTACCCCGAGAGGAGAACTGCAGGTGGAGGGAGCTGGGGTTTCGGGGCTGAGTCAGGGCTGTCGTGAGTGACAACCGGCAGGAGAAGCGCAGCCCAGTGTGTGTGTGTGTTTGTGGGGGGAGGGGGTGTGCTTAGTAAAGAGTCAGAGAAATGGTGGAGACCAGACCATGCAGAGCTTCCCACCACCGTGGTACGTGGGGCCTCACTACCCCCCACGAGCCCCCATTACCCCCAGAGCCCCTCTCCTGGCTCCCTCCTTTGGTGCAAGCAGGTTTCCTGACCACGGACCAGGGCACAGGAACGCCGAGGAACCAGAGCCTTCCCTAGTGACTTATATATCCACAGGGGCACGGTGTCGACCTGCATGACTACAGGTCACCTCGGAGGACTGCAGACTGCTGAAGTGGACCTCGTCGCCACGTCCCTCACTCCGGGGTCACTGGAAATGTTTTTGGAAAACATAGCTTTTCTGGTGTTTGGTCCAAGTTCCCATTCCTGAGCTAGAGACTGGCAGCTGTTTCCACTTCTCGTCTCTAAAAGAAGATGTTTAACAAAAGTACTGGGTGCCGGCGGTGGCCCACGCCGTATTTGTAAACACCTAGCTTGCCAAGTTCCTGGGTCTCTGCGTCTCCTGGTCTGGCCGTTTGGTGCAGTTCCTGGGGTGGCCTTCCATCTTGCAGAATCCCGTCCTTACACGGAGCCTGCGTTATGCTATAGTGGTATGCGTGATGCTATCCCTGGGGTGGGATTTGTTTAATGTGTGCGAGAGCTGAATGATGGAGTTCGCATCATTTGTTAAGCATCTTTTCTATAAAAAAAAAAAAGAGACTACTTTTACTTAAAGAACACATTGTAGTGGTTTGGCACGATATGGATGCCACAACACCCCTGGAGGCTTTCAAGCAGAGGAGCCACGCGAGCTGACTCACGGTGTGAAAGGCTCACTCTGGTGGCCAGGTGCAGAATAGTATCGTCCGTTAAGGGGCGGAGTGAAAGCCCGGAGAACTCTGGGAGCCTGTTCCCTTAAAACAGGTGTAGTAACGATTAGCGGTAAGGTCAGCAGTGGCGGTGGTGAGACTGGACCAGATGTATTTTGAAAGTAGAGCCGATAGAACTTGGTGAAGGGTGGAACATGGATTGTAAGAGAAAGGAGTCACAGGTGACCTCAAAGCGTGGGGCAGATAGCATTTAGAAGGATGGTGTTACCACTTGCTGACATGACATAGTAGAGACTGATGGAGGGACAGCTTGGAGGACAAAGATCAGGGATTTGTTTTAGGACATTTTAAGTTTGAGCACGCTGACCGGACATCCAGGTGGAGTAATCAAGAAGGCAGTCAGATACCTTCTAAGTCTGGATGGAGGTCAGAGCTGAGGTCTAGTGATATCCATTTAGGATTCATCTACCTCTCCCTGGTATTTATATGAATGAGTGTAAGTAGATAAGTTACCCTAGGGCAAATCATGGTGCTTGTTTCCTGTTTAGAGGTTGGGAAGAGGAGGAGGACCCAGCAAGAAGGAATGAAAAGCAATGATATACAGAAGGAATTTGGCCAAGCGCTCTCCGGAAACCAACTGAAGGAAGCATTTCCAAGGAGAGATCAACTGTATCCAACAATCCAGGTCAAGTGAGTTGAGGGTTGAGAATGGAGAAGAGCATTGAGCAACATGGAGGCCATTGGTGCCCCTTGACCAAGCGATTTCAGAAGGATGGTGAGGCACAAGCCAAGGCTGAAGAGGGAATTGGAGGAAAAGATGGGTTGGCATCCATGAGTATAGACAACTCTTTTAAAGAATTTTGTCATAAAGAAGAACAGACAAAAGAGACCTTGACTGGATACACTGAAGTCAGTAGGGTTTTGTCTGTTACTTTTTTTTGAGATGAGGAAAAAGTATGTTAATAGCTACAAACGGATTATTATGAAGGAGAGAGAGATACATTGGTGTTACAGGAGACAGGGAGAGGAAGCATTGCCAGCGTCACATCCCTGAGCAGTGGATTCGCCTGGGACTTAGTGATCAAGTAGAGAGGGTGCCTTGAGCTGAAACAGGAGACCCCGTCTCTCCTCTCTGCCCCTGTCTTCCTCCTCCCTTGCTACTGTCTTCTTCCCTCCCTCCTTCTCTACATCACGCCATCACGCGTGCACGTGCGCACACACACACACCTTTTGTCAAACAATTGATGTAAGGTGTCCTACTGGAAAATTTAAAATATGAGCCCATTAAAAAATAGCATAGGAAAAAAGGTAAAAACCAAAAAACTAAGACAAAACAAAATGAAAAAAAGAACAGAATACCTCCCAGGAGCTTGGCATCTTCAGCAGTGAAATGAGTTATGAACTCAGCATCACAGATCCCTGAATGTATTAAAATTCTATCAGTTTCTAATTATTATTTCATACCTTTATCTCCTATGAACTCTCTACTTTTTTATATTTGACTACTCAAATATAAAATGCCTAACTCCATTTATTTCCCTTTTTTGTGTAGATCGGGGTGCCCACATGTTTTCAGCTTGCGAGCTACTTATAAGTTGACCAAGTCAAAATGATCTACCTACAATAAAAATGCAAAACATAAATTTATTTCTTCTATATTTTCATTATTTAAGTTACTATTATTACTATTTAATATTGCGTATTCTTCTTTCACCTTTCTCCTTCTCAGCCCTCTTTTCGGAGGAAAGTCAATGTCATAGTTTTTATGAACAGTCCGAAAAAGCCGCTCCACATTTCCCTTCTTTGGAATAGCAACGGCACACAGACAGATGAGGCAAACGCACTTAGAATATGACATAGTGAAAAAATCCCCTCCCATTCTGTATGAAAGTGGTAGGTTTTAGGCTTCTTACTCGGACCAGCTACGACACTCATTTTTATACCCTTTGTTGTATTTAGTTTAAATAAATTGAAGGCTAACTACGCAGCAATGTAACTGAACAAGTTAGCGCGGTTTAACACGCATGCGTAGGGTGTCACAAGTTCAGACGTCAGATTGGCTACCCTGTATGCCAATCAAAAGACAAATGTCTTTTTAATGCCATGCGATCTACACACACTTCCTTTGTGATCGACCAGTAGATTGCGATCGAGGTATTGAGCACCCCTGGTGTAGATCATGACATTCCTTTTCTAGATGGTCAGAGCAAATCCATCTGCCATTCCAGTGTGGCATGGCTTATCTATGACATTGAAAACATTTATTAGAAATAGTTTTACGTGGGACTTAAAACCTTTTTCTTATCAACCCATTCATTTTTCTAAAGATGAACTATACAACAAGGTGATAGATACACAACAGAACTATGCATAAAAAAATTACACATGGAACTTCAAAATAATTCCTAAATGATTATATTCCTTTATCATCCTTAACTCTCTAGGAATGCGAAGCTAACATGCCTAAGATTGCGATCCAAGGTCCTTGGCAAACCAGAGTGAATGCATGAACTGCTCATTATCTCCGAAATCTAAAATAGATGAATTTTTATCGTCCTTATCATCCTTTAACTGTTCTAAATGATCCCTCTGAGGATCTTGCTCTGTCTTCCTATCTTTCTCTCTCTGTGTCTCTCTCCCTCTCTCTTTTTCTCTCTTTCTCTCTCTCTCTCCCTCTCTCTTTCTCTCTCTCTCTCTCTCTCTCTCTCTCTCGGTCCATAATGAACTGTGAACCCTATTATGTCTCTTTAAAACTATTTCACGTTCTATGAATTTTGTTACAAATTTAAGGCTTCTTAATTTACTTCAATCACAAGCAGGAAAAAAAAATTCCATCTCATATTTACTTGTAACAATTCCGCATTACCCACACACTCTCAGACACACCAGCACCTGTGCAGCAGTGAGGAGTTCTTTAAGGAAGGCTGGGCAGGCAGCAAGTCTTTGTCCTGAGTGAGTATTCACACACCCAACACATGAAGGCTCATTGGCTCTTGGAAGCGGAAAGACTGAAGCACTTCAGTTTATTTTTGTCAGCCCACCCAACATGAAGACATCAAGTGTCTCATGTGGTCATTCCCAGACTGGGTACACCTGGGGGTCACTTCTGAAAATGTGTTCTGGAGCATTTAGTTAGGCTCAGTGGTCTCTCCCTTTCGAAACCAGATCAGAACCAAAACACACAAACATTCTCTCTCAAAATGTTTCATACTACTTGTCACTCCCTTCTTCCCTTTCAAGGACAATGTCTCACACACAGACACACATGTGCTCTGCTGAACCTGCTTTTCTTCGCGCCGTTCTCTGAATCGCCAGCTCCAGTGAGCACCCTTCTCTCCTGCTCGTCACTGTCACCTGGGCATTCTGTTCTGTGGTTCCAGACTCATCTCACCATCCCCCTCTCCCACTCAGCCCTCATGCCATTATATGCTCTTCGTTTTCTACTTAATTATTGTTAATGAAATGTCTCGGGGTGACATTGGTTACTGGGATCACAGAGATGTCAGGTGAACATTTCAATGACCCGTGGTCTGTGTACTGCCCGGTGTGCCCGCCACGGTGTCTTCCGATAGAGGGTTGGACAAAGAAGATGAGGTGCATCCGTACTGGGGAACACTGCATAGAGGTTCTTAGTTTTATTTCTGTGTGTGTGTGTGTGTGTGTGTGTGCGCGCGCGTGTGTCTACCTTCTCTCCTTTCTGGGTCCACTAGTTCCGTCTCTCCTTAGATAATGGTACCACTCAGAATTCCTCCTGAACTGACAGCAGTGACTGTAGAAGTGGAGACGGTAGGTTGCATAAGGACCTGAGTTGACTGGCATCTAGTATATTTAGGGCTGTGATTACAACAGACAGACAGGAAATAACTGGGAGGAGAACAAAGCCATGCGCAGATCCGAGGTCACAGCGTGGGGTGGTCGGACCCAGCGCCATATGAAATTAATAACGCGCACGAGCTCTCGGAGTCCATCCCCTCACGTTTGAGTTTGTGACGCACCCACTCTGGCCAATGTGTTATAGTCGTTATATCATGAATTCCACAATTTAAGAGGATTGGTGTACTCGTCTAATTCTTCACCACATAGTAAGAGCAGCGTGGACAGAAACCCTGCTTTTGCTTTTGTCGTGACTGTGAGACCCCGGGACTGAGTTAATACAGTGTGTCCTTAAAGTCATGGTGCACTTTTCACAGGTCACACGGTCAAAAGTGCACCATGACTTTACGGACATGTTGTATGCGACACACAGTAGGCGCTCGATACCCAGAAGAACAAAGCAATGGGTCCATGGGTGTCTGACTGCCACTGAGAGGCTTCTGGTGACAGTAGGGACTTTCCATTAACGTAACTATTTCTAAACACATACGCGAAAATATTCCCCCCAAAGGAGAAACCTAATTAGTCTGTGGTTCAAATGAAGTCGCTATCTAAACCCATTCGCCCACGTCGCTTTTATGAATATGGGGCGCACGGAGCGACGGCAAACTCCCTCATTCTTTCTTTTCGGAGAAGAGCCCGTTAACCTAACTGAAAAGAGGGCTTGCTGCCAGCCTCTGTTTTAGGGAGAAGTAAACACTTTGCTACCACATGTGTTCAGAGGGCAAGGCCCCAAACGCAAAGGATGAGGCCGTGTGGCTTTTGTCAGCAGCTCATAGCCCTGTGATTGTCCTGTCCCGTTTGCTCAGTTGTGACCAGAGGAGACAGACGATGAACTCAGAGGATTGGGAGAATTTCTTAAAAAGTGAGTTTCAGAATGTACAGATTTTTTTAAATGGCAGCAAACGCGTGAAGGAAGGCTTTGATGTATAGTACCTTACGTGGGATTTCAGCAATGGTTGCAGGGTTTTTATGTTAATGACGTTGTCACAGAGGAGGCATAAAATGGTAATGCAGGTGGAACTCTGGTAGTTGTGTCAGCTGCAGTCAGTGCCCGGTAACTGGCTTTAAAAAGCTGGATAATTAAGCTTGTTGATGCCTTCTGAAGGGGCTCAGAGGAGGTCTCCCCAAGACGTGCCACTTTGGCATATGGGTGACTTAGAGCCAAAGGCCATCGAGACCCTGATGGCTCAGGAGAAACTTCTGCCCCTCTGTTAGTGACCTGAAATTCTAAATAGTGTGTCTTGTCTCTAACACAGGGGTACCCAAACTACGGCCCACAGGCTGCATGCGGCCCCCTGAGGCCATTTATCCGCCCCCTCCGCACTTCCAGAAGGGGCACCTCTTTCATTGGTGGTCAGTGAGAGGAGCACAGGATGCATCCGCACCCATAGTTCCCATTGAAATACTGGTCAGTTTGCTGATTTAAATAGACTTGTTCTTTATTTTAAATATTGTATTTGTTCCCGTTTTGTTTTTTTACTTTAAAATAAGATATGTGCAGTGTGCGTAGGGATTTGTTCATAGTTATTTTTTGTTTTGTTTTGTTTATTTTTATTAACTTTAATGGGGTGACACGACACCAATAAATCACGGTACATATGTACAATGAAAACATCTCCAGATTATCTTATCATTCAATTATGCTGCATACCCATTACCCAAAGTCAAATTGTCCTCTGTCACCTTCTATCTGGTTTTCCCTGTGCCCCTCCCCTCCTCCCTACCCCAACCTCCCCTCCCTCCTTCCACCCCGTAACCACCACACTCTTGTCCATGTCTCATAGTCTCACTTTTATGTCCCACCTATGTATGAAATCATGCTGTTTTCAGTTGTTTTTTTATTCTGATTCACTTATTTCACTCCGTATAATGTTATCAAGGTCCATCCATTTTGTTGTAAATGATCCGATGTCATCATTTCTTATAGCTGAATAGTATTCCATAGTATATATGTACCAAAGCTTTTTAATCCACTTGTCTTCTGACGGACACTTGGGCTGTTTCCAGATCTTCGCTATTGTGAACAATGCTGCCATGAACATGGGGGCGCATTTCTTCTTTTCGAACAGTGCTATGGTGTTCTTAGGGTATATTCCTAAAAGTGGGATAGCCGGGTCAAAAGGCAGTTCGACTTTTAATTTTTTGAGGAATCTCCATACTGTTTTCCACAGTGGCTGCACCAGTCTGCATTCCCAGCAGCAGTGCAGAAGGGTTCCCTTTTCTCCACATCCTCGCCAGCACTTATTCTGTGTTGTTTTGCTGATGAGCGCCATTCTGACTGGTGTGAGGTGATATCTCATTGTGGTTTTAATTTGCATTTCTCTAATGATTAGTGATGTTGAGCATTTTTTCATATGCCTATTGGCCATCTGTATGTCTTCTTTGGAGAAATTTCTATTCATTTCTTTTGCCCATTTTTGGATTGGATTGTTTGTCTTCCTGGTGTTGAGTTTTATAAGTTCTTTATAAATTTTGGTTATTAACCCCTTATCAGACGTGCTGTCAAATATGTTCTCCCATTGTGTGGTTTGTCTTTTTATTCTGTTCTTACTGTCTTTAGCTGTGCAAAAACTTTTTAGTTTGATATAGTCCCATTTGTTTATCTTGCCTTTTATTTCATTTGCCCGTGGAGATAAATCAGCAAATATATTGCTGCTACAGATGTCGGAAAGCTTGCTGCCTATGTTTTCTTCTAAGAAGCTTATAGTTTCATGGCTTATGTTTAAGTCTTTTATCCATTTTGAATTTGTTTCTGTGCATGGTGTAAGTTGAAGGTCTAGTTTCATTTTTTTTTGCAGGTAGATGTCCAATTTTCCCAGCACCATTTGTTAAAGAGGCTGTCTTTACTCCATTGTATGTTCTTTCCTCCTTTGTCAAATATCAGTTGTCCATAAAGCTGTGGGTTTATTTCTGGGTTCTCTGTTCTGTTCCATTGATCTATGTGCCTGTTCTTATGCCAGTACCAGGTTGTCTTGAGTATAATGGCCTTGTAGTAAACCTTGATATCTGGAAGAGTGATACCTCCTGCTTTATTTTTTCTTTTTAAGATTGCTGAGGCTATTTGTGTTCTTTTTTGGTTCCATATAAATTTTTGGAATATGTTTTCTATATCTTTGAAGTATGTCATTGGTATTGCATTGAATTTATAAATTGCTTTGGGTAATATAGACATTTTAATGATGTTTATTCTTCCTAGCCATGAGCATGGTATATGCTTCCACTTGTTTGTATCTTCCTTGATTTCTTTTATCAATGTTTTATAATTTTCCGAGTACAAGTCCTTAACCTCCTTGGTTAAATTTACTCCTAGGTATTTTATTTTTTGGCTGCAATAGTGAAGGGGATTGTTTCCTTAATTTCTTTTGCTGACAGTTCATTGTTTGTATATAGAAATGCCTCTGATTTCTGAGTATTAATTTTGTATCCTGCCACCTTGCTGAATTCATTTATAAGGTCCAGTACTTTTTTGACTGAGACTTTAGGGTTTTCTATATACAATAACATATCATCTGCAAATAGTGACAGTTTTACTTCTTCTTTTCCAATTTGGATGCCTTTTATTTCTTCTTCTTGTCTGATTGCTGTAGCTAGGACTTCCAGAACTATGTTGAATAAAAGTGGTGAAAGTGGGCAACCCTGCCTGGTTCCTGATCTTAAGGGGATTGCTTTTAATTTTTGTCCATTTAGTATGATGTTTGCTGTGGGTTTGTTGTAGATGGCCTTTATCATGTTAAGGAATGTTCCTTGTATTCCCACTTTACTGAGAGTTTTGAGCATGAATCAGTGCTGGATTTTATCAAATGCCTTTTCTGCATCTATTGAAATTATCATGTGATTTTTGTCCTTCCTTTTGTTTATGTGATGAATCACATTGTTTGATTTGCAAATATTGAACCAGCCTTGCCTCTCCAGAATAAATCCCACTTGATCATGGTGTATGATTTTTTTCATATATTGCTGGATCCGGTTGGCTAATATTTTGTTGAGAATTTTAGCGTCTAAATTCATCAGGGATATAGGCCTATAATTTTCTTTCTTTGTGTTGTCTTTGCCCGGTTTTGGGATCAGAATTATGCTCGCCTCATAAAAGGATTTTGAAAGTCTTCCTTCCTCTTGAATTTTCTGAAATACCTTGAGGAGGATAGGAGTTAGTTCTTCTTTGAATTTTTGATAGAATTCACTTGTGAAGTCATCAGGCCCAGGACTTTTCTTTGTTGGGAGTTTTTTGATAACTGTTTCGATCTCATTTGTTGTAATTGGTCTGTTTAGGTGTTCTGATTCTTCCAGATTGATTTTTGGAAGTTTATATGATTCAAGAAATTTGTCCATTTCATCTAGATTGTCTAATTTTTTGGCATATAGTTCTTCATAGTATTTTCTTACAATGCTTTGTATCTCTGTTGTATTAGTTGTTATTTCTCCACTCTCCTTTCTAATTTTATTTATTTGAGTCCTCTCTCTTTTTTTCTTGGTGAGTCTAGTTAAAGGTTCATCAATCTTGTTTACCTTTTCAAAGAACCAGCTTCTGGTTTCATTGATTTTCTGTATTGTTTTCTTCACCTCTATGTCATTTATTTCTACTCTGAACGTTATTATTTCCTTTCTTCTACTTGTCCTGGGTTTTATTTGTTGTTGTTTTTCTAGTTCTTTTAATTGCATGGTCAGGTTGCTTATTTGAGCTTTTTCTAGCTTCTTATGATATGCCTGTAGTGCAATGAACTTCCCTCTCAGTACTGCTTTTGCTGTGTCCCATAAATTTTGAGTTGACGTATGCTCATTATCATTTGTTTCTAGAAACATTTTTATTTCTTCTTTGATCTCAATGTTAATCCATTCATTATTTAATATCGTGCTATTTAGTTTCCAAGTGTTTGAGTATTTTTTAGTTTTTCTTTTGTGGTTAATTTCTAGTTTCATGGCATTGTGATCAGAGAAAATGCTTGATATGATTTCAATCTTCATAAATTTATTGAGACCATTTTTGTGTTCTAACATGTGGTCTATCCTAGAAAATGTACCATGAGCGCTTGAGAAGAATGTATATTCTACTGCTTTAGGGTGAAAAGTTCTGAAAATATCTATTAAATCAAGTTGATCTAGTGTCTCCTTTAAGTCTGCTTTTTCTTTATAATTTTCTTTCTTCTGGTTCTATCCAGTGTTGTTAGTGGGGTATTGAAATCCCCTACTATGATAGTATTACTGTTAATCTCGCCTTTTATATCCATCAAAGTCTGCTTTATGAATGTCGGGGCTCCTATATTTGGTGTGTAGATATTTATAATAGTTATATCTTCCTGTTGAATTGTTCCCTTTATCATTATGTAGTGTCCTTCTTTATCTCTTACTACAGCCTTTGTTTTAAAGTCCATTTTGTCAGATATAAGTACTGCTACCCCGGCTTTTTTTTTCATTTCCATTTGCATGAAATATTTTTTCCATCCTTTTACCTTCAGTTTATGTGCATCTTTTGTTTTAAGGTGTGTCTCTTGTAGACAGCATATGTATGGGTCCTGTTTCTTTATCCATGCAGCTACCCTATGTCTTTTGATTGGATCATTTAATCCATTTACATTTAAGGTTATTATTGATATGTAATTGTTTATTGCCATTTTGTTCTTTAAAGCTGTATTTTTTTTTTTTTTTTTTTTTTTTGCTATATTCTTTCCTCCCTTTGAACTGTTCACAACAGGTCCCTTAGAATCTTAGAATCTCTTGCAGGATTGGTTTGGTTTTAATGAATTCCTTGAGGTTTTCTTTGTCTGGAAAGCTCTTTATTTCTCCTTCAATTTTTAACGTTAGCCTTGCTGGATAGAGTAGTCTTGGTTGTAGGTTCTTGTTCTGCATTACTTTGATTATATCTTGCCATTCCCTTCTGGCCTCAAGTGTTTCTGTTGAGAAGTCCGATGTCATCCTAATGGGGGCTCCTTTGTAGGTGATAGTCTTTTTTTCTCTAGCAGCTTTTAAGACTTTTTTCTTTATCTACTAGCTTTGGTATTTTAACTATGATGTGTCTTGGTGTAGATCTTTTTGGGTTTCTCTTTAATGGAGTTCTGTGTGCTTCTTGAATGTGTAGAATGTTTCCTAGCCTTAATTTAGGAAAGTTTTCTGCTATGATTTGATTGAACACGGTTTCCATTTTCTGTCCTCTTTCCTCTTCTTCCGGCACCCCTATGATGTGAATGTTGTTTCTCTTCATGTTGTCACAGAGCTCCCTTAGAGTTTCCTCACATTTTTTGAATCTCTTTTCCTTTTTTTTCTCTGCTTCTGTAACTTTGTTTATTGTATCCTCTAACTCTCTGATTCGATCGTCAGCGTGATTCATCCTGCTTTTAATTCCTTCCATTGTGGTCTTTAGTTCTGATACCGTATTTGTCATTTCTGTCTGGTTCTTTTTTATTATTTCAATTTCGTTTTTTATACTTGTTATCTCTTTATTTAGGTGCTCATAGTGACTATCCATTGTTGCTCTAATTTCTTTGAACATCCTAACTATCATTATTCTAAATTCTACTTCTGGTAGTTTGGTTATATCTGGTTCATTCAGGTCCTTCTCTGGGGATTTCTCTTGGTTCATTTGGTTTGCATTCCTCTGCCTGCCCATTTTTTCTGTGTATAAGCAAGTTTTGGCCACTGGAGTCCAGTAGGTGTTGCCTTTGTGTTCTCTAGGTGTGTTCTGTCTGCAGTCCTGCCACCCTTTCTGCCGCTGCCTAGGGCGGTTGGGTATGGGCGTTGCCAGCGCCGGCTCACTGCAGCTATTGCTGTGATTTCTGCCTCTCCTCCGTGGGAGGGGCTGTCACTCAAGTCCGGCCCTCCCACGGTCTGAGGGACAGTGAACTGGCCCCCTGTGTAAAAAGTTTGGGGGGCCCTGCTCTAATAATATTTATCGCAAGAAATAACTCTTTATGACCTTTCTCCGTGGCAGGGTGAACCTCTCATGACTGAACATCTGCTCTTCTTATCGCCCTGAGAATGACCACCCTGCCCAAGCCCCAGGTGCCGTCTGACCTCATCCTTGGCTCGGAATGTCTATTACCTCATTTTCCCTTTCTGTCCCTAAGACTTAAGTGTTTGTGTGTGTGTGTGTGGGGGTGTCTCTGACTCTCTCATATATGCAGGATTCCCCTACATACATGTGTAATTAAATCGGGTTACTGTCTGTTGTTCATCGATCTCCCGTTGATTCACTTCTCAGACTAGCAGGAAGGGCACAGGAAGGTGGAGGAAAGTTTCTGCCTTCCCCCACAGCCTTCCCCGCATCTAACTGCTTAGGTCAAGATAACGGGCAACCATTCCTTTTTCCAATGACATGGGAAGAGTGTTGGCACCCAATTATAGATCATTGATGGGAAAAGAAACAGGAACCAGTTAAGATATTGCTATCCCATCTGTACAGTCCAGTTGAGGAAGCTTCAACGCCTACATATTGCTATAAAACACCGTAAATCTTATTTTCCATAATAATAATAATAATAATACACATTTCATTTATCAATAACATAAAGGACCACAGCTATCATCCATGGCCCCTACGTCTGACTGGTAAGCGGTGCTCTTAACGGCACTGAGCACCACCATTCATTCATTCAACAAGTACCTAATTCTGTGACCTGTTCTTTACCCAGCGTTATGGCAGGCATCGGGAAGGCCGTGGTGAAAAGTAAAATAAAAGGCACAGATGTGGTGCCTACCGGCCTTGGCCTTTTCTCAAGTTCGTAGTCGGTGGCTAGAACAGAGATATGTCCAAGTGATGTGGAACAGAGAAAGGACAGGAGTAAGTGCGGAAAGTAATTAACAGGGCGCTTACTGTGAGGGAGATCAACAGTGGGCACGGCCCCTCCCGAGCTCCGGTCCCCGTGTCCTTGCCCACAGCCAGGCCTCCCCGGGCTGCTCCACAAATTCCCTGTGTGCTGTCAGTGCCCCCTGCATAGCGTCCAGCGATGCTGACTGTCCCCGACCCCGTGCTGGGCAGGCTTGTCCGGGAAGGCTCCCATCTGGCCCTCTCGCACCTCACTGACACCTAAGTGTCTTCCAAGTCCCCTTCCCCCTTTAGAGGACTTTAACACTTACTGAAGGAATACTTTAATCTTTGCATTTGTGTACTGCTCACAGAAATGAGGGGGTCGGAACGTGCAGACACTCCAGTCCTTTCCGCCTTTTGTATGGTGCGTTTTCACCAAGAAGATAAAAGTTGGCTTTGCATCTCATTTGCATAATCAAACAACTTCCTTTGACTTGTCATTTGCTTTTCTGATGTTCTTGTTGAATAAGAAAAAAAAATCAAATGCTTCTTTTTTTCTTTTTTTAATTGCTTCATATTCATTTGGAAACACCCCCTCATTTTTGTGAGCAGTATATTCGGATGACTTTTTATTTTCCGGGCTTTTCCTGAGGTCACATGTGGATATTTACCCAACTTTGAAGAGTCTGAGCGGTGCTGTGGCGGTGTGACCTAGGTAGAGTCGCCCTGCACCCAGACTGAATAGGGCGCTGTTTTCTACGGACAGAAGTAGAGAAGGCAGCAGATTCGGGATGATTTGCAGAACCTCACCAGCAGCCCTGGACTCCATTTAACTGGGAAACAGAGAGGGGCGTGCCTGCGCTCTGGTGGATCTCAGGAAGGTGGGTTCGAGCCCAGGGGTTGGTCTTTCCCCTGCCCCCTGAATGACACAGTGCAAACCATGTCTCTGACATCGGGGTTCGTCCCTGACACACCCTGACGGAAACAACGGCTCCACCTAACTCTCACTAGACTGTGAGGCTTAACTGGAAGTGTGCCGTAGAGTTATATATATATGGATACGATTTCCCCCTGCGTCTAAAATAAGATAAAATTCATGAGGGTCACCTAGATACCACCATTTACCCAACGTAGGCAAAGTCACCCTTGTGTTACCGAGGAGGAAACGAACAAAGAGAGGGTGATGCGGCCCAAGTCACGTTGGTCTCTTCCCAGGAGGGAAGAGACATAAAGTCATTCACTGTTGCGTCCTATTCTCCTTCTCTTCACCTGAGTAGGAACATTTACAGAGTGACAGACAGTACATTTTATTAGAAGATTCGTATTCAAACGGGTGTGGTCGATTTCGGACCTGCTCTAATCCTCAGAAATGGGTGACCTTATATATATATATATAAGTCAAGAGTCCTTAGATGAGCACAGACAAGCGTAGGAGCAAATGGAGGACTGGCCCTCAGCTCACCTATTGTAAATTCACAGAATGATTTGAGAGCTAGCCAATGTTTGGCTCTCATAAGGAAGGCTGGATAAACTCCTGTGATAATTTTCTAAAACATCTGAAAATACACCCAAACAAAGGCTGTGGATTGTTGGTGGTGTATTCACTATTGTCTCCAAAGACACTTTCTCTCTCTGTGTGCGTGTGTGTGTGTCTCTCTCTCTTTTCTTTCTATAGCCTGAGGATTACTGTGTAGGAGTGATCCCATAAAAGGCCCTGTGAAATTATGTTAAATATTCATTTCCTCACTTTAACATCTGGATGGAGATTTTTTTTTTTCCCATGTTGGGAGATACATACCCAAAAGAAATTTGAGTTAACTTGGTGAGATTTCTTTCTCCCAAGAAGAATAAACAAACAAGGACTACATATTCTCTCGTATTGCAAGAATATTAAAAAAGAAATGCCACACAGAGAAATCATAGTAGCAATAGATCCGTGGAACTGCTGAGATAGTCATGTTGTTGTTTTTTTTCCGAACACTTCAGCATAGCCGTATTGATTTCCGATACACACGTATGCATAAATGCACAGGTGTTTACAACGTTGGCATAGTTTGTCACGGACTTTAAAGTCATTACAAACAACAGCGGTGACCTGTGAGTGATTAGCATTTCAAATCCAAGGTGGGATAGAAGGTATGATGAAAAAAACAAATTATACTTTTTAATAAGTGCATTGTTCTGCTGAAAGAGGCAATTGTATTCACTGACAGCCAATTCTGCAGTGATGAATTATTGTTTCAAAGCCCTTTCCCTATCATATTTCAGGCGAGCAGCTAACAACGGCTCAGCTAATTGCTAGGTGTGCATTTATCAATATTTGCTTTAGTAACATTTCACACCAGGTGAAATGATACACGTTCCCGATAGTAGATGTACATTTTCCACTTTCTCTTTCGTTGAAAATTTCCCAAACAGCCAAGCATGGAGAGGGCGTATAATTTGAAGAAGTGACAAGGTTGGGGGGCATCAATGCGGGTCTGTCCCTATTGCCTCTGTCCACAAGAAGAAGCACGATTCGATTGCTAGAACTCCACTGGTACCTTGTCTTCAAATAGTAGGACGTGTGGCATGGTCCCTCAGACTGTGGTCATCATCTCAGGCCAAATTTCTATCTGATGTGGTGCCTCTTTTATTTTCAGGCTTTTAAAAATCAAGGAAAATTCTTTTATTTCTACATCATGCTTTTACTCCAAGGTAGATTAAGCATACGTGATAACTAGCTAGGTTATTTTTAAATTGGGACAGAATTCAAGGTTTATGTAGTATCAACGTTTTATGTTTTCTATCTTGGCCATAAGATTCCACATCTAAGTGAAACCGTACAGTACTTGTCCTCTTTCAACAGGCTTATTTCATTCAGCATGATGCACTCCTGGTCCATCCGTGCGGTCTCAAAGGGTAGGATTTCCTTCTTTTTCTATGACCAAATAGTACTCCACTGTGCAAATGCACCACTGTTGTCCTAGCCACTTATCTACTGATGGGCGCGTGGGCGGCTTCCAGATCTTAGCCAGGTGGAAAAGGTGAAGGGATGAAGGAAAACAGAGAGAGACGACAGCAGGGTGATCAGCACCGGGAAAGGTAGAAGCGGTGGGTGAATAGAGACAGAAGAAGACCTGACTTGGGGGTCGCGCACACAACACATTATCAGTTGATGCATTCATAGAATTCTTCTGCTGACCCCTATCTATTTTTATTAACCAGTGTCACCCCAATAAATTCAACAAAAATGGTTTTAAAAGTTTTGTGTTTTCAAATCGTATACCCCGATTTGAATTGTTTTAAGCAACGATTGATTTATCAATAGTTCCAGGATTAATCACTCAGGCACGCTCTGTTTATTTTTGCATAAAGCATCTGTCGACAACTAGGTGAAGTCAGAGACGATCTCCTTGAAGTTTGAGGTGCTCAGGAAGGCTGCCCTGCACACAACACAGTCTCCTTCAGAGACCTGAAACACAAATGGTGGATAGCTTGCGTATGTATGTATGTATGTATGTATGCACGTATGTATGTATGCACGTATGTATGTATTTGCTTTTGAGAGCTTTAAAAAGCATGACTAAAGTCCATGAGAATCTCCGAATGAAGTGCAGATGTCCGGCCGGGGCCGTGCCCCTCCGCTGTGGCCGGAGGAGAGAAGGGGGCGGCGGAAGGGAGGAGGCTCACGCAGACGCTGATCTGTGTTCCCCACAACGCTGGCCTCCGGTGCCCTGAAAATCATACACTCAGCCCCACATTCTCGGCTGAATCATGCCACCATCTCACCCACACCAAGCTGTTTCAACTCCGTGTCTCAGTATACTTCTCTTGTAATGAATTTCCATCCTTCACCTTTGGGTGATCTCTCTCTCTCTCTCTCTCTCTCTCTCTCTCTCTCTCTCGACTTAATAACAGGACAACCGTAGTTAGGCTCTTGATAAAACCTGCTGTGTCGTGTAGTTCGGGACAAGTATGGCTGGTGGAAGGCGTGGGTCCTTGGAAACATTTACACGGTTTGGACCTCACACGTTTCACCAATAGCTTCACACGCCTTCGTATTCACAACTTCCCTCCACCTGCAGACAGAGCTCCCGAAACATGGCACGTGTTGTTGCTTTAGGAAATGAATAGTCTACTGAGGAATGAAAAGAATATAAGAATAGACCAGAATAGTCTCTTGTTATATGTAACCACGGTCCAGTTTTCTCTCAGCCTTCTTTTATACATCTTGTTCATTAACACCTTGAGTAGTGAGGTTTTTTCCATGCTCGCTGACTCCCGGAGTGAGATTATTTATCAAAAAATGAAATTAGTTTCAGTTATTCTGGATGGTCAGGAGGCAAGAGGATGTACATGCATGTTCATACTATTCAAAGGGTTAAAGGTCAATAAGTTGTCCCCCCCTCCCCGCATAAAATGGATGAGTGAAAAGGCCGGGTTTTTGTTTAGAAACAGAGTTCTGTATAATTGTGCTCACCTGAGAAGACTTAGGTCTTGTGCGTGGAGACAGTTTATTTCGTAGCTAGGAAGGGCTTACTGTTTTGGTCCTGCGTGAAGGCATTTGGACTCATCATTCTGTGGATTGATGTTCACCCGGAAATATATTGGACTAAGCTATAAAATTATGGTCTGTGATCCACTGAGCTCCTCTTTTTTTCCGGGCTGTCCCACTCAGGAGGAAACTCAACTTCGCTTCCTCCCCTGTAGATCCTTCCTGGGCACCAGATCGGGTGGGGGTTCCATCTCTCCTCCCCCAGCTCAGCGCAGCCCAGCCTCCCGCTTTTCGGAGGATGATACAGCCGGCCTGTAAAATAAGCTTCCGCTGACCGAGAAGAGCCTGTGGCCGGTGGCTTCGCTGACCATAGTCCAAGGTCACAGAGCTTGTAAGGGGCAGAACCAGGAATGAAACCCACGCAGTCTTTCTCCAAAACAGCACAGTTAACCACAGTGACAGACAATCACATCTAAACAGAAATCAATAATTGCAACATTTGATAAATGCTATAAAGGAAAATAAAACCCAAACTGGTGTGAGAGAGGATAAAAGTGTGATTCCTCTTTAGAGTGGGTGGTCGGAGAAGACCACTCTGAGTGAAGCTGTAGTATGTTGGTTGAGGCCTCAGGCCTGAAGAGCTGTCAGCTGAATGTCTGCAGCTCCAACAGTCCTGTATGGGAACTGAGCATCCTGGCCACCCCGTCCAGGAAGCCCTCCTGTTCTGCTCATCTCTGCTTTCATACCTTTGCCTGGGCCTTCCTGCTTTTCTGTTCTTCCTCTTTTCTACCTTAAGGGTTATCACTTTTTGGCTGAACGTGTAACGTACCCCCTATTGCTCTGAATTCTTATAACAGGTAACAACTGGTTTGCAGATTGCCTGCTAGTGCACGTCTTACTGTACTTGGGTAGGTGTTTGTGATTCAGAGAGCCATGTCACCCGCCAGCCAGTTACGGTGCCCCTCCTCTTACTCTGGGGTTCATTACCTTTCTGGGTGTCATCAGGTGATGTCACATGAACATCACCACACTGACTGCAGGTGCCAGGACCAAGGGTGGACCCCTGAGCTGAGCATGACTCATCTCGAGGCTGCCCCAGGAGGGAGCGTCGTGAGTAGCCCCCTAGTGAGGGCGTGCCGTCCTGATGGTTCACTGGTTAGACCGCCCTGATTTACTTGTTGGCGGAGTTTACGCAGAAAACAGAGAGATAGAAGGAGGTCATTAGTTTTTACCCAAGGACTCTAAGGAAAGGCAAGAGGAAGGTTTCTGAAAGCGTTCTTCTGGTGATCAGAGGTAAGAGACGCCGGCCAGGAAAAGACCAGACCTGAGAGGAGAAAACAAAGACCTTCCACTTGCTGAGACTCGTCGGTCAGTCAAGTCTGAGGTTGACCCGGTGGGAGGAGCCAGCCCCACACAGAAAGCGTTAACAAGATCACACGGGAACGCTCCTTGTTCTGACTCTAATCACAACGTCAGTGCTAGGGGTGAAGAAAGGGACAGACAGGGAAGTTAGAAAGATATGCAGGTTGGTAATTAAAATATTGAAATCACGTGTGACTCTAATGCAACGCTACTGGCTGGACAATATGGTTGAGG
This sequence comes from Rhynchonycteris naso, assembly GCA_037038555.1. NCBI lineage: Eukaryota > Metazoa > Chordata > Mammalia > Chiroptera > Emballonuridae > Rhynchonycteris > Rhynchonycteris naso. The sequence goes on from CM073002.1 coordinate 146,381,013, forward strand.
GGTAAATAGTGTATTGGATACAGATTTTGGAAGTTGCTTCCTCTTATGGTCATATCTCTTCTTAGTCTCTCATAATACAATATGCATGCACACAGACAAGCACACATGCTTTGTGTGAGCACCATACACACAGATGAAGAACGCACATGTGTGTGTGTGTATGTATGTTTGTGCGTACGTGTTTTTCCCACCAACCCTGTTACTTGAGTATGATTCTGAAGAACGTGTGCTGTTGGGGAATCCATATATTGGTGGTAGGGGGCATTATGGTAAACGTGACCATGGGAGGGACTCTGGAATGCTGTTTGGAGAGAGTAAAAGCCAGGGACAGGTGCTGAAACCTGAGACACACAGATGCAGGGCTTCCCGAGTTTTACGTGCGCTGGCATCAGCCCCAGACCGACCTTGTTTCCGTGCAGATTCTGAGTCAGCAGGTTGGGGTGGCATCCACGTTGTCACCTTGTTAACACGCTCCAGGCGACATTTGCTGCTGGCGCAGGGGTGACACTTTCAAATTCTGACGGACAGGTAGCAATGGAGAGGGACCACCTGGGACCAGGCCAGTATGGAGCATATATATATATTTCAGGTTGTGATGTGTTTTTCCTGACTTACAAACACACTAGAACCATTACTAAAACCTTTTGTCTGAAAATCCTCAAAAGTCAAAAAGTCCAGCCCACGTCGATGTTCCTTTTGTTTTTCTCACCCGTGCAATTAAGAAGCTGGTTTATCGGCTGGTGGTTAAAATATTAATATTGAGAGGTTCTTTCTTGGATCTAGTATTAGCAACAGCTTATGCTATAACCTGGTAACATCTCCCAGGCTTATGAAGGAGGCAGAGTGAGAACCAGGTCCAGTCGCTTTAACTGACGGGACAAATGGGCTCCTTGCCTTCCTTACTTCCTGAGTACACCTGGCATTGCCCTCCTGTCTCATTTGACAGGAACTGTGATGCGATCCCAATGCCGGTCAACACCATAAAGGATGCCAGGGTACACCGTCAGTTTGGGCTGGTATTTTAAACACAAAGCAGGACCGGACAGAAAGTAGTTCGGAAATAAATGTCTTCTGTAAATTAAAATTTTTGATAGCAAATCAAATAAGACACTATATGGATATGTGATTGCCCTGAATGAGTTCTGCTTTTGGCAAAAGACAATAATAACAGAAAAGGGTCTGACCAGGTGGTGGCACAGTGGATAGAGTGTCAGACTGGGACCTGGAGGACCCAGGTTTGAAATCCCGAGGTCACTGGCTTGAGCGCGGGCTCATCTGGTTTGATCAAGGCTCACCAGCTTGAGCCCAAGGCCAGTGGCTTGAGCAAGGGGTCAGTCACTCTGCTTTATCCACCCCACCCCACCCCCAGTCAAGGCACATATGAGAAATCAATCAATGAACAACTAAGGTGCAGCAACAAAGAATTGATGCTTCTCGTCTCTCTCCCTTCTTGTCTGTCTGTCCATCCGTCTCTCTGTCTCTCTCTGTCTCTGTCACCAAAAAGTAGTAATAATAATAGTGGAAAAGGGTTTTCAGTTCTCCTTTGTTGTGCTGCTTTGCATGGGTCCTCTGAGTCAGCTTTCATGATAACTTGGTGCGACATTAGCCTCATTTCAAAGAGGAGAGAATGATGTCACACAGCTATCAAGTGACACACCAAGTCTCAAACCTAGGCTCACTTGAGCCCCAAATCTATATTTTTAATCATGAAGCTCTCACTCCATTTGGAACCCCTACAAGTTAGGTAGCAATTGCGTCTGGTTTATATGCTGTGACAAGGAAAAGGGACACGAGACTCATTCTGGCACGCAGCCCTTCCCCTTTGAGAGTTGCCTCAAGTCATTTTGGGGAGTCGGTGGTGTGTCTGTTTCAAAGAAAGGAAACTGTGCCAGGCTCCACTGACCGCAAGGACTTCTCCCGTACGATCTGTGACTTTAGAGGGGTGAGTGCCATTAGCCCGCACCTGGTGCACTGCGTGTCTGTGCGGCCTCAGTCCTGTGACCGGTGAGAAGTCCCTGGAGAATTAAGGTCTCCCAGCATTTGAAATACCTGGTCCTGTCATCTGTCTGGGATTTGAACCACCTCACGGGTTGCTGGTGAATTATGTGATGGTCAGAGCGTCATGTGTGGCTCACACTGGGTCATGATGTCCCGCCTGTTCCTGTTTTTGAAGCAGTTTAGGATGAGCTTCTCAAAATTAAAGAGAGCATCTTTGCAATACATGAAGAGCTGAAAAATTTTAAATAAAATTATAAATAAATAAACAAAAAATCAAAAAACCAGGCAGAAGATCTCTGAGGCGCCTTGCAGGGGCAGTCAACCTTTCTATACCTGCCGCCCACTTCTGTATCTCTGTTAGTAGTAACATTTCCTAACCGCCCACCGGTTCCACAGCCATGGTGATTTATAAAGTAGGGAAGTAACTTTACTATATAGAATTTATAAAGCAGAGTTACAGCAAGTGAAAGCATATAATAATTACTTACCCAGTACTTTATGTCAGATTTTCACTAAGTTTGGCAGAATAAATCTTTATAAAACAACTTACTATAGTTAAATCTATCTTCCTATTTATACTTTGGTTGCTCCGCTGCCGCCCACCATGAAAGCCGGAGCGCCCCCTAGTGGGCGGTAGGGACCAGGTTGACTACCACGGGAGCAAGGAGGAGCTGCCAGCCTGCATCCGGTGGTTGGCGTGTGACGGCGTTTACTGCTTGGGGACACACACAGGGCTGATGTGGAGACGTTTCACCCTGACTTCCAACTGCTTAGCAAAGGAAACTTCTGATGACAAGTCGCTATGGAAAGCAAATGCCTCCCAGAACCCACATCCAAGCAGCAAGGACAGGTGCACCATTGCAAAGGGTTTTCTGACGATGATGTTAGGAGGAATTTTTTTTTTTTTTTTTTTTTTTTACAGGGACAGAGAGAGAGTCAGAGAGAGGGATAGATAGGGACAGACAGACAGGAACGGAGAGAGATGAGAAGCATCAATCATCAGTTTTTCGTTGCGACACCTTAGTTGTTCATTGATTGCTTTCTCACATGTGCCTTGACCGCGGGCCTTCAGCAGACCGAGTAACCCCTTGCTGGAGCCAGCGACCTTGGGTCCAAGCTGGTGAGCTTTTGCTCAAGCCAGATAGGCTGCACTCAAGCTGACGACCTCGGGGTCTCGAACCTGGGTCTTCCGCATCCCAGTCTGATGCTCTATCCACTGCGCCACCGCCTGGTCAGGCGATATTAGGAAGAATTTAACGTTCCCAGAATGCTTTATGAGGGTTGCTATTGTTTTTGTTAACGCTCAGGTCACAGAGTTCTAAGAGAGCCCCAGTTCCATGTTCCTGCAAGCTCTGTTCCTCTTCGTTCTCAGCTTTGCAGGGTGGGAAATTGTTTGTGACAGGGCTGTAGGAGGGGAAGCTGAAGCCATGAGCCGACCGTTCTCAGAAGGGCATCATTTTCCTCCCTGTGGCGGGTGCCTGAGGTGGTTGTGTACACGACCTGCCACGCCTTTCCTAGGCGGCCATTGGGGGCTAAAGCATTTGTTTGGACAATGTGGGCTAAGCCTAGGAGAAGTTCTTGGAAGGGTGACCTTGTAAAATGGGACACATGGAATTTAAAAACTGTTCACAAAGAACATTCCTCACATCATTTACATTTTTGGTTCTTTATTTTATTTTTGAATTACACTTCATACTCGGGAGTATGTTGTGTTAGTTTGGTTGTCCTGCCTAGTGGTTAGACACCGTTACTTTTGACATCAGATTAAAATATACATTTTTATATAGGATCACTCCAGAAAGCATTAAGAAGACCCAATATACATAAGTGATAAAATGACAGAGATTCACCGAAGGGATTTGCATAAGAAAACAATATTTAAAATAATAGAATTATCAAAAATAATACACTTGTTTATGAATGGATTGGCCAGCTTTGTAAAGTAGTGAGCGCCTTGTTACTAGAAGTGTTCTAATGGGGACTGGATACATCTCAATGAGAAATATCAGAGCAGTGGCACCTACAATATCTGAGTGAGATAGATGAAAAGTTATTTTCTAAAACAATAATTATCAGTGTTTGAGTATTAACTAGATATCAGACCCTACACTAATTTTCTACACTCATTGTCTACATAAGGGCTGAATATTTTTGTTGTCATTATACAGATAAGGATAAAAATACTTCATCTTACAAAAAGTCTAACTATTCAACATACTTGGTATGGTTGATATTTACATGCCTCATTTTAAAAGGTGCAACGGAGAAGAAAAACTTTTAAGGTCATGTAAGAGAAACCAGGCACTGCCTTTAATATTCCTCGTGGCAAAAATGCGAATAAACATCGTTGAGTGAATGAATGAATTTGATATTTAGTAGTAGCTCTTTAAAAAGTAGCTCCAGACCATCTTTACGATTTTCTATTCCAGATAAAATTGTACTGGCCTATCGTTTTTGCTCAGACCTTCATTCCTTGTTATGAGGGTTTGTAGATTTCTGCATCCTCATTGGTAATAATTGGCCTTCCTTCATCCTTAGATTTTGTTCTTGCCCCATTACGTTATTCAAAGTTTACCCACTCACCTCTGGTACTGTGCTGAGGTCAAAGTGTGACACATAGGACTATTAACCTCAAAAAAGAAAAAAAAAATTGAGCTATAACATTGGCTTGGAATAGAAATGATAATCGATGTGGAGTTTATTGCCTAAGGACTATAATTGATTTTACCGGTTTGTTCAAAGAGTGTGAAGTGTCTAAACGATCCAGGGACTTCCTGGGGTGTGTAAATATTGTGTCACACACACATCAATTCTGATCCTGAGCTTCAATATTTATGATGAAAAAGGAGCTAAGTGGAATTGGAATTTTTCCGGGAACATCTGACTCAAGCACGCGGATTAATCAAATTTACTGCATCATTTGAGGTGAAGCAGTTACATTACTTATTCATATTGACAAAAATGGAAAAGATAAATTTGTAATTGATACATTAAAGTGACTCGCCTTCATGTTGAGGGTTCTGAAAGTTTTTGCCCATAATCATTCCAAAAATAAATTATTATTCTATTACGAACTTAGGATATTAAAGCTGTGTGGTGGTGGCGAGAGTCCTCTCCTATCTCTTGGGGTCACGTGTTCTCCCGCCTCCTTGTGGTTGGATTCGAACCCACCTATCTCTGGTTCTAGGCGGTGGGTTTGGGAGGGCAGTGATTTTGTCGCTTCTGCGCTGAGGCAATAAAACACCTATCTAGGTTTTGCATCTCAGGTCCCCTGCCATGGGGGTCTCATCCTGTCTTCTAGCCTCACCCACTCTCCTCAACCTTGTTTTCAAGTGCAGATTCTGACTTCCAGTCTGAGGTGGGGTCTGAGATGCCTGGTTTCGGACCAAGTTCCTGATGGTATCAGTGATGCTGATCTATATAGACTGTGCTTTGAGCCACAGGACTCGAAGGGAAGTACCTTCAGGATGCTAGAACCTTTCCCAGCCACGGTCCCTGAATCACCACATGGAGTAGAGCCTTATGTTGGGCGTGTTGTGCAAGTGTGAAAGAGATGTCGTATCGGGCGAATAGGCTGTCAAGGGTAGCGTCTTTTTTGCAGAAATTTACTCTTGTGAGTAATGTAGAATCCAATGATAGATATCTAAATAAACACAGACAAAGGAGTCTAGTTCCCGGGCTCATCAGTTATAAGAGATGTGCCACGTTGATGCAAGATGTTAAGAACTGAGGAGACTGTGCATGTGGAAGGGAGGGCTTATGTGGCCAATCTCGGTACGTTCCACTGAATTTTTCTGTAAACCTACATCTGCTCTACAATAATCTATTTACTTAATTTTTTTTTTAATGTAAAACTCCTTTCTATCTTTTCTCCACTCCAAAGAATAAGTACATAATTAGACGTCAAATGCTAATTTGATAATAGAAGTGAAGAGAAAGAGACAAGTTCTAACATTGTGATTTTCTTAGTAAGGCAATAAATTCAGACAGTTTTAAGAGTAAAATACAAGTTTCACTGTAGATCAGATTTACTACATATCTTAGCCTGATATCTACTTTGTATCTGAAACAAGAAGAGATTAGCACAACTCTCCTATTAGAGAATATTTTCCCTCAAAAAGAAAAATCACAAAAATTAAGCACAGATAGAAGAGGAATAAAGTTTGAGTTCAAGGTGAAAAGGAGACGATTGTGTTGCATAAAAGCATGTATAGAAACCATAGCTATAGGAACAAGTCAGAAATACTTTCCGATTTCTAAAAACATATGTTATAAAAGTTAAATGCTTCATATTTGCCATGACCAGTATGAATTTAATGTATTACCAAATATGAGACAAATTAATTTTTTTAAAATTATTATTATAAAAGTCATAAGTGTACCTGGAAAAAAACTGATTAAGAATGTAGGAAAAAGTAAAACCTTCCTCTACACTCACTTTAGTACTTCCTTCCATTTCACGTTTCAATTTATGAAGGTTACATTCCTTACTATAATACATTTATATCTAAATTGACAATCAAAATGAGGAATGAAGAATGTATTATGTTTACATACATTGACATGACCTCTCCTACCATCCCTCCTAATTTTGTCATTTATATTATTATTTTGCTTCTAATTGAATATCAGGAATTTCATATGGTTCAAACTAAGGGCTCACTTTTAGGTGTATAAACATATAAATCCATATGTTACCTTTTCAATCTTAAATTGAATATGGGCTAAAAACGGTCCAACTTAGGAGTCCAAATGTCAGTCATGTGTCTATGTTCTCTAGAAGCAGGGTTAGGAGAGCTGTAACCCTCAGATGCATCCCCGTCCTCTCTGTTCTACGGCTCGTGATTTTCCGGGTCAGGACAATATTTTAACATTGTACCAGTGGATGATTTCAGTAGTCTATTCTATGACTACAATTAAGTCTGTAATCTAACTAAATATATTCTGTAGTTTAATAGTAGAACCTAAAATCAAATTAGTAAACATTTAAAAAAAATGTTACATTTACTCTACATTTTTTATTCCCATCAAATGACACATTTCAGGTATCAAGGTAGGTATGGGTATTATCCCGCTCTATTAACGTAGGAGGTGAGTTTAGAAGTATTGGATACTTTTCCACACGAGTAGTAGCACAGGATGAACACCAAATTCCACCTACCTCCAAACTGGACACTGTTAAGTACCTTAAGCTTGACCATGTACTTCAAAAATGTACCATCTGACACTCTGGGGTGCCTCACTTATGAACCAGCCCTGGTAGTTTAGTGTTGATCATCTCCGAATTTTCTTTTCGTTCCAACAGTGTGTGGCTCTGATTCATTACTTATTCCAGTTAAGAAATAATTCTTTTTTCTTTTCTCCTTTTTTGTGGCAGAGACAAAGAGAGTCAGAGAGAGGGACAGATAGGGACAGACAGACAGGAAGGAAGAGAGATGAGAAATATCAGTTCTTTGTTGAGGCTCCGTAGTTGTTCATTGATTGATTTCTCATATGTGCCTTGACCAGGGGGCTACAGCAGACCGAGTGACCTCTTGCTCGAGCCAGTGACCTTGGGCTCAAGCTGGTGAGCCTTGCTCAAACTTGATGAGCCTGCACTCAAGTTGGCAACCTCAGGGTCTCGAACCTGGGTCCTCCGCATCCCAGTCCGACACTCTGTCCACTGCGCCACCGCCTGGTCAGGCAAGAAATAATTCTTGTTTAAATACTGCTATAGACTAAGCTTGAGGCTACAAGAAAGAATAGCTCCTTGCAAAGGACATCACCACCATGAGGTTTCTTTGTCTTCATGAAATGCATGGTGCATAGTCGAAGCGGATGATATTTTATAGCCTATCTTTATTACACTACTATGGCTACACAATATGATTTTTCTTATTTCTACTTAGGTGCCAATTATAAAATTACTATGTTTTCCCAAGATGAAGGATCACCCATCAATTATATATTAAACTTTCTAAAAGAGACCCATGAAATTGATGGTCAATTTTTGAACATATAGAATATTAGATCTTTTTCATATTTTGCTATTTTTAAAAACAGTCCCTTTGATCCTTGAAAGGTTAGCTTATCTCCCCAAAGTACTGAGGTTGCTGGTACAGTCCCTGGTCAGGACACATACAGGAACAGATCATGTTTCTGTCTCTCTGTCTCTCTCTCTCTCTCTCTGCTTTCCTCTCTAAAATCAATCAATTAAAAAATACATGTCCCATTGATACAGTTTCCATACCATTAAAATTTCAACAAATATAGTTCCCTCTCAAGATGGACGACTGAGGGAAGGGACAGGGATAATGGGGGCACAGCCCCAGCAATGGCAGACGGAGGAGTGACACAACTGGACACCTGTTTATTTCCTGCCAGAGTGACAGGGGCTGAGACCTCACAGAATTGTCGTCCATTTTAAATGCTATGTGAATTCTGTATTCTGCTCTGTAACAGAGTTACGGCTCTTTTCATAGAAATATTCACATTTGAGTTACCACGGGCTAAAGCTGACGCTCCAAAAGCGTGTGTAATTTCGGGTTGTGGTTTTCATTTCCGAACACGGTAGGCATACTCTTGTCTGGAAAACACAGAACAAGGAGCAAGAACCGGGTCGCACATACAATTCACGCTTGATATTTGATGGCTACGTAACTTTTCAAGAAATAGTCTGCTTCTCTGCCCCGTCCCCGTCCGTGGGGCTGACCTGGCCTGGCTTTCTTCTCCCTCGCCTGGGCTTCCGGACTCTGTGGCCTGAGCACTCCTGTCTCGGCCTTCTTGGCGGCTCTGAGCTTCACGGCCCTGCTTGCAGCTCATCAGCATTGCGACTCCAGGCTGGTCACCTGTCCCCCAGCCGCGTGGTGCCCCCGATGCTTCCCAGGCTGCCTCTTCCTTTCCCACAGCACCCCACAACTCAATACAACACAACACAACTCACCACAGCCCAGCCCAGCCCAGCCCAGCCCAGCCCAGCCCAGCCCAGCACAGCCCAGCCCAACCCAGCCCAGCCCAACACAGCCCAGCACAGCCCAGCACAGCCCAGCCCAGCTCAGCCCAGCACAGCCCAGCACAGCCCAACCCAGCTCAGCCCAGCCCAGCACAGCCCAGCCCAGCCCAACACAGCACAGCCCAACACAGCACAGCCCAGCACAGCCCAACACAGCCCAACACAGCACAGCCCAGCACAGCCCAGCACAGCTCAGCACAGCACAGCACAGCCCAGTACAGCCCAACCCAGCTCAGCCCAGCCCAGTCCAGCCCAGCCCAGCACAGCACAGCACAGCACAGCACAGCACAACCTAGGCAGAGGTCCAGGAGTACCCCAATCAGGGGGCTGAGGAGGCCCTGGGTGTGGGGGGCAGGAGGATTCCAGTGGAGTAAAGAGAATGCCTGCCCACTGGACTGCACTGCAGCCCTTGCTCTGGTCTACGGGGAATAAAGGAGGTCGCTCACAGGGTGCCCTCACAGCCTGTGCTCCACTCTCTCCACTTGGGCCCGGCCCTACCTACCTAGCTCTCTGTGCCGAAACAAGAACAACAACAACAAAAATCATTGAACTTTTTCTATTTCGAATCTATTCCCTTGACAGCTGGATTCTCTTACAGGCCATTCCCCGGTACGGACAAGGTAGGTGGGCTCTGTAGGTTTGCTCTTAACTTGAATCTGTATGTAGGTTTGAACAGGTTCACTTACCCATGCAATGGGACTTAGACAGATGGCTATCTTCACATAGTTACTCAGTTTCACCTTGCTATGCATAGAAATACTTGAACATTTTCAAACCTGTAGAGCCTACCTCATTCGTGACCCAGGGACTTGCCTGTATACACTTCTGCTTTGGCCCATTGTAGTATCGCAGGTCATGAAGCCCCTGGAAAATCCACTTATACTCACAAGAGAGTTCAGAGGGCAAAGGTCAGACAGTGTCTTGCTATTGTTGTGGAAACAGATTGGAATGGGCAGATTCCTTAAAGGGTGTTAGGGACCCAGCAAGGTTCCCTGGATCACCCTTTGGAGAACTGCTGATACAGAGGCCATAAAACAGGACCTGGCTCGGTGGATTTTATTGTTCCAGTAGCTATGGGCGTTGCCTTTGTTTCTGAAGCGAAGAAGAATGCGTTAGCTTGTATCAGTTCCCATTGCGGGTTAGCTTGTATCGGTTCCCATTGCCGGTTAGCTTGTATCGGTTCCTATTTCCTGTTAGCTTGTATCGGTTCCCACTGCCGGTTAGCTTGTATCAGTTCCCATTTCCGGTTAGCTTGTATCAGTTCCCATTTCCTGTTAGCTTGTATCGGTTTCCATTTCCGGTTAGCTTGTATCGGTTCCCATTGTGGGTTAGCTTGTATCGGTTCCCACTGCCGGTTAGCTTGTATCGGTTCCCATTGCCGGTTAGCTTGTATCGGTTCCCATTGTGGGTTAGCTTGTATCGGTTCCCATTGCCGGTTAGCTTGTATCGGTTCCCACTGCCGGTTAGCTTGTATCAGTTCCCATTTCCTGTTAGCTTGTATCGGTTTCCATTTCCGGTTAGCTTGTATCGGTTCCCATTGTGGGTTAGCTTGTATCGGTTCCCACTGCCGGTTAGCTTGTATCGGTTCCCATTGCCGGTTAGCTTGTATCGGTTCCCATTGCCGGTTAGCTTGTATCGGTTCCTATTTCCTGTTAGCTTGTATCGGTTCCCACTGCCGGTTAGCTTGTATCAGTTCCCATTTCCGGTTAGCTTGTATCGGTTCCCATTGTGGGTTAGCTTGTATCGGTTCCCACTGCCGGTTAGCTTGTATCGGTTCCCATTGCCGGTTAGCTTGTATCGGTTCCCATTGTGGGTTAGCTTGTATCGGTTCCCATTGCCGGTTAGCTTGTATCGGTTCCCATTGCCGGTTAGCTTGTATCGGTTCCCATTGTGGGTTAGCTTGTATCGGTTCCCACTGCCGGTTAGCTTGTATCGGTTCCCATTGCCGGTTAGCTTGTATCGGTTCCCACTGCCGGTTAGCTTGTATCGGTTCCCATTTCCAGCGTTCTCACGTTTCCTTTTCCTTGCTCATTTCTCTGTTCCAGTGGCTTTCCTTGGCTCCCCTTTTCAGTCTGGCTTTTCAAAATGGGAGATTTCCTTGTGAGCTAGTCTTGGTTGGACGTTTGTTTCCCTTTGCACATCACGTCCCTAATTATCCATGCTTACAAATATGTGTAAGAGGCACCTGACCTTCCCACCGGTGGGGGTGGGGGAGGGAGGAAACCCTGACCGAGAAGTGGCTCTGGATTCATCAGCAAAATGAAGGAACCGAAGCCCAGATGAGGAGCTCTAATGGACCCATAGTGAGACCTCTCTGAATTGGACCCTTATGAGGATAAGAACCAGCCCCGGGTTGGTCCACTCCCTCTACAGTCTGACACAAGGGCTAAGACTTGGAGGCGGGAACTGGCAATAAAAGGGAAAAGTAGGCAGGAAGAAGCAGAAATGCTAGTTAATTATTCCTGACCTAGGATTAGGCAGAGATTTCATAGACATGACACGACATGCATGATCTATAAAATTAAAAAAAAAAATTAGATTGTATGAACTTTTAAAAATACTACGGCTCCACAAAATACCCTGTGAAGAAGGCGAAAAAGCAAAGAGAATGAGAAGTTCCACAGCCACTGGGAGAAAGTATTTGCAAAACACGTTATCGGGCAAATTGCACACGGAATATGTAACAAGCCCTATAAACTCAGTATTAAGAAAACGATCCAATTAAAGCAGACAAAATAATTAAACAGACACTTCGCCAAAGAAGTTATATGGATGGCAAATAAAACACAGGGAAAGACGTCAACATCGCTTGCCTTGAGGGAAATGCAAGTTAAAATTGCTATGAGCTGTCACTACACACCTATCGGAAGGGCTGAGAGGAAGAACACTGATAGTACCAAATGGTGACAAGGTCTCCTTGCGGAGTGACTGTCCTCACACACTGCTGGCGAAAAGGCATAGCCACTCTGCAAGATTGCATGCAGTTCTTTAAAAAGTTCAACATATACTCACCATATGACGTGTCACTTTTCCTCTGTCCCTCCCTCCCTCATTTGTTCCCCTGCTCTTTTCTTCCTTTCTATCTACTCTACTCTCTTCTCCTTTCCTTTGTGATAAAGATTCACCCATTAGTTTTGGTTATTATGCCTTGGGCAAATAGTTATTAAGTAACTCTTGTACCTACTTATGTTCTTTTACATGGGTATCTGTTTAGGGTGCATCAGAAAGGTGGTGGCTTCAAGTGACAGAGTTGGTGACTCCAGGAGACAGACCTCTAAAAGACAAGGCTTAGGGTCAGCCAGAATTCAAAGGCTTAAATTAAGCTCCATTCCTTTGTGGCCCTTGGGTTGTGCGCTGGCTATTTTTCTGTGGCTTTCCACCCACACACTGTGATGCTGAGAGGAGGAGGAATTCAGTAAACTCTCATATGAGTGAGATAGCATCCTTCCTCACTCTTGGGGGTCTCCTGGAGTCTCCTTGGGGGTCTCCATGTTCTGCAACGAGTCATATTGCTATTTCTCAACCAATGCCTGTGTATGAAAGAACTCCGAGTCAGTGCATCCTTAAACTAAAGGTCTCGTCAAGATTCTCCTGACTGCCTTAGAGTAATCAGGGTTCACCTATGGAGTGGGAGTCAATCCCCCAAGTTGCATATTTACAGAGAATAAACGCAGAAAAGGAAACCACAGTGTCAACTATACAGCACGGATATCTTTTCTTGTGCACACTGGTGGAGAAAAGAAAGCCATCACATCGGCCCTGGCCGGTTGGCTCAGCGGTAGAGTATTGGCCTGGCATGTGGAAATCCCAGGTTCAAATCCAGGCCAGGGCACAGAGGAGAAGTGCCCATCTGCTTCTCCACCCTTCCCCTCTCCTTCCTCTCTATCTCTCTCTTCCCTTTCTGCAGCCAAGGCTCCATGGGAGCAAAGTTGGCCCTGGCACTGAGGACGGCTCCATGGCCTCTGCCTCAGGCACTAGAATGGCTTCTGGTAGCAATGGAGCATCACCCCCTGGTGGGTATGCCAGGTGGATCCTGGTTGGTGCATGTGGGAGTCTGTCTCTCTGCCTCCCCACTTCTAACTTTAGAAATAAATTAAAATATATACACACACACACATACACACCATATATATATATATATATATATATATATATATATATATATATATATATATAATTTTTTAGAAAAAGAAAGCCATCATATCAATTAGAAATTTATATTTTATGAGATGAAAAAACTACTTAACCTTGTCCTTCAAGCTGACATAATATTGGTTCTATTAAAATACTACATTTGCTTATGTCAAGCCAAGAAGAGACACCTCAGACAATGAATGCAAAACACTCACCTATTTGAGGATTCTGAGATATCTATGCTATTCACCTAGGTAGTGTTTCATAATTTTGACAATTGAGATGTTATCTTTATGGTAATATATATAATACAATTTTCTGCCGTCCATGCAACTTTCTGGCTGAGATACCATCTTGAGCCATTATTGAACGATGATTTTAAGAAAAGATTGCTTTGTAATAATAAGGCTCATTGCCAATTCATTGGTTTCTCTTTTCCGCAAGTCATCATAAACGTGCTTAGAAACATTTATGCACGGGGCCGGATTTTGCCTAGATCTTAGTCCTGGCGTAAAGGTCGACAAAAGGCTCCCTCTCCCTGTCTTCCGCCAGCTAACCTTCATGATCCAGGCATTCCTTGTTTTCCAACTCAATGTCAAGATACAGATTTCCCACTGGGCAAGATAGCAGCAAATCATACAGAAGTGGACTTGCGACAGCTAGTCGGGTGAACTAACCTGTCTTCCCTTGCAGTACCTTCCAGAAGATTAACAACCTGCCTTATCTCTTCTGTCGGTCTGCTCTCCCCTGGATTTTGGCTAGTTGGGAGTCTTTTAATATTCTGTATGTCACGGTGCCCGGGGACTAGTGACAGGAGCCCTGCTCTCTACCGCTCCTTGTAATACTTGTGCGCACTCGCATACACAATAAATTATGAATGAGACTTAGGGCAGAAATCTCTGTGATCTTGAAGTGGCTCCCAGGGAGCCATGGAAATGAATGGAACCTTGCTCCTAGCAACTGTCAACGTTCTCAGCATGGCTGCCTTGGCTCCCTGTTACCGTGCAGACCTCACATCACCTCCTGATGGTCTCATGGCTCACTTCGCCATTACTTCTTGGGTCAATCTCCCGATAAGAAGAAAGACCATAAATCCAGGTGAACAACATTATTTATGAATTCTCGTAAGATCTTCTGTCATTAGTGATTCACTGTGTCAGTATGTGTTGATCGTCTCTACATGCAAGGTTCTGCCAGAGAGTTTTAGCAGATACAAACGTGAGACGTACGACTTCAAAGAGCTCGGCTCAGGGTGGCTTATCTCAAGGTTAGGAATAAGAGTGATGAGAAAGGAGTGGACAGAGTGCTGTGTGCACCCAAGGGGTGAGTGTGAGCGTCCCAACCGGGAGATAACAGTATCAAAACTGATCTACGGCATCTGGGGTCGGTGTGGGAAGACAGTCTCTTGACCCTCCAAATTTATTCCATCTGCAAGGATCACTCTTTAACTATAGGTTTGATCTCTCCTGAACGGCTCGTTAACACTTAAAACAGTTCTACCTCTGGGTGAACAACTGGGTGAGTGTTATTTGAAGGCCACTTTTTTTATATTATTATTTCTCTCTCTGGTTGCCAATAAAGACAGGCTGGAGGCCGCCCTGCTCCGACGTTACCCTCTGCTTTAGGAATATCTTCCACAGAACAGCTCCTTCACCCTGGATGCTCTCACGGCATCCGCCATTTTCCTCTCGGGGGCAATGCCTGGTGTTTTCTTGTAGCTACCTATTTACACTTTTCGTTTCTCTTCCTCGTTAGGTGGTGGAGCCCTGATGGGCAGGGGTTGGAAAACAGTAGGCACTCAATACATGTTTGTTAAACGTATCAATAAAGGAGCCCAACCCACAGCTCAGTTCCTGGAGTCCAAGACCTAGGACTTCATGGTACAGAGAGAGAGTGAACAGTGGCTCTCACAAGCTGCTGGCCCATTGTGTGCAGAGGGGCTTGGATTGGAATTGGGAGAAAATATCTGCAATGGGTTATTTTTCCAGTTATAATTCTCAGATGGTTCCACGGCTCAGAGCAGCCTGGCCAGAAGTTCTCCAAGTTAGACTTGAGGAGCGAGCTGTCTGGTTGGTCCCGCCTTAACTTCCAGAACAGTTAGTGCAACTGGGTGCTGTTTGCTCGGTCTCAGTACTATTGGCACAGGGATGGGCACGCATGCCTGGTCTCAGTCTCATGTGACCCAGGAGAAGGGATTGCGGTGATCTCAGCTCTCCCTGCTCAGTATTTATAATGCCTCTACCACCGGCTCTTCCTGTCGTGTTACCTCATGACCATCTTGTCCTCTTACATCACTCTCAAGATCTTGTCAGCTCTTTGTTCTCCTCACACCTTTCAGTATCCTCTCACCCACAGGAACACTCCATTTAGGACAGAAGGACCCTTATGACTGAGGGGATTATATCTTATTGCAGAAAGGGAGACTTCTTCATAGTCATACAAATTGCCCCAACCCGTCCACTTTCCCTCGGGCTGTATTTGTTCATCTGTTCATCTTCTCCCACCCTTTTTTCCTCCTCTGCTACTTGAACTTAGGACTGTGTTCTTTAGACGTGAATTCTACTGCACTGTACTGCCCACACCCACCCCTCCGCCAGCCCCAGCCCCAAACCACCCACAGGACAAATGGAAGGAGCCAGGCAAGAGGAGAAAATAAAATATTCTAAAACGGAGTCATGAATACTAAGCACTTTGGGAAGCTTTTTATAAAAAAGCATTTATTTTTCTAAATGTCATAATGGATAGCTGCTTCTCTATTTCCTATCATGGTTTTTCTTGGAGGTGATATATGAAAGTCATTAGGAAGACTTCTTGTTATGAAAGCCGAAAAGCCAAAGTAGAAAGGAAGTCCGGAGAGGGCCTCACAGAGACTGTCCTGAGACAGACCACAGAGTCACTGTCACGGTTTTATCCACATACCTTACGGGGCAGTGCGGAGGGGAGGCAGCCAGGCAGACAGACGGCTTTACTTGACCCTCTTACTCCAACAGCCTCCTCCCCACTCCCATTTTAAACATTTTTAAAAACTTTCAAACCTACCAAAATAAATAAATAAATAAATGTAGAAAAAAAAAAGGACATAATAGCCATCACTTATATTCAGCAATTTAAACATTTTTGTAGGGAACGTGTACCGTAAAGACTTCCACATCTATGTTCTAAAAATAACTGCATCCTCCTACATGGTCGCGCTAGGTCTATCACCGTTGTCTTTGTAACAATAGGGGGCATAGAATTAGGCTCGCTCCCCTGTTCTACACAGGAGCAACTCTTCTAAAGAAGGCCTTGGTGGCATCTATTCAAGTAAAATAGAACATGTGATGGGGAACGTCCCCTTTCGTCACTCCAAGAATATTTGGAAATAAGCTTTTATTTTTCTCTGGAAATCAGGTTTGCACACGTTTTCCCAGTTGATTCTGATCCTGTGCCCTAGTTTTGAAAAGCGAAAGCTGTCTTTCCCTTTCCATGAGTTCCAGACCCCTGCCAGCTTTGTTGAGGAATGATTGACAAATAAAAATTGTGCACGCTTAAGGTGTACTCTGGGACGAGTTTGTCAGATATAGAGTACATTGCGACATGAGTACCCCACATCGAGCTAAAGATGCGTGGGGCCCCCATGAACTAAAAAGTTTCGGCACAGCAGAGGAAACAGCAAAATGGAAAAGCAGGCATCAGGCCGGGAGAACGTATTTGCAATGCCACGGTTTTCTAGTTGTGATTGTCAGAGAGCCCCAGGGCTCAGAGCAGCCTGGCCAGAAACCCTTCTGTTGTCCCCAGGCTGGAGGATCATCAACAGAATGGCTGCAGGTGGAAGAGAGAGGAAGTTGTGAATGATCCCTACAGGATGCACATACCGGGAAGATGAGAAGGACCTTCCCAGGCCACCGAGGGGTGCGTGAAGTACTGGGACACCACAAAAGGGTCACTTCTTCCCAGGTAGGAAGCAAACACAAGTCATATGGGACTGAGTGGAAAGACCCATCAAATGTTGCTGACAGGTCGAATAAAATGAGGGCTGAGAGCTGACTGACTGGCATATTGGAGGTCTTTGGTGACCGTCACACAGGAAGTCCCGGTTGAGGGGGAGGGGCCACGGCTTGCATGCATTTGGTTTCAAAGGGAATGTTAACAGAGGAACTGGGGACAGAGCTTGTGGGCATCTTCCTAGGGGGATGCTTTCTAGAAGGAGGAGACATCCAGGCCAGCATGTGCCAACTCACGGGAAGGAGTTGTCAGGTGGGGGAAATCACAGCAGGTCATATGCTGACGGACATGATTATGAAAAAGGCGAAACTGATGACACAGGAGAAGAGGGTTCATCCCTGGAGAACTGTCCCTGACTAGGGTGAGAGGGCGTGGATCCAGGACACGGCGGACAGAAGAGAGTTCCTACATATGCCCTGTTGTCCCCGAGTAATCTGTAATGCCGTTCCAACTTATCTTCCCAATCATCAACTGAACTTTCTGAAATGAAAAGGTGCATTTTAGTTAGTTCGTGCATAAGCACGGGCAGGCAGCAGAGTATGTGGAGGCAGAGACAGGTAGGTTGTCATCTACGGTGGTGGCAGACTGGTGGCATCCTTGTCGTACTCCTTATACGTTCTCACTAAATCGGAAGCAGTGCCATTAGTTGAGGACAAGCATTAGGAGAAGGTATAAAACATCTGAGAGAGGGGAAAGCATGAAGTAGTCTTCTGAGAGGGCAAACAGATGAACTAGACACATACCATGGGAGAAGGAAGATGTGTGATCGTTTTTGAACGTAGATGGCATTGTCATCTATGACATCTCTCCGGAGAGGAAAGTTCTGTATGAAGTTCGCAGAGACGGCGACAATCTGAGAAAACTGGTGAGTTGAATTGCGTTCTCGCAGAGAGGAGGAGTGGGGTTGGGGTGACCTGAGGGGGGAAATATGTATGTATGTTTAGGGCTCCCACTCTCCTCATTGACCTTGGAGAAGCAATGTTTCACCCAAAATAGAGGGTATCCATTTTGTGAGAAGACTGGGAAGTAAGAGGAGAGAAAGCTGGGTTGGAGAATGTCAGCGGGACCCGACTGTTGTCGCCCTTGGGTGGTTGGGGATGAAACTCTCTTGTTTGGGTCCCTATGTTCTTTGTGTGTACCCCCAACTCTCTCGTGGGTGAGTTTTTGATTTTCTGCTGTGACGAACTAGAGACCACCCTCCTCTGAGGCCCTTCATAGGACTGCATGAAGACGTGCCCATCTCACCGTGAAAGGCGTGTAAAGCAACGGCAAAGTTACTGTGGCTTCAACGTAAGTGTCGGCGAGGCCAAATTAATGTGAAGACCCCAGCTGAACCTGTAATTGTGTGAGCTATGTAACGCAAACTGTTCCTCCTGGCTTTCGCACACGAAACACGGAGTACAGCAAGCGGCCGTGATAATCATCACCTGTACGTGTGTTTTCCTAAGAACGACTGTAACCTACGTTGGCCCACCCTTGTATTTCCCCAGGTGACAGACCCCCTTCCCTTTGCGACCTGCCAAGGGAAAGTTCCCATTCTGTAGTCTTTCCGATTGTCTAGATATCAAAATGTGTCAATGGTGTCTTGTGTCGGGGCCGTTCAAACTGGAGTAACCAGCCGGTTTTGAGACTGAACGGCTTCTGTAGAAGGTGTGTTTGCAGATTTGGCAGATAGAGCCCTTCACCTCTTAAAGATGCGTCCGGTCGTCTTGGCCCAAAGTGGAGCTGACCCAAAGACCTCTTAGATGCCTGACCTGTGGTGGCGCAGTGGGTAAAGCGTCGACCTGGGAACACTGAGGTCACCAGTTCAAAACCCTGCACCGGTCTGGTCAAGACACATATGGGAGTTGATGCTTCCAGCTCCTCCCCCCTTTCTCTCTTTCTCTCTCTCTCTCTCTCACTCTGTGTCTCCTCTCTAAAATGAATAAATAAAAAGAAATTTAAAAGAAAAAAATACTGTTTTAAAAAAAGACCTCTTAGAAGCTGTCCTGGAATCCTTCTCTACAGAAACCTCTAGATTAATGAACCTACATAATTAGGGTAGACTTGGTTGTGCTAATGAACTTGAACATCTCTCAGTGACGTGACGCAATAGGTATTTGCTTCTTGCTCACTTAATAGTCCTTGGAAAATGCTCAAGTTGAGTTGGCTATCTTCGGGCGGTCCTTCCACGGCCCATGCATTTTCCATGGCGTGTGACCCTTGGGACCTTATACTCATGGAGGTTGTAAAAAGCATTTATCTTTTCTCCAAAGCTTTATGGTCTTGTATTTATCGTCTAAGTGAGAGTGACACAGGAAGTCAATAAGGTAGCAAGGCTGATAACCAGCATGCCTCTCAGGGAAATGTCAGTTTCTTCCAGAACAATGGTGTATGGCAGCTACTCCAAGCACTCGTCAGTTTGCTCTCCACCTTGCCCCCCAATATACTACCCCAACCCCCTCACCCATGCTCCCCGACTTTCCTATGTTCCAGCAACTAAAGGGTCCATACCCTGATGCACTCAATATTTTATAGGTAACGCCAGGGGATGCACTTTGCCAAGAGGAAAAAATAATTACAAGTCTTGAAGTAGCAAAAAGTATTGATCGACCTGAAGTGAAAGGTTCGAGCATGAAGTTCGCATTGGGGAAGAGAGCGAAACGGCACTGAAGAATTGATAAAGGTAGCCGAGACCCACTGAGCGAGTTTAAGCCTGTCTTCTTCTAAAACATTAATTTTGATCAATCTTCGTACATAAGCCTTCACTGATGTTTGGTGAACAAGATACTGTGATGATAATGAACTATTATTTAGTAATGTATGCTACTGCATTTTATTTTTATTTATCTTTTTATATTTTGCTGTTGCATCTGTGTTCCTGAGAGCTAATAAGTTTGCATCCTCCTGTGCACGATGGTCGGTCCTTGTTTGGGATTCTAGCTGCGGATGAAACAGGAGCAAACAGGGTGAAGCAGACAGAAGACCCCGGTACAGGGCCTTGGCTGCCATCAGCCCACGCCTCGAATCAACAGAAGAAAAACTTCCTAAGGAGAGACGTGAGTGCTGGCCGTGGACCTCCGGCTCTATCCAATTTCAGAACGTCCCATGCTCATTTGACAGCACCGTGCCATGGGCGGGGCGATGTCAGTCTCCCAGATGTGAACACTGAAACACCATTGGGGTGAAAACCCTTCTGGTTAATCTGGGGGGACTTTTTATTTCTCATTTCACCAAACAGGGAGCAAGTCTTGATAAAAATGTGTTTCCTCATCAATGTGAACAGTCATGAAATCACTCAGAAGTTTTTTCATTAAAAATGGGCCCCTACGAAGGGTTTGATTGCACGGAATTATGGATAGACTTGGTCCTCCAAGAGATAAGATACTCCTCATGAGTGGACGTATGGATTAAATGACATAACAAACCCAAACAGTACCTGAGCAAATCAGCGTTTTATTTTTACGTCACAGTTCACTGCTCACCCCAACGCTGTAGTTACTGCCAGTACGTGGGATAATATGCGTCTTCCTGTCGTAAGATGAAATGACGTTACTCAAGCAGCTACTTTTATCACATACTCATTTGCATGTTTTCTTCAGCAGCAAGTACCCAGATCAACCCCCCTACAACCAACAGAGTAAATATGCAGAGGAGCAACATCGCAAATGTACTCCCTCTTAGATGGGAAGAGAATTTTCATATTCCCAAAGGTCGGCATTTTTTTTTTTTATTCTTTTGGCATAAAACAATAGGGCATTCTAATTCACCACAAAAATCAGGTTGCCACTCAACGCGGTTTTAATAATTTAAAACTGTTTCTTGCATCATGTTCACACGACAGAAATGTTTCCCGCATGGCGTGGTCTTGTCTTCCCTCTTCTCGCAGCGGGCCGCGTGGGAAGGTCGGGGCGGTCACTCGTCCTCACGCTGAACCGGCAGGCGTTCTGGGGGCAGCACGGATTCCAGCCTCTGCCAGCGCTCCGGGGGCCACAGGATATGTGTCGCGAGGGCATGCAGAAGTCCCAGGGAGACCTGGATCCCATAGAAAGAGACACAAAGAAAGCCAAAAAAAAAAAAAAAATTATTTTGTAACTCATTGTCCTTATTATCTTGAAAACAGAATTTGATCTGGGTCTGGTCTTCCATGGGAAGATAACGATGGAGATTAGACAGAGAAGACGTTCACATGGCACCTTTTCTGGGGTGCTGTCCTTAGTCCCCACAACCCTTTGCAGTAGGCACTGACAGCATCTTCATTTTGCATCTGAGAAAACTGACAACAGTCATGGAGCGACCCAGCAGCGGAGGCTGGCTTCAGTGACGAGCCCCTCAGCTGCAGGGTCTGCAGCCCTCACACCTGCCTCAGCAGCCTGCTCTCACAGACCCCGGGATAAAACTGCTTTCCATGCTCGGAATTTCTTACGGAGTCCCTGGTATCTCAGAGGGGCGTGGCTGTACATAGAACAACAGCGCTGTCTCGCATACTAGGTGAGCAGGAAGAGTTAGGCGTGGCGACATGTGGCTGACTCCAGGGAAGTGCAGGAGGAGCCCGAGGGCAGTGCTCACGGAGAACGGGAAGATGGGAAGACGGGAGGGAGCCAAGTGTCACGGTCACGGCAGATTGCACAGAAACCCCACCAGCAGAGATGCTCCAGAATGGAAGAGGGGACTTTTCTCTGAAGACTTAAGCTGGAGCCCTGAGAAGGCAGGAGCCCTGACAGACATCCTTGGGCTGGCTTAGGGAAATCCCCTGTAGTGTCCAAAGGAGTGTGGCATGCCTGATTAACATGCAGATCCAGGCCCTCTCCTCAGACACGACCCATCCACCAGTCCGCGGCAGGGCCAGAATCTCTGCGTCCTGGGGCTCATGTTGCTGCTATCAGATAGTCTAATGCTAGCTATGGAGACGCTCACAAAACACACTCGTGTTTCAGGCATCTATTTATTGAGCGCGAGCTATAACGCAGATATGACGTGTCCATCTTATTTTCACCTGCCTTTCCTATCAGTTGGAGCTCCACGGAGACTAACAAACGACATTGCTTCAGTGAAGGTATTCTATTTACTAACATATGCATTCGAAAAACCACACTGCCCAGAGGCTCAGAGGAAAAGAGCCCAGTGTCAAGGGAGATACTCTAAAAAGATAAGCAGACACACATTAAAGGAAGAAAACCTTCACAACAACTTGAAATACAAACAGAATAAACCCAAAGGGTACCGAGAAGCCCATGAGCCCAATAAAGAAATTTTTCTGCAACTTGTTACTTTAAAAATCAAACCTATAGGAACTTGAAAAATGTGATACAAAAAAATCGCTCTATTCACCGAAATCCACCAGTTATTTAAACCCTGCTGACTTTGTTCCTCTCTCGTGTGGGTGTGATTGTGTGTATTTGTACACCTGTACTTTTTCTCTGAACCAATTGAAAGCTGTCAACATCATGCAGAATTTACCCAGAAAGAACTACTTCAACATATTATCTCTCCTAAGAAGGAAGACTTTTTTTTTTTTACCCTACGTGAATACAATGTATTATATGCAGGACATTTAATAGCATAGGACATTTCTTAATACAAGCCACTATTCACACTTTTCCCATTGTCCCAATGTCTTGTAGAGCTATTTTATTTTTAAAATTCTTAATCAAGGATCACAAAGTGTATCGTCATTGCCGTTGCTTTGCTTCAGTTTACATTTAGTTCAGGATGATCTGCGGTCTGGGTCAGGTGCCTTGCAAAATATCCTACATTGCCTGATTTTCCTCTCCTGGATAGAGTCGAGTTAAATGTCCTTGGCAAGTCAGGAAGCACAAAATATCAGCCTGTCCCATCAAGTTTGACCGCTTCATTAAGGTGATGTTGACCACATCTCTCTATCGTAAACTAATCATTTTCCTTTTGTAATTAGTAATCTGTAGGATTCTTTTTCAATTATAGTTGGCATACAATGTGATTATATTAGTTTCAGATATATGACATAGTGATTATTTAGATAACTTTAAAAATGATCACCCTGTAAGTCTGTTCCATTGAGTTGTCTGTTCTGTGCCAGTACCATGCTGTGTTGATTATTATGGCCTCCTACTAGAGTCTGACACCACACATAGCTATTAGAATACTATCGACTCTAATCGCTATGCTGTATTTTAGAACCCCGTCTCTGTTTTTTATAATGGGTAATTTACAGTTCTTAATCCTTTAGACTGTCTTCACCCATCCCCCAAAAGTCCCTCCCATCTGGTAACCCTCAGTTTGTTCCGTGTATCTATGAGTCTGTTTGGTTTGTTCGTGTTATTATTATTATTTTTTCAGTTTCCACATATAAGTGGAATCATATGGTATTTGTCTTTCTCTGACTGGCTTATTTCACTTGGTATAGTGCCCATCCATGCTGTTGCAAATGGGAACGTTTCCTTGTTTCTTAAGGCTGAGCAGTATTCACTGTACAAGGGTAGCGCTTCTCTATCCAACCACTTGGCTGTCAGTGAGCACTCGCGTTACTTACTTATCTTGGCTATTGTATATAATGCTGCAATGAACATCGGGGGTGCATAGAACTTTTTGAATGAGTGTTTTGGGCTTCTTCAGATAAATATATGCAGAAGTGGAATTGTTGCTTCATATGTTGGTTTCATTTCTAATTTTTTAAGGTAACTCCATAGTGTTCTCCCCAGTGGCTGCACCAGCTCACAACCTCACCCACAGTGCCCGAGGGCTCCCTTTTCTCCACCATCTCTCCAGCACTTGTTGTTTGTTGATTTATTGATGACAGACATTCTGACAGGAGTGAGATATCTCATTGTGGTTTCAATTTGCGTTTCTCTGATGATTAGTGATGACGAACATCTTTTCATGTGTCTGTGGGCCATCTGTATTTCCTCTTTGGAGAAATGTCTGTTCGGGTCCTCTGCCTGTCTTTTTTTCAACTGTTCTTTTTTGGTGTTAAAATATATGAGTTCCTCATATATTTTGGATATTAACTCCTTATTGGATGTATCCTTAGTGAACGTCTTTTCATTTTGTTGCTGGTTTCCTTTGCTGTGCAGAAACTTTCTAGTTTAATGTGGTCCCATTTGTTTATTTTTTCATACCCCTTGCCTGAGGAGACATTTATAAAGGTATTGCTAAGAGTGAAACCAAAGAGTCTACTGCCTGTTTTTTTCTAGGAGTTTTACAGTTTCTGGTCTTATATTTAAGTTAATTTTTGCAATATAGTGTAAGAACGTGCTCTAGTCTCCTATTTTCACATGTATCTGTCCAGTTTTCCCCAAACCCTCTATTTAAGAGACTTTCTTTCCCTTTTCTCAAAGATTGATTGACCAAATAGGCACGGGTTTATGTATGAAGTCTCTGGTCGGTTCCATTGAGTTGTCTGCATTGTGCCAGTACCATGCTGTTTTGATGACTGGGGCCTCATAGTAGAGTTTGATATCAGGTATTACAAGAACTCCAACTTTATTTTTCCTTCTCAATATTGCTTGGGCAATTCTGGGTCTTCTGTGGCTCCATACAGATTTTAGAATTATTTGTTCTAGTTCTGTAAGGTACACCTTTGGTATTTTGATAATAAATGCATTTAATCTGTACATTGCTTTGGACTGTATGGATATTTTAATGTTGTTAATTCTTCCTACCCACAAGCACAGTGGAACATTCCATTTATCCGTATTTTCTGCAGTATTTTATAGATTTCTGAGTACAGGTTTTCTGCCTCGGTTAAGTGTATTCCTAGGTTGTTGTTTTTGTTTTTCTGTTTTTGCTTTTTCTTTTTTGATGGAATTGTAAATGAGATTTTCTTATTTTCTCTTTCTGATAGTTCATTATTGGCATATAAAAATGCAATTGATTTCTGAATATGAATTTAATTCATTCATTCTAACAGTTTCTTTGGTGGATTCTTTAGGGTTCTCTATGTAATATCACGTTATCTGCAAACATTTTTAGTTTCCTGTCTTCCTTTCTAATTTGGACTTTCATTATTTTCTTTGTCAACTGTTGTGGCGAGGACTTCCAGTACTATGCTAAGTAAAAGTGGTGCCAGTGGACACCTTTGTCCTATTCCGCATCTCCGAGAGAAAGTTTTCAGATTTCCATACTTGAATGTGCCCTGAGATGTGGGTTTGTCGTACATAACCCGTATTATGCTGAGGTATGTTCCCTCATCCACACCTTGCTGCGAGTGTTGTACCATAAACGAAGGCTGACTTTTCTGTTCCTGTTAATATATGACATGATTTTTATTCCTTATCTTGTCTATGTGGTGTATCACATTAATTGAATTATGGATATTGGGCCAAACTTGCATGCCAGAAATAAATCTTTGGGATGGTATTTTGAAATATGTAAATATCCTGTATGTCAACATTTTCATATATTCACCTCACTGCTCTCTGAAGGAGGCTGTTCTCTACGTAAACCTTCTAATAGTTTTAACAGGCATTCACCATCTGCCTTAATCAATTATTACGTTGAGGATTACAATATAGTCATTTTCCAAATGTATTTTTTATTTCATTCCTTTTAAAATGCTCTATTTTAATATAAAACATTCTTTGTTAATTTAAAATCTGTTACAATTTTTTTTTTGTGTGTGTGACAGGGACAGAGAGAGGGACAGGTAGGGACAGACAGACAGGAAGGGAGAGAGAGGAGAAGCACCAATTCTTTGTTGCAGCTCCTTAGTTGTTCATTGATTGCTCTCTCAAATGCACCTTGACTGGGGGGCTACCGCAGACGGAGGGACCCTTTGCTCAAGCTGGTGAGCCTTGCTCAAACCAGATGAGCCAGCACTCAAGCTGGTGACCTCAGGGTTTCGAACCAGGGTCGTCCACATCCCAGTCCAATGTTCTTATCCACTGCGCCACCGCCTGGTCAGGCCTCTGTTACTATTTTTTGGTTGGTTGGTTTGATGCTCAAATGTCCTCCGTTGGGCAGGTAAAGGGGGAGTTGCTAACTTTTGAGATGTCTCCATCAGCCTGTGAGCCCTTCTATACTTTCTGGTACCACTTGATGTCGGGGGCTTGCCTTGGACTTTATTAGTGATCCCAGCAGAAACCCCCATCTCTGTAAGGAGTCCTGGTTTACTTGACTGAAGAATGCTATTTAGAAACCAAAGTCTGGTACTCGACCAGGTCATTGTTCCTGAGGGTGTTCATTTTCTGCATCATTTCAAGGGGTCGTGTAAAAAGCCCAACGTGACACGCTCCCCCCCTTTCTCCATGACATATATCTATCTCCCCTCTTCCACAGTGAGCATTCGGGGCTCTCGCAACAAAAACACACATACGCTGGCCTCAGACACACACGCACGACGGCTGTGAGGTCTGTACACTACCAACACAAAATCCCTGAGTAAGAACGGCACGATTTCCTTGTGTTGATATTGGGACATACTACACGTTGTGAAACTCCTAGAAATCTGAGGTAGGATGTCTGTCATCAAAACAGAGGCACGCACTAACGAGACTGAATCTCCCTGATGGTGTCCGTGTGAAGAAAGTCTATTGTTTTTGCCAAAATGACCTCTCATTGTCAGACTTTGATGTCTGACTCTGATGTCCTTGTAACATGGCGACAGTGTGCCCCTGAATCAGACAGACAAACGTGGGTAACCTACCCTGCTCACAGCGCCAACCGTGGGGGAGGAAGAAACTTACTTCTACCCCCCACCCAAGGTTCTTCCGGCTGGTCTAATATTCAGATAGACACGAGACAGATGAGCAAGAGGAAATAACCATATCTGGTGCATATACAATAGATATCTGGGACACCCACATACATGAGAGAGTCAGAGACCCCACATGCACAAGAGACCCAGAGACATAAAGGGAACATGGGTGCATAGGACACTCTGAGCTAGGAAAGAGGTTAAGAACCTTCGGGGCTGTAAAGGGTCATTGCCAGTAAGAGCAGATGTGTAGTAACTAGAATCTTGCCCTGCCCTGCAAATAGATCAGAAGAGGTTATTTCTGATGATTTCCCATTATGGGTAAGGCCTCTAATTCAAGTTCTTCCCGGTAGCCAAGGGAAGGGGAGAAGTTTACACCCTAAATTAACATGAGGCCAGGGGGGCATGAGGGTGGCCCCTAACTCCATCTGACTGGTATCTTTGTAAGAAGATTAAGACACACACAGAGACAACAGGGGTGCACGTGTGCAGAGGAGCCACCATGTGGGGACACAGCAAAAAGAAGCCACCCGGCAAGACCCCGAGAGAGGCCGCAGGGAGAAAGAAGAATGGGGTGACACTTGGATCCTGGACGTCTCACCTCCAGAAGGGCAGGCAATGTCTGCTGGTTAGGACCGGCAGCCTGTGGTGTTTGGTCACGGCCTTCCTAACCAACTCACGTAGACGTAAGTAGGAACACTGTGCTAGAAGCAAGGTTTGGGCTGAACAAGAGGCGGAAGGGTCACGGGCCTGACGCCAGTATGGAAACTCCTAAGTGCTAAACTGCACGCAAAAATATACATAAATACAGGAAGAAGGGAGCGGTGAAGGGAGGCTCCAGAAAAAAATGGGGACATCGGTTAGAACGTGGGAAAAGGAGCCGCAGATGAGGTCAGAGGCTCCCCAGAGCAGTGGTGGCTCTACCGGGAAGCGTTTGCGTGGGGAAGGGAGCAGATTCATCCCCCTCCTGTGGGGACCGTGCTCAGAGTGTCAGTTATGAGAACATGTCACCATCCAGAAACACACAGCACTGTCCCCCTCCTCCTAACTGAACTGACAAGAGCAAGGGTCCTCATACCTACGGGGGGTGGGGGGTTCCCTCGGGTGAGTCTGCCTTCCTTCCTGAAGACGTGACACAGGCCCCCAGAGCCCCGCCTGCATGCCGCCCCAACATCCGAGTGCTCCCACAATATTCAAGTGTTCTGTAACTATCTGCTAGTCAAACCTGAGCCGACCTCAACTGGTAAGAAATTACAGCCTTTGTTTCTCCCACGCTGTGCGCCGTGCGGAGTCGTAATTTTCGCCGTAGGAGCAGGAACGTGCTGGATTATAGGAGCGGTGTTCGGTGCGGTGTAGACGCTGTTTACAGGCGCTGTCTGTAGGTGCTGAGGTCGCCTTTCCTACATTTGAAGAGCGTGCAGTTCTGAAACGCCTTTGCCCTCTGAAGTTTTAGCGACGGTGGCGATCTCTTTAAGTTCCCGCACAGGGGATTATGGAGCAAGGAAGACACCTGCCGTCACACAGTTACGGGCTTAGCCCTCGGTGGCAAGGGCAGCCTGCTAGACGCTAGAAACAGACACAAGATAATAAAGACGATCTCCGGCCTCCAGGACCTGTCTGGCGGGAAAGACAGATGTCTACACAAAGCACGGAAATACAGCCCAATGGCGGACGTACGAAGTCGCCAAGCGCCCTGGGCACAGAGGCTGAGTGGCCGAGCCGTGGGGAATTGCCCCCGAGTGGACGCATCTAAGCTCAGCGCAAGAGATGCTGGACACCACCCTCCTCTGTGACACCCTGGCCAGATCTTTACCCAGAACCTTCTCCCAGTCCTTCTTGCCCTCCACTAGTTCTCAAGACTGAGACAGCGGGATAGGAGGGTACGCTCCGTCATTTGCATCAGCAAAGTAACACGCTTTACAAAAGGTTCGCAAGGAGACCCTTTCAGAGGCCGCGTTTCTGGGACGTGTGTTTTCCTTCATTACTGACACGTTCCACGTGAATCGCTTCAAAGCTGTTTCCCTGTTCAGGACTGAGCTCGCATCAGAATGCACGCTCGGGTCACGCCCTGGCTTCCCCGTGATTTCCTCTCTGTGATGACAGAACCACACACAATCATGCCAGTCCCCCCAAGACACCGCCAGGAAGTCCTTAGTTCAACATTTTATGCAAAGAAGAGCTACAAAGCGGGCCTCCGGGGAGGGGAGAGAGGATGGGGGAGCCTGCAGCTAGCTCTCATGAATCCATTTCCCAGGACTCACGCTTACGCACCAGTCTTCGGGGCACGTAATCAAATCACGGCGCGGAGGAGGCCTGAACTCCTGGCCGGGCGGCTTGATGAAGCAGGTGATGAAACACTTGGGCATCATTGGGATAGTCAGCAACTCGCCACAGGCACAGGGCGGCACGGTGGACGGCAGCGGCAGTCCTGACTGGTGCCTCGCTGTCTACTTGGGGTGCCCTGGTAGCGGATGTCCAGCCGCTGTTCTTACGTCGGGGAGAAAACAGCTCATGAAACTACAGGAAGACAGGGCTGTGAAAGTCTGGATCGTTGTGTGCCGTTGCTTTAAACCAGTGGTGGTCAACCGGGTCCCTACTGCCCACTAGGGGGCGCTCCGGCTTTCATGGTGGGCGGCAGCGGAGCAACCAAAGTATAAATAAGAAGACAGATTTAACTATTGTAAGTTGTTTTATAAAGACTTATTCTGCCAAACTTAGTGAAAATCTGACATAAAGTACTTGGTAAGTAATTATTATTATATGCTTTCACTTGCTGGAATTCTGCTTTATAAATTTTATAAAGTAAAGTTACTTCCCTACTTTATAAATCACCATGACTGTGGAACCGGTGGGCGGTTAGAACATGTTACTACTAACTGAGATACAGAAGTGGGCGGCAGGTATAGAAAGGTTGACTCCCCCTGCTTTGAACCATATTTATTTAGACCAACTGGGTGGGCAGCGCAGAGAGGGCTGGAGTGCATTGGTAAGAGGGGGTTTGGGGCAAGGTATGGTGGACATGGCCACTCCTCTGTCCTGGTCACCTTTGTGCAGAAGAGTAGTTGTCTGGCATTCAGTCTCGGTCTCTCTCTCTCCCATGTCCCGTCCCCCTTGAGTTCCCCTATCACAGCGGTTCTTAACCTGGGTTCTATCGAACCCTAGGGGTGCGATGAGTCGGTCTCAGGGGTTCGGAGAATCCTCTGCCGCGGAGGCCAGAATAAAGTAATACCGTCATTTGTTGTGAGTTCATGCACTTTGTTGGTTTTGTTCTTTGAGCAAGGTGATGTTCATGCACGGCTCATTTTGTG
This sequence comes from Rhynchonycteris naso, assembly GCA_037038555.1. Classification (NCBI taxonomy): domain Eukaryota; kingdom Metazoa; phylum Chordata; class Mammalia; order Chiroptera; family Emballonuridae; genus Rhynchonycteris; species Rhynchonycteris naso. Next base: position 146,411,080 of record CM073002.1, read on the forward strand.
CACCAGTAAAAAAATATATCCCTATGTCTTGAATTTGGGGGAAAAAAAATCATATTTATCACTAAAGAATGGTTCGATGAATGCGCATATGAAACTGGTGGGTTCGGTACCTCAAAAAAGGTTAAGAACCACTGGTCTATCAAAAAGAACATGAGGAAGCTTACCAAACAACCAATCTGGGACAAAACGTGATGAATGCAAGTGACAACGACGAGGGCCAAGTCCGTTGCTGGGGACGTGCCTCACGGGGTATTGAACAGGCTTTCTTCTTCATTCCAGCTCTCAGACAGCTAAGTGACACAGCTCACAGGGACGAGGAGGCATCCTTGACGTGAAGGGAAGCTCAGTTTTTGTCGGACTGGATTTCTATGAGCTGTTTTTCTCCATCGGGTCCACCACAGGATACTGAAGCACCATTCAACTGACTGGCACTCGGGGGAACATTGTTCTGCCAGGGATGAAGGCAGTGTTGTCGTGGACGCAGTCCTGGGATCTTAGGCTCAAGACGAGCACTTAGGTTACCGGAGGCATGGACAGGAAGGATGGCCTTTCGATGATATAAAAGTCATTTCCGTCAACTATGTCTTTGACCTGCAAGGGCTGTTCTGTGTCCTTGGTGGCTGGAGCGTCCTCCTGGCACCACGCTCTTGCTGAGTCTCTGCTGGCCAGTGGACAGCGAGTGTCCTCACACAGACCCATCTCCGTGGCCAGCGCTAGGACTAGAGTCTCTCACTGCCTGTCAGCAGCTTACCAAAAATCCAAACCATTGTGTTGATAAAGGAAACAGTAAAGTGTACAGTACCATAAAAGGTCACGGAGGCGTCTCTGGAAGAGCCATCTACCAGGTGATTGGACGGTCAGAGGGTCGCGTGGCGACGCGGATCTCCCTCGTCATCAAAACCCTTAGGCTAGGCAGGGGCATGGCATGTGGGGGACCCCCAGTGTTTTTTTTGTGTGTGTGTTAAAATATTCTAAACACAATAAGTTTTAATAAGTTTACAACCCACTCAAAAAGGCAACAGGGTGGGCACAACAAACACATCTGTTCGAAAGCCCTAGAGCCAGCGTGTGAACACAGTCCTGGCCCCAGCAACTGTCCCCGCTGAGAAACTGCTTTTGTCCCCTACAGGGGCGTGCTCTCCTAACCAGTTAAACCGCACGCACAAACAAATGAATGGATTTCCAGAGTAGAGAGGAAAGGTGATTGAAGAATAAAGAGGAGAAAGTATGTTAATGAAACTTCCTTTTGTTATGCTAATGTCTAAGTTGCAGTCAAAGACAAACATGGACTTTTAGGAATATCACTAAATCCTTAAGGCAGAGTTTGGAATCAGATGGGCATGGAGTCTTCCTGGGCTGATGGTGGTGGATAAGTGATTTAATATCTCTGTGCCTCAGTTTCCAAGGCTCTAGGACAGGGGTCCCCAAATTACAGCCAGGCCCGTGGGCCACATGCGGCCCCCTGAAGCCATTTATCCGGCCCCCGCCGCACTTCCCGAAGGGGCACCTCTTTCATTGGTTGTCAGTGAGAGGAGCACAGGATGCATCCGCACCCATAGTTCCCATTGAAATACTGGTCAGTGTGTTGATTTAAATTGACTTGTTCTTTATTTTAAATATTGTATTTGTTCCCGTTTTGTTTTTTTACTTTAAAATAAGATATGTGCAGTGTGCATAGGGATTTGTTCATAGTTTTTTTTTATAGTCCAGCCCTCCCACGGTCTGAGGGACAGTGAACTGGCCCCCTGTGTAAAAAGTTTGGGGACCCCTGGTCTAGAATGTGAATATTAATAGTACCTGAAAGGCTCACTGTTGTAGATGAAAAGGGGATAGATACTGTCAAAAATCTAACCGAAAATAACCTCCTAGCATGATCTGATCACTCGTTCCGAACTGGGCAGGTCATGGTGGGTAGTCACACCCCAGGCGTATAACTTTGTTACTAAGTCTTATTTCTGACTTGAGCAAGCCCTGTCCATTGTTTTTGTGCACCTAAGTTAACGCTTTTACAATAAGCTATAAGCACCCTCCCGAGAGCCCATCATCTTGTTAACTCTCCACCACTCCAGCCCCCCGTTTTGCTCGCTCCCAGCGCTATGCACCCCTCCTTAGTTCCCTCCTTTATTCCCAGTTCCTAAAAGCACCTGCAAACTGCCCCATTCCCACTCCCCCCGCTCTGGGAGGCTTCCCGGTACCCTTGCAAGGACGTCTTCTCTGCCTGAATTAGGATGAAAAAAGACCAAGTTGGGATGGGCGTGTGTTGCTTGCAACTGAGATGCCTGACTGGCACAGTGCCGTGGAAATACTCGAGCAAGAATAACGTCCCTAAGGAAATTAGACGTTAAGTCCAATGCCCATTCCCACGGGCGAGGGGACGGAGGCTCGGCAATGCTGCCCGCAGACACCGGGCTAGCTGGGGCTGGGACCCATCCTCGCCCTGGCTCCCAATTTGGGGCCCTTTTCACTCCACCTGTCAGTGTGGCAGGTGGGCAGCCCTGGAAACTGTAATGTCTGGAAAGGGGCCCTGTAGCTCTAAACCTGCTTGTACCCCAGGGGAAAGCGGGACCTCTCTTTTTCTGCAGACACTCATTAAGGGCCATGCACATCCATGTCAGTCTGTCGGGGGCGGGGGGGGGTGCTGATTTGTCACATGAGACCATGTCACAAGCCGCCAGGCTGCAGGAACGGTTGCCGGCAGTGACCGGAATGCCAGTGCTCAGTGCAGCCAGGGGGCGATGCCCATGTGTGTGAGAGACCCTGGAAAACGAGGGAGTGCGGAAAGCCCTTAAGTGCTGTCCTCAGACCCCACTGGATGTGTGAGCCTTGCACTCTGGCCTTCTGGGGTTCACGACTCCGAGGGGAAGACAGCTGTCACAGGCATGAACAGGGGATGTGTCTGGCAGAAGTGGAGGTGGCAGGAAATGAGGGTATCCTGGTGAGTCACACAGGCCACTGAAGGGTTAGGAAGAGAGAGAGGATGGTTGTCTCAAGACAGAGAAGGCACGAGACCACCCCGGAGGTCGGCAGTGGTGCCGATAAGACATAAAGTGCAGAGAGGAGGAGGAGGAGAAAAGCATACTTTGACAATGAAATCCACATTTCTCAGCAGGGCCCTTCATAAATGCGCGTCTGCTTCATTTCTGGGCACTCCGCGTGTGCCCTGAGCCACTCTGACATCTAGGGGCTCACCGAGAGATGGTGGAGGCTTCCGCCATCTTGGCACTCCTGTCTTCATGTGGACCCTGTGCCAGCTCTCAGGGTGCAGAAACTGTCACAAATTATTTCTCTGCCAGGAGGGAACGAACTAAGGTAGCCATGCAATGTCCGGAGCAGACCCTGCCCTGCCCTGCCTTCGAAGTATTTGTTAGCCCATAGTTAGCCCATTGCACCATCAACTGGTGTGAGAAACAACAGTTCCAATTAGCTTTCCTGTTCCGTCAAGTGCTTGTTTGGACCGCAGTTGACTTTTTGGGCCCTGTCCTCTTTAGCCCAAAAAGACAAATGTTTCGTTACTTTATTACGTTCAGGAATCATTTCTTTACTTTAAAGGTATTTTTAACGCAAGGAAGTAAAGGAAACATCTCAACCCAAACAAATGAATGATGAAGGGCAAGCATCCTCTGTCGTCATCGATGACCCTGAGGGCTCAGAATCAGCGGCACCCCGGCCACCCGCGTTCCCCCCCACCCCACCCCCCACCCCCGCCGCAATACCGTCCTGTACTGGTGTCCCAGGGAAGGAGCGGACGTGGGTCGCAGAGCGCCAGGGGCGGGAGCTTCAGATTCAGAAAACCGCGCTGGGACCCAGACTCTGAGAATCAAGAACTGCACGATCCCCTGTCCAGTCCGACTTTTCCCTCTGTGAAAACGGAAACTGCCGTGCCAACTCTTCCGAACTCTACAGAAGGGGAGGGTGTGCAGGGACAGGGCGCTAGCACAGAGCCCGCCACTCGCTCACGGCTGTGACGGCCCCACAGCAAGTCAGGCGCAGGGGAGGCCTCAGGGCTCCTGCACTAACAACCAGAGAGAAGAACACATGGGTGTGAAAACTGCCTTTCTGTCGTGTCCCCTCGCTGACTGAGCTGCACTAACTGTCCGGGTAGGAGTTACGCCTTCCAGAAAGAAAGATCGTGCTCGGTTAGCTGCCATCCTATTGTTTTATTTTGCTTGTTTGTTTTTGAGTATAAAAATGGCTGCAAGAAATCTTGCTCCAATACATTTCCTTCTTAGGAGCTCTCTGTACAATAGCGATAAAATGTGGTTGCTGTTATGTTTCGTTTCTTTTCACACGGAGCTGGAGCACAAACCAGATGGGTGCAATAAAAACGAAATCCTCTGGATGAGGGGGTCCCCCTTGTGAGCCCGCCGCCTGTGGCCGAGGCCCTGAAGTGACGAACAGAGTGAGGCTGGGGGCTCCACTGCTGCTTCAAATCACTGGGGTGACAGGTCACAGAGCAGTCGGCTTTAGGGAAGCGGGCGATGTTTCCTCCCAGCTCTCCGCAACCCTTTAGAAGGTCCGTTGGAAGAGTGAATTTTCTTAGTGGAAATAACACTGTATTTATAAACGGCCCTGGTTTCCGGCCGCGGACTCACTCCTCCACCCCCGCGGGCTTCGTTCTCTCTGCTGCTCAACATCACCATGTCCTCGGAGGTCACCAGCACTGTTGGTGGCCTGTGGCCGGTCTCCGTCGTCCTCTTCCGAAGTCAGCCCTGATGACCGCTCCCCGCCAGAAGGCCACTCCGACCGAGGATCTGACTCCCCTTCCGAGTGTTCTGAACACAGGACAACGCGGTGCCAGGGATAGTCACCCACATGCCTCCCAAATACCCCCCGAGGCGATGGCTTTTCCCTCCTCATCTCTTCACAGGTCTCCCTCGGCGCGCTCATCTTTAACGGCCATCTCTTTAGCTCACACTCCTCTGCCCATACCCTCAACTCCACAGACGCCAGCCTCAGCCTCTGTCCTGACCTACACGAAGCCTCCTCCCCAGCCTGTGGGGCACCCCCCCCCGTGGGGTCTCCTCCTTCCACAGACAGGGTGCACCACCTCAGCCCCTGTGCCCGCAGATGAGTGCCTCACCCTGGCTTCTCCATGGAGGGAACTCCCTCCCCCTGGCCTGGCTTTTCCCAGTGACCCTGGAGCTGGAGCTCGAGCTCTGTCTCCCCGTCACCATCACTGCCACCTCCACACCCCGCGGCTGCCTGTCCCTGGGTGCTCAGCAACATGCTCCGTAGAGTTCTGTTCCACCCCATGCAATTGTTACCTTCTTCATTGTCAGATGTGGCGTTCTAGCTTCCCCAGATGACATAAAGTTCTCCAAGGCAGAGCCATGTCCTACTCAGCTTTTCATTTCTTGAAGTACTCAATGTAACATTTGTCATAGGCACTAAACAAATACCTCCTTCATAAGGAGATAATGAAAGTATCAAAAATAGTGGCATTCTCTCAGACAAGACCAAATGCAGGAAGGAACCACTGAACAAATATACATGGCTCCCAACATGGACCTGTTCATGTCAGCATCAAATATACTTCATAAAATATTCATCCATTGATTACTTTAAAATTTAGATTATTTTATTGATCATAGGAATATATATATATATATTTTAATTTTACACTTTTAATGACAGTTAAGGCATGCATACCTAAACAAATTCTACGCATCTCTTTATGTGACGAACTACCGATGGCATGTCTTTTACATAGCTGGGCACAAAAATATGTCCCAACCCAACCACTCTTCTGCTCTGTGATTTTTCCATCCCATGCCCCCTATAAACCATGAAGCCTCTCTCCTCATCTGCTTGACTCTGGTTGGGGTGGGCACCCGAGGCTGCTCTGATACCTCTGGGCACAGCAAACTGCCTGGCAGCTTTTGCCTCATGAAAACTAGCTGTCATATCAGCCCTCTGGCTCTGTGAGGTCACTATGCTGTGAGAAGCCCGGGGCCACACCAAAAGCCCCTGGGGAAGAAAATGCCACCTGGACACAGAGTTGGCGACAGGATTTTGGAATTATTGGCCGCTGGCGCAGAGAGCACACACTCTCAAGGAGATAGGGAGGCAGCATCTGGCAGCCTCGCTCACCAGATGAAGATGTTGGAAACCCGGCTGAAATCAGATACAAAGGAGAACAGACATGAGACAGATAAAAAGAGATCATGGGGGAGAAGAGTCCAGGAAGGCTCAGAGGAAGATTGAGGGGAATAGAAATTAAGTCTAGTGTGTAGGTCTTTAACTGCCCGTAAGTCAGAGCAGAAGTTCTGACACAGAGGAGTCCCAGAGTGTGACCTCTCAGATGTTGAGAGGCTTTGTGAGAGGTTACTCCAGATTGAACACATGAGAGAGAGAATTTGGTGGTTCCTAAAAGACAGACTCAACAATCCTCCTCTTAGGTTAGTTATGCCGACTTAAAGCTAATTCCTTTGTAACGGGGTATCTTGACCTTAAATCAGAAAAGCATCCGGACATGCCACATCTTGATTTCCAGACGCTTGACAACTATTTCATATCGTAATGGCTAAAATGGGAGGATGTTGGGATAAGAGCAGATATAGTTGGATTCCTAGCGGATTGACTACTTACAGCTGAACCCCAAACATAAGCCTAGGGGATACTAAAGACAGCTGTACGCTAAAATGTTCATTATCTTAAAGAAATGGATAATGCTAATATAAAATTTTACACGGACTCTCTTTTGAAAATTAGACAGCATTGCATTCCTGAGATAATACCCACTTGACCATGATATATTAACCTTGCTTATATATTCTTGGATACAACCTGATAGTATTTTCATAAGGATTTTTGTGTCTATGTTTATAGGAATATTGACCTGCAGTTTTCTCTCCTTGAAAGGCCTTTGTATAATTTTGATACCAAGTAATTCTCAACCTCTCAGAGGAGATGAGGGCTCCTCCCTCCCTTCTTTATACACAGTGCTGAGTTTAAAAATAAAACACTTGTGGAATTAAGTAGAGTTTACCGGCTTAATTTCTGCGTCATTTCCCTATACATCCACCCCCTAGAGATGATACCTTTTACTTCTGTGCTCCAAAACTTCAGCGTGTAATTCATTCATATTTTAAAATAGATCAATATACAAAATCAGTTTGGCTTGTTAAAATAATTTAGTGGAAGTATGAGCTATGAGAAGCAAAAAGTATTTAAAATACCACAGGAAAAAAAAACTATTCTATGTTCAGAAAATAAAAAACTTGCATATTTTCAAATAAATATATGTGTGATAAAGACTTCTGCTCACATAATGACTAGGTATCAAAACAAAACATGTAATATAGTGAGAATCTTATTGAATTCTAATTATATTGAATAGGGTAGCTTTCTAATCACTCCTAAATCCCAAAAGTGTTTGTTTTAGAAAGTTTTTATAAGAGTTACTTCCTCAAATTCTTACTATTCTCAGTTGGCTTTATAATTTACAGAAAAAAAAAGAGTCAAAGTAACTATATTAAATATGTAGAGTGGGAAAATCACCAATGTAATGTGTTAATAACAACCTTAAGTTGCTGAGTAAGAAAAATCAAGTTTAAGTTACTTCAGGTTGAATAAGTGCCCCTAGGAATATCACTCCTTCCTAACATTTCCAAGTTTGTCTTACACTATCATCACACCTATTAAATAGTGAGAGTTTTCAATGCAATGTGTAACTGTAAACTATTCTCAGTAATAGGTGTAGTTTTCTTGCCTTAACTGCTTAAGAGACTCTACCCCAGTGGTTCTTAACCTTTTCTGAGGTACCGAACTCACCAGTTTCATATGCGCATTCACCGAACCCTTCTTTAGTGATAAATAAAATATGATTTCTTTTTCAAAATTCAAGGCATAGGTATATGTTTTTTTACTGGTGCACAAAATGAGCCGTGCATGAACATCACCTTGCTCAAAGAACAAAACCAACAAAGTGCATGAACTCACAACAAATTACGGTATTACTTTATTCTGGCCTCCACAGCAGAGGCTTCTCCAAACCCCTGAGACCGACTCATCGAACCCCTAGGGTTCCATAGAACCCAGGTTAAGAACCACTGCTCTGCCTGACCAGGCGGTGGCGCAGTGGATAGAACGTCGGACTGGGATGCAGAAGACCCAGGTTCGAAACCCCGAGCTCACCAGCGCGGGCCCATCTGGCTTGAGCAAAAAGCTTGTCAGCTTGGACCCAAGGTCGCTGGCTCCGGCAAGCGGTTGCTCAGTCTGCTGAAGGCCCGCAGTCAAGGCACATGTGAGAAAGCAATCAATGAACAACTACGGTGTTGCGAAGGCAACGAAAAACTAATGATTGATGCTTTTCATCTCTCTTCGTTCCTGTCTGTCCCTACCTATCCCTCTCTCTGTCCCTGTAAAGAAAAAAAAAAAAAAAAAAAGAACCACTGCTCTACCCTAACCATGTGCTAGAAGGTGGATTCAGCACCATGGAGAGTTACCGCTGAGCCCTTCCTTGCTCCCTCAGACTGTCCCTACAGGAACCAGGAACACAGAGGACCACATGGAACATTAGGTTGCATGTTAAGCTGTTCATTAGACTATTAACTTTCTCTGACCCAGCTGGTCAAGTTTCTGTGTTCTCAGTGTCGATTTCTATCCACTTAATTTCTTCTTTCGTGATTTGGCTAGACTAAGAATAAATTGCCTTTTTCAAGGAAAAGATAAAGGAAGCAAGATTATCAGGAAAAGTAAACTTCAAAGTCTCTTGGGGAAAAATAAAAAATTACGTCCTGGTGAGACTCACCTCTGAGCTAATTAACCAGTTTGGGAGGATGGATGCTGAGATTGTCTCTCCCTCCCGTGCGTCTAACACCGCTCCTCGGCCCTGCAGTTTACACCTGGCTACTTACGGCGGTTTACCCTGACGCCACAGCACACGCCAAAACCAAGAACGCTTTTGGCTAACACATGTGCTCGGACAAGAGCAAAGGTCTCCTGTTTTGAAAAGAAAAAGTCAACTTGTTTTTATAATCTAATGTTAAGACGTCAGAAGTTATTTTCCTACATAATCAGCTCATTATTGGTGCTGCCATCAGTGGCAACCATAGACGATGACAAGAACACGGGCTCAGACACACATATTTCTGCTCTTTGTTAACAGACACCACAAGGGAGCTAGCGACAGAGCAATTTATAGCTGCTGGCTGAAAAAGAGTTTAAAATGATCTGCCAGTGCCCTTCATCCATGCTGATCCCTTACCGAGGAGAATCAAGAGTTGGCTAAAAAACACGTCCAACACTTACTTCATCGAACAGTATTTTCAACAGTTGGTTGGGTTATAGGAATAAGACAGTAAAGTGGCTTCTAGTAATGTTTCAGGTGAACAGAAGGTAAATGGCTGATATCTTAGATTGAAAAAAATAAATAAATAAGGGAGGGTGCTAGTTACTGAAACTGAAAATCCAGACTTAAGAAGCAAGCATTTAGAAATATGGGAGGAAAGGCTGCCAGAAACGTCTGAAATAAAAGAATATATGGGGATTCAAAAGAACATAAGGAATACAAGTTGTCGAAGATTTGGGTAAGTGTTTCTAACAGACCACTTGGAATAAAAAAAGAAGGCAGAACGCGGGGTCCTCCTGGCCGGCAACATATACAAACAGCATCTGAAAGGTGAGCGGGCATCGTAGGCGGTGTCTAAAGCATGAGACATGCAGGGTGTAGGCTCTCAAGGGGCGGGTGGCATACGTATCCACAGCCTTTACTCCGCGACCTGGAACGCATCGGGGACACATTTGTTAAGTAAATGAACAAAGCAACCAGGAGAGGGACAATGTTCTGAAAACCAAACGCATAGATGGTCGCGAGGGGGAAGTGCTTTACAGAGGTATTAACGTGTGACTATTGGATTAGGTAATTTAAAAGTCACTTGAAAACCTTATTAATCAACCTCTGTGAAGTCTGGGTGGTAGAACCCACGTTGGCATGCATTGAGGAGCAAACGAGTAAGACGTTGAAGACCTGACTGCTTTTTCATAAAGGCTGGCTGAGAAGAGCAGGAATTTTTAATAGATAAATATAGCGGAGGAAACATGATTGAGAACTTTTCCTGTGTGTTGGGAGAGATAGGAGCAGCTTTGTGTGTTAAGAAGCCCCAAAGGAGGAAAAGGTTGAAAAGGTTAAAAAAAAAAAAAAAAAAAAAGAGGGGGGAGGGTTAATGGAAGAAGGATGGTCCCTGGGACCTGGAGGAATCAGGCTGAGACCAAAGAGCCCTCTGTCTACAGCGTGATGAAACTCGGAGGGGGAGGGGCGAGGAGTCAAGGAGAACGCCCCGGTTTCTGGGGTAAGGTGGGGACCGCCACCCCTTTACCTCCACGCACAGGTCGGAATAAGGGCAAGCACAGATGTGCTCGGTGGTGTACAAATAGAAAGGTTAAGGGCCCTACTGCTTCCAATTTCTCAGCCTGTGTAGCATCACGGTTTTTTTTAGAAGGGTTAGGGGTTAGGGTTCAAGTAGGAGTTCTGAAGATGTTTGGTTCTGAAGGCCAACTGTGGCCCCAGATAGGGAATGTGCCAGGGCCCCATGGTAAGACCTGTCACTGTCCGATGAAGAGGAGATGATGCATTTCTAGTTATGCTTGGTGGTGTTGGTGGTTGCACCAATGTGCTGCCATGGTTGGGTTCTCCCCGGTGGCATTCAGCAGTCCCGGTACAGAAACAGAGGTGATGGCGGGTTTAACTCAAGGCTGGAAGCTGGCAGAGAAGTGGGATGGGATAAACAGGAGCCAGGGAGTCCACCGAGCCTAAATGGACTCCACTAGCCTGTGTGGAGAGGGAGTGGGGAGGACTTAATCGTTGAGGTTTACAAGGAAGGGCTGGGGTAACTGGAGGGAGGGAGGTGGACGCCTCAAGGCTGGTTATGGTCCTGAATCCCCTCCAGCAGGATGTGAGAAGGGGCCCAGGATAAAGGCAGAGCGGTCTGCTGTGGTGGTATACAGACCAGTCACCTCAGGCACATACAGGAAGAAGCCAGAGAGCACGGGGACAGGAGTCCGCGCCCTGGGCCGCAGGTTTTCGGCACATTATTCGTAAGACTAAACGTGCTAATGTTGGTTTGGCAAGCTGGAATCCAGGCAGGAGGCTGCCTGCTGCTGTCGGTGACAAGAAGAAAGGGTGACCTACTACTGCCTGACGCATCTCAGACACAGTGTCACCCCCACCAGCCTACCCACTGCCTGCACGCCGGAACACACGGATGTAGGAAAACCCTGCCTTAGGAAACACGGCAGTCAAAGTCCAGGAAACCAGACGACTGTGACAGAGCTCAGAAAGTTAAGAATGAGAGGTTCGAAACGAAGATGGCAGACTGTGAATCCAGGCACACACGGGTTCGGGTCTGGAAGGGACAGAAGAGAGCGAGTCTGTGACTTGTTCCAAACTGGCCCGAGTGCCACCTGCCTTGGACTGAATGGCAAAGTGGATGAGTCTCCACAGAAGTGAACCACCGTGAGCGTGACATTCAGAGTCCATAATTTCAGTGACAAGTTTTGAAGGTGAAAAGGAAGTAAGCTGTTTTGCTTTGTTTCTTTTCCTCTTTCCCACTAATTTTATGACTCATATAATATACAACCAAGGGTCACAGGCATCGAATCCCGAATTAACAAGTAAGTCGTGTAAAAGCCGTTGAGTTTTTACAAATGAGGCAATCGTCATCTGGAAAAAAAAAAAATCCAGTTCCTCACAATGCACCCTAGCATTTTCCTGTTCTGCAATTGTATGAACTAGCAGGAAGTTCCTTTCCAGCCTGGGACGTGTAGGAGAATGTGTCTGTGTGTTAGGGAAACGGGAGATGCTTTCCTCTGCCTTCACATCTTTGAAGACATGATCAAAGAAGCAGAATGTCGTTTGCATCGTCAGGCGACCTCGGTCTGTGATCGTCCCAGAAAACAAACAGCTTTCGATGAGGAGAAGCTGTCAGTGTGGCCCCATCACAATAACGAGTGCTCGTCACACGCCCGAGCCCGTGGTTCTGAAATATCGCACTCTCCCACGCCGTTACATTGTAAATCACTCCCCTCTGTTTCATGGCCTTTCTGCACTTGTAGCCAAAATATCCAGTAAATCAAATGGGAGATGAAATATCTTTGGCTTGAGCCAATTCAATATGTTCTTGCTTCTGATGGCTGTGAGACTCGAGAGTTATTTTACATCTCGGTGTTGGAAGTCTAAAAAAAAAAATCACAATTTCGGGTGACCGCATCTATGCCAACTAAAATTCTGGAACTCTCTTGCTGTTGGGGAAGTTGGCCGAGGGGCACGAGCACATCTTGGGTCCTGGATGACACAGGAGAGGCAAAGTAGGGTGTTAGTCACTAAGAAGCTGAAAGACAGAGGTGGGCACAAAATTGTGAGAGATACCCAGATGGGAACTAAGGCGTGGCTGCTCACAGGACAGTAAAATAGAGATGTGTTCTGTTTTCTTCCAGAAGGCCGGCTAACGACGCAGGGTCAGAACCCCTGTTGAGTCTGGTAATTATTCTAACCGTACGTTGGCTTGGACTGTCATCGCTGTTCTTCAAGGCGGTGGTAAAAATTAGCGAATGAAATAGAAGAGGATGGAAGGGATGAGCTATTGAGCAAAAACATAAACAGGAAATGAACAGCGGGGCGCCCAGGGGGAGTGTTGTCACAAGTGCTCGCGGCCCTCTGAGTAAAAATGGCTACCTCAGTATTCGCTTAAAATAATTGAATGCCGCGGGATGATCCCTTCACATGCACCAAAGCAATTTAGATTTCGGAAAGTCAGAGGTCATCTCGTCTTTGCCCTAGGACCCTTAACGGCTGAGAATACGATACCGGCTGCAACCCGGGTGCGGAGCTGGGTGTGGCCCTTCTGGTCTGACGCCCAGCCGTCTGATACGCATCACAACGTATCTCCTGGAAACTCCGCCTTTATGCTGAATAGCTACAACATCTTTTAAGTGCTTTCTTAATGGGGACGACTGTTACTTCCAAAGAGCAGAGAGATACATTTGGATTCTTGCCACCTGTTTTTCCAGAATGGGCAAGACTTGAAAGTGGATCTGCAATCACAGGTTCCTAGAAATGCACAGTCCTCCTCGGTGGCACCTGGGGAAGCCACATGACTGGTGACGCTTCCTCTGTTCTCAGCTGCCCGCCCCCTCAAACCCCAGGCCCCCATCACCATGGAGACACAATATGCAAAACCAGGGTCGGTGACACCAACTCAGCCCCAGGAAGCTCGCCCCTGCTTCACCGCAAGGGGCTCACGGTCCTGGCCCGGCCTGCGTCTAGTGACGTCAGACGCTGCTGACGTACGTGGACTTGGGCGCCAGAAAGACCCCCTTCCCCTCCCCCCACATACACACGGGAGACAAGCTGAAAGGGACGGGCAGCGTCTTGCGCTGTGAGTGTAACCTTGGAAAACATTTACCCCCCCCCCCTCGGGCCCCAGTCTCAGGCCGTTGACAGTGATTCCACTGAAATGATGCCTGGTGAGGAGGTCGGTTAAGAGCAGCTGCTTTTTAATATCATTGTGATCGGTCTTATTACTTCTCATTGCGGTTTCCCCTTGCAAATAGTTTCCCCAGTGAGAAAAGAAAACACAAGAATAGCCAGGAGTTATAGAAAGTAAAGATGCTTTGGGTTAACTTCCTTACTGACAGTCAGGAAATGAACCATTCTGGTGCATAGAAGCTGCACAGCGAGTGCTCGACGTACGTACGACCACGACGGGTTCCGACAGACCGGGCCTAACACATCGTGGAGTAGGCTATATGTACAGTACTGTGAAATGATGTTATAAATATCTTTAAGTCATATTTTATCATAATTTTCTTTCATTATTATATATCATAATTTTCTTTGTTCATTTTATGCCCTTTGTATCATCTCTACACCATTTTGTTTCTTACTTTTACATTCGTCAGGTTTAAGTAAAACACTGCATTACCAGTACAGCTGGTTTAATATTTGCAAAACATACAGAATACAGGTGCATACAAACACTGCTCCAGACGCGGAGCAGTCGTGGCTAGCGATTGTGGTCGTAAAGTCGAATGGTCGTGCTAAGCTGCATAGGTTGTAAGGTGATCAATACCTGTAGTTAAGAATGAGTTGTCATCTGTTCTGGACTGAGAAGTGTGCTCCCAAAATTCATACTGATGTTGAGGTCCTAACCCAGCACTGCCGAATGAGACTGCTTTTGGGTATAGAACCCTTAAAGAGGCAACTGCAGGAAAGTGAGGCCCTGTGGGTTGTCCCTCATCCAGCCTGGTGTCCTTAGACGAGGAGATGAGGACTGAGACATCGGGCTGCACCTGTCCCAGGGGGACTCCCTTAGAGAAAGGGACAGGACAGTGGCCACCTGCACACCAGGGGCAGAAGCTGGGGGGAACCCTCTCCGGCAGCGCCCACCTGGCTCTCGGGCTTCCAGCCCCCAGAACAGTGACAAAGTGCATTTCTGTGGCTTTCGCCACCCAGCCGGGGCACTTTGTTCAGGCAGCTCTGGCAACACACCCTCTGTGGACGGCCAGCCGGCAGGGGACGTGACAAGGGCACAAACACAGCCCTACAACCTGTCGAATGGGGTCTGATTATGGGGAGAACATAACCCCCACCTCCTCTGTCACCACCTCGGAGCTATCTGCATGGCCATCGGTTCTCACTCCGCTGGCGAAGATCAGAAATCCTCGCTGCGGGGGAGTTCTGGGTAACAATTTAATTCAACGACATGGACTGAACCGTGGCCACGTGGGCGAGCCCTGGGCTCGCCGGTGAGGGCGGCACGTGGCTGGAGGATGAAGATAATAAGTAAGAAGGTATCGCATGAACCCTACGATACAATGAGAGAGAGAGTTGTCAGCAGCCACCCAATCAGAACGAATTAAAGCACCGTAGTAAAGGGGACAAGCCGGGTGTGTGTGTGTGTGTGTGTGTGTGTGTGTGTGTGTGTGTGAGAGAGAGAGAGAGAGAGAGAGAGAGAGAGAGAGCACAGCTGTGCAGAGAGTCGGTGTTCACGGGGCTCGCTGATGGGGACTTGGAGGATGCGCTGGAGCCGGCACTTAAGAGGTGGATAGGTTCTCAATGCCGGAGCAGGAAGAGAACATTCCAGGATAAAAGACCGGATAAAAGGAATTTGGAATCCTTGGAAAACGCGGGTAAGGCCACGAGGTCAAGTCAGCAGAACAGGGAAGGGACGGGGCAGTGCAGGGTGGGTTGTGAGCGGCAGCTGGACTAAGACACACACTGGGAATCAGTCGTGGGCACAGTGGCAAGAACGACATCTGCCGTGCAGAACGACTGGCACAGCTAACGCTCTGTCATACCCGCTGTGCACCTGGCAAGCCTTCCTGTTCACAACATCTCTGAATTCTCCAAAACCGCCCTTTAAGAAGGGCATCTTGTTTTTAACAAGGAGAAGTCAAGTGCCTGAAAGTTAAGAAACTTGCCAGATGCCGCGCGGTTGGTTAAGAGGTCAAGTCAGGATTTGAACAGCTCTCACCGACTCCTAAACCCATTTACTAAATTCACAGCAATACTTTCTCTTTGAGCTGGAAACCAAGAAAGCACACAAATCCATCTTCTCCCCCGAGTTGGGTCAAACAGGTGCTATATACATTGTCATCAATGTGCAAATATATTCCAATTTTGGTTTCTATGGAAAACGTTAAGTGTTTTTAATAGACAAATTTAAAATATCCGTCATCATTTCTCGTGAGGAAATTGGGGCCGGTCATCTAGGATCTTCTTACAGTGCGTAGGGGACAGACCCTAACTCAGCCGCTTTGCCTATAACTGCCGGCTGGGATGGCTTGGGTTATAGTTGCTGGGAGAACAGGGTCGAGTGTGGTGCAGAGACATGTGGGTGAAGCAAGTTTTCTGAAAATAAAAGCTCTTCTGCACGATCATGCTTCTTAGGCCACAAAGGTCTGAAATTTGGTGCCACTGGGGCAGGAGACAAACTCAAGTCTGTGGTGGGGGTTGGGTGGGGGAGAGGGCGGAAACTGGCAGACTTGTCAACCCTCAGCTGTTCATGTCCGTCTTAAAAGAAGACTTCTGTGTACCTAGGATGTAGCAGTGTGCTTGCTAAAACACACATAACAACTAGAAGCTGAAAAATCCTTCTTGATACGTACTCAAGAATAATAAAGTGGCCAGTTCCCTGGAGTCTGAGACGTTGGGCGTTGGACCACTAGTGGGGAGACAAGATATATCGTGGTGAGGACTTTGAGGTATTGTTCACCAACACAGACAAGTTAGACATGTGTGTAAACAGTCCCCTCCAAGCAAGAAAGACAGTGGAAGTCACCATCACACCAGCTAGTGGGATAAGCTACCAGCGAGTGGTCAGACGCAGACCCTGATCCGAGTCTTTGTTCCTACAGTTGGGGTGCACCTGCCACAAGGCACTCCAGCTCACGGCCAAATTTAAATCCATGTGTGAGTGAGATTCTGGCGTAAACTCGGAGATCAGTATTTTCACTGACCAAAAGAAATAAAAGGTAACTGTTGATAACTCATTTTTTTTTTTTCCTCTTAATGAATTTTTGCTGATTAAGAAACAGAGCAGTTCTCAAAAGTGACCGACGAAGAAAACAGCACGGTCCATATGTCTGGCAATATGTCTTAATAAAACTATTTTTGTAAAAAAAAAATGTAAATACCCAATTTGTATACTGAAAGACACTGGAACCTCTATTTTATAGCATCTGGGGACAGCCATGGAGAAGAATGGATGACAAGATGAATGGGATTCTGGAGGGACAGCAGGTGACTCGCAGCTGTAATCAAGTGACTCCTACAGCCAAGAACAGCAATTATGGAAGAGTAAAAACAAGGGCTTTGTGAGGGAAATACTACTTGAAATATTTAGCAGAAACACTTTGCAAATGCTTGCTAGAAAGAACTTATACATAGTTTTTATGAATCATAAATACTTACTAAAGGATTGAGGTTAAATTTTGAGATCTTACTTTGACTGATATCTTTCCTAGTTATTTTCTATTCATGATGTGATTCTTCTTTATCAACAACTCCTCAAAATATTATCTCACACTTACGATATCTGAAGCGATTGATGGCTGTCAAAATAGCATTTCATATTTTGGGCATAAATACTATTTTGAGGCTTATAAGTTCTAAAACAGATTTTAAATGATAACTGATTCTTGGGTCTGAACTTTGAGTTGGTGCAGTTTTCCGTCTGAAATAGAATTATGCTTCAACAGAGTTAAGAGGAGCCACTAGCTAGATGTTGTATCCCTTACCCAGTCGTATCCCAAACTTAGCTTAAATTGGAGAAAACTGGTGTCAGAGTTAACGCCTTCACTTCCAAGCTGGATCAAGTCAACTTGATAAAGCACATCTATAAGGGAAATTCACTGTTGCGCTCGGGAACATTCTGGCGTCTGTCGGCTGCAATATAGGGATGATATATTGCTACAAGGTCTTTTCAAGTACTGTTGCCGGGTCCCTGAGGAATGCTGGGGGGTGGGCTCTTTGAGGTTGCTAAGGATGAAGGAAAAAACGTCCTCAGCCTTTTTTGTACGTGTGTGTGTGTCCGAAAAGACACATTAAAAAAAATTAAAAAAGTAGACCCGGAAAAGAAAAATAAGGCATTCCATTAATTCCTATAGTTTTGTGTACGTGGTTTCATAAATATGCTTCTTAGCTCTCAGGGTTATGACTATCAAAATACACAAGAACTAGGCTCAGCCTCCTCCCATCAATAGTCGCCTGACCCCTCCTCTTCACCCAAGGACCCCTAACGTGAGGGGCACCATACGCCGTATCGAGGTTACCGACACTTGCCTATGAGATGTGCACGCCTTCACGGCCTTGACTCGAGCACACGTGTGCCCAAGCGCAGTTCACTTAATTCCCCCGTCTGCCGGCAGACACGGCCGAGACCAGGGGGCGGAGAAGAGCGAAGCGCCCAGTCCCTCGGGAGGACAGATGAGACAGGGCAGAGCCTGTCTGCACAGCCCAGTTGCTAGAGCCAGCTGCGGCGTTCTCCAAGGCATTGCTGGGGGACCCACACGGCTTGGATCCGCGTTCCCCTCATCGCAGCTGCCTTAGAAGCATTTGGGACACAGGTCGGGCTTCTCCACCTCCATGTCACGCAGAGGAACCAGTGGGGGTGACCTCCGGGCACGACTGAATCCAGGCTCACACTTTTCAAATATTCCCAAATCCCTGTTCTAGATATTTTGCTTTCCTACTTTTCTTAGGTCAGTAGTTCGGTAAATTTTGGCTTTTGTTACCAACGGTGGTACTACACGGGGTATGTTTTCTTGGTCCCAGTCAATTGCAAATATATAGCAGACGTTATTCATTGTAAAAATAATATTTTCTTGATTTACATGGTATTTACCTTCTACATTCAAATTATTAAAAGGACATTATGTAATGTTCTTTAATTATTATAAACTCATTTTTACATCTTAAGAGAGAGTCAACCACACAACAGCGGCAAGAGGGGAAGAAACTACCATCTGCCGACGGGGTCTATGTGCGTAAGCGCCGTGTCCAGCAGGAGAGCAGTGGCCTCGACGTGACCACGGGCTCGACGGGAAGGTGACTTGCTGCCACTAACCTCGGTGCGCCTGGGACAAAGGGGGTGGCAAAGGACAAGTCCTGTTAGACCACGGAGTAAACACTGGCTTGTTCCGATGGACATGATCCTCCAAGTAGGTGACAGGTGAACGGAAGGCAACCAGAGTGTCACAGAAGTAGTAACAATGAAGCCTACGAGATGAGCTCAGAGCTAGTAATAATTATGGCTATGGCTGCTGTAACACTTGCTGTTTTTCCAGGCATTGTTCTAAGAGCCCTGAAGATATTAAACTCATTGAACTCTCACAATCACTCTGTAAGGCGAGTACCAGCACCCCCATTCTGCAGATGAGAAAACTGAGGCTCATAAAGACTAAATGGGCTTGCCCAAGTTGTGTTGGAGCTGGGACAAATCCAGATGATCTCTCCCGAGAGACCGCAACTCACAGTGACCTTATCAAATGCCCCTCATACAGAAATTCACCAGGGAGGGCTGTTGGCCAACCAACCCAAACACAAGGACCAGGGACGTGTCATGAGCTACGAGATTAAGCGACTGTACAGTGTGCAGCCACGCGGCATCGGGGAGACCTCGCCCACCTTTTGAGCAGAGGTGTGTAGCAACAGTGCTTCCTGACTCCTCCCACCGCGTTCCTCCCGCGGAGATAGAGGGGGCGGGGCGGGAGAGAAAGCGCACGGAGCCATGCAGACCCGCTGCATGGGCAGACATTATTACCCATCCATACCGGACTAAAACGGAGGCTCTGGCTGAAACAACAGGACAATAATCAACACGTTCCGAAGGCGGTGTGAGGCCATATGCTGAATTCCCAAAGGGGGTTTCTGAGAACCATTACATAAGTCTGCGCTTGACCTTAGCCAAAAGGCCAAGAAAAGTTGTTTTTTGTTTTTGTGACAGAGAGACAGAGGGACGGATAGGGACAGACAGGAAGGGAGAGAGATGAGAAGCATCAATTCTTTGTTGCGGCACGTTAGTTGTTCATTGACTGCTTTCTCATATGTGCCTTGACCGGGGGGCTACAGCAGACTGAGTGACCCCTTGCTTGAGCCAGCAGCCTTGGGCTAAAGCTGGTGAGCCTTGCTCAAACCAGATGAACCCACACTCAAGCCGGTGACCTTGGGGTTTCGAACCTGGGTCCTCTGAATCCCAGTTCGACGCTCTATCTACTGAGCCACCACCTGGTCAGGCAAGAAGAGATTTTTTAAAAAAATATTCTTGAGCTCACTTGGCCACACTGACTCTATAAAGTCAAGCGTAATACTGTATTTGTTAGATAGTATTTATTGATTACTTTAGAGTGAGAGGGAAGGGGAGAGGGAGAGGCCCCCCACCCTCTACCTTGAGCTCCGAACCCAGCGGAGTGAGACCCTGATGTCAGCACCCAGGACGGGGAGCAGAGAGCAGGGTGGGGGGCAGGGAAGGAGACGGGAGACCAGCTGGCCTCTCCCCACCGCAGGGTTCCTACCTCCTGAGTCCTGAGCTTGGAGCACCAGGAGCAAAGCTTCCAAGGTTGACAATGTGAACTAGTACATGGCCTGCCTATGTAAGTTACTAAACTGAATCTGTGTTTCTGCCCCCAAAGGGTTGTGAGACATACAATATATACTATTATCTAAGCGTGTCCAGAAATGGCACGGGGCCTGCCTGAACTTGTGTCAGGGAAGAAGGCAAGACCTGGATCTACAGAGCGGATTTAAAGGTATACAAAGTAAACGTGCAAAATGTTTACACTTAAGGAATTGAGCCCAGTGCACACAACAGCTGCACCCACACACGATGGCCCGTGCACAGAGCACCCGCCAGGTGGAAGGGCGCTCCTTCCGCTCACAGAGTCCCAGGCAGTGCAAGGAGCGTCAGTCGGGGTGCCCGAGCCAGGTCACAGGAGCCAGGTCACCGGAGAGGTGACCATGGGAGTCACACCAGTAGATATTTCACAGGGCTGTGCGGAAGCACTCAGTGCAGTGCCGCCCCCAGAGTAGCCACCCCATGGTGATACCCCACGAGCTGCTGTTATATCGATAAAAGTTCTTTTTGTACCGCCTTACCTGCGAAGAGCTGGTCGAACAGGAAACTCACTGTTAACGTTTTATCTAGTGGCTTTCTGACTAATCTCAAATCAATAGATCCAACTTGACTGGCAGTAAAAGCCCCACCTCAAAGTAAACAAAAGCAAAACCAGCAGCTTCTGTTGAAGGGCCCAGGACCACCCACCGTGCTAGCAGGTGGCTACTCCCGTTCCCCCCTCACTTTCTCCGTGGGAAACTAGGACTTAGGAAAGTTGAGGACGCTGACCATGGTGACTCCACCAGGATGTGGCAGAACCAGGAAAAATGGTTCCTGTCAACTAATGAGACACAAAACTTACTCTGTCAATAAAAACTTGTTTGATTTGGGGGCTGATTATTTAACATGCTACGTGTCCCATGGATTTCACTAAAGACTACTCAGTTAGCTGAAATTAAAAGCAAGGCGACTTTTAGGAAGAAGCATCTCTTCTTTCGTCATGTCTCACGCACTTTGAGAATAGATTGAACATTAGGAGACAGACTGCCCTTTAATTTCAAGTGGAATATTTTTCATGTTAGCACACATACAAAACCAAACGGTAATTAAAGACATATCACAACTGATGGGCTCACTATTTCATGGGTGTGAACAGAAGAGGATAGCAACTTAAAAGAATTTAAAGCGTAATATCCAATCAGGTGAACTCAACTGAACAGTCATTTTCTTTTTAACTTCATGCTTTTTTTTTTTTTTAACTGCTCTTCAGGTTTCTAAAATAAGGATTTGCTGTCAGAATAAAAGAATCATGTGCATATGAAAAACTGCTTTATTAGCTGTAAAAGGCTATAAAAGTTAGTATTTATGTTTAATCTAAAATATCTTATTGTATTTTTAATAGAAAGAATAACAATGGAAATACACTGCTCACACAAATGAGGGGGTACTTCCAAGTGAATATGAAGCGATCAAACAGCCCCTCCTTTCTGTGAGCGGCATGTACATACTAGCTGCCCCCATGTGTGCGGCGATGGACACAGAGAAGAAGGTGCTCAAAAGGGCCGAGTCAAGAAATGTAGACGCTCAGAGATCCTTACGGACCGCAGCGCAGGGTCCAGCATTCAGAGGAGGTGGGCAGTGGCCACTTATGTCCGTCCTCACGATGATGAACTCCTCCTCCAGCCTCTGTAGTTTTGGGGGGAACAGAGATGGGGGGCGCTGGCGAAGACACGCTGTGTGCACTGGGCCTGAATCCAGAACGCACACTCGTGTTCTGTGCCCATCGCCCCCCCGCCCCCCAAGTGTGTACGGCACATCCGGCAGCTCGGCCATGGAAGAGTGACAGGGAAAATGATACCTTGCGGTCATTAGGTGATAAATTCTTGACGTGCTCACAGATTGTTTGTGTTATGAAGATGAGATCAAGAAATCTCCGGTGCCTGACCAGGAGGTGGGACAGTGGATAGAGCGTCGGACTGGGATGCGGAAGACCCAGGTTCGAGACCCCAAAGTTGCCAGCTTGAGCGCGGGCCCATCTGGCTTGAGCAAAAGCTCGCCAGCTTGGACCCAAGGTCGCTGGCTCCAGCAAGGGGTGGCTCGGTCTGCTGAAGGCCTGTGGTCAAGGCACATGTGAGAAAGCAATCAATGAACAGCTAAGGTGTTGCAACAAAAAACTGATGATTGATGCTTCTCATCTCTCCCCGTTCCTGTCTGTCTGTCCCTCTCTCTGACTCTCTCTCTGTCTCTGTAAAAAATAAAAATTAAAAAGAAAAAAGAAATCTCCGGTGTCACCGGAATGAGGCCAATAAAAGAGTCACCACTATTGGCATGTCACTAATTCCACATTCTGTTGTTACTAAGCACCTACTCTGTGGCAGGTACCAAAGTCGGAGCTGGATGAAAATACAGCCCCTTCAAGAAGGCTTTGACTAGTTAGGGATGCGCAATCGCCCGTCACTGCGGACAGAGGACGGGACCCGCTGGGAGTGGGGACCTTTTGCGCAGGAGATGCAGCAATGCACAACAGGGCCTTTCAGAGAGCTCCCTGTGCACATGATGGCAAAGCTGGTCCTTAGGGGGCCGGGCCCTGCTCTGGGGGACGCGTGTGATGGTGATGTCCAGGGGCCTGGAAAGCACGAAGGATTCAGTGACTTGGTAGCAGGTGGGGAAGAGGGCAGAAGAGGCCTGCCAGCCGGGGACAGTTCATAAAAGGTCTTAGGAGCTATGGAAATGTATCAAAAACCATTACAAATGTCTGTATTTGAGGAGTCGACTTGTAAGAATCAATCCTATGGAAAGAATCAGTGCGTGGAGATATATTTATCAACAAATGTCTATGTAAAGGTGTTTGTCGTAAAAATAATTTATAATAATATAACCTAGTAATTAAAAGCTGCTTGTATATCCAAAACCAGGGAAAGAGTTAAGTGAATTATGATATCCCATCCGATGAACCATGATGCAACTACTAAAAATTACATTTTCAAAACCTATGTTAGGATATGAAAAGTAATGTCTATTATATAACATTAAGTGGGTAAAGCAACTTAGAAATTTACACCTGTGTGTGCACGCACACACCCCTCCCTTTCTTGGCCTTCCACACACATACACACGCACATTCACACCTATGCTATGCAGGTAAAAGCCTGAAAGGAAGCCCACTCAAATTTTAGTCTTTCTGGGAGTCATATTAGTGATGATTTTTACCGTTCTTTATAGTTTTGGCTTTTTTTCCCCCAAATTCCCAAGCACAAATATGTGTTACATGTAAACACTCGGAACCGAATGATGTTGAAAAATCAACCTTATGAATGCTATTTTTGACAGAGAAATAGAAGTGGATAGATCAGCAAAACTAACAAGGGAACTATGGGCCCATAGTACGAGGCAGTGGAGGGGACATCTTGTCCCTGGGTCAGAGAAAGGCTAGTCCGAAGGACATTCGGACAGACGGTTTTACTTCATGTGGCAGGAAACACCCACGTTATAATTGAGTTAGTAATCAGCTCTCGTCCTAGTAACGATGCGTTATCAAATAATGCATTTGAATCGGATACGCAGAAGTCACATCTATATTCCTCAGAGGCAACGTTCAGTGCTCAATGTGAAACTTAGATATGCCGTGTACTGACACGGTTATAATAAACAGCTGCCGTTTACGTTCAACTTCAGGCCGGAGCAAAACTCTCTGCAGCGGACGCTGCTCCCAGAAAGTGCTGGTTTTACTTCGAAAAGCTGCCAAGACCAAACGAGAGCAGTATAAATATATCACTGGTATAGCTTTCCAAGAGATACACACCGCAAGGATTACCTGGTTTAAGTTTCCAAGTGCAAATTCAATCTGAAATGATATTGCCAAAGATCTCTGCAGTCTAAAGAATTTTTTTTTTAAAACATCTACAAAGAGAGTGTCAGGTTGGAGCGTCTCCTCACTGATGTGAGCCTTCAGAAACACATCAATACACGCAGTACCTAAGAACCAGCGGTAAGAGTTTTTTGTCGATACAAAGCAAGGTCACTGCATTAGAGGAAGGGTCAGGACTGTTTATTCCGCTTCATAAAGGGATTGTTCAAGGGCAAATTCTAACAGACTGATTCTCTGGAGCACTAAAACTACTGAAAAAAAATTTTAAAAATGAGGCAACTTTGGGAAAACTCAGAAAATATATAAGGATATTTTTGGATTATGTTACAAATAGAAGCAAAAAGCATATTTTAAATTATACATATGTATATATATTGTTTTATCTATATATATGTGTGTGTGTGTGTGTATGCTAAATGTCCTTCCTATTTTGCAATGAGAAAAAAAGGGAGGTAAAAGCCAAGAATAATAAATCAATAGCAATTAAAGAGATTCACTCTGGGAAATGTAAAGTAGCAGATAACAAAAACATTTGCAACAATTAAATGCTGGCCAGATTTTAATCTGACTTGATGAGGGTCTGACACCGTGCTAGCGGCTGAGCACGGTTACTGCTTCCTAAATACTGTGCTTTCTCTCTGAGTTCACACACACAGACACGCTTAGCCTATACATAAGTGGGGGTAGGTCAGGCTGGGGTGCGGCTACGTCCGCACTGACCTCATGCCCCGCATTAAAGGGGTGCACAACACAAAGCCCCTTCATTAATCAAGACCAATCATATTTTCATGAGATAGTTAAAAAATAAAACTAATGTAAAAACACATGGTAGAAATATCATAATTTTAATACAAGTTAGGCTCTGTCAGAAAACATGTCACAACCACTACTTAGTTTGAGTGGAAGTGATTTTTTAAAATTTCATGTTTAGAAGTATGTTTGGATACAAGCTTCCGGCTCTGGAATAAATCAATCACTGGGATGTATGGGCAGCCTGGCAGCTCCAGTTCATACTAAGGTACCGCCTCTTTGAAAGCTGGTAAGAAAACAGATCACAAGACAAAAAATAAAAAATAAACTCTATACTTAATGCGTGGGGATCAATGTGAATTGCACATTGTGCTGATCGTTTCTCAAAATAACAAATATCGAATCGTTCTGTTGTGCGTCTGAAATGAATAGGCTGTTGTATGCCAATTATACCTAGGTTTTTTTTAAAAAAAGACGCTTTGTGGTTGCTGTGTAACACGGCTGTGTCCGCGCGCCGGCAAAGCCTGAAGCCCTTCCTGGCGCTGACCTGAATGACCGGAAACGGCTGTCCCCGCAGAGGGAAGGACAGGCGAGGGAGTGGGCTCTAGGTGAATCCGGAGGAGTCCCTTTATGTCAGAAAATATATTCTGAAGCCAAGGTGGTGAAGTGTAAACATCATTTAAATGCAGAAAGTGGGTAAATGGTTAAAAAACACTTTATTTTTTGCAAGCAAAATTTGTTTCAACAGTCACAGAGGTGGAAGAAGCGAACCAGCCGGTGTGGGCTCAGGAAAGGAGTCACAGAGGTCGTAGGAAGGGCCCTGGGAGCAGGGGGGCAGGGGGGGAGGAAGGGGGCAGGGGCAAGGGGGGGGAGGAGAGGGAAGGGGGACAGGGGGTGGCACATGCGTGCTCCACACAGAGCCACCAGAAAACACTGTGATATAATAGGAAAAAATGCTTTTACAATGAAAAATGGTAAGCCCTTATTTTTTTCTCTTTTAATAGAATGAATTTTTAGTTACTTACAATCGTGACGAGATTCTCGCCTGATAACACCAGGACGAAACACCATCCAGGTATTTCCTCCTTGTCTCTCACCAGGAGACTGAAAGACAAGCATGGATCTTCTGGAAGAAGCCATTATGGGAAAATAACAGTGGTATTTGCAGAGCAAACCTCATTATAATGAGGAATCGTGGGTTAACACAGGAACTTTTTTTTTTTTAAATCCTTGTGATTCTCTTTTGGCAATGTGTACTTACTATCTGGCTGGCAGCCTTCTTTTTAATAATCCAGACAGGGCAACTTGTTTCCCCAAGCCTTTTCCAAACCATCTTTTTTGATTTGAGCAACTCAAAGACTTCGTGAGGAAATCAGAGGAAACATTCACAAGAAATAAAATCAGGGGGTGTACTAGAGAATTATACTGTACACCTGAAACCCACATGGTTTTGTTCATCCACATCACCCCGATACATTACATTTAAAAAAAATAATAATAAATTTAAAAAAAATAATAATAAATGCAGGAGCTCTGAAGAGAAATAGGACCAGTACTGAGAACGCGCCACGGTTCCGGGACAGTTTCCGGAACGTGGACCTGAGCTCCACCTGCAAGGTGATCAGTGGAACTACGGTCAGGAAGGCAACCTCACAGCTGCGACACAGCAAATACCAACCAGGGAACTCTGGCACTCAATAAATTACAGGCTGGGTTTGTTTAAACCTCTGCCATATTCTACTTTAAGTCTAATATTCTAGAAGAAGATTCTCATTTTCCAAATTAATAATTTAGTGATCACATGTAACATGAAGGTATTTTCCACTCATTTATATGAAATGCTTTAACACAAATTAATAATTTAGTGATCACATGTAACATGAAAGTATTTTCCACTCATTTATATGAAATGCTTTAACACAAATTAATAATTTAGTGATCACATGTAACATTAAAGTATTTTTCCACTCATTTATATGAAATGCTTTAACAGTTTAAAAAGTATATTAATACGGTTTTAAATAGCTGACTAGAGCGATAGAGCGTTAGGAGATTATGTGGATCCAAAAGAAATTTCTGATGAACTGTTCCACCCTATTCTCATCAGATGAAGTCTGGTCCCTTTGCGGGGAGAAGACTATTGAAAGCACTGACCCTGACGTCCCCCATTCGGGCTCCAGGGTGAACCCCGGCACTCCACTTTTCAGACGCACTGTGGTGATGCTCCTGTATTCGAGTTTGAGGATCACTGCCAAGTATAGAGTTTTAATTTTGATTTTTTTAAAAACAGGTTTGATGTAGCTCCTGGGATGAATTTTGGGGTACAGTACTGTAGAATTGTCCATCTACAGAGCATTTATAGGATATAAGATCTCCTGTAATGCGGATGAACTGAGGTTGACTGAAAGTAATGACAACAGTTAGCTTAGGGCTCATGATTGGCCATTCCCGCAGGAAAAGAACCTAAAAAGCGTGTTAGGATGCCTGGCTTTGTCTTAGACCAGTGGTTCTTAACCTTTTTTGAGGTACTGGACGCACCAGTTTCATATGCGCATTCACCGAACCCTTCTTTAGTGATAAATAAAATATGATTTTTTTTCCAAATTCAAGACATAGGTATATGTTTTTTTACTGGTGCACAAAATGAGCCGTGCATGAACATCCTCTTGCTCAAAGAACAAAACCAACAAAGTGCATGAACTCACAACAAATGACGGTATTACTTTATTCTGGCCTCCGCGGCAGAGGCTTCTCCGAACCCCTGAGACCGACTCATCGAACCCCTAGGGTTCGATAGAACCCAGGTTAAGAACCACTGTCTTAGAACATCTAAGTCAATGATGGTGTTTTGTGGGGTGTTTTTAGTGTGTCAGCGTCCTCCATCATGAATGCTCGTTATTACTAACTTCTTCCCTACTCATAGATACATATTTATACAGCTAATGGCTTTACTTATTTTTTTTTAAATCTTGGTTTCAATCCTGTTAAGGGACACTATTGTACATGTTGCTACTCTATATTTTTTTATTAGTGTTATCTTTTATTGCTTTTAAAAATATTTCTTTTCAATTACAGTGATAACCATATTATACTCATTCAAGTTCTTTACACAAAATCTGGCGCATAGAGTAAAACCTTCATGCCAGGTACTTCTGTGAAAATCCTCCTAGCTAGCCTTTCTGCAGTCTTCTCTCTATGCTTGCACATCCCCATCAAATAACGTCTGTCCTTCTGAAGCCTTTCCTTAATAGTGGGGCCCAAAGGTACAAAGATATCAACATTCCGTTCCTCGCACCCAAGAAGACGAGCAATGCAATGGTTTCCCGTTTCCTTTTTCTATATTATTACTTTTTAAAATAATCATAGTCCATCTAATGAGTGAATGTTGTTGTTATTCGGCGATAAGGGTTAGCTCAATGGTCTTTGTTGAGAAAGCCGGGATTTATTAACCTGCAGGTCTAGCGTCAGGTGTTCTGTCTCTGAGCGGCATTTCTGTAGAAATCTGTCAGCTTTCCTCAGCCGCTATCTCTACCGAAACGCCTGTCCTTTCTGGACTGAGTGTCAGTCCTCTCTTCTTTATGCCTTTGTACGGGCGCAGAAATAGTTTACAGAAAAGTGCAAAGTTATTTGGGAGGCAGGGTCTAGTGACATTAATTTGGAATTTTGAAGTTTAGAAATCATACTTAGGGTTTTTTTCAAAACTGTGAAAACATCTGCTTACTGCTTAGTATAAGCTAATAATATTCAAGCCCATAAAATAATATGTTATAAAAACTAATATGCAAAAGGAAATTTTCATGGTACCATAACATATTTGCAATAAGAGCCTTTTGCTGGTAATTGGAATATTCGTCTTCACTCCGCTGTTTAATCAGCCACAAAACTGTTTATTGCCCGATATATTCCCTCAACAAGAACGTCATCTTTCTAATGTGTCCCTCAGAAAGCTGGGGAAAACTGTGGTGACAGCCCCCCTTCCTGTAGGTGTTTCTCTGTGTCTGCCCCCAAGAAGTTGTTTCCCTAGACCATCCGCCATGTTAAGTGTAAACTGGAAACACTGTCTTTTCTAATAGGAATCACCTGCGTCCCATGTGTCTTCAGGAAATGACAATAATTCAGGGACAGGTGACGAGGTTTCAGAGCCACGGAGCGCTTTGAAGCTGGTGCTGCCCCTTTTCAGCGGCGTCTGTAGGTAAGTACACGCGGGGACAGAGGTGCAATGCTCACATCAGCCCCTAAGACCTCCGCCCTCGTCTGTTACTCTCTGCTTTCTATTTATAAACGAGATGTTGCTGTCCCCGACTCCCAGCGGGCCACCCCCGGGAAGGAACGGCATGCATACAGGACACCTGACCGCAGACAGAGAAGGAGAGAGAAGAACGGGCTGGTCTTGTTTTCTTCCCAGAAACTGCAAGATTGGATTGGGGTGTGCTTTCTTTTGTCCTGTGGTACGTTTATTGGAAAATCTTTCAGAGCACTTCCAACAGCTGGGAAAACCTTGGAAGATTCGCTGACTATTGCAAGAGTTCTGCCAAAACCCAAGCATGGACCACCACAGGTGACAGTCCCAATCGGCATCCACGAGCATCACTTGGACCCCAGAGCAAGTCAGTGCCCCACAAGCCACAGGGACCAACCTTCCAAGCAGGTGTCTCAGTGATGTATGTAAATGGAACACCTGGGGTGGAGGAAAAGGGACCATCCCCCTGTGGTGAGGACGCCTGGGGGACTGAGAGCAGCTGCCCCCACACATGGCACCTGCTGGTGGGTGGGGACAAGGGGCTGGCTGCGTCACAGGGGCTCCCTCCCTAAACAGCCGAGGCCAAGGGAGCCCAGCGTCCAGCCAAGTACGCTGAGAGCTTCTGCCCTCCACACTCTCTCTAACACAGGGGTATTCCTGCTTAGCGCTCTGCTCCCTCGGTCCGGGCTACCAGCACTCGGCCAGCCAGAGAAACAAGGGGCTGCTTCATGGAAGTCGTGAGGTCTTGAGAATGAAGGTAGTTAAAAACAAATGCATAAACAAACAAGTTAGCCATTCCTTTTGATCTACCTCACCTGAGCCCTGCTGATTACATGCAGGGGTCCCCAAACTTTTTACACAGGGGGCCAGTTCACTGTCCCTCAGACTGTTGGAGGGCCGCCACATACAGTACTCCACACACTGATCACCAGTGAAAGAGGTGCCCCTTCTGGAAGTGCGGCGGGGGCCGGATAAATGGCCTCAGGTGGCCGCAATTTGGCCTGTGGGCCTTAGTTTGGGGACCTCTTACATAGAGAATAAATAAATCTTTCAAATGATGACTGATACCATTTCCATGACAGAAAACCCCTGAACTCTTCACCTCAACAGATCTATTATGAGGGTGGACTTGGACCCGTCTATATTGGTTCTGTGAAACCAGGAACAATAAACTAAAGTCCTTCCGGATGGTCCCCGAAACTCAACGTGTTCTGTAGGGGGATCCGTAATGACCTTAAACTGAAGTAGATAGGTGTTCATCGGGTAGATTTTAAACGTGTTCAAAAATCACCATTCATGCCCGGCCTGTGGAGGCACAGTGGATAAAGCATCGAACTGGAATGCGGAGGTCGCTGGTTCAAAGCCCTGGGCTTGCTGGGTCAAGGCACATACAACAACCAACGAATGAACAACTAAAGTGAAGCCACCGCGAGTTGATACTTCTCGCTCCCCGACCCTTCTTTACTCTCTCTGTAAAATCAGTAAATAAAATCTTTTTTAAAAAATCACCATTCATAGTCACCAGGTGCTTTCTGTGGGCTGGGATCTTACATCATGGACACGGTAAATCTACTGTAATCGTTGCAAACTCCCTGATGAGGCAGGTACTCTAGGACTCCAATCTCACAGACAAGGAACCTGAGCCTCACAGGGCTGAGACAAACACCTAACTGGCACCTGGAAGCCTGCATGCCGTGCTGACCGGGAGTCACAACCTGTTCACTGCTCTAACTTCACACCTGGTGTCCTGAGGACACCTGTCAGGTTAACGTGCACATCGCCAGTGACCTGTTTGGGTCAGAGCTAAATGCTGAGAACACAGCGCCCCTTCCTGGCCGACACTGGGCCCCCGCCCGCCCCCCACCTGCTGTGCTCCTGAGCTCCTGTCCAGACCAAGGACCTGGAAACCCAGAATTCTTCAGTTCTTTCTTCTTCCATAGCATCATGGAACTATTAGAGACCTCTAAACATATTTCATTGTGACTCATTTTGTTTGCCTTCTAATGCTGCTAAATTTTATTTTTCCAAAAAGTTGTAAAAAAAAAAAAAAAAAAACAAAATTTTCATCAGAAAAAAGACTTTTTTGTAAACATACCATCATTAATCATTTTATCATTGTTAATGAGCTTCAGAGTGCTATACAATGTATTATCCAAAATACTGGCGCTATTGCACAAGTAAATTCTAAACTGGTATAATTGTGGGTCCACATAACCTGTAAATCCTGCTCGCTCAACCCGTGCAGGGAAACAAGGTTACAACCCTCACGGTAGAGACCTCCCTGACTGCGGACTGCGGGGTCCTTGTGCGATGAACACCTTTGGGGCGAGAGCTCCTCACTTCGTTTCAGCATCAACCCCACCTTCAGGCCCACCTTGGGGTCAAGGTTACCTTCATTCTCCAAGTCACCTTTGTTTCAAAATCTTGTATTTATCTTTCACTCTCTCGTATTCTCCTTGACCTCCACACAAGCACGAAACCCTATTACTTTTTCTGTAAGTAGCTTTCTGTGGGAGGGCTCAGGTCAGATCCCGTTGCTAGAGATGGACTAGTGAAGTCTTCTGGAAGTCTCTAAGGAAATCTTATCTGCTGAATTGAGTTAATGTCCACTTGTATTTTGGACATATGCCCAGAAGCTAGTAGACAGCAGGGTCTTTTAGAAGCAATACAATTCCTCCGAAACAGAAACCAATAGAAAATAAAATAAAAAAGTAAAAGGCAATGATCACACAGCCAGAGTAACCATAAAAATATATTGTATTCTGCCCTGTATTTAATTTTGAAAACATTTTCCCCATTTCTATTATTAATCAGGATTTTTTTTATAGTGTAATTTTAATCATTCTCTTTTCCTGTAACACTGTGTGTG
Source organism: Rhynchonycteris naso (assembly GCA_037038555.1). Taxonomy (NCBI): domain Eukaryota; kingdom Metazoa; phylum Chordata; class Mammalia; order Chiroptera; family Emballonuridae; genus Rhynchonycteris; species Rhynchonycteris naso. Next base: position 146,442,858 of record CM073002.1, read on the forward strand.
ACGCGACCCTCTTCCGAGCCGGGGAACCGCTCCATGGTAACAGAGCTTCAAACATCAGCACAGGATGGAGCTTCCCGTGTGGGATCACAGCTCAGAAAAGTCAGAGAGGAAACGAAACGATTCCACACCGCTATCTTTCCTTCCTCGGGGTAACATCCTGAGAGAGAGCCCCGCCGTCTTGGGAGGTAACTGGGACGGAGGAAGGGAAACAGTCAAGTGGCAGACCAATCTTACCAGGCTAAGAACTTCTTGGTTTTGGGGTTTCAAGGTTGGAGACTGATCCTTTATTTTACCTCCCTAGAGAGATAAAAGACACATTTCTTACTCAACCGTGCAGAAAAGGACTCTCCACCTGTCTGCCACACTTTCCAGCACAGAAGTGAAACAAGTCCATTTGTTCGCTCACTCAGAATTCCCTGGAGAGCGTACTGTTTGTAAGCAAAGCCCTCTGGCAGGCAGGGTACTAGGCTGTGGGGTGCATGTGACAAATGGTTGTGAAAATTACTGTTTACTGCATCCAGACAATGGGATATTATTCAATGCCAAAATAAGGAACGAGCTATCAAGTCATGAAAAGACGTGGGAGAGTCGTAAACGTATATGACTAAGTAAAAGAAACCAATGAGAAAAGGCTACATACTATATGATGACAACAACCTGACCATCTAGACAAAAGCAATACTAAGAAGACAATAAAAAGATCCATGGTTACTGGGGCAGGGGGCAGATACGAGTAGTAGGTGAGCACAGAGGATTTTTGGGGGCACTGAAAACCCTCCGTATGATACTGTGATGATGAGGACATGACATTGCACATCTGCCCGAACCCATAACATGTGCAGCATCAAGAGGGAGCCCTCACGCAAAATATGGAGTTTGGGTGAATCAAGGTAGGTTCATTCCCAGTCTAATATATATACACACACACACTCACACACTCACATACTCACACTCATACACAGACAACGGTGTGGTGATTGCCAGAGGGAGAGGGGGCGGGGGGGGAGGTAGAGGAGGGTAAAGCGGGGAGACGTGTTGATGGGAAGAGACTTGATTTTTGGTGGTGAGCACAGAAGACAATATGTGGATGATGTAGTATAGAATTGTCCACCTGAAACCTGTATAATTATGTTAAGCAATGTAAACCCAAATACATTCAATAAAAAGATAATTAAATATGTTTACAACTTGTATAACGGGAAAAAAAAGAGAGCGTATAACTACAGCAAGCAATCTAGTTTTGTTCATATTATGTTTGCGAAAATAAAAATAAAGACTTAAATACTAAACATGACAAACGTTTCAAAAATAAGCATTGAACACAGAATGAATTCAGCGTCTCCACCTCAAAGAGCTGGCTGTTCCAGAAGCTGGACACCAAAGTTCCACCTGAACGCTCACCGGGGGGACGTCTCCACTTGGCCGCCACCCCCACGGGACGCCAACAAGCACCCTGGCCTTTATAAAACCTTCGTGGTGCGCCCACCACGTGGAGTCAGACCTCAGCTAATTGGAGTAACCGGGCTTAAAGCAGGGCAGTCATAAACGAGGGGAATATCTCACATAAAGGCCTTTTTGAATTCCCAACATTGTTCGCTGGGCAGAGGCAGTCCTTCAGAGAACTCCGAGAATATTTTGTATTTCAGGTGGGTGGGCTCGGGGGACTTCTCGAGTGAGGTCGGGTGTTGAATACCATTTGTTCTTCTGATCCTGTTTGCACTATTCGTTCGGTTAATGGGTTAGGAAGCCTTTCTTTGCAGAGAGCGAAAAAGCCAACTTCAGCCCAGCACTTTTCTAAACTAAGACATCCTCTGAACAAATGAGGTCCTGATTAATGAGGTTGCGCTCAGCTTCGAAGCCACAAAGAGCCTTAAATGAAGTGACCCATCCAGGCTTCCACTTAATGGAAATCACAATCAGGAGATGGAAACTGGCCCTGAACCCAGGGATACAGGACTGGGTAGCTCCCTGCTAGTGCTGGGGCCTTCCGAGGGCATCCCCTGGCAGAAGGGGAGGGTTCTGACCACCCACGGAGAACGCCAATCACACCACCATTGCCAGAGGAACACAAGGTCAGCGGCCGCCTTCCCAGTGCAGGGAGGCTCACCATGTCACATACATGTGCACACCCGTGCCGCATGCTCTCACCATCACCACAGAGGGCTTATCATCGTCAGCTGGTTATTTCATGTAAGTCCTCAAGCAGCCTCAGAGCCGCCCTTGCCACATTTATCTCACCAAAAATAAAACGCATAGACGAGACAACAGAGTTACATAAGATAGTTTTCCACAACATCAGCATATCCCGTCCAAGCCGTCAATTCCTCATGGCTGGTGGGGCTTCTCTGTACAAAGCATAATTAAGTTCATTTCAACAAAACTTGTGTAAAAAATATAAAATGTGAGCTCACCAAATCAACATCTATTTTGAAATGCTTGCTCATCAAGTAGCACTTAGTTACAATAATAAAAAGTTAAATGTAGGAGAAATGACTATGTCAATGAAAGAAAGTTATTCCCCCCCCCAGGGCAAAAACATAGTATAGCTTCTTTTCTGTTACTAAATTACTTGGGGAGGAAACATTAGTATTTAAATGTAGCATCAGGACCCTTGAATGCGATCCTCACAAATCCATGGAACTCAAAATAAATGCTACAATTCTTCTACTTTTTATCTTCCAGCCAACCAAGATGCTACTATGTACATTACAAACTGCCTATTGTCATTGTAGTTTCTTGTTAGAACACAAGGCGACATAGGGAAGAGCTACTGAAACTGTATCGCTCCAGTTAAGAGGCTCAACCCCAAACCCTGAACCTTAATTTCTTTTTACCTGCAAAAGACGTTCCACTGACCTAGACATTAAACTGGCCTATTCTTCATCGGCAGTCTGCAAGGCAGAGCTTCACGTCTGGAATATGGTGAAAAATCAAGGGATGAGATACTCTGTATATTTTTAAGGATGCCTAATTAATTGCTACGCAAAACTGAGTAGAATGCGAAGAACAACTGTCTTTTCTCTTCATAAAATAGTACATGCCTACCATAAATCAAATTGCTAAGGTTAAGGATGAGTAGAAGTTTCTAACCATAAACACAATCATCGGAAATTACATGGTCACAGAGGAAAGTGATGGATACACGTATACCACAGAAGAGAAGGCAAGATTACTTAACGAAGTCTCAAATTTGCACAAGTTGTGGGTAGGTTGAAGTAGTTACCATAACACTCAACATAGGCCCCCTTAATATAATCTTGGGGAGGGCAATAGAAAGAGAAGAGAGCACCAAATATTTTTGAAATGACTTTCCTCAATATGACACTTACCACATGTATTTAAGATGATAAATTCAGTCCTCAGTACTTTGCCTGTATTTAGGGTATGCTGCTACTAGATGGCAGAATTAGTTAGGTCATAATCACTGGGGATTAAATCACTCAAGAAACCTTTAAAGTACATACTAAACACAAGCTTTACATTCTATAAAGCTTACTTTCATGAGAACTAAGGTTTATTTAAAAAGACAAATTGCATAGTCCTAGAGAACATTTTTTAAAAATCCAAATATTGAGATTCACTTTCATTATTAATGACTTAATCCAATCACCATTTCTTCATGCACATTAGTCAGGATATCTTTAATAACTATTTTGAAGTCTTTTTCTTTCTTTTTTTTTAGATTTTGGCTCTTTCTATGGTAAATTTTCAAATCTGAAAACAGTTTTAATGATTTTACTGAATACTAGGAGTTTGTTGTGACTGTACTAGAGTTATCTAGAAATGGGAGAAATTAAATCTTCCCAAATAACAGAGATTATTTATATGAATTAATTAGTGAAACACAAGCTAAAGATAGATTATCTCCAGCTGTTTTCTGGTTCCTAATAAACTTATATTTGGCTCCAACTCTGAAAGTATTAACTTGTCAAGTACCAGCGAAACAATATAAATGTATATAACCTAAAAAATATATCAAAATAAGTTTATCATTTTTTTAATTTGGGGATGGTGGCGATGGGAATAGAAGTCACATTTTTATTTTTTTAATCCCTTTTGAGCTATGTTTTCTCCTTATGGAAACTGAACATTTGCATTTGTCCTAACTTGGCGTCTTCAAGAGATCATGTTTCTATCTGGCTTTCTAGTCTCCTCTAAAGATGACAGACCCATGGCCGATGAGAAATTCTGAACCACTGGCGAAGTGGTCGTCAGAAACGTCAGCAGCAGGGACTCAGAGGGTCAGGCCGGTGCTTGAACGCTTGGTCCCCCCTGGAGAAACTTCAGCAGCGTTCACGCTGAGCTGGGCCACGCTTCCCATCTGCGTGGTGGAGCAAAAGGAGGTCCTGCTTGCCTGGCATTCGAAGTGATTAATGATCACCGGACGGCATTAATTTTGAAGTCATTACAACGCTATCGGCACTTCCTGTTGTTCTCCTGCTAATATTTATTTTTGTGAGATGCAAAACTGACCTTTTAGTCTGTCGTATAATTTATTTCTCTTATTAAGCCATATTGTCGCTGTTTACAAGGCAGACAGGCTTACCTAAATATAACTTTACCTCCCACGGAAGCAGCTCACCTGTTCTAGCAAAGTTGAAAAAGGCTGACCAGACAGACAAGTGGGCAGAACCAGAAAGGGACTCCATGCAGGGGAGAAATTATATTCTCAATCCTAAATTAAAAAAAAAAAAAAAAGAATATTTTACTTTTAATGTGGGTTTATACTGCTTCCCCCCCCCTTTAAATTTGATTTTAAATTTTGTGTGTGTGTGTGTGTGTGTGTGTGTGTGTCAGGGTTTCAAGTTCATTGTTCCAACACACATTCCTGGCTTTATTTCCCGTCTGTTTGCTGAGGATGCTCGGCTCCAGCTCTCCAGGGCACATTTCTTGCTACTCAGCGGCACAAGAAGAATACCTGGATGTTATCTTGACCCCTTCTCCTCGCTCCCAGGCACATCAAATTAATCTCCAGGCACACTGTGTTCCATCGGGAACTCACTCCTCCCGGGCCCAGTCTCTTGGTTCAAGTCAGCCTCCGGGGCGGAGAAGGGCGGCAACAGTCCCTACCGTCTCCTCGGTCACTAGCCCTTCTGCTCCCATCAGGACCCAAGTTCACAAGTCGTGCGACAGCCAGATGATTCTTCTCAAGCCTGCTGCTCAGAGGACGCCCTACTCGGCTTCAAACCACTGCTTGCAGGGTCAAGTCCTCCGCATGGTAGCCAGGGTGTTTTTACAAAATCTGACCCCTGCTTAAACTCCTGGAAGAGTTTAAAGAGCATTTTACTGAAGACCTATCATGCGCCAAGGACTGTTCCATTCCAGAGACCAAGAGTGACTACAGCAGTGAGCCAGTGCGCGGGTCCCTGCCCGCCCGTCCTGCTGTTAGTGCAGGAAGGCAGGAAACCATGAACACCTGTAACAGTTTCAGGATACAGAGGTGCTTTGAATAAAATAAAATAAGACGACAATGCTAGAGAGTCACCTAGAATGCGGCTTTCATGATGGAGCGACTGGGGACAGCCTCAAGGAAGGGATGCTATGTGAGTGGAGTCTTGAATAATAAACAGAAACATATGAAAGCCAGCCGAAACCCTGAATTTAAAGATGCCAGGACCGAAACGATATTGATATATTAAAGGGACAGAAACAAACAGACAGACAAACAAAGAAAGACCAGAGCAAAGACTATGAAGCCACATGGATAAGAAGGGACAAGATTCACAGCGCTTGGCAAGGTGTGATGAAGTCTGGGCTCTGTCCTGCTTGTGACGGGAAGCCACCAGAGGGATCTGCGTGTAGAGCGAGGAGCAAGCTAATTTACAGCATTAAAACCTTCACTACCCAGCCTGACCAGGCGGTGGCGCAGTGGATAGAGCGTCGGACTGGGATGCGGAGGACCCAGGTTCGAGACCCTGAGCTCGCCAGCTTGAGCGCGGGCCCATCTGGCTTGAGCAAAAGCTCGTCAGCTTGGACCCAAGGTCGCTGGCTCCAGCAAGGGGTGGCTCGGTCTGCTGAAGGCCCGCGGTCAAGGCACATGTGAGAAAGCAATCAGTGAACAACTAAGGTGTCGCAATGGCAACAAAAAACACTAATGATTGATGCTTCTCACCTCTCTCTGTTCCTGCCTGTCTGTCCTTATCTATCCCTCTCTCTGAAAAAATAAAAATAAAATAAATAAATAAAACCCTTTGCTACCCAAAAGCTCTAAGACACGGACAAAATCATTTGAAGACACAAATAAATGTTAAGATACTCTGTGTTTGTGGATCAGAAGAGTAAACACTATGAAAATGTTCACATTACTGAAAGCCATCTACAGATTCCATGCAATCCCTATTAAAATCCCAGTGGTATTTCACAGAAATAATAGCAAACAATCCTAAAAATTTGCATGAGCCACAAAAGAGACTGAATGGCCAAAGCGATCTTGGGAAAGAATTACAAGAATGGGGAGGCATCACACTTCCTGGTTTCAGACTATATTACAAAACAACAGTCATCAAAACGGTAGAACAGACAGGTAGGCCAATGGGACAAAATCCAAGGCCGAGAAATATACCCATGTACATGTGGTCAACTTATATTTGACAAGGGAGGCAAGACTACTAAATAGATTCTTAGAATGGCCATTATAGGAACAAATAAACACATGAGACAAGTGTTGTTGAGGATGTACAGAAAAGGAATCCCTGGTGCACTGTTGGTCAAAATGTACATTGGACACGGGGGGCAGGGGGAGGAGGGGGAAGAGGTGGGGGGGGAGGGGAGGGGAGGGGCACAAAGAAAACCAGATAGAAGGTGACGGAAGACAATTTGACTTTGGGTGATGGGTATGCAACATAATTAAATGTCAAAATAACCTGGAGATGTTTTCTCTGAACATAGGTACCCTGATTAATGTCACCCCATTAAAATAAATAAATAAATGAATAAACAAATTAATTTTTAAAAAAACGTACATTGGTACAGTCACCATGAAAAACAGTAGTGTGGGGAGTTCTTCAAAAATTAAAAATAGAGCTTACCCAACAATCCAAAGCCCCTACTCTGGGTATATAGATGAAGGAGATGAAATTATATCAAAGAGATGTCTGTCCCATGTTCACTGTGACAATAAATGTTCACAATAGCCAAGACATGGATACAACTGAGGCACTCATCAACCAATGAATGGGTAACGCACATGTGGATCTATACGCAAAGGAATACTATTTTCCCGCCCAAAAGGAAAGAAATCCTGCCACTTGTGACGACATGGACGGACCTGGGGGACCCTGCGCTGAGCGAGGTAAGTCAGAAAGGGAAAGATAAATGCTGTTTAGGCGGAATGTAAACACATGGACTCATGCAAACAGCCTGGAATAGCGGTGGCGCGTGGGCGCGGAATGGGGAGAGGTTAAACGAAGCGTATGAACTTTCAGTACAAAACAAATGCTTTCCAGGGATCTAATCTACGCCATGATGACTGCACAGCACGCTGGGAAGCTGCTGAGAGACGACAGCTTGAATGTTCTCTCCAGGACAATGACGAGACAGGACTTATGCGAGGTGACGGAGGTGGTAGGTAACCTTATCTACGGCAAGCATTGTACAGTATGTCCGCCCACCAAACGATCACACTGTAAACTTGACACTTGTTCTGTGTCAGTTACAACCCAGTAAAGCTGGGGCGGTGGGAAATACCTCAACACTGTGAATTCCCTTCAGCCCTCTCCACCCCTCCTCTCTCACACTGTGCTATGTGTGTGGCCCAACGGAACTCCTTTTGGTCTCGCAAAGCTCCACGCTCTCTCTCCAGGTCTCTGCGCAGGGTGGACCTTTCTCCGGGAACCTCGCCATCAACACCCCTCTCGCTGGCCCGGCCAGCTTCCCCTCCCCCTTCCCCTTGGGACCTCACTCAGACAGCAGCGCTGCCAGGAGAAGCCTTTTCCCCTCCCGGGTGGAGGCGGGCAGCCCTCCTTTCTGCTTTCACACTGTCCTATCATAGTGCTGACTGCCCTGCGCTGGGACCTCTGAGCTGTCTGTCTGTCTGTCTCCCTCCCTGGGTCCTCAGCCTTTCGCAGATACATTGCTTGGTTGATGCCTGTGCCTTCAGCCCAAGCACAGAGCCCTGACGTAGAGCAGACACTCCGTGTGTTCTGAACGAGCAAGGGTGACTACTGTGTGCTCACGGGGTGCAGGTGTAAACGAGCGTGGCAGTGGGTATGCTTAACGATTTGTCAAAGAGAACAAGGCGCTCCTAAAATAACCTTCGCATACATCTTCCGGTAGCTTTGTGTCTGGTAGGTCCGAGCTTTGGACCAGATTTTCACTTTCTCAGCACATATTTTCTGAAGTGCAACTGTTCTCTCTCCCACTCTTTGCCACTAATCTCCTAAAGTTGTTCTTTATTGCTGATGCTTCTTCCTTTTTATTTTTATTTTATTTTACCTACCTAGGCTATTTCGTTGTTTCCTGGCTGCACCTTGAGCCTCGTGCCCAGGCTCGCAAGCCCATTAACTTCCACATCTGAGTCTGCGCCCGTCTGTACCCTCTCAGCATCACGGGGAGGATGGGCTCTTGCACAGAGAACACGCAGCTTCTCCACGCCACTCTCCCCTGCGCAGACGCTTGTGACTTAGTATTCAGCGAATTCCTAATGATTCTCGGATTGACTGTGCCATTGACAGGCTAACGAGGTCTCCTCCTTGACCCCGCCCCCAGCTGCCCACCTTTTGGCCGTGGCCCTGTCTTGTTTCCGCTAGCCGACATGCAGAGGTGGGGGGAGGAAGGGAAACATAGAAAGTGGTCGATTTCCATCATGTCGAAGGGCTCCCACAGAAAGATCTGATCGACAACCAGGTTGAAATGATTGGCTCAAGTTGAGATGGACGCACCGTCCGCGGATGACGTTATCCGTAGTATTTCCGGTCAGCATTTAACATGGGTCATTGGAAAGAAAACGAGCAGAAAGGCGACGGAGACAACAATTACAGCTGAATGCACGGTAAGAAAAGAGAGAGATGCAGGGGAGAGGGAAGTTATACAGAACATGGCTCAACAGAGACCGAGCTGAGGAGGTGACCCTGGAGTTGAAGCAGCCGCCTGTGTGGCCCCTGGTGGGGACACAGCGAATCTATAGACAAACATCCACCAGGCTGATTGCTCAGCCCACTACAGACTAAAACACTACCATGCCGACTCCCCGAACGGCCCTGTTTTGAGATGTTCTCTTTGTTCTAGCAGATACGAGACACAGACGAAGCCCGCTCCCAATATGCCCACACAAGCGGACCCACACACACAATTTAGAGGGCACCGAGCTGGCACCTTCCTAATCCCTAAAGGACCTAGAGAGTCCAGTTCTTTCTTACGAAAATCTACAAGAAAAAAAGGCTAATCATGCTATGAGTCCGGGGAGCGTAAGTCAAGCAGTAGCTGTTTTCCGTGAAGAACTCAAGAGATTGGCGGAGGGTCTTCCTCCTTAATTGCCTTGTAGCGACGGGGGGAGCCGCCCACATTTATTGCTCAGGGTCATTGCTGCCTACGCGCAACTCTCCGCACGCGGTGTGTGCCCCTCCATCTGATGGCACCCGTTCGCGGAGAGAACATTTCTGTGAATATGTTAAAAGGTTTAAGTGAAATTAGCCTTTGTTCGCAATTAGAAAACATCAGTAAAATGTATTTTACCTTGTGAACTTATCTGAACACATTAAGATTCACGAGGAAGGACCCTTCGCGTCCCCTCCCAGTTTCCTGTCTTCTTAGGCGTTCAGATCACTGTCACGCACTGTCTTGTTCCTGTCAAATTCTTTCGATGTGTTTGGTGGCAGGACATGTGCCTAGAGTTATTTTTACAGCTAGAATATGGCCGGTCTTCCTTCTGAGTTCCTCTGCATCTTCATAGTCCTTATGTGGCTAAGTCATACATAACGGGTGCATAGAAACTGGCAATTGTTGGGTAAAGAGGTTTGCCTGAAGCCTTGTGCTATCAGGCGTGGGGGACAGCATTCCTGGCTTATCTTACCCTAGAAAAGGCATTCCAGGAAGATCTGGGGCTTCATACATCACTATAGTCTTCAGTTGATTCCTAATCAATCTGAGGTCAATTGTCCAATTGGTAGACTGCCTAGGCTCCTTCTGGAATATCCCTCGGGCAAAATCGCCATGTAATTAACACGGCTCCCACAGAGCCAAGGAGTCCCAGCGGTGGTGCTGGGGGGAGTAACACGGTGCTCACGCCACAGGCTGTCCCAGTGTGCCCAAGTTGCTTTCCTGCCTGCAGCCTTGGCTGAGTTGAGGGTGGCACACAGTACAGCCTTCTTTTCTCTCTCTTTCTGTCTCTCTTTTTTGTATTTTTCTGAAGTGAGAAGTGGGAGAAGCAGGCAGACAGACTCTGGCATGGACCCAACTGGGAACCACCCAGCATGCACACCAGGGGGCGATGCTCTGCCCATCTGGGGCATTGTTTGGCTGCAACAGGAGCAATTCTAGCACCTGAGCCAGAGACCATGGAGCCATCCTCAGTGCCCAGGCCAACTTTGCTCCCATGGAGCCTTGACTGCAGGAGGGAAAGAGGGAGACAGAGAGAAAGGAGAGGGGTGGAGAAGCACATGGGTGCTTCTCCTGTGTGCCCCGGCTGGGAATTGAACCCAGGACTTACAGACGCCGGGCCAATGCTCTACTACTGAGCCAGCTGGCCAGGGCCTCTTTTCTCATTCTAAGACCTCTGCTCTGATGTCTGGTCCGAGGGTCAGCTCCTGCCAGAGTCCTGAGGGCAGCTTTCCTAAGACAGGTCGTCGGCCCCTTCTCTTGACCCAACAAGGCTCCACAACTCACATTTCCGTAGTCCCACCCCCACTGGCCATGGCCAACTCGGCTGAGGGCCCCTTCCACAAACATGACATGAGAGTCAGCCAAGGCTCTCATAAAACTAAAGACGCCGCTCTCATGTGTGTGAGCTCAGCATTGCTGGCTTGGACAAAGCTCCCCAAGGCCAGTTACTGTTCAACAGTCAAGACCTCGTGACTGTCTGAGATAGGACCACATCCGTGCTGACTTCCCCCACCACATGGAGTCCTTTGTCTGCACCAGGCACCCTGGTGCGGAGCCCCGGGAGGGAACCTCTGACTTCCGGGCTCACACTGCCATGGCTACAAGCCTCGAGCTCTGCCCCCTAGCCATAGCTGCAGGGCATCGCCAGTCTCTCACTGAGCAGACAGAAGCCCCACTTGGCATGAGAAGTTCTAGGTGCCATTCCTGGTTTTTTCTTTGTCCTTTCAAACATGTGCTACCCTTAGAATAATAGCAAATACGGAATTATTAGAAAGCAAATCAACCTCTGTGCCTTCATGCATACACACACACATGCACACACACACACACACATATGTACACACATATGCATGTTCCTATACCTAGACACCAGTGCACACTTATTCCCAACGCGATACATATGTTCTAAATAGTAAGACTTAAAAACTACTCCTTGTACTCTTGGAGCAAGGTTTCATAAGAGACTATCAAGCAGGAAAAAAAAAAATAGTGCTATTTTTAGTTCAGTCAGTGAAGCTAGAAAAAAAACAAGAACTGTAACTGTATAAACAAATGAAATGTTGAACCTGCCAATTATTTCAAGGGTTCCATACAGATAAACAGTTCATCACCTGCCTGGGGCTATACTGTTGCAATTGCTTTAAGCAAAGAGCACTAAATCTACCTCCTAATTGGCTGAGACACACAGAAAATTTATTCCATTACTGTTATTGGAAGACATTCTGAACCAACATCTCAGCCTAATAAGATGGAACACTGTACCTGGAGGGTCCTATGCATGAGGTACAGAAGCCAATCATCAAGTGTCAGGTACAGAGACAGATTACAGTCGTCCCACCTTATCCATGGGGGATACATTCCAAGACACCCCCCGCAGCGGATGCCTGAAACTGTGGACAGTACTGAACCCCATGTACTGTTCTTTTCCTAAACATAAAAACCTACAATAAAGTTAAATTTCTAAGTTAAATAAATAAGAGATTAGCAACAATAACTAATACTGAAATAGAACAATTACAATAACATGCTATAAGAAAAGTTATGTGAATATGGCCTCTCTCAAAGTATCTTATTGTCCTGTCTGGACTGTGTGGGTACACTGGACAGAGCAACTACTCACATCACGGGCTGGACAGAGCAGGACAGTGTGAGACTTCGTCACGGCACTCCGAATGGCCCCAAACTTAAAATTGATGAACTGTTGACTTCTGAAATTTTCTCTTTAATATTTTTGGACCTTGGCTGACTGGGGGTAACTGACACCGGACAAGGAAGAACTACCATAAATGGGGAGCTCTGACCAAATGCTATCTTGCAACAGAGAGCCGTGAGAACTGTTCCCCTTCGACTCCATTTCCAAAGGGCTATCAACATAAAAACTATTCTCAGACCTAACCTGGCCGCTCTCAGATGGACCTAGCAACTTGTCCACCCACAGTAAGAGTTCTTGGTAAGAAAGGACAGCCTAATGAAGCCGTCCATATACCAAAAACTTAGTCACTGGAAACGGACATGGAACTTTTGTATCTTTAGAAATGGAATGCCTTGCTTTTTGTCTCTGCTGATTGTTGCTGTTTGAAATTGTTTTCCTCTGAGACATGCTGGGGGTGGGGGCGGGGGGGGGACTGAGAAACTCTGGGCTGAGCCTCATAAAAGCACGCTATCCAGTGTTGGTGGTTTGACCAAATTTTAAACCTGGTCTGCAGAGTAGAGAAACACGTTTTACATGAGAAAAGAACAATCAGTGATTTTTTTTTTTTTTTACACCCTCCATTAACCAAAGTTTGATGATGCTCTTAGGTTGGCAATTATTTGGGACGATTTGGGAACAAACTTGCCAAATGTATATATACATTTGCCGACCTACATTATTTTCCATGGCCGGGGGTGGGGGGCGGAGAATCCTTTTAAACTGGTTGCCCCCATGAGATCTCTGCAGTTGAAGGATTTCTTGAGCCCATTCATTTAATTTGAGCATTCTGTACACAGACTAATATCAAGGAACACTTCCGGGAAGGCGACAGAGCCAGTGAATGAACTCCGCCTCTCTCTTGCACCGTGTGTCTTCTGTTACATAAGCTTCGTTCCATAAATACGTTTGGCAGAAATGTCATTCTGCATTATTTTTGCTACACGCTGTGTGATATTCTGAGGATCCGTTGCAGCAGTGGCTTGCAGACGGACTATGTTAAAACTTCCACATTGACAGTTACAAGAGAAAAAATAACCTTGATACGAAATAAACTGTCAGAAAAGATACAGCTTCATGGTTTCCGAGACCCTCGCTTACTTTGACGCTATTATTTTAACTTAAAGGTGACGGAAGTCGGTCCCTTCTGTCCTAAGACTTAACTCGTTTATCAGTTATTGGCCCACTGGTCTAAAACAGGAGACCAAACATTTTCTAACTGGTGGACAACAGTGGACTCCTTTTCACTGAATCACACCCACCTAAGCCTTCCTGGCGGTATTCAAGGCACAAGTGGGTTAGGAAGAAGACAAGAATATATCAACTTTAACTTAGATGAACATCTGGTTTTATAGCCACCACATGAAGGCAAAAATGTAGGATTTGAAAACTATTTTGTAATATAAATGTTTTCCAGTGGAGATATCTAATAGATTCCAGATGCTTTTGTGGGTAAAAAAGAAAAATAAATTTGATTTTTGTTGGGTACTTTTTTAAGACTTTGTTTATTCATTTTAGAGGGGGGGAGAGGGAGAGGGAGAGAGAGAGAGAGAGAGAGAGAGAGAGAGAAAAGGTAGAGAGGAGCAGGAAGCATCAACCCCCCATACGTGCCTTGACCAGGTAGGCCCAGGGTTTCAAACCAGCAACCAGAGCATTCCAGATTGACACTTTATCCTCTGAGCCACCAAGGGTCAGGCTGGTGGGTATTTTTACATATGTGAGGAAATATAGATCTTAAAGAAAACACTGTTTTAAGAAACATGTAGAGCCGTGATGGCGAACCTATGACACGCGTGTCAGCACTGACACGCATAGCCATTTTCGATGACACATGGCCGCATACCAGAGAAGTATGGGACCGCATACTGAGAAAGACGTTTCATCCTGGGCTCCTGCACGGCGAGGTGCAGACGCCGAGGATAAAACATTTGCTGTAGTGTAGACACTCTGTGCCAGAGGTCTACAGGCCAGAACATGTTATTTAAACTATAAATATCACAAAATTATGTTTTTTTTTCTCGAAGTGACCTACCACCTGAGTTATGCTCGGTATTTTGGTGAATTTTGACACACCAAGCTCAAAAGATTTCCCATCACTAATGTAAAGCAAACATAGCAATTCAGAATGTTGTCTTCAATTCAAAGAACATCTGCTTAGCATCCATCCTATGTATTAGAAGGGGCACTGGGCTTTAAGAGGAAGACAATCTCTTACTGTACATACATTAATCACCAGTTACTTCTGTTGTCAGCTAGGGAATGGACTGAGTCTTTTCGCTCTGGTATCCCTGGTATCAGAGTGAACCTCTTCCAGTGTAAAACTAACCCAAACCCAGACCAAAGGAAACTGACTGTCCTCTCCATCCTTTGGAAATCTCTGTGACAGTGCTTCCCATATTTTAGCATATAAAATAATGTACTTGAACCTAAGATCCCTGTTGAGAGGGTCCGAGCTGGGGCCAAAGACACTAAAGTTTTTTTGTTTTTTTTTTTTAGAGAGGAGACACAGAGTGAGAGTGAGAGAGAGAGAGAGAGAGAGAGAGAGAAAGAGAGAAAGGGGGGAGGAGCTGGAAGCATCAACTCCCATATGTGCCTTGACCAGACCAGTGCAGGGTTTTGAACTGGCGACCTCAGTGTTCCCAGGTGGACGCCTTATCCACTGCGCCACCACAGGTCAGGCCAAGACACTAAAGTTTTAAATAAGCCCAGGAGAGGACACAGGGGGACAGGCCCCGCTATCTGAGACATGCCACCCTGAGTGTTAGAACAGCACGTGCCTGTCGCTTCCCAGGAAAGCTCAGTTATAAGACGTGGCGTGCTGCCAAGGGTCAAGGGCAGGCTCCAGACGCGGGGTGGGGGGTGGCGGGTGGGGGCTGTGGCTGGTTTACTGCGTCTTCCCACCCACGTGAAAGCACCGGACACGGAGCTGGGAAGAGATGCCCGGCAGCACTCCGCCAGGTCCTCCTCGTATGTAACAGTGGACATCTAGTCAAAAAATTAGAAAGTAAGGTTTTGAGGATGCGTTACCTCCGTGTTTTCATTCTAGTTGACGTGTAAGATTAAATCATTTCATTTCAAGGATTGTTGTGCTGTAACAACCACTCACAAAAATTCCTGAATGCTTTTAATAATTGACTGCCCCCAGCCAGAGGAAGCCAGCTCTGGGGTGCGTGGTCTTTTGCATGAGTTTGAGACGCAAGTCGTATGTGAAGTGATAGCGTCTACTGGTCAGCCCTAGAGTTGCTGCTACATGCAAATAAAACCAAATCAAAAGAACCCTGATACGTAAGGATGATAATGCATCATCCCCTTTTCTCTCAGACTTCTCCCACACCTGAAAGACACAGCAAGTTACCGCAAATGAATTCCGGTGAAGGCAAAGCATGTGAGGTTCCCGGGGGACTGTCCCTATTAAATCTGAACACGGATGCTTTGGTCACTGAGAAGGATATGACTTGGATTGAGGCTTGGCAGGGGGACTATGGTCCTTCTGACTCCTGGGCATTTTTGGTCAAGTGCTAATGTCCGTAACTAATTATTCAACTCTACACACCCTGTGCGCTAATAACCCATAATGCGCACACTTTGGCTTTTCTAAGAATAGCCTGATGACTTATCGAGCCGTTCCCAACTGCTGTACTTGTCAAAACAGGAGAACCGTTTAAGAGGTGTGTTCTCCCCGCTCAGGGCCCTAGGACGCCACCAAGTCTTCTACGGGAGGTGAATTAAATAGACGTTACTCCACGGATCTGGAGGAGTTGATGTTTCTTTCTCTTCCTGGCTGGAGCCAATTCATTAGTTGCCTGGGAGAACAGCAATGATTACTCATTACTCGCTGTTCTTCACCAGAGGCATCTCCTTAGGGACCTTCCCACCGAGGAAGTTGGTGGCAGACCCAGGTTTTGAAGTAGATTTTTCTTTTTTTATAAACCACAGGTTGGACATAAAGAAAATACACAAAATTACCCTCTTTCCACGAGCTTTGAGCATAAGTGCTATCCAGAACCTGTCCCCCAACGCTAATTAAAATCAGTAGGTCATCTTTCTTCCACTTTCTGTACTGCCTCTGAAGCCGGCGTTGATGCTGAGTTGAGTTAGCTACCTGCCTGTCCTAGGAAAGACCCTCGGGGAGGTGCCCAGAGCTCCTTGTTCGTTTCCCCGTCCGTTGTCACTGGAGTGCCTTCCACATAGCTCAGTGTGCGCGGCTGACCCTCATTTGTATTCCGGAAGTGTAGGTGCTGTTCAATGCCTGTAACTGAATTACAAGCAAACTCTCTGGATTCTTTTCCTATATTGCGGATGGGAAAGGTGTAGTATGTTCAAAACAAAACAAAATGGAAGGTTTTATTCTGGTGCTGAAAAGGGAACTGAGAATTCGTCAGAGACAAAAGAGAAGTCTGACCTAAGAAAAGCATCTTTCCGATTTCTCGGTGCCCATGACGGCTGTCAAATGACCTCCCAGGGGGACATGGGGGGCATTCAGAGGGAATGCTCTGACCCCTATGGGTCCTACTGCATTGGGTTCCTCCTGTTACCCCTCTACAAGCTCAGGACGCTGCCCGCCCCTCCTCGTCTCTCCCAGTGGCCTCTCTGCCCCTCTCCCCGGGCTGCCCACCCAACTGTACCTTCCATTTGTGCCCACCGTGGTCTGTAATTAATAAGGAGGCAGCTAATTCCTGGGAAAGTGTCTGCTGATTAAAAAATCTAGACGTCTTACCTTCAATCTCATCTGCATTGAAATGAGACTTTTCTGTACCCTCACTCAGCTGGGCAAAGCTCATTTACAGACGGAGGTGCCTCAGCACCCGCCCTGGTTTCCTTTCTCCCTGGGCTCCTGTGCGTGTCTGTCTCCTCCTCCTTGGAATCCCTGCCTCCTGAGTTTAGAAGCTGCATGGGACCACGGCTCCTCTCCTGTGGGCATATGACGTGCTGACGCAGGCTTTTCATTAGGAGACTGATATGGTGCAAGTGGGGACTGTATTTATGCACCCCTTGTTAACCTTGTAGAACGTAAGGCTAACGATTGATCATGATTCTTCTAAGAACTCACGGATCACTGAAGAGGCGTTCAGTTATACACACCGTGTTGGACGTGAACGCAAGCCGAAAAGTATGTACATTTCCCTCGGTAATGTATTTGACCTTGTGCTGGAAGAATCATCCACTTAGTGAAATAGCAGTTAAAGAAATGTGCTTTCTTTTCTCTGATCATGTAGAATGTCTTTATACTGTGCTGAGGAAAAATTCTCAGCATAGCGTATAACGTGTCTCATTCTACATAAGTAAATTTAAGCTCTGCACATTATTTGGTTTTTCCAATAATTTTAAAATGAATTAAAAGCATTGTTTTCCCTTACTCTTGAATTCAAAATGGCAAAAAATAAATTACCGAATTTGAATTTGCCATTATGGTATCACTTGTTATCAATAATATCAAATATTGATTCAATATATTATTTCTAAGATAATCTATATTGATTCTAAGAAAACTATGCATATACTATAGTATTAAAATGAACTAAAATACTCATATTCCACATTCAAATATAATTTGGTACAAGATATAAATGCAACTTATCTGACACATGTTATGAATTGTCAAAAATCTCCATCCAAAATAAAACAGACCCATATAAAACACTAACAGTAGCCTGTGCCCCAAATAAAACTTTAAAGAGGTAATTACAAGGGAAGTCAGCCGACTTAATTATACTTATTATACTAACAGAAAGCACATATGAAGTTTCATGATAATTATATACGTAAGGTGATACGCTATGTAGACCTTCAACTTCTTTGAAAAATGAATAGACAATAGAAATCAAATTCCCTTCTCTGATAAAGAAGAGGGATCACTTTGTTCAATTAATGTACAGCCTTCTCCTTTGAATAGGGAGTAGGAACGTCTTGGCCGTTTATCCCAGTTTCTTTCCAGTCTAGTCGTGGGTGGAACAGAGGAGGCCCAAGGAATGCCGTAGCCACTGTCAGCCTCCTGAGCTCCTGGGATGGGGTGGAGGGTAGTGGGGGGTCCCGGCTCCCTTCAACTTTGCTTCCCTAGGCCTCCTTAGCCTCCCCAGCCTTTCAGTCCCTACATACGCAGAAAGGAGGTTCTGAGACACCCACTGGGCTTCTAGATCACGCCTGAACACGTATCTTCAACCCAAGGTAGACAGGCACGATTTTAATCCTCAAGATGATCAGATTTTCCAAGACAGACCATATGCATGACTATTTTAAATTAGAATGAACAGTAGGTGGGGGGTGGGGGGTGGGCATCAAACAAGATAAGACTCTAACCTGTTGTTTTGAGTCTGACAATTTCAGGAGGCTTTACCTCAGCATTTTCAACGTGACAGCTTCCTTTTCTGACAATATGTTGTTTGCTTAACGGTGTTAATGCAGCCCAGTTGGGGAGAGGGAACAGATGGGAAGGCACCTGTATGAACTATACAAGTCCTCTGAAAACTTTATATATATATATTTTCACTGTTTTGAAGGCCTGTAGGGCAATCTGAGAAGGTAGTCCCAATTGGGACCTATTTATTCGCACAGAGAGGCTGAGAAGGAGACCTGTGGAGGGACACCACCCGAGGCGGCGGCCGTGGCTGAGGGCAGACGCGCTGTGATGGGAAAACACACGCTGGGTCTTTAAGGACCGTGGGGAAGGCGGAGTGCAGTATCTCAGTGCCGAATCCTGACGGCTGGTTGGAATGGTAGTTTGAAAACACTGGGCTGAATAAAACATGAAAATTGATTTCATGTCCTTGAACGTCTTAACGGGGCTAACGGAAACCTGAATGATCCGTGTGGCTCAGGTTGCCTATCAGACGGTGGCGACCTCCGCGCACCCACCTCTCCCCGCCCCCCGCCGCCCTAGCCCCTCGCTTTCTCTGAGGCGCTGAGAGTCATTGGCTCCCTCCCTCCGCAGGTTCATGGCAGCCTCTCTGCCCGGGCTGTATTCTTTTCCTTCTTCTTTCTAGTTAACTCCAACTTATTCTGCATAGGGCCACATGCCTCTCAAATGGTCATGCTCTCTCTCTCTCTCTCTCTCTCTCTCTCACACACACACACACACACACACACATACATATTTATATACAAACATATATACATATATATGCTTGCATGTATGCTTGTGTTAATGCTACTTTTCCTATTTTAGTATTTTATTGCCAGAATCTAATCATAGGGATAAAAATTTGCTTTTAGCATGGAAATAGAAACTATATTATTTATAAAAAAAAAAATAGCGAAGAAAACACTATTTTCTCTCTGGCCAGAAGAAACTACCTCAGAAAATGCTGCTTGATACTTGAGAACACCTGTAGACATTTCTAAGTGAAAAGCACATAATTCTCCAACATTTAAACCAATTTTTCCTTTCATTTTGCTTGGGTAAAATTTGAGTTACCTCCTTTTACGTTCCTTTTTAATGTGAACCATTACTTAATGTTGTAGTTTACTTCCAAATGCATATGTAAGATGTATATGTATATACATATGCATATATATATATATAATCATTAATAATAAACACCAATGTTTTTTAACAGTTACAATATACAGCAATATAAAGTGCTGCCCTTGCACTTACATGAGATACACTACATCATGGAAGAGTTACTGTGGTTAATACTTTTAATTGTTAATTCGAGTAATCTGATAGAATCCGTCTGTTGGAGAAAGGCTAATTTAAGAAGAGTCCACGTTTACTGTAGTTGGAAGAGATAATGCTGCTGCTCAATATAAAAAGACTTTACAGAAAGCTAATGTATCTCTCATTCCGCACAGCCCTGTCTTACTCTGCAAACCAAGCCAAAGCATCCCGGTCCACTCATACTCCAGGGTCCTCACCGTCGCAAAGTGGCTGTCCTTGAGGGAGGCCAGTGAGGTGGAAGAGATCTTTCTTTTCCTCCTGACTTGTCCATTGCCAAGCTCCAACTTTCCTATCGTAAGAGTACATAATGTAACGCCTAGACGCGTGATCGAGACCCCAGAACCAAACTGATGAACATGGTCGCTGACCTAGGTTGAATGACACTTTGTCGAATGTGATCTCAGATGATGGAATTCAAATTTTCTTTTGGAAGAACAGAAAATCGACCTTTTGCTATTCTTCGTTAAATGTGATTCGGCTAAAAATGATCGGTTAGAGCAGAGGTCAGTAAACTGTCTTGGTAGAGAATTAGATAGTAGATATTGTAGCGACCCATGGTCTCTGCTGCCAACATTAGTCCTGTTAGAACGGCATGAAAGCAACCACTGACCACACCCACATGAATGAGCTTGTCTGTGACCCCATGACTCTTTACCACCAAACAGGTGGTCGCTGTGTTTTGCCGTGGTCTGTTGTTGGCCACTTCCTGATGTAGATAAAGGAAAGGAAATAGCTAAAATAGTCACCATGAACTCGTCAAAAGGAAGGTATGCAAACAACTCCCCAGTGGAAATCTGTGTGTGTGTGTGTGTGTGTGAGAGAGAGAGAGAGAGAGAGAGAGAGACAGATAGAAAAAGACAGACCAGAAGGGAGAGAGATGAGAAGTATCAATTCTTTGTTGCGACTCCTTAGTTGTTCATTGATTGCTTTCTTATATGTGCCTTGACTGGGGGGCTACAGCGGACTGACTGCCCCCTTGTTCAAGCCGGCGACCTCGGGGTTTTGAACCTGGATCCTCTGCATTCCAGTCTGATACTCTATCCACTGCGCCACTGCCTGGTCAGGCCCCAGCGGAAATTTTATTGTAATACTTTAATTTGTAGAGGTTACTATCTTTTTCTTATAACTAAATGTTGCTTTGCTGTGGACGTCGTCTACGTGCAACCTGATAACTTCTTACAAGCACCCTGCAAGGCAGGTCTGAGGTCAGCCATATGCCATCATTCCCTTAGGGCCATACAGGTACTGAGTACAGAGAGGGAAGCCAAGCACTCCTTACCTTGAGCCTAGTGCGTATGCTCACACCTGTCTACATCCCTGCTGGAAATCAGAAATGTATGTTTTAAAACTGTCATCATATTCCCAACTTAACATAAAATCATATTACTTTTTAAACAGGATACTAGAAACATAGTCATATTTTCTAAAACATGACATTAGCAGCTATATTTAATCAGAAATAAAATCAATTTGTCATCAATTTCATTCTATAGTCATTTTAGGGGATTTGAATCAGATACGATACGTAAATGCTGGTGTTAAAATAATAGCAAGTTGAGGAAAAAGTCAGAATGTTCAATTAT
Organism: Rhynchonycteris naso; assembly: GCA_037038555.1. Classification (NCBI taxonomy): domain Eukaryota; kingdom Metazoa; phylum Chordata; class Mammalia; order Chiroptera; family Emballonuridae; genus Rhynchonycteris; species Rhynchonycteris naso. The sequence continues at coordinate 146,464,324 of CM073002.1, forward strand.
GTCTGAAGTTGTTGTGTGTGTGTGTTTTTTTTTACCGAAAGCTATTAATAAAAATAGATTAAAAATGAAAGCATGTGTTTTAACCAGTAAAATATCCTTGAAACAAAGTTTACCATATTTTAAATTTTTGCACCAAAGAAAACATAAAAATAAAAAAAAAAATTGCACCAGTATAATCTTCTATTGATAAGGCGATAACTTTCGTTAGTGTTCAACAGGACATCTTACTAAATACGTCTCATTCTGTTGTGATGACTGCATTGGTACGGCTGGGCTTATAGATGGTTCCAGTGACCTTGAACATCAGATGCTCTCGCTCTCTCCAGCAGAAAAGAACCCAGGGCATCTTTTCAGTATGACGACTACACAACAGGTTGGAAGAGCAAAAAACAGGCCGTACCACATTGAATTTTCCCTGCGACTCACCCTTTAATAGTAGACACATCGTCAGAGGAAGAGGTGAAGCAGAGAGGGACTTCATATCTGCCACTCCCTCCTACCGCAGACTCTGCAAGATGGCGCCTTGGGTCGCCCATCACGGGAAGGCATATTCATCAATACCAAGTCACTGTAAACCACACAGGCTTTGGCTCATTGTGAAGATGCTCGATCGGACCCACAGGCCACGTCACTGTGTGCTTATTATGAGTAAGAACCTGAAGTAATAGAAAATACTGCAGTAACACGTCTTCACTCTGATCTACGGGTAACACTAGTTTGTGCTGCATTATTTGCCAGTTGTATGCGGATATTTCTCTCTCTTTTTCTACATGTTTCTATCTAGTTTGTCCAAGATATTTCAGGTTCCTTGAAAGAGAAAGGCTAACGTGTGTTTCACATTTTCCACGGGGCGGCCCGGACCTGGACATAGAAGTTCCTTTGTAGGTAAAACGATGAATTCACATAAAGAATATTGATTAGAATATTTATTAGAAATACTGCCATATGTTTGCCTATCACCTAAAAATATTTTTTAGCTAACATACATTTTTATAGTGGCTCAAAAATTCCATGATAAAAACAGCCACATTAAAAAAAAAATGCTTATTTTAGTCTAATGTCCCTAGAGCTATTTTTTTAATAAATTATATCAAAGAAATGACATGGTTATTTGAATCTAAATAGATCTCTTTTGACTAAAGAGAAAACAAAAACCACCAGATGGATTTTCCAGTTGCCCTTTGACATGTAAAAACATTTCATTGCTAGCAAAACATTTTAATTTGCAAAGTATTAGGCCTTTGGAAACACCTGACAAGTCACATAGCTTTGTTCTGTCTTTTTACGGTGAAGACGCTAATAATAGAATGGGCTTACGCTGGGCTTACACGGTTTAGTAACATTTGCTCCCCTTCACTGGAACATGGAAAAGAGAAAGCATTCTGTTTTGGGGTGCCCGGCTACAAAAGCTGGTTTGGGCACTGACACACCAGCCCCTCAATGCTGTTCTACCAGAGGACCTTCATGGCTCAAAGCGAGACTGAACCCTAAGTATAAGCCACCTGTCAGGCACTGCAGTGAGCTTGTCTTACAGTGTGCAAATATAAATAAAGGTACCACCAACTGGTGAACAATTAATGAGATTCACGGCAGGGATATTTCATCACTGAATGCTGTTTTCCTGCCATCTGAGACATGATGCATGTCACTCTCCCTGTCACCACCTGCTCCCACTTCTGCGTGAAATGAGGAAGCCGCCCGAGGGCACGTTGGGCATCAACATACAGGCTTCCTCTTAATCGGGCACGTCTCCTCACCACCGAGAGCGGAAAACCTAGTGTGGTGAAAACTAACGCAGCTTTGTACATTGACGGTGGAATCTGGACTGCTCATCACATAAAAAACTTAGGCTTTCTTTCTAGCATTATATTCCACCATGACAGTATTCTCACCTTGCTGGGAAATTGCTTTCTTACTCTAAAGCAGAAAAAGAAGGAAAGAAAAAAAAAGATGTGTGAAAAAATGGAGTATTATTTGACGTGACAAATCAGTAAGAAGTGACTTATCAGAGAGGAGAGGGAAGTGAAGTTTGTATTTGTCATCGTTAGCGGGATAATGATACTGTGAACGTTCAGAGCGTCTTTGAGAATCTGAAAGTGCTTCCCTAGACACTAATGCATCGTGCTTCAGTACACCCCCCAGGGAAGTAGCAATGTGCTAACCTGCCCTCTTTCCTAACAGGTGAGACGAGGTAAGAGTATGGAGAGGTACTTTGCCAAGTCTCCCGCATTCATTTCTCACAGCTTTTATCCCTCGATTGCCGTCCCGTCTCCTGAGCAACCGAACTGTTGTTCACTGAGAACACTGGAGGGTGGGGAAAGGCATGAACACTTGCTTTCTAGCAATTTCTTATTTAGGTAGTCTCTCAAACAAAGATCCATTTACAGAAGTCAGCAGGTTGCTAAGAATGAACTCAGAACCAGGTAGTAGGAGACCCACCCTGGAAGTCTCAAAATGATGCCCTAATCAAGAGGTGACATACAAGTCACGTCTGAATGGCTTATGCCTGTGACATACTTTAAACCAGTGGTTCTTAACCTTTTCTGAGGTACTGAACCCACCCATTTCATATGCGCATTCACCGAACCCTTCTTTAGTGATAAATAAAATAAGATTTTTTTTTCCAAATTCAAGACATAGGTATATGTTTTTTTACTGGTGCACAAAGTGAGCCGTGCATGAACATCACCTTGCTCAAAGAACAAAACCAACAAAGTGCATGAACTCACAACAAATGACGGTATTACTTTATTCTGGCCTCCGCGGCAGAGGCTTCTCCGAACCCCTGAGACTGACTCATCGAACCACTAGGGTTCGATAGAACCCAGGTTAGGAACCACTGCTTTAAAAGGTGCCAAGCCCAACAAAAGGATTCATCTAGGAAGGTACACTCGCCTACTCAGCATTCTCTCAAAACGTTTTTCTCAGTGTCCTCTACGTGCTGGGTTCTAGGTGCCAGTAAGCGACAAGGAACAACTTGGTCAAAACCCTCGACCTCGTGGAGCTTAAGTCCTGATGGGGGATAGGAAATGACCCCTGTGTGCACAGACGGCCTGACTGGGCACCCTGAAGACGGACATCCTTGGCATCTAGAAGGCAAGCCTTGTGAAAACTGCACAGACAGACTCCTGCCCACGGAGACCCGGGTCTTCAGAACACTTACAGACACTCCGGGAAGGGAAGCCGCACTACAACCCCAACACAAAACCCCTCGTACAAAGAATTAAGTACTTACACGTCTTACTACCAACAGACACATAAAAGAAAACAGACATGTAGGGCAGCGGCTGACCGGGGCTGAAGAGAAATGTCAGATATTGAAACATCGTGAGAAGTACAACTCTGTAGGGAGCCGCCGTTAAAATGGGTCACGCCAACTTGGGGCTCCCGGAGCAGGAAGAACGAGCCTCCCTGAATAGCTCTTTTCTTCTGGAAGTTAATGACTCTTGTTATGTTAGTACACTCAGTTTTCTTAAAATATTGGGCAGTGATTTTTGTTCCTCTCTCCCCCAGAAGTATAAATGAAACTCTTACTGTACTATTTTAAGTGATAATTATTCTGGTAGGCTTATATATGCGTGTGTGTATGTGTGTGTGTGAGAGAGAGTGTGTGTGTGTGTGTGTTTGTGAGAGAGAGAGAGTGTGTGTGTGTGTGTGTGTCTCCATCCTCTAGACTCTGTCCCTTTTAGTTCCTATTTTTGAGTTTTCAGTGGCCAAGAATTAAAAATGATTTTTGTCTTCTAGCTAGGAACCGACTGAGAGATATATACAAAGAAGAAAATCAAAATGTCAGCTTTATTACTGAGAAAGCTGATCAAAGAATATGGCTCACGCTTGGCTGGGTAGCTCAGTTGGTTATATTGCCAGCCCAGCACACCAAGGTTGTGGGTTTGATCCCCAATCAGGGTGCATACAACAATCAACCAGTGAATGCATAAAAAAATAAGTGGAACAACAAATTGATGTCTGTCTGTCTCATTCCCTTTCTCTCACTCTAAACTCAAATAAAACATTTTTTTAAAAAAAGCATGGGGCTTCTCTGTGCAACCATGCTGAACCCTCTAACACCTTCGACTACCTCTCAACTGCACAGTCGACAGCAATGGGGGACACCTGTTCGTCACCACTCAGGGGAGAGCCTGGCCAGACAGCTGGGTGGGTAGAGAAGCAGAAAATGTCTGTCCTGCAGGGAGGAACCCAAAGGGGTGATATACGGGTACAATCATTTCCTGCCTGTGAATTTTGTTAACACAGGTAAACTTGTAAATAATGTAGAGGAACAGGTAGAAGGCCACCCATCTCGAATGCCGGCCACCTCCCCTCGATGCTGGAGGCATTCGCTGGACAGCAGGTGGAGGTCTTTGCAGAGAATCGCTCCGAATAGAGCCTGCGGTGTTTGCTAACTGGACATGCACCACCTGGTTGCCTAAATGTTAGAACTTGGAAAGAAAAGTCTAGATCTGAGGATATCAAAACCAGTTTTTAAAAGGGGGACTCTAGTGGGTGCAGTTAGTAAAGGCAGAATGCCAGTGACGTGGAGTGAAGAAGTGACCCCAAGATGAACTTGGCCCGTTCCATTGCCTACTAGCTAGATACACCATCAATGGGGCCACCGGTCATGAGGTACCTTCATTGGCATGGTGGGTCAAACACTAAAACAAACAAACAAACAAAACCCAATCAAGTAAAATCCTAGCACATGGCTTACAGCTGCAATTTAGAAGACTGGCTTTCTCTATGGACCACAGCACGCTGTCAGCACTTCCCTTTAGCTTGCTGACCCTGCTGTCCAGAGCCGACAGTGGTGCCAGTCCATGGTCTTCACCAGTTTCCTAGGTATGGCTAGAAAATCGAAATCGTGCATACCCTCCCACATGGCGCCCACACACACTATGCACTATTCACATAGCTGATGTGTTGCTGCTTAAATCTGTTGTTTTGCTCAGATGGAGTCTTGCCACCTATTGCTTGTATGACCTTGACTCAAACCGCCCAGATGAGAACTATGCCCTGTAAACCTCAATCTCAAAACTGGACTTTGCCACTAGGTGCCTGACTTATACTTTGTTGCTGTAGTTGTTCTAATAATGACCACGGTCCTTGACCGAGATTCTGAAGGATTGCTTCCCCCTACACTCTCCAATAAAAGCAACAGTGGTGTCCTTTAATAGCATCCTACAGGATGGGGTAAGAAAAGAACCAACCTTCTTCTTTATTCATGCTACTTAAAATTCTAGCCAGAATCGGAGAAGTGAACAGGGTGGTAGAATGTGAAAGCAACTTCCCTCTTTAACCACTTCTGTTGTGAACTCTCTGAAAGTCTGAAGGAGGTAGCACCTGGCTAGTCACATCCCAAAGGTCCCGTTCTGGATCTAAATGGAAGCGACCTCCTCCCTGTGCACAGGCCTCGGTAAGGAACAACTTCCCACTGGCAGCACAGAGGACTGGCAAGGCCCCAAACACTGGCTAATGGATACGGGTTCGGAGACACGCTGGTTGACCAGCTGGATTATTGCCTGGTCCACTGGGGCTCACGGGCTGGGTAGGATAAAAAGTCGTGAGGCCATAGGTTTAGGATCCTCTTACCTGGTAGAAATGTATCATTGTATATGGTGGCCAAGAACAGCAAACCCCTGCCTTTATGCCAAATCCCTAAAGCCCTGGGCACAGACCCGCGGCCTTCCGACAGAGATTCTTCGCTGGGTTAGTGGTGAAAGGGAATAAGAGCTACTCTGAACTGGCCCCAAGCCAGGGATGTTGCCCACCTGTGAATCCAGGTAAGACTCCTCGCTCTCGCCCAGCACAGACAGAAAGTTTGATGATTTAGAGTTAAAATGAAAAGCTCACATTACTAAAAATTAACTCCTGAGATTTCACGAGTATTCAGAAATTGAGATTAAGTTGGTGGTATGGTTAAAACAAAATTATCCTTTCCCGTGTAGACACAATTTGTGTGTCTGGTTTGGTAGGTACGATGCCACATTTTTTAATTATATTTTTTCCATGTTGTGCTAAATATAGTTCACTTCAAATGAATATTTCATAGCATTATTTTGTAATATTATTTATAAACGCACAGTAAGACATCTGGATTATGAAGAGCTCATTACCTTTGGATACTAGAAGCATTTAAATACTGAGACATGTAGAATTTAAAAAGGTAAGTTATGGTCTCCTATTCAGAATATATATTATCAGCATGTTCTTTGTTATGGGCCATAAAAACCACTAAGTATGCAAGGTTTCCTTATTCAGTAGGTAAGTATGGAACGCCTGCGTTCTTCCAACCACAGCACTAAGAAGCACAAGGGAAAAACCCAAGAACAAAGCCTGGCCCCGAGGACGAGGAACTGGCACACAGACTGAAGCCCGGAGGTACATAGAGAAGGCTATGGGGACATGACACGGCCCCGGGGCATGCTGCTGAGCCTGGTGCAATGGGCCAGCACCTGTCTCCCGGCCACTTCTCTGCTCACAGACAACTAAAGCTATGGTCCCTGCCCGCAGGGAGGTCACAGGCTAGAAGGATAAACCCAAATGATGTTACAGAGATATGCACAAGGATCGATTATTAACATAATTACTAGGAGCATGAACGTCAAGGTCAGCTCCACAGAGGCTTTACAGGAACAGTTCCCTGAAATAGGTAGGTCAGGACCTGAGTCTTGAGGGTCATAAAGGACAGCATTAGGAGGCATGTTAGAGGGTAGGGACGAAATGAGCCAACTCCCCAAGACAGGAGTCTGTAGTAGGAGCTGTGCAGGGCAGGGTGAGGGCCAGAGAGACAGGGGTGCAGGGTTGGAAAGCCACTGCGAGGCTTGGAGACGGCCAGTTGAGGTCAACCTCACATATCAGACGCAGAGCCGGGACTCAGTTTGATTGGTCACAGAGACCTACAGGGGACCGAGTGACGGCTGCCACAGGGTGTGGTCTCTAGCAAGACGGACTGACTCTGAAACACTGTTTCCTGTTCGGGATGTTTATTGGCGAGTGCCGTGGGGACCTCACCTGGACAGTAGGGAAGAGTTGATGGGCAGGGGTGGGGCAAGTCAGCCGACTGCACTGGGAGCTCTGGCCCTGAAGTGTCCAGGAAGCCAGGAAGTGCCCCGTGCCAGGTCGTCACCCTTCCCCTGCAGGCTGTCCCTGCAGGTAGGCGGACCCAGGAGAAGGTGGGATCTGGGACCAGGCGGGTCTCTGGCTTAGGGCAGACCCTGAGGGGCAGATGAGCTGTTCACAGGTGGCACTGCCAGGGACTGGGACAAATCATCCCCAGCAAGAGGACATGGGGAGTGGCTGCTCCCAGCGTCGCGTAACAGTGCACCACAGGGGCTCTCCCAGTGTGGCCCTGACACCAGCAAGGTCACATCACCCGAGGCCTTGCTAGTCAGGCTAAACGTCCGTCCCCATCCACGACGCAGCGAGACAACTGGGAGCAGGGCCACCCGGGAACTCACTGACCCAGCCTGTAGGTGACTCTGATACGAGCTGAAGTCTAAGGAGAGCTGGTGACAAGAGTATTTGAAAGGTGAGAGAGGAAACCAGCGAGTAACCACGGAAGACAGTCTCATGTCACAAAGCACAGCATCGGACTCTCCGCGTCTGCTCTGAATCTGCAGGTAAAGCCTCTTACAATCAACACAGCAGGAGGGGCCTTCCCTGGTTTACTAGCCATAACCTAGCAACTGGACAAGCTGAGATCTGGGTGGCCGACACTCACTTTAGGAGCAAGCAAGGGGAGATTCACTATTTAAACGCTATCTCCCTTTTTCACCTCAATTGCTGTTTTCAGATCAAACAAACTGTGTTACACACACCGTCTGGACACTGGATAACCTCACAGCGAAAGCTCACATCCCAAGGAGCTCTCCCGCCATCCATGGAGCCAAACCTGATTTCCCGGAGTCTGATGTCCTGAAGAGTAATCATTCCCAGAGTACTTGTGGGATCGATCAAACCCAGCCAGAAGCTGGGGGGGGGGTGCACTTGAGTTGTCCTCCAAATGCGTCCTCCTGGTCTTCCAGGGCCCCTGGGG